>JAEOAD010000033.1:15982500-18382500 GCA_036365145.1 Orientallactaga sibirica
TATAGTTTGCATCTGCAATCACCTTGCTAGAGGCAATGTCACTGGGGGCTGGTCTTAAGGTGTGGGTTTGAAATTCCATTGTAAAGACATGTAAATGTGCCTAGCAGGAGTTCCTGAAGTGTGCTGTGTGACCTTTTGGCTGTAGTTTTGCTCTGTGTGTTGTGGTGGATGGTTGGTTGCTCTCTCTGCTTGGCCCTGAGGAGAGCAGGCCGCTTCTTCTGCCATTATGGAACTTCCCCTGGATCTGTAAGCTTCAATAAATAATATCACTTCCTCCATAACTGTGCCTGGTCTGGAAGTTCATCTCAGCGAACCTGAAGCTGTCTGCTACAGAAGGGTTTGGAGGAGGAGAGTAAATGGAGGGTGGAGTAAGACACATATAAAACTAAATCCAAAATGAATTTGTACTATAGGAAACTTTCTCATGGATAGAAGACTAAAAGATAGAACCCTCTCTAAGAATATGGAGACATTGTCTGGTAAGAAGTGTCCTGGAGAAGGTGGTATGAAGCTTAACTGTAAAACAGTTTTCTCTGACTTGTAAGTTCCAGTACCAAAAATCAGTTTAAACTCTCATTGAGCTTCTGATTGAAGGTCCCCAGAACAAGGCAGGTTTCTGTCAAAGCACTTGATTATCTGACTGAGGTAAAAGGTGAGACCATATTGCTGAAGACACCATATGTCTCCAGCACAGAACATTGAGAGACACGACTGAATCTGGAAGGAAGCCAGCTATCAGATGGTTAGCCCATATAGGGCTGAAAAATGCTACATGAGCTACTGGGGGGGGGAAGGGAGGGGAAATGTCCAACAATATTGTCAGCAAGCTGGGGACACTGTTACATGAAAATAACAAGCTTGAAAAGACATACACGCCTGTGTAATAGTGGTGAGTAACCAATGGCTCAATGATTGGTTAAGAGATCTGCAAAGCCAAAGGACCCCGGTGGATTTCCCCAGACCCACATCACAAGGGGGAGCATGCATCTGATTGGCAGTGGCTGGAGGCCCTGGCCCTCCTATTCTCTCTCTCTCCACAAGCCCCCCAATAGATGAATGGTTATGTGGTACACATACACAATGGAATTCCACTCAGCAGCAAGGAAAATGAAATAATTAGATTTGCAGGAAAATAGATGGATTGGGGAAAAGTTATACTAAGTGAGGTCACATAAGTTCAGAAAAGTAAACACCATATGTTGTCTCTCATATGTGTGTCCTAACCTTGAACAGCTTGAGTTGATTATAAGCAGTAGTAAGCATCAGGAATATTGATATGGAACTAGAATGTAGCTAGGAAATGGGGGAAATATGGAGGGAAGGGAGGAGGGACTACATGACATGTTGAGAAACATAAAAAAGTGAAAGAAAAGAAACAATACAAGGATCGGAAGGGTCTTCAGGATTTAGGGGGAAGGGGAGTTAATGCGGATGGGGAATTATACAAAATTAATGACAGCAGGAATCAGTACCAGAGAAACCTTCCTCCTAGATGGCATTCTTCAAGATATCACTCTCAATAAGAGAGAGGAGGCAGGGGGAGGGGGATCCAGACAGAAGTGATCCATAGAAGGTGGAGCAAGCTTATACCTGAAAGCCCTGGCCTTTGGTTTGTAAGTCTGAGGAGCAAAATTGGGTTACCAACCCCAGTGAGGTGTTGGTCAGGAAGACACATGAGGTCCTCAAAATAATGCAGGCCATTTTAAAAGCATTTTATTCCCTGCTAGAGCTACATGGTAAGAACCTGTTACTGAAGACACAGCAGTCTGAGGCCACAGGATATCTAGAGACCATGCTAGAACTAAGAGGGAAACAAGTTGCATCCTAGCTGTCCATTGTTGTGCTGAAAAGTGCTACGAAGGCTGCTTCATTAATAATGGTTACCAAGAGCATGCACAAGCAGGAGACCCTGCAAGTTATGATGTCAACCAGCTGGGCAAAAAGTATACCACTGTAGAATAGTGGCACATAGCCTATGCAGGTAAGCAACTGTTCTTAGATTGAACATGAGCCCTGCTCAATGGAAGAGAACACATATCTGATACAAGGACCAAACAGAATCCCATAGATAGGAAACTCTTAGACTCCAGAGAAAATTTCCACTGGTCTAGCTAAGAAAAGTGGGCATACACATCAATAAGTCTCTCAAATGACTTTGTTTATGTCCTCTGATCCAAGCTGCTATCACTCATGGTTGGATTTTTTTTTTTTTTTTAAGATGGCAGAGAATACTGGGGAGATTCAGGATACATCAATACAACAAAACTACCATGAGATGGATCACTGTTACCACATCTGCCATGTTCAGAGAGAAATTGCAGAGGAAGCTGTTACATTAGTATTGCTCTCACTGCTAACATGACATCATGCTACAGGAAGATGGTGAAAGACATAGTGGTAAATCAAAACTCATCAAAGCAGAAATTCAGAGGCCTCAGAGAACTCAATGCTAAATTAGACTTCTAATACACCTGCCAAGGCTCAGGAGCATTGAAGAAGAAAGGATGAAAGATTGTAAAAGCCACAAGGTGGGTAGGATTAACCTGAGGCACAGTCCTACCCCCTCCACAGAGACTTACCGAGGCTTTCAGGACACCACAGTGAATACAAGTAATCCCAGTGAAAAACTTACTTAAACACAAATAATGTAAAAAGAATGGGTAGAAAGACAAAAACAATACTAATAATTGTTATGTGTTAGAAACTGCATATGTACCATATATATTACAAGTCTCGCACACGAGAACAATGATACTTTTTAAAGTGCTATGGAAAACTTGAACTTGTGTGTCTTTAATATGATTTACAAAAGCAGTATCAGTGCTGGGGAGATTGCTCAGTAGTTAAAGGTGTTATTTGCAAAACCTGTTGACCAGAGTTCGATTCTGTAGTTCCAGGCACACAAAATGTCACATGTGCCTAGAGTTCTTTGGTAGTGGCAGGAGTCCCAGGCATGATCATCCATTCCCTTTCTCTCTCTTAAATAAACTCTTTAAAAATATCACATGATACAAAAGCATTGTCTTATTATTTAAATAAGAATAGTTTTTTCATTGATATTTGTCAGTTTGTGAGTAGAAATGATAGTATATGCTTATCATCATCATTTTATTCTTTGGTCAATAGTGGATGAATTTCTTTTTTTTTTTTTTTTAATTAAAGGGAATTTTTTGGGTTATATAATTGCACAAAATGGAATTTTTAGTGTTAGACAATATTTATCTCAAGATGATTGTAAATTTTCATACCTATATTTTTTGTATCATTTTAACTGACTTTGTATGAATGATAAAACATCATATGAAAATTACTAAATATATTAAATATTGTCTTCGGAAGGTTTGGGACAACTGATTAAAAATCTAGCAGAGTATATTATGATAGAGACAACAACATTTTTTTTTTCTCACTTGTGAGTCTTCAAAATAAAATAAAATAAAATAAAATAAAAAAAGAACCAGGTGTGGTGGCGCACACCTTTAATCCCAGCACTCAGGAGGCAGAGGTAGGAGAATCACCACGAGTTTGAGGCCACTCTGAGGATACATAGTGAATTGCAGGTCAGCCTGGAGTAGAGAAAAACAAAACAAAGCAAAGCAAAAATAAACAAATAAATAATCCTTGACTCTACCTCAAGAAACTGTTTCAGGATAAGCTGCCTACAAAATTAAGATATAAATGGGGAAGGTTTGGTAACATCCATGAAACTGAGAATGCAACCATGGGATGACATCGAGAAATTGCATGTGAATGAGGAGATTTCGGATTATGAAGATTATGACTGAAATAACCTGAGTTGGTTATTAAGTATACATGAAACATAAATGACTTAATTTCTTCATTTTTAAAGAGAAAGTATCTTACTTTTTTCTTGGATATATCAAGGAAAGGAAGGAAAGAAAATGATATTGAGGATTGTAGCACTATTAGAAAATAGTCTCTCAATAAATAAAAACAAACAAAAATAGTTGCTTTTGCAAAAGTTGACTCTTCGTTTCCTATCTTTTGTCTATTGCCCCATATCCAACTGAAGAATAGAAAAGACAGACAAAGATGTGAGTAGGAATAAGAATTTATTCACACAGGAGAGGAACAGGTTGAACAAAACTATTCTCCTGGTGGTTGCAGGTGTGCTTTTCAGAGATGCACAGATGACTCTTGGTTTCAGTGGGTTTGCCAGCCTTAGACAGAACAAACGTTACACCTCTATGGTAACAGGTGGTAGCAGGTTGGTGACTAAGAGGACTGAAAATTTTAAAACTCAGGATCCTTGATAGACATTGGCATTAAAGGAGTTGGGAAGGTCCCTCAGTGGTTAAAGGTGATTGTTTACACAGCTGAAGAGATGGCATAGAGGTTAAGGTGCTTGGCTGTGAAGTCTAAGAAACCCTTATTCACTCTCCAGATCCCATGTAAGGCAACCACAAGGTCACACATGCCCACTAGGTATTGAAAGCGTCTGGAGTTTGATTTCAGTGGGTGAGGCCCTGGTGAGCCAATTTTCTCTTTCTCTAAAATTATATATATTTTAAAAACATTCACTATCTTTTGCTTATAGTGGCAAGTGGCTCTGACATACCCATAAACACATAACATATACACACACATGTACACACGCATTTTCCATAGTGTCAGGAGCCAGAGCCTACAGGAGCATCAGCAGTCCTCCTCTGAAGCAGGAGCCAGCCGCTGTCAAGAAAGCAAATCTCCTTGGGTTGAATTCCAAGGCAGGACAGTCCAGGCATCAACGACAACAGCCACTGAGGCCTGCAGAGGCAGGAAAAGGCTCCGTGCACCCAGCATGACTGGCTCTGAGGACTAGCTACAGCATCCTGAGTGTAACCAGTTCTGAGAGTTCTCAGAGGCAGGAGCAGATGCAGGAGACTCAGGCCAAGGAGCTTCACAGGTCTTGACCCTGCAGCCCGAGCCCAAGTGGTTCTCAGGGTTGGGTCTCTGGCTGGTCCAGAGACAGGGCAGGAGAGAACCCTGCTCATTCTCTCTTGGAGTCTGGAGAATCTGTATGCTGAGGGGCTGAGTGTGGAGCTTAGGTAGCTACTAGCAGGTCCTGACAGGCGCATGCAAATAACATGAAATTATGGAGCCCAATCAGAGGAACCAGTGAGTTGCTAAAATACGAAAGATTCCACCAAACCCTCCCTTTTCTTAGGTGCCATGGTGACCTCCAAGTAGTGGCACCCACTTTCAAAAGATGGGGCTTCACCTCACTCCAAATATTTCCCCAAAGGACAACCACTTTTTCCAGGTCTGTGCACAGACAGGCTGTTTGCACATTGCACCTGAGGTTTTTCAGTGAAGTTTTGTGATTGGATCATAGCCTAGGTGGGGGAGAAGGACATTATACTCATTTTCTGTCTCATTTTTTCTTAGTTTTTCAATGTACCCTGTTTATGAAAATCAGAGTTTATAAACAAAATAATTTTAATTATTGGAAAATCAATTCCTGATTAATTTGATTTCAACTTATACAAACTGATATTAGGAAAATGAACACTTTGAAATGAAATTACAAAATTGAGAATTCAGCCTTAAGAAAGAAGGGTAATATTTCTTGAACCTCCTGGAATTAGTTCAATATACTTTTGTCACTACCTTTTATCATACTATTGCTGCTGTCTCTTATAATTATATCATTTCTGTTAGCTTCAGAGCTTAACTTCTTTCTAAGCCAATGTGACATTTTTGCCCCATTATGACATGAAAATTATTTGAGGGAATAGATATATTTGCCCCAACATAAATATGACATTATGTATACATGTATAAAAATAATGTATAATGCTTCATAAATATGCTTTTATATTTTACTTTCTGAGAGAGAGAGAGAGAGAGAGAGAGAGAGATTGAGAGAGAGCTAGAGAGAGCGAGCTAGACAGAGATAAAGAGAATGGGAGCGACAGCAGTCTCTCAGCTGCTATGAACTAAGGCCAGATGTATTAGCCCCATTGTGGTCAAGTGCGGCATTGCGCCCTTGCCTCACATTTTGCCTCTGTCTAAACGTGGGACCAGGCGATTGGAACCTGGGTTCTTAAGCTTGTCAGGCAGGCCCCTTAACCACCAAGCCATCTCTCCGGCACACTTTTATATTTTTCTATCACTTTAAACTATTTTAAATACAAAGGTAAAAAGAACAAACCTGCGTAACCTTTCAGAGAATACAATTAAGACAGCACCACCACATTCTTAATGCTGCGTAAGTACACAATAAGCTGCTTTACTGTCTCTACTGCATCTAGTCTGTAGAGTGGGCCCACTTTCTGTTAATCAATTAACAGCTTTAATAAGTGCAAGAGTACACAAGGATTGCTGAATCAATGATACGTGATGGGGGAAAAACATACAGCTGGTAAGCCAAAATTTTCTGTGCAGTAAGTGATTTTTTTCTTTGATTGAAAATAAATTAGTTATATTGATGAAACAGAGTATTTGTTTTGGGCTTTTCAGCCTATTTAAACATTTTAAAAGACAATATCCAAAACCTTTTCTTCCTAAGACATTTTGCTGTTTCAGCTACTGAAGAGCAATCTGTTAGCTTCATTTAAATAAGTGGTTTTAGTGTCTTTGTTACATGGAATCCCACACCATTGTTATAAACAGTAATGCAAGAAAGTTACTGGCATATGGAGCCTAGTTAATTTTGAATCCAGACTCTAGTATGTTTCAGTCAATGACACTTCCTTAAAATTTACTTTCTCAAAATTAGAAGCATTTACAAACCATTAAGCTAAACAGTAGCTATGAGGCGGTTGCATTCCACTTGTGCAGGACAAACCTCTCCTGAGCTGATCTCTTCTTCCTACTTAGAGACTTAAGCTGAGTAACCTCATGAAGAAGCCACATGCCACTCAGCTCTACACTCCTGCTGAAAAAAAGAGGCCAAGCCAACAAATCTGACAACCTTAGGTGGACTTGGAGCACAAAAAAATAGACGCATTAGGATATCTTTCCTCATTTGCTTTACAAAATAAAACATGTGGAGCTGCCAGACATTTGAGTTCTACCATTAATTAGGCAAGGAGTATAGATCAAATGAGCAGTCATGTGGTGCTATGCACACCTGGTCAGCACTGTTTAACAAAATTCCAGGTGTCATTATATTTGCATTCAGGAGTTCCACCATAAAAGTACATGCATGTGCAATTACAATCATTGTCTTTAAAAATATTATCCCAGAGCTATGAAGGAAAGAGTCTTGTGTTTTAGCAAAAGGTCCATAGTAATTCATGATAACAAAGCAGAAAATGATGACTGAAAAATCACCTTGGTTCACATTTTTCATCCATCATTAGTAAAGTCCTTGGATTTATAGAAAGAGATTAACTGAATACCTTGCATATCAGATATTTCTAAATTCAATTATCTCTCCACAAAACAATTAGTATTTTATTTAGATGAGATAGGAAATTACATGCTGTTATTGCATGGTGTATAGTAGTGATATGGAGAAACAATCTCTTATCATCACAGGTATGAATTATACATTCCAAGACAGTCTGGCATATTCCTAAAATAGTGAATATATGTTTATCATATGATCCAGTAGACATCCTCCCAGATATTTATTCAAATTTATTGAAAACCCATCTCCCAAGAAATATTTCCACATGGATGTTTATAGCAATGTTTTCATGGTTACTTAAATATAGAAGCAAGAAATATGTCCTTTGATAGAAGAACGATAAGTGATGATATATTCAGACAATGGCATACTACTGAATGCTAAAAATAAATAAACTATCATATATGAAAAGCCATAGAGGACAGTTAAGTAATTATTATTTATCAAAAGAAGCCATTCTGAACACTGACCTAGATTCTTACAGAAGGTTTCTGCTTGCCCACTGTATAATTCCAACTATGTGACTTGTGGGAAAGGCAGTAGTACGGAGAGAAAAGATCAGTGGATATCACAGTGTAGAGGAGAGGGAAGGATACCAGACTATAGAGGGTGTTTATGGCAGTGAAACTGCTCTGTACTACCCATAAGGGTGAGTGCATGTCTTAAACATTATTGACAAATATAAAATATACAAACAAGGATTGAAGCCATATATAAACTACAGACTTTTAGTGGCAAAATAACAATACAGGTTCACTAATTATAAGAATTACTCCACTGTAAGCTAGAATTCCCACAGCTGGGAGGCTGTGCTTTTATAGAGAGATTTGGAGGTCTCTAGTTTCTACTCAATTTATTGGAAAAAATACAATATACACTTATATTTTATAATATGACCAGATTAGTGGTTATAAAATCTTCAGGGGCTGGAGAGATGGTTCAGCCATTAAGGTCCTTGCCTTTAAAGCCTAAAAACCCAGATTTGACTCCCCAATACCCATGTTAAGTCAAATGCACAGTGGTATATGCATTATCTGGAGTTTGCATCAGGTGGAGGCCTTTATACACCTTTTCTCTCCCTTTCTCTCCCCCCTCACGCTTCTGTTTCTCTTCTCTGTATCTCTCTTTTTGCTTGCCAACAAATAAAAATAAAAATATTTTAAAAATCTTTAGTATATTTAACATACTTCAAATAAGTTATTTGTGCTGATCCTATTATACAAACCAGAATACCTTTTACTCCTGGTAGATTTCCCATTAACAAACCACATGAATAAAATTATCACATTTAATGGTTAGAAAAACTTTATTTTTTTGCTATAATTCAGATATGACTTGTCTTGCTTACTAAGAAACAGAAACCATAACTAAGAAGTCAAATCTTGGACAATATGTCATTGTCTTTTTGTGCTTATATTCAGAATCTTAAAGATCCACTAGTATACTATTGGTATTCTTGATGATATCAAAATAGTAAAGGATGAGTTCCATTTTGGAATTCAAAACTTTAGTAGCAATATTCTACCAGCACTGGAAAATGGTTTCCAAGCACAGGTAACAGGTATCACAATGTAGATTTTGCTATGCCTAACCCCCTATTGACAAGATTTCCTACTTTACTTTTATGTGAAATGACACCTTCAAGGAGAGTTGCATAGAGATTTCATGAGTAGCAGAGAGATTTAATAGTTTGTATTTTACTTCATTTCTGTAAATCAGAATAACTGATTTTCAAAAAAAAAAAATCTCAAGAATTAATTATCTATTTTTTCACACTACAAAAGTAAAAAATAAAAGACAAAAGAACAAGGTTCCAGAGGAGGAGATATAACAATGTAAACATTTCTTGTTTATCTAGGAGAAAGTAGGTCTTTATTTTAGAGCATATAATTTCTTTGAACATCAGAATTAATTTTTAGTATTATCATAAATTATGGTCCAGTTTCATCCTCCTTTTCTTTGTCATTTTCATTTTCTATTGTCAGAACTTAAACCAGAATTGTCTGCAGTTTTCTTTGAGACAATCTTGCTGTGTCACTAATGTTGGCCTCAAATTCTTCATACTTCAGCCTCTCAAGTGCAGGAAGTTCACTGTCAGTGGCATTTCTAAACAATAAAAAACCTTAAACATCCATATCTCTTGATGTTTTGTTTAAGTGACAACTAAACCCAATGAAAAGCACCGAATTATAATGCCAACTCAGTATCCAAAGGACCCATGAGAGAGATGAGGTCCTTTCGCTAGATAGTTAGTTACATATTTGTCTTTCTATTGTTGTTGAGACACATCACCTACTTTTCTCAGAGGATAATAGGCAATAGGAAGAAACTGCCATACTTTGGAAATCAAGTCTCATCCAGTAATTTCTGGCCTACTGAACCTTTATGAAACCAGGTTTTTGATCTTGAATTAAACTAAATTCAGAGACATGGTGAGGTGTGCTGAGGAAAAAAAAAAATCTGACATTCTGCTACACTAATACAATTTTATGAGTTATAGTTCCCTCTCTAGGGATTTTGCTTTGGAAATCTCTCTGACAAGATTTTAAAAAGGATAGTAATAACCTAGGAAGATTAAATTCATCGCTTCTGGTGAAACATCTATATGAGAGGATATCAGTATAAAACCCATGGAGACATGAGTTTGAAGATTAAACAAAAAATGTTCCTTACCACACTTGTCTCAAAGGTATAGAATAAGGAAATTACAGAAGAAAGGTGTAATATCTAAATGCTATATATCTATAACAAGAAGATGAAGGAATCACTCAGAAAGTTAACTATGACAAAGTTGTGAAGTCTGGGGTCTTAGTAGGCATTTAATTGCAGAAATATAAACTGTATGTCATGTTTCAGCCCATTTATTCTCATGATTTATTAATATTTCTATAGGATAATACAGTTTATTTAAATAAATTCAAAACATGAATAGTATTTTTGAAGTAAAAAATTATCTTAGCTCAATTGACTATTAAATAAATACATACTTCAAAGAAAGGAAAAGCTACCCTTTGATTAAATGGTTTAGCTATATGATTTGAACAGAACATATAGCTATGCCTTATAAAAATATACATCAAGTTAAATAAAAAGAATTTTTAATTTATCCAAATATATGTGATTACAAAGGAAATAAATGGCAGATTTCTTTTACTTATATTGTTCTCATTCTAGTAAGAGTAAAAAAAGTGGAAATAAACATATTCTTAAAACAATTTTTTCAATGCAATTGGATTTTATTTCAGAGATGCAAAGATGGTTCAACATATGTAAATCGATGTTATATATTTTGTGAACAGATTCAAGAACAGAAATAACATAATCATCTCAACAGATGCCTTAAAGCCTATCAACAAGACATAAGATTCCTTTGTGATAAATATATTGGAGAGAGAAACATTTCTCAATATAATAAAGCCTATGCATAACAAACCTATCGCCAACATCACAATAAATGGAGAAAAACTCAAAGTATTCCCACTAACATCTGGAATGGGACAAGCATGTCCTCTGTCCCCATTGTAGTTTGGTATCTTAGCTAGAGCAATAAGATGAGAGAAATAAAGAAAAATGATGTGAATTGAAAACAAAGAAGCCAGACTATCCCTATTTGCAAATGAATTATAGTATTCTATGAGACCCTAACTAAGTACTACTTCATTAGAAAACTTCTAAAGATTATAAACATTTCAAGGGTTGCTCATGTTTGACTTCTGTCCTCCTAACCCTCAGCATGAGCTGAACGCACAGGACTGGTACAAGCATGCTATGTGAGATTCTAGAAAGCTCAACCCTAGGTCCTATCAGTGAGCTTTAGTCTCTTTCCTCTATAACCATCAGCATGAGCTGAGTACACAGTACTGATGATGCAAGCATGCAAAGTGATGTGAGATTCTGGAATGCTCAGTCCTGGGTCCTATTAGTGTACTTTAGTCTCATGCAGATTTCATCATGAATGTCCATTTCAACTTTGTGATGGCATTGCTACTGGCTCTGCATGGTTTTGTGACTTAAGGATGCAAGAGAACACAGCTCGTGATAGATAGTTCAGATTGAGGCTCAACACTTCATTTTACCAGGTCCCTGTAGACTGCAACATGACTTTGATTTATTTGTTTTTCAAAAGGCCTATAATTCATTGGTTTCAGTGGTGGTGTTTTTCTCCAAAACTTCAAGTATCTACATTGTGTTGTTCTACTGAGACCACAATCTTGTCACTAATGTTTTTTACCATTGCAACTGCCACTTTATGAGGGAATCTTTTGACCTGTAAAGTCCAAGCAGCAGGGTCCTCACAGCCTCATCTTTGTCACTATTGTTTTTTACCATTGCAACTGCCACTTTATGAGGGAATCTTTTGACCTGTAAAGTCCAAGCAGCAGGGTCCTCACAGCCTAATCTGAATGTTTCATATGCCTGATATAATCCAAATCTTGTCAAAGAATGGAATATTCCATAATCTTTTAAAACTAAGGTATAAGCAAACACTTAAAATTTATTTGTTCTAAGTTTGTACTATTTGGGGGTAATTATGTGAACAAAATTCTTCTAAAATATTGACATGTTCTTTTCCCATGGGGAGTCAAATTTTATACAAACACTTGAATAGTTTTTCAAAAATGGTATTCTGGAATAGCAAGGAAGCAATGTTGTCAAGATTGTTTTGGTAATAATGTAAAACAATATTTTAAATATAATATCCAATGGACTCTATTATATCAATATAAAATTAAGATTTGTTATTTTTACTATTTAATGAGGTTACCTTACTTCTAACCTGAAAAAAAACATAATTTGTAAACAAAATATAATTATATAGATATAACTTTTCATTCTAATGAAAACAGTTGATATAGATAAATTGAAATATAAAGATATACTCCAATTATAAATCATTTATAATTGTAAAGATGTCATCTATTATAAAAAGCATTCAAAACATCTCACCTTTCATAATGATACTGCCCTAAAAGCAAGAAAGAGAAGTATGTTCCTCTTCATTACAAAATGAAATAGAATGAACAAACAACAATACACTAAAATATAACAGTGATTCTTGAGCTGAAAGTGAAGCAAAGATGCTATCCAGTCATTCTCCACTTGACCTCATAGGTCTTCTAATTTCATAAAAAATAAACTGTAATTCTACTGATATAAAGAAGTCCTTGTCATTTTATTGATTCATTTCTATCCTTTTAAAAAGGTTCCTATAATACATAAAAGATACAGTATTTTCTCCTTATCTTACAACTCTTTTCAAATTAAATTTATCAGTCTCAAACCTCTATTCAGTTCTTTTCATAACAGCAAGTAATAATACACTTCTAGTATATCTCCATATCCATATGTGGTGATTGAAATGTAAAAAAATATTCCTCATAGCCTCAGATGTCTGTGATTAAGTTTCTTACTTAGTTCCCAACTGGTAGAGCCTTTGGGAGGTGGAGCCTTGTTGGAGGAGATATTGCTGTAACTCACGTAAGCATTATTAATGTCTCTCTCTCTCAGATATGTGAAGTTGTATACTAGTTTCCATGCTATTCTCTTCCCTGACCAATCTTCCCTTAGAAATTATAAGCTTGAAATAAATGTTTTTCTTCAATAAACTACTTCTCTCTCTCTCTCTCTCTCTCTCTCTCTCTTTTCTCTTTATCTATCTCTATCTATATATATTTCAAGGAATGGTCTCGGTCTAGCTCAGGCTGACATGGAATTCATGGTGCAGTTTCAGTGTGGCCTTCAACTCAGGTGATCATCCTATCTCCACCTCCGGAGTGCTGTGATTAAAGGCATGCATCACTATGTCTGGCAATCATAAAACAATTTTTATACTTTATTATACATAAACACATCAGAGTAAAATCAACATGCTTACAAGAATCAGTAATTTTTCTATATCTATGCAACAGCAAGGAACTCATTTCAAAAAAGTCAGGCAAACAATGTCACTCACAAAACTACAAAGAATATCTAGACATAAACTGAAACAAATATCTCAGTACAGACTGGAGAGATGGTTTAGAAGTTAAAGCACTTGCCCGTGAAATCTAAGAACCCAGGTTCAATTCCCTGGAACCCATTCAGCCCCCAGTGGCATGGCATTATAAAAAGTTGGATTTCCACATCTTAGAACATTGCAGATAATTAGAAAATCCAAACATCAGTTAACTCATCATGCAAAATTTGCTACATTCTAATACAAGAAGAACAAAGAATCAAGACAGTACAATGCCACCAAAAATTATAAATCCATCAGAAATGACCCCCATAAGACTGTTTTAGGTGAAATGCCTAACAAATATTTCAAAAATTATTTTTATGTACTCAAAGAAAATAAAGAAGAAATCGATGAAGAAAACAAAAGGAATTAAAGAAAACTCCAGAAAGAGAATACAGAAAACCAGCATAATGAAATAAGGAGGAAATTATAAGACATGTGTAAGGAAATAGAAATACTAAAGGAAAACTAGCACTGAAAAACACAGTAAGTCAAATACAAAACTATCTGGAGAGGCTGGAGAGATGGCTTAGCAGTTAAAGCATTTGCCTGAAAAGCCAAAAGACCTCTGTTTGATTACCCAGGACCCTAATAAGCCAGATGCACAAGGTGGCACATGCATCTGGAGTTCATTTGCAGTGGCTGGAGGTCCAGTGCACCTATTCTTTCTCTATCTGTCTGCCTCTTTCTCTCTCACTCTCAAATAAATAAATGAATTAATTAAAAAATAAAAACCCTGTGGAAAGTTTCACAGGTAGAATGGATAAAGGAACGAATGGAATATCTAAAGTAGAAGACAAGGTGGCAGATCAAATACAGTCCAACAAAGAGAAAGAAAGAGAAAGTGATAGGAAGATATGAATGGGGATTTCTAGATAGTCATGACACTATGAAAAGAAGAAAAAAAAAAATAAGAGTTCAGGGTATAGTAGAAGGAGATGAATTTCACTCCAAAGGCATAGTAGGTGTTTTCAACAAAATCTTAAAAGAAAAATTCCTCAGATTGGGAAAGAAATGCCAGTGCAGATACTGGAAGCTTTTAGAACACAAAACAATCAAAACAATCAAAAAAGAACCCCTCCTTGCCATGTTATAATTAAACTACTAAACATGCAAACCAAAGAAAATATACTGAAAGCAGTTAGAAAAAGTAATTCACCTATAAAGGAAGCCTCTCAGGATAACAGCAGATTATTCAACACAAACTTTGCAGACAGAAGGGATTGAAATGATGTACTCCCAGTTCTGAAAGATAACAACTGCCAACCAAGATTACTTTATCCTGCAATGCGATCTATCCAAGTTGATGGAGAAATAAAGACATTCCACAACAAAAGCAGGCTAAAGGCATGTATAACAATTAAGCCATCTCTACAGAAAATACTTGAAGGAATACTTCATGCTGAAGAGACAGCAAGGTACACACATGAGGAAACAGGAAAAAATATACCACACTCAAATAATATTTAAAACAAGAGAGTAAAGGGAAAACAGGAAGCACTACAAAAAAGAAGAATGGCCAGAATAAATACATTCTTTTCAATAATAACTCTTAATATCAATGGCCTCAATGTCCCAACCGAAAGACACAGACTTGTAGAATGGATTAAAAGGCAGGATCCAGGCCTGGAAAGATGTCTTAGCAGTTAAGACGCTTGTCTCCAAAGCCAAAGGTCCCATTTTTGATTCCCCAGGACCTATGTAAGCCAGAGGCACAAGGAGGTACATGCATTTGGAGTTTTTTTTGCAGTGGCTAGAGGCTCTGGTGTGTCCATTCTCTCTCTCTCTGTCTTTCTCTTTCTCTCTCTCTTTCTCTCTCTAAAATAAATAAATAAAAATAAAATGTTCAAAAATAAATAAATAAAAGGCAGGATCTTGTTGGTTGTTGCTTCCAAGAAACTCATCTCTCAATAAAAGATAGACACTGCCTTAGAGTAAAAGGGTGGAAAACAGTGTTTCAAGCGAATGGGCCTTGGAAACAACCAGGTTTTGCTATCCTAATGTCTGACAGGATAGACTTCAAAGCAACATTAGTGAGAAAAGATAAAGATCACTTTATACTGATTAAAGGAACACTCCAATAGGAGGACATTATAATCCTAAACATATATGCACCTACCACAGGGCTCCCAGTTTCATCAAACAGACACTATTAGACTTAAAGTCACAGATAACCAGAAAACACCAAACATAACTGTAGTGGCTGACTTCAATACCCCACTTTTATCAATTGACAGGTCATCCAAGAAAAAAATAAACAGAGAGACATCTGGATTAAATGATGTCATGGGACAAATGGACTTAACAGATGTATACAGAACATTCAATCCAAATGCTGCCATATATATATATATATCTTTTCTCAACAGCACATGGAACATTCTGTAAAATAGAACATAAATTAGAACACAAAGCAAATCTTAACAAGTACAGAAAAACTGACATAATCCTTTGTACTCTATCAGAGCCCAATGGGATTAAATTACAAATTAGCAACAACAACAACAAAAAAAAAAAAACTACAGAGCATACACAAATCCACAGAGACTGAACAGTTTACTATTGAATGATGAATGGGTCATTGAATAAATCAAAAAAGAAATAAAAACTTCACAGAATCAAATGATATTGAGAATATAACATCAAAACCCTTTGGGACACAATGAGGGCAATTGTAAGGGGGAAATTTAAGTGCCTATATTGAAAAATTAGAAGCCAGGCATGGTGGCACACTCCTTTAATCCCAGCACTTTAGGAGGCAGAGGTAGAAGGATCCTTGTGAATTTAAGGCCACCTTGAGTCTACATAATGAATTCCAGTTCAGCCTGAGATAGAGTGAGACTCTATGTCAAAAACAAACAAAACAAAAAAAGAGAGAGAGAGATAGAGAGAGAGTTCACAATTAAACAATTCAGTGCTTCACCTTAAGGCCTAGAAACAGAAGAACAAGGCAAACCAAAAATCAGTAGACAGGAAGCAATAATAAACATTAGGACAGAACTTAATGAAATAGACACCCAAAAAGCAATCCAAAGTATCAGTGAAACAAATAGTTGGTTCTTTGAAAAGATAAACAAGATTGATAAACCCTCAGCAAATCTAATCAGAAGAAAGAGAGAAGATCCAAAAATTAATAAAATTAGTGATTAAAAGGTACCATTACAACAGATACCAAAGAAATATAGATATATATGCCTCTAAGTTTGAAAATCTGAAAGAAATGAATGATTTCCTTGATTTATATGACTTACCAAAATTAAATCAAGATGAGATAAATAATTTAAATAGACCTATAACAAGTACAGAAATCCAAGCAGTTATAAAAAACTCTCCTACCATTATTGCTTTGTGTCTTCCTCTTCCCACAATAAGGAATATGAAAATGAGTTATTCAATTCTTTTTATGAGTTCATGCAAACCTGAGTATGAGATAATAGAGATTAAAGAAACTACTTATTAAAGAAGACAAATGGAAAATAGATTTTTTTTTTTTTAAAGTAGGGTCTTTCTTACACTAGCCCAGCCTGATGAAGAATTTACTATGTAGTCTCAGGCTGGCCTCAAACTCACAGTGATCCTCTTACCTCTACCTTCCGAGTGCTGGGATTAAAGATATGCATCATGACAACTGGCATAGTTTTATTCTTTGACATTATTGTTTATATTGGCAGCTTGAAGTTTGATAAATTAGATAAGTTAGATGTGTGTGTGTGTGGACTCTGACAAATATATAAAACAAAGTATTTAAGTGAACATTAAACTAAAGGTAAAATCTTGGATGTTTGACACTAGAGAATTTCTTGGAAATTCAACAGTACAAATCCCATAAAGGAAGTTGTGTCAGCAGAAGAGACCCTGAACATTCACAGAAGCTTTGCTCAAATTTCTTAGGTTAATTCTAAAGTGTGAACACAAAGAAATGACCTACTCAAGGTATTGGATCTACATGGTATAAAGAGGTGTCCCTCCTTGGAATAATCTTATATTGGATGTCAAAGCCCTGGAAGGAAGATTCAAACTTTCTTCCTCTATTCAAAGAGAAGTGGGAAGTAAAAATATTTTTTTTCTTGACCCCGATTTGTGAGTCATGCTTGTCCAATGTCTTGGTTATAAATATAGGGTTTTATTCACTTTTATGCATTTTTATTTATAAAACTTAAAACAAATGTGTTTCAAACAATGTATCTTTCCCAAGATCTCATATTAAAGGGGCAGGAAAAGAACTTCTTTTCTTGAAAGTGTAACACTTATATCATTTTAACCACATGATGCTTGAAAATCTTCCCAATCCCTAATCACAATTTTCCCAAGACCTGGTGTTTTCTGTCTCATTACTCATGTCCCTCAAAGTGTTTGCTGCCATTTCTTGACATTATTTTTATGAAGAAGAGCTATTTATTTTTCTTTTCTAACAAACACTTGTGTCAATATGCTAACAAGAAGGCAGTCAAAGGACAAAAGCTGCCAATATTTGCATTCTGAGACCAACTCTAGCTTGCATACTGCAGTTCAGCTCCAGATCAGTCACCAGGGTGGGTACAGATGCCACAACTTACGTGCACATGTTTTAGCAAGTCTTCTCTGGCTTTGGTTCCCAGCTGAGAGTCTGTTTCCTGGGCCACTTGCATTTCTGACAGACTGCATACAAGTTTGGTGTTTTCCTTCCACAAGTAAACTTGATGATACGTTCCTGACTACCAGAACTCAAGAAAGCACCACACTTAAGATTATAGCTTTATTATGAAGGATTTAAATTAAGAACATTTAAAAAGACCCATGGGGAAGCAAGAAATGGGAGGGTCTTATATACAAATCTTCTGTGCTTTATTTCTCTTGAATGTGATTTGTTAATCTATTGACATTAGGTATTTACTAACAAGGAAGCTCCACTGAGTGTTAGCATGAAGAATTTCCAATAGCGTTTCATAATATGAGTGGGTGAATTAAATCATTGGCCATATGATTGATCTCAATTTCTATACTCCATTCCTTTCTGAGAGACTGTGCCAGCCTCATAGCCATCTTGTATATACATTAGGGAGACCCAGTCCCCATTCAGAAGTTACCTAGTTCAGCCCAACTCAAGCAAACTCAGGCATGATCTAGGATAACTCATGCATAACTGTTAGGCTTCATCATTCAGGGAATTCTTGTTTGTTTCTTTGTTTTGTGTTTTGTTTTTCAAGGTAAGGTCTTGCTCTAGCCCAGACTGACTTGGAATTCACTATGTAGTCTCATGGTGGCCTCAAACTCAGGGCAATCCTTCTGCCTGCCTCTGCCTACCAAGTGCTGGGATTAAAGGTGTGCAACACCATGCCCAGCTTAATTCATTGAGGAAATTCTATTTTTAGAAACTAGACACAAAAGCCAGTCAAATATTTATATTACTTAGCACTTTTTCTTAAATATAATAGTTAACAAATCATATGTGAGAAGGTTATAAATTTAGAGTTCTAGAAGAGTTTAAAGATACAATATCTGAAAGGAAATATATACCAAAGGAACTCTAGAAAATTTGAACTTCTAGAACAGAGACCTTGAGAATTATCAGTAGAGATTATGTCATCTAAACAGCAGAATTAAACATTTAAAAATTACAAGTGCCTCTGAGAAATATAGACCATCTTTATATATCAAATATACTTATAATAAAAATACTTGAGAATAAGAGAGAAGGCTATAAAAGTTATTTAGAGAAATGGTTTAAAACACATAAAATGCATAAGGATATTAACTAATATACGGAAGAATTTAAGTAAAGTCCAAATAGGATCAACATAAAGAGTCTCATACCTAGATGGCATCATAAAAATACTGCAAGATAAAGAGAGCATTTGGGAAGCAATACAAATAAAACCCCAAAAGTACAACAAATCACAATTATACAAACAATTGATTTGCCAAAAGAAGCAACAAAGTCCAGGAAGGTATGGGATGATTTATCTAAAGAAACAAGGAAAACAAAGAACTAAGTACTAAAAACCATATTTTAAAAACCAAAATTAACTTTGAAACTAAAGAACAAAAAATACAATTGTATCTTAAAAAAGCTAAAGTAAATCAAGTGCCCAAAAGTTGGATTTCAAATTCTCATAAAATGGCAGTTCCTTCTCTTAAGTATAAAAATAATATTAGAATAATTTTGCTTTTAAGCATCTAATTTATTGAAAATAATATATTTAATTATAACAAAACAAAAAAAAAAGTGGTTTGGCTGAGAGTTTAACTTTGGTGAATAAGAAAGCAGTACCAGATTATAACTCAAAGATATAGGAAGAAAAGAGAACTAGAAATGACAAAAATTCTAGTAATAAACTCTATGAATACATATTTGATTACCTTTCCTGTCTCTCAACTTCTCTAAAACACATATAATTCTAAAAATAGTAAGAAAAATGTTTTATTTCAGTTATAACACATATAGATAAAATATGTATAACAATTACATGAAGTAGGAAGAAAATAGATATATGGAGATCTAACATTATGCACAACAAAAGCAGCTACTTACTAATTTGATGTTGAAGAGTTTATTCACAGTGAATAAAGTCATAAAAACCTAAGTTTGAATCCCTAGTACCCACATGAAATTGCCAGGCATGGTGCTGTGTTCCCATAGTCAGTTCTGGGAAGACAGACAGAAGAATCCCTACGGTTTTCTGGCTAGCTATTCTAACCAAATGAGTGAGCCCTGGGTTAAAGGAATAAGGGACTTGATCTCAGTGAGACAGAAAACAAACAAACAAACAAACAAACAAACAAACAAACAAACAAAAACTGACGAGCACATCCAGAATTGAACTCTGGCTTCCACACATGTATGTACACACTCATGCATGAGCACCTGTACACGTGTACACACACAGTTATGAACAAGCATACACACACACTCATACATACCACACACAGACATAACATGCCATAAAGTATCTAGTTATTTGAAAACAATAATATTATGTCTAAACCATTGTAATAAAATATTTAGAATAGGTAAATCTACACAAAAGCAGAAAATAAACTAGTATAAGGAAATGGTTATGGAACAAAATGACATCCATGGGATGGGAGGTGGCAAAAATCATGATTATTGAATTTCTCTTTGAATGTACGAAAAACAATTACCTTGTTACAGTAAATGTGAAAATTTTATGATGCATGCACTATAATTTCATAAAGTATATATATATATATATATATATATATATATATATATATATATATATGCCTACACATATATGGAAACATGAAGTGTATACAAGTTCATATCTACATAAATATGAAACAGTTAATTCAATCTTATAGGACCTTTGACAAATATCTCCAGACATAGTATTTTTTCAGTTAATAAACTATTAATTTATTTACAGTGCTCCATATAAATAAAAGGATATACAAAATAAAACAATGGTTTTAAATCTTCACTCATATGAGTTAAAAACTGAGCTCACATGAGTGAATTCATGAGTTTGAACTCACATGAGTGCATGAGTTTGAGGTACTAATGTGAAGAAAAAACCCAATGCTATTTCAGAATGCAGAGGAAACAAAAAGCATACAATAATTTGCTGGCAAGATAGCTGAGTTGGTAGAGCGCTTGTCTCACATGAGAGCCTAAGTTCAATTTAAAGCTCCTACATAAAATAGCAGACACATGGTCTGTAATCATGGCTCTGGGGAGGCTTCACTGACCAGCCTGTCTAGCCTAATTTTTAAGGGTTAAACAAGTCAGAGATCCTGTCTCAAAAAAAAGATATATAGCATACCTGAGGAACAATAACCAAGGCTGTCCTTTGGCATCCATCAGCATACTTAACTTTATATACATATACACTTACACACACAAAAAATATAATTACATAACCATCTTCCAAACAACAATTTTTTTAATGTTATGGTGGGAAGAAAAGTATTCTAAGACTATAAAGTAATACTTTACAATATGAAAGAAATACTGTTTTCAAATGTACGAGTGGCATTGATTTCCACAAAAACAGATATAGCCAGTAAATCAACCAAAGTTAGAAATGACTGAATAATTTTATTTAAAATCATGAAATCATGTGAATATTGTGGAGTGTGATGGGAAAAATTATTAAAGGATATATTTGAGATTATAACATATATGAAATAAGGTAAATGTGAACCAATGAGAAAAACACACACACACACACACACACACACACACACAGGCCTTTAGTCCCATACTGGCACTGATAATTGTCTAGTAACAATCTATGGCACTTGGATGTACCATTGTCCAAAAAAGTAGGTGTCACTATGACTTATTCACACCCTCTTAGATTTTGATTACCTCCCACCTTTACTCAGTCTTTTCCCCTGACCCCATTTAGGTCTTTCCACCCCCCAGTAATCTATTTTTCTACTTACATATATTCAATACCATCCCCTTAAGTCAGCCTGTTTCCTTCCTTCTTTATAGCCCCTTTTATGGACTTCTATGTATAATCATACCATGTACCAGATATTAATATTGTTTCCCTCAATCCAGTTTCAATTATGGCCTAATATTATTTAGATATAAATATTCTAGTTTTGAATGATTATAATGAGAGATAAATGACATTAAATAAAATAAGTAATATAGTCATATACTATGATTTTTTGATTCAGGTCAATAAAGTTGGTAAAATTTTATCCTGGTGCTTTAATAGTATCTGATCCTTATACAGAATTTCATACCATTTTGTTGCTATATATAGTTTTCAAATAATGTAGGTTTCAATTTGTAGATATCAAGTCCAAGTAGAACACATTTAATTTTACTATATCACTTTTCACTCACTTAAAATTTCCTAATTTTAAGACAAATAGCACTGTGTTGACCACACTGTGGGATGCAAAACTAGCTTATAAACTCATTCCAAGGTACAAACATTAAAAGTAATGAGTTACTTTTTTGAAATGGCCACACTTTACTTAATACATTTTAGATACAAAGTTCTTTCTTTTCTAGTTGTCAATCAATAGTCATTCTCCTGGACAGTTTTGGGTTTATAATTTTTAACATAGCAGTAATGTAGAAGGAATTCCTCTCCAGTGTGACTTCACCCTTGTATCAGTTAAATGTCTCAAACTTATTCAGTTCAGTCAGAGATAATATTAATTTGCCAAATGAAACAGAGAGTAGACTATAAAGAAAGAAAATAAGAGAGAGACATTAATAGTTTCTATGATATGGTAATCTTTAGTTTTGCAATTTCTTTTTTGAATGTCTATTTGAGAGCTTTCTCAAAAGTTTGGTCCTCTCTGCCTCCAATTCTTTTTTTTTAATTATTATTATTGCTTTCATTTTTATTTGTGTGTGCATTCATGCAGGCACACATTCTCATATTTTTACCTCATATCTCACAGCCAATGTGCTAGGATTACAAAAATGATTAACAGCATTTTATATGGGGTTGGGATTGAACTAGGTTCTCCAGCTTAAGCTTGCAAGTGCTTTATGCACTGAATCATCTCCACAGACCTTGAATTTGTTATTCTATATGTAGCTTCATGATCCACTACTCTGCTGAAGTAACTAGCCTGAAAGTTGTCTAGCCTTTGCATTCTCTAGCAAGCCATTTTCCCCCACACAGTCTGTACTTACTGATCAACTGCTGCACTTAGAATTCTTTACCTGTGGTTTATGTAAACCAGACAGTATATATGTGTGTATATATATACACACAGAGAGAGGTCTATCTAGTTTTTTCAGCTTACAGCAGGTTAAGATTTTATTGCAAATAAAACACTTGCTTAGAAAATATCAAGGAAAGCAGCACTACAATTTCATGTTTAAAAACATTCTTAAGTACTTTTTTAAATTTTTAAGTTCATGCATTCATCAGCATTTTCAGAAGAGTATTTCTTTTCTACTTTATATCCCTTAGTTTATAGTATTTTCACTATAAACCTAGATAAGGATTTGGAACAACTAAACCATGTGAGTTTTTTTTTTTTTTTTTCCCCAAAATCAAGACAGGAGTCTCCAGAAAGTAAAGGGGCTCAAATAAGATATGGAAGCTGTTGTGAGAAAAATCATCAAAGCAGTTTCCAGACATAAAGACTGCTGTAATCAAACAAAGCTCCTGCTGCAGCTGCTGCAGGGTCATTCTAGCCCCTTTTAGGAGGCAGGATGACCCCAGGCAATCTCTAGGAGCATGCCGCCTGTGGACACAAAGCAGTCCCTGTTGCCCTTTCTTTCATTTCTGCCCATTTTGATCTTGAGTTACCTATAGAAAGTATTCATCTTTTATGTCACAAGAAAAGCATATCTAAGGAGAAAATAGTGATATCAAATGATTAAAGGAGCAAATTGCCTCCTAACAGTATTTTAGTCAGATTCTTGCTGCTGAGTTAAGCAAAGATCCCCTATGCCTTCATGTACACAGCTTTTGGGCTTCCAAAGAACGCTTTCATTTGAAACTGGGGAGGTGTCTAGAACTAGAGTCTATAGGGAACAATACTTGTTTATATATGTACCACTCTTGAACCTAGAAAGTCATACTGCTTTTGTGACCTGAAATGAGTAAATTAGCTCCTTAGTTGATTTTCTTATTTATAAAGTAGAAACAGAATTTACTTCACTGTTTAATAAAGATATAAATCAAGACAGATGAGTTCTTCTTCCATCTTATAGCATTAGAGGAAAACCCAGACCACCCATTTCTTTTCCTTTTTATTTTTATTTTTAAGTTAAGTTGATGCGCTAGTCAAGGCTAACCTGGAATTTACTATGTAGGTACAGGCTAGCCTCTTTTCCTTAACATTCTTATGGGCTTAAGTTCAGTAAACATTTATAGGGCTAAGTTAATAAGTGAATAGTTGTGTGTTTATTGCTTGCACCTTTTGGAAATGTGTGACCGTGACCATAAATATAAATGACAACAAAGGGCAGAAGTAGGAATTTGTTCATTACCATGGAAGGGATGATTAACCCTGGAATTTTCATATATATTTCAATTCAGGATGTAGAGTGAAATTTTATGAAAATTTGAGGATCTTGATTAATCAAAAAGCTTTTTTAACTTTTATAAATGTATAAACTAATATGTACACTATATCTACTATATGTAAGTGTTTACAGTGTGCTTAATATCATGGTCCTTTAATGCACTGTATGTAAATATAATATCTCACTCCATTCTCATAATAGTTAAAAGATCTGCCTGGCATGGTGTCACACACCTTTAATCCCAGCACTCAGAGGCAGAGGTAGGAGGATCACCATGAGTTCAAGGGCACCCTGAGACTACATAGTGAATTCCAGGTCAGCCTGAGCTAGAGTGAGACTCTACCTCAGAAAAACAAAAAAAACAAAACAAACTAACAACAACAAAAAAAAAGATGTGCACCACTCTCTATATGACTGCTGTTCCCACAAGCATGACCCACGACCCCATGGGGAATACCAGCAACCTCACTGAGGAGAGCCCCCTGTGGAATGTGGTCAAGGAGGAGGGAAAAGATGTATCCATAAAAAGTATGTTCTTTATTTTTTTTTTCCTTTTTGGTTTTTCGAGGTAGGGTCTCACTCTAGCCCAGGCTGACCTGGAACTCACTATGTAGTATCAGGCTAGCCATGAATTCACAGTGGTTATCCTCCTACCTCTACCTCTGGAATGCTGGGATTAAAGGTGTGTGCCACCACATCCTGTTAAACTATGTTCTTAATAATGATTAAAAAAAAAAAAAAACTATAGACAAACAAATGTGGGCTAGAAGAGGGCCTACCCATATGAAATTCCCTCTAAGAAATCTATGGCTATCCCATCTATGTAGTACTAACTTCTCTCTCCATTGGAGAATTTGCTTATCTTTTTCAGATGGACAATGAACCTGAAGGGAGGATCAGCCAATCACACTTCACCAGGGCCCCAGCTAAAACCATAGAGTAATGTGGGGAAAGGACAAGAGTACAGTTCTTGGGGATCAGGATATCAGAAAAAGGCTGAAGGAGATAAACACAGAGAACATCCAACTCCTACTACGAAGTCAGATATCCAGAGACACAGAGGCTCCCAAAACCTCATCACTGAAGTAGAATTAAAATGACCCCAATGTGGCTCAGGGAAATTTGCGGAAGAGGGGTGGAAAGAATGTTAGATTGCCAAGCTGGGTCATTATGCACAGAGACTTGGCCTATCCCCCATAACTCCTGACTACCCCCACAAAGCATGACCCACATTCCCCATTGATGAGGGTCCCTATGGAAGAGGGAGGACAGGGAGGAGGATAATGGAGTCACCATTATGAATGTGAAATTTGAATAATATAAATAAAATTAAATTATAAAAAAAAACTGTACCCTGGATTTCAAAAACAGTACAGAAAAAAAACAAACTATAGACAACATAACAGAAAATCAAAATGCTCAGAAATAAAGAGATATATAAATATTATATTACTATTATTTTATAATATCATATTGAAATATGGGTATTGTCATATATATATGTCAAGTAGAAAGTGGTGTATGATTTCACTGAAGAAGGGAGTCCAGGATTACAGACACAAAAGGCACTTCTTGCAACTCTATACACACCATTGTGGCTTTTCTGTTCCTCAACAATATATACAATAAGCATTCTTCCTTAATCTTCCTGTTACTTTTAACAGGAATAAAAATGGATGAATTAGCCAGGCATGGTGGTGCATGCCTTTAATCCCAGCACTCGGGAGGCAGAGGTAAGAGGATCGCCATGAGTTCAAGGCCAGCCTGAGACTACATAGTGAACTCCAGGTCAGCCTTTACTAGAGTGAGACCCAACCTCGAAAAAAAGAAACAAAAAAAAAAAAAAAAATGCATGTACTAATAAGGGAATTAATGAAATAATTGAATGGAGGGAAGACAGTGCACTGCTGAGGAAACTTGAAATGAGATAAAACACAGCACTAAATGACTTGTTTCAATATTTTGTTTCTTTGTCTACAATGATAATAAAACACCAGTATTCCAGAACTTCAGCTTTAATTTTAATAATAATTTATATTATTGTCTTGTGATTTTTTTTTTACACATGGAATAACTTCTCAATGTCGGAGAAGACAGAAGAATATCATAGCCTAGAGTATACTAACCTAGAATATTGTTTAATAAATTTCATGTTGATGACCATAAAAAACCTTCTAGTTTTTAAAATACATGATTTCCACTTATACCAAACATTCTCTTTGACTCCAAATAAGGATGAACTTCTCCTCTGCTGCCAGACATTCACTATAATACTAACCATTCTTTCAACTGACATCCATTCCCTGTAGGCAGGATTGTTGTATCCTATATTTCAGCTTAACAAGAGTATATTTAACTTAACAAGAGTTGTGATGAAGGGATGTGTACAAAATGTTAAATCTGGGCTGGAGAGATGGATTAGTGGTTAAGGCATTTGCCTGCAAAGCCAAAGGATCCTGGTTCGAATCTTCAGGACCCACGTAAGCCAGGAGCACGAGGGGGCACATGCAACTGGAGTTCTTTTGCAGTGGCTGGAAGCCCTTGCGAACCCATTCTCTCTCCCCCTTCTCTTTTTCTCTCTCAAATAAATAAATAAATAAAATATATCTTAAAAATGTTAAATCACAACACTCAACTATGTAAACAGCCTCACAATAGTAGGCGAAATTTGGACCTGAAGCTAAAATTAATCTCTTCTGAGAAAGTAATAATACAAATGTTGATTCCAACTTAAGCAAGAAATTCTGTTTTGAAAGTAGAATATGTGGCTATGCATGATAACAGCCTTCAGTGAATTATGAAGACTTTATAGAAGATTCCTCTAGGAGCTATTACTTAATGTTTGTCTGCCTGTTGTGCATCTTAACTATATAATAACCTTTGAGCTATTTTTTGATACATTTCCAAACACAAAAGAAGCTCTTGGGCTCTAAGTCTAGAGAGTATGAAAATGTAGATGTTCCTCAATTTGTAGAAAATTCCCAGGTTTTCGTGTAATAATGATACCAAAGGGACAGTAAGAAAACTGTTTGGCAGAAAATATCAAGGAAAAGGGAACTCGAGTCAACATGTAGGAGATCCATGACATTATGTGATTATTGTGGAATATTCAGAAAAAATGTCACCGATTTATAAAGCATGAACCAAAATCAAAGCAGGCAAAACCAAGATCTTCTTAGAAGCAAGACAATAGCCTCCTGGCATGGTAAAAAAGTAAGCCGAGGGGAAGACTGCTGAGGGATTAAACTGAATACTTGGTATTTTAAAACCAAGGGAGATGGTCTACATAGCAACACAGTTTGAAGACACAACTGTTTAGACCAACATCAAAAAGAAGGATTAAGGGGGCTGGAAAAATGGTTTCGCAGTTAAGACTCCTGCCTGCAAAGCCTAAGAATGCTAGTTTGAATCTCCAGTCCCACATTTAGCCAGACGCAAGTGATTCAAGTGTGTAATGTTGCATATGTGCACAAGAGGATACATGTGTCTGGAGTTTGTTCACAGCAGCTGAAAGGCCCTGGCATGCCCATTTTCTCTCTGTCTCTCTCTGTCTCTGTCTCTCTGTCTTTGTCTCTCTTGTCTGTCTCTCTGCCTTTTCCTGTCTCTCTCAAAAATAACATAAAATAAAAACATTTTTTAAAAAGGATTAAATAAATCATTACAGCACAGTCATCATCTAAATATGGTGACAGCTACTTTATTTATAACTGTGTTATACATTAGGACCTTGGAATCTATTTTAATAGTAGATATGCAATGTCAAGATACTACACTGATTATTTTTCTTATGACTTAAGACATTTTTGAAAGTGGTTTATGTTAGTACTTAGGACTAAATATTTTATTCCATTGTTATATTTTCACTGTTTTATTTATAAGACATACTCATTTCAAATGAAATATCATAGCAGATTTGAATGCAAGCTAACCAATTTTCTTGGAGCAATTTGACTGTATTCTAGCACAAGGTAATGCAGAATGGAAGAAAAGTTTCATTATCATTGGGAGCTTTATATTTTCTTATGTCTGCCTACCTTTCTGCACAAGCAGAAGTAGATGGCATGCTACTCAGTTCAAAAATAAAAATTGAGGGCCTGGGAGATGGGTTAGTGGTTAAGCGCTTGCCTGTAAAGCCTGAGGACCCTGGCTCAAGGCTTGACTTCCAGGACCCATGTAAGTCAGATGTACAAGGTGGCGCATGCATCTGGAGTTCGTTTGCAGTGGCTGGAGGCTCTGGCACAGCCATTCTCAATCTATCTTCCTCTTTCTCTCTCTCTCTGTCACTCTCAAATAAATAAAAATAAATAAACAAAACATTTAAAAAATGAAAATTGAACTAACTTTTCCAAAGATGTTCTATGAACTCAAGGTGAAGATTGGTCTCAAGCATCAACTGATACATCACTTTAGCAATGCCCCTTTCTTTGGTTCTCAGTGTTTTCTCTACTCTTTGCCAGAGTCCAGCTTCTTAAACTGTGGGTAACAACTCCAAATGTGAAGGTCACAAAAAGTAACAATAGTAAAAGTTTTCTGAATGCACACAAAAATTAATTCAAAATCAAATGTGTAATGAACCCAAGGTGTCCCTGGCACAGTACAAACTTACGCTGCATCATGTGACATAACTGCTGCCTTGGTTTTGAACACATACAGCAAGTGCCCTTTGAAATGTGCTTCCACTGAGCCACACAATGCCAGAAAATCCTATGCTAAAAAGGACTCTTGCATGTTAAGAATAACAGTGTTTTTACTGTGTACCTAAAACTCTTCTACTCTTAGAAATATAATAATTTAACTATGATGAAAAAGAATATTTTCCTATCATAATTCTTTAGCATGTCAATATCAAATTGTTTTATCTTGGGTTGTATTGTGTTATAATTATTATTTTTAAAAGTATTATATTAGGGGCTGGAAAGATTGCTCAGTGGTTAAGGCACTTTTTGCAAAACCTTACAACCTGGATTTGATATACTAGTACTCACAAACAGCCAGATGCACAAAGTGGCACATGTGTCTGGAATTTGTTTGTAGTAGCACTAGGTCCTAGCATCCAGCATGCCCAATCTCTCTCTTTCTCTCTCTCTCCAAATAAACAAGTAAAAATAGTTCTTAAAATATATTGTTTATAGCACTTACTTGATTTTGAATAAACTTTGGCTTGAAATTTGGACAGAATTTCCAACAGTTTCCAAATGGCCATAAATGTCATTCTGCCATTATATTAGATATTTACAAGCAGCTACATTCTCAACATTGACATTTAGAAGATGAAAATATCGATCAATATTCTGGAAAATGTTGCAGTTCTGAGTCCTGCAGCATCAAATATTCAGCCAACAATTGTTTATTTGAAAATAAATATTCACACCCATCTCTTTACTATGCAAATTTGCTTTTGTCTTTAACAAATGGTAAAACTGTATGTGTATCAAAGCATTGTTTTAAGATAAATTTGTGTATAGTTTATGATCAGTAAATATTTTATTTGTATATCTATTTAATATACCTACATACTGAGGCATTGTATGATTTTTTTTTTTTTTTCCATGTGGAGATGCAAACACATGTCTACTCACCCAGGATGAAAGACCAAACCACGATCACACCAAAACCAGTTTGGGTGAACCAATGAGTTTATTGGCATTGCTTACACAGCAAAGGGAGGGCTGGCTTACAGGAGCATGGGGTGACTCAAAGGCAGCTGCATCACCAAAAAACAACAACAACAACAACAACAACAAATGTACTCTAGCACAGGGGACAACACACAGTCGCTTTAGCTCTTGTGCACGTTGCAGAACCTGCAGGCAGCTGGGCTGGTCAGAATCTCTTCTCCTCTCCAAGGACATATTTACCATCTATACATCCTTGGAGTGACACCTTGTGACTTTTTAAATTTCAGCTTACCCACACTTGTTGACCTCCTGAGTCTCCTGAGCCTTTCTGGAAGGAACGTTTCAATTATTCAGAGAAAATTGCTCTACAACACTAGTCACCGTCTACCCGGCCCGACTTGTTTACTGCTCCTATTACCTTGGGAAATGATCCTGTGACCTTTAATGTTTCAGCTGTATAGACTTGACTTCCTGAATTCAAGTCTCCTCAGCCTCTTTCCTCTTCAGGAGGGAATATTTCAATTCAGAGGAATTTGCTATACAATATATATTTTTTGTGTGTAAGGTGTTCTATAAAAATAACTCCAATAAAAAGAGTCATGAGGGGATAAAGTTTAAGAAACTCTGCTATAAAGCAATTCCCATCTGGCCTGGCCTTACCCGCCATGGCTAGGAACCTTCTGAGCAGCAGATTTGCCTCTTCCCTTGGAGCAATTCTTAGGATGTCACAGCTGCTCCCAGCAATGCTCCCAACTCAATGAATTCTTGCTTGTTCAGTATTACAGTTTGCTCTCCTTGATCAAGAACTTAATCAGCCTCATTTCAGGAACTTAGATCTGGTCCTTCCTGTAGCAGGTGATCCCTTTCCCACTCATATCAAGTACACAGATGCCCCCAGTTGGTACGTGCTGAGAATATTTCTATGTAGTTATCTAACAGGCAAGAGTAAGTGGACAAAGGTCCACATAGGCCACATGTTTCATTGTGAAACAAAAACTTCTGTAGGTTTCTCTGTAGTGGGAGCACAGGAGGTGTCCTGTCTATCTCTTACCAGGCAAAGAAAAGCCAACTCTGAAAGGTTTGAGTCGTCAAGTGGTTTCAAAGCAGAGTCTTCTGGGAATCTGTGTACCTGTCACCATCCCTCATTTCAGATCCCAGGATTTTTTCCCACTGGGCCCTACCTTTAACAAAACATTCTGGAATCTATGGGCTTTAAATATCATTAGAACTATTTTACTTTAGCTTCTGTGGTTCACAAAATTTCAGAATTGTGTCTGTATGTTTGTTTTGTTTTGCTTCTGATTATCTGTAGGGATTGCACATACCATTAAGACAGTTGACCATCAAGTGAACATCCACCAATCTACCTGGTGTCACGTGCACAAGGGACTGGTGTTAGGGGAGATTTAGTGAAAACTGAAGCCAGTGGGCTGAGTGTGGAGGTTGACTGGCATTTGCAGTACCACAAGCAACATCTGGTAGTATTTGCACAACAGGAAATGGGTTCAGAGCAGCAAAACTGTAAATGTCCTCGGTAATTTACCAACCATAAATTTATAGATATTAAATTGCTACAGATTTACAAATAAGATGGAAATTTGAAAACAAATTAAACGTTCTTCTATGATCTGACATTTGGCACCAATCCAACTTTCACAGGTTGTAGCTTTATACTTATGGTGATAGTGATGGAATGTCAAAATTATGGGAGGAGATAAGGCCATAGGAACAGAGCAGTCTGAATAGAATTTTTACCCATATAAAAAGACCAATGAGTTACCCTGTCTCTCAGTAGGAAGGCATCATCTTAGTAGGAGAAAAGCCCTCATGAGAACTAATCTGTTGGTTCATGGCTCTTGCAGTTTCTAGCATCCAGAGCTGTGAGATGTTGGTTGCTTATATGCTGTCAGGTTTTTGATATTTTGTTATAGCAATCAAAACATACTAAGATAGGTCCCCAGTGAAACACAAATTTAGGACAGAAAAAGTTCACATTTTGCTTACAAAACCTGTATTCTAGATTAAGATCCTTGAGCAAGCCAGTGGCAGCTGAGGGGCCCAGAAGTTGCAGGGGACTATGGCTGGTGCTAGAACAGATGTAGAAGGTGTCCCTAGCATGTGACACCTGTGGTGACTGGACTGTCAGCCCCATCACAGCACCTCCAGTGACATCCAAGGCTCCTCACAGATCCATGGGTCCCTAGGATCCCAGAAGGACAAAGACATCTACAGAAGATGTAGCCTAAGGTTACCAAAAAGATGACCCAGCCAGTTCCCAGAAGAAACCAACCCGGGAGATGCCAAAGGTGAAATCCAGGGCTGTTTCCCGGGATGGCAACAAGTTTCCCTTTGGTTGAGATGAAGGGATTCTATTGCCAGTCCTCATTTTATTTAATCACCCACTTCTTTCCTGTATTTATCTAGACACAGATAGGTTTCACCCAGTTGTTTGTATTAAAGAATTATTGTGAATCTTTATGTGGTAGTTATTTACCTATGTATGTTTATCCACTCTGATTAATCAGAAAGCCTTAAATGCAATGTATTTGAAGGACATATTACAGTTCCTTGTGTATTTCCCACTTAATGTTCCGGGTTAAGTTACCACCTGTCTTCCTAGAGCAGCACCTTGATGATGGGTTTTGAAAGGGACACTTGCTCTGGGCTCTCATCAGGGTGACAACCACTCCCACAACTACTGCTTCCTGTGAGGTTCTTCCCACAGAGTCTAAGCAGGTAAAAACACTCCTTGGCACTGTCATACTGGTTTTACATTTTTTCACAGATACTGATTTTAGCACATTTAATTGTGACTTCAAAGTAAGTGCTCACTTATTTGCTCTCTCTCTAATGATTTTTTAACTTCTAAAATAAGTGAAACAACTTTGCTTCTGTAAAAATTTATCCCTGAAAATTTGGAGTTGGCTACATGAATAATTTTACTTAGTGAAATCATGTAACTTAAATAAAAAAAATACGAAAGTGGGCTGGAGGGATGGCTTAGCAGTTAAGGACCCAGGTTCGATTCCCTAGGACCCACGTTAGCCAGATGCCCAAGAGGGCACATGCATCTGGAGTTCATTTGCAGTGGCTGGAGGCCCTGGTATGCCCATTCTCTCTCTCCCTCCCTCCCTCCCTCCCTCTCTCTCTCTCTCTCTCTCTTTCCTTTCCCTCTGTCAAGTAAATAAATAAATAATAAAATATTTTTAAATGCAAAAGAGTTCTTATCAATTTGAGATATTTGTCTCTGTTTTGAAATATTTGAGCATTGAGAAGAGGATCAACAATTTTTAAAATAATTTTTTACTGTCTCCATTAAACTCTTACAGGAGTCTTTTCAATACATACATTAAGCAGATTGTATTTTTTTGTTTCTTGACAAAATAATTTTGTAGCTTAGAAATTGCTACTTGATATAATCCATTTTTGAACCTTTTGTAAATATGTGCTTTGAGATGGAACCCATATGAACCTTAAACTTAGTTTGTGATAAAATTTGACTTAATTTATCTAAATATACTATAATATAAAAATGGGATGTGGAAATTGTTTAGAAAACAGGTTTACATTTAAGCAATGGCAACTATAACAAAATAGTTCATTTATCTTTTTAAACAGTTTTTTACAAATATTAAAGAATTTAAAATATAATTCATTCTACTACAAATGGCATGTCATGTCCTCTAACCAAACCTTTGTCCATTTCTTCATCTTGAACAGTGTTCACCTTCCCAGTGATATCCTATTTTTAATGCACTTGATGAAAAGTGTTCTTTCCAACTTTTTGCAAAATGATGATTATAAGTTTTGTAGCCTGTATTTTTCTTGAATGTCTTTAAAATGAAAGATTCTTAATGAAATATTTTGAATACACTTTTGGAATGTGTGATTTACCTTTTTCTTTCTTTTTTGAAAAATATATTATTTGTTTATTTGCAAGGAGAGTGTGACAGGGGTACTGAAAGACAAAGAAAGAGAGAATGGGCATTCTAGGGCCTCCATCTATTGCAGATGAACTCTCAGATGCATGTGTCCCTTTGTGCATCTGGATTTATATGGGTACCAGGGAATCGAACTGAGTCATTAGGTTTTGCAGGCAAGTGCCTTAACCCTTAAGCAATCTCTCCACTCGCCCCCCCCCCGCCCCTTTTTTTCTTCTAGCCAATGGTTAGGAGAGTAATGTTGTAAAATTATAGCAAACATTTCACTAAATCTGTTAAAAATAAAAGTTCATTTTAGAGATAATCTTTTGATATGTGGATATTTCATTGGACAGATAAAATTTTGTGTGAGATGAAACCTAAATATTCAACAGTCAAAATGAATGTAGATAGTTGTAACTTTAGTTTGTTTTGATTTAAATTAAGGAACTCTGAACTATATACCCTTCTTAGCTTGCCTTCATTTTGGTGTAAACTGAAATACTTTAAACCCCATCATGTGTTGCTATCTACAACATGGTATTAAGAGGGAACATGAATAAAGGGAAAGCATGGCTTTCTGTAGCAATTGACTTTCTGGTCATCATTTGGGGCTTGTTACTTTTGCACCAGAACCAGCCAAAGCCTGGCTTTTAATGATAGCATTGACTGGTACAGATTGCAGATTATACCCTTTGGTATAGACAGTGAGTGCTTCTAATGTCGACGCATGGACAGGAACCTTCTTAGATATAAACAGTAAAATGCTTCCTGTGTTAAAGCGAAAATCCTAGGGCTGGGGTGATTTCTCAGTGGTTAAAGGTTATTGCTTGCAAAGCCTGCCAGCCCAGGTTCAATTCCCAAGTACCCACATAAAACCAGGTACACAAAGTGGTGTATGCATCTGGAACTCATTTGCAATGTCAAAAGGTTCTGGTGTCTTCATTATCTCCTTTTCTCCTCATAAATAAAACAAAATAAAATAAAATGTGCAAATCCTGCTTTAAAATTTTTATTACTAGTGTAAGCCAAAGGTGAAAAGAAAAATGACACACCTGAGAATATGGTAAGGAAGTAGAAGAAATAACCATCTCACTAACGAACTAAAACTTATAATCAAATGAGCCTCATCCTTCAAGTAGCTGTTCTGACACTCTAGGCAGGGCCTGCCAACCTTCTGCATATTTCCAATGAAAATGTAGGATTTAGCAGCTCTCTCTGCTCCCTAATTATTTGCTTTCTACAGCTGCCAAGCTATGGAGCTATGTGCCTTAGTGCTTACCTCATTTTATTTTTTATTTTTGGTTTTTCCAGGTAGGAACTTGCTTTAGCCCAGGCTGGCCTGGAATTCACTTGGTAGTCTCAGGGTGGCCTTGAACTCACGTCAATCCTCCTACTTGTCTCCCAAGTGCTGGGATTAAAGGTGTGCGCCACCACACCCAGCATACACTGTCTTTACATCCCCTACTGTGTTCATTTTAAAAATTGTTTATCTATGTGGTAAAGAATGTAAAGACAATTAAGTGTTCTGTTGTCCTCCTTCTTCCCTCATAACCAGATATAGTGGGTGTACAGGACAGGTGCTAGGAGTTTAGATCAGTTCTCCCCCGTAGGGACATGTGTTATGAATTCTTGGACCCCATCTGCTAGCAATTTGGGAAGTGGTGCCTTGCTGGAGGAGGTGTGTTAGCTGGGTGGATCTTGAGGTTTATAAGCCCCTGACTTGCCAGTATTAATTGGCTCTCTCTCCTGCTGCTGTTTCTACCTGCTAATGCCATATATTCCCTTGCCATCATGAAGCTTCCCCACAAGCCTATAAAGCCAACATAAGTACCTTTCCTCACATCAGTAGCTTTTGGTCAGGTACCTGTCCTGGCAATGAGAAGGTAACTACCACAGGTGCCTAAGATGGTTTCGGTCTATTTGGAATTCAAGTTATATAGAAAATAAGTAGCTCAACTTAATACCCATTTTTAAACATGGGACATGCTAGATAGAACAGAAGGTGTGAATATATAAGGAAGACCCCATTTGACTCATGTATGGAGTGATACAATTGTTTTTAATATATGACAGAGTTAACAATAAACATATAAGATTAGGATGAGTAAGTCCAGAATGTATGACTAGAGGATGAACATTCAAGAAAATGTGAACAGGGCTGGAGAGATGGCTTAGCGGTTAACGTGCCTGCCTGCTAAGCCTAAGAACCTGGTTCCAATCTCCAGGTCCCACGTTTAGCCAGATGCAAAGTGACGCAAGGGCGCAATGCCGCACTTGCCAACAAGGGGGCACATACATTTGGATTTCATTCACAGCAGCTGAGAAACTGCTGGTGCACCCATTCTCTATGTCTCTCTCTCCCTCTCTCTTTCTGTCTCTCTCTGTGTCTCTCTCCAAAAAAATAATAATAATAATAATTAAAAAAGAAAATGTGAACAGCGATGGACATGGTGCTTGTTTTGCATGGACAATAGAAAAATGACCTTTGTCCCTGAACTCAATACTCTTCCAAAGCACACTATATAATCATCAAACGTGTGTGTGTGGGGGGGGAGGAGTTATATACTATACAGTCTTGTGCAAGATATAAGGCAAATGTGTTTTAATTAGAATATAAAATAGGCTACACCAAGGAGAAACAAATTTGTACTTTTAGGCTAAATTCATGAAGTGACAGTAAGATGAGAGAATTAGCAATGTGATTATTTTAAGTATAACAAGTGTGAGTGATTCTATCTAGGTAAGAAAAGAAGTGTGCATGTTCAAGTGTGTTTGAGGCTAGGTAACATAAAAAGAGAGGAGGTTCCTTGAGCTTATAAGTTACTGAGGCTGAAGGCTCTGGAAAAGGTACCATGTCATCACAGCCATGCCATCATAATAAGGTGGGTGGCAAAGCGACCACATGGCAAGACATGAAGTCAGAGCTGCAGGGTGTTCCAGAGTCCCTCTTTTATTTTTGACAATTATGTGCATCTTTTTATTTTATTTTTTTAAGTTTACAAATGTCCTTTAATAAAATTTTTATTTAGTCTAATACTTATTTATATAATTTAAGGTTACCATTTTCAAATTATGTCCCCTGCAATAGAAATTCCAATGATTTTCAGTATATTTATACAATTAGTTAATCTCCACAATGTAACTTTAGAACATTTCCATAATCCTACAAAGCATCTTTGCCCAGCTGAAATTGGCCTTTCTTGCTAGTCTCAGAGAAGTGCCCATCCACTTTCATTGCTTTTATTTATTTATATTATTCTAATTTTACAATCATATTGATGACTCCAATTTCCTCCTTCCTTCTAAAGGGACCCTCATCAATGGGGAATATGGGTCATGCATTGTGTGGGTAGTCAAGAGTTATGGGGGGTAGGCCAAGTCTCTGTGCATAATGACACAGCTTGTAGCTATTTCCACCACCTCTTCCGTGAATTTCCCTGAGTCACGCTGGGAACATTTTAGTTCTACTTCAGTGATGAGGTTTTGGGAGCCTCTGTGTCTCTGGTTATCTGGCTTAGTAGGAGTTGGATATTCTCTGTGTTTATCTCTTTCAGCCTTTTTCTGGTGTCATGATCACCAAGAAAGCTGTACTCTTTCCCTTTCCCTGCATTACTCTATGGTTTCAGCTGGGGCCCTGGGGAGGTGAGATAGGCTGATCCTCTCTTTAGGGTCGTTGTCCATCTGAAAAAAGATAAGCAAATTCTCCAATGGAGAGAGAAGTTAGTTCTAGATACATAGAATGGCCCTAGTTATTTTAGAGAGAATTTTATATGTGTAGGCCCTCTTCTAGCCCACATTTGGTGGGAGCTTGATCTTGGAGACTGGGCTCATTTTTTGTACATGGTTTTGACTTATTTCCCAGTTCCAGCAATGAGTTCAATTCCACTGAGTGGATCTATTGCTGGGACTGGGAAATAATTCAGAGTCCCTCTTTTATATCTTGAAACTGATAATCATACAATCCTTTCCAAGGACCATGTCCTAAAGGTGTCTCACTAGCCTCTACTCCATGTACCTACCAAAGGTTCAACAAACTTTCATGTACACCATAATTGAGATCAAGGTATAGACTGACAAAATTTAAGGGATCAAATAACATCAAAACATTTAGATAGGCAGAAGTGATAGAGAAGAAAGGGAAAAGGATGGATGTAAATTTAGTCATTAAATACCACAGTGCCAATACCTGAAATCCTAGCATGTGTGTAAGGCTGAAGTACAAAAATGAATTTAAAGCTAGCCTCAGAAATATCATTAGTTTGTAGTCATTCTGGGTTTTACACACACAGAGAGACATGCACACACACACACACACACACACACACACACACACACACAAATTTTGGCATGATCCATTTGAAGATCAAAATGGGGATGCTTTTATAGATACAATATAATTTTGGACTATTAAAGACTGCTGACATATAACAGAAAGGAAATGATCTACTGAGTGATTATATCCTCATCTCTAATATCAGCAAAAAGAGATTTATTGGTATATCTAAATCTCATATCTTTTTTTTATAATCATAAGGGAAAATTGGACTTGAATAGGAATCATTTTGTAATATTGTTTATTAATTCCTACTGGCAAAATGCTAGTATGTTTTTTTTATCCCAACTAACTGCACTATAGAATATCTTTAAGATATATTTAATTGGCAAACATGGGCTTCAATGTATAAAACACCACAAAGGTCTTATTGGCAATAATTGTCTTTGTATAATTTGAATGTGAAGAGATAACCCAGAATCGTTGATGTTTCCTAGCAAGAGTCAATAAAGTCAAAGTGACTCTAAGGAATGTAGAACTATGTCACAGGGCTTTCCAGAACCATTGCTATATTTTTACCTTAACATTTTTAATATCAATAGCAAGGTAGTCATCAAATATTTAATTTTCATAGTAGTAAGAAGGTTTCATTGTGTTTAACTTAAAGGTTTGTATTAAATGTAGAAGTACTTTTGTGGAGTTTCTTTAGAAAGATCCTATTATTCAAATTAGATTGAATATTTCCAGAAAATTATTTTATGAAGGCAGTGAAACATTGGAACCATTTTAAAATAGTGATCTGGTTCAAGTAAGGTAGGAGACACTGATGAGCAAACAGTTATAATGAAAACGTAACTAATGAAAAGATAGAAGGTCATTGTCCTTGCTTGTGCTTTCCCTAAAAGATGAACAATATTTTTACTGTAGGAAAATAAATGAAGGGAATTTCCAAATGAATTAGATAATTTTTAAATATACATACATACATATATATATATATATATATATATATATATATATATATATATATGAAAAAAATAGAACATATACTACAAAAGAATGGGAGTTAGTAGAAATGTTTCCAGAAGGATTTTGAGTTTAGTTATTTGGAGGATTAAATGTAGCTGAAGATAAATAGCTCTCATCCTTTTTGTAGTACATTTGGATGTGTCCTCAAAAGCCGTTGGCACCAATTTGAGGTGAGAAATATAAATCCTATGCCTTCTCTCCAAAAATCTTGTAGCATAGGAGGTGATTAGAAGTAGATGATAAATTTTGTACTTATTTTATTTTTTTTTTCACACAAGCTAAAAGAATTCTTTGGTAACTGATGGAATCCCCTGGTTTTAAGTTTCATTCACTTAATTTATCTCTAAATGCACTCTGGAGCGATGCAGTAACCAGCTCTGAACTTTTATTTGTCATTCCTAAAGTTCTCCTATAATAGTACCCAAGGCCTCTATGCAGCAAAGATGGATTTTATAGTCCTTTTTCCTGTGTTACCATATAGGGTTTCAAGTTAATTTTATGTGTACATTAAAGATTTAGAAGGCAGGAAAATGTTTAAAAGAACAAAGTTCATATTAAAGTAAAATTAAGAAGGCAGAGAGAACACACACTCATCATGGAGCAGGGATTCCAGAGCCTGAGACTCTCTGCCCCAGTGGCAGCTGCTCTTTTATTGAATGAGGGAATCATGTCTGTCCAGAGTCTATGATTGTTCAGCTTAAACAAAGACAAAGGCACTGTTCCTTCCATTCCATGATGCATCCTGCACAGAATGATACCATTTACAGGGAAGAAGAATTAGGAAGTGAGCAACCATATCTACCATCTTAGGTCACCATCTTAGAGTACTCTATACTCTAGCCACATACCAAAGGGCCCCTCTGGTAGATAGAGCTATGTAATAGCCAACAACGACCTTGAATTCCCTCTTCCTCTTTCCTTTACTTCCAGGTGCTGGAACTACAAGTATGTGCCATCACAACTCATATTTAGGGTTCTCTCCTACCAAAGAGAAAAAGTAACTAATGCAGAAAATCAATCTTGATTGTTGAAATAAATATTGTATTGTCATGTAGTTCCTAAGCATTTGGAAATTGTAGAACTTAATTGGACATTCTGGTGAAATTTTGTAAGGGCAGAATTCTGAGAGAAACATGGGCAATGGGCATTATAAAGTACTTCAATATGGAATATAGTTTGAAGGGGAAATTGTATCATAGTGAAGAAAATATGGCAGGAACAGATGGCTGTGCATCTGAGGAAGTAGCAAGAGTGAGCTGACTACATCAAGTAGAGCTGGAGCATCAAACCCCATAGTCCATCCCTACTAACAAAGTTCCTCCAGCAAGGTGCCATTCCCAAAGGCTCCATAACCTTCCAGAAGAGTGTTAACAATTGGGGATTAATCTTTCAAACACATGAGGCTCTGGGGAACCTTTTATATTCAAATCACCACATTCTCCCCTATGGCCCTGTAGACCCATTACCAGCTTATGTTGAAAAATTCTTTCAATCCAATTTTAAATTCCCCATATTCTTTATGAGACCCTACACCATTCAAAAACCCAAAGTCTCATCTCTTAACAATGAGCCCTCTAAAATAAAAACACAAGGCACACACTTCTAACACACAATTGCACACACACACACACACACACACACACACACACACACACACAAAGAAAAAACACTCCCAGTTCAAAACAAGGAATGGGTGGCAGTATACAGAGCAAAAATTGATTCCTTCAGTTCCTTCTGCAATATCTAAGACTCATAATGAACTTCTTTGAGCTCCAAAAGGCTAAGGTACTTCTATCACTTCATCTGTGCAGCTTGTAGTTCTGTTTCAGACCATCCATGGTGGTTCTGAAGTTTTTCCTAGCAAGCATGCCATGATTCTAGCATCTCTAACATGCTAGGGGCTCCACTACAATCCTTAGTTACTCTCGTCAGCTTTATGAAATGGTTTAATAGGATCTTCTTTTACTTATTTATTTATTTGCAAGCAGAGAGAGAGAGATAGAAGAGAGTCAGACAGAGAAAGAATGGGCATGCCAGGGCCTCTAGCCACTGCAAAAGAAATACAGATGCATGTGCCCCTTGTGCATCTGGCTTACGTGGGTCCTGGAGAATCAAACCAGGATCCTTTGGCTTCACAGGCAAACACCTTAACCACTAAGCCATTTCTCCAGCCCTAATGAGGTCTTCTTATAGAGACATTGACCCTGACTCATACTGTATAGCTTTAGCAATTGCTTGTAGTCATGGGGCAATTCATGACCCCACATTTTCTGCATATTTCATGCCTCAAAACCAGCACTACATGGACTGGACAGCACTGACAAATTTTTCTGGTAGTTGTGATAAATTCTGACTTTGAACCACAGTGGTAGCATCCTCTGCTAGCTGACCCTAGAGAATAGGAAACTGTCTTTTTTTTTTTTTTCCTTCAGAACTTTTCCTTTCAAAGGAATCACCACTGTAACTAGCTTGAACATGGAATTGTTTAAGTCTTGAATTCAGGACCTCCCTCCTCTTGTCCCAATGCAGAGCAGCTGGCCCATCTGTGATGGTGATGGACTCTTAACAGTTGTAGCTGAAGGGGATGAAATTTCTGTACTTGGTTCCTGAAACTTGTTCACATTTCTTCTATGTCAAGTTCTATATCCTTCATTAACTTCTAATCTGTATTTTCCTCATCTGAAAATACACAGTCTATTACTTCTTTAAATAAATATTTGTTTATGTATTTGCTAGCACAGAGAGAGAAAGGCAGAAGGAGGCCAAGAGACAGAGAGAATGGGTTTCCCAGGGCCTCTTGCCACTGAAAAAGAAATCCAGAAGCATGCAGTACTTTGTGCATCTGGCTTTATCTGAGAACGAGGGAATGGAACCTGGGCCATCAGGTTATGCAAGCAGGTGCCATCCCCACTGCTGAGCCATCACTCCAGCTCAGTTTATTACTTTTAAATTCAACTTTACTCAAATTCTCAGGATATAGGCTGAATACAACCAACATCTTTGACATAATTATCATATCAGATCTGATATTTCTTTAACCTAATGCTCAGTAAAGTCCCATTTTTCTTCTGCCACATCATGAGCCAAGTCTCAACACCCCAAATTACTGTCTATATTTTGGACTCTCAAACCCTGAACAGAATGTCATATTAGTCTCTGCTTATAGCATTGTAAATCTTCTCTAGTCCAAAATTCTAGGCCAAGCATGGTGGCACATGCCTTTAATCCCAGTACTTGGGAGATTAAGATAGGAGGATCATTGTGAGTATGAAGCCAAACCTGTGACTAGAGAGTGAATTCCAGGTCAGCCTGGGCTAGAGTGAGACACTGCCTCAGAGGAAAACAAAACAAAACAAACAAGAAAAGGCAAAGTTCTAAATTTCTCCATTATTCTCACACAAATCAGTTCTAAAAAACTGAAAACCACGTACTCAGGATTATTGCAGCAACAACCACAATTCCCAGTACGAATTTTCTATAACAGTTACCTTTTTTGTTGTTGGGACAAAACATGCAACCAGAAAGAGGAGTTTATAGATATAAAGGAAAGTTTCTACTTGGTGGGGAAATCATGGCAGGAGCAGACCACCAGGTATCACATTTTCACATCAGCAAGGAGGAAGTAGCAAGAGTGAGTGTGGCAAGAGAAGAGGGGCTATAAAACCTGAGGCTGGTGCTCAGTGACACACTTCCTCTGGTAAGTCTCTATCTCCACAAGGATCTACAACCTTTTGTAACAGCAAAACTAACTGGGGAATAAGCATCCCAACAGATAAGGTTATGGAGGACAGTTTACATTCAAACCATTACACCCTCATTCTTCTCAGCTGGGATGAGAATGTTTCCTCAATGCCATTATATGTTGGAAGTGTGTGATTTTCAGTTTAAATTTTATAAGGAAATCGTAATTAAAAGATTGCCTTAACTTTCAGAAGATACAGTAGACTTTTGAATTGTGCTTGGACTGTTAAAAATCATGGGGACTTTTGAAGTTTCACTAAATGCCTTTCACATCATGAAAACACCATGAACTAAGGGGAGCAGGAGCATAAAGTTGTGGTTTGAATGTGATATTTTCATAGGTTCCTGTGTCTAAACACTGTCTGCAGTTGGTGTCACAGTTTTGGAAGTTTCTGGAACCTTTAGAAAGTAAAGTCTTTCTAGAGGAAGTAGGTCACTAGAGATGGACGTTGAAGCTTTACAACACAGCTTCATTTCCTGTTTGCTGTCTGCTTTCTGACAATAATTATTGCGTGACAAGTCAACTCCCTGCTCCTACCATGCCTTCCCTCAAAACTATAAACTAGAATACATATGTTCCTTCCTTAAGTTACCTTTGGTTAGGTATTTGGTCACAACAACAAGAAATTATCTAACACAGAGTATCTTTGTAACTAATACAAAGTATCTTTGTAGAAGGAAGTCAAAGCCTTGACCATTTTGACAAACTTTTAATGTTGTTTATATAAACATGAATCCAGAGCATTAAACATTCTGATCGATAGGTCATAATTTACAAATAGATCCATATTTATCCAATAAAAATGTTAACAATAACTATATAATTTAGCAGTAATTCACTAAGTAGTAATTATTCCTTCTAACATAACCGTGGTAGTTTGAATAGATGGCCCCCAAAATATTCAGTGTTTTATTAGCTTGTAGTTTGGATCTGCAGCCACCTAGCTGGAGGCAGTGTCAATGGGTACATCTTAGGGTCCAGCCCTAAGGTGTGGTGGGTTTGAGATTTCAATCTAAAACTATGCAAAGTGTGCCTAGCTGATGTCCCTGAAGTGTGATGTGCTGTGTGGCTTTTGGCTTTTGGCTTCTCTCAGTGTTTGGTCCTGAAAAGGCATGCCAGCTTCTTCAGTCATTATGGAACTTTCCCTGGATCTGTGAGCTTCAATAAATATCCCTTCCTCCATAACTTTGCTTGGTCTGGAAGTTTATCTCAGAAAACCTGAAGCTGTCTGCTACAATACCTTTTTCTATTGCAAAGGTTGCAATTTTCAGATGAAGGAAGGATTTAACCTAATGGTTAAACCTAGGCTTTAAATACCCCATTCACTTAACCAATTTTTTTTTTTTTTGGTAACTGTTACTAAGAGTAGGCCAATATTTTAAGAAAACATTATTATAAACAGTACCAGGCTCAGATTTTATACAAGTCCACTAAATTTTGACTTTGAGAATATTTAATAATCTTCAATTACAGACAAGTTTGCTATATACAAATCATGTCTGTTTGGTTTTAACTTTCATAAACTTTTCATTTTTTTATTATTTTATTTATTTTTGGAGAGAGAGACAGAGAGAGACAGAGAGAGAGGGAGAGGAAGACAGAGATGGGTGCACCAGCAGCCTCTCAGCTGCTGCAAACAAAATCCAGATGCATGCCCCCCCTTGTGGTCAAGTGCGGCATTGAGCCCTTGCATCACTTTGCATCTGGCTAACCATGGGACCTGTAGATTGGAACCGCTGGAGATTATAACTGGCATTCTTAGGCTTAGGAGGCAGGCGCCTTAGCCACTAAGCCATCTCTCCAGCCCTGCTTTCATAAACTTTTTAATAACATACTTTAACCTTTAAGTTTTGTTTTTATTGATTTCTATATTGGGAAAAAAAAATCCTGTCCTTTAGATCAAAAATCTAATTTTCCCATTCAAAATTATTTCTTGTCTAAAGCATTTCCTTTCCCCTTTAATCTTTTTTACCAAAAAAAAAAAAATTAATATCTAAGAGTTAATGGATTTTTGGTCACATTTTTCATTATATAATTTAGATAATAGATTTTAGATATTTGCTTTCCATTGTCAAGTAGAAAAAGAAAAAAAGATACAGAGACAGACAGAGAGACAGAGAGAAAGAAAGAGGGAATGGTTGTGCCAATGTCTCTTGCCACTACAATCTCCAAGCTCATGTGCAGCTGAATTTACACACAGATTCTGGGGAATCAAATCTGTACAGTCAGGCTTTGCAAACAAGTGCCTTAACCACTAAGCAATGTTTTTTACCCCAAGAAAACATTTTTAACTTACCTTGTAAGCATATTTTTGACCTGTGTGATGCATTGAGTATAGAGTGAACTGAATGTGTGGGAGATGGTCATCCCTTGTATACATATGGTTAGAGAACAGGGAAGAAAGTCAAGGAATGTCAAGTAAATGTCCTCCTCTGATAATTCATCTGTATGTTTTCTTGAGATAGGCTGGTGTCCAGCCCCAGCAGGATTGTAGAGCTTGAAAGGGCATTGTGATGAAATCATTTGGACCATTCACACCAGTGGTTCAGGTGAAGCACACTGGATGCAGAGAAAAACTCTGCTTCTTTATTTATACTCTTACAATACATGATGCTTTTTTGCAATCAAGATATAGCTACTTATCCATGTGGCTTCTGTTCTCTAAGAAATCTTGCCCAATATTCTTTTTCCTTGGTTTCTCCTGCTTTTGCTTAACTCATAAACGTCTTGTCCCATAGACATTCTGATATCTTAAACAAGAAAGTCAAAGACTGCAAGATGGTTAATATCTTACTCAGGCTTATAGAAACCAGCCAAGAGCCCTGGCAGGCAGCTCTTGTGGTTCTAAGGTGATAGACATTTTTGACCTCAGAAAGGGCAGTTATTTTTACTCTTACTCCATTAATATATGCCCCTGTATATGGTAAAGGTTGATCTGTCCAAGCAGTGTTTTACACTGATGTCTTTCCTTTAGAAGCCCTCCAAACTCTACTGTTAATTCTGAAAGTTACACATTCTATTTTACTTCCTTGTGTGGGTCCTACCTGATTATTTGAAAGATGTTTATTCCCTAGCATTTCAGACTGGTTAATAATTCATCTGTAGGTTCAGGAAATATGTCCATTAATTCCTGGAACTATCTCAACAACAAGAATTCTCTTGTAACTAGTGTTACTTGGGAACAGTTGATAAGACATGTGACATAGCATTGCAAGGAACACATCTCATTAGATGAAATATACATTTGTGGTGTTGAGAAACTTTATACATTTAAACTAGTCATAGTTTCAGGATCCATAATCTGTTTAAACATTAAAACCTTAGAAATTTCTGCCACAACATTCTTTTCCTGTTTAAGCATTGGTGACTGTAAAAAAAACCCTTCTGAATTGGACTCCCCTCTTACTAATGAAAGCAAATTAAGCAGTAATAAACTTATAATAATTCCAAAAACTCTAAGAAAGAACTCTAAGCAATAGTGCAAACTGTCAGGAAACAGGCACTGCTGGAGGTTGCTGAAAGACTTCTTGGCCCTGGCAAAGAATGTCTCGGATGCCGCAGTACTGCTGAACAGTTTCCCACCAGCGTCACACTCCAGAGCTGACCTTTGCTGCCATTTGGCCACCACCAGAGATATAGTCTCTAGCTGAATATAGGTTGGCTGATCACTAGCATGTCAAGCTGTTTGTGTCAGTGGTATGGATTGAACTTAAGTCATCAGGCCCTCATGTTTATGTGATAAATACTTTACCTGCTTACCAAGCTCTCCTTCTCAAAAAAAAAAAAAAATCTCTTAATAAAATAAGCATATTTCAATGAGAGAACAAGAGGACACATTTGAACACACACACACACACACACACACACACACACACACACACATTAACAATCCTAGAACATTTAACTAGATTTTATTTTTTTTTTGAAGAAATGTTTTATTCTAGCCCAGATGGACTGGAACTCACTATTTGTTCCTAAATAGCCTAAAATCCAAGGTCTTTTTCTTACTTCAAGTTCATGAGTGCTGGGATTACAGGGATGAACCATCACCTCCAGCTTTACAAAGAATTTTAAATTAACTATTAGGCAAGTTTAAATCTTATTATAACCATCACATAGAAACTGCCTTGGTAAAAGCACTGACCTCCTTTTTGGACCATGAAGCAACCAACTACAGGATAAACATGTAAGATATCTGACTTCATCCTGTGCCTGTCTCCTTGCTTTTATCATTTTCCTCATGTAACAGTGTCTACCTGAGTTATTCCATCCTGTTCAAAGTGAAGGCATTGAGATAAGTCATTATGTAAATATGTTGTAAAGAATAGCTGAATCTAAAACAAATTATGACAGAATGATACAAATTAGGATCACCTATTCACATGATGACTTCTTTTATAAGCTTGTAAACAGGAAGAAAATGCATGCTCTTAAAATGACCAGTTGTTTTCTTTAGTCCCTAATTCTAGAGTTAACTTTTAAATTCCTATATTTTGGTAAAACTTGGCCACTATAGGGCCTGGACTAATCTGTTTCTAGAGACTATGTCAGTAGTAGTAGTAGTAGACACACAAATATTTAAGTTAGATATAAAAATAGCAATTTCAACAGATGATAAGTTCAAAGGTAAAAATAGGGCTGGAGAGAAGTTTTAGTGATTAAAGACACCTGCTCACAAAACCTGCCAGCCCAGTTTTGACTCCACAGTACCCACATAAATCCAGATACACAACTTTTTTTTTTTTTCAATTTTTTTTAGACAAGCCCAACAAACTGCCTTTAAAAAATATTTTTATTTATTTGATAGAGAGAGATTGAGAGAGAGAGAGAGACAGAGAGAGAAAATGGGCGTGCCAGGACCTCTAGCCACTGCAAATGAACTCCAGACATATGCACATCTTATGCATCTGGCTAACTTGGGTCTTGGGGAATCAAATCTGGGTCCTTTGGCTTTGCATCAAACACCTTAACCACTAAGCCATCCCTCCAGGCCCAAACTGACTTTTTTTAGGCAAAAGTGTGAGAAAGAGAGAAATGGCCCAGGGCTTTCAGCCACTGCAGTTGAACCCCAGACCAGTAGGCCCCTTGTGTGCATGTACAACCTTGCACGCTTGCGTCACTGTGCATCAGGCTTACGTGGAACCTGGAGAACCGAACATGAGTCCTTAGGTTTCACAGGGAAGAGCCTTAAATGCTAAGTCATTTCTTCAGCCCCACAACCCTTTTTTTTCTTTTTTTTCATTTATTTATTTATTTATTTTTGGTTTTTTGAGGTAGGGTCTCGCTCTAGCCTAGTAATGTTTTTATTTTTTAGAAACGGTCCTACTAAGTTGCCCAACATATTTAAGACCAGGCTGACCTCAGCCTCCAATATCAATATATTTGGATATCAGATGAGATTACATAAACTACTTAACTCTGTTTCACAACTGGGGAAACTGAGGCCCTAGATTTGAAGATCCAGAGCCATGGAAGACAAACAGACCCAGGGGTCAATCCAACACTTCTTACTAAACTTTTTTATTACTTATTATTTTTATTGACAATTTCCATAAAATGTTTTTAAAAGAGAGAAAGAGATATACACAAAGAGCACCAGGGCCTCTTGCCACTGCAAACAAACTGGAGACACATGTGAAACTTTGTGCTTCTGGCTTTATATGGGGACTAAGGAGTTGTACCCAGACTGTGCAAGCTATGCAAGCAAGAAGCTTAAGTGCTGAGTCATCTCTACAGCTCTATTTTTTTAAAGGTAAAATTGGAGCTTCTGGTTCTCAAGCTCCTGGTTCACTCACACCTAATCCCCCTGTGATAATGGGTGCATGGCTGCAGCATGAGTAGGCCTGGTCCCCAGGTTCCCTAGCTCCTGATTCCCCCACACCATTTTCCACTGCTGCTGGGCTGGAATGGAGCTGCTGGGACCTCGTGCATGTGCTGCATGAAAAAGCCTGGACTCCTGGTTTCCCAGGTCCTGGTTCCCAGGATCTCTGCTTCCCTGCTGCTGTTGTGGGGTGCCTGGGATCCCACATGCACGTGCAGCAAGAATAGGCCCTGGCTTCCTATTCCCCAGTGGGGCAGGTAGGGAAACATCATATCCCCACATGTATTGCTGGTACAGGACTTAGGAGTTCAGGAAGGGTCCCCTGAATTTATAAACCCCTAGTTTTGGGTTCTGTCCTACATTTAATAAATAATTGATAGAGGGATATGCTGAAGGGTTAATAGACTTCCCTGAAAACTAGAAGGAACTAAAGAGTTAATGGCTATCCCTAAGACCAAGGAGCCATAAAACTTCAGAAGCATGGCCTTGACAGGCCTATCTATTCCTGAATGATAAACTAAACTTCCATAAGCTCAGAAAACCTTGAAGGAACAGAAACCATCTGATGAGTTATCCTCCCTAGACAATTTCACTAAAAATGCTTTTTCTGAGCAAAGACACAAAGAACTACAGTTCCTTATCTACTTTCCTTGGACCAGCAGCTGGTACAGCCTGTTTTTTTTTTTTTTTTTCTTAGGATTCCCCCTTATAAGCTTGCACCCCAGCCTGTCCCAATACTTCAGCCTTCATCCCATGGGAAAGCTGAGGTCCCTCGCTGTTTTCTCTTAATAAACAGTCTTATCTGTAGAGACCAAAGTCCAATGTTCTCTTTTGCTTTTCTCTTATACTTTCCTTATATATACCCTGTTTTCTGAAAACAGGTAGCCTGAGGAAGTGCTCACAGGGGCTAGGGAACCTTCTGGGAAAGCCTGCACCCTGGAGGCAGGTAGACACAGGTGAACCCTCTTCTGGTCTCAGCTGCCTCCACTGACTGGCACTAAATGCCTCTGAGTGTCTCCACAGCATCATGTTTCTGCCCCAGTCACCTCCATAGACTGACATCTCCACACCAGACACTTCCCCAGACTCTTTGGTCAGGCCTGGTCTGTGGTCCTGGCATAAGCATCCCCCCTACCCTACCTACATATCCCCTCACAGGTATCACGCTACCTCCTTCACCACATTCCTGCCACAGATGGGGAGCACAGAGTATCTGGTAATGCCAAGGGGCAATATCAGTGCACCTCCACATCCTGTTCAGCTGTAGTACAGTGGGGAGTAGGGACAAATGTTACTATTCGTGAGCCCCGCAGGCAAGCCATGGCAGTTACCCTTGGCAGAAGAGATTCCAGACTTCTAACTAGCTCTCCCATCAACCACCACCCCAGAGCTACTGGCAGACTTTCAGCCTCCACAAACTACACAACTGTGATTATAATCCCATCACACTCTAATGAGGTTCAAACCTAAAACAGAACACTCACTGAAGTTCCTACAAGGGGAAATATTTCCTTACTCCTTAAAACTAAAAAATATATATATCAAACTGAGAAATCTCCACCAAGATTGCTTAGTTCCATACTGGAAGTCTCCAATGAAAATACAGAAGAAACAAAGAACTTGAATCCCAAAATAAAAGCACATAAAATAAATAAAATAAAATAAAACAAATAAAATTAAATTAAAAAGTAAATAAAATGAGACCATGACCAAGAGAATGGCTGAAGTAGATACAATAACCTGCAATCACATGAATGGAATGCACACAGCCTTCACTACTAGACTTAACTTAATTGAAGAAAAACAGACAAAACTCAAAAGAGAGATAAATGAGTTGAAGATGAGTCAACAAAAAGAGAATCTCAACAACCATCTGATTAAGCTTAATGAAGACATTATCAAATGCAACAATGAATACCAGGAAGCAGCAAGAAAATCAAACATCAAACTGAAATTGGACATCAAAAAGGCAAGACCACTATTTCTGGACTCTTTCCACCTCCCCTCTGAGTTCCTTGCATGCACAGTTTGTGGGCAGACACAGCTGTCAGGAGAGAGTAGGTCAGACCCCTGTTTCTTGGCATTTCCTACCTCCATGGTCTGGGCTCCTTGAACTGGTCTGTGTGCTAGAAAGTACAGCACCAAAAAGGCCAGATTCCTATTCCTTTGCTCCTCCCAGTCCCCTGGTCCTGATAGGTCCCATTATACCTTGCTTGGGGAGGCTGGTCCTTATGTGAGATGTGGAATCAGGTTTTTGCTCTGGTATCATGACTGGCCACTGTGTATCAATATCCCTGTTCACCTGAATTAGAGTGTACATGGGCCAAAGGACAGAAATTTGCTTCTTCCTTCCTTTATTTTATTTATAAAATAAAGAGTCTTCCCCAAAAGGGTAGAAAACAAAGCAAAAAAGCAAATAAAAGTCAGAAAACTGAGAGATCTCCAGAAAGGATGCCTAGTCCTACAATGGAAGGCTCCAATGAAATCATAGAGAAATCAACAGAAATTCATTCCCAAAATAAAAACACAGCTTCCAATGTGACCCTGATCAAAAAAAAAAAAAAAAAAAAAAAATATCATCAAACTAGAAGCCAACTATCAAAGAATCAATAATTGTATAAATGAAATTGAACAGAATCTACTAGAGCTTTCAGTTCTTTACAATAGGCTTAACTTGATTGAAGAAAATGTTAGCACCCTCCAAAGAGACATCAATAAATTGAAGGTAAGTCAAGAAATGAAAGATCTCAACAACTGGTTGATTAAGCATAATGAAGACTTGATAAAATACAAGAATGAATTCCACGAAGCATCAAAAAATCAGAACTCAAATTGAAGTCATACCTCAAAAAAGAGATGGACACAATGCAAAATAACACAACAGAAAACAAATATCAAATAGAAATTATAAAATCCTCTCTAGAAGCAGTCACCAACATAGTTACTCATGTGGAAGACAGAACCTCTGACCTGGAAGATAAGACAGAATAAAGTGATCAGGATGCCAAAAGTTAAAAAAAATTCAAGGGAGCAGAATACAAGTAAACTGCAGGACACCTTAAAGCGAGCAAAAATCTGGATCATTGGAAGAAGGAGAGAAAATCCAGGCCAGAGGCATAGTGACCATATTCAACAAAATTATCAAAGAAAATGTTCCATTTTTTTTTTTTTTCCAAAGAGAGGTCCATCCAGATACCAGAATCCACAGAACACCAAACAGAAAGGACCAAAGAAGAAACCCTCCAAGACACAAAATAGTTAAAACTGTTAACAACAAAACAAAGAGTGTTAAAAGAGAAATAATTTACTGCATACAAAGGCAAATCCTTCAGAATTAAATCAGATTTCTCAATGGAAACCCTGAAAGCCAGAAGGGCCTGGAATGGGACACTTCAAAGTCTGAAAATCTATGGCTTCGAACCCAAGCTACTCTACCCAGCAAAAGTATCCCTCATAATAGAGGGATACATAATAGAGATTGTAAAATTCCTAGAATTTAATGATAATGAAAGTATAACCTACCAAAATGCATGGGACACAATGAAGGCAGTCATAAGGGGGAAATTCATAGCCATAAATGCCTTCATTACAAAGTCAGAGAAATCCCAAATCAATAACCTGACTGTCCACCTCAAGGCACTTGAAAAACAATAAGAATCCAACACAAAGATCTCCAAATGGAAAGACATAACCAAGATTAGAGCAGAAATTAATGAATTGGAAACTAAGAAAACAATTTTAAAAATCAATGATATAAAGAGCTGTTCTTTGAAAAAAATAAAGAAGATGTTGCCTTTTTCATCTCTAATTTTATCAATTTTTGTCTCTTCTCTCTTTCTTTTGGTCAGATTTGCTAAGGGTTTGTCAATCTTGTTAATCCTTTCAAAGAACCAACTCTTTGTTTCATTGATTTTTTTGATTGTTTTTTTGGTTTCCATTTCATTAATTTCTGCCCTAACCTTTATTATTTCTTCCCGTCTACTGATTTTTGGTTTGCCTTGTTCTTCTTTTTCCAAGGCCTTAAGGTGAAGCATTAAATTGTTTAGTTGTGAACTCTCTAGTTTCTTAATATAGGCACTTAGAGCTATAAATTTCCCTCGTAGGACTGCCTTCATTGTGTCCCACAGGTTTTGGTATGTTGTATTCTCATCATCATTTGATTCTATGAATTTCTTGATTTCCTTCTTAATTTCTTCAATGACCCATGCATCATTCAATAATGTACTGTTTAGTCTCCATGAATTTCTGTATGCTCTGTAGTTTTTCTTGTTGTTGATTTGCAGTTTAATCCCATTGTGGTCAGATAGCATACAAGGGATTATTTCAATTTTCCTGTATTTGTTGAGATTTGATTTGTGTCCTATCATATGGTCTATTTTAGAGAATGACCCATGTGCCGCTGAGAGAAGAATGTATATTCTGCAGTATTTGGATGGAATATTCTGTATATATCTGTTAGGTCCATTTGTTCCATGATATCATTTAATGCAGTTGTTTCTCTGTTTATTTTTTGTTGGGTAGACCTGTCAAGTGATGAGAGCGGGGTATTGAAGTCACCCACTACTATTGTGTTAGGTGTTATTTCTGACCTTAAGTCTGATAGTGTTTGTTTGATGTAATTGGGGGCCCCCGTGTTGGGAGCATAAATGTTTAGGATTGTGATATCCTCCTGTTGGAGTGTTCCTTTAATCAGTATAAAGTGACCTGCTTTATCTCTCCTCACTAATGTTGGTTTGAAGTCTATCCTGTCAGAAATTAGAATGGCAACCCCTGCTTGTTTTCTGGGTCCATTTGCTTGATATATCTTTTTCCAGCCTTTCACCCTAAGAATGTTTCTATCTTTTATTCGTATGTGAGTTTCCTGAAGGCAACAGATGGTAGGATCCTGCTTTTTAATCCAGTCTGCAAGTCTATGTCTTTTGATTGGGGCATTGAGGCCATTGATATTAAGAGTTATTATTGAAAGATATGTATTTGATCTGTCCATTTTTCTTGTTTTGTAGTTCTTCCTGGTTTTCTTTTTACTCACTTGTTCTAACTGTTGAATATGATTTCTTTTTTCCTATTTCCTGCTGTGTGTGTTTTGCTTTTTCTTCAGCATGAATGATTCCTGCAAGTATTTTCTGTAGAGCTGGCTTAGTTGTCATAAATTCCTTTAGCCTGTCTTTATTGTGGAATGTCCTTATTTCTCCATCAATTTGGATACAAAGCTTTGCAGGATAAAGTAATCTTGGTTGACAGTTTTTATCTTTCAGAACTTGGAATACATCACTCCAGGCCCTCCTGGCTTTTAGGGTTTGTGTTGAGTAATCTGCTGTGACCCTGATGGGTTTCCCCTTAAATGTCATTTGCTTTTTCTCTCTAACTGCTTTCAGTATACTTTCTTTGGTTTGTGTAATATCAGACCTGAAACTCTGAAAATGCTATAGGAAAAAGTAGGGGAAACTCTTCAACATATTGGAATAGGCAAGGACTTTCTGAATATAACTCCAATTGCTCAGAGAATAAAAGCACTAATCAACCACTGGGACCTTATAAAATTACAAAGCTTTTGTACAGCAAAGAACACTGTGAATAGAGCAAAAAGACAACCTACAGAATGGGAGAAAATCTTTGCCAGTTATTCATCTGACAGAGGATTAATATCCAGAATATACAAAGAACTCAAAAAACAGAATAACAAGAATTCAAACAACCCAGTTAAAAATGGGCTCTGGAACTAAATAGAGAATTCACGGAAGATGAAATACAGATGGCATATAAACATCTAAAAAAATGTTCTACATCCTTAGCCATCAGGGAAATGCAAATTAAAACCACTTTGAGATTCCATATCACTCCTGTCAGAATGGCTGCCATCAAGAAAACAAATGACAATAAGTGTTGGCGTGGATGCGGAAAAACAGGAACTCTTCTACACTGTTGGTGGGAATGTAAGCTGGTCCAGCCACTGTGGAAATCAGTGTGGAGGTTCTTGAGACAGCTAGAAATAGATTTACCATATGATCCAGCTATAGCACTCCTAGGCATATATCCAGAGGACTCTTCTCACTTCCTTAGAGATACTTGCAAAACCATGTTTATTGCTGCTCTATTCACAATAGCTAAGAAATGGAAGCAGCCTAGATGTCCGTCCACAGATGAGTGGATAATAAAGTTGTGGTACATTTACACAATGGAGTTCTATTCAGCAGTAAAGAAAATGAAATTATGAAATTTGCAGGGAAATGGATGGATCTGGAAAGGATTATACTTAGTGAGGTAACCCAGGCTCAGAAAGCCAAACGTCACATGTTCTCTCTCATATGTGGATCCTAGCTACCAATGTATAGACTTGTGTATGAACTGGAACCAAAAATAGGTACCAGAAACCAGTAAGCGGGTAAAAGGCTATAAGGGAGGGAAGAAAGGGAAGGACTTAAGTGTATGGTAATACACATATGTAAGTAGAAGAACTGAGTACAGGGAGGGGAATGGCCTAAGCGAGGCCATGGGAAGAGAATGCATACAAAAAGGGCAGGGGGAGGGACAATCTAAACTCAAGATATTATCAATAAGACATATGTAAAACTACTTTTTTGATTAAGGTCACGTCTAGAAGATGTAGACTGTTACTAGAAAATTTTCAGTACCTGGGATGGAACTCCTTCCAGTGAGATGTTGGCCAAGGAGGTCCCGGTAGCCTCCAAAACATTAAGGCTTTTGCCAAAGCCCTTGGTTTCCCTAGAGAAATAGATAGTAAGACCCTATTGCTGAAGACATCTCATGCCTGAGAGGCAAGGACACTGAGAAAGCAAGCTGGTGCTGAGCAGAAAACCTTCTCCCTGTAGACCAGCCAACTGAAAGCTGGAAAAAGCTGCACTGCACGCAGCGTATGGGAGACAGAAGCCATCAACAGTGAAAATAGTGGATGCTGAATATTCAAGCTTGGCCAGACAGGCCCAATGACTGAATGGGTGCAATAGTGGCGTGTCTACTCTTGGGGTAACCAACTGCTCCATAATTGGACTGAAGGCCCTCTCACGGGAGGGAATACATACCCGGTACTGAAAAACCTAAGTAAAAGTCTATGGTAGGTGAGGTCATGAGCCTTGGGGGTATAAGCCTGCTCATGGCTGACTAAATGTATATATTATTCCCACCAAGCTGCCCTGGGGACACTACACTAAATGTTCATGTCCACATATTAATGCTATTCTCACTTCTGGCTAGAGAAGCTTCTCTTTTCAGATGGTGATGACCACTGGGACGACACAAAAGGCAACATAGTGCTGAGAAGAAGGGATGGAGGAGTGCCTAGCACTGAAACACCTCTGTCACATCCTCCAGTGGCTCAGGGACCATTGCGGAAGAGGGGGCGGATAGAATGGAAGAGCCAAAGGAAGGATATGACCTCTTACTATGCAGCTGCCCAGACAGAAATTGGCCTCGATATCCATGATCTTGCAGAGCCTAGCAATACCTTTGCAAGACCCTCAAAATAGAAGAGAAAGATGATGTCATCAAATTAGGAGAGAGACTAATGGAGAAAGGGAGGGGATATGATGGAGACTGGAGTTCTAAAGTGGAATGGGGGAGGGGAGGGAAATATCAGGTGGGGTTTTTTTTGGTATGTAAGATTAAAAATCAATAAAAATTAAAAAAATAAAATAAAATAAAGAAGATTAACAACCCCTTGGCCAAATGGATCAAGTAAAAAAAAAAAAAAAAAAAAAGAGAGAGAGAGAGAGAGACTTCTGTCTCCCATATGGCTGCATGCAGTGCAGTTTTTTCCAGCTTTCAGTTGGCTGGTCTACAAGGAGAAGGTTTTCTGCTCAGCACCAGCTTGATTTCTCAGTGACCTTGCCTCACAGGCAAGATGTCTTCAGCAATAGGGTCTTACTATCTGTTTCTCAAGTGAAACCAAGGCCTTGGCATTAGCCTTTAATGTTTTGGAGGCTACTGGGACCTCCTTGACCAACAACTTACTGGAAGGTATCCCATCCCAGGCACTGAAAATTTTCTAGTAATAGTCTATAGCTTCTGGATATGCCATTATTCAGAAAAGTAGGCTTACATAAGTCTTACTCAGATATCTTGATTTTTGAATGACCGTCCCCCTGCCCTTCTTTTACGCATTCTCTTCCCATGGCCTCGCTTAAGCCATTCCCCTCCCTGTAATCTGTTCTTTGACTTACATATGTGCAATACCATACACTTAATTCTTTCCCTTCCTCCCCTCCCTTATAGCCTTTTACCAGATTACTGTTTTCTGGTACTGATTTTTGGGTCCAGTTCACACTCAAGTCTATACATCTGTTGCTGGGATCCACATATGAGAGAGAACATGTGGCATTTGGCTTTCTGATTCTGGGTTACCTCACTTAGTATAATCCTTTCCAGATCCATCCATTTCCCTGCAAATTTCATAATTTCATTTTTCTTTACCGCTGAATAGAACTCCATTGTGTAAATGTACCACATCTTTGGTATCCATTCATCTGTGGAGGGACATCTAGGCTGGTTCCATTTCCTAGCTATTGTGAATACAGCAGCAATAAACATGGTAGTGCAAGTATCTCTAAGGTAGTGAGAAGAGTCCTTCATATATATGCCTTGCAATGCTATAGCTGTATCATATGGTAAATCTATTTTTAACTGTCTCAAGAACCTCCACACTGATTTCCACAATGGCTGGACCAGATTACATTCCCACCAACATTGTAGAAGTGTTCCTCTTTTTCTGCATCCAGGCAAACACTTATTGTCATTTGTAGTGAAAATAGTGGACACTGTAAAATTCAAGTTTGGCCATAGAGGCCCAATGACTTAACGGGTGCAATAGTAGCATTTCTGCTCTTGAGGTAACCAACTGTTCCCTAATTCGACTGAAGGGCCTCTCTGTAGGAGGGAATACATGCCTGGTGCTGAAAAAAACTAAGCCAAAGTCTATGGCAGGGGTCATGAGCCTTAGGGGTCTAAAGCCTGTTCTTGTCTGGCTAAATGTATATATTATTCCCACCAAGCCCTGAAAGCACTACACTTGATGTTCATATTCACATATTAATGCTACTCTCACTTCTGGTTAGAGAAGCTTCTCTTTTCAGATGGTGAGGACCACTGGGATGACCCAAAAGGCAACATAGTGCTGAGAAGAAGGGATGGAGGAGTGTCCAGCACTGAAACATCTCTGTCACACCCTCCAAGGCTCAGGGTCCATTGTGGAAGAGGGGGTGGAAAGAATGTAAGAGTCAAAGGAAGAGTATGACTCCTTACAATGCAACTGTCCAGACAGAAATTGGCCTTGATATTTATGACCTTGCAGTGCCTAGAAAAACCTTCACAAGACCCTCATAATAGAAGAAAAAGATGATGACATCAAATTAAAAGAGAGACTAATGGAGAGAGGGAGGGGATATGATGGAGAATGGAGTTCTAAAGGGGAATGGGGGAAGGGAGGGAAATAGCATGGGGTTTTTGTACCTAAGTATAGAAGTTATCAATAAAAAAAAATAAAATAAATAAAATAAAATAAAGAGAGAGAGAAGTCTCAAATTAACAAAATCAGAAATGGAAAAGAAGACATCACAACAAACACCAATGAAATTGGAAGAATCATTAAGGGCATATTTCCAAAACCTCTACTCAACCAAATTAAATAATCCTTTTCAACTCCTTCTATGAAACTACCATCACCCTAATACTAAATACAGACAGACATATGCATTTAGATGCAAAGATCCTGAACAAATTTCTTGTAAACTGAATTTAAAAACACATCAAAAGAATTATCTACATTGATCAAACAGGCTTCATTCCAGGGATGTAGGGATGTTTTAACATACAAAAATTGGTCAATGTAATACACAACATAAATAAACTGAACTATAAAAACTATATGATCATCTCAATAGATGTAGAGAAGGCCTTTGACAAAATACAACACCAATTCATTATCAAAACACTGGAAAGAATAAGCATGGAGGGTTTATATCTAAACATAATAAAAGCTATATATAAAGCATCTCAAACCCAAATAATGTTTAATGGAGAAAAACTCAAGGAGTTCTCACTGAGATCAGGAACAAGACAGGGGTATTCAGTCTCACTACTGCTCTTCAACATATATAGATATATGTCCAAAATATAGGACAGGAGAAAGGAAAAAAACATGATTCAAACTGGAAAGGAAGAAGTCGTTAGCCCTATTTGCAGATGAAATGATCCTGTATATAAATGACCTGAAAAGCCCATCTCAAAATTATAAAATTGATAAAATCTTTCAGCAAAGTGGCAGGGTACAAAATCAGTGCACAAAATTCAGTATCTTTTCTATATGCAAAGGACAAATATGCAGAGGAAGAAATCAGTGAGGCTGTCCCATTTTCAATAGTAACAGAAAATTAAATAACTTGGAATAACACTATCCAATGATATGAAAGACCTATATAATGAAAACATCAAAACACTCAAGAAAAAATAGAGGAGGACTTGAGAAGATGGAAAGAATCCCATGCTCCTATACAGGTAGAATTAATATTGTGAAATGGCAATTCTACCAAAAGCAATATACAGATTTAATGCAATACCAATGAAAATACCAGAATCATTCTTCACAGAGATTTAAAAAATGACTTGCAAACTCATATGCAATAGTAGAATGCCTCAGATATCCAAACATATCCTCAGCAAAAAACAAAACAAAACAAACAAACAAACAAACAAACAAAAAAACCTCTGGCAGTATCACCATATCACTATACCTGATCTAAAGAGTATATTACAAAGCCATAGTGACAAAAATAACATAGTACTAGAATAATAACAGGAACATAGACCAATGGAACATAATTGAAGACCCAGACCCTAGGTGTTGTAACTACATCTGCTTGATCTTTGACAAAGGTTCCAATAATGTAGATAGGAGCAAAGGCAGAATCTTCAAGAAAAGGTGTTGGAGAACTTGGATGATCATATGTAGAAAATTAAATTAGACCCTCTCATTTCTCCATACACAAAAATTAATCCAAATGGATTAAAGACCTCAATATAAGGCCAGAAACTTTTCAACTACTGGAACTAAAAATAGGAGGCCCTCTCCATGATATAGGACTGGTAAAAGACTTCCTGAACAAAACCCCAATAGCCCAGAAAATTAAACAAGCACTCACCAATGAGATCTCATGAAGCTATAAAGCTTTCCACAGACAAACATACCATAAGCAGAACCAATGCATTACCCACTGAATGGGAGAAAATCTTTGTCAGCTATACCACTGACAGAAGCCTAACATCTAGAATCTCCAAAATACTCAAAAAACTAAACAATAAAAAAATCAAACAACCCATTCAAAGAAAGGCAGAGAACTAAATAGGGAGTTCTTAGAGGAAGAATTACCAATGGGTAACACAAACTTAAGAAAATGTTCATCATCCCTGACCATTAGGGAAATGCAAATTCAAACAACTATGAGATTCCACCTTACCCTAGTAAGCATAGAAAGCATTAAAAAATACAATGAATCAAATGTCGGTGAGGACGTGGAGAAATAGGAACCCTCATTCACTGTTATTGGGAATATAAGCTGGTACAACCACTGTGAAAATTGATATGGAAACTCCTAAAAAGGGTGAATATAGATTTATCAGCAGGCCCTATTATTCCATTGCTGGGAATTTACCCTAAAAGCTCCACATCTCAGTTCAGAGATATTTGCTCAACCATGTTTATAGCTGCTCAATTCATAATAGCTAAAAACTGGAATCAACCCAAGTGCCCACCATTGGATGAATGGATAACCAAGATGTGGTATATCTACACAATGGAATTCTGCTTAGCTGTAAGAAAAAAATGACACTTTGAAATTTGTAGAAAAATCTTCAAACAGATCATTCTAAGTGAACTCACACAATCACAGAAAGACAACCATCACATGATCTCACTCATCTGCAGTTCCTAACCTGGTTCAGCCTGAGCTGCTGATATACCTGAATAGCATCTTAAGCCTTGCACAATAGGGAGGGTAGTGCTTGGGGGAAGGGTAATTGTGGGGGAAAACACAAAACTGAGCCCAAATTGAACTGGTACCATACAAACCTATATTATGGAAGTTAGACTAAAAGGTGGAACCCTGAAGAGGACCTTAGGGGAGCACCTGAATTCAAGGGCCCTGGAGAGAATGAGACAAAGCCTAACCTAAAATTTCTCCTGTTTCTCTTTCTTCTCTGTTTTTTTTTTTTTTTTTTTTTTTTCATTTCCCCTGACGCTGGCTTGTAATTCCCTGTACAAGAATGTGGTTTATATCTACAATGAGGTGTTGATCAGAGAGACTTACTATATCTCCCAAAACAAACAAGGCAGAGTTTTGTCAGAGCACTTGACTAATGGAAAGACCCTGCTGCTGAAGACACCATACACTGTCAGCATGGACCATAAAGAAACCTGGCTGGAATCCAGAGGAGAGCCAGTCCCCAGACAATTAGCCTATCTAGTGCAAGAAGTTGCTATATGAATTACTGAGGGAAAGAGGCCAAATTAAGTCCAAGCAACTCAAACTCTAAGTGACTCAGAAGCAAACAACTTGACGTGATTCTCCCACAAATGCAATAGTAGCACACAGCCATGGTGGGTAACCAACTGGTCTTGGACTGGCTAACAGATCTGCTCAGTGGAAAGGAAACCATATCTGGTACTGGGAAACAAGTCAGAATAACATCCAGATAATGATTCTGATTTTCATTGTCAAGCTCCCACTAACCTTAGATTATAAAGGGTCTACACCCTTTAAATTCTCTCTAAATTAATAATGGTTATACCATTTAACCAGTGCTAACTTCATTTTTTTCTTGGAGAATTTACTTCTCTTTTTCAGATGGGAGCTGGACCTGAGGAGATAAACCACCCAGTGCACTCCACCTCAACCCCAGCTGAAACTGCAGAGGTTGCTTTATTAGTGAATCTGATACCAGCACAAGGGTGAAGGAGATAGACACTGAGGACACTCAACACCTACCAAACCAGAGATCCAGAGGCTCCTAAGTGCCCATCACTGAAATAGACTTAAAATGATCCCAGAATGGCTCAGGGAATTTTGTAGAAGAGGGGGCAGAAAGATTGTTAGAGCCAGATGTTGAGATATTTTGCACAGAGACATGGTCTCACCCAAATAATGCATGACCCATAATCCCTATGGGATTGACCTTCATCTCAAATGAGTAAGGCCTCATCAGAAAAGGATCAAGGAGGAGGGAACCATCATGTGTTGGTACCATCATGTGTTGTTTGCATACTAAATATATCCATACCTAATAAAAATAAATTAAAAAAGAAAGGGAAGGGGGTCAACTCATCTATACAAAAAATGGACATAATTCAGAAGAACACAACAACAACAAAACCCAGGGCTTTTAAATGCCTCTATAAGTCCTTAATACCAGAGTCAATCATATGGAAGACAGAACCTCCAGTCAGGAAGGCATATATGACAGGAAATTTGAAGGACAAATAATAGGGATGGAAGTGTTTAGGGGCAGGGTAATAGGCGTGTGGGGAAAGATACACACAAAAATAAACCCAAAATGAGTTGGTACCATAGAAAACTTTCTCCTGGATAGTAGACTAAAACATACAACCTTCAACAGGAGTATTCTGGCATTGTATGGTAAGAAGACCCCTCAAGAGCTTGAGATGAAGCCTAACTCTAAAACATTTGGCACTGGCTTGTAACTCTTACTACCTAAATTGGTTACAACCCACATTGATCTGTTGACTGGGGAGACTTACTAGGTTCCCCAAACAAGACAGCTTCTGCCCAAGCACTTGATTACCCACCTGAGGTAAAAGGTAAGACCCTGTTGCTAACAACACCACATGCTTCTGACACAGAACATTAAGAGATCCATCTGGGAACTAGAAGGAAGCCAGTTTCCATATCATTTGCCTATATACTAATAAGTGCTACATGAGCTGCTGAAGGTAAAATGGCCAACAACCTTTCATGCTATCAGTGAGTATTGTTATAGGAAAGCAACCAGCCTGACAAGATATACATACCTGTGAATTAATGCATCCAGCCTAGGTGGCTCTGTCATTGGCTAAGAAATCTACTCAGCGGAACAGAGCTATAGTTGGGACTAAGTTGGAACTGAGAACCAAGTCATAATCCTATGGAGATCAAGATCATGGATTTCAGTGAGAACTTCCCACTAATCTTTGGCCAAACAAGAAACTACACCCATCAAAATCTCTCTTATTTAACAATGTTTATACCATTTAACCTTCGCTGACATCATTTTCCATTGGAAAATCTGTCTTTATTTTTCAGAAGGCAGCAAGAACTAAGAATATAAAGTACCCCTTGCACATACGTCAGCTAGAGCCTAGGTGAACCCATAGAGGAATTGGTGAGATGAGCAAGAGTGTTACTTCAATGGTGAGCCTGACAACCTGCACCAGGCTGATGGAGACACTGAGGACACATAAAATGTGCCAAAGCAGGAAAGCAGAAGCTGCTGAGAACACAACATTAAAGTAGAATTAAAGGACAGTCACCTTTGCTCAGGGAACTTTGGGGATGAGGGGGTGGAAAGAGTGTAAGAATCACAGAGTGGAAGAGAATGTCCAGGGGAAATTTTATTTTTTGATAACCTTGAGATGTGATGGGGACTGAAAAATACAGTAAAAGTAGGGGAAAGCATAGGAAAAAATACAACATTAAATATGCAAATAAATAAAAATAATACAATGTGTTGGAGAGGCTTCTGTTTTAGTCTTAACAAAATTAGAGCCTGCCAGGTATGCACATGGGGTCATATTCAGTTGAACTTATGGACTCTTGCCTTTCCTGCATATTAGGATTGTGTAGCATCTCTGGGGGGCAGTAACTGTCCAATATCTACCTGAGCTGTCTTTGCTTTAGAAGTTTCCTTTAGTCTATCAGAGGTCTTCATTGAGAACCATTAGCTTTGCAGCCCATGGGCTGGGTGGTTCTCACCTTTCTGTTCCTGAGACTCATCAGATAACAACTTGTTAGCAGCGTGTGGTGACACACACCTTTATCTTAGCACTCAGGAGACAGAAGGAGGAGGCTTGCTATATGAGGCCTCCCTGACACTATGTAGTGAATTCCAGGTCAGCTTGGGCTAGACTCAGACCCTACCTCAAACAACCAAAAAAAAAAAAAAAAAAAAAAAAAATGTATAACCCATTTTGGAGAATAATACACGCAGTACTTTGGTGGTTTTAATAGGAATGTCCTCTGTAGAAGTTTGATTATAACGTGTACCCCATAGCTTCATGTGTTTGTGGTTGAGCCTTAGAGTCAATGGCCATCTGGTGACAACTTGGGAGGCGAAACCTTGCAGGAGGAAGCTAGTGACTGGGGTGGATCTTGATGTTTATTAGCTCAGCTTGACAGGGCTTGTTAGCTTACTTTTGATGCTCCCTCCCTGCTGCTGTTAGGTGAGGAGATGTGGTTCCCAGTTGCCTGTAATGTTTTCCACTGTGATGCAACTTTTTCTCAAAATTTTAAATCAAAGTAAAACTTTTTCTTCCAGCCACAAAGGGTAATTGCAACATCCCTATAGTTTCATGGTTTTGAACATATAATCTTCAGCTGGGGCACTATTCTGGAAGTTTGTGGAATCTTTGGGAGGTGGAGACTTTCAGAAGGAAGTGTGTCAGTGGTAGTGGGCTGTGAGAACTGAGTTGATATAGCTAGCCCCATGTGTTGTTCTTTCTCTCTTTGCTTCCTTCTTCCCAGTGTGTGCCAGCCACCCCGCACCATCACCATGCTCCTGCCACGCTCTCTGCCTCTCTTCCATGATGACTCTACCTTCTGCAACTGTAAGTCACAATAAACTCTTTCCTTACTTAAATTTCAGCAATGAGAAAGAAATGCACACAATTATGTCCTGCTATACTTGAAATATTAGTTTGGTACTACACAATATATACATTAAGGAACAGTTTGATCAACATAAAAAACTCCTTTTTTTACTTAAGAACATTTTAATCCTTGAGGAACAATAGATGAGGAGTAAGTATGCACCTACATGAGAGGGACCACATAGCCAGACATATGCCAGCCTAATCATATGTGCATATTAAAGTTCTATAAATGAATTCAATCCAGGACACAAATCATGAATACTCATTCCTTCTAATGTTACAAGTTTTCACAAAGCCTCACAAGATGTTCACAAGAAGGAACTAACTTCAGATATTTATAAGTGTTAAGAACCATATTTCTTATAGTATTATGGAAGTTACTTATTTATTCAATATTTAGCATGTGTTAACATGTGTTGCTATTTTTATTTTTTCAATATTTTTATATTTTACTGACAGTATTTTAAGTGCTATACTCTCATTTCTATGTTTCCTTGCCATTTTTCAAAGCTTATCAGTTTCTTCAGCATGTCATATGAAATATGATGACAGAACTAAATACATATGTTATATGTATTTTATTATTTATGACTTGAAACATAATTTATAAGGTAAATAATATTATTATGTTTTTATAATGCTGAGAAGTAAAATTCCTTTCAATTATCTACCACTTTAATATAAACTGTCCCTGAATTGAATAACTTAAAATAATACCATTTTATCTGAAATTTTTTATGATTCTTATAATTATTTAATTTGACTGTGCTCAGCTAGGCAATTTTTTTCTCATCTTCCTAGTTTCATAAACTTGATTACCTCTATTCATTTTCACTGATAGTAACTATGTCCTTTTATAATTTTTGAAAACCATAATTATCCATTTTCCTATTCTGGTGATTTTTTTTCTTATTATCTTGTTAGATATCAAGCTTTTATTTTAAAGTAGAAATGTATTAATTAGAAATGATAGGGTTTGCTTAGTTTTCTAAGTAAAAGCTTTTTTTATTGTGGTTAAATTTACTTATTACCTATAAATTAATGCTTATTTGTCAAGAATAATCTCTCTCTCTCTCTCTCTCTCTCTCTCTCTCTCTCTGTATATATATATATATATATATATATATATATATATATATATATATGAAAATATAATATACATATATGTTAAATATATATATTATACTATACCATTAGTAGTATACACTATTTTTTTTTTTTTTTCGGTGCTGAGGACCGAACCCAGGGCCTTGAACTTGCTAGGCAAGCACTCATCCACTGAGCTAAATCTCCAACCCAGTATACACTATTTTTAATAAATGAAAATTTAGTTCTATTCCATCAAAGAAATACATAAAGCTTATCTGACATTGTAGAAAAGGCTTATCCAGCTTCTTTTAAAATATACCAATGTCTCAGCATTCTATATTACTTTTCACATTTTCTTCCTGTACTTCAGGAACCTGTTTATAGTAACTTAATGGTCATGAGACTTCTGTGAGGCCAGATTTCTCTGCAAATGTAGAAATAAAAATAATTAAAGTTCCTACTTCACATATCTATTATAAGATTATAATGAGCTCATAATTAGAAAACACTTTACAAATAATAGTTTATTACTTATCAAAGTTTTAAGGCATGTTTATGTTAAAATAATTTTAATCATTGTAATGTCTTTACCAACTCTGACCATGTGAAGTTCATAAAATATTAAGAAACTTGATAATTAAATTTTGTTGTCAACATGACAGGACTTAGAATCACCTAAGAGACAAAACTGAACATGTTTGCAAGGACATTTCCAGAGAGGTTTAAATGACATAAGACTTACCTTGAATTTGGATATCACCATTCCATGGGCCAAATTGAATATTTTCTTCCAAAAGTTGTTTCTGTTGGTGATTTTACCACAGCATTAAGAAAAATTATATAGAAAATTGATATTGAGGAGTGGGGTTGTTTTTGTAATAAATCTGACTATGTGATTAATAGGCCTTGAAAGTGATTTGAGGAGAATATATGGGAAACTTTAGAATTTTGGACTAAAGGAGCTTTAGAATGCTGTGGCCAAAGCTTAACAGATGATTCTCTGGGAGGTTGAGAAGACCAGAGTGATGAGAGAAACACAGATAGTGAAGATTGTGCTCAAGAGGTTTCATAAGAAAACAATAACTTTGCTGGAAGTTTTCATTGAGGCCATTTTTGCTCCATTTTGTCCAAGAATTTTGCTTGATTCTGCTGTGTCATGAAAATTTGAGTTAGACTGAATTACAAGACAAGGGACTAGTATGTTTAATGAAAATAAAATTCAAAATAACATATTTATATTATGGCATGGTTACTGCTCATAGCCCTAATTCAGATTTGTATTAAAAGAAAGCAGAAAAATATGCAAAAATTTTCAGTTTGGCAAGGAAAGCAGTATGAGTTTAAGGTTTTTGACAAGGAGGGTGCTGAGAGAACATGTAATTATTAAATAAACTAGTGCTGTTAATGAGACATCAACACTAATCATGGAAACAATAGAATATCCTTAGGGTGATACCCCACCCATCAAAGGTTACAACACATGAAAACGGACAATCATATGAAATTAGAGAACATGAAGAAAGAAGAATGTAAGCATTCTTTCTCTATGCAATCAGCCTAGGAAGTATTTCTCCCAATTTTGTAGTAAAGCAGAAAATGGGTTGACTACATCTAGGCACACAACATGCATGAGTTATATGGTTTTAAAGGCTTTCACCAAGGTTCCAGAAACCCATTGGGCCTAGCTAATGTGTGGTAGGATCAGATTCTAATCATGGAGGCCCTAAGAGGCCATTAAATATAGATGTGAAAGTGAAGCTTAAATTTCCATAGGCACTAGAAGCCCACCATCCACAGAGTGAAGCTGGCCCACATGTGAGTTTAAATGTGCATAGGCAGTAGTAGAAGAGGGCAATGCTACCTGAACCTTATAAAGTTTAAATGATTCTATTTGAGTTCCAAATGTCCGACATGGAGTTGCATGATATTTTTGTTACCCTGCTGGGTTTTGGTCTTGCTTTTCCTGATCTTTCATTGTTATGACTTCCATTCCTCCTTTTTGGAATATAAATATTTTGGAATATAAATATTAGTATTCCTATGTATTATATTAAAATATGTAATTCACATTTTCTATTTGATAGGGATTCACATTTAAGAGATTGCCTTTCGTCTCAAAAGAAACATTGTGTTTTTGAACAGTATTGGAATTTTTAAGTCCTATATTGAAACCTTTGAAATTGTACTAAATGAATTTTGCATTATGAAATTGCTATGATTGTGTGGGGACTAGGGACCAGGTCTGATGCCTATGGCTTAAAAGTGATTTGTTTGGGTATGAAAAAGACAAGGAATGGTTAATCTTGATTATCAAGTTGAAAGGATTTAGGATCTCCTATGAGATAAATATTTGTTCTGGTATTCAAGACAATTTCCAGAGAACTTTAACTGAGGTGGAAAGACACATCATGACTGTAAGTAACACCATTCCTTGTATTGAGGTTTTGAACTGAATAAAAAAGAGAAAGCAAACCGGGCATGGGCACTTGGGAGGTAGAGGTAGGAGGATTGCCATGAGTTCAATGCTACCCTAATACTACATAATGAATTCCAGGTCAGCCTGGGCTAGAGTGAGAGTTATTTTGACACAAAATAAGAAAATTAACTATTATATAACACTTCTAGCTCCTACCTACTGAAATTAAATAATAAAATGTGAAAATTATACTAGAATATACTCTTTCAAAAATTAGCAGCCACTACTATCTGTCCACTTAGTATGCTTTGCATAACACTTCCAAGGAAAGGCATGGTGGAAGAAGGTGTGATTAGCCTGCTTGACATTACCCTTTTAAAATGAAGTTTCCTTTAAAAAAAACAACAGGCTGGAGAGATGGTTTAGTGGTTAAGGTACTTGCATGCAATGCCAAAGGACCCATGTTTGATTTCCCAGTACCCATATAAACCAGATACATAAAGTGGCACATGCATCTGGAGTTTGTCTGCAGTGCCTGAAGGCTCTGATACATTCATTCTCTCACTCTATCTGTCTCACTGTCTCCTCTCAAATAAATAAAATAAATATTTTTAAAATAATCACCCATTTGTAATATTAACTTATTTAAAATATTTGGATTATATATTTATCATTATTTTCTGTTGTTTCTATAACTTTTTTTGCTTTTTTTATAAATATATTTTATTAGTTATGTATATACACAGTCATGATGGTACCATTGTTAGCCTTCTCCCTGTCCTCCCCCCATGACTTATGTGTGTCTTGCCTTATGTGGGTAGCCATTAGTTATGTGGGAGAGACAATGACTCTATATATAATGACCCTAGTCATGGCTTGAACAATCTTTCCGCCCCCTCTTCCTTGAGTTTCCCTGAGCCACGTTTGGAACATTTTAGGTCTATTTCAGTGATGAGGTTTTGTGAGTCTCTGTGTCTCTGGATATCTGATATGAGATTCCTTTTTTGTCTATCTCCTTTGCCCTTGTGCTGGTATCAGGTGGTCCAAGAAAGCAGCACTTCTTGCTAATTTCCTCTATAACTCAATGGCTTCATCTGGTGCCCTGATGTGGTGAGATGTGCTAATTCTCTCCTCAGGATATGTGTCCATCTGAAAGAGAAGCAGATTCTCCAAAAGAGAGTGAGGTCAGTGCAAGATACATGTATAACAATTATTTAGTGATAATTTAATAGGTGTTGGCCCTCTTGTATCCCACTGTTGGTGGGAGCTTGATATTGGAGAGTGGGCTCATTTTGGGGTATGCTTCTGACTTTTTTTCCATTTCCAGGTATGGGTTCCATTCCACTGAGCGGATCCATTAGCCAAATCTTAAAATTATGTATCGTATAAAATTAACTTACTAATCTCTCAACTTTAATTAGAAATGCAATCTTTCTTGTTCCCTTGTATAAATGGAACTTATTTCTTCTTAGCTTTCACATTTATACTGTTTTATTTCTCTTAGTATTTATTTACTTTCATCAGGTATGTAACAATAAGTTAGAAAAAAATACATTTAAACTGAGATAAGTGTTAATTTACCCTAACTTAAACATCTTTTAGTGTAATCCCTAGTTATTCTTTAATCTCTATTACTATGAATTTCCTTTCTGTGAGAAGGTAACATGGACCTTATGAGTGATATGCATTATCTGTAATAACAGGTAAAATACCTACCATAGAAAGTCCTCAGTAAATTTATATTGCTTACAGAAATTAGATCTTGCATCAGGATAGTATAATTTAAAAACAAGTTAAGTTCAAAAATTATTAAAATTAATATTCTTGGAATTTTTCCAATGTATACACTCAGATTGAAATTATTTTTTAGATTAATTTGTTCCAAAATATTTGAATTTCTATTTTCTATCAAGCATAGCTGGGAGTTGAATACATAGTTTTGAATAATACAGGCAGGTTCTGAACCCTGATTCTAACTTCTATGAGGAAAAACAATCAATTCACATAAACATTGAGTAGACACTTTAAAGAACATTATTCAACATACTACAGGGATAGTTGGCTTATCCATACTTGTAGCTACACTATTCATAATATCCAGGAAATGGAATTATCTTAGATGTCAACCAACAGATGAACAGATACAGAAAATACCATACACATATTCAATGAAATTACATGCAAACAGAAATAAAACTTAATCCATCATATTTTCAAAGAAATGTGTGCAATCAGAAGTTTTTAAGTGAAATAAGTCAAACTCAAAAAAGACAAATATAATGTTTTCAAATGTGGAAAGTAAATACACACACACACACACACACACACACACACACACACACACGCACACATGAGCAATACTGATATATGTGAACTTGTTGGCCATGAAACTGGAAAGGGGATCATGAGATGAGAGGAGGAGTTATTTGAGAATTAAGTAATAGAGAGGGTAATGGAGTGCATGTAATAGGAAAGCAGAAAGCAGGACTAAATGGGAGAAGAAACTGAAGAAGCTAGAGGGGAAGGGCAGTGGTAGAGGGTGATGAATGAAAACAATGTATGATGATGTAATGATGAAACTCATTTGTATTTTATCCTAGGAAATTATATGTAAAAAGAAAATAAAGTGAATGGTGGTCTTTGAGAGGATTAAAGTAAAGAAGACTGCAAAAACTAATAATACTTAAGATACTTGATGTGGTACTAAGGGTACAGGCTTAATTGCATTCTGAGAAGTATTTGAAGAGGGGAAGGGCAAAATAAAGGATAAGTTTTAGGCACTTCAGCTGACCTACAAGTGGACAGAAGTATATCTCTACCAGGGAATATTGCATAAAGCAAGCAAGTAGTACTGGCTTTGACTGAAAACAATGTCACCAGATGCCTTCCCACTCCTTGCTGCCATGCATTCTCCACAATGACAGAAGTATTCCCTAACCCAGAAGTCAAAAGGAACCTTTCCTTCTTCAAGTTTCTTCTTATTGGATATTTGACCATAGTTATTAGTAAATAAGTAATACATTGTGGTGATGTGAATTAGATAACCCCTATAAGCTCATGTGATCTGAATGCTTGGTTATCAGCTGGTGGAGGTACAGCCTCGACAGAAGAGGTGTGTTGTTTTGGGTGTGTTTTGCGGTATTATAGTCAGCTCCCCTTTGCGAGAGTTTGGCTCACTCTCCTGCAGCTATTGTCTACCTGGTGTTGGCAAGGAGGTGATGCCCATCCTCTGCTCTAGAACCTTTTCCCTGAAATCATGGATCTTCCCTTCAAGACAAGAGCCAATCCTTTCCTCCTGTGATGGTTAAATTTGTGTCAACTTGATTTGTTTAGGAACCCACAGACATTCCTCATAAGTGTGTCTCTGAGGTTACCTCTAGGAAGGATTAACTAAAGGAAGAATCCTTCCCCCAGGGTGAGCCCTTCCCCCAGACTGGGCGGCCCCTCTTGGAGGAGGGAGTTGGTTGATAAAAAGAAGCTCTGGGAAGAAAGGCTCTCTCTCTCCCACCTGGCTGCTGGTGCTGCTCGCTGCTTGCCGCTTGGCGCTTGCTGCTTGCTGCTTGGTGTTTGTTGCATTCCAGTGTGGACTGAAGACCGGGGTGGACTGAAGAGCAGTGTCTCTCCAGGATGCCTCCAGGCCTTCAGTGCCAGATTGGGACTGCTGAGGCCTCCAGCCTCATGGACTGAGCAGCTACCGGGTTCCTTGACTCTTGGACCTGCAACCTGCTATTGCTGGACCATTGTAAGCTAATCCAATAAATTCCCTTTTAAAACAATTCATTCTATCCGTTCTGTTCCTCTGGAGAACCCTGACTAATACACCTCCCATCAGCAGCTTTTGTTCAAGTGCTTTATCCCAGCACTCTGGACATGTTTGTACAGTGTTGGGATTGACAAAAACTGGCGGATATTAATATCGGAATAAGTGTACTGCATCTTACATCATGGTTGGTTGTGAGTTTCTGGGGTTGTACATTTCAGGTAGAATATGGTAGTTTGCTTTAGTGTACCCCATAAACTCATGTGTTTTGAATTATTGGTTCCACGCTGATGGAAATTTGGGAGGTGAAGCCTTGCTGGATGAAATGTGTTGTTGTGAATGGGTTTAGAGTTGTTTATCCAGGCAGCTCTCATTTGCTAGAGTTCAGCTTATTCTTCTGCTTCTATTGTCTACCTAATATTTGCAAATAAGTGCTGTCTAGCACTATGCTCTACCATCTTTTCCCTGCTACCATGCAGCTTCCACTGGACTGTAAGCCAAAATATATCATGTGCTCTCATCACTTTTTCTTGGTTGAGTGATTAATCTCAGCAATTTAAAGATTATTACAACATATATTATCAACCTGAAATTATTAGAATAGTGTTTGGACTACTGTTATCTTACTACTAAGAGATTAACAAAACCCTCACCTTTTTATTAATGTGTGAAGTGCATTATCTTATTGATCACCAGAGTATACATGCATGTGTACATAACAGGATAGTCACAATGAAAATACAGAGAAATAACATACTTTGAGATGCATATTACAGTAGAGACATAGCAACAAACCATTATACTTGAGTGGACAGACTGTATCAAGAGCCTATTTTTCTAATTCCTATTAGGAGGTTTTATAAAGAAATCCTTTATTTCACTATGTTTGAACTGAGAATGTTAATGAAAATGACTCAGTTTTTTTCTTTCCTAAAGGTTAAACTATACTGCATGACATGTCATTTTTATTAAAGGAAACCACTGAAGATTCATGGAGAGACATGATAAGTTTGAAAGGAGCTTTCAGCACACAATTAAAGATGTGTGTGTTGAATAAAAAACCTATTTTTAATGTAAAATTAGGTTCAATATGTTCAATAACATTCATAGGCATAGTGCTACCATTTAAAGCCAGAAGGACTGAATGAAACCTCACAGTTTATCACCGAGGAATAAAAAGTTAACAAATTAGGTGTGTCATAACATAGCTACTATTAAGTAGAGAATTGTCGAAATAAGTGGAATGCAGGCCAACATTGAGTATTTCAGGAACAATAGACCATACCATAGAGAACAACTAGGGAGATAGAAACAATTCTGTATCTAACCGGTTTTTGCTTGTATGTATGTGTAATATGATATTTTGTGTATGAGTGTGTGTGTGTGTGTGCCTGCCTTTGTGAAACCCCTTTTGATCACCTTTGGTGGGGTACACTCACCAGTCGTAGCTAGAATAGGAAGTTGAGTGTCCTGCTCCTTCACTCTTCTTCCAATTCTTGTTTGAACCAGAGTGTATTACTGATCACAGAGTAGCCTTTTTTGGGTGGTGTGGGGTTAGTGAGTTCCAGAAATAAATATATTCTGCTCCCCATTGGACTAGGTTTATAGACATGTGTGGCTGTTCTCAGGTGCTTATTCAGGCTCTAGGAATTCTAACTTTGTCAGCCTTTGGCCTGCACAGGCCCTCATGGTTGTACAGGAAGCACATTTAAGTGTTGAGCCATCTTTCCAGCCTAGATATCTCTAAGTTTTAAGGAAAGATGTATTCCTTATGCAATCATCTCAGTTGAAGTTCTAGGTACCAAATTGTCCTCTGTAACATTTCACTTACATATCTACAAATTACATTGCCTATCTCTTATGGATGTTACTAATTTCTTTTGGCTTGCCACTGGCATTAACACTGAAGTGAATTACTCATTTTAATGTGCTGTATAGTCCATTGCACAGTGCTTGGATGAACATCAAAACAAGATACAAGGTATAGGAAAAAGGGATTTATGTCAAGGTTAAAGATCCAAGGGAAGTTACATCAATGGCTGAAGAATCTAGCTCCCTTTCACAGATCCAAACAGAGAGAAAAAGCACCACTAGCCAGCAAGCAGGATTCCCAGCACTCTTACACCTTTGGGCTAGAATTCAGATTCACCTCCAGTGACACCTTTGGGTTGGACTCCAGGATCTGCAGCCAGTGACACCTCTTCCAGCCAGTCAGATGCAAGTTACAAATTTAATTTTAATAACTAAGCCAATGGGGGACATGCATTCAAAGTACGACATTCTGCTCTGACCCACTTTGACTCATAATCATCTCACATTGCAAATTGCATTCAGTCCAACTTCAAAGGTTCCCACAATCTTTATCCACTTTAAAACTGTCCATTAACTGTGAGTCCTGAAAACCAAACAAGTTAAATTCTTCCAACATATAATGGCACAGAGTAATAACTTCATTGATATAAGGCATAACAAAGAAAGACTAGACCAATGCAAAATCAACATATCATATCATAACCACTGATGACAGTCTCTATATTTCCAATTTCCATCACTCTATCTGGGCTTAGTAAAAAGGGGAAAACTTCCATCCTGACCATATAGTGTTCCATAGTAGCCTTTGCACAGTCCTGGTATATCCAAAACATCTCCAGGTCTCCATTGCAAGCCATTATCCAGCTCACAATGTCCTCACTGGCCTTTGATAAAGAACACTGTGGCATGCTTCACATGCCGCATTTCAGCAGTGACTCCTGAGATGGTGTGCATTTTATGACCCACTTCCATGCATTTTTCATGCTTCCAAAACCAATACTAGGTGTCCATTAACATTGCCATATTGCTAAACTACCACATGTACCACTTAATTAGCCATTTCATAAGATGACTACAGTATCTTTTCATATTGGGACATGATACAATCACTATTGGAGTCAAGAAAGTTTATATTCTAATGAAGACATTAATTTGCATAGCATAGTTTCCTGACCAAGTATCTTAGTTCAGAAAATTGTTCTATAGTTGATAGTCAACACTCAATATGTGCCTTAATGTATGCTTCTTGCATCTAAGAATTTTCCTCCTACTGAGTAAATTGATAGAGAAGATTTAATAGATTTTGAACTTGAATAGATCAGTACTGAAAATCCATATACATATTAGAATAAATAAACAACTTGGCTAGTTTCTGATCATTTAAATCACAGTCATGAGATACATACTTACTCCAAATTATGTGAAGGGGTAAGGGACAAGCTAAGGATTGTCCTTATTCATTTCCTTATGGAAGAAATGGGCTTTAAGTCATGAAAGTTTTGAATGTTGACATATTTCTTTTTTGTTATTGATTCAATGTCAGCCCCAATTACAAATACCACTCTCCATCAATTCACTATGTGGTTAATATTTACAATATAATTTTAATATATTTTTGCTAAATATAGTAGTTTGAATGTCATAGCTTAAATGTGTGACCCCACATATCTATTAATATTTTATTAAACTTCCTACTTGAGCCTCTAGCAGGAAGATCTCTGCTATAGGTGTGCATGTCACTGGGGTTGATCTAAGTCTAGCCCTAAGGTGTGTCTGAATCCAAGCCCTACTAGATGTGTGCAGAGCAGTTTTAGCTCTGGTTGTTCATGCTTGCTGGCTCATGCTGGCTGTTGGTGGTTTCTCATTGCTTGGATCTATGAAAGGCAACCAATTTCTTCCACTGCTGGTAGAAATTCCTCTGGATCTGTAAGCCTGAAATACCCAATTCCCTCACCTCCCCTAAGGTGTGTCTGTTTGGATGTTTGTTTTAGTAGTGAGAAGATGACTACAACCCCATGGTACCATTCTGTCTTGGCCCTTATCAGACCAATTAATGTTCATTAAGTACATGTAAGGGGATGGGGCAAAGGAATGCCTCTTTGTCTCTGTTCTTCTACAGCCTCTTTGTGTCTATTCTCCTTAAGCTACTATTTCTTACTAGGGTTTATTAAAACTATTAACATGATTCATGCATCCCAGTAAATTAAGCTTATTTTGTCTCTGCTTCCTTGCCCCCATGGTCAATTTATCAGGGACAAAAACTACATAAGTTACAAACAATTCAGTTGTCTCCTTGAGGATAAAGATGTTATAAAAGAATTTTTTGCAGTGATGGATCTTAGAAAAATTCAATGGCTTTTTCAAATCCAGTATGACTTCTAATTTCATGCTAGGAGCTAACCACATAAATCATATTCAACATAGTAATTATGTTTAGATAGCCACTGATGGTCATGAATATTGATTAGTTTTCCCTGGTTTAAAGCTTCATCTTTGTTTTTCTGTCATTTGCATTAAGCAAATACTGCATGAACATGTATGTACACAAACACACACACACACACACACACACACACACACACACACACACACTTCCCTATTATAATAGATGGTATATTATGCTATTTTACTTCATTATTATTTCCCAATCTTTATGATTTTCATTTTTTTAAGATTTATTTTTTTAAAGATTTATTTTTATTTATTTGTTAGAGACAGAGAGAGGGGGAGAGAGAGAGACACAGAGAGAAAGTGAGAATGTGTGTGCCAGGGCCTCCAGCCACTGTAAACGAACTACAGACGCATGTGCCACCATGTGCATCTGGCTTATGTGGGACCTAAAGAATCGAACTGAGGTCCTTAGGCTTTGCAGGCATGCACCTTAACCGCTAAGCCATCCCTTAAGCCCTTAAGATTTATTTTTATTTATTTATTTATTTATTTATTTATTTATTTATTTATTTATTTATTTATTAGAAACAGATAAAGGGAAAGAGAGACAGAGTGAGAATGGGCACTCCAGGGACTGTAGCCACTGCAAATGAACTCCAGATGCATGCATCATTATGTGCATCTGGCATACATGGGATCTGGATAATCAAACCTGGGTCCTTAGACTTCACAGGCAAGAGCCTTAACTGCTAATCAATCTCTCCAGCCCTTTTCATTTGTTTCTAATAAGCTGAGTACTTTTTTAGTGTATAAGTACATAAATTGTCATTTTGTCAATGGATTCACTCTCTATGTTGTGTAACTGATGATTGCTGTAATTGGTATTTCTGTGTTTTGAAATATGCATTATTGAATTATTGGAGGCCTTATCTGTGGCCAATTTCTGTATACAGCATTCCCAAAGACATGTGCAGCTGGAGCAGAACTACATATGAAGGGGTGAGTGGCTAGAATCTGAGATGAAGTGCTAATGATGATCCGTACTCAGTTCTTCTATGGGAGAACATTAAAAGGCCCACTTTTCTGAGAATCTTCTGAGCATGAGTAATCATCACTGCTCTGATTTCAAAATGGCAATGGCTATGTCATGCTCAAAGTTCACAACAATATGGAATTATCAAATTACATATTTCTTCTTTAGAGGGGTGCAGCCAGTTATTGTACTGTGTGTTGCTTTAAATTAAGGGTCAGCATTTTCAAAGCTTGCCCAATTAATTTAACCTCTATGTGCCTTGATTTTCTTAGCAATAAAAGGCAATATAAGTGTATTGTATGAAATAATCTAAAGATAGTATTTGTCACAGAGCCTTAGCCCTGTCAGAGCGCTGTGGCAGTTACCTCATAGCAAGATAGAGCTGTTGTCCTTCTCGCATCTTGATGTACTCTGGGGTTTCTATGGATAGACTCAATATAGAGCGTTAGCCCTCTCACAGGTGTGTGGAAGTTACCTCACAGACAGTCACTGACATGTTCACATGACGGACTCTGTGATATCTGTGGATAATACTCTGAAGAGAGCTTCAGCCCACTCATAGTGATGTGGAAGTTACCTCATGGAAATGTGGGATCATTGCCATATGCAAATCTTGATAGACTCTGGAATGTATTTTACTAAGAGGTATTATTCTACTCCCGTTTCCTAGCCAATTCAGTATATATTTTCTTGCCTAGGGATTCTGAGTTCTTATGTAAGCTTTCTAATTTTCCCTAAGTAAACATAGATGCCATGAGTAGACAGACATTGGGTCATAAACGTGGCTGAATTTAGGAATCCACTACCTCCAAGGCATATAAATGAAGCAGTCACAAGTGTCTGGATTAGCCCTGTAGCAGCTCAGTGCCATAGTGACTTCTGATCATGCTACACCATACAGACATTAGTATCCAAACTCTACCAGCATTTCTAATTTTAAACTTTGAATTAAAAACAATAGTTATTGATGAAAACCAGTGAGTTTTAAATAACAATGGATATAAAGAAAATAATACAGACAAAAAGTATGCTTTTGTAGTCTCTGACATTACTAAAATCAGTAATTAATACCTACTTTTTCTATGCATATATTTAGAATTTTCTGAATGTTCACATACCTTTTTATGTATACCACCATTCATCTGACAAAAATAATTTTATTTGAAATTTTCTAATATTAATTAAGATTATATTACATTAAGTAGGACCATTAGTATAATGCTGACTTAAAAATATGTAAAAGGGGCTGAAGAAATGGCTTAGTGGTTAAGGCATTTCCCTGCGAAGCTAAAGGATCCTGGTTCAATTCTCCAGGACTCATGGAAGCCAGATTCACAAAGCGCACATGTCTCTTTCCCAAAAAAATATGTAAAAGGAGAAGAATAGTAAAATGGTAAATTTTGTATTTAGATACTTTTTAAATTAAGGAAATTGACATAAATTTTTAATTTCCCAAAAGCTTTTTTAAAAAAATTAAAATCAAATAATGACTCAAGATACTATTTGAAATAAAATAATGCATGAGGGCTGGAGAGATTTCTTAGTGGTTAGGGAATTTGTCTTCAAAGCAAAAGGACCCAGGTTCAATTTCCCAGGACCCACATAAACCAGATGCACAAGATAGTGCATCCATCTGGAGGTTTTTTTTTTTTTTTTTTTTTGCAGCTTTTGGAGGACCATTAATGCCAATTATGTGACTATATATCTGCTTCTTTTCTTCTTTCTATCAAATAAAATGAATGAATAAATAGATAAATAAATAAATAAAATAATATGTGTATCTTTCTTCCCTTGCTTTTATTAATGTTCTTTAATGTGCTATTTGTATTTATTGGTGCTACTTTAACAGCTAGTATATTGACTATTGAATAAATCTTTTTGAATATATACAAAACTATGTGAAACAATGTGAGAACACCTGGTTGTGTGAGAGTTTGAAGTTCATGTTTTTATTATAATATAAGTAGTTCTACTAATTGATTAAATTAGAAGATGTGAAAAATTGTGTATATAAAGCTATGAAAACACTTGGGTGGATAAAATGTCTTATGATTTTTTTTTTTTTTTTTGGTTTTGCGAGGTAGGGTCTCACTCTGGTCCAGGCTGACCTGGAATTAACTATGTAGTCTCAGGGTGGCCTCGAACTCTCGGCGATCCTCCTACCTCTGCCTCCCTGGTGCTGGGATTAAAGGCATGTGCCACCACGCCCGGCAAAATCTCTTATGTTTTAAAGACAATTGACAATGTCAAACATTTTATAGTTGAATGATCAATGTGCAGTATTAAATTGGAAAGCAAGTATTTGAAATAATATTTACTACAACCATACAATGAAATACTGTGAAATTATAAAAATACAGAGAAGCTAATATGTAACACACCTAATCCTAGTGTCTTTCAACTATTTTGTAATTTAGGAAACTAAGCTATAAGAGAGATCCTTGGCATTTACTCAGGGGTAATTTATGGGGCAGTCATACAAAAGCATGATCTAAGACAAACAGAATTTGTAACTGAGTGACCTCATAGGGAAGACTACAGCAGAAGAAGCTCAAAGATTTATTAAGAAAAACACATCTTGAGTTCTATTGCGATTATAGGTAAAAAGTTCAAGTTGTGGTTAACTAATTAAGGAACTTAAAAGAATGCACATCTGGTGATTGTTTATAAAGGCTAATTATCAAACATATTTAAGCAGAAGATAGGAAGGAACTAGAAAAGAATCCTTCCAGTACTGCATGCAGAGGAAGCAAAGAGAGTATTGCTGGCATATCAACTTTGTAATAGGAATAAAACAGCAGAGCATATATAAAGACAGGATATATAATATTAACAAAATGTTTCTAATGCTGTTGTTTTCCATCTGCTGTGGCAGAGGAGATGTCTGGCCTCTGCTCATGTCATACTTTGCTTTTCCTGAATAATGTAGGCCAAAAAGAAAAAAGAAAAGAAAAAAAGAAAAACTTTCCCCCATAAACTCCTTTGCATCAGGTGCTTTGCCTCAGCAATGACAATGAGAAGGTAACTACAACAGAAAAATTTGTACCAAAGGAGTAGATTCATTGCTTCTAGAAACTTCATTGTGTAGCTTTTGGCTCTTTGTAATTGCTTTGTGGAAGGAAAATGGAAGAATTTGAAACCTTGGCCTAAGAGTTGACTTGCAGTAGAATAAGCAGAATTTGATAGACTTTTCTGGTCAGAGATTTGAAAGACCAAAATGCAAAAATAACTGTAGACCACGTAGGAGTGATTAATGAGGAGAAGAAAGAACTTGTACTAGACTGGCGTAGAAGAAGCTTATATAAGAGGGTAGGTGTACTCTTCCCTTGTCTGGAAAACATAAACAGGATTGAATTTACAAGAAATGGACAGGGGTGAGCATATGCACATGTCAGAAAAGAAATGAAAGGCAAGGGTCTAGGGTGATGACACATATTGCATTTTATTTATATCATAGATGGCTTTGGGTTTCTGGGGGCCAGAAAGAGAATGTAGGTGTTTGGGAGTTTGGATCATTGTCGGAAGTATGTTGTTGGAGGAGGGCTTAATTGTGTTTTAATCAACTCCCCTTTGCTAGAGTTTGGCTCCCTTTTCTGTTTTCCACATGCTATGGCAGAAGCGATGCCTAAACTCTGGTCATCATATGTTTTTCCTTGCCATAATGGAGCTTCCCTTTGAGACTGTAAGCCAAAATTAAAAACAAGACAAAACAACAAACAAAAAATTCCTATTCTCTTTTCAGTTGCTTTTTGTCTGGTGTTTCATCCTAGCAATGAGAATGTAACTACAACATATATGCCGCTGGTAATTAGTACAGTGCCAGCAAAGCAGGTGCAGAATGGGATAAAATTTAAACTTTGAATCTCAATACTAAGCTGTAGAGATTATCTAATAGGTCAAAGCTTATCTCACCAGATAAGCCTGTTTATCTCTAAATCTGTTTGTCTACCTGAATATGTTCATTAATACTTAGTGAATATAGGCATATATAGAGAAGATATTAGGAGATGGTGCTGGATACCAGGAATTAAAGAGATTTACTTTTCTATTTTAGCCTCTCATATTTTCAAATTTGTAATGTATACTTGATTTTTTTTTTTTTTTTTTTGAGGTGCTGACGACTGAACCCAGGGCCTTGTGCTTGCTAGGCTCATCCAGTGAGCTAAATCCCCAACCCCTTGAATTATTTTTTATAAATATGACACAAATAAGTTTAAAAACAGTTAATATATGTAACTAGGTTTTAACTAAAATGTCAATCTTCTATATATTCACATGCTTTTTATGTTTTCTACCCCTAATAAAATTTATTTCATTAGTTTGAAATTCTTTGAAGTGTTCACTAGTAAAGCTAAAATTCGATGTTAGTGATAACTTAATATCTAGGTCCATATTCAAAACAAAAATATGCTTTTTCAGTAAATGTAATTTTATTTTTATAATTTTATGTAACATGAGAATTAATATTATTGGTTTTAATTAACAGTTATATGAATTTTGAGATACTTTATCGTTGTAATTGGTGAAGTGGAACAACTATTCCTCCTCAGTTTCTTCAACCGAGTAAATGAAACATTATCCCAGTCATAGCACAGAAATGCTGTAGCTCATGCTTCAGGCTTGTGCTGCAATTTACAATTACAATAAAAAAGAAAGACCCACAGAGTGATGGGTGAAATATTTTTCAAATATTCTGTGCTATATTTTAATAGCAGTGAATTAAACTTTATTTGCTATATACAAATATGCTTTCCCAACACAAGTATTTCTTGTAAAATTTTTCAAAAGCAATTAAATTTGGAAGCATATTTACCCCCTTATGCCCACACATATGGCTACCTTACTAAAAAAGACAAAACCTGCTCTACTTCCAAATTATAACCATATTTAAAATAGTCCTGAAGAACATTATTAGGGGGAGTTCAATGTTTTATGTTGCTTTATGCATAACTGGATGTAAAGAAAAAACATATTCTGAAGTATGATAATATACTGAGATTTTGCTCAAGACTATTTCCATAGAAGTTAAGAAAATCATGAGAAGTGAGGGCTGGCTACGATTTGAAAGCAGTAAAAATAACTGGTCATTTATGGTCATGAAGCAGACTGGAGAGGTTTGGTGGATAAAAACCAGGAAAAGACTCTTGCTTCATTATACTAACATAATACTTTCTGTTACAGGCACCAATTAATAGGTTATCAAGGTGCAAGATGTGGTGTGTGTGTGTGTGCGTGTGATTATGGAGCCCGATAAAGAAGCAGGCTAAAGAACAGGATTTATTTTAAAAGAGGTGCAGAGGATTTAATCAAAGCCAGATAGAATTTTTGTTAATAATGTGTATCAAAACTCCCTTCCTGGAGAGAGCAGGGAGTTTCATAAGCTGTCTGGAGCTCATGAGGTTCAAAACACTTACAAGGCTCATAAGGCCCTTTCCTGGGATAAGCAGTGAACAATTGATGGAGATGTTGAAAGAGGCTCTTGGCTGGTACAGTAGCCTGCAAGTTGTGCAGTGGGCCCCAGTGATGGGTTAGTGAGTCTTGATCCATTCTGGGACAAGGTTTTTATGTGTTGTACTTGCCCCATTGTCACCCAAATTCCTGTAACCCCTCAGCAAGAATCCTGTAAGTGACTAAACTAAACTCATTGTTTCATCAAGGTAGACTTTGATGGAGTTGTTTCTTTGGTCTGTTTCTAGCTGCTGTCCTTATCTAGGGTGAATAGAACAGACTCCCCAGTAAGAGTAACACAACTGTCATTAATCAGAACATGTCAGATGGAATTTCAATACAGCCAACCCAGAAAACACGAAGATTTTCTTTCACAGAAAGGCTACTTAACATCAGCTTTACTCTCTTCCTGTATCTTCAGGGGCTGGGCTCTTTCATTCTGCTGCCAAACTCGCCATAAGAGGCTAGTTAGCTATGGGGAAAACAAGGCAAGGACACTTGCCAGAGGAAACTACCAGTCTTTCTAGCTGTGATGAGTCAGCAGCTAAAGCAATGACGGAGTTTTCAGTCCTTGCTACTTAATGCAAACCTCATTACTTCCTGCTTGCTCTCAGTGCTGTGTGTTGAGGTACTTCCATCAATATGGGCATTTAGCATTATGTGGTTTCCTCTCGGTACTTTTTGCTACATGCTGTAGTTCTAGTATGTTGCTTTTTCATACTGATTTGTATCTAGATGTTTTCTGATTCCTCTTTTTATTTTTTATTTGACCATTTAACATTTAGGTGGTTCTATTTTTTTTTGTTTCAATATTTTGTCACTTTTACATTTTTTTCTAATATTAATTTTTAGTTTATATTATTATACTAAGAGAATGATTGTACTTATATCTGCATACAGAATCAAAGAATACAACCTTAAGTAGTGAGTTGTTTGTTATAATTTTTCACTTATGCTAGTTTGAAACATTCTAGAGATTTGTTGGAGAACATAACACTTGTAGTTAACAAAAAGTCATCATATATTACAAAATTATATAGGAAGGTAGATGTTAAGAATAACTACCTTCAAAGATGGACAAAGGCAGAAGGAAATTTTGTGACCTATTAAAGTTATTGATCCCCTTGACTGTGGTGATTCAACAAGTATTTATTTAATCCATATTCATAAAATTGTATGAATTAAAAAAAAAACTTTAAAAAATTTATTGCTTAAGCCATTACCAATGCACTTGGTTACACACCAGAACTAGATGGTAAGACTCTATTTCTGAAGACACCACAGAACATTGAGAGATCATGCTGGGACTGAGATGGAAGCCATCTCTCTGCTATCTAGCTGTCATAGTGGTGGAGAGCATGATGTGAGCTGTTGGACGATAAAGGTCATATACAGTGTGAACAAAAAGGCATCCTGAAAGCTACAAAGTCAACCATCCTGGCAAAATGCACACCAATGCAATGGTGGCACACAGGTTATGGGGGTAATGAAATGCAATCTGATTGGATAGGAGGCCCATTTAGTGGGAGGAAATTCATGCCTGGTACTGAAAACCAAGTCAAAAGCTTGTAAGGTTACAGACCCTAGATAGAAGCTTCCCCTGTTCTTTGGCTAAGTGGTGATGTTATACCGTCAAAAAGCCATATAAATGTATATCGTCATCTCCTTTTATTGATGCTGTCCTCACTATTGCTTTAAGAACCTGCTTTTTCCAGATACACGGTAACTCAAGACTCATCAAAATGACAAGAAGAGAAATCCAAGTGCTTAGCATTGGATTTGTCATCTCTATCATATCTTTCAGGGCTCAGGAATCATTACAGAGGAAGTGGTACATTAAATGTGAGTGCTGCTTTCACTGCTAGCCAGAGAACTTTCTCCACAGTGATTGTGGTGGACACAGAGAAGACTCAACATTCATCAAAACAGAAAATGAGAGCTCAACGCTAAAGTCAACTTCTAACATGTTATCCAAGGCTCAGGGAATATTGTGTAAGAGAGGAAGGATTATAAGAGCCACAGTGTGGGAAAGCATTTTGTAAGGCATTATCCTCCAAACTAGTGCATTCCTGTACCCAAAGTGATTACAAATACCTACACTGAGGAGGACCCTCAATGGAATAGAGATCTGGGAAAGGGGGCACACAAGGCAAACTTGATGAGAATATTTCCAATGTATTGTATATTCATATATTAAAGTTCCCATTAAATTTATTTTAAAATTTTCCAGTCCAAAGTATTATTTTTCCAGTTTTGCAGATATTCATGGAATGAGAGCTTTCATTCTATGTATAAAAGTTCCACAGCTTTACTACTAATATTACAGTTTGGGGAAAGACATTAAATAGTAGAGGGTTTACCTCAGAGTCTTAATCTTGGACCTATCACAAAATGACACCTTGGTTTCTTTGAAAATCTTCTTTCATGTTTATAACTTGAATGAGGGATACATATCAGTCTGATAGGGAGTCCTAAGGTGCTTGAGGTCTGAGTGACTGGTGAAAGTCAAGGACACAAAGACCACGTGTGGTTGTGCAGCAAGCATGAAAGGAGAAACAAGTGGGGCATAGATAGACAGAGGAGTGCTCAGCACTGAAACATCTCAAACACACCTTCCCAGGCTCTGGGTCCATTGCAGAAGAGGTGGCAGAAAGAATGTAAGAGCCAAAGGAAGGGTAGGACTCCTTACAACGTGCTCCTCCAGACACAAAATGGCTTGGATATCCATGACCTCGCAGTGACTGAAACTACCAACACAAGACCATCATGATAAGAGGAAAATATCATAACATCAAACTGAAAGGAGAGACTGATTGAAAGGGGAGGGGATATGATGGAAAGTGAGTTCAAAGGGGAAAGTGGGGGGAGGGAGGGAAGCACCATGGGATATTGTCTACAATTAAGGAAGTTGTCAATAAAAAAATTAAAAGATTTAAAAAAACAAAATAATAATAATATAAATAAATAAATAAAAAAGAACCATGTAAGTACACCTGGCTACATAAATTTATCAAGATACATCTCATGACAACTGAATTTTTCTTCTCATGGCAATTCTAAATAAATGAATCTCTGTTGATTTTTGGTTCTTGCATCATGCAATGTTGATTTCCTCTTTCTTTGTTGTTTAAGAGATCCTTCCATCTTTCCCTGGATATTCCCAGAGCTGGCAGATAGTCTTTATGATTGAGATAAGGGTAAGGTTCACAGATGAATTCTGCAGCCACTGCTGGAAGGGGTCTTGCTTACTAAGAATATGTGTCAAATATGTAGCTTCTACAGTATAAAACAGCTTTCTAAGGGCAACAAAACCATATTGCAGTGAAAACTGATGTTTAATAACAACTCTGAAATATTTCAAGGGAAAATTATAGAATTTGAACACAAAAGAAGAACTTTGTTTTATCTATTGAAAATTGTATCCCCTTACCTCATCTTATAGTGGAAAGAGTAAGACAACACTGCCAAAAATTAACCAGTTCAAATTCATTTTATAATAATTTTATGAGCTTTATTATATTTGATTTTTGACATTGAGCTCTGAGAAGTTCATGATTTTCTGAGAAAAAGTAAGCATGAGGGAATAAAAAATAATGGCTACATTTTGTTGAACATGTGTTATGTTCCACTATGGGAAGTGATTTCCTCATACTGTCTGATTGAATTATAGGAGGTAGAGAAAACGTCACCTTTATAAAGAGATAAGTAGTCTGGGGTTTCCCTTTTGAAGAATGATTATAAACCCACTTCAGTCTGAGCCTGTGGCTGGTAATTTAGGAAAATGAATTTTGCTCTCATTATTTAGCAGGCAATCCAATGGTGAGAGCTGTAAGTATTTTAGATTTTTGATTTTTCACAAGTTGATGAGATCAAATAGTATTTATAAATCCTAACATAGTCATAGAATAATTTAAAATTTTAAATAAAATGGCAGTGAATTTTAAAATATAAACATTTCTAAGTTGCATGCTACATGAAATATCAAGTGCTTAGAGATATTCAATATGAATTTGGAACAAAAGTCTCCACCATCATGCCTGCCTGCCTGCAGTGAAATATTTCTGCTTCTCTCAGTTTCACTTGTAAATTGGGGCTAACTACAAATTACTACCTTAAGTTATTTATAAGAATTAAACAACACAATCTCAAAAGCTGCTAAACAAAATGTTTTACCTAGTAAGTCCATACAACATCAGAGTAGAAAAACCTGTGGTTTAATGTTGATAAATTGTAACTCATTCCAATATGCATATAATATTAGGAAATTATTTTTTAAAAATGGTGAAAGGGGTTTTAATGACATAGGTAAAAACTCTTAAGTGTGGGGCATTTTCTTTCCTGCTCTAGTTCTGACAAATATGAGCAAATAAAGAAAAGAATAGATCTGAAGAGGTCAGGATTATCCAAATATGCCCAAAAAAGTCCAACTATGTTTATCATGCATACATGAAGAAGAAACCAGCACACATTTGTAGATAATATATCCAATAATCAGTAAAGTGAGATTTTGCTTATTACTTTAATATCATTTAAGGACATTAAAGAAGACAGAGCCAGGGAGAATAAATAACAGGTGCCATTTTTAAATTTCTGTATGATTCAAATAGATGGATATTTTACTTTAATTTTTTGTCATATTTGGGAAAGGCAGTGAGTATCTGACTCATCTATCTCTTCCCTAAAGACTTAAAACCAAACACAGAAAATGAGCTCATCTGTCTTTATAAAGTTTTGGCAATTCACAATTAGATAAATGAATAGAGTTGAGAGAGTAATTGGAAAGGGCAATTTAATTGGCATGATATAGAACAGTAGGGAAGGAAGGCTGTTCATATATCTGAATTCACATTAATCACACTCATGTTGCTGAGAATGACAAATCAGAAAGGAAATTATTAGATTACTGATTACTACAGATATTCTTCCCTGGAGATTTATTCCAGTTTTCCCTTTAGGAAAGAAGCACTGTAGGAAATGACTGATGTTCTTGCTAATTGTGTTGAAGGAAAATGCAGAATAATTAGCAATAAATTTATGGAGTGGATAAAAGTAGAACCACCTAATTTATGAATAAAGTATATATACTGTCACATAATTATGACTCTCCATTACCACCTGTACCTAGAAAATCATTTCATCAGATCCTTTCTCCTTTAATTCTGAAAGTTGCAAAACTTAAAGTCCTGCCTATATGAAAAAATATAGAGAGATTTATGAAAACACATTTCTAATTTCCTTTTACTTGGCATAGAAACTAAGACAACTACTTGGCATGCAAAATTCACATAAACCACAATGTAAGGACTGGTCATACACTGATACAGAATTGGGGTCATCTAAAATGTTTGGCCAGTACATGAGCCTACTGTTCACCCTGCCACACAGAAGTCAAATGTTAATATCCTCTCATCCTTAAAGTATATTCATAATGACACAAAACAAGGAGAGTTGGAAGAGACATGAGGAAAAATTGACTGATATCCTGTCCAAGAAAGGGGAAGAACCAGAGGGCAAGTTCCTGCCACAACACAGAAATTTAAGATAATAGGAATAAAATATCAGAAAGAGTGACTAACATATATCAAATGTTCAATAAAAAGCTGGTGAAATGGTGACTGTTATTTTCATTTTAATAAACTCTTTGTGGGGATGCTCATCTACTACCTGTCTCTGAGTTCCTAAAGATTTGGTGGTGAGTGTCTGCTTTAGACTTGAACAGTACTGCATATATTCTTAGTAAATTCCAATGACTGCATTTTCCTTTTCAGTCATTAGCTAACAAAAAACATTTTCTTATAAATATGTAAACCTTTATTGGTTGAATTGACTGGTGGAGTCTAAAGAAAGTACTAGCTTTAGGTTTTATGACATTGTTATTTTTTATAATTCTAACAAAACCTCTAAAAAATGGTTTATTATTTCTATTTATAAGTGATAAAGAATGAATTAACCACATTTATAAACCCAGTGGATACAAAGTTGCTCTCAATTCTGAACTGCTCATCTATAAATAATAGGTCAATTGCTTTTGGTTTCCTTTCTGAACTCTGAGCACAGTTGAAAGGTTTAAATCTATGAAGGAGATGAATTATAGAATGAACGTAGAAGGACAACAATCCACATTAAGCTATATATGGCTGTTAAAATATTTTTAACATGATAATAGCAAATGAATTTGAATAACTTCCTCTCTGGGAAGCTATTATTAACTATGTATAGACAAGTAAATTACTATGCTCTGGAAAATGGAAAATCTGTCATCTCTGATTCAAGAAGTGGAGCAAGAAATCAGTTAGCCTATCATGATAAATTCAATTCTAAATTGGATAAAATCTGGACTTACCAACCATAAATGCTAAGAATCAATCCCAGTATGCATGTTTCACAATGAAAGAAAGAGAGAGAGCTAGAGAAAGAAAGAAAGAAAAAAGAAAGAAAGAAAGAAAGAAAGAAAGAAAGAAAAGATAATAAGAAACAAGTGGTTTTGTGGAGAAGCATACAACTCCAATCACCAGTAAGCATTTAGGTAAAGAAAAATTTAAGCCTAATTCTAATCAAGAGAATGTATAACTACGAAGAAAATCTATTTGCACTGAATTTTTTTCTGTATCTATATAGCTAATATTTCTGAGACACATCTGCTATTTTTATATGGTCTGTGAAAATATATGATCTAGTATCCTTCATAATGTGGGCCATCAACACACAAAAATAATGAGTATCCACTTATAAACTTGAATGTTCTTTCTTCTTGTTGAGGCAAAAACATTTCATTTGAATTTTTTTTCCATTTGATAATTAATTTTTTTTCCTGAAATGTGGTTTCATGCTTTGACTGCAAAATGTTCCTTTACATAAAGATTATGTCAAAAGTTAAATGGTTTAAATATTTATTAAGAATTAGTAATTCAAGCTTCCATGTAAGATGGTAGCATAAGAGTCACACAAGACCAGCCCTGGGAGGGAGTTAAGCAAAATCACAGCAAAATACACTCTTCTTCTGAAAAAGAAGGATGATAGGCTTTTCTTAGACACAGTGGAGAAGAAGCAGAGACAAAGATCCACCAGAAAGAAGGAAAATGGCCAGAATCCCACTGAGGAGCTTGTGGCCCAATCTGTGGGCTGCCTGATCTGCTTAATGTGTGCTTCCAGCATGACGCACCAGGAGTGCCAAGCAGCAGTAGCAGGGACCAAACAAGCGACTTCCCAACCTTAACAGCCTCCTTGCACAGTCGACAAAACTGAAGGAAAGACAGCTGAGATCAACTAAGGAGCTACTGAAGGAGATACAGGGGATTGTGTGAATAACTCCAGGCTTCCTGAACTCCCCACCCCCAACCATCAGAACCACAAACCTCTGGCATTCAGCCCCCTGTGGCAGTGCATCCAGCACAGCTGAACAGAACTCTAGCTCCACAGCAAAACACTGAGTGATTGAGGTGTGGATTACATTTATGGTTGGATTGGGGTACAAGAGCTACACTTGGCACATTAAACTCATACCCTGAACATATATAAAGGTGTATTGCTGCATCTAAGAACACTGAAGATAAGTAGAAAACCCAAGCATTAAATCAATTCAGAATGCAAAAGTAGCTACCTTATAATACAAGAAACACAAAGAATCAACACAATGCCATCCCACCAAAAATAATAACTCCATCAGAAATGATCACCAATGAGGCTGTTTTAGAAGAAATGCCTGAAAGGATTTCAAAAGAATGGTTAGATCTATATTCAAAGAAGTGAAAAAAAAATGAAAGGAATCAAAGAAGAAAACAAAAGCATTAAAGAAGAAAACAAAGTCCTGAAAGAGAACAGGAAACTAGCTTAATGAAATAAAAAGGTCACTACAGGACATGAGTAAGGAAGTAGAAAAACTGAATAAAAACCAGGCTATAATTCTAGCTCTGGAGAACAGTCAAATAAAAAACCTCTGTGGAAAGTCTCACCAATAGAATGGATGAAGGAGAGAACAGAATATCTGAACTAGAAGACCAGGTGGCAGACCTAATACAGTCCAACAAAGCATAAGACAAGATAATAGAAAGTTATGAATGGGAATTCCAAGATATCTGGGACACTATGAAAAGATCAAATATAAGAATTCAGGGTATAGTAGAAGAATAATTTCAATCCAGAGGCTTAGTAGGTATTTTCAACAAAATCATAGAAGAAAAATTTCCCTGAATTCGGAAGGAAATGTCAATGCAGATACAAGAAGCTTTTAGAACACAAAACAGACAAAACCTAGAAAGAACCTCTCCTCACCATGTTTTAATTAAATTACTAAACATGCAAACCAAGGAAAATATATTGAATTTCAGTTAGAGAGAAAAAGCAAGTGACCTACAAAGACAAGACCATCAGAATTACTCAACAGCAGATTATTCAACACAAACTTTAAAAGCCAGAGGGGCTTAGAATGATGTATTCCAAGTTCTGAAAGATAAAAACTGTCAACCAAGATTACTTTATCCTACAAAGCTATCTATCCAAATTAATGCAGAAATAAGGATATTCCACAACAAAAACAGGATAAATGAATTTATGACAACTAAACTAGATCTACAGAAAATACTTCATGCTGAATAGAAAGCAAAACACACAAAAAAGGAAACAGAAAAATAAACATATTCAAATAACAGTTAAAACAAGTGAGTAAAGGGAAAATAGGAAATACTACCAAACAAGAAGAATGTTGAGAATAAATCCATACATTTCAATAATGACTCTATGGCAGTGGAAGTCATAAGCCTTAGGGGTATAAAGCCTGCTCTTGTCTGGCTAAATGTATATTTATTCCCACCAAACTGCCCTGAAAGCACTACACTTAATGTTCATATTCACATATTAATGCTACTTTCAATTTTGGTTAGAGAAGCTTCTCTTTTCAGATGGGTATGACCACTGGGGTGACCCAAAATACAAAAGAGTGGTGAGAGGAAAGGACTGAGTAGTGTCCAGCACTGAAACATCTCTATCACACCCTCTAAGGATCAGGGTTCATTGTAGAAGTGGTGGTGGAAAGAATGTAAGAACCAAAGGAAGGATACAAGGTTTACAATACAACTGTCCAGACAGATATTGACCTCAATATCCATGACCTTGTGGTGCCTAGCAATACCTTCACAAGAACCTTGTAATAGGAGAAAAAGATGATGATATCAAATTAAAAATGAGACTAATAGAGAGAGAGAGGGGATATGATGGAGAGTGGAGTTCTGAAGGGGAATGTGGGGAGAGGAGGGAAATATCATGGTTTATTGTCTGTAAGTATAGAAGCAATGATCGTTTAAACAAAAGCTCTTATGTAGAGCCACTCATTAGTTCATCATTACTTTTTCAAATAATGTCTATTCTTATTATTTTCTCAGTTCCAGCAAAGCACAGTAGTATGCATGAGTTGGATTGTGTATCCAGAGTTTACAATTTTTTATATTACTGAAAACATTCATATTTTTTCATTTTAATTAATTAATTAATTTATTTATTTATTTATTTTAAGAGAGAAAGAGGATGGGTGCACCAGGGCCTCCAGCCACTGCAAACAAACTCCAGATGTATGTGCCACATTGTACATTTGGCTTACGTGGGTAGTGGGGAATCAAGCCTCTAATTGGTGTCGTTAGGCTTCACAAGCAAGCACTTAACCACTAAGCCATCTCTCCAGCCCCATTCGTATATTTAATATGGAAGAGAAGATTGTAGCAACAAATGCAAGTTGAAATATATTTAAAGACTTGCTGACCTAAGAGCTGTGTTTCATTTTAATTAGCTTTCTTGCCAACTAGTGATTTTTAGCAAATGCCATTCTTAATATAGCAAAAATCTGTTTTGTGGGCAGGCGTGGTGGTGCATGCCTTTAATCCCAACACTCGAGAGGCAGTGGTAGGAGGATTGTCTTGAGTTCAAGGCCACCTGGAGACTACATAGTTAATTCCAGGTCAGCCTGGGCCAGAGTGAGACCCTACCTCGCAAAACCAAAAAAAAAAAAAAAAAAAAAAAAAAAAAATCTGTTTTGTAAAGGCATCTTACAGTTACTTGGAATAAGTCACCAAATTATTAAAAAGAAAATGTACATTTGCTACATGAGACTTATATCAGTTTTCTTAGCAGTTATAAAGTTTAAAACTAAATGATTGTGATATCTGAAAGATACCAACACTTTCTAGGCATTTGGCAATGTTTCAAAAATGAATTAGTAAAAGAATGTTCCATAAAATATTTCACCATAGTTAAGGAATAAAAATAATTATTTACCATCCCACAGTAAAAGTATTTAGAAATTGCCTCTGGGTGCTTCCATGAGTGACAAGTCACAGTTAGAAAGCATATACTGTGTTCAGAAAAGAGAGAGGAGCATCAGACATGATGGAAGAAGAGGTAGTGAAAGAGAAAAAAGGAAACAGCTAGCTACATTTAGGAAGTTTCAGTTAGGGACAGGAGCCCAAAGAGAAAACTAGAAGATCTATAACTACTGTACCACAACAGAAATCTCCTAAGATCCACCCTTAAGTAACACATAAGTTCTAATACTTTGAATCTTTTCCTAAATGAAAAATAGTGAGAGGTTGGGAGAAAGCTCAGTCACGAAAGTGCTTGCTTTGGAAGCATGAGAATCTTAGTTCAATCCCCAGAATTGCAAAGCCTCTCTAATCCAACATTGAAAATTCTTTGACATTCCTCCTTCAAACCAGCTCCAAAAGTCCAAGAACTGCATGGTCAGGGTTAATTGCAGTATTGACCTGACTTCTCAGTATGAATTATCAGTTAACTTTTCATTTCTTGGAGAAGATAACCTACCAGAAGCAGATAATGGAAGGAAACAGATTTAATTTTGTTTATAATATTGAGGGGAATTTTCATGGCAGGGTAATATGACACAATTAGGAAACAAGCATCAAATCACCATATCAGTATAGAGGATGCAGCAAGAAGCATGAATAGCGTATGTTCAGCTAACTCTCTTCTTTTTATACGGTGAAGGAACCTAAAACATGGTGAGGCAGGATTTTGTGGCTCTGGGGGTCCCCCAAATTTATAATGACTAAGTTGTGTTCTGTCCTACTTTAACAAAGAATTGATAAAGAAAACTCATGAAGCATAAATTATGAATTATTAAATTTATTTAGGGAGAAATCATAAAATTGGGGACTAATTAAAGGAGATTTATATCTTGGAAGGGAGCATAGAACAATAGAACATAGAGCAATAAGTATGTAGGAAGTAGGAAACATGCTCTCATGTGGAATCAATGAACAGTGGACTTGAGCTGCAAGTAAGTAGAGCAAAGACTGAGTGTCATAGCTTCAGGTTGCTGGGATGAACTTCTAAACTAGGCACAAGTTTCAGGAGGAAGGAGTTTATTGAAGTTCCATAATGGTGCATAAGCTGGTCCCCTTTTACAGGTCCATGCAGACAGAAATACCACCACGATCCCCACAGGCAGTCACACTCCAGGAACCCCAGGCACAGTTTCCACACTCTGTATACCTTTAGGCTGGAATTCAGATCTGCCTCCAGTAAAACCTTAGGACTGGAACTTAGGATCCACCCATTGTGACACTTCTTCTAGCCAGGCTGGATATCCAAGTTACAAGCTTTAATATACTGTAAAATCTATTGGTGGGGCATCAGTTCAAATTACCACAGTGAGGTGGTGCTGCAAGCATGTAGCAGGGAGCTAAAACTGCAAATGGTGAGCCTCAAGGAAAGATAAGAGGGAAACTATCAAAGCATAGACCATGAAATTCAGAAAAAAAAAATGAGTAATGAAGAGAGGTGGAATCATGGTTATCCTGAATTTAAAGAAATTATACAGGTAGCAGGCCTAGAGTTAGTGAAATCACCCACAAGTTAGATCTAGAATTTAAGGAAAATATGCATGCGGTAGTTTCAGAGACCAGAGAAAAATCAAACAAGTAATCAAAGTGGGAAGTTACCCCAAACTAAAAAATGGAGGAAAGCAGAAAAGTTCCCCCAGACCAAGAAACGTTGTTATGTTCTACACCCACCCAGCTAGGTTGGGTAAGGGTATAGGCCAGACTCATGTGGATCCCTGTGGCCCAAGCAAAGGCAGGAAAAGCAGAGCAGAGCAGCCTTTATATAGAAAGGGCAGGCCCTCATTGGTTTTAGATTTGGAGGGCAGATCCTAGAGTGAGCCCATCTGGGCCAGTCCATCTGGGCCACCTATCTAGGTAACGTGCTAGACTTTGAGCAGCAAGATCATTCTTGATCACACATGAGTTCTATTTCTTCCAAGAGTTCCATTCTTGAATCAGTGCAAGGTGGCATGTAGAAATGGCATCTCCCCGTTCTCTCTGGGCCTCTCAATTTCTAAGTGAAATATCTAAACGAAGCTAGCTTTCTCCTATTGTACTTCAATGATATTGTACCATCCACCGTTAAGGTAGGTACACCCACCTTAACTAACCATGATCAGAGCTTCATTACCATGGTTAGTCTCCTCTCAAGTTGACAAGCAGAAATTAATCATCATACCTGTTCTACCTAGTAACCAAAACTCATGGAAATATGGCTTCCTATAGTCATTCTATTGGATAGGTACATTATATTTGGAGAATTCAAGGTCAGCACAAGACAGTAGCCAGCTTAGGGAATGGTCACAGGAAAAGAAAGACTTTTATCTCCTCATAGATATGGACAAGTAATATTGTAATGTTATGATCATATTTGGGTGTTACACTTATAAGTAATTAGTGAGGGAGAAACCAACAGTGATGATATATATATATATATATATATATATATATATATATATATATATATATATATATATATATTTATGATCGTGTTTTTTTTTTTTTCTTTAGACTTTGTAGATATTGTTTTGCCATTGAAAGGAATTTACCTCTCTCCCCAGCCTAGGAAATTGTAAGAACTATAAAAGCACTATTTGAAATGACAAAGAGTTCAATAATAGGGGTTCTAATGATAAGCAAAAAAATCAGTCCAGAGCCTTACCCTACTTTATCACTTGTATGTAGCCTGAGGCAAATTCCTGCCCTTAATCATCTGGTGTCAGGTGAAAGGAGACAGATATCCAGAGACCAGCCCTATAGCATAGAGTCCACCAAAATTGTTCACATCAGTGAGTCTCAAACTTTTCATTGTGTGTACCATTTATTTTTAAGTGAAAAGCTGATAGAGACAGCTACCTAATACTTCCCCTCACTCATCCTTCTGCCTGCTGACCACTGAGGAGTTTTTCCCTGATCCTGAATAGCACATCATATCTCCTGTATCTGCCATCTGTGAACGTAATGAACCTATTTTCTGAGTCTCTCCAGTGTCTCGTTTTAATAATCACACTTGGCAAATGACCTCATCAAAGAAAGAACTACAAAACTATACGATAGATATAATCAGAATAGTCAATATTTATTGATGTTCACCATGTATTAATAACTAGAAAATAAACATGGAAAAACAAAATGTAATTAAAAATTATCTTCTAGAGTTGCACAGATGGCCCAGTAGGTAAGAGTTCTTGTCACAAGTGTGAGGGCATGAAACGACCTGATACTACATGGGTTTGGTATCTCAGGACTCATGAAAATAGCTATTTATGGCCAGGTACAACTCTAAATTCACTTTTTTATTTCATTTTTAATTTTTTAATCTTTTTTTTTTTTTTTTTTTTTTTGAGGTAAAGTCTCACTCTAGCCCAGGCTGACTTGGAATTCATTCTGTAGGCTCAGGCTGGCCTCAAACTCATGGTGATCCACCTACCTCTGCCTCCTGAGTGCTGGAATGAAAGGTGTGCACCACCACATACGTAACTTCAGTTTTGTGTGAAGCAGAGACTATACTAGAGAAACTCTGGAGCTCATGAAAACTGCAATATGGCAATCAGAGAGAGACCCTATCTCAAAGAAACATACAGATCAATAATAAAGAACACATGATGGTGTTCCATCTGTTACATACACATAACAGCACAAATGCTATACATGCAAAAACAGTTGTCTCTAAATATGTTTGATATTGTTTTATAAAACCCATTTGTTCACATGTTTTGCATATCCCACTTGTAATAGACAAATATTTTCTAAACTCTGATTCATGATCTATTTAAAGCTTATTTAAAAAAACACTCAAAAATTAGAACCCTTGAGTCAGACCTGATAGCATAGGCCTGTATTTCAATAACAAACACACTGAGAAAAACATTGAAACATTCCAGTTATCAATTGATTTAAAAAGGAAAAGATGTGACAGACATCTATCTACAATAAAAAATGTAAAATACTGAGAACAGAAATTATAGAAGACACTAGAAGATGGAAAGATCTGTAATGCTCATCAACGGAATTATATTGTAAAAATTGCTATACTATCAAAACCAATGCATCAATTCAGTCCAATCCTCTTAAAAATGCCAATGTTAATCTTCACTGAAATAAACATTTAGTAGTAATTATATAATATCACAGGTGAAAACTTTCTGAAATGGATTAAAGCTACTGAGATAACAATAGCAGCAACTGACAGGATCACATAAAATTAAAAAGCCTCTGCATGGCAAAGAAAACAGTAAGTGAAGAGACAATTTAAGGAATGGGAGAAAAACTTTCTGAGCTTTACAAATGGCATAAAATTAATACATAGGAAATATAAAGAAGAAAAAAAAAACTAAACATCAAGAAACCAAAGAGCCCAATCAATAAATGGGAAGATGAAGCATAGAAATAAACAGGTGAAAAAATATTCAACCTCATTAGCAATCAAAGAAATACAACCTAATACTTCATTTTGATTCCAGCTCACACAATCAATATCTGTCATTAATAAAATAAATAACAAATGCTGGTAAAGATGCAAACAAGAAGGAACTCTTGTACACTGCTAATGGGAAAATAAGCTAGATCACCCTCTATGGTCAGTATAGCAGGTTCAAAAAAAAAAAAATACTGGAAGTAGATTGCCCATATGAATCAACTATACCACTTGGGTATTTACCCACAGTGTCCAGGTAAACATATCACAGAAATATATTTTCATAAATGTTTAATGTGTGCCTATTTATAATAGCTGAGCTTTAGAACCAACCCAGGTGTCCAAAACCAGGAGAATTATATGAACAAAATGTAATATGTATGGATATATTCAATGGAAAGTTTTAAGCCAAAAAGAAGGACGTTATATCATTGTCAGGAAATTGGATACAATTGGAGATAATTGTATTAAGTAAGTTAAACTGGCTTCAGAAAGACAAATATTTTGTTTTCTCTCATTTATGATTCATAAATTTCATATAGATATATAAAACAATATATGACATGAAGTGAGAAAAAGGATACCAAGAAGAGGATGGAGGGGAGAGAAATAGAAAAGTAGAGGGTTTGTGGGGAAAATATGCTTAAAACGTACTCTATACTTGTATTAAAATGTCCTTCTTTAACCAGCACCATGGACAATGAATATACATAATAGAAGTTGTAAAAAGGAAATCCTCAGAAAAAAACACATCCCCAATGCTTTTACTTTATACATTGATTTCCATATAAGAAACTAAAGATACAGGAATTTAAAAAATTACTCAGGTTCATGATTTCTTCTCCTCCACCTCCTCCTCCTCCTCCTCCTCCTCCTCCTCCTCCTCCTCCTTCTTCTTCTTCTTTGGAGACAGAGAGAGACAGAGAGAGAGAGGGAGAGGAAGACAGATAGAGATGGGCGCTCCAGCAGCGTCTCAGCTATTGCTAACAAAATCCAGATACATGCCCCTCCTTATGGTCAAGTGCGCCATTGCCCCCTTGTGTCACTGCATCTGGCTAAACGTGGGACCTGACAATTGGAACCATTGAAAATTGGAACCAGCACGTTCTTATTCCTAATTAGGAGGCAGGTTTATTATTATTAGCTATTAATGCAAGAAACTAAGCCATCTCTCCAGCCCTCTTCTTTTTGTTTATTAGAACATGGCTATGACATTTGTGTGTGTGTTCTTTAAATTAGACTTTACTTGCAAGGTGACCCTTAAGAAAGTATGACAGCACTACAGCAATATACTTCCTGCTTCTGTTGTTAATATATTGTTTTCCTATACCTCTTCACAACCTTTTCTCAGTTCCTTGTATTTTTATCAGTGAATCAAAGTGTATTCTTTGGGATATCTTTCATCACTTAAAATAGGTTCTCTCTTGGAAGTAAAATGAATTTGATATGCTTGGGTACCTGATAGAAGCCTGCTGAAAATCTTGTCTCTTCTTGTTCTCATGGAGTTACTGAAATTTTTTGTTGCTTTGTATAAACAGTTACAGATGGCTGCATTTACTTTGCTTTAAACACCCACAAAAGTTGCTAATTTTTTTTAGAAACAACTTGAGTTATTTCTAGATTTCTGTTATTCTGTTTCTGGATTCTGATGATTGACAACATTAGTAGATATTTCCTTACCAAAGTATCTTTCAGAATAATTAAATGTTTACATTCTGCAGCAAAGAAAATATTCAGAGGGAAAATATTATTTTTGATTGAATAATAGTCATGCTTTCTCTTCATTTATTCAAGGTTACCTAACCTAGCTTATTCATTTTATAATAACTGTGTGACTTTTCCTAGGGAATCTGTTTCACTCGGGATGTCCTCATATTTGTGCAGCAAGAACTCTTTCCTACTGAGCCGTCACTCCAACCCTCGGAAGTCTATTGATATTTACACCAGATTAAGAGGGCAATGGCAGACCTCCCCTACCCCTGATAAAAATAAGGTCACCAAAGTACAAGTTGGTAAACTAGTAAGCCTCTTGATGGTACTTATAGGATTTGAGAATTGCATGACTTAAAGGAGAGTGACCCAGGCAACTGCATCACTAAATAAGCTGAAATCAGCATATATGACTACTCTCAAAAGCTGCATCATCTGAGTTATGTGGTCACTTGGAGGCAATATTTAGATAAACACTTAAAGGAGGGACCATAGCTTCCAGGGACAAGGGAGTTAAGCTGGAAGCTCTTATGGTCTTCAGGCATTTGCCATAAAACATGTCCACTGCTGCTCCACTAGTTACATCTTCTTAGCACACCACAGGAGCTTTCAGTGAGGTAGGTTTTAAAGGATGTGTGAATCATTTACCTCTCTGGAAAAATTCTTTCAGACCATAAAACCTATATACTTGAAGATGGCCAAACTAAGGGTGGGAGAGAGTTATCTGTCCACCCGGGAAACAGCCCTAATCCCCTCTTAGCAGGTATCAGCAAACAAGAGGCTCTATCTTCCCATTATTCATTCCCAAAGAAAAGTAAACAATGGGTAGAGAAAATCAAAAGTATGTTTAAGGGGCTGGAGAGATGGCTTAGGGGTTAAGGCACCTGCCTCCCAAGCCTAAGAACACTGGTTCCATTCTCCAGCAGTTCCAATCTCCAGGTCCCACTTTTAGCCAGATGCAAAGTGACACAAGGGTGCAACACCACACTTGACCACAAGGGGGCGCACACATCTGGATTTTGTTCTCAGCAGCTGAGACACTGCTGGCGTGCCCATCTCTGTCTTCCTCTCTCCCTCTCTCCCTCTCTCTCTCTCTCTCTTTCTGTCTCTCTCCAAAAAATAAAAAGTAAAAAAAAAAATATTAAAGTATATTTAATTCTATTCCTCCATATTCTCAAAAAGTCTGGGCTGTGGAGGTTGGTTTTTCCTCTCTTTCTTGTACTATTCACATTTCTCTGTCCTGAATTCTATTAGGTTTCACAAGTTTCAGACTTATTTGCCAGTTAATTCACTTCAGAAACTCAAAAGTACAAAATTTTTATTATACTTACCATCTGAATATCTTTGTACATAAAGTACAAGATTTATATTAATATTCCAGAACGCTAAAGGACCTAAACTGTATCTTCTAAAGTAATAAACTCACCTAGATAAGACATTACAGTAATTATAACTTTTCAAGCTAGCACAATCTGTTCTCAGGAAATGCTACCTTTATTAATACCCAGATAGATATCTAGATAATGTTTGAGTTACCATCTGTTAAATGATATAATGGAAGTTTTAGTCTGATAAACTTATAATTCCTTTCATTCATATGTACTCATGACTGCCTAAGAGATAAACTATGTGAGTAGGAATAAAACTCAGTAGCAGAAACCAGTAAGCTAGGAGGGGATTATAAATGAAATAGAAAAGGAGGGATAGGATTAAAAGGAGGAATAAGATGATATTGTATTTAGGTAAGTAGAAGAACAGATTAATGGGGGTGAAAAGGCCTACAAGAGGTCAGGGGAAGAGATTGAGTAAAGGAAATGTAGAGGGAGGGCTAATCAAAATCTAATAGGATATAAATCAGTCATATGGAAACCTACTTTTCTGGACAATGGAACATTCAGAAGCCATAGATTGTTACTAGAAAATTTTCAGTGCCAGGGATGGGATACCTTCCTGTGAGTTGTTGGCCAGGGAGGTCACAGAAACCCCAAAAACATTATTGGGCATCACTGAGGCCCTTGGTTTCCCACCAGGAATAGAGGCTAATACCCTATGGCTGAAAACTCCACATACTTGGGCTGCAAGGTCACTGAGAAATCCCGATGGAGCTGAGCCGAAAGTCTCCTCCATGTGGACCAGGTGACAGAAAGCTGGAAAAATCTATGGTGCATGCAGTTAATGGGAGAAAGAGACAACACCAGTAAATGTACTCAACAGTGGGCACTGCAAGCTTTAAATTTGGCCAGCCAGGCCAAATGAGCCAATGGCTGCAATAGTGACATGTCTGTTATGGGTGAAACCAACTACTCTCTAATTGGACTGGAGACCCATTTCATGGGAGGGAATACATCCCTGATACTGAAAACCTGCAACAGGGGTAGTCATGAGCCCTAGGGGTGTAATATCGGCTGGTGTCTGGCTAAATGTATACACTATGCTCACCAAACTCTCCATAAACACTTCTCTTAATATCCATACATTAATGCTACTCTCTCTTTTGGTTAGAGAAGCTTCTCTTTTCAGATGATGGTGATCTTGGGATGACACAGAAGCCACCATGGTTCAGAAAAGAAGGGACAGAGAGGAGTGCTCAGCACTGAAACATCTCTAACACACGTTCCAAGACTCAGAGTCAATTCTGGAAGAGGTGCTGGAAAGAATGTAAGAGCCAAAGAAAGAGTAGGACTCCTTACACAAAATGGCCTGAATATCCATGACCTCGCAGTGCCTGAAACCATCTACAGAAGACCATCATAATTGAGTGGGGAGGGGATATAATGGAGAGTGGAGTTTCAAAGGGGAAAGTGGGAGGAGGGAGGGAAGTACCATGGGATATTGTCTACAATTGAGGACATTGTCAATAAAGAATAAATTTTAAAAAATTAAAGAAAAAAAAAAAAAGCAATTCATGTCATTTGTTTGCACTTAGAGCTTGTTAAATATGAAGAAAGACTTTAAATTATTTCTAAATAAATGTTTCTTAATTTTATTTGATAAATTTAGAATATAGAAATTGTAGGATTTAGTATCTGTGTATTCTATGTAATCTATGTAATCTATGTAATCTGTGTAAATGTAAAAATTAACAAATTAAATCATTATTACTATTGTAAGTGATAAATTGAGTTTGATTTATTAAGTGATAAATTTAGTGGTAGGAAAACTAATCTGGTTGACATGGTGGTGGACACCTTTAATCTCAATAGTCAGAAGGCAGTGGTAGGAGGAGAACTGTGAGTTTGAGGCCAGCCTGAGACTACATATGGAATTCCAGGTCATCCTGGGCTATAGTGAGACCCTACCTCAAAAAACCAAAAATAAATAAGTGCTCTTAAATATATTAATATGAAAGTGATATAAAATCTGATATATGAATAGTGCCAACATTTATCATCAGATGCAAGACTTCTTACTGATTATGATTTTTGCCTCAGAATTGATAATTCCAGTGACTGAAACTGGGCTCATAGTATATCTGATAACCAAAACCTTTGAAATTAATTTTATGCCCTTTAAATTAATAGTGGGGAATATAAATAATATTTTTACCTGGCTTATTATCATAGTCCAAGCACATCAAGTAAGTATAATTCTTAGAAACATCATGAGTAAAATTTGCAAAATGACTGTGAAACCTTCTACCTACTTGAAAGGAATAAGAATACAGGGGATAAAAATTCATAATAAACTTTTTCAGCATTCTTGAAATTAGGAAATTTTAACAACAATCTGATGAACATTTAGTAAAGTAATCTTGATGTGAATAATAAATATAGTGATCTTTCAAATGGTTTTACTTCCATCTCCTTGTCTACAACTATGTTACAGTTATGTTCTTATTGCTCGGACAAACATCTGATGAGATGCAGCTGATGAAAGGAAAAGCTTTATTTCAGGCTTATACATTCCATGGAAAGTTTCATCATGTTTGAATAAGCTGGCACACTTCATGATACATCTGTAGGAGAGAGTCAATAACTAGCACCATCAAGTATGCACAACTCTGGACACACATTTTAAGGCTGGACTCAAAATTTGGCCATAGTGACACACCTCCTTCCTTCATCAGTGATCTGTCTGATGGAGACTTATGTAAGAAGCTTAATCTTCATTGAAAAAAAAAATATATATATATATATCTGAGGCTATGGGGTTACTTTCAAACAAATGACCACATTATGGAAACCAAAATACTCATAATCTTGGTATAACCTGATAGTCTAAAATCCATTGCATGAAGAAGAATGAGGTTTGTGATTTTCCAACTTTCCATTATCAAGGAATTATTATGATTTTATCTGTGTGACAACTCCCTTGAAAACTCCATTGGAAACCTTTTCTTTGACCTGAATTACACTCATTCAGTAAGAATAGCCTGTTCTTGCATATTTTTTTGACTAAATCAATGATAGATAAATGCTTAACAGCACAGATGTTTGATGCAATGACTAGCATATGAAAATAAATAAATGATAAATAAACTCAATTATTGTACAGGTTTTTGAAGATATATATTTTTTTAAATGTATAGGTTTCTAAATCTCTACAGAAATTTCTTTGGTTGTGGATGTTGCTAGAGTGAGAGTCATAACCAAGGCTCTGATAATGCCTAATATGCCAAGGTCAGACACAGGTCATCAATGAAGCAATTCACCAAAAGTTAATGTAGAAAATCAGAAGGAGTAGATTTATTCAATGTGATTATATTGGGAAGGGGAATAAAAGGTTCCAGTGACACCTTGGTCCTTTGTGATATCCTAGCATGAGGTTTCAGTATAAATTGAGAACCAGTAGCATGTATAACAAGAAGTCCTGGTCACACTGATGCAGGAGTTTGGGGTTCAGGGAACATGTGAACCCCATTTTGGGGGTTCTTATCTAATTTAAAAAAAGAATTGATAAAACAAACTCAAATAATTAGGAATGATGAGGATTATTATAGGGGGAATTAAGATCCATTGAGGAGATTAACTGAAAAATTCAAGCCAGAGAATGCTCCTCCTGTTTGCCGGAAAGAGAGAGGGGAAAGGAAGAAAATCCCCATCACAGAGAAATCTCTGGGGATAATAAATCTCTGGAGGAGACACATACACTCATATGTGGAAGGCAGAGCACAAGAACCAAAAGAACCTCTTCATATAAAAGACCAGCTAGGATTACTAATAGTGAAGGACTCAGATATCAAAGAAAAAGCACATGGATAATGAAGCAAGAAAGTACCCCAAAACAAGACACATGTAGGGGACCAGCAGAAAATACAAGCAGAAGGAAATATCCTGCTGGGAAGGAGAGGGGTGAAATTTTACATACTCGTCGTAAGGCAAAACTACTGAAAAGAGAGGGTTTACCCATGTGGTTAAGCTCTTTTATATGGATCAGATATATAATTAAGGTGGGCCTTGTCAACAGACTCAGGTATATAAGGAGCTGACTCAGGAGAGGCAGCACACCTAGGCTTGTTGATCTTAGGAAAAAGCAGGAAATTCCTGCCAGGAAGGGTTGGTTGCAGCCATCTTGGATGCGACTGTATCAGACACAGGTCCTAGTCCTATCACAGCAGGCAAGGTAGCATCCTTGGGCCTTTGTCCTTGAGTAACTGCCTACAACACCTATCTTTCTCCTGTTTTCCTTCAACAGTCTGGTTCCTTATACATCAGTGTGTAGGCTTTTGCCATAGTAGTTAGAAATGTGTGAAATCTGTTTTCAGGAGATAAGATCCCCATCTTGGCCGGTAGTCAGGATTTAGCCTTTTGCTTCTTCTAGTATGAGAATCTTGGGAAAATTTCAACTTCTTGTGGGTCATTATTTCAATACTCTGATAGCCAAGGGGAGAAACTCAAGGGTCACTTTAGAATATCATCATTCTTTCCAGGACAGTTATATGACTATTCACTTTTGCTTCCATAGGCACTTAACTACTGCCTCATCTGACCTTGAACTTCTACTTAAACAAAGAGTGAAGGCTAAAGCAGAAATGTGAACTTCCTGACAGATCACAGAGAAGCATGCTTTCATTCACAGAATGCAAATAAAATGCTAGCAGTTATATTTCTTCCAATATATTGAGAAATTTTAATTCTATCATTACCTATTAATATCTAAGCTAGACACCAAGACACTAGTGGCCACAAATGACAAAATCTACAAACTTAAAGTGTATCAGCAAAGTCACTAATAAAACCAATTGCAAGCAGAAATTACCATGTGCTAAAACAGCACAGTTCTGGTGAGATCTGTCTGATCTCCCGAGCCCTCATATTATTTTGCTTGAAATGTCAGATTTTGAATAATGAAAATGTAAGTACATGAAACAAAATAGGTCTCATCCATAGGATCCAAAACTTAGATTGGCTAGATTATTCTTTTATATTATTTATTATAAATATGTTCAAAGAACAAAAATACACATCCACAGAAATATTTATAAAATATGTTTCATAAAGAGCTGAATAGAATTTGGGCATGAAAAGTATAATCAAAATAAAAAATCACTATAGAATTTGATAGCAAAGTCTCCTTCAATAAACTCGAAAATGGATTATTGACTTGAAGGGACCCAAAAATTTGGACAAAATGAAGCATCTTCAAAAATATGTTCTTACCTTAAAACATAGCAACATATACACCCAAGAAGGAGAAACAAGAAATCATAATATGAAAAAATTGTGGCAGTTATGGTTAATGGTTAGAACACCACATATTTAATGAAAAAAAAATTAACTTACTCATGAATCTTAATGAATCTCATGGAAATGAACTGAAGGAGATAAAAACTCAGATATTAAAAAAAATAGTCAAACAGATGATGGCAAAGGACTTGAAAGACAAAAAAAAAAAATAGAATAATCTCTAAGCTAATAAGAAATCACTAGTAAAGATTGCACCATATATTTAACAAATGCTTATTAGAAATTATAAATTCCTGAAGTCAGTGGCATAATATTCAGAGTGCTAAGAGAAAGCTATCATTTAAAACTTATGTAGTCAGACAAACCAAACTAAAAATAACAATGATAATTTAAAATATCCCTAGAGAAACGAACAGCAGAAACAGGCCTCTAAAAAAACATTAAAGGGATTTTTTAAGGATCAAGAGAAAGGTCCATAGATATTAGGTGAAATTAATATGAACAAATGAATTAGGTCAGTTTAACAACATAGATAAATGTACTATTTATTATCAATATATTTTAATAATATGTTTGTCCTTTCTGTTTTTAAGGTCAATTGCATATATCAATTATTTTAAACCAATGTGGATAGTCATACATTGTAATAATGACAGGAATTTAAGTCAATAGTAGCAATAAGTAAAAGAATAAATGGTATATAACTTTGGAAATTATATAACAGAAATATCTACACTGATATAAAGATTATGAAAAATGCATGAAGTTGATTAGAATGAAAAATTAAAAATGTAAAAACAATAGGCAACAAGTCAGGAGTAAGTATAATATTATCAGATCAGGCAACCTTTAAAATAATATTAGAGATGAAAAGAACATTTTATAATGATAAAGTGTGAGAGCATGGAAGGGTTAATGACTTTCGATGAAACCAAAGGAAACTGAAGGGTTAATGACTGTCCCTGAAACTAGGAGGTCTTGGGAACATCAGAGGCATTTAGTCCCAGACAATCCTGACAACTCCCCTGGCTGATAAACTTCCCTTAACTCAGAAAGCCCTGGAAGAACAGAAACCACCTGGGATGTCCTCCCTTAGACAATTTTGCTGAAAGAGCTTATTCTGAGCAAGAATACAAGTAATCACAATTCCTTATCTACTCCCTTGGGCTTGCACCTAGTCCAGCCTGTTTTCCTCAGGATCCTTCTCATAAGCTTGAACCCCAGCCTAGCTCAATGCTTCAGCTTCCAGCCCTTGGTAAGGTTGTAGCCCTCACTGTGCTTCAGTAAACAGTCTCTGATGAGATCAACTCTGGTGTTTTTCTTTGCTTTTCTCTTTCATTTTCTTTACAAGCATGAAGAACTTATAAGTTATATATTAATATTTATTCTTTTAGTTTGAAATGTCCCTATGGTAGTTTAAATGTGGGAATTTGAATGTATGTCCCCATAAAATTACATTGACCTTGTAATTTGATTCTTTAACAGCCTGGCTGGAGGAAGTGTTACTGTGGGGTGGGTCTTGGAGTTCAGCTCAACTCTAAGGTATATTTGTGGGTAGATCTTGAGTCTTGCCCAAGGTGTGTGGAAGACAGTTTTGAGCTCTGGCTGTTCTTGCTTCCTGGCATATTGGTGGTATCTCTTGGGACTGGAGAAGACTCAATTCACTAAGCAAATTTTTAAAGTCTATTCTGGTGAGAATTTGAAAATGCTAAATGCAAGGAGAATTGTGGACTGTGAAAGCTTGGGTTATAAACTTTCAAAGGTCAATACGAGAATCTTGTTGGAACTTGGGTACTGGTGGAAAGGCTGGCTGTGTTTTTCCCAAGCCCTAAGAATTTAGGTAAGGTTAAATTTAAAATTAATGGACTGTTGTGTTTGGTGGCAGGTATAGAACAGAAAGATATGAAGTGTTATCACAGAAAAAGAAATCAAGTAAACTTCTTAGAGACTAATTTTAGGTTACTGAAGTGGCAACTGCAAGTTGATTGCCACTCTTAATGATGGGCAGCCAAAATGCTTTGAATTAGGACAATGCAAAGGACGTTTGAGGGTTGAGCAGGCTCAATGCATAGGGACACAAACATTTTTGCAAGGAGGAGACTTAAAGAAAGAATTCTAAAGTCATATACAACTATTCAAGGTCAAGGTTTTTTCCCCCTTTTACAAAATTGTAAATTTACAATTTACAAAATCGGCTATGCTGCTGTTTACCAAGTAATGGTTTTGAAAGCATGAAAACAAATGCATGGAAGAGGGTCATGAAGTGCACACTGTTCCAGGAGCAGCACAAGCATCAGTGTGAAGCAGGGGGAGGTTCCTGTTAGTGGCCCAGTAAGGCCATCTTATGAAATTCCAGAAGCCATTTCTGAGACATGGAATGGGAAACAGTGTTGACATAAACCTTGTATTGGAGACCAGATAAGACCTTTGTATGGATCTGTGAAGATGGACTCTGTTTTTCAATGAAGATGTGAAGATGTTTTGGGTATACCACGACCGAGCAATTGTTACCATGGAGAGCTGGTGGCTAAGGATGAGATGTCTTGCCCAGGCATCAGAGCTTGGGGGATTGAATTGGAATAGAGAAACTTTCATCACTGTTTATGGATGTTGGACTTGAACTGCAGCTCTTTGCTGTTTATCTGTTGTTTATTGATTTTTGTTGGTCCAGTCTCTTCTTGTTGCTTTATTGGAATGGAAATGTTTCTTCTGTGCTATTATGTATTGGAAATATGTAAGTTGTTTTTATTTTGCAGAACTTGAAGTTATGAGACAGTCTTAGATCTCAGATGAGACTTTGGACTTTGGAACCATGTTATGTTGATAATGACTATGGGGACCTTTGAAGTTGGACTGAATGAAGTTTTCATTGTGAGAAGGTAATGACTCTATGGGGCCAGGAATGGAATGTGATAATTTTAAAGTGAATGTTTGAGAATATTGACCCATAAACTTGGAATATATATAATTTCTTTTTGGGGAGCAAAACAGAAAGATTTTCTACCTTTGCTTTGTACTCTACCAGATATTATCAATGTCTACCCTGATGTATCTATGCATTATTATCATGAAAGCACCATAGTTTATATTAGTGTTAATCACTGTGTCCTTCATACATACTGTGTGTAGTTTAGAGAGACCATTAGGTCTTTAATCCAGGCCTCTGTCTTCAAAGCTTGCACTCATGTGTAGAATGGTAGTGCAAGGGGAACAGGGTGAAAAAAAAGGTGGTTGTGCATGTATGTGTGTGTGTGTGTGTGTGTGAGAGTGAGAGAGAGAGAGAGAGAGAGATTATGCATTCTGAATTAAAATGCTGAGCTTTCTGTGATCCAATGGTGAATTACCTTCTCTACTTCTATATTTCTCAACCTTGACTCAACATGAAAAATATCAGATTCTAAGTCTATAGTCCAGAGAAAATAAACCACATACTTTTAAGTTGGAAATTTATAATCAGCATTTGGTGTATCTCCCAGGTGATTTCAATGTGATACTGTTCATTGAGGCTCCTTCAAACTATAGAGATAATCTTAGAATTGATGTAAATATACTTCACCACTAACTTTCCCTAAGTCACTTTGGTAGAATCCTGGTAAGAATCCACAGTTATTTAGCAACAAATAGCTATAGGATGCCTAGATGTACTTGGAAGATAATTCCTGGAATGAAGAAATGACTGAAGTGATATTGTATAAATCTGAAATTGACTCTGAATAACTCTGATACTAAACAGTATGATGCTCTGAGCATGTATCCTGAAGGTTAGAAGCACAGGTGTATAGAGAAAGTGTTTCAATACCATCAGCAAGCCATAGGTATATGGGTTAAAAGAACATTATTTTCATTACTGCCTTTCTTCTTGCAAATTTCATATGTGAGGGTTTTAATAACTTCTATGGCTATAGGGTACAATCTAAGACATTGCATTCAAAGTGATTTACACATACATGAATGCACATATTTGCTAATTTCAATTTCTTGGCAAAACAAAAATAAAGATATCTTTAGAATTGTTAGAATACACTGCTGCCTGTTTTTGGTCAATTAAGATCATGTTTATATCTGCTAAATATTTAAAACCTAAGTGCAAGCATATAAATGAAAGTGGAATATAATTCCCATTACTTACTATTTTTCACATACTATAATTCTTTATTTTTTTTTAACAAATGAAAAGTTGAAATGATGATGCTCAAGTACCATACCATTTTTCATCAATAATCTAAGAGGAATCGCTAAAATAATTAAATTAGTTTATATGGACTAAGTGTATTATCAATAAAAACATGTGAATAATGTTAAAGTACATTGTAGTACTGAAATATTAGTGGCTACATTTAAATTTTCAAGTACACTTAAAGAGACAATATTTTGATCTACTTATTTCTGTTTACATAAATTGATATGTGTAAAAGAGTTTGCATGTCTAAATATGCACATGGAAGAGAAAAAGTTAAGCTGTTTGGGGAAAATAATAAAATTATAGAGTACGCTGTTAAGAAAAAACCAAGAGTCTAAACTCAGACAATTTGTTAAGATTGTTTCAAAATGGAAGACAACAAAGCAATTATCTACTAAGGAAAAGTAACTGGGAAATGAGTTTTAAGTAAGAGAACATATTTTGTTGGGGGAAGTTTTATTCAAGAAGATGGCAGAACAGCTGGATGCTTACATTATCCTGTGTCAGGCTTGAGACTGGATTTATTCAGAAAGCCTCTTCTGCAGGAGCTCGGGTACAGGGCTGAGCAGGTAAGTTTACATCGAGATGAATCCAGGGATAGTGGCTACTCCTGTCACTTGACAGCCATGATAAAATAAGGCATGATGTATGGGCATGAAGTACCTTGGAAAGAACAGGAAATGTGCAATTGGTACAAACTCCAAAAGAAACAGTTGCAAAACCGGATCTAGAACACTATCTGTTAAGTCCAGAAGTAAAGAAGGCTTTGAATCCTATTTTGACTAGACCCATGGCTTCTTTTCTCCTGTTCAGTGTCCAGTCTGAGCCTTTGATCTCAGCACTTGGGGAAGCTGAGGAGACTGAGTTAGAAGGATCTCTGTGAGTTTGAGGTTAGCCTAGGCTATTGTCAGACTCTACCTTGAAACACAATAAAACAAAAGTAAAGAGGAACCTACAACAGAGAAAACTATCCAGGGGCACTGGCAAGCAGCCCACCCAATCTTGCTTTCCTCATTCTTCTAAGACAGCTGAGGCTGTCTGGATTCAGATGTCTTCCTCTTTCCTGGGGTGATGATGTGAGACAATAAAATCAGTGTTCCCTTTTAGGTGTATTTTTCTTTCTGGAAGATAGCTGTTGTGGTTTGAATACAAAATTCCCTGCAAGAGTCATGTATTTGAGCCCTTGGTGGCATTTTGGAGCAAGTTGTGGAACCTCTCTGATGCGGACCTAGATGACTGACTTAGGATATTAGGGGCAGGTTTTGGAGGTTAGCCCTGGTTGCTACAGTTACATTCACATTGCTGGACAAGATACCTGACCAGAAGTAGTTCATGGAAGGAAAGAGTTTATTTTGGCTTACAATTTTGAGGGAAAGTTGCATTATGGTAAGAAAACCTGAGCATCTCACCTTGTGACATCAGGCAAAAGTAGAAGTAGCATAAATGAGCTAGCTAGAACTGGCAAAGGCATGGGGATTACAGCATCCCCAGGCCTGCCTCCACTGATGCACCTCCTTCAGCAAGGTTCTAAGTCCTAAAGGCTCCACCAGGTATGCATTGGGAATGTGCACTCTGTGCCATTATTTTTGGAAGTATTTAAATTGTATTTTGATTTTATAGGCTCATAGTTAAGAGACTGTCTCAGATGATAGTTTGGACTTTGGTCTTTTGAACAATGTTGGAATTGACAAATTGACTTCCCACCCCCCCCCTTTGGAGAGAGATAGAGAGAGAGGGAGAGGAAGACATAGAGATGGGCTTGCCAGCAGCCTTTCAGCTGCTGTGAACTAAATCCAAATGTGTGTGCCCTCTTGTGGTCAAGTGTGGCATTGTACCCTTGCGTCACTTTACATCTGGCTAAACATGGGGCCTCGAGACTGGAACTGCTGGAGATTGGAACCAGCGTTCTTAGGCTTAGGAGGCAGGCGCCTTAACCACTAAGCCATCTCTCCAGCCTGACAAACTGATTTTTTAGGTTAGACTGAACACGTTTTGCATCTTGAGATGATCATAAGCCATGGGGACCAGGGGTCGAATGTGGTAATTTGAAGGAAGAGTATACCCTATAGCCTCAAGTGTTTGTGATTAGTTTCCTGCTTAGCTCCTAGATGCTGGAGCCTTTGGGAGTTGGAGCCTTACTAGACAAGATATGTTTCTGGGGAAGGGCCATGAAGTAGATAAGTTTAGCTCACTGGATATACAGAGTTAACCCACTATTATTTCTTCCTGCAAGCTGATATGGCAAGGTGTGATGTCCAGCCTCTATTCTACCATCAACTCCTTACCAGGATGAAACATTCTCTCATGACTTAAGAGTTCAAATAAACCCTTTTCTTTAATAAGCTGCATATGGTCAGCTGTTTTATCCAAGAAAGTGAATATAACAACACTTGTTTATTTAATTCAATACTTACAAGGCATTATTTAGCATACTTAAGTTTTACATCATCTGAGCAATATTTATTTTTTTATTTTTTTTATTTATTTACTTATTAGAGGCAGAGAGAGAGAGAGAGAGAGAGAGAGAGAGAGAGAGAGAGAGAGAAAGACTGAGAGAGAGAATGGGCATGCCAGGACCTCTAGCCACTGCAAACAAACTCCAGACACATGTACCACAATATGTATCTGGCTTACGTGTGTACTGGGGAATAGAGCTTTAAACTGGGGTCCTTAGCCTTCACAGGCAAGCCCTTAACTACTAAGCCATCTCCCCATCCCCTGAGCAATATTTAAAAACTATGATCATGGGTAGAGAGATGGCTTAGTGGTTAAAGGGCTTGCTTGTGAAGCCTAAGGATCCCAGTTCAATTCTCCAGGTCCCACTTTAACTCAGATAAACCAGGTGGCGTATGAGTCTGAAGTTCATTTGCAGTGGCTGTAGGCCCTGGCACACCCATTCTCTCTGTGTGTGTGTCTGTAATAAATAAAAATAAATATTAAAAACTATGATCATGTTTTTCTACAATGATAACATAAGTATGAAATATTCTACTATAATTTGTTGTATGGAAATTAAAGAAATGAAGTTGAAAATATGAAAACCAGGATGAATCAAAGTAAAATATCTTTGTTGGAAAAAGTAGCATTTTTATTGATAATTTAAGGTAGTTACAGAAAATTAATATTAGTTTTAAATTGGCATAAGATCCAGGAATAGAACATGACTTTTAAAAATGATTTAAAGAAGATTACTATAAAAAATCAATTTTACAATTGTTGTGATGATATATTAATGAAAGGAATTCACTTTACTCCATCTAATTGAATCCAAAGTAGTAGTAGAATATTAGATTCAGGAGTTGTAGAAATATTTTATAATAGAATTATATTTTTAAACTGTGCTATAAATTAAATCTTTCAAGGAAAAATCAATGTACCATTTGATTCTATAATTATTGATGTGGCCATAGGAACCTGCCTGCTGCAGAGAGTTACCACTGGAAGCTGATGTCCAGTTGTTTCTAACACACAGGACATAACACAGAGCAAATCTTTCAATATCCATCCCAGCTTCTTTGTTCTTGGCAGTTTCAAGACTTTTTTTTAAGCATACCATGAGAAAATGCATGATTGTGTGCATGTTTATACATAAAGTTTGTGTGTGTATTCCATACTAGTCACAGATAATTAAAAATATGTAACTTCAAAATATTATATTTTATTGATATTATTTTTAATATTTTTATTTATTTATTTGAGAGAGAAAGAGACAGAGAGAGAGAGAGAGAGAGAGAGAGAATGGGCACACCAGGGTTTCTAGCCATTCCAAACAAACTCCAGACATATGTGGCACCTTGTGCATCTTGCTTACGTGGGCCTGGGGAATTCAACCTGGGTCCTTTGGCTTTGCAGGCAAGTGATTTAACCACTAAGCCATCTCTTCAGCCCTATTTTATTATTTTTATCTCATCTACATACATGCGTATGCTTATATGTGCATTTGTGTGTCAGTGTGGGCCCATACGTAATAGTACATGTGTGAAGGTTAGAGGAGAATTTTGAGTCAGGGTTTCTCTAGATTTCATTCTTTTGTTCTTCTTTGCTGTACTCCACCTTGAGCTGCCAGAAAATGCTCCTTCTCTACCTTCCATCTCACTATCAGAATGCTTAGATAGCAGAAGTCCATCAAGGATTCTGGCTCTTCTATATAAGATCTGAACTCTGGTACTCAGGTATGAGTGGTGAACATTTTATTCACTGAACTATCTCTCCAGCCCAAGTAGTAATGTGTATATAATGTTTTAATATAATAATTTATGCATACAAATGTTTAAATTCTCAAAAATGATAGATACATATATCTAGTTTTTTTCTAAGCTACCACAGTATAATTAATTGAAATTTTACATTATGTGAATTTCACTTAATTTCATAAATCAAACCTTAAGAGTAAAACATTTCCTAGAATAATAGTCTTCTCAAGTAAAAACTAAACTTTGGTGGAATATATTTTAAACATGAAGTATAAAATAGAATAGTATCCAGTACAAAACCAATATGTGGACCATATTGCATTAATAAAGTTAAAATCTATTTTGTTATATTGTGGCTTAATAGTCATGAAATTATTTAGAATGGTTTATTTTGACATTTGATTGTTTTATTTATATTTTACAATGTAACAATGAATGACCAAACTCATTGCTTTTAAGAAATTTATTTGGCTTCCAATGTTCTAGGATGGTAGCTCACATTAGTTCAGAAGGAATTACTCCTACTTTACCCACTCATTCATATATCTGCCAGCAGCTGTCAGTCACCTTGTTGGGTCACTGGAGATTCCAGACAAGCTTCAATAGCTGTGTGGAGTCACCTTGACTCCTTGTGTAGCTGTTCATATTATGCATGTTTCCCAAGAACTCCAAAAAACCTACCCTAAAGCATGAACATTTTCAAACCTTGCTTCTGCCATAGTTGGTTATTGTCCCAGGGGCAAAGCAAGTGTACAATTTTAATTAAGTCTCTGGGAACTTTGTTCCTGAAGGCACGAGACACAGGAGAAAACACCTTTTGTAGCTATTTTTACTATTAAGCACAGTATGTTCTCTGGGTCCCAATTAACTATTTACAGTGATATACTTACATAGCAAACGGGGAAAAGAATAAATAAACTTCTTTAGTCTTATACTAGGACCTCAGGAAATGCCCTAAAATTCGGATATTGATCTTGAAGTCCAGAGATACAGCTACTTTTGACCAAGCGGCATGAAATAAAAGAAGTTAACTTTCATACTAAATAATATGCAGTGTTTAGCCGGGCGTGGTGGCTCACGCCTTTAATCCCAGCACTTGGGAGGCAGAGGTAGGAGAATCGCTGTGAGTTCGAGGCCACCCTGAGACTACAAAATTAATTCCAGGTCAGCCTGGGCCAGATTGGTGAGACCCTACCTCGAAAAACCAAAACAAACAAACAAACAAAAAAAAAAAAAACAGTGTTTAATGTGGACATGGGGTTTACTTGAAATTAGCATTTCCTATATCATAAACATTGTTCCCCATGACCATTATGAAATCCATAAGAGTACACATTATAAGAAGTCTTCTGAAAGATGACATACATTTTGCTCCCAGGCAGTGAGCTCTGCTTTTACAGGGTTTTCCTCCAGCAATGAGAACTTGTTCCTGACACCGACTCTAAGTTGTGTCTAAGCTGAACTACCAAGAGGTGGACAAATAGTCTTTCCTTGAAAAGGCATGTAGGAAATAATCCTTCACACACACTACATTTCCTAAAGCAACTAGAAAACACATTTTACTCTTTCAGCTTTGCCAGTATTACAGAGGAAATCACAGCCATGTGGTGTGTCATCAAAAGTTATAACTACAAGGAAAGACTGAATTTGAGGCATTTTTTGCAACCATCTAAAATGTTGTGTTTCTAGTGTTATAATAACTGATAGCAACAGCTTAAGTAATGTGTGTGTGTGTGTGTGTGTGTGTGTGTAGAAAATTAACGTACCCGTTGCTAAAAATCAGTTTACAAATTCTAGATATAAGACATCAAGAAAACACAAAATTGAAAAATAAATAAACTATTAAAAACTCAAAGATATAAACTAGGTATAATGAATTTTTTTTGGAAAAAGCCAGAAAATATACTTTCATATGAAGAACTTAGAAGAATGTGTCTCAGTAACCAGTTTTAGATATTCAAATATTTTGGATTTAAATTACATTTATATCTTTATGTTAAGAGCTTTTGTGATTACTTTTTGATTTTTTTTCTTTCTTTCTTTAATTGCCAGTGTAGAAAGATAGAGACATACACAGGGAGAAGATGAGCTCACCAGGACCTCTTACCACCTTAAACATACTTCACATGCATACAACACTTTATGCACCTGCCTTGATGTCGGCACTGGGGAATTAAACCCGGACTGTAAGGTTTGCAATCACACCTTTAAATGCTAGTCATCTTCCCAGCCATTAAGAGCATTTAGAATTGAGTATAATAATGTTTGGAAACTTGGCTAAAATATCTGATACACAGGCATGAGGAACTGAGAGTTTGGATCCCCAGTACTCACATAAAGGCTGGGTGTGGTTGTAATCACCTGTAATTCTAGTACTGGGGAAGTAGGAATAGGAGCATACATCAGGTTTCCTGGGAACGTAGTCTGAATTGTGAGTTCTGTGTTCAGTAAGAGACCCTTACATGAAAAAAAAAAAAAAAAAAAGATGAAGAATGACAACAGGTGTTGTCCAATGTCCTACACACACACACACAAACACACACACGCACACACACACACAGACACTGTATTCATATGTGAGCCTCAGCACATAAGCATGCATACACACAGATAAACATGAAAAAATGATTTTCTTACAAACAGCAAGAGAATGTCTAAATTTTTGACAGAAGGCTAAAAGAAAGAAGCAGCTTACTCTCTTTTCTGTTTAGGGAACTCTCTGAAAGATACATTCATGACTTGGCAAAGGCAGAGGCCAGGCAGCCGAGTGTAGCTGATTGTCTTGTCTTAGCAAATGAAGAGCGCCCAAGGCGTTCAGAACTTTCAACGGTTAATGATGGTTTTCCCATAAGGCAGTTATATAAACTGGCATTTTGTCAAGGACAGCACATCTTGGTTATTCTTTCACTGATTGCCTCTGAAATTTCATTAAAAGCACAAAGTATTATTAGTTACTCTCTATTGGATTTAAAGTGCCTGGCTTCTACTGTTTTATGTGGAATTCATACAGAGTTTGAATTGACAACACATATTTTATTATTTTGAAAATCATAAAATTATAAACTTTAGATTATAGTCATGGAATCTTATAAAATGAATTTTTTTTTGTGTGTGTCCTGAAAGTAACAGATGCCTATTTGGAATTTTAATTGTGAAAGTTAACATTTATTAATTATAGATAGTGATTTTAAGTTGTTCACTTCACCATAATACAGTGACTGCAAGTATTTCAGAATGGTGGTATTTGGGTTTCTGACAGAAAATAACATTTCTTCATGAGCAAAGCTTTAAGGAGTATGATAGAGGGATGCATATAAATGGGAAAAACATGGCTTCTCATTAAAATTATAAAATAAGGATAATTGATACATGATATATTGGACATGTTTTATGGGCAATAGCTAACATGTAGAAAAGAATAAGTAGATCATTTCTTTTATCCTACATGAGTCAATTTTCTAAAGGGTTCTGTCCAGGTGACATTCTACCTGTAAATCTGTGTCTACTATCAAATGAAGCAATAACATTTGGATAGTTGCTGGGTGAAGACATTCATGAGCTCTAAATAGCAAATGGGAGCAGATGGACCAAGGAAGATTACTAAATTTCAAAATGTCTTTTCTCACCAGTAAACAGAATCTGTAGACATAAAATCAAACTGCTTTGATTTATTCAAGCATTTGTACAGAAAATTCCATTCATCCTCACTTTCATCTTCTCTCTCTCCTCTAGTTACCCATTATTTTGAAACAACTGTAATTCAAACTGGATCATCTCTATCAGAATATTATTATTATCAGATTAATTGCAATATATTTTCTTGACAAATACTATATACTCCTGTTTTCCTTCCCCATTCTCTCTCTCGCTCTCTTACACACACACACACACACACACACACACACACACACACACACACTTATACTAAATTTGAAGGGAATTACCTATTTGCTTTGTTTTTATTTGTATTTTTCCAGTTATATATTAAAATCAATTTAAAACAGATTTCCAGTTCAAATTTTACATGAACAGTTAATTTTCATAGTCAACGCGGGCCTCTATATTGATTAATAAAGTGGCATTGCTCCTCCTCATCTTGGTTTACAGGCTAACATTTTTGCATGTGCTCCTGATGAGCATTTTTCCCATGCGATACTATATTAGGCAGATGACAGATAGCACAGGCTGAGTGATTCTCTAACTGCTGAGGAATCTTGAAACAGGGCTTCCACCATTTTATGAAGCTCAGATCTTGGAGGTCTTGGAGGCAGGAAGAGGAAGGAATGCAAGAAGTAGAAATAAACTAAGTCAGAGTAGACGCTTATTCAAGCCTTCAACCCAGAAGCCTGCAAGCAAGCTCCTTGAATGGAGGCTTCTTTGAGAGGAGAGAAAAGAGAAGCATGTGGATTCAGCTGGTTAACGAAGAAGGACTTGCAGTGAGACAGCTGACACTTTGCATTTCTTTCCAGGAGATGACAGTGCTTCCGCTGACCATGAGGTCAGGTGCCCAAGGAGAACAGTTTTCACTGTGAGACCTGCCAGGAACATTACTGAAATTGCATATGGTCAGTTCTAAATAATCTTGCACATTGGGAACTGTATTGGAAGCACATTCTTCCACAAGATACCTACATATCTATAACTGGAAAGCATCATGCACATAATATAATGCACATAATATTTATTTATATGGCAAAATAATGATTTTGTTCAATATTCAAAAATGTGAAAATATTATGCTACTTCATCTTTGCTTTAGCTTCCAGGTCCAGAGAAGTACTGGAAAGATTTTAAGTATATCCAGGAAGACATTGTTATGTTATAATAATGTAAAATTATTTAAGAAATACTAATAATTATACTGATTAAAAATGCAGAAGACTTTTTTCTTCATTGGGGATAATGACTATCAGAGGGTGAAAATATGATTTGATATCCAAATGTCCTGGGAAATTTGAAGTGACTCCATAAACAGGTTGCACATTATAATTGTGTATGCATATATTAATATTTTAAATATGGATAATAGAATTTTGTTTTGATAGGTATAATCTTCACTGTACTAGGGGTGTCCAAATCTAGTAGCAAATCCTATTTGGCCTTTTCATACTGCAACAGCTGCACTATTTACATAAGTAGGATATTATATGTGGGCTTGTAATTTTGAACCTCTAGATTTATGACACCAAATAAAATTTTATGCAAATGAAAGAAAATCTAATGATATGGATATTATTATGACAAAGAGTGAATTAATTTCCATTGAAAACTATTTCTTAGAGTTATTTTGGTATATTTTTGGATATATGAATTGATTCTTTCATTTATGGATGTACAAATATATGTATAAAAACTTTAAAATAAATGCTTAGGAATTTTATTGTTTAGAAGCTTTTAAGAATCCATTATGCTATGTATTTTAATTAGATAGAGATATGTATTCATTTTAAAGCATCTGTTAATTTCAATTTTATACAATTTTAAATGCATCTTCTTGTTCTTTTAACTAATGTATTCATACTGGTTACAGTAAAGGAGCTTATGTATGAATACCATATTACATATTAAAATATATAATGTAATCTGAATTAAAATAATTATATACTCAATAATTTTGTGATGTTATTTTTTTATTTCTTTGGTATGAAATACATTTAGAGGATAAAGTTTGAAATAACATGTCTCTTTTTTAAAATATTATATTGGCCCATTTGTCTTATTAATGCTCATGTCAATTATCAAACATCAATTGGATACATACAGCACCATGGAATGAACATGGGTTCAACTCTGTGTTTTATATTTATATAACTGAACAGAAAGAAGTTACTTATTTTCCTCAGTGACCTTTAAATGAATGGTTAAACTATCACATAAATTTTTTGACATAGTTATATTCTAATATACATGTACTCAGTAAATGTACTCATATGCATATTATGTAACTACAGATAATATATTTGCAAATATATCTACACAAAACACATACATGTAGTTATATTTTTCTACTTATATCAGGTGATTTTATAACAAAGCATCCCATTTGAAAATACTGTTAAGTTGAAATGAATAAGTTATTACAATTAGCCTACTAAACATCCACAGGCAGTACTCTGTAGAGTGTAAATTGCTTATCACTTGATAAGGTGAATGATAGGTGACAGTATTAGGAACAGATTGGTTGGAGATTTTTATTGTACCATAAAAGGGACTTTGTAATTATTCTCTAATACAATGACTATATTAATGACATGATTAAAATTATCTCTAAATATATCCTTCCAGCAGCCAACCTGTAATGGGTTATTAACTAAAAATACTAGGTCATTTATGATTGCAATTTGTATCGGAGAGGTGTATTTTGTCAACAAGAAAAGGTAAACACATAAGTTGTTTTAAATTTGTATTTAAAAGTTTTGCATAATTTTAAGTATATACATACTCTTATTATATTAATATTTCAAATAAATCTACTCAAAACAATTTACAGTTATATTAACTTTAAAAGAAGAAATAATCAAATAGAGACAAATGGATATAGGTACTCTATTGTCTATTTATTCTGAAATATAAATACAGCCCCATGTTTTATTGAGTGCCTATGAATTTTCAGTAATTTCTGAGTAGTATTAGCTCTTTTCAGGAAACAACATCTAATTTGTTTTGTAGGATCTAAATTATAGAGGTTTTTTCCTTTATGAACAGGGAGAAAAATTTAAACTGGATGAAAAACACATACAGTTCATTACAATTTCACTGACATTTGAACAGTGAGACCTTTGAATATCTGTTCAGTATCTCTAAAGTCCACACAATGATCCTTAGCAAACACATCTTTATGAACCTTGTGACTGCTTAAAATCTTTTCTCTTTCCATCATGCACATCAGTTCAAATTTGAGGATGTGATTCTGAAGAGTAAGTCAATGTACTAGAGGGGTCTTCAGGGTTTTGGATCCTATTACTGAAACATGTGGTAGAGACTACCATCATTGTTGGAACAAACACCTGTCTGGAAGCAGCTTATAGGGGAAAGGATTTATTTCAGACTTCAGAGACCAGCAGAAGCTTTATCATGGTCGGAGAAGCTGGTTCACTTCATCATACATGCATAGCAACGGAAAAAAAAAGCCAACACCAGCAAGCACAACCAGCCAGAGCTTGAGCTGCTCTCAGCAGAGCTAATAGGATGATAGTCAAGATCCACCTCCAGTGACACACCTCTTCCAGCAGAACTGTGCCTACTGGACACGTGAGTAGGAAGTCTAATCTTAATCAAAAATAAGTCAGGATATGAGGGAACATACATTTACATCGAACCACCACAATATCTATCATTTATTAATAATAAATATTAAATATATTTATTAAGGTCTATTTTAGTGTGATTTTATGGGTGATTTTAGAGATACTCTGTGACTTGCCTTACTTAATTTAATTCCTGTCTGATTCTATATTATTTAAATATGAAAAAAATATTTTACTTCACCATTAACACTAATTTTGTCCTATTTAAGTCTTTTTTGATTTGATCATTGGAAAAATAGTGTCATGAATATTATCTGAGGGATCAACAATTTCATGATTGCATTTGAGGCTTCTTTATGTGAAGGAAACTATGCCTGTTACTGTCAGTCTGTCCAAAATCTATAGTTATGGAACTAGGCCCCAGTGAGGATCCTATTACTGTAAGTATACTAATAGAAGAACATATCAAAAATAATTTATAAATGTCTATGTTTGTTCCCATAACAGTCTTCAGCACCAAAAGTTTCTTTACACAAAGAGCAGAGGTGAATGCAGAGCTGCATAGATGACATGTTTGTACTCAGGCCAAAACATATCATCTAATCCAGAATCTCCATGGGGGAAGAAAACTTGTGGAGGAGGGGCATGAAGAGCATGAGAGCAAGAGGATAGTAGGTGATGCTGCAGAATGTCATCTTCTGGATATGACAAGTCTGCTATACTCACTGACTAATAGTAGATGTGGTTTTCTAAATAAGATTGAACTTGTCATTATTTCATCATAGATAAAAGTGGGATCAATGAGACCCTACATATCTCAGATAACATAGAGGAAACCTATGATTTCTTGGAGAAGAGAAACCTGTACTGTAGTGGTATAACCACTGCTGGTTTTCCCATCCTCTATTAAATAACCTCTCAGCAATGATTATGTAAATGACCCTCATTTAAATTAGTGAGTGAAAAAGAAAACATAGACAAGGCATGGGGATCATCTGAGGATCTAAGGGGAATAAGGAGGGTTTTAGTGGGAAGGGAAAGGGGAAGAGATAAGGGAAATTGTGGGAGTGGGACAAAATGCATTGGGTACATGTGGGAATGTCAAAAGTCTTTGCCTTACATAACTTATAGAAAACATTATTTTAATAGATTTACTGACTTAATTTTCATATTATGGTATGAATTCATCAGAGATAATGTTTATGTTTGTTAGATTCTCAATTATATACTGTTTATATAATTATATAATGTTTAATCAGAGATAATGTTTATGTTTGTTAGATTCTCAATTATATACTGTTTATATAATTATATAATGTTTAATCAGAGATAATGTTTATGTGTGTTAGATTTTCAATTATATAACAGAGTTCATTAAACAGTCCATCATTTATTCACTATGAACAACTGCTATTGCATGTCATTATGTTGTGTATTTATGAGACTTTCTCCCTATATCATATTTTCTTTTTTTAAGTGTTATGTATTTATTTGGGATAGACAAAGTCATAGAGTGAGTGAGTATGGTACACCAGGGCCTCTCTGTTTCTACCCACAAACTCCAAATGCATGTGTAACTTCATGCATCTGGCCTTAAGCTGGTACTGTGGAATTGAACTCAGGCCATGAGTCTTTTCAAGCAAGCATCTTCAACCACTGAGCCATCTCCACAGTCCAGATTTTCTTGATTTCTAGAGGACTTTAGCTTCTCTGATCTTAAAAATTAAGCAATACTTTTGTGCCCTTTGAAAATATGTTTGCTTTTATTGGTCATTTTCATGTTCATATTAACTAGTTTCTAGAAACCAAGAGTCAGGAGAGAGAGAAGGAATAGAAAAAGTACTTGATGTCATAAGTCAGAAGACACTAACAAAATTTGAATCTTTAATATAACAGATTAGAAACCAAGAGCATGACATAGATCTCCAATTTTTAATTGTTAACATATCAAAAATGTTTTGTCATGAGATGGAGCCTTACTTCTGGCTCCACACCCATAGAAACGGAACAATGGCTTCATAATTATCAGGTCTAATCTCTAACCTAGCAAGCTGAATATTGTTTCTTGCTTGTTTTTTCTCTTTCATTTTGAGCCTTCCTTTGTCTTTTTTTCCATTACAGATACCCTGGATCCCTGTAATAATTCTTACTGTTGACCATCTTTAAACAAAGGATCAAAACTACCCAGCCCTTATGAAACAGGATTTTTCTGACAACAAATTCCTGCAAGACAGGCCTGGAAATAATGGCTTGTGGTAATGACCAGATAGACCATGCCAGATTGCCTGCACTACTACCATGAAGACCTAAGATCCTTTCCTATTTCCCTTCCCATAGAACACTGAGCATTGTGAGCATGGGTAAGACACACTTCAGTGCTTTAGCTGTCTTTCCCATTGTGGTCTTCCGTGGAGTTATACTTTTTCTGCCTTGGCCACTGCACATCTCATTGCCCAACATTCTGATACTATAACCATTCTCATTGTGATTCCTGGAGCTGGGCTCTGTCCTTAACTCTGAAGATAGAATTGTTAGGGTATTCATTCTGTGCATTATGCTTTTCTGACCAGCACCTGAAAATACTAAAAATCTAATGATAAAATCAGTGGGCAGTAAACATTAATTGATTCTGGATCATGTTATTTGTTATCTCAGCTTCGGTACTTCAAAGTTTATCTTTACAATTTTAACACTAATATATTTTTATTTTAACCTTTGGATTCAGACTTACCTTTGACTAGCATATATAAAGTACTGCATACATGAATTAGTATATAAAGGTCACTTGTTTCCAACTAAGTAAGCAAATGGGAGAATTATTGTTTGTTCATTAATAGGATTTTAGTCATTGAAGATATATGACTTTTGAGTTTAGAGTGGTGTTATATTAAAAGTTACAAAAATGTTTTATAAAATAGGATTTGTTCCTTTCTTGTGTATTATGTTAGCACCCATCTGTTTGTACAATAATGGTTTTTATCTAGAGGGCACTTCATAATTACTAGCATATCTGTGACCCTGAGAGAGAACACTTAGGCTTAGGTGTATAATTCCCAAGAATTCTAATCCAACAGGACAGGCAAAGAGTCCTTATCTGAACTTCTAACCAATGACCAGACAACTTTGAAGTATAAAATGAGAAGTAAACTTATCTAGTTGTCTTGTGTTCTCACCCCTTTCCATTGTAAGACAATAATTTAATGACCTTACCCGCTTTTGTTTTCTGTTATTATATAATTATTACCTATTGGTAATTAAAGACTATTAAACTTTTTCCCCTCCATGTACTTTATTCTCGATGCAATCTTTTTCTATTAATATATACACAAAGGTTTCAAAACATTTGCGAGAATGGAAACTTTATACTCATACTTTTTTTCTCCATGCTAATGGTTATTGTTTACAAGAAACTTATAGCCAGATATCACCACTTTCTTCATTCAGAGTATAGTGGACATCTTTTTTTTATTTATATTATTCAAATTTTACATTCATAGGGTGAATCGGTTATCCTGCTCCCTGTCCTCCCCCCTCTGAAGGGACCCTCATCATTGGGGAATGTGGGTCATGCCTTATGGGGGTAGTCAAGAGCTATGGGGGATAGGCCAAGTCTCTGTGCATAATGACCCAACTTGTGGCTCTGACATTCTTTCCACCCCCTCTTCCACAAATTTCCCTGAGCCATGTTGGAAACATTTTAGTTCTACTTCAGTGATGAGGTTTTGGGAGCCTCTGTGTCTCAGGTTATCTGGCTTTGTAGGAGTTGGATGCTCTCTGTGTTTATCTCCTTCAGCCTTTTTCTGGTGTTGTGTTCACTAAGAAAGCTGCACTCTTGCCCCTTTCCCCACATTACTCTATGGTTTCAGCTGGGGCCCTGGTGAGGTGCGATAGGCTGAGCCTCCATTCAGGTTCGTTGTCCACCAGAAAAAGATAAGCAAATTCTCCAAAGGAAAAAGAAGTTTGTACTGATAAATGGAATGGCCATGGTTATTTTAGAGAGAATTTTATATGAGTAAGCCCTCTTCTAGCCTACATTGGCTGGGAGCTTGATCTTGGAGACTGGGCTCAATTTTTGTACATGGTTTTAACTTATTTACCAGTTCCAACAATGAGTTCCATTCCACTGAGTGGATCTATTATCCAAATCAAGAGCAATTGGTTACCCACCATGGTTGTGTGCCACTACTACTCTTGTTTGAGCATTACGTCAGGTTGTTTCCTGCTATGGTAACTTAGACTGTGAGTTTTTTGGACAGATGTTGGCAATTTCCCCCAGTCACTTGTGTAGCACCCTCTGGCACTAGACTAGCTGTCTGGGGACTGACCCACTTCCAGATTCCGAGCAGGTCTCTCCATGTTTTGTCTCAACTGCATATGATGTCTTCTGCAGTAGGGTCTTACCATTAACCTTTGGTGGGTCATCAAGAAGTCTGATAGAAATCTTTCTTTTTTGGGAAACCATGTAGGTCTCTCTAATCAACAGCTCATTGTGAAAGGTAACCCTGTGTTGGTACTGGGAGTTTTAAGTCAGCGCCTAGGAAGGTGAAGGAAGAAAAAGATAGGTAATATAAAAGAGAATGAGCATATAGAGAGGAGAGGGGGAGAGAGAGAGAGAAAGAGAGAAAGAGGGATAGAGAGAGAGAATGAGAAACAGGAAAAGATTAAGGTTGGTCTTCATGATGTTCTCTCCAGATCCCTGTGGTTCCAGGTGTGCCCTGTGTGGGCCTACTGATGGATCAAGGTTTTAGCCTGTTGTTCAGAATATAGGATTTTATGGTACCATTTCCATTTGGGTCCCTATTTGGGTCCCCCCATCCTTACCCTCCCTTTCACCTTTTGCTCCCTCCCATCCTTACCCTCCCCCTTCCCACCCTCCCTATTGTCTGGTCCTCAGAGTACTTACTAGGTATGGCAGCAGATTCAGGTTGCGAGCCACAGATGAATGAGACCATGCGACATTGATCTTTTTGTGATTGGGTGAGCTCACTGGGAATGATCTGTTCCATGTTCAACCATTTTTTTCAAATTTCATTTTTTTCATTTTTTCCTTAGTGCTATATAGAATTCCATAGTATAAATATACCACATCTTTGTTATCCATTCATCTAATGATGGACATCTGGGTTGATTCCAGTTATTAGCTATTATGAATTGAGCAGCTATGAACATGGTTAAGCAAATCTCTCTGATCTGAGGCTTGAAGCCTTTAGGATAAATAACTGGATCTGTTGGTAGGTCTGTAGTCAATCCTTTTCAGGAGTATCCATATAGCTTTCCAGAATGGTTGTACCATTTTACGTTTCCACCAACAGTGAAAGAGTGTTCCTATTTCTCCACAGCCTCACCAGCATTTGTTTTCATTTTTTTTTTTTTTTAATGTTAGCCATCCTGACTGGGGTACAGTGGAATCTCATAGTTGTTTTAATTTGCATTTCCCTGATGATTAGGGATGTTGAACATTTTCTTAAGTGTGTGTTTGCCATTTGTATTTCTTCCTCTGGGAACTCCCTGTACAGTGATCTGCCCCACTTTGTGAGTCAGTTGTTTTATGATTTATTGTTTATGTTTTTGAGTTCTTTGTAAATTTTAGAAATTAGGCCTCTGTCAGTTGTATACCTGGCAAAAATTTTCCCCCATTCTGTGGGTAATCTGCTGGCTTTGGTTATAGTATACTTATCAGTGAAAGAGCTTTTCAGCTTCATCCCAATAGTTGAGTGATTGTTTAATTTCCTGAGATGCTGGGGTTTTGTTCAGGAAGTCTTTTCCACTTCTATGTCATGGAAGATTCCTCCTATTTTTTCTTCCATACTAGCAGAGTTTCCAGTTTTATATTGAGGTCTTTGATCCATTTGGACTTGATTTTTGTGCATGGTGAGATGTGTGGATAGAATTTCATTTTCCTACATATGGTTGTCCAGTTTGTCCAGCACCATTTGTTCACAATGCTATCTTTTTTCCAGTCTGCATTGGTAGGGCATTTGCCAAATATCAAGTAGCTGTATTGACTTGACCCAAAGTCCCGGTCTTCTATTCTGTTCCATTGGTCTATATTCCTGTTTTTATGACAGTACCATGTTGTTTTTATTACAATGGCTTTGTAGTATAGCTTTAGATCAGCTATGGTGATGCCTCCAGAGATGTTTCTTTTGCTGAGGATAGGCTTGGATATCCGAGGCCTTCTGCCTTTCCATGTGAATTTTGAGATTTTTTTTTTTTCTATCTCAGTGAAGAAAGAAGTTGGGATTTTTATTGGTATTGCATTAAATCTATATAGTGCTTTTGGTAAGATTGCCATTTTGACAATGTTACTTCTGCCTATCCAGGAGCATGGGAGGTCTTAAGTGACCAGAGACCCTCCATCTCAAAACTATTAAAGGTGATTAACACCTTCAGCAAAGTAGCAGGATGTAAGAACAAGGGACAGGAATCAGTAGCCTTTCTGTATGTTAAAGACAAAGATACAGAAAAAGAAATAACTAACATTGTCCCATTTTCAATAGCAACAATGAAAATAAAATACCTAGGAATAACATTAGTCAAGGAAGTGAAAGACCTATACAATAAAAACTTAAAAACACTCAAGAAAGAAATTGAGAGTATTTTACTTTACCTTTTAAGAATTCATATGTTGGGTTTATAGCAAGAAATCTGAAAACACTTTGTAAGCTTCAATAGATGATAAAACTGATTGTTTTGAAAATTTTGTGTTTTATGAGGTATAATTTAAACTTTATTAGTTACCTTTGAAAACTGGAAGTTTACAAAATATCAGTTGAAACAACAATTACTTTGGGCATACTTTTTTTTTTACTTTTGGAGATTTGGTATTTTTCATATAATTACATATCTTGGGGGAAATCTTCCAGTGAGCCAACTTTCATGATAAGGTGAACTGTGAAGTGGGAATTGTAGCTGGGATATAGACATTAGGTATTTCATTACATGTGGCAATGAAGCATATATGGAGCATGTGACAATAAGTAAATGAGTAATGCAACATTGTCCAGAAAGAACCCTTTGAATTCACTAATGTCTGTGCTTTGGGCAAGTGGCATGAGGACCTCAATGAGCAAAAATGCTGTCAAAGTCACATTACTTGAACAGAATTTCAACAATTCAAATAGTTTGAATAAATTATCCTTTTGAACCTTTTCTTTGTGATTTTTCAGTTTTGCTTGGTCTGCAAGGTTTTTTTAACTTGAATTGGTTTTCCTCATATCCTTGTAGTTTTGTAAGGAATACCAATTACTAACCCAGAATTTTAATATTGATGTAGACCTTATACATTGGACAGATTTTTCTTTACTCATAAAAATACAAACATTTGCCATAGATGCTTTACATTTTGAAAAGATTTTAATATTTAAATTTTAAAACTGTAGAGAAAAGGATATTTATCTTCTTATTTTTAAGTTATTAGGCTCTAAATCTATTTCACATTTTTTCAAATTTTAATGAAAAAACTCATACTTTAGAGATCCAAATATATATTCATTTTCATATATTTACACAAACATTTTGATGTACATATTTTTTTTTTCTTTTTGATCTCTAAAATCTTTCTTTCAATAGCTAAACATGGGATATTGTGTAACTGACACTTTTTTATTTTTTACATCTTGTCACTCTCACCCAAGCAACTCTCCCAGAATCAATAATTCTCTCAACATTTGTCAATCACTCAGATATTATGTGATTTTATGGCTGTGTTTTACCCTACTTGCAAAGAGTTTTATTTTTTTTTAATTTTTATTTATTTATTTGAGAGCGCAAGAAAGAGATAGAAATAGGCAGGTAGAGAGAGAGAGAAAATGGGCACACCAGGGCCTACAACCACTGCAAACAAACTCCAGATGTGTGTGCCCCCTTGTGCATCTGGCTTACATGGGTCCTGGAGAATTGAGCCTCGAACTGAGTTCCTTAGGCTTCTCAGGCAAGCGTTTAACCACTAAGCCATCTCTCCAGACCTTGCAAAGAGTTTTAATGTTGTTCCCTGAGCTGCTTCTGTTGTACCTAAGGCACAAATCACAGAGACAATTTCTCCTTCCTTTATAAGCCTAACTATAGCAAAGAGTCATTGAACTCAATATATTTTATGAAAGATGACTAGATCTACTCAGCGCAGCAATCCTTTTCTGTGTGTATATATGAGTGTTAAAGCACATGTATGTGCAGATGCTTGAATATTAATGAACAAGCTCCTATGGAGACTAGCTATTGTTGTCGTTCTCAGTAACTTTATGCCTTTTTCTTGGAGATTGAGTTTCTCACTGAACCTAGAGCTCACTGATTTGGTTACATAAAATAGCCGGTGAGCCCCAGAGACTCATCTCCACAGCCCTTTAGCTTTGAATATTGGTGCACTTAGTATTTTTCATTAAAAACTCATGCCTTCATGCTTGCAGGGCGAGTGCTTTATCCACTTGGCCATGTTTGGAGCTTCTCAGGGAAACATTTCCTCAAAGGCAAAGCTGATGACAAATGATGTTCACATTATCCTGCTTAAAGCAGACTTAGTGTTGAAAGCATTACAAATAATGTCAACATTTTTATAAGTAAAGTTTCTAAGGCAAAATATTCTTATATAACTATTGTTAGGAAAAATACACCCAGCATAGCAATTTTCACTTAATATGTTTACTTTTCTAAATGTTTAGAACAAAAGTATATGGTAGGTGCTTACCATGAACACATGACTGTAAGATTAATTATTTTAATTTTCTCTTTTTTCATTTTAGTGCATTTCTTATGAAAATTGACACACTCAACATTTAAGGCATGCTTAATAAAATAATTTATGGATATGCTGGAATTTTTGTAATTAATAAATAATAATAAAAAAGTCATGCAAAATCTGGAAAATTAACCTCTGAGATAGGCATTAGATTTTTTAATTTTTCACAATTGTCATTTTTCATCCTTGAACATAATATACTTGGATAATGATCTCCTCTGCTTCCTTCTTTGCTTCCCTCCTCCATTCCAACTAGTACCTTGTCTATTGTGATGAATATTATTTGCTTGCTTTCCATCATCCATAGCAACATGTTGATGTTCTTAATATTGTAGAAGTAATGACAGCATCTAGGGGTTGAGGAAGGGGCTCAGTGAATAATAGTGCTTGTCAAACAAACCAGATTTGAAAGGGTCTGATTTGCCCAGAGTTTAATTCTCCAGCACCCACATAAACAACCAGGCATGGCCATGCACGCCTATAACTTTAGTACTGTAGGGAGTAGGGATCAAAGACTCTTTAAGGGTACTGAACATGGACACTCCAGGTTTAGAGAGTTTATCTGAAGGAAATACATAGATGCATAAAGGCCCTGATGTTTTCACTTCTTGCCTCTGCACATACATGTATACCACATTCCATATAACAAAACACACACACACACACACACACACACACACACACACACACCACATACTATATATGAGCATGCATTTAAAACATTTTTATCTCGTCAAAGTAATTCAATATTCATTTACTTAAAAAAATCAAAGCAAATAAAATAATTAGCAGATTATATTATATGATCATTTCATAGTTGATTTTTGTTTTTGGAGGATGAGTCCCATGGAGCTCAGGCTTTTCCTGTATAGCCAAGGATGACCTTAAACTTCACCTCTCAAGTACTGGGATTACAGTTATGTGCCACTATTCCTGGCTTTGATTTTTCAGTATACAATAAAAAATTGAAATCCAAGATAGAGACTTTGGGTCATAGATACTTGTCTAGAATGTGGAAGGTTCTTGGTATTATTCTCTAGCTATAAAAATTTAAAATATAACAGAAATCCCAAACAGTTATTTTTGTTAAATTTAATATCTGTATCAAGATGCATACCTTCATAGACATGTTTTCTGAGGTTTGAGATATATCTTAGTAATAATGTTATATAATTTTATCAAAGTTCATATTTGATGCTAAATAAAGGGGTCTCTCCCCTCTTATGTGTTTGTACTATTTTTTATTTAAAAGGATTTAGCTATAAAATTATGAGGCATGAAATGAATGCACACTGCACACATCCAAATTTTAGATGTTCTTATGACTTTTTTGTTTTTGACAATATTTTAAGATAGTAGTGCAAGTGGTACCATGTTTCACTATAAATGCTTGAAATTTTTTTCTTTTTAGTAAAAATTATTAGGATACAGACAATTCTGTTTTGGTAGGGAAGGTGGTTCAGTGGTTAAAAGAATTTACAAAGAATTAAGTTTTGTTTTGGCATTTTTCAAGCCAACTTTTATTTGTTTCTTTTCTCCCCTCTTTGCTTCCATGTTGTCTGCCCTCTGCTCTCCAGTGCTTTGCTTCTGCTTTCATCTTACAAGAGGTCTTTTTCAACCGAATCCTGTCCTTTCTCATTACCTATTGTTCTCCTTTTGTGTTCTCCTACTCAGTTTTATAGCTTATAGCACTTATATATGTAGAAATATTACAATATTCTGCATATAATAGAGGACATGTAATTTTTGTATTTTTGCATCTGTATTGTTTCACTTAGTATAATCACTTCTAGTTAACAAACTTACTAAGAAATTAGCGATAATTCATTCCAAAGAAAATAAAGTGCCTAGGAACAAATCTCACCAAAGATATGAAAGATCTCTACAAATAATACTTTAAGACACTGAAAAAAGAAATAGAAGAAGATAACCAATGCTGGCTAGACTTTCCGTACTCTTAGATTGACAGAGTGTTGGGAAATGGCTATATCCTCAAAAGCAATCTAAGGATTGAATATAATTCTTATAAAAACCCCATTGATGTTCTTCTGATTCTAACAATTCATATGGAAAAGTAAAAGACCACATAAAGCAATCCTAAACAGAAACAATATTACTGTAAGTATTGCAATCTCTGACCTAAATTTAAACTACAGAGCCATGTGACAAAGATAGCAGGCTATTGGCACAAAATCAGACATATAGACTAATAGATTAGTATGGAGGGCTCAGAAATAGACCCACAAAGTAATGACCACTCAAGTATTGACAGAGGTATCAAATGCATACACGGGGAGGTATGGGCGGAGGGAACCTATTCAATAACTGCTGCTGACAAAATTGTGTGTGTGTGTGTGTGTGTGTGTGTGTGTGTGTGTGTGTGTGTGTGTGTGTGTGTGTTTGGCAGGGTCTCACTCTAGCCCAGGCTGACTTGAAGCTTACTATGTAGACCAAGTTGACTTTCAACTCATTGTGAACTGCTGACCCTCTTATCTTAGCCTCTGAGATTAAAGATGTGCACTGGCATGTCAGTTGATGTAAATCACAACAATGAAAACGTCCAACTGAGTGAAAGGAAAGCACATAGAATGGGAGAAAATCTTCCCAGTATTCCTCAGAAAATGCATTAAGAACAAGTATATATAAAGAACTACAAAAATTTAAAACCAAAACTCTTCCTCAAAGTTCTTGATCAACAAATAGTCTAATGAAACGAACAGTTCTTCAAAGAAGAAACACCAATTGTCAACCAATTGTCACAACAAAATTGTGAACAATTTTTAATGTTCAACATCCTAAGACATAAGGAAATTCCAAGTTATACCACTTTGAATTTCCATCTCATCTCAGTTAGAATAGCAGTCATTAAGAAGAAAAAACAAAGAAAACCAGAAATACTGGAAAAGATGTGGGGAAAGAGGAACCATTACTCATTACTTGTGGGAAGCTTAACTATTTTACCCACTGGGAAAATCTGTGTGGTTCCTCAGACAGCTAAGTTTGCACTACTACATGACCTCCCCATACCACTCCTGGACATACTCCAAGGACTTTACATTCTAACACAGAGAAGTTTGCACATGTATGTTCACTGCTGCTCTATCCACAATAACAAAAACATGTAATCAGCCTACTTATCCTTCAATGACTGGTCAGATAATGAAAAGTGCTCCATATACATAATAAAATTTTATTCATATGTAAAGAAAAATGAAACTATGTAATTTACTGGCAAAGTCTCTTTTAGTAATGTTACACACTGAACAAGATTTGAATTAATAAATTTTGAAAGCAGAGGTGGCCCAGGTAGATGGCTCACTGAGTAAGGCTCTTTCTGGGCAAGTGTATGGACCCGAGTTTGAATCCCAAAACCCACATAAAGCCAGACCCAGTAGCGACATTTATAATCCCAGCACCCTTATAATGAGATGGGAAACAGAGGAGACTATCCGGACGCTTGTGGTCCAGTTCACCTGCAAAGCAGCAGGGAACAACAAAGGTATACTGTTTCTAACAAGGTTGAAGGTGAGCACCAATGTTGCAGATTTTCATTATGTCCAAATTTTTGTCTCACCACCAGGAAAAAATTAGACATGAATAATGCAAATAATAATAATAATAATAATAATAAAAAAAATAATAATTTAAAATGTAGAAATAAAAGTATCAGGGCAAACAGACTTATTAGGATTTTATCCACGTCCAAAGAAGATAAAGGAAAAAAAAGGAAAAGTTAGATTTTTTGAGTTAGAACTCAGCAAAATGGTATGCTCAGCAGTGAGACAGCACATGGCCTCAGTGAGGTTTAAATCCATTATCTACATTTAAATGTATGCAGAGGACCTTCACTGGTTGGTTGTTTAGGGAGAAGAGTACAGACAGAATAGGTTCACTGGCAAAGGGGGCGGGGAATCACAGGAAACATTCCTAGAAGAAAGATGTTCCTTATTATCATCTTGTTGAGTCACACAGAAGTTGCCTTATGTCTCTGGAGGGAAGGTCAACATCTATGTTCCTTTGGGTCCGTGTTGCTGACTGCCTACAAAAGAAGTCTACGTTACTCTCAGCCTCACTGGTCAACACTCAAGGTCACCCTCTGATGTTTACCTGTACACCCCAGCATACTATTCCCCCCCCCCCACCACCCACACACACACAGGGAGAGTATTTCATTGAGAGTAAGACCCAACTACCGGTAGCTAATTTCTCAAATATGAAACATTGCTTCCTGGATGGAGGACGGAAGGTCAGTAGTGCTGGGGTAGACTTTCAGAGCAGCTGAGCTCCTTGCCAGTCATGCAGTATGAACCCGCGGGGTCCACACCCAGGCTGAGGGAGCTTTTCGGTGATAGATCCCCCTTTGAGCCCTCTGTACTCCTGTTTGTAACCCCAATAAACTCACTGGTTCACAAAAATTGGATTTTTGGTGCTATCATGTTTTGGTCTGTCTTCTGTGCCATATGGGGTGAATAGATGTGTGTTTGTGTTGCCCCAGGGAAAAGACCCAGCACAACAGCTGGCATACGTGGTAACACTTAGGGATGATTATGAGGTGGTCACAGCAGGGAGCCAAGGGCTAATGACTGTCCCATGCTCAGAATTAACCTTAAGCATTAAAAAGCCACTTTTTAAATTGAGGCATGTTAAAGTTTTTTTTACAATATTTTATTTTTTTATTTATTTATATGAGAGAGAGGCAGAAAGAAAGAGACAGAGAGAGGGAGATTATAACATATGAATAAGATTTAGAATGACTTTCCTCTGTATTTGGATTTTATATACAGACTATTTGATGAAATTGCTTTATAACTAGGAATATAAAGGGTATTCTGAAATACATGAAAATAGCAAGTAGGTGTTGAGTGTCCTCAGTGTCTATCTCCTTCACCCTTGTGCTGATATCAGGTTCACTGATAAATCGGCACTCTTTCTCATTTTTCCAGTTCCTTTGTGGTTTCAGCTGGGGCCAGCTGAAGTGCGACTGGTCAGTTTTCTCCTCAGGTCCCACTCCCATCTGAAAAAGGGAAGCAGATTCTCTAAATAAGTCAGCACATGTTAAAAGGGATCACCATTGTTAGTTTAGAGAGAATTTAATGGGTGTAGATCCTCTAGTAGCCCAAGATTAGTGGGAGCTTTACATTGGAAAGCAAAATCATTATCTGGATAGGATTCTGACTTGTTTAATGCAACATGACTCAGGGAATTTGGTGTAATTTTACATAATAATAATGATTATCCTCAGTCATCAATTACAGAGAGTAAAAGAAGTTCATTTTAATGATAAAGTAGCAAAAATGATGTGTTACATGTAAATATAGTTTTATACTTTTCACAGGGAATGATTGCAAATCTGTTCATTTGATGCTTTTAGTAACAAAGCTTACATTTAGAACCTATATTTTATCATGCAAAAAGTGTGAAATTAAAATAGTTAATATTATTTCATTTGAGCAACACATTTATTTTTTTATGAAAATCAGTTCCCAGGTTTATTTTGCCATCAAATAAAAGGAGTTCTGTAAATTATAACATCCATTAATCTCACACCTTTCACAAATGCCATGCTACACAGCATTTCTCAGTACATTATTTAAAAATAGCTCCCAGAATGGACTAAACAAAACCAGGAAAAGTAGATTTCATATTACCTGTCTATGTAATTCTTAAATGTATATTCCTATTAAACCTCTAAGTGATTTATTTCTATTTTAATAATTTGCTTCCTGTGACTTAAGCTTAGACGTTAAACCATGTCTTATGTAGAGAAAAGGAGGCTTGGATTTGCACTCAGGGTCATGTGATTCATGTCTGTATAGGAATAAATGACATTCAAGCCAATTTCATTATTTAATGTTTATAAGAGTTCAAACCTACCTGGAGAAGCAAATCAAAAGGAAATAGATGGAATAATATAATAATTTTAATTAAAACATTTTGTAAACCTTGACAAGCTGTCTGTACATAATCATATTATTATGATTAGTATTATTCAATTCTACAAGTGAAATTTGCTTTGTCTTCTAAATTGTGGGTACTATGCCTCACAAAATTTCTCCAAGATTAAAATATTATACATTGTACATTTAAAACCATATTGAATATGAAACAGAAATAGAGCAACTATATTTTACATGACAAAATCTGAAAACACAAGAGAATGTAACTATATTTTGTTGTGCTGTAATACTTAATTCTAGAGTAGGTAGTATAGGAAATAAAATAAATCCTTAAAACATAGATAAATTTATTAAATGATAAACTTATGTAACTGGTAAAAATTTCTCCCATGTATAAAAGCAGCTATTGCCTGAGAAGTGGTACTTATCCAAACTTTCATTTATAAATTCACATAAGGATCAATGTAATTTTCTGGGAAACCATGACTGGCTCCCCCATAAGCTCCCCTTAAAACTTTAATTTATTAATGGTTCAGAAACATTGCTTACTTGTAAAAATAGTTTAGATAATCATTTTACAATGCAAATTAACTTAAGCACTACCAGGCAAATCATAGCATTTATAATTTATCTTATCTAAAATGAGGACTCCTAATACTATTGTCTTTTACTTTCTAAAGACAGGAAGATTTTATAACATTTTTCAGACCATAGCAAAACTGCACAAATAAAGAATTAGACTCCTTTTTGCTAATTACCTTTGTTATCCTGTTGGACATCTCATGGTGTATTTAAATAAATATTGAATATGTATGTACCTTTTTTATTTTATTTTATTTTATTTTATTTTATTTTATTTTATTTTATTTTATTTTATTTTATTCTATTCTATTCTATTTATTTGAGAGACAAAGAAAGAGAGAATAGCTGTGCCAGGGCCTTAGCTGCTACAAACAATCTCCAGAAGCATGTACCACCTTGTGCATCTGGCTTACATGGGACCTGGGGAATCCAACGTGGGTCCTTTGGCTTTGCAGGCAAGTGCCTTAATCGCTAAGAATTCTCCCCAGCCCTGAATGTGTATATACCTTAATAGTGTATGTTAAACATTTTACATTTGATAAATTACTTTCAATATTTTAGGAGATTTTAGTTGACCCCTTTTTTATTTTGTTTTAATTTTTTATTCATTTTTTTATGTAGAGAGACACGTAGAGAGAAGGAGAGGAAGAGATAGAGATGGGCGCGCCAGCAGCCTCTCAGCTGCTGTGAAAGAAATCCAGATGTGTGTGCCCCCTTGTGGGCAAGTGTGGCATTGCGCCCTTGCATCACTTTGAATCTGGCTAAACGTGGGACCTGGAGATTGGAACCGGCATTCTTAGGCTTAGGAGGCAGGCACCTTAACTGCTAAGCCATCTCTCCAGCCCAGTTGATCCCTTTTGAAAAACAATTAGATGGCTTTGAGAAGTATATTTTCTGAGATGCATAGGTCCAAGATTCAAATATTTATTTGCAGAATGAGACTCAAATAAAAGAAGACAATTAGCACTAAGCTAAGTCTGTCAGATAACTGACACAAGTTACAATAATCTGCAGAGGGGGAGATAATGTTATTGGGTAATAGAAAATTAAAAGGAAAAATAGTGACAATATTCTGAACTTTGTAAATAAATGGTAGATAATATACAACTATATAAATTATTGAATGCCATGTTATTAAATAGTTAGAAAATTAATAATAATAAAGGGAAGTATAAATGTCATAGCATAGAAATAATGTTTTTTTATTATCCTAAGCTCCACAAAAATATGTTAAACATAAGGGCAAAACAGTTTTATGCTTTTTACAAGACAAATGCATTATTTCTCATGGAGAAGCAGAATTATGGTCATACCACTTAAAAAGTGAAATACAGCATGATAAATAAACATGTATCAGCTAGATGATTTAGAAAAGTAGTGTTGACAAGGTTAGTTTTAAATGGGTATATTTGTTCAAATAGTGACATTATGATCAAAGGAATAGAAATTTGTTCAGGAATATATGTATACATAGGTACATACATGCATACATATACAATATGTATGTATTACTACTAAAGTCAGACTAGCTTTGTCTACATATACCAATCTGAGTTTAGCAGTATTTTGGTTGCCTATATAAAATTACATAAATGACATGTATTTTTATAATAGATTGATGGATGGAATTAGATAATGCCAGGGAGTAATTATACAATAGGCATACAATTCAAAGACAGAAAACCAAAAAATAACAAACATGTAGGTAATTAATAAGTTTTTAATTAGGATAGTAAAAAAGAGAGAATAACAAAAAATGACAAACTATCACTTTATTTAAACTAAGTTTATAAAATTGAGAAAATGATCATTGCAAGTGGTGAATACAATGTTCAGTTTAAGAAAACTACTGTTGATGGGAATGTGAGCCAGTGCACCTCTCCTGGAAGACATATGTAATCAAATTCCTACTTGCTTCATTTTCAATAAAAATGTTTTTTCTTTACCCTCAATTACTCATTTTCTAATATTCCACTTTTTCTGTGTAGATTCTCTTCTCTTACCTGTATTACTTTTTTTCTCTCTAAAAAGGGTCTTTAATAATTTTTCCAGCCCCACAAGTTGCTTTTATTTATTTTTTAAATATATTTTTTTATTAAAAATAAAACTTGGGGGCTGGAGAGATGGCTTAGTGGTTAAGGTGCCTGCCTGCTACACCTAAGAACCCGGTTCCAATCTCCAGGTCCCACGTTTAGCCAGATGCAGTGACGCAAGGGTGCAATGCCTCACTTGACCACAAGGGGGCGCACACATCTGGATTTTGTTCACAGCAGCTGAGAGACTGCAGGCGCACCTATTCTCTGTCTCCTTCTCTCTCTCTGTCTGTCTCTCTCTGTGTCTCTCTCCAAAAATTAAAAAAAAAAAAAAAAAAAAAAAAAAAAAAAAAACTTGATGGGTCACCAAGTACTCTGACAGAAATCTGTCTTCTTTTGGTAAATCTTGTGGATGCTCAACACATGTTGGTATTGGGAGTTACAGGTCAGTGCCAAGGGAAAAGAAGAAAAAGTATATGAAAGATAAAGAGAGAAAAGAGAGAAGAGGGAGTGATAGAGAGAGAAAGAGGAGAAAATTGAAGTTAGTCTTCATCATACCCTTTCTAGGCCTCTGTGTTTTAGTTTTTCTCTTCAAGCACCTGATGCAGGTTTGACCTTTTAGTATGTCTTTCAGGATATAAGATTTTATGGTATCATTTCCATTTGGATCCAGATTTTTTTAACAATTTTGCAATATATGTTTATTGGAATTAAATCTTAAAATATAGGATTATAATGAAATATATGAAAAATTTACTCTGCCTCACTGTAAGTTCATGTCACTGTCAATGAAGGATAAATATAATTTTAAAGCATTAATGCATAAAACAATATGTATTCTCTAAAACTTAGTGTTTTAGTAGCTCATATGTAAAATAAGGAAAGTTCAATATATGATAAAGACAGGTATATGTCTTTCATAATGACATTAAATCTAGTCTATCTTTTCCTGTTAAATTATTTTTTAAAAGAAGTAATGCAATACTTTATACATATAAGATTGTATTGCAATTATTCTTGTCACCAAGTTTTAAATATCATGCTATTTTCATTTATATTTTTCAATTTCACACTAAAATTAATTGGTAGTAGTTAGCAAGGATAAAATTCAATGAGGTAGAAAAGAAGTACAGGAAGGTTTTAATCATCATTAAGTACATTTTTGTGACACAAAGATATTACACTATAATGCATCATCTTTATTTTCCTACAAAATCTTTTTTAATTTTTAATTTTTTATTGACAACTTCTATACTTACAGACAATAAACCATGATATTCCCCCCCACCCCCATTATCCTTCAGAACTCCATCTCCATCATATCCCCTTCCTCTCTCCATTAGTCTCTCTTTTAATTTAATGTCATCATCTTTTTCTCCTATTCTGAGGGTATTGTGAAGGTATTGCTAGGTCATGGATATTGAGGCCAATTTCTGTCTGGAAAGTTGCGTTGTTATACCCTTCCTTTGGCTCTTACATTCTTTCCACCCCCTCTTCTGCAATTGTCCCTGAGCCTTGGAGGGTGTGACAGAGCTGTTTTTCCAAGACCATTGAAGGTTATATATCAATCAAGTCACTATTCTTACATTTTAAAATTATAAGCCCTTTTCAATATCACATTAAAATTTTCATTTACTTTTCCTACTGTTCATATCTATTTTTTATCTTATTTTCCCTGTGCTTTACAATTTATCCCCTTTAGTTTTCTCATGAACTAATGTTAAAACACTGAAATAATTCTTTAACACTTATTTGAGTATTTACTTTAGATATTTTTTATACTCTACCTAGAGTACAATTTGGATGACATATAAATCTAGTGCCACCTCTATAATTTTGACAAAGGTGCAGACCCTAAAGTTATCAACATAACCAAGAATATTTCAATTCTCAGTAATTTGTTACATTTTTCATTCCTCCCTTCTTCTTTACATTTACCTCTATAGCACATGACCAATTACTAAGTTGGTTGTTGACAAATTATATTAGTTTTTCATTCCTAGGATATGTAAAATAAAATCATGATGTATTCTTTATTCTTTATCATACCTGGAACATGTCCATCACAGTAATGATGTGGAAACTTGTCCAGGTCACACTATGATAATAAATCATTACTTCTAATTGATGAGCCATATCATTATGACTATATTTAAATTCACCGTGAGTTTGAGGCCACTCTGAGACTACATAGTGAATTCCAGGTCAGCTTGGGCTAGTGTGAAACCCTACCTCAAAAAATGAAAAAAAAAAAAAAACAACAAAACAACAACAACAAAAAGAACTACTAACATTAAACACCAAAAATAAAATCTTCCAATCACCAAATGGCTAATGTAATGAAAAAAGAGTTCAAAAAATAAGAAATATAAGTGGCTGATAAGTACTTTAAAAATTGTTCATTCAACATCTCACTCCATCAGAAAAATTAAAATCAAAACAACTTTGAGATACCCTATTATGTCAGTCAGGGCAAAACAGGCAACAAAATCTGGGGAGGATGCAGGGAAAGAGCCATCAACTACTACTGATGGTAGTGCAATGTGGTATAGCTATTATAGACTCTAGAGTGTACTACACAGATACATGTGCATCCATTTTTATTATGGTTCTTTTAAAATAGGTCAGTATTAAATAATTTTGCAGTCAGGTTTGCATTGCTGGCAGAAATCACCCGACCAAGAGCAGCTTTGTGGAAAACAAAACAAACAAACAAACAAACAAAAAAAAGGTTTATTTTGGCTTATAGCCTTGAGAGGAATCTTCATGAAGACAGGGGAAAATAATGGCATGACCAGAGAGTGAACAACACCCCCTGGCCAAAATAAGGTGGATAACAGCAAGAGAGTGTGCCAAACACTGACAAGGGGAAACTGGCTATAATACCCCTAAACCTGCCCCAATAATACATTGCCTCCAGGAGGCATTAATTGCCAAATCTCCATCAGCTGGGAACCTGGCATTCAGAACACCTAAGTTTATGGGGGACACCTAAAAATCAAACCACCACAAATGAAATGTTACAAAATAAAATAGAATTGTTTACTTTGACAGAGAAAATGGTACCAACAAGTTAAAACTATGAAATTCTAAAGAAATATGTTTAATGCCGGGCATGGTGGCACACGCCTTTTCTCCCAGCACTCAGGAGGCAAAGGTAGGAGGATCGCCGAAAGTTAGAGGCCACCCTGAGACTACATAGTTAATTCCAGGTCAGCCTGGACCAGAGTGCGACCCTACCTCGAAAAACAAAACAAAACAAACAAGCAAACAAAAAAAGAAATATTTTTAAACTTTAAGATTAATGTTTCTATAAAACTTAGAATGATTTTTACAAAATGTACCCAAATGTTTAAACAGAATGTGATGTAATCTGTTGTGATAGTTAAAATATGGAATAAGGACAACTGAAGGCTGATTGCCAGATCATTCATATATCACTCCAGAAAACTTCTGGCTAGGTATAAGATATAAATCCATTATGAACTTTGAGGAAGTATTTCAGGTTTTAAATATGTTGCTACTCTTGATTAATAAATAATTGCTACATCTCTATGAGCTAAGAAAATTATTATTTTTTCTTGTAGAAACAGCAACACAAATGCAACTAGCAAATACCTTTACCAGACTAATGGTGCCCACTTCCATTCATTTAGCTGGTTCCCTTGAGACATCATGGCAAATTTTAACCTCCTCTACTTTCCTTGTGAAGAGCATGTTGCCTTGACTATTTACTTTCTTATTACCATAAAATCATATTTATTCTTTTATTGACAAATATCAGTGCATGATAAATGAATCTATACAATATTTTAATTGTCTGAATATATGCTAGGACAATATTCAATATCTTAGTGCTTATAGATAAACCAGGCATATCTTGCTTATCATATACATACATGGGCTGGAGCAATGGCTTGGCAGTTAAAGGCCCTTTCTTACGAAACCTGATTGCCTAGGTTCAATTCACCAGTGCCCACGTGAAGCCAGATGAATGAGGAAGTGCAATTATGTGGAGTTCCTTTGCGGTAGCAGGAGGCCTTGGCACTCTCATTCCCCTCACCCTCCCTCACTCTGTGTGTGTCTTTCTTTCTCTGTGAAATAAAGTATTTTAAAATATTTTATTTTATTTAAATATTATTTAAAATATTAAATATTTAATTATAAAAATATTTTATTTTATTTAAATATTCATGTATCCATAATTTAGTCTGCTTATTTAAAACTTTACTCAAAACAGCAATAGGATATATTCTGTTTATTTAAAACATATAAGTATAGTTATCTATGTAATTATGTTATTATATTAAGCATTCATGTATACATGTGCATTTAATGGCAATCCTTAACATATATCTTTCTAAAAATATAGATAAAAATTGTTGATATTTGTAACAGTGAATAACATCTTTAAATTTCTTCATTATAAGCTTTCTTTGGGAAGTATTTATCTATTTTAGACAACTCAATTTATTTGATGTAAATGCTCTCATTAACTACCAAGAGAAACAAATAAATAAATAAATAGAGCACAATAAATTACTAACAAACAGTAAAGGAAATAGAGAAATAAAAAACTAATTGACAAGTGTTGTCATTAGAATAGGAAGCAATAGTGTGGATATAATTGGGGTAATATTTTACCCATTGCAAAATAGTGTCAATCAGAGCATGTGAGCATTTCTTCTCCATTGTTTGTCTTACAAGCTTGTTATAATTGCCTTGTCATCTGCTCCCTGCTCTTCATGACAGACTCTAATTTATAATGATGGGAATAATTAGCATTTGGCCTTTAACCGCCAAATTCAACTACACTTATAAAAGAGTTACTATCTGAATATTTTTCTATCTTAAGTGATACTATAAAATTCAGATTGTAAATGGAATGCATATTTTCTTTCAATCCCCTAAATTCATTAATTATATATATGCTATGTATATGTAAAGAGTCCATATTACACTTCTTAATGTAATGAAAAAAGAGTTCAAAAAAATAAGAAATATAAGTGGCTGATAAGTACTTTAAAAATTGTTCATTCAACATCTCACTCCATCAGAGAAATTCAAATCAAAACAACTTTGAGATACCCTATTATGTCAGTCAGAACAAAACAGGCAACAAAAGCTGGGGAGGATGCAGGGAAAGACCCATCAACTACTACTGATGGTAGTGCAATGTGGTATAGCTATTATAGACTCTAGAGTGTACTACACAGATACATGTGCATCCATCTTTATTACGGTTCTTTTAAAGTAGGTCAGTATTAAATAATTTTGCAGTCAGGTTTGCATTGCTGGCAGAAATCACCCGACCAAGAGCAGCTTTGTGGAAAACAAAAACAAAACAAACAAAAAAAAGAAAGGTAGGATTATTTTGGCTTATAGTCTTGAGAGGAATCTTCATGAAGACAGGGGAAAACAATGGCATGACCAGAGAGTGAACAACACCCCCTGGCCAAAATAAGGTGGATAACAGCAAGAGAGTGTGCCAAACACTGACAAGGGGAAACTGGCTATAATACCCCGAAACCTGCCCCAATAATACATTGCCTCCAGGAGGCATTAATTACCAAATCTCCATCAGCTGGGAACCTAGCATTCAGAACACCTAAGTTTATGGGGGACACCTAAAAATCAAACCACCACAAATGAAATGTTAAAAAATAAAATAGAATTGTTTACTTTGACAGAGAAAATGGTACCAACAAGTTAAAACTATGAAATTCTAAAGAAATATGTTTAATGCCGGGCATGGTGGCACACACCTTTTCTCCCAGCACTCAGGAGGCAAAGGTAGGAGGATCGCGGAAAGTTAGAGGCCACCCTGAGACTACATAGTTAATTCCAGGTCAGCCTGGACCAGAGTGCGGCCCTACCTTGAAAAACAAAACAAAACAAACAAGCAAACAAAAAAAGAAATATTTTTAAACTTTAAGATTAATGTTTCTATAAAACTTAGAATGATTTTTACAAAATGTACCCAAATGTTTAAACAGAATGTGATGTAATCTGTTGTGATAGTTAAAATATGGACTAAGGACAACTGAAGGCTGATTGCCAGATCACTCATATATCACTCCAGAAAACTTCTGGCTAGGTATAAGATATAAATCCATTATGAACTTTGAGGAAGTATTTCAGGTTTTAAATATGTTGCTACTCTTGATTAATAAATAATTGCTACATCTCTATGAGCTAAGAAAATTATTATTTTTTCTTGTAGAAACAGCAACACAAATGCAACTAGCAAATACCTTTACCAGCCTAATGGTGCCCACTTCCATTCATTTAGCTGGTTCCCTTGAGACATCATGGCAAATTTTAACCTCCTCTACTTTCCTTGTGAAGAGCATGTTGCCTTGACTATTTACTTTCTTATTACCATAAAATCATATTTATTCTTTTAGTGACAAATATCAGTGCATGATAAATGAATCTATACAATATTTTAATTGTCTGAATATATGCTAGGACAATATTCAATATCTTAGTGCTTATAGATAAACCAGGCATATCTTGCTTATCATATACATACATGGGCTGGAGCAATGGCTTGGCAGTTAAAGGCCCTTTCTTACGAAACCTGATCGCCTAGGTTCAATTCACCAGTGCCCACGTGAAGCCAGATGAATGAGGAAGTGCAATTATGTGGAGTTCCTTTGCAGTAGCAGGAGGCCTTGGCACTCTCATTCCCCTCACCCTCCCCTCACTCTGTGTGTGTCTTTCTTTCTCTGTGAAATAAAGTATTTTAAAATATTTTATTTTATTTAAATATTATTTAAAATATTAAATATTTAATTATAAAAATATTTTATTTTATTTAAATATTCATGTATCCATAATTTAGTCTGCTTATTTAAAACTTTACTCAAAACAGCAATAGGATATATTCTGTTTATTTAAAACATATAAGTATAGTTATCTATGTAATTATGTTATTATATTAAGCATTCATGTATACATGTGCATTTAATGGCAATCCTTAACATATATCTTTCTAAAAATATAGATAAAAATTGTTGATATTTGTAACAGTGAATAACATCTTTAAATTTCTTCATTATAAGCTTTCTTTTGGGAAGTATTTATCTATTTTAGACAACTCAATTTATTTGATGTAAATGCTCTCATTAACTACCAAGAGAAACAAATAAATAAATAAATAGAGCACAATAAATTACTAACAAACAGTAAAGGAAATAGAGAAATAAAAAACTAATTGACAAGTGTTGTCATTAGAATAGGAAGCAATAGTGTGGATATAATTGGGGTAATATTTTACCCATTGCAAAATAGTGTCAATCAGAGCATGTGAGCATTTCTTCTCCATTGTTTGTCTTACAAGCTTGTTATAATTGCCTTGTCATCTGCTCCCTGCTCTTCATGACAGACTCTAATTTATAATGATGGGAATAATTAGCATTTGGCCTTTAACCGCCAAATTCAACTACACTTATAAAAGAGTTACTATCTGAATATTTTTTCTATCTTAGAGAGTGATACTATAAAATTCAGATTGTAAATGGAATGCATATTTTCTTTCAATCCCTAAATTCATTAATTATATATATGCTATGTATATGTAAAGAGTCCATATTACACAGCACACCAAAGTATAATGGTTTATTATACATTGAATACTGCCACTAAGTTTAACATGATCACATTCAGAGTCTGTCATTAATAGATTATAAATATGCTCATCACTTCAGAACTCTACTTCACACATTAAAGTTTTTCTTTTGATATTCTTTCAATTCAAATTTTCACTGATAATTATCATTCTGTTTCATCTTTTCTTTAAAAAGAACTTTTTTTAAGCTGGGCATGTTGGTGCATGCCTTTAATCTGAGCAATCAGGAGGCAGAGGTAGGAGGAATGTCAAGAGTTCGAGGCTACCCTGAGAAGAAAGAGTGAATTCCAGGTCAGCCTGGGCTAGAGCAAAACCCTACCTCAAAAAACCAAAACAAAAAACAAACAAAAAACACTGTTTTCATATTATGTTATAATTTTTCTTCATTATTATTAATATTATTAACAACATACTTTGTATGTATACATCATGTGTTGGTTCCTTCTTTTCCTTCATCCCTGCCCTCATTCCACTTGAGACCCTTCTCAGTGAGGTTGCAGGTATTCCACATGGGGCTGTGAGTTATGCATTGTGGGAACAGCACTTTATTTGGTGAGAGAGAGAATGCTTCCAGGCATGGTGTCAATTTGTGGCTCTTACAAATCTCTCTGCCCCTCTTCCACATAATTCTGAGTCATAGTTTGTGATGAGCTCTTAGGAGCCTCTGGATCTCTGCTTTGGTAGGTGTTGAGTATCCTCAGGGTCTGTCTCCTTCACCTTGGCATTGATTATCAGGTTCAGCATGGAAGCGGCACTCTTGCTCATCTCCCCAATTCCTCTGTGGTTTTTGTTGTGGCTTGGCTTAAGTGTGAGGGGTAGCTTATCACCTCCTGTCTTGCTACCTTCTGAAAAAGAACAGATTCCCCAACAGAGAGTGAAGTCAGCATAATTTAATTTAATAAATATTAATTTAGGGAGAATTTGTTACCTATACACCCTGTTTTAGCCAATGACTAGCGAGAGTTTGACACTGGAGAGAATAATTTTTGTCTGCATTGGATTCTGATCTGGTTCCCAATTCCAGATATGGGTTCCTTAATACAGAGCAGGTCTCTTAGCCAATCAGAAAGCTATTAGTTGACAACCAATGCTTTGTTCCACTATTTCACTGGTGTGTACAACCTGTCACGGTGTTTACTTCTGGGTAGCTTAGGTTGCTCAGACTGTTGCTGGCCACTTTCTCCCAGTAGCTCCTATAGTCCAGCACTAGACAGGTAACTGTCTAGGTACTGGCTCTCTTCTGGATACTGGCAAGGTTTCTTCATGCTCAGTTTTGACAGCATATGGTGTCTTCAGCAATAAGGACTTACCTTTTGCCTCAGGTGGGTAATCAAATGGTTTGCCAGAAAACTGTCTTGTTTTGGGGATCTTGTAGGTCTCTCTGATCAACAACTCATTGTGGGTAGCAACCCATTTCTGTGACTGGGAGTTACAGGCCAGAGACAAAAAAAAACAATTAAACTTAGGCTTCATCCCACCCTCTCCAGGGCCTTTCTTTTCAGATGCCACCCCCTTACCTTTGTTGAGAGTTATAGCCCTTAGTCTATGTCCAAGGATAAAGGTTTCTATAGTGCCGGTTAGTTTTGTGTTTCTTTTCCCCTACTTTCTCCAAAGTCGTTTCTTTCTAATTGTAACCATTTTTTTTTATTTTGCATTAGTGGTGTTTTTCTAAGAAGTGATTCATTGTAACTAAAACTTCAAATATACTTTATCTTTATAATCATCTATAGACTCTGTAATCTAATTGATAATTGTGATTATGATTTTTTTCGAATCCTTTATTCAGTTTAATCTTTCTTTTTATCTTATTAGCTCAAAAGAATTTTTTTTTTCTTTTACAAAATTAAAACGTTATAGCTTAGTATATACATATATATATATTTTTTTTGAGAGAGAGAGACAGAGAGAACAGAGAGAGGGAGAGGGAGACAGATAGAGATGGGTGCGCCAGCAGTTTCTCAGCTGCTGCGAACGAAATCCAGATGTGTGTGCCCCCTTGTGGTCAAGTGCGGCATTACACCCTTGTGTCACTGCATCTGGCTAAATGTGGGACCTGGAGATTGGAACCAGCATTCTTAGGCTTAGGAGGCAGGAGCCTTAACCACTAAGCCATCTCTCCAGCCCTTTAGTATATTTTTTAAACAAAATGCTTTGGTGCAGCATAAAAATATCCATGTAAAATTTCTGATTTATTAATGTAGGTATGTCCAACTCTCAGAAAGACCAAGTTAGAATAGAATTAATAATTACTCTATCATATGTGTGTGTGATTATACATATATATGACCTTTTCATATTTTTATAATTATAGCATATTCAGTTAAGAAAAACCATGTTATATGTGAAACCTATGTCCTCTAAATATATTTTATGTGAAAGAGCTCTGTGTGGTCTTTTGACATACTCCTATAGTAAGTGCTCTGATAAGACCAGAATGCTTTCTTTAGGTTGGGACAGTTAAGCAATAGTGGAAAATTAAATGTTCATTTCTGAGTTAGAGACTGCCTGCTTTTCCTGTGCTGTGAGCTAAGGGAGATAAATAACTTGTTACTGCTACAGCTGGGAACAGCTATGAGGATGGTAAGAGAGGACCCTAAAGGAGACACTTCCTGACTTGTGTCAGTCTGCTATTTTGCCAGTCCATACCAGGGATAATGACTGGCTATCATGTTATCTTGAGTCACATAGCTCCTTGCCCACTTTGCAAGCTTGTTTTTTGCCCATGATTCCATTTGGTTTCATACATGTCCTTGGTCATGTAGCCCTGTAAAACTGTCTATGAAAACACGCAGTGCCCCTGGGACTGAGGGCATTTTTTAAGCACGAGGCTTCCCTTCTGTCCACTGGCTTAGTAATAAATTCTTGAGTTCTGCAATCCTCTTTGAGTAACACTTGTTTTTCTTGCTGACTCAAACCCCAATTTTTGCTACAATAGTTCGCAGTTCATTTTCATTGCGTGGTTTTAGTATAATCTTAGGCATAAAATTCTTTCTTCAGGTTTACTTAGACTCCCCTTGTAGAGCACACACAAATATTTGGCAGAAAAAAAAAAAAAAAAGACTTGTCATTGCTGCAGACAAATATCTTAAGTAATCTGTTTAACAGAAGGGACATTTATTTTAGTTCATTGTTTAATAGAGTTTGGTTTTATCAAAAACCTTGACACCATTAATAACCATTGTTAGTGAACATCATGGCAGAAAGGACTTGTGGAAGAGGAAACTTTCCCCTCATGAGAGACAGGAACAAAGAGTAATGAGAAGGAGCCAGGGCACTATATCCTTAAAAGAAATAACCATGTGACCGATTTCCTGCAGTTAGGCTCTACTTCCCAAACTTTGTACCATTTCCCAAAAGACTGCCAGGGGCTGAGGACCAAGCATTCAAAACCTCAACCTATGGAAACATTTCTTCTTTACGCCACACCAGGTAGCAGTCCGCCAGGATGTTTCTCAGTACATTTCAAGGCTGTCTCATCTATTTTGTGATTAGCAGAGTAGTACTCAGGGATGCATGCCTCTCTCCTCTCCAGAAAGGTCTTCTGGCGCCCCAGGGGAAACCTTTTTTTTTTTTTTTTTTTTTTTTTTTTTTTTTTTTTTTTTCCAGTGACTTAAGCCATTTATTTTCCAAGAAGGTTGAATCTCAGACTTGTGAAGGATTCTTCCTTTTTTTTCCTCTCCATTTAATTTTCTCTGTCAGTCCTGAAGGTTGTACCTACACACCATGTTTGTTATCCCTGCGTTCTTTGAGTTTTCTCTGCCTCCTGGAATACTTGATCATAGTTTACATGCTGTTAAAGCTTTACTGGAATTTATTTCTCATTTTTTTTTGCTATGTTTTCTGTCACCTGGCTGTTCTTTAACACAAAAATAATACAGAGTCTCAACAAAGAATCTTATTTTTCTATTTGAATTTCTAGGCAAATATTTACATGGCATAATTGCAGCCATAAGATTATTTTGGTGATATACAGAAATAAATTATTAATTGATGTCTCAGACTTACAAAAACTAGTAGGTTCCTCCATCTATAACAGTACATTCTACCATTGCAATTATTAGCATAATGACTTTTTTTTTTTTAATTTGGTTTTTCAAGGTAGGGTGTCATTCTAACCCAGACTGACCTGGAATTCACTGTAGCCTCAAGATGATCACAAACTCAACAAGAACCTCCTAACTCTGTCTCCAAGTGCTTGGATTAAAGGTATGTGCCACCATACCCAGACCTTTTTCATGTGATCCATCCAATCTTACATGACATCTTACTGACATTGATGTTGGTATTGCAGATTGACTACAAGATTGTTCATGTGCATTCTTGGTTAATTTACAATATCACAACTGAATGTGAGATTGTTGAGAAGTGTGACATTTCTTTGTTAAGGAGAGAGATATGGTTTGGAGCAAGTCTTGAGAAAATGAACATGAAGAGTAACTTGAGTGCCATGTACAAAGACTTCTCCTACAGAATAATGTCTGTGTGCTTGTGAACCCAGCATATGAAAAATCTGAAAGCAATCAGGACTCATTAAAAAATTGAGTAGAGCCAGTCCACTTCAAACTATTATAGCTCTGAAACCAGAAATCACACACAATATACACATCACACCAAAAGCGAAACAAAATGTCAACATAACTGCCAATAGCAACAAATAAAACCTCTTCATAGGAACTAATATCAATTCAGACCACACCACACTACAAATGCATGCTTTCTACAGGAGTCATAAAAGTCTGTCTCCTAAAGTGAATACTTGTTGCCCCGATAAGAGTTAAATATAGCAGCATCTCCATGTGCTCCAAGAGCATCCTTTTGGGATTCTAGAACAGGCAAGGACAGGAAAGTGTATTTTTTTTTCTGCTTAAAGGACAAGCCACTGCAGGAATTCCATTTTCATTTTTAAAGCTAGGAGGGATCTTTGTTAGACAGATGTCAAGCTTTCTTTTTTCCTTCTAATTTTACAAAATCTCATTCTTAGTGAATATTCCAACATAATTCCACTTACATCTACATAAATTTCCATTATCATATTACTGAGACAATTAATATTTTTAAATAGGTAATAGTTTGATGCATAGTATATTAATATTGAATATCTGAACATTTACTTATTCAAAATTATTTGCTCATTTACCTATTTGAAAGCCTGGGTTCAATTGCCTAGTATCCACATAAAGCCAAATGCACAAAGTAGTGCATGCTTCTGGAGTTCACTTGCAATGTTAAAGAGCCGCAGTGTGCCCATTCTCTCTCTCTCTCTCTCTCTCTCTCTCTCTCTCTCTCTCACACACACACACACACACACACACACTTTGTATCTCATCCTCTTTCTTTCACAAATAAATAAATAAAAATAATATTAAAAAGGAAGTCTGGCTGGGCGTGGTGGCGCACGCCTTTAATCCCAGCACTGGGAGGCAGAGGTAGGAGGATCACCGAGAGGCCACCCTGAAACTACTTAGTTAATTCCAGGTAAGCCTGGACCAGAGTGAAACCCTACCTTGCAAAAAAAAAAAAAAAAAAAAAAAAAAAGGAAAGAAAGAAAAAAAAATCAAACCATTACCTGAAATTGGAACTTGTTAAAGGGATAGATACAATACAGAAAAATGCAATAGAAAACAAAAAATTAAATAGAGCATGGAAAACCTTTCCTAGAAACCTTCACTAACAGAGGTCAAGGTATGGAGTATAGAACCTCAGATCCAGAAGACAAGAGAGAAGAAATAGTTCAGGAGTCCAAAAACTTTGAGAAGTTCCAAAAAAAAAAAAAAATCACATGGACAGAATATGAAGGAACTGTAGGATACCTTAAAATGACTGAACATGCAGATCATGAGTATGCCAGAAGAGAAGAAATTCAGGCCAATGGTATAGAAAACATATCCAACAAAATTATTGCAGAAAACTTCCCCACACTCAAAAAAAGAGACCCATCCAGATACAAGAAGCTCACAGAACACCAGACTGAACAAAGAAGCAGCAGCTCTCCAAGGCACATACTAGTGAAAACTTTAAACAATGAAAACAAAGAGAAAGTGATAAAAGCAGCAAGAGAGAAGCAGCTACTTTTGGCTGGTGGCTGATAAGATAAAAGATTGGAGCTCCTGGACCAGCCAATGATCACAGCCATGATGATTTTCCTAGGGCTCAGGAGCTAGTGTTCTTGCTGTTTTATCCCACTGTACCCCAACTGAACGGGCTTTGGAGGTCGCACTGGTACTGGTGCCACCTGGTACCTGCTTGCAAACTAGACTGAGGACATATAGCAGTCTGCAGAGAGAGCTGGTAGAGGGTGTGGCTTAGTGAAGATCAGTGGAGGCAGCTGAGTCTAGAACTTTGATCCGCATGGCCCTAGATCCCACACTGTGTGTGTATAACTTATTTCATCCTAGCCTATGTCACCTGCTCAGTGGGTTGGTCCCCTATCTGAGTGCAAGATGTGTGGAGGAAGGCTGATCACCTGGCCTGAATTAGGTAGGCACCAGAATGCCCTTGAATGACAAGGTAAGTAGGATTCCTGTGGTTGCTACCCAGTTTTGCTGAGGAGGTGTATGAATGGGCAGATTCCCAAATGTGCATTTCCACACCCACCCTGTGGAGGTCCACTGGATCTACTAGTAGTATAGCCCCACAGTTCTTGCCTGATTTCACCCCAGAACTCTAGTGTGGTTACAAGTCTGACATATTGTCCAGAAGTCCAGACTTTTAAATTACTTTTAGCTACTTTTCAAAATAATTGGCAAGACAATTCCTTAAGATTTGTTATCCTAAATTTTTGACAATATGAAGTCTAAATTAGAAGATTAAAGAGTTTCATATTCATGAACTAGAGACATTCCACATTAAAATTAATCTAAAAAAGCAAATCATATTAGTATGTGGAAACTAAACGATATCAGAATCTAAAGTAGATAAGTCCAAAATATGTGGACAACTGCTTCTCTTTGCAATACATTTTGAACATTACATCTCTATTCAAAACAAAAAGCACTTAGATTCCAGATTGATTCTATTATCCTTGGCTTGAAGTTATTCTTGAGCAGTTTCTTTATGATGCTTATGTGTCAATTACCATCTGAAAATGTCTGTTCATTATACATTTTGTACAATGAGTATGCATATGACATTAATTACCACTCTGAACATAAGTTGGATTTCAATTGCCCATAATATTTTGGGATTAATTCAGTGTACTGAACAAGACAGAATATTACCCATTGGTTCAGAAGTGAAGGTGAAGACAGAAAATATGTCATTAAAAATAAGACTACATCAGCCAGGTTTCATGGTACATGTCTTTAATCCTAGCACATAGCAGCAGAGGTAGGAGGATCACTGAGTTTGAGGCTACCCTGGGACTTGATAGTGAATTACAGTTCAGCCTGGACTAGAGTGAGACCCTACCTCAAATAACAACAACCACCACAACAAAAACAACCATCATAAAGAAACTGCTCAAGAATAAGTTCAAGCCAAGGATAATAGAATCAACCTGGAATCTAAGTGCTTTTTGTTTTTGAATAGAGATGTAATGTTCAAAATGTATTGCACCAAACAAACAAACAACAAAAAAATGTGTATTACCAGCTATCTGACAGAGGACTCTGGAATGTCTGTCTTCAATTTGATGGTTATTAATATGTGTCTAAATCCCTTGTTCATCTTGTGTGCTGTTTTCCACTTTATCAACCCATTTTAATAATGAAATCCAAAGAGCAAATAATCTACTGAGCTATGTAACACTACAATAATCCAACACAAAAGAGATCATTATGTAAATATCAAATGATAGTGTTCTTTGATTAAAATATTAAAAATAGCTGGGCGTGTTGGCACAAGCCTTTAATCCCAGTACTCGGGAGGCAGAGGTAGGAGGATCGCCAAAAGTTCAAGGTCAGCCTGAGCTAGAGTGAGACTCTACCTTGAAAAATAAAAAATTAAAAAAAATAAAAATATATACAAGAGTTTCGAATCATAATCCAAGTTTGGATTTGGCAAATATATCCACCATTAATACTATGACTAGTACAATAATAATGTAAAACCTCTGAATGCAAGTTAACACTAATATCTAACCGATATTTTCTTTTGCCAATGCAAAATGTGATTGAAACTATATGACTGATACATTTGTAAGTAAATCTTTCTCAGACTAACTCCTATTTATGTGAAATATGCCATATTGGTGGATGAAACAAAGCAGAAAGAATTCCATAGCTCAGAAGTTCCAGTTTCAGCTCCACATACTCCTACTTAACATATCTCATTGTACACTGCATTCAGTTTCCTCCTATACAAAATGAGAATAATAATATTACCTATGAAATATATACATAGCCATTGAGATATAGAAAAGTATATGTGGCAGGTGAGACAATATATAGTAGTTATCATCACTGCTGTTGTTATATTCTGTAGTATCAATTTTAGAATAATTATAACATAGGCATGATATACTTTAACTGCCATAAACATAGTAAATGTTAATTTAAATAATAGTTTAGCAACTTATGAATCTATGTTTAGTCTATCAATGTGAAGTAAATATTTGTTTTCATCATACTATTAATAGTATTATAAAATAATAATATGGAAGAGACAGAAAATATAAGCTATTATATTTTTATCAAAGTTTGGCATAGCATTCAAATGAAGGTAGTGATTATTTTCACATTCTGATCTTTATATATTTTCCAAAATATTTGTAGCATATGATGAAGAAAAATAAGATTGGTCATTATCATTGTCATTAACTTATACTACCTTCACTATGTAAAGCAGAAGTGCTGTAGTCTGGACTCAGAAGAAATCAAATAAACAAGGGATGAAATTTTCCCTAAGTGAAAATATGGAATGAAACTCACAAAGAAAACACATTAAAACTAACTTTCCAAATGGCACTATAGATATGTTATGGAAGTTACCCATAAATGAGAGTGCTGAAATACATACATATATTTAAAGCTAAAAATAAAAAAGAGTTAAATCAATTTAAAGACACACAAATATGCCATTATGTAAAGATAATAAAAGTTGTTTTATATCAGAGATTGTTGCATAATTTGCCTAGATATACCATGTCATGATCCTTATACATGTGACTATAATATGTCTAAAATATCAGCTTTGATTAAGTATATAATTGTGTGATGTTATAATAATTTATTAAACACATTACTATTATAATTTAAATAGTTAAATATTTTACTTATTTGCAAGCAGAGAGATGAGACTAAGAGAGAGAGAGAAAGAAAGATAGAGAGAGAGGGAGGGAGGGAGGAAAGGAGGGAGAGGGAATGGGCATATTAGGACATTAGGGCTTCTAGTCACTGCAGATGAACTCCAGAGGCATGCATCATTTTGTGCAACTGGCTTTACAAGTATTTTGGGGAATTGCCTTTGCAGGCAAGTGAGTTAACCTGTAAGCATCTCTCCAACCTGATTTAATTTTTATAATAAAATTTCAATGATTAAATGACAAGTCATTTATTTAAACGTTTCCTATAAAAATCCATGTTAATACTTTTTTTTTTTAATTTTAGTAGCTGTAAATACTATACATATAATTTAAGCAAGTTCCAAAGATTTTTCATTGGTTTAGCTTAAGAATGAACCATTGAACTGAAGCAGTGAATGAAATGAGTTTGAACGTGTACAAACAATGAATGTGAGTACCTTCTTCTGTTAATATGCTTGAGATATGTCATCAATCATTTCAACCATGTTAAGTGCACACTTCCATAGAATTAAGTTCTTTCATAAAAATATGCAAAAATATTACATTCCAGAACATTTTTACCATTCTAAACTGAAACTTTGTACCTATTAACCAATTTTCCTATAGCTTATCTGATTTGTGAAAAACCCTGGTTCACACTTTTCTACTTTTTGTTTCTGACTTTTTCTGATTTGGCAATTCACAAAAGTAGAATTATATAAAATTTATATTTTTTCTGTCTGCCTTATTTAACTTACCAAAATGGTTTCAAGGTATACTTGAGGTGAAACATACATTAGAAGTTTATTCACTTTAATCTGGATAATAGTACATTCTTTGTACTTCATGCTTTATGTGGATACTGGGGAATTGAACCTGGGCCATCAGACTTTGTAAAGAAGCACATTTGGCCACTGAGCCAGCTCTCCAGCCAAACATCCCACTTTATGTATAAACTATATTGTTAGTCCATTTATCAATTAGGGTTTGGGATTGTCAAATTTATGGCTATTGTGAATAATGCGATAACACTACTAGGAACATTGAGTGGAAATATTTATTCAAGTGAGTCCTTCTATTGCCTAAATATACAGTGCAAAGTAGATTTGCTTCATCTTATAATAAATCTGTTTCATTTTATGAGTGACAGAATATTATTTTGCATGACAACTACATATTCTACATTTCCACACCCTGGCTGCCTTTCCTCCATTATCTTCATCAATGCTTGATGATTTTTTTTTCTTTTCTCTCCTTTCTTTTCTTTTCTTTTTTTTAATTTTATTTTCCTTTCTTTCTTTTATTTTCTTCCTTTCTTTTTTTCTTTTCTTTTCTTTTCTTTTCTTCTTTTAACAGAGTCAGAGAGAGAGAGAGAGAGAGAGAGAAAAGAGAGAATGGGCGTGCCAGCAGACTCTCAGCTGCTGTGAATGAATTCAGACATGTCTGCCCCCTTGTGAGCACATGAGGCATTGCACCCTTGCATCACTGGCTAAACACTGGACCTGGAGAATAGAAAGGGCATTCTTAGGCTTAGCAGGCAGGCTCCTTAACTGCTAAGCCATCTCTCCAGCCCTTGATTTTCTTTTTGAATACTAACCATCGAAGTGACTCTGTGGTAGTATTTCAATATGGTTTTGATGTGTATTTCCTTAACAGTTAGTGATTAAACACCTTTCATTATTCATTTGTTAATTGTATAATTGAGATAAATGTCTACAAAAATCTTTTTTTGTCATTTTGACTTGAAATACTTTTGTTATTGATGTTGATTTGTGTGAGTTTACAAATGTGAGTTTAATCACTTAACAGATGTATGACTTAATTGTGACTCACTCTGTATGTTCCCTTTTTCTTCCTGGTCTGGTGTCCTTTAATGCACAAGATATTTTAACTGTGAGGTATGCCTTTGTGTGTTTTCTTCCACTTGCTAGTTGTTGTGCTCTAGTGATGTATCCAAGAAAACACTGTCACTTGCAGTGCCCTGAGCTTTTCCTCCATGTATTCATCTAGAGCTTTTGTACTTCCAGCAGTGGTATTTGTCTTGGATGCACTTGAGTTAATTTTATGTGGTATAAGATGGGCATCCAAGTTCATTGTTTTGCATGTGGATTTGCTTTCTCTTCATGTTTCTAGGTTATTCTGCTTAGAAATAGTGATGAGTATGGCTTTGTTCTTCATTATCTAGAGTAATCATATTATTCAAGTTGCCTTGGCATTCACATAATTTTAGAATTGATTTTTCTTTTTTTCCTAAAAATCACCAACACATTGTGAATTATTTCATTCAATACGTTTTGGGTAGTACAGCTGCCTTAACAATGTTATGCCCTCTATCTAGCCAATGAAGATGGAGATGTCCTTCTTTATTTTGCATCCTCTTTACATATCAATAATGTGTATCTATATTAAAATTACATATATATATATATATATATATATATTATATAATATATTATATATATTATATATAATATAATTATATATATATATATATATATATATATTTATATATATATATATAAATTTGGTGATTCAAGGTAGGATCTAACCCAGGCTAACCTAGAATTCACTGTGTAGTCTCAGGTTGGCCTCACAAGTTCTGGGAATAAAAGTTTGTGCTACCATGCCTGGCTATCTATTTAATTTTTATTCTTTTACAAATTTATTTCTAAGGAATTTATTCCCTAAGTATGTGATTATGTATGGGACTTTCTTGTGTTTTGCATTATTGTTGTTAGTACATATATGTGTGGGCTTTCTTTTCTGCATTTTTGGATGCTGCTAACATTCTATTTTTCTTGATTTTCTTAGTTCAAAGTTTTGTTTGGGTTTCTTTTTCATAGGATATTTAAAATATTCCATATAAAATACATTATCTTTGAAGAAATACAAAGTTTTCTTCCTTTCTAGTTGTCCTGCTAATTTTTTCCTTGCCTTAGTTGCTCTGGTACTTTATATTGAATACAAATATGAGAACAAATACTCAGGCCTAAAATTCTAGCACACAGTATGTTGCGGAAAAAGAATTAAGACTTAATGGACTGGGAGATTTCTCAGTGGTTCAAGGCACTTGCTTTCAAAGCATGCCCACCCAGTGTTCAGTTCTCCAGTACTCAAGTTAAGCAAGATGCACAAAGTGGCACATGTGCTTGGAGATCTTTTGCAGTGCCAAGAGTCCCTGACATGCCCATTCTCTCTCCCTCCTTCTTCACTCCCTCCCTCTTCTCTCTCTCTCTCTCCCTTTCTCTCTCCCTTTGACTTTTAGTAAACAATCTTTGACTTTAGTAAACAACTAAAAAATTGTAAAAAGAGATCAAGGACAGGCTGTAGTGCACAATAAGTTACAGGCTATCTCAGGATTTATATTGAGATCTTGTTAAAAAGTAAGCAAAGAGCTGGAGAGATGGCTTAGCGGTTAAGGCGCCTGCCTGCTCAGCCTAAGAACCCGGTTCTAATCTCCAGGTCCCACGTTTAGCCAGATGCAAAGTGATGCAAGGGTGCTATGCTGCACTTGCCCACAAGGGGGCACATGCATCTGGATTTCGTTCACAGCAGCTGAGAGACTGATGGCACGCCCATCTCTATCTGTCTCCCTCTCCCTCTCTCTCTGTCTCTCTCTCCAAAAATAAATAAAGTAAAAAAAAAAAAAAAAAATTAAGTAAGCAAACAAACGAACAGAAACAGAAAATTGATGAGCACAGCTGGCATCCTTCCATTGTTTTTGCCCTGGAACAAAGTGCTTAGGTCGCCATTCAATATGGTATGAGCTACATTTCTTTCTTTCAGGGACTTTATTATGAGACTTATGCAATCCCTGTCTGTACTGCCTACAGAGGGAGATTAGGGCCTTGATTAAATTGAGGTTCTTTTCCTTGCATTTCTACTTTTCTTGGTGCTTTTACAAATGTGAGCATGTTCAACTACACTAAGATTTAAAAGAATTAAGAGCTGTAGGATTGATTCTAAATGTAATAAATATGAGCGTGAATGAAGTGTCATTATTGTCAAGTACACTTAAGAATAATTTTTGTAAGATATACAATATATAGAATAAAGAGATGGAACACTTAAACAGTAACATCTCAGAGTAAATTAGCTTGATAATTCAATAAGATTTATAGTCTTATTTTTCTGTCTCTATTTTACCAATTCAGATTTTGCCCATGAGATGATAAAACATTTCATTAAGTATGGGCTGGAGAGATGGCTTAGTGTTTAAGGTGTTTGTCTGCAAAGCCTAAGGATCCAAGTTTGGTTCCCAGTACCCATATAAGCCAGTTACACAAGGTGGTACATGTGTCTAGAGTTCATTTGCAGTGGCTTTAGGCCCTGGTGTACCCATTCTCTCTCTCTAAATAAATAAATAAATAAATTAAATAAATAAATAAATAAATAATTTCATTAAGTAAAATATTTTAAACTGGCTTATTTTACACACTTTAAATTTATATCATATTATCAGTCAATGTTTAAAATATTAGCATAAATATTATGCCTGTAAATTGATAATAATTGAAGTCTATTTTTCATCTGTTTATACTATAGTGACTATCAGATACATTGTTCAATAGGGTTTATATGAAAATATTCTTCAAATTATAGCTTATGTTAGTAGGAAATCTCTAGAATTGGAAATTTTGCCTTTATGTGTGTGTGTGTGTGTGTGTGTGTGTGTGTGTGTGTGATATGAACTTGTGTGTATGTGTCTTTGTGTGTGGGGGGTATATGTGTTTGTACAGGTGTGCATGCATATAGAGGCTAAAAGTTGGTGTCAACTGTCTTCCATGATACTCTCATATGTACTTATTGAGACAGAGTTTTTCATTTGAAACCACACATATTGGGCTAATGTATCTATGATGGTTTGGATGTGAATGTGTGTTCCTCATAGCCTTCAGTATTTTTGGATAAAAGTTAAGCTTCCTCACGAAGTGTCCAGCAGCTGGCTGGAGTAGGTGTCACTGAGGGAATCTGAATTCTAGTCCCAAATTGTGTGCAGAGCAGTCTGAGCTCTGGCAGGGCTTTTAATGTTTGCTGGTGTTGGTGTTTTGCTTGGCTGCAGCCATTTCTCTCTGTTTGGATTTATGGAAGTAAGCAGCCACTTCCAACATTGTTGGAACTTCTCCTGGATATGTAAGCCTGAAATCTGTTCTTCCCATAAATTATGTCTGCTTGGGTGTCTGTCGAGCAATGCAGAGCTGACTCCAGCACTATCTACAGCTTATTTATGCTAAGGATTCCTTTTTTGCCTCCCAAGCATTGGAATTACAGGATCCTCCACCACACCTAACCTTTACATGAATGCTAGGGGTCTTCCCTTTCACTAAAACCTTCTATCTTTTTACCAACAATGATATAGCAAGCATTATTGTGTCTTTTAACCAGTTTTTCTTTTCTTTTCTTTTCTTTTCTTTTCTTTTCTTTTCTTTTCTTTTCTTTTCTTTTCTTTTCTTCCTTTCTTTTCTTTTCTTTTCTTTTCTTTTCTTTTCTTTTCTTTTCTTTTCTTTTCTTAACCAAAGTCTGGAATGTTCTTTCCTTTCCTTACTTATTCATGTTGATGCAGAATTGTGGATGTAGGGAGGGATTAAATTCCCCAAGGATGCAGATCTAAGGCCTGTGGACCCCAACTTTTGGGTCTTTGTTCAAGTTAGCAAAGGATTGAAAACACAGACTTAATGAAAGGTTAATTAGGGTGTATAAGGTTAATTTTAGGGAGAGTCATGATCCAGAAAAAATGATAGCAGGGAAACCCAAACCAAAGGAAAACTTCCCTTTGCCATCCTGGGAAAGTGGGAGGGAAGATGGAGAAAAATCTCCCACACATAGGGAAATGTCTGGGCACACATACCCATGAAAAGTAAAGCAGGAGAGCCCAAGCCCAAATATTCCATGGCATAGTGGAGTAAAGAAAACCAAGACAGAATAAGGGTCTCAAAAATGAAAGAGAGATCATACATGTAGCAAAGCAGGAAATTATCCAAAAATAAAATGCATGCTGAAATTAAAAAGCCAAAAAAAAAAAAAAAAATCCCCTTTCCTAGACAAAAGAAGCCAAGAAACAAGGACTAGCAGAGTTAGCGGCCAGGAGAGTGAGAGAGGTTTACACAAATGGTCACACATAGTTACGATCTTTTATATGGTGTGTGAGGGAGAGACCTTATTGGTTGATAGACACAAGAGGCTGACACAGGTGTGCAAAGCCTGGAAAAACAAGAAGAAGCAGGAGGCATAGCTGACTTGTGGCTCACAGCCATTTTTCATGAGTCTGGGTTAAATACAGGTTCCAGTCCTGCCAGGCCAGATAAAGTGGCATCTCACTAATCCTCTGTCCCTGACTAGCTGTGTATTGAGACAAACAAACAAACAAACAAACAAACAAACAAACACTTTGTTCCTATTCTGAATTAATGTGTTTGAAATTTAAGTACACTTTTTCTCTGTATGCCTATCCCTCACTGTCACCAAAATTAGCATTCCCCTGTATTCATATTATTTCTCCTGTATTTTTTTATATATTACTATTAACATCCTATAGGTTGTATAAAACTGACTGCTGAAAACTATAATCAACTGCATTATTTACTATATTTATTCCTATGCTGTGCTTTCTCACAGAATGCTAAAGCATAGAGATCATTTAAGTTTTTTGTCACTAATTGACTCCACACAGAAGAGTGTGGTACTCATATATTAAACAGAAGGACATACAAGTAACTGGATTTGGATATAGTATGCACATCTATTCATTTGTTGCATTATAAATAACATAAAAATATGCAGATAAAATGAGGTAAACAATAAGTTCTTGCATTAATTCAATATATTATTTTATTCTTGCAACAAATGATCATTTTGAAATTATTGTTTCATAGGGAAAGTGTATTTGTTTCTAAGAGAATACCTGTAGTAAATTTTAAAAAAGGAGAATGAATTAAATTCATCTATTTTAACATCTTTAATACTGTGTTGTCAAATTGAGTTGAGTTTGGTGCATTTGCAATTGTGCCATTTTTTTTTTCAATATTTCAAGGAAAAAACTGTGTACTAGCAAAAAGTACTAAAAATGTGTGACTATTTTAATAAAAGTAATCTCAAGCATTATATATTATAATTTATTGGATATTTAACATGGTATAATAAACACTACTGTTTTCTACAATATAGTTTTATTATATTTTCTTTATTTTCTTTTTACTTAATTTTGAAGTGCTTTATGATTAAAGAATAATGTAGGGTAATCATTCAAGATTTTTAAAAAATATTTATTTTTATTTATTTATTTGCAAGTAGCAAGAGAGAAAGAGAGAAAAATGAGACAGTCAGAGGGAATGTGTGCACCATGGCCTCCAGCCACCCCAAACAAACTCCAGATACATGCACTACTCTGTGCATTTAGCTGCATAATGGGTACTGGGGAATGAAGCCAGGGTGCTGGGATTTGCAGACAAGAGTCTTGACTGCTGAACCATCTCCCCAGTCTTCCTACTGATGTTTTTAAATTTTTTATTGACAGTTTTCATTACTACAGGTTTTAATGTGCTTTTTATTCAATCTCAGGAAAAGAGAAATATTTAATTAGTCATTTTGTAATTTTCATTTTTAATATTTACTTGAAGATGTATATTCCTGTCTGAAGATCAAACTAAAAACAATTTATAACATATATTCATGAACATGTTATATTCTTGAATATATTTTAGCTATGGAGCTTGCAAGAGACATATTTTATTTCTTATCTAGTTAAATATCATTAAAGTGAGTGGTAGCTGTGTTTTCTCCATTTCACAATTCAGAATTCAACTTTTGATTTTAAATTAATTGACTATTCTGAAACAGAACTTTTTTTGTTTGAAACAACTGAACTTTATTAATTGAACTTTTTTTCTACTGTATATACTATTTCTATCAGACATCATGCAAACATATATTGTGTGTTCAAGTGTACTAAAATTCTCAGGGGTAGTAATTGTAAATGAATTTTTAATTTTTTTTTGAGAGAGACACAGAGAGAGACAGAGAGAGAAAGGGAGATAAAGTCAGAGAATAGGCGCCAGCAGCCTCTCAGTGCTGTGAACGAATTCCAGATGAGTGAGCCCCCTTGTGGGCATGTGCATCATTGCGCACTTGCATTACTTTGCATCTGGCTAAACGTGGGACCTGGACATTGGAACCAGCATTCTTAGGTTTAGCAGGCAGGCATCTTAACCGCTAAGCCATCTTTCTAGCCCTGTAAATGAATTTTAAAATATTCTGAGGAATTTGATATAAACAGCCAAAAGCAATTTATATTGGATTATTTTCCTTTTATTTTACCTTATTATAATATGATGCTAATTAAAGTTGTGACTTTTAAAGTCAAATTGATTTTTTTTAAGCCACTTTCAGTATTAAGTGGCATATATATTTTTAATATTTTACTCAAATTTTAGTTATTCTCCCAATAGAATGTTTTATTTTAGGAATAAAGTTTTATATTTTATAATTTGTTGAATTTGTAATGTTAAATAATAGTTTCAATAGCTCTAAACATACAGAAGGAAGCCTGACTTCATAAGAAGAAAAGTAGCTTCATTGATAATATTATTGTAGAATTTCTCATGAGAAAACTCTATGGAGATTCATTTCATCATGTCCTAAAGCAAGGCACCTACATTCAGTGTTTGCAGAAAGTAACGCTGAAAACAACAATCCCCCCTGGTGTAATCAGCACATGCTAGAGTAGTAGGACACACCACTATGAGTTACTATGGACTATGGGGCTCAAATGCTATATAGCTTCCTAATTTATGCAGGCATCATTTTAGTGGTTTTGTTTTTATAGTAACAAAATCTTTTCAAATTTAATCACTTCTCAGCAAACTTCAGAGTAGAATATAAGTCACAATTGCTAATGATGCTTAGTTTTTCATTAGCAGTTTTGTCTTAATCTTTCTTTTTTTTTTCTTTTCATGTACTTTATTTTGCTCCTTATTTTCCATGAAATCCTAAAAGAAAATGCATTCTGGACACAGTCAAACTTTATGCAAAATTTCAAAATCAAAGACAATATAATTGTATTCACTAATCTGTTATCCACTTAGTAATTTGTTTGCTTGTTCCATCATTTAATAGTCATAGGGACAAAAGACAGATATTAAAAGAGACAAAGTCTGTGCCTTGTTGAAGCTTATAGTTTTGTGATTGGAGAGAGAGACAAGCATGTCTAAACTCATACAGAATATGAGCTGGTGTCATGCAGAGAAGTAGTACAAGCCAGCCTAGGAGCTTGGAGAGGTGAGTTTCTATGAATAGGGGTTATAGTTTTCTTAAATAAAGTGGTCAAATTAAGGTATGGAAAATGATGGCAGATGAATATGGAGCAAAAGGCAGTAAGGAAGAAAGTACTGTGGATGTCAGGAGAAGAACATGGCAAATAGCAGAAGAGAAGGCCATCAGTCATGAAGCAGTAACATAACCTGTCTAGTGTGGTCCTATGACAGGAAGTGCTGATGACTGGATTGGAAGTAACTTAGAGGGTAGTCAGATGACATAGAGCACTGAAAAACAATGACTTATTTTTTTTTAATTTTTATTATTTTATTTTATTTATAATTTATTTCTTTTTAAAAGCTAAGTTTAAGATCCATTTATTTTAGTAAACTTAAGGAAGTGTTATAAGAGAATTTAGTACATTTTTAAAATAAATGAAACCAAAAAAGTATTAATGTTTTGAGAGCCTTAGAAACATTTCATGCATTTCCCCATACAATCAGTACCTGAAATGAATAAGTTGAAAGGTTACTGAATTGAAAAATTGTGATGATTAAATGTTAAAATAACTTATTTTTACGTAAGAAATAGGAACAAGTAATTGTCTTTCTAGATCAAAATATATATGTTATCATTTGAATTTATTCAATAGATAGGTTCCTGAATTACAATTAATCAATCATATATCCAAAGTTAGTAACAGTAATTTGACATGTTTTTACACGTATGCCTAAATCATAAAATATGGAATAATTACTGAGTATTATAATAAATGCTCACAATCTTAGCATTTGGGAAGAAGAATAATGATTTACATAAGTACAGGACTCAAAACAAAATAAAACAACAAAAATGTAAAATAAAATAACTTTAACTTTATGTTACTTAGGAAATTCCATAAAATATTAGTATATAAAAATATAGCTTTGGGCTGGATATATGTCAGTGGTTAAGGCACTTGTCAGCAAAGCCTTATGACCAGGGTTCGATCCCCAGTACCCACATTAAAAAACACCTTGGAAACAATAATTGTTATATAGAATATTTAGTGATAGCCTTACTTATTGGGTTATAAGAATGGACTATAGAGAACTAGGGACATGAAATCAGTTACTTTGATGTATACATTTTATTATGTGATGATACTTTCTGCTATGTCTGTGCCAGATAGTTATGTAGACAAATGTTAGGCTTTTCCACTAAACTTTACAATGAGGCAATGTAGAAATGAAAGAAAGAAAGGGTAATGAGTATAGAAAGAGAAGACAGGAGAGAGAGAAGAGGTATGTCCTTGAAAAGTGTATTGGGACTCACAGCCTTTCTCTTTTTTCTACTTACCTACTCTATGACATGTGAAGTTTCCTCATGTCTTACACTCCAGGTATAACATACTGCCTCAACACTGGCCCCAAAGACATGGGCTAACTGGACATTGAGCAGCCTGAAACTGAGCTCCAAAATAAACTTTTCTCTTTTGTAAACCATTTGGTTACAGTACTAGAACCCTAGCACAGATAATTGAATATTTATCTTTTGTGTACTGTGGGAAGAAAATTGCCAATGGATAGGTAGAATGGTTGAGAGGAACACCAAAGGCTCTATTTACTTTAAATAGAATACTTTAAAGACATCTGTGTCATGAATGCATAGAATTTTGTTTTGGTTTTTAATGCTCTGAGATATAACTGAGAAATTATTATATCTAATCTGCCCTTAGACATTTCAACACTGCTGAAGGTAAAGCTGTGTATTTATACTTAAAAAGAATTTATCATATGCTTACCAGGTAAATCCTCCAAAAGAATTATGGTTAAAATAAGTTAAAACAAAATGTGAAAATTCTCCAATTATCATTATAAAGTTTATTTCAGTTTCAAATATTTACCTAGTTAAGTACACTTATAGTTTTGCATATATTTTAAAAGCCATTCCATATACTGTCAAGCTTTTTTTTAAATAAGTTTATATCATCCTACTAAAAAATAAATAAAACAAACTTTAAAGTTAATAGGATTTTTCCTTATAAGGTATTTTTCATTTGTTTATCTGGGAGATATCTTGAGCACAGATCTTAGCAACTTGAAGAAATGTCAATGACTAGCTCTGCCTAGAGGAGAAGATAAGGTCACCACTTCTATCCTACTGAAAATGCTAAAGCCAGTCACATCTCTTGTTTTTCACACATGAGAAGATTGAAAAATACTCAGACTGAACTGATCAGATGGCCTGTGTCCTTGCTTGTTTGTTGTTAGGTTTGGCCTATGTGAAGATTTATTATGTGGAAACATTTGAATTATTTGATGTGAGTCTCAGAACATAATTAATACTAATAAGCAGACAGTAGCAGAGATATAATTGTTTGTAATTTTTCTTACATTTCTATTATTTTCTGTTTATAAAGTATAGTCTAGTATTTTGGAAAGCATGAACAATTATAGTACTATGAATATGATAAATCTTGTTTCTTTTCTATATATAAATTCAAAGTAATACTTGTAATTAGTTCTATTTAATTAACATGAAATAATTAGTACTTGTAAAATAAATTTGAGTGATAATGGTTTTCAAATTAACTCAGATGTTTTCTTAGGGTCTTGAAACTTATTAAATTGCTATATTGGTCCATTTTATATTTTACAATTTAATGGGATGTAAAGTTTTGTCACCCACATACCTTCCTAGCTGCCGCAAACTCGTTTATTGAGGAAGTACACGGAGTTTTATAAGGGGCTGGGCTGGCTAATCATTGTATGGGGTGGTCCCCTTTTTGTTACTAATGACAACCTGTCTCCAGACAGATCATCTTGTAGCAGGTTTCTCACGAGCATGGGACTGTAGCTATTGTCATGCCAGGTCTGCACAGAACGCCATATTCACAGAAGCCACTTCCTGGTTTCTCTGCCATGCGGTCTGGCTAGGGCCAGGCCTGCATTGTGCCATACATAGTTTGTCAAGAAGAGTTAATTTTTTCAAGTCTTGATACTGAAAACAGTTAAGACATTTTGCTTTCTGACAATATGACATTCATTTTACTCCATTGAACAGGCTTTTTATGTTAATTTTCAATGAACTATCATTAAATACAAAGGAAAGGTTGAATTTCAAGATTGCAATACTACTGCTTCTGCTCTTTGGTCTTTTCTCACTCTTCCTCATTTTCTTCTGTTTTTCAACTCTGGCACCTGGCAATAATAATACCATGAGGGCCCTTGAAATGTCACATTCCTGACATTTTACACAGTAGATATAGGTCATATAATTACATATACATCTTCTGTAAAAGGTCAGGAAACTTGGTGGCTGCTGAAATTAAGCCAAAATCATACTTTCTGGAAAGAATTTTTAATTTCATAAAAATTACATACTAATAATATGCTCCATAAAACAAGTCCAATGTTGAATATACTTATAAGAATTGAATTCAGAAAGCTTTTGTTTGGAAAATCTGTTTATTCAGGTTGTGGCAGGTTATCTTAAGGAGGAGCAATCAGTCTGCCATAAAGTCTTAATTCTTAAGACCGCAGTCTTGTCAGTAACATTATTAAAGCCATTTATTATAATATTTGGCACTTTATATCCTCTTATTTCCTGACAGAGTTTAAGTTTCTATGTTATGTTTTTAAGCTTGATTTTGTTTCTTGGTAAGGCCAGTATTAGTGACACTTTTTATTTTCTTTCTTGGGAGCACAAAATGCTTTAGCAGTAAAAGAGAGAAAAGTGAATGTGTTTGCCATGGTCCTATAATGGAAGAGAAATTAAAATGAGGGACAGAAACTAAGGTAACTGACTAAATTGTATACCACTGTATTCTTCTAAATTTGTAAACTGCAAACTTGTAGGAAATACGAGACATGACTTAGAAACCTCCATCCTTAATGTTACAAAGGACTGTGACTGAGGGTTACCCTTACTGTTGTGCATTCCTGGATTACACAAGAGGGTCAACTGAAAGACTAGTTTTTAGGACAAATCAAAGGCAAGAAGCCTTCTTTGGAATTCAACATAGTTTTCTTTATTTTGTATTTTTAATAGATAGCATTATTGTAATTTTTACTTTGTTGACTACTACACTGCGATTTTGTATAAACTGTCTTCTATTTGTGCAGCTATGATTCATATACCATATGTCCCTTCTTAGAAGCTTTTGTGTACCTCTAAAACTATTTAATCATCTTTAGTATCTCATTCAGGAGAACTTCTTACTCACATTCAGGCACTCTTCCATATTATGGGCCTATAGTACAGAGACTACTAATTTTTCTGTTGACTGATATTTAAGGTCTTTTAGGATGCTATAAAGTATTAACAAGTAAATTATTGAATGGCAAGTGGTCATTTTTTTCAGTTTAGAATTTAGTAAATGTTAGTCTTATATCTGACTCACTGGAACACTGGAAAATAAATGTCTGAAAGATACTTGGGACTGAATTCATTAATTTTACAGTAGCTACAAAGAATCCTTTTGGAAAATGAACCAATTATGGCCATAATCTAAGCTGTTCAGCCCAGTTATGGAGGAAGAATATGTGTACTTTTACTGGCACAGTGAACTCACAATTCTAGAACAGTGCATCTTAATATGTGCTGAACAAACACAATTGTATTTGAACAACGTGCATCAATCTTATGGGACTGCTCAATAGGACATGGATGGCGGCATAGTTTGAAGCTTGCTAAAGGGTGAAAAGTTATGTGTGTGATATTCTAATATCTTTTGGGTTTTGTTGCAGAAAGAATGAAATAACTGCAGTTAAGTTCAAAAAGACCTTTAGAGATGTAAACATATAAGAAGTTGGAGAGTTTGAAGAAATCAAAGGTTACTCTGGTGGTTACAATGTTATACCATAAATCTGGATAGGTAGAGGAGAAGGTGGAGTGAAGACATGTTGACAACTAGTTATTTACACTGTGATCATTGATGTGGCTTTTTAAATTGTGTATAAGTTTAGACATAAGGGTAATAAGGAATATATGTTTTATAGCTCAGGTAGTAATATGATAGATTATGAAGTTTTAGGGATATATTAATTTGAGTTTAAGGCACAGACATATTTAGCCTAAACTGGAGTAGAAAGGAGATTCTTAAAATTCATATCATATTCAGTTTGGCATAAAAAGTTATTCAAATCTTTCCCATAAGCAAAAGGAATCACTGAGTATTCTTTCATTCTGAGATAACCATTTTCTTTCTGGGAATTTGTAGGAACAGAAGAAGTAAATGACATGAAAGTCTGAAAATTATAGGAACATTTTTGGGAATTGACTAATTTTTTGTATCTGATAATCCAGAAATTCTTACTTATTTTTTTTTTTTTTTATTTATGTTGACTGTGCATGCCTAACTTCTGATATGCTATGGGTTACTCAGCTTTTTTATTTCTAAAAGAAGCATTTTTTAAGGAGAAAGTGTTTCTTTTTCTTTTCTTTTTCTTTTTTTTTTTTTTTTTTTGAGAGAGACACAGAGAGAGAGAGAGAGAGAGAGAGAGAGGAAGACAGATAGAGACAGGCTGGCCAGCAGCCTCTCAGCTGCCGTAAACGAAATCCAGATGTGTGTGCCCCCTTGTGGTCAAGTGCGGCATTGTGCCCTTGTGTCACTTTGCATCTGGGTAAACATGGGACCTGAAGATTGGAACCAGCGTTCTTAGGCTTAAGAGGCAGGCACTTTAATCACTAAGCCATCTCTCCAGCCTGGAAATGTTTCTTTTTAGTCACAATTTCAAAAGTTTCAGCCCATGGTTGCTTGGCCACACTGTCTGTTAGCATACGGCACAATAGTACATCATAGAAGGAAGGTATAGTGGAAAAACCATGTTCAGCTCATGCTTTATCAGAAACAAAGATGAAGAGGACCTATTCTTAAAGGTTGTGCTACCTCCCACTAGCACCATGGTCTGGAACCAACCTCTACTTCATGAGACTTTGCAGACACTTTATCTTTCATTCTTTTTTTTTTTTTTTTTTTTTTTTTTTTTTTTAGTTTTATTTATTTGAGAGAGAGAGAGAGAGAGAGAGAGAGAGAGAGAATGGGCACTCCAGGGCTTCCTGCCACTGCAAACCAACTGCATGCACCAGTGTGTGCATCTGGTTTATGTGGTTCCTGGGGAATCAAACTGAGGTCCTTTGGCTTTGTAGGCAAGTGCCTTAACCGTTAAGCCATTTCTCCAGCCCTAGCTCTCATTCTTAGTAACAAATTTCATGCCATATTTTATTCATTAGTATATAAGAAAGAAATGTAATTTTGCTTACAATTATAGTTTATTTGCTGAGACTTAATCAAATAAAATTAATAACATTAATCATTATTATGTTTTATTGACAATTTTTATAGAGGCATATAATGTATTTTGATCATTAAACCTTCCCATTACCTTCTTTTGTCCCATTTGCATATTTCTCTTCCACTGAGCTTCTTCTAATTTCAAACTAGTCCATCCTTTACTTTTATGTGTTTTTTTCCTTGTGTATGTGTGTGTGACTCACTAAGTTTTATTAGGGTTGCCTGCATGAGCATGAATGGAGGATTATTTACCTGAGCTTGTGTCATTTACCAGTGTCTCTACCACTGAAGAAAATGCCTTTTTCTTCCTCAGCAACAATTAACTGCCAATAACTCCTCAGTGAGGGATGGGTAAATCATGCCTTGTTCTACCATCAATTAGGGACCCAATATTGCATAGGTTTTGTGTAGGTAATGACCATCACTGTTAGCTCATGAATGCAAAGGCCATGCTATGTCCAGAATGCAGTATTCCACAGTATTTCTCTCCATCATCTAGAGTTCTTACATTCATTCCACCTTTTCTTATACAGTGTTTCCTGAGCCTTCCTTTGAACACTCAACAATCACTTATTTTCAGCACTTTGAGTAATGTTATTCTCCCTAGCAGACACTGCCAGCAGTAAAAAGAAACTTCTCTGACCAGAGGTGAGGGCAATACTAATCTATGGGCATAAACTTAAAGATTTAGAAGGCAATTTGATGTCATAGCATATCCCTTTAGCCAAATAATAGTAGATTCTTTTCTAGGGCCTATGATGTTCCTAAGCATAGGCTTTTGACTAAATTTTCAGTACCAGGATGAATTCTGCCTTATAGAGCAGTCCTCAAAGCCAACCACACAGCAATTGGTTACCCCTATAAGTGTCATGCCACTCTTGTCCCTGATATTTTGAGACAGGTTGTCATATAGGTCAGGCTAGCCTTGAACTCACTATGTAGGTAGGAAAGACCTGATTCTTCAACCTCTCCATCTCCTTAAGATTATCCTTATGCATCAATATGCTCAGCCCACATATATTATGTGTGTAATTATATATATATGGAAAATTTTAATATATTAACATATTGCAAATTTGTCATATCCTGTCGCGACTGCCTCGACCAGCAAGGAAGACGCAACGCTCGGACTCTTCTTGAAGCAGTTTATTCAGGAACCTTGAACAATCTTCTGACCCCTTAAACAATCTTCTGACTGACTGACTGACTCACTGACTGACTCACTGACTCACTCACTCACTCACTCACTCACTGCCTGCCCGACTCACTCCCTCCCTCACTCACTGACTGACTGACTGACTGACTCACTGACTCACTCACTGACTGACTGCCTCACTCTCTGACTCACTGACTGCCTCACTCACTGACCCACTGACCCACTCACTCACTCACTGACTCCCTCCCTCACTCACTCACTCACTCACTCACTCACTGACCCCGGGACAAGCCCGCCCAAAGCTTAAGAAGCCTTTGAACAGCCAACCCTGGTGTGCCACGTGGTGAATGCAGATAGGTCCACATATGCGGAAGCAAGCCTAGATCACGGCCCAAGCCAAATAAGGACTTGTTTATCCAGGAGAGCACTCGCCATCGGGAAGGTGGAAGGCGGAAGCCAGCGCCATCTTTAAGGCGCGGCACCTCGCAGCTCTCTACAATATCCCTATCAGGTTATTCTCTTTTTTCCCCTCTCCCCTGCCCCTATTACACTGAGGAGCTTTCTCAACGGGTCTATGGATAATAATTGTGAGGTCATGAATGCATGAGTTGGTTCCTGTGGGGTGGACAATGTCTAATAGTACAACTTCTCACCCAGTGACACTGATATTTGTTTTTGCCCACTCTTCTGCAGTAGTCCTAGTATGATTGGCCTTTAAATTTCTTGATTCTCAGACCTGCAAGTGTGAAGGGTTCCTTTCCTTTCCCATATCCCCTTAATTTTTCTGGTGTGAACCTGACATGAGGGTGCATGGCTATAATTCCAGTAGTATAGGGAGACTAAGGAGGGGAGATTGCCTGGAGGTGAGCCTGGGCTACACAGCAAGAGGTAGTGTGAGAGGAAAGTGGATGTGACTATGTGAGGGCAACAGGAGGAACTGGTGTGGTAGAAATGCTATACAACTTCACTATAAATATCAATATCGCCACTATTACATTGTGCTAAGTAGTTTTGTATGACCACTGGAGAAAACGGGTTTAAAAGCTCCTAGAATCTGTATTATTATTATTATTATTTTCATTTCTATTTGCATATTTTTATAAAGTAGGAACTTTCTGTGTACACATCATGTGCTGGTAACATCATTCTCCTCCTCCATGCCCCCGTTCTGCTGAGGACCTTCCTCAGTGGGATTGCTGGTATTCATCATGGAGTTGTGGGTTATGAGATGTGAGGGCAGTGGTCAGTCATTGTAAGTTGGTGGGGGGGAGGGCGGACAATGCCTCTGGACATTCCCTTTCACTCTGTCACTCTTATAATAATCTTTCTACCCCCTCTTCCCTGAGCTGTGGTAGGTGTGTTTTAAGTCTACCTCAGGGTTGAGCTCCCATCAGTTTCTGGATTTCTGCTTTGGCATGTTTTGAGTATCCTCAGTGTAGGTGTCCATCACCCTGGCCCTGATCGTCAGGCTTTCTTTTGAAGCATCACTCTTGTTTATCTCACTTATTTCTGTGTGGTTTCACCAAGGCCTGGCTGATGTTTGAGGGGTGGTTTGTTTCCTCTATTCTCACTCCCTTCTGAAAAAAAATTCTTCAAGAGAGAATAAGGCCAGTATAGGTTAAATGGAATAAGCATTGTTAATTAAGAGAGATTTTGATGGATGTAGCCTAACTTTTGGCCAAAGACTATTGGGAACTTCACATTGGAGTAAGTAACCTTGGTCTTCCTAAGAATATGACTTGGTTTCCAATTCTAGCCATGTATTTATTTCCACTGAGCAGATCTCTTAGCCAATAACAGAGTCATTGGTTTCCCAGCTAGGCTGTCTGTCACCATTGCACAGGTATGTACAACTTGTCAGGCTGGTTGCTTTCATATAGTAGTGTCCCCTGCTTGCTCACAATGTTGTTGGTCATTTTCCCTAGCACCTTATGTAGCACTTTCCAGCACTATGTGGGCAGACCATCTGGGAACTGGCTTCCTTCCAGATTCTTTGATGTTTTGTGCCAGCAGCATAGCTTTAGATGTTACACTAGGTAGCATTTGTGGGGCACTTACTGAATCAAGTACATTTTGTTGCCAGAAAAAAATATACAAAATATATGTTAAGACACAGGATGCTACTTCTTAGTCACCAGGGGAAAGCAAACAAAAGACATATGTAAAGTTTCACATGGCTGCCTCTTCAGGTTTCTTTCTCGCCTTGGTTTTGTGATGTTATTGTTTATAGTTTGCATCTGGTAGAAATGTTATTCCCAAGTCAATGCAGTAACAGTTGGGAAATTGGGACCCTTGTCTAATTTATATGGTTTCTTTCAGATAGATTTAAAGACAGGGTGAGAACCAACAAAGTGTCATGCTTCTTAGAGATTTGCTTTAGCTTATCTTTTAGTGTACTTTAATCAAATAAGAATCCTATAACACTGGGAAGAACAATGACATTCTTTTTTTTATTATGTCTCTTTTAGAACTGTCATTATAAGTATTCGAAATGTCTAGGTGGCTTTGATTCAAAAGTTCATTTTATATGGAGATAGTAATGTTTTACTTTCTCATATGACAAAAATAAATTAAAATATCAAGTGTTATAAATTAAACAAGCATTGTTTTCTAACTGCTATTGATATATATATTTCCACAAATTTAAAGAACATAAGAAATTAAAGAAATTAAAGTTCCAACTAGTTTAAAAATGTTATTTTTCACAGATTTAAATTTGTACATATCTTTAAATCAAAACATCACAGATTTAAATGGATCTGAATTTTATATTGATTCAAGAAATAAAAGTAGCTAGAAAAAAGAAGAAATATCATTTGGTTCATACCCTTAAATGCTGCAGTCATTATGTCAGGGTTTTGTTAATGTGACAAATTACTGGGAGAAACAGTTTAAGGAGAAAGGGTTTATTTTGGTTCATGATTTCAGAAGCTTCATCCCATGGTCTTTTGACTCCATTTCTGTAAACCTGAGGCAGACAGAATATCATGGTGATATTACAGTGAGAATACAAGAGTGAGATTGAGAACATAAGAGAAAGAAAGGAGAGATGGGAGAGAGTATGTATGTATAGGAGAGAGAAAAGGAGAGAGATAGAACAAGATATGCTTTGCAAGGCTTGCCTTGATCCATCCTTTCCTCCTGTTAGGCCCCATGTCCTAGTAGACCAGTCAAGTATGCACTAATCAATGGATCACTTTATTTAAGGTTAGGCAATGAGCTCATGAGCCACAAGAAATATTGCAAGAGCTTTAGTGAGACAGATCAAGGTGCATGCACATGCACATACACACACACACACACACACACACACACACACACACACACACAATAAGATTCCTTCCTAGGTGAGTGGACAGAAGATACAAGGTGTCCGGTAAGCATTGTTGACTGAGAGCCTTCATCTAGATTGTTACATTTACTCTATTATTTATATAGTACCACATTTAATGAATATCTTAAACTGTCTGAGAAAATGTATTAATAAGAGGAGCTGTTATTCTGATGCATTACTGATTATTGGCTGTTATTATTATTTTTTTTTGCCATCAACAATTAACTAGGTTAATGCTAGAGAAGCTAAATCATTGCACTTTCACAGCAATTCTCCAGACTCATATGTATTCCTGAGTACTGCATGCTCTAGAAATTGATAGAAGACCTATTATGAGAGCTGTTGATTCTATGCCTGCAGTTGTCAAAAATATAGTGTTAAAGCAAAAAGGTGACAGGCAGTCATTAAAGCACTAAGATTTTGTTCAGGAAACGCCATCCTAGAGAAAACCAGGTAGTAAAGAACTGAGTTCAGTTTGTTATGCAACAAAAACAGTTGGGATCAAAAGCGTCTTACCAGGTGGGGTTAGGATATCAGGGGATGGTGAGTGACTAAGAGGTTTCATCAAGTAGGATTCTTGCTAAAGCAGGTCAGGTGGGTTGATTATCTAGGGTGTGGATTGCCGTTATACTGGCTTTCCAGAATTCTTGCTAAGCTGGATGTTGTAGGCCTGAAAGTATCAGGGCCAAGGCTGAACACTGTAGGTCAAGAGAGATCATAGGAAGCAGTCCAACATCTAGTTAAGAATAGTTGAACTCTTTATATTTTCTCTCTTTTTCTTTTTCATTTAACCAGCATGTATTAACAATCCACATCTCACTATGGTGTATGACAGGGAAATAGACGGGGATAATTAAAAAATAATCACTAAGACATTTAAACATTTGTCAGGTAAAGGGGAAATGCTATGGATATAGTGATAAGAGTATTGATCAGATACCTGATTTAAGGATATAGAAGGATACAAAGATGGAAATAATCAGGTAGAATAAATATATTGTTGGAGTAAAAACAAATGAATATACACCATTATTCTTAATTTTGTTAAATAAAAATAATTTATTTCAATGTAAACTATAAAATACTATGTACTTAAGCCTAGAATAATGGAAATTGTAATTAAAATAATCCTCTTTTGTAGGATTTTTATATTCATTGAACAGATTTCATATCACATGATTAATCCACATTTCTTTTACGTCATCTTTGTTTGTACATTTGAAATCATAGTTCCTTCTATGAAACAGCTTTTCTATGGATATTTTATAATGTTTATTCACTCGGAATCCACTGATCCTACTTTGTAATTAATTCTTCAGATTTTTTTTGTTTGTTTTAGTTATATAAGTAGGGCTGAGAAGCAGCTCAAAGGCAATGTGCTTATTTCGCACTTAAGAGCCCTCATTTGACTGCCGACATAATCATCACAGTGCTGAATAGAATAAAATGTGCTAAACAAGTTCTGTTCTTCAGTCTGAACCCCTGATCTGGCTTGTATACACCTGTGGCCAAGGTCATCTGCTTCTCAAACAACAGAAAGACATTATATTGTCATCCTTGTTTATGTTCAGTGATTAATCATCAAGAATTTTCTGTTGTTCATATAATCTACCACTTACATTTACTTTCTTGCCCATTTCACAGTTGTAGTGATGATGAATAAGTGAAACTTAAGGTACAAAAAAGCAAATCTGAAGCTGTGTTTGCAGCATTAAGATCAAAAAGCTAAGTGAAGGAATTAGGCTAAATGAAGGGAATTATTCAGGAGATTATTGGAAAAGGATTAGAGGCAGCATTAGGCAAAACTGCATGCTCTGTACTTGCTTGATTATGCTGTACTTCTGACTGCCTGAATGGCAGAGATAACCCACGCTCCGGGCTGGGCTTCCTGCAGCTACTGCGTGATTCATACTCTCTGTTTTTTCAACTTTGGTGAAGGGACAAAGAGAATGATTGCTTTATGGATTTTTTTTTTTTTTCATCTGCACACACACACTAATCTCAATTGAAAATAACCAGCCCATATTATCCTGGTTTAGCATTGTCAGCAGTTTTGACACATATTTAGTGACAAGGTTGTAAACTTTTAATGTAGTGAAACAGGAAGGCTGTTTGCTATCCAAGGAGTAGTACTGTCATACCTGAAGGACCAGAGATATGCTATGTCCTTGAGAACAGAAGCCTGGTTTCAATAAAGATGAAATGATAAACTTGAAAAGCCTAACTTGACTTTTCCCATTTTTTTAAATTATAGAAATTAATTTATTCAATATACATAATCTATTTTATTATGGTTAAAACACAAATAAAATATCTGCTTTCAAACTGCCATGTGTGCAGTAGAGTGTTTTACCTACAAGCACAATGCTGGATATCAGAGTGTTTTTCTATTGAAGAAGCACAGATCATTAGAAAAAGATACAAATGATACTTGTAAGTAAGTATGATCACATGCCACTTTAAGCGCAGTTCTCTTTAGTGTAGACTCCCAGGACATGTTGTTAGCCAATGCAGGTAGCCTAGCAAAGCACTACTTCCTATAACATCATAATGTCTCTAAGATAGGAAGAGTGAAATGGATATATGCTATCCAAACTGCAAACATGACATACATGTACCTATGTGTTTATTCACAGGGTTAACCAGGTTATTCTAATGTTTATAAAGGGCTTCACTGAGGCAAAGATCAAAGTCACCAATCTACTTTCCATTTTTTCTACAAATTATTTCCTTGCTTTTGAATCTCCATTAATGGAAACTCCTGGCTTTCTTTATGTTCTCTCTGCTAAGATTGTATTTACAGTTGTAGTACATTTTCTTTTTTTGGGGGGGTGAGGAATATGCCTCCTCAGAAAAAAAAACACATCTTATGGCATATCTAAATTCCCAGAAGATTGAGACAGGAAGGACACAGAAGTCACGGCCAGCTTGGGCTACATAACAAGAGCCTATGTCAAAACCAAAATATAATACATCCAAGTCATTTATTACTTCATTGTAACCACTATTCTCTGAACTGATTCCTAAACATTCTTTTTATGTTTATGTGTGCACATGAGGGAAGACACGTGCGGGCACACACACACACACACACACACACACACACACTATCTCTATTATTAAGGCAGTCAGAACTGCAGTGTAATAAAGCAAGTACACAACATGATTATATATATATATATATGATGTGTGTGTGTGTGTAGAAAGATACCAAAACAGAAAAAGAGAGCAGTCACTACATTCAGGTAGTCATTGTATTTCCAACTTAACACAGCTTAGAAAACATGAGTATATTTCTCAGAACAAAGATGGGTCACATGGGAAAGAGAATTAGTCTGAAATGGTTTCAAGCAAAAACAGAGCTTAGATACTCCAGCAGTGAGAAGAAGTAGCATTTTCTGAGGAGATTTATAACAGCCAGAACTCAGGGTTACTCTGAGAAGCCCTGAAAGAACCACTGATGGACATTCCATAGCAGTACTGATGTTGACTGTTAACTGGTCACCTAGCCAGAAGAACATTCTTTAGAGGATTATTTTAGTTCATCTCCCATTCACTAATTTAACTCATGTTGGATTTAAAAAGTCATTTTTGTAGTGAGAGATAAGAATGCCAAACAAAATGCAAAAATAATAAACAAATGAAAAAAAAATCCAGCTCCCTTCCTTAGATAGGAGACATCTTGTCTGTAAAGGTGAAAAATGACAACTATAGATGTAAAGTTACTGGAATAAAAATCAAGTTTATTGCAGTTACTTTCTTATTGCTGGTACAATGCACCCAACTAAAAGCAGCTGATGGGACCGAAAGGTTTTATTTTTGCATATAGTCTCAAGAGGACTTGTCATGATTGCAGGAGAAAGCATGGCATGAGTGGAGGCTGGGTATTGCTTCTGCCATAGCAGGTGGCAAACAACAGGGAGAGGGAGTCAAGTTCTGGCAAAGAGAAACTGGCTATAACATCCCTAAGCCCACCCCAACAACATGTCCTCCCCCAAGGCTCCACCTCCCAAATTACCATCAGCAGGAGACCAAGCATTAGAAACATATGAGATTATGGAGGCTATCTGATTCAAACCACCACAGAGGCTATTCTTTTTTTTAAATTTATTTATTTTTATTTATTTATTACAGAGAGAGAGGGAGAGAGAGAGAGAGAGAGAGAAGAGAGAGAGAGAATGGGCACACCAAGGCCTCCAGCCACTGCAAACGAATTCCAGATGCATGTGCCCCCTTGTGCATCTGGCTTACGTGGGTCCTGGGGAATCGAGCCTCGAACCGGGGTCCTTAGGCTTCATAGGCAAGCACTTAACTGCTAAGCCATCTCTCCAGCCCACAGAGGCTATTCTTAGTGCCTTAGATCAGATGCTTTACTTTCTAAATAAATCTGTGCATTAGTAGTTATATGTAAAGCACCAAGGTACATATTTTCTTATCTCCTATAGTCAACGTTAAGAACTGAACCAAGGATCTCTGGGCATTCTGGACAAGTATTGAATTAACCAAGTATACCTTACCTTTATTGAACAAATATCATTATTATAACTAATCAATCTCAAGTATTTTTGTCTGAAGAAGACTTTATTTTGTGGTGCTAATTACAGTGCTTTAGTTACACTTTTGATTGTAGAGCTTGATTTTTTTATAGTCTCATACTGACCCCAACTTCCTGCACTTGTAAGTTCCTTCTTTCTTCTTTTTCTCCACATCTTCATGATTAGTTCCTTTATACTCTCCTTTTCTCTCTTCTCTTCTCTTCTCTTCTCTTCTCTTCTCTTCTCTTCTCTTCTCTTCTCTTCTCTTCTCTCTCTCTCTCCCTCTGAATACTGATTGATCCATTTTCATGGAAAATAGCACATCAATGGGACTAGAGTGATGGCTCATCAAATACATGCACTTCCTGCACAAGCATCAGGGCTCAAGGGGACCTGAAAGCAACTGAGGTAGACTCTCCAGAATCTACATTAAATAGCCAGGACTTGGCCACATGGGTCTGTAATACCAAGAGTTTCTTAGGGAAACAGAGACCTGAGAACCACTGAAGTTTTTGAAAAAGACGGCAAGCTCCAAAGTCATTTAGGGATTTGAACTTACACTGTGGTTGTGCTCTCTAGGTATACAAGATTTAGAATATCCTTTAATATAGCAGCTAGACATTACCCTATCACAGGTGAGGGGGTATGACTACAAAGAACAGAATGACCAAGCAATATGCCAAGAAGAAAGTCCTGCGTGCTATTTTGCTTCTCAATATCTAAGACAAAATGAACATCTGTTTTCCTTTATAGGATTTACACCTTTTTACAAGGACTGCAGTAAAGGAAACAGTGACTATATTGACAAAATCCAGTCACTGGAATTATTAACAATAAGATGACAGTATAAAACTAGTTTAAGGATGATAAAATATGTCTCATATAACTTGAATTTTATAACTATTGATATATGAAATATTTTGATGGTATAAAACCAAGATGTAATAATATTTCCATATCATAAAATATTGTCATTCTTATAATAAGAATTCTAGAAAACAGAAAAATGATCACATGTAAATATAACAGGATATCAGGGTTCAGAATGTCCTTGAATCCTAAACCCTAGGTCTCTCTCTACTTTTATTCAAAGAATTGACTAAAAACTGACTGAGAAGGAAAATTATTAAATTATTTTATTTATTGAAGTAAGCACAGAGCCAAGGAAAGGCACCCATGTGGTTAGAGATCCCACCTGGAGGGCCTGGGAAAACCATGGAAAGAAAAGAGAAGAAAAAAAAAAAAAAGGTTAGAGAGCTCTTGCCCTGCAGGAAGCTGGAGGGGATAAAGAACCCATGTGGAGAGTAATAGCTAAGGGGATCTCCCTGAACTCAGCCCTGCCAAGCATTAGAAACATATGAGATTATGGAGGATATCTGATTCAAACCACCACAGAGGCTATTCTTTTTTTTTAAATTTATTTATTTTTATTTATTTATTACAGAGAGAGAGAGAGGGAGAGAGAGAGAGAGAGAATGGGCACACCAAGGCCTCCAGCCACTGCAAACAAATTCCAGATGCATGTGCCCCCTTGTGCATCTGGCTTACGTGGGTCCTGGGGAATCGAGCCTCGAACCGGGGTCCTTAGGCTTCATAGGTAAGCACTTAACTGCTAAGCCATCTCTCCAGCCCACAGAGGCTATTCTTAGTGCCTTAGATCAGATGCTTTACTTTCTAAATAAATCTGTGCATTAGTAGTTATATGTAAAGCACCAATTTACATATTTTCTTATCTCCTATAGTCAACGTTAAGAACTGAACCAAGGATCTCTGGGCATTCTGGACAAGTATTGAATTAACCAAGTATACCTTACCTTTATTGAACAAATATCATTATTATAACTAATCAATCTCAAGTATTTTTGTCTGAAGAAGACTTTATTTTGTGGTGCTAATTACAGTGCTTTAGTTACACTTTTGATTGTAGAGCTTGATTTTTTTATAGTCTCATACTGACCCCAACTTCCTGCACTTGTAAGTTCCTTCTTTCTTCTTTTTCTCCACATCTTCATGATTAGTTCCTTTATACTCTCCTTTTCTCTCTTCTCTTCTCTTCTCTTCTCTTCTCTTCTCTTCTCTTCTCTTCTCTTCTCTTCTCTTCTCTCCTCTCTCTCTCTCCCCCTGAATACTGATTGATACATTTTCATGGAAAATAGCACATCAATGGGACTAGAGTGATGGCTCATCAAATACATGCACTTCCTGCACAAGCATCAGGGCTCAAGGGGACCTGAAAGCAACTGAGGTAGACTCTCCAGAATCTACATTAAATAGCCAGGACTTGGCCACATGGGTCTGTAATACCAAGAGTTTCTTAGGGAAACAGAGACCTGAGAACCACTGAAGTTTTTGAAAAAGACTGCAAGCTCCAAAGTCATTTAGGGATTTGAAATTACACTGTGGTTGTGCTCTCTAGGTATACAAGATTTAGAATATCCTTTAATATAGCAGCTAGACATTACCCTATCACAGGTGAGGGGGTATGACTACAAAGAACAGAATAACCAAGCAATTTGCCAAGAAGAAAGTCCTGCATGCTATTTTGCTTCTCAATATCTAAGACAAAATGAACATCTGTTTTCTTTTATAGGATTTACACATTTTTACAATGACTGCAGTAAAGGAAACAGTGACTATATTGACAAAATCCAGTCACTGGAATTATTAACAATAAGATGACAGCATAAAACTAGTTTAAGGATGATAAAATATGTCTCATATAACTTGAATTTTATAACTATTGATATATGAAATATTTTGATGGTATAAAACCAAGATGTAATAATATTTCCATATCATAAAATATTGTCATTCTTATAATAAGAATTCTAGAAAACAGAAAAATGATCACATGTAAATATAACAGGATATCAGGGTTCAGAATGTCCTTGAATCCTAAACCCTAGGTCTCTCTCTACTTTTATTCAAAGAATTGACTAAAAACTGACTGAGAAGGAAAATTATTAAATTATTTTATTTATTGAAGTAAGCACAGAGCCAAGGAAAGGCACCCATGTGGTTAGAGATCCCACCTGGAGGGCCTGGGAAAACCATGGAAAGAAAAGAGAAGAAAAAACAAGGTTAGAGAGCTCTTGCCCTGCAGGAAGCTGGAGGGGATAAAGAACCCATGCAGAGAGTAATAGCTAAGGGGATCTCCCTGAACTCAGCCCAGCTGGGCCTGAGCTAGGCCCAGCAAAGGGAAAACTCACCAACAGCTAGAAGTTCCCAAGTGGTCAGGCAGCTTAGAGAACATGTCCTCCTCTTGCAAAGGTATTTGTAACTTGCTGGGCACTGTGGTGCATGCCTCTAATCCCATCACTCAGGAGGCGGAGGTAGGAGGATCACCATGAGTTCAAGAGGTCAAGAGTTCAAGGCCACCCTGAGACTACATAGTGAATCTCAGGTCAGCCTGAGCTAAAGTGAGATCTTACCTTGAAAAAAAAAAAAACAAAAAAAAAATGCATTTGTAACCTTGTAGTGGTGGGCTCTTTCTTCCAGCTCAGATGAACCAGAGGGAATCCTGAATCCTGACTGGTTAGGGCTATGGGCTGTCTCAGGAAGCAGCCAGCCAAGTTATGAAATGACTAAGCTTGACCAGCCACTGTGTAAAGACCTCTCCTTCACAGAAGGGCCCAGGTTGCATGTAGAAAACAAGTCTAGTAGGAAACTAGGCAAGAGCTAAGAAGCCAGATTATCCTTTGGTCTGTAGCAAGTTTTAGATTTCTCTGCCTTTTTTTTTTTTTTTTTTTTTTTTTTTTTTTTTTTTTTTTTTTTTTGCTTTCAGGGGTCCAGTCACCATAACTGCCTATTCCCGCTCATAAACACACAATCAAGCAAATTTCCATCTAGTTCCTAACATTTTATATGAGTAGAGTTTGTCCAAATATTGTATGCAGTAATGAATATTGCATTCATTACTTACTTTGATTTTCTTAGCATATATCTCAGCAAATAACATAGAATAGCAACACTTTTAAACAGTAGCAATGGTAGGATTAGACAGGTGTTGATGTTTGTCTAAGCAATATGTCTAATGACAAGAGTGCCAAGACTGAAGCTGCAGTAAATTCTGCAATTTAAACGCCATTAAAGTCTGAGCCATCTAATCCAAAGTAAGAATTTCTAAGTCCAAAGACTAATACAAAAATAAAGATCAATATTGTGTCCTTGAAATCGCTACTTGTTTTCTCAACGTTTTGTTCTATCATTATTTTCTGAATCTGCTATTAGCACCACCTTTCATTTATTTGTTACATAGCCATAAAAGTTAGTTATCCTTGTCTCACATAGTTAATCACAATGTTCTACAAACTTTAGCTATTATGAACTCACCAAAATTATGTTTTGACATTACAATGTCATTGTTTTAGTGAATTTTCCCCAAATTGTTGTTAAGCCCAACACAAAGATCTGCTTTTGATCTGTAATAAGTTGATATACAATGAATTAGAAGGTAAGAATAAAAGTTGACATTGCAATGTCTGGCTTTATAAAATGCTTTCAAGTGAAAATTTAAGGGTGAACGCTTGGTGTCCTTTCTCTGACTTTTAAACAGTGTTGCCTAACAAGCACCATACTGTGAAGTGACTGGACCCATTGTTTCCCTTTAAGTCATTCTATCATTCACTTCAAGGATTCCAAGTCTCCCCTGGAAGCACAACATAGCAAAGAGTCATGAGGGATCATGCTGTTATTCATTGAGTGTATTTCTGTGGGACTTACATATTCCAAATGCAAGCTGAATCACAGTGCTTTCTGTCTCTCCCCATGTGACAAATTACAAACTATAGAGAGAAAAGAAGATGAAGCTCTGCAGATGTTATGTACTTTGCAAAATAGAAAAATATATATATAGCACGTCTCAAGAGAATAATATGGGAAAGCAGGACTTCTGCAGGAATTTCAGTCAATAAATAAATGTTCACTCATCTTTCAAGGCTGACAACTGATAAAAGACTGAGAAGGTCAGAGGACTCCAAATAGTTTATTCAGTAATCTTTTTAAAAATTATTTATTAGAGATAGAGGCAGAGAGAGAGAGACAGAGAGAGAGATGGGCACGTCGGGACCTCTAGCCACTGCAAACGAACTCCAGATGCATGTGCCATGATGTGCATCTGGCTAAAGTGGGACCTGGAGAATTGAACCTGGATCCTTAGGCTTTGCAGGTAAGTTCCTTAACAGCTAAGCCATCTCTCCAAATGAATTCAATAATCTTATTAGTGGTATGATATTCAAAACAGTGAATGTTTTATTTACCTATCATGGTTTTCTTCCCATCTATGTCCTGGAATCAAGGGGCACTTTGTAACCTAGCAGCACCAGTAACGTATTAACAGTAAAGATAAACACTAGAAGACATAAAAGGGTATTAGGATAAAGCAAAGAGTAAATGAAAAATAAATCTATCATTCTAAAATAAATCAAAATGTTCAAAATATACATATTATGGTGGTTTGAATGAAATTCCCCTGTAGGTTCATGAATTTTGTTACTTTGTCTACAGGTGAGAGCAATTTGGGAAATTTGTGTGAACAGTGGAAGTGGAATGTCACTGAAATAAATGTGTTGCTGAGGGCAGGCACGCCCAATATTCACACTACTCCTCCTTGATACGTGATAACATGACCAACTTCCTGTTCATGGCATGCTTTCTCCCCATGATGAAACTTCACTTCAAAACCATCAGTTAAAATAAACCCTTTTAGCACTGGATACGACAAATCTACCATACTGATGGACTCACAGAAGACATCATTTCCTGCACATGACTTTGCCTATCAATATTTTACCTTAGATGAAGGGAGGGGTCCACGATAACCACATCTTCCAGAGTAAATAGTATAAATGATGATTACTAGTGGGGGGGCATGTCCTTTAATGATGTCGCACTTTCATGTCCCCCATTTGCCAGTAAATAATCTCCCATCCATAATAATGCAACCAGAACTAATCAAAATCACTGGATCAAAAAAAAAAAAAAAAAAAAGACATAAAAGAAGGATGAGGAACTAGGAGGAAGAGGCAAGGTTTAGTGAGGGGTGGGGAGGGAAGAGAAGATAACTGGGGGAAGGAGATAAAAATGCATTGTGCACATGTATGAAAAGGTCAGAAGTAAAGTTATGACAATAGAAAAAAATAAAAATAAATAAACCCTTTCCTTGAGCTGCATCTTGTCATCTGTTTTGTTTAAGTAATGGATAGAAATTACTAGGTAATTGGCTTGAGAGGCGAGCTGTTGCTGCAGTAAGACTGACCATGTGGCATTTAGTCATTTGGAACTGGTTTCTGGGAGGAATATGGAATGATTTAGAAACTTGGACTGAAAAATCTCTGCTGTGCTGTAATCAGAACTCATGGGCCATTCTGATGGGGGTCTGAAAGAAGAAAATGCAGAAAGAACTGTGGACTCTAGTGGTTTGGGTTGTTAGATTCCAGAAGGGAAAAAGGACTTTATTAAGAACTGAGCCAGAGGAAGTTCAAGTAATGCATTAGCAGAGAGGCTGGCTTTATTCTGCATGACCCATGATTTCCAGCAAAGTGGGATTTAAAAGTTATGGGCTGTTGTGTTTGGTAGAGTAAAAGAAGGCTATAGAGGGACATAAATTGTGGCATAAAATAACAGGTATCAGGCCCCGGTGACTGTAACCACATTAGCTATAATTGTGAAATAGTTAGCACCCTTAAGAACAGGCTGTCTTCTGTATATTGGGACAATTGGAGGGATGCCAATTCTTTTGAAATATGAGGGTTCCTGAAACAAGAATGCTGAAGCAGTTTCCAGCTCCTCAAAATTTGTCCTTATCCCTGCTCAGATTAACAAATGTATCAGTGTTGCTCGCTGAGGGTCATGCGTACACATAGTCCTGGAGAAGGCTGCTAAGCAAGGGGAAGTGGGGCCATGGTGCCTTCATGGAGTCCAAGGAGGGCCATGGCGTAGGCATGTAAAGATGAATTGTGAATTGCATAGAGACCACAGGATTTTGGAAATGCCATGACATTGGGGCAGCCATCACATAAACTGCTGGTTCTGGGTTTATTCTTTCAGGGAAGCAAACAGCTCAGCTGGGAAGGTGGAGTTGCCCAAGTCCTTTGGAATCCAAATGCTAGACTTGAAGCTGCAGATGTTGTGTTTCCTTGGGGCTTTCAATCTTGTGTTGGTCTAATCACCCTTTGAGAGAAGGGAATGTGTTCTCTGGGTCATTATGTGCTAAAAGTATGTAACTTGTGTTTTGATATTACAGGGCTCATAGTAAAGAGACTGCCTTGAGTTTCAAGAGAGACATTGAACTTTTGAGCACTATTGCAATTCTTAAAAACTGTGGGGATTTTTAAATTGGACTGAATGAATTTTATGTCTTGAGATATGCACGTGTGTTGTGGGGGCAGGATAAGATGTAATGGCTTGAATTAAGTTTCCCATAAGCTCTTGTGTTTTGGATATTTAGTTCAAAATTGGTGGCAAGCTGGGAAAGTTGTGGGGCCTTCAGCAAAGGGAAACTTTCTAGAGGAGGTGTGTTGCTTCGATGCAATATAGCCCAGCTCCAAGACTAGTACTCAGACTACTTCTTTCTTGCTGATCTTTGATGATATGAGTCAGCTTCCCACTTGTTTTTCCCACCAAGAATAATTTTCAAATTGAGTCTGTACTCTGAAGTAATCCTTCCCTTCCTGCTTCTGGTTCTAGTGTTTTGTCCCAGCAATGAGAAGTTAACTGGTACAATAACACACACACACACACACACACACACACACACACACATATGGTATTGTGTATATACCTATAGAAAGGGAGAAAAGAGAGGGAAACGATAGCTATTTTCAAAGTTGACTGTTTTTTTATGATAACAAAGAAATTGCAAATTATATTTTTTCTAATAAATCCATCATATTGATGTGGCTTAATGTTGAAGGATGTTCTTTTTAAGATTTATTTATGTATTTATTTATTTATTAGAGACAAGATAGATAGATAGATAGATAGATAGATAGATAGATAGATAGATAGATAGATAGAGAGAGAAAGTGAGAATAGACATGCCAGGGCTTCTAGCTGCTGCATATGAACTCCAGACACATGTACCACCATGTGTATCTGGTTTACATGGGACCTGGAGAATCAAACCCGGGTCCTTAGGCTTCTCAGGTATGTGCCTTAACCACTAAGCCATGTCTCCAGCCCTGAGGATGTTTTAATTTGCACAAATGAGCATAACTCCAAACTTAAATGCAATAGTGTAAGGTTTGCTTATGTGCTCAGATAAAGAAAATTACTATAATTCTAATTTTGTTAATATTTATGACTACATTAAAGGAAAATTAGATGGAAAATTTAATACATATTAATATATATAGATATACAAATTTATTTATATACATATGTGTGCTTGTGCCTTTCCTTTATAGTAATTTAGTTTGCATCAGAATTTTGTTGAGAAACATAAAACTTTGGTATGCATAATATAATTGTCAGATGAAATCCATGGTCTGTTTTCCAAAGTCTTTCTAGTAGAAAGCTGTGCAATTTCCACAATCAGTGAACTTCAAAAATAATGATGCCTAATATCTCAAAATGTTTTAATTTTCACAGTAAAGAAGTTTTAATCCAGCTATATCCCTCTTTATAGCATGAAGACTATACCTTGTTTGAGGTTTGGTATCACTAAGTTTGCTAATGATGCTGTATGTAGCACTGCATGAGGAAGATGATAAGTAGTTTAGTACTAATTCTCAGATGAAATAAATAGCAGTTTTCTAATGTTGGAAACAATGGCAACTATAATATCTATCTATCTATCTATCTATCTATCTATCTATCTATCTATGTATCTATCATCTATGATCTCAACACTAACCGTCGGTATTATATGTGGGCCTAAATATTTTCTGCATTTTACCAACTATTGCAGTAAAACAGCATGATGTATAGGCATTACAAATCAATTAAAATAATATAATGCAAAATAATTAAAATAAGCTGTCAGTGCATTGGGTATCCTCCAAAGCTAACTTGCTTCTAGGTTATCTTCCTGACCACTATACAGTACACAAAGGTAGTTTTATAAATAAGAATTGTCCATCTTATACATTGTATCTTACAAAGTCACAAGGACACTAATTGGAATTCTTTTTAATAGTTCTGTCTCATATAGTCACCAAAACAGAGAGTTAATAGATATAGATCATGATTCTTGGGGAATTGCACAATTAGGGTCTTGTGATCCTCTGGTCATAACATTAATTAATATATGTTTAATGTATTTATAAAGGTGATCAAATGGGAAAATCCTATAATCCATCATTAAATCTAGAAGAGCCTGATAGTATCCCCTTAATCAGAGAAGAAAATATTTTAGAAATGAACCACCCAGTTGATGCTGTGAAAATGACCATGGCATTAATTTGGTTCAGACTTTCATTGGAATTAGCATTGCTGATGGAGCATTTCTTGCAGCAGAGACAATTAATCTGTCTGCTGAAATACAACACAAGGCAGAGAAAATATATGTAGATACAGATGGGGTGCTTGTTGGTGTAATATGTTATTTGGACAGGCTTCTCCTGATTATTTTTTATTTATGTTTGAGCAAAAAAGCAAAGTCATCATTTTAGGATTAAAGGATTGGAGAGGGTATGGTGATTTTCCAGAGCAATAAAGTTTTATTCTTTTCATGTCAAGTAGACGGTAAGTATACTGCAACATACATGAGGTGATATTAAAATCACACTTGAGGTCTGTCATCCTAACTGACGTTAACATGTTATTATGCAAGAAGCTATGACTTTCTGTGCTTGATTGAAAAAAAAAAAAAAAAAAAACCGCAATGTAGAACTCTAAAGCACGTATTGATAGAAAAATGGGTTCCCTTAGTAAAGCAGAAGAAGTTGAGCAGGTGGCTTGCAGGCTGGTTACTTTGATAGTAAAATATAAATTACATGAAACGAGAAACAGAAATCAGGATTAGCTTGAAAAACTGTTTAAAATATCTAATGTGATTGACTTTTGAGAATAAAATTTGCATGGTAATGGAAAGATAGGAAGTGGTAGGGACAGTAATTAGGTTGAACTAATATTGTGACACTCGTGTGATTAGCTCTTGCTACTGATGTCTTCAACATGACTGTAGTGGTCACAGGCAAAGGCATAGACAGGAAAAGGTGAGTAACAAGTGACAACTCATGGGCACAATGGCTTGTAGCTGTTTCTGTTTTAGCCTCTATGCAAATTTAATTTAATTTATTTTGCCTTTTCTTTAACAAATATTATCACAGTCCATTACCAAATATTGAAAATGTTGCAATGTTGCCTTAACTAAATCTGCCATTATTTGAGGAAGCAAAACTTCAGGAGAATTCATCTCTGTATGACCCTTAGCTTAATCACAAGTCTTTCAATGTAAACATCTATTTATAAACATGCACCTGGTAAAATTGGTTTTGTTGAAAATAATAATTCAAAGGTAAAAAGTATTCATTAATGATTGGATACTTCTGAATTTTCTCCTTAGAAGATCAAAGTTGGTCTCTTTCTGGTACTGCTCAATCAATATTTGTCATACAATGCTGAAAGAGCTGCATTGACACACCATCTTTAACGGTCTTTTCCTCTTCTGCCTATTAGCATTTTACTATGTTGTATCCAAAACACCACCAACCAGGTGAAAAAGCTTATGGTAGCTGTGCCTCACAAATGTCTACTAAATCTCTAAAACTCTCAGGGGCACTATTTCAAACAGAAACTGAAAAGTCATTAAATAATTAATGAAAAACTTCAACTCTGAAGCTATAAAGAATTTACTAGTTGAAGGGAAAAACCCACATTGTATATCCTGTTAATATTTCATATAAACTGCATAATGTATGGTCAATTTTTAAAGATTAAATCTGTTCACTGAGCCTTTTCCCCTTTATTTTGATCTAAAAAAGATTTTAAAGTTAGCATGTTGGTGCATGCTTTCAATACTGGCACTTGCAGGAGAGGTGTAGGAGGATCAATCTCAGTTCCAGGACAACTTGCAAATATAGAGTGAGTTCCAGGTCAGCCTGGGCTGGAGTGAGGAGAAACTATCTGGAAAAAAAAGACAGATTTAAAAATATCATGAAGAGGCTGTCTATAATTTGAGATGAATATATTGAATATATGGAAAGGATTTGAAATGAAAATTTAAAATAATAAATATGTTTTGTTTATCTATTAAATTATAATTCTATAAGATGTTAAGAAAATATTTTAATATATAAAAGCTTGCTTTGAGAAATGTAAATTATAGGACTCAATTGTTTGATTTAAGAAATCAACAAAATGTCTGAAAATTGGCAGTAAAATATAAATATTTTTTATTGGGAAAATTAATGCTTGTTTTCAAAATCCTATAAAATTATTTCTTATTAATTAGACATAATTTAAAAATGGTGCCTTAATATAAATTATTCAAAAATAGAATATATGCTTTTAATTAAATCTCAAAGTGTCAGAACTAAAGACACAGTGCTAGAGAAGACACTGCTCATAAGGAGCTGAACTATAAATTAGATTCCCACGGCTCTTCATTCATAAATTGGGGGTGACCTCCTTTTAGGAATTTTCAATTGTCATTTGTTCTCTGTAACACATGACTATTGCGGGAATGTTGTGCATGCATCAACCCCGGAGCATGCCTCAGAAGCAATATAAGTGGCTTGCTATCCCTGGAAAATTATATCCTGATGAAGAAGGGAAAAGATTTTAAGGGGTTTTGCAGGAAAAACAAAATATGATAATGGCCATGCTAAGGTCTCACTTACTTTTAGTAGATTTTGTGATAGTAATCCAAGTCAATGGAAAGCAGGGTGAAAAAAAAATGACAAGTTTAAAGGACATATTAAATTTCACCCACTATTGATCTTGAGATCATGAAACTGAGCCCTAAGAAGTACAGCCAAGGAAGCCTGGTATAGAATCTTATGAAGCACAGAGCACATGGCCTGCAAGCTGTAAAGTGGGGCAGGCTGTACTTAAAGTTATTTCTAGGTTGGCCTCATTCTTTCTTTTTGAGAATTATCTCCTCATACAATATTATTTCCAAGATGGTCTTGCTCTCTTATTAGGGAAACCATACCTCCTTACTACTCCAACTCTGGCTTAGAGCTGTTAGATCAGATGTTTATCCTGACTCAAGTGAAGATTAGATAGATTTGGAAAAATGGGGCTGAATTGAATCACTGTATATTTTAAGTTACAATCAATAAAGCTTCTACATTGTTCATGGATCTATTAAAACAGACAAAAAAAGTAGGAGGATCTTTTTACAGAGAGGAACTTGCTGTTAGGACACAAAAATGACCTATGTATGACACAATTTTGTGGATTTAGCCCATCTTTCCTGAACAGACACATTTGATTATTGAAGTATCCCTGCAACTTAAAGTTGGGAGGGGTTACTTTATTCCCTTCAAACAAACAAATATTTGACACAAAAGTAAAATAAAATGCCTAAAAGTCAAGTAAATTATAAACATTCAGCAAATATTTGCTGAAATGAACAATTTCTTCGGTTTTTAAGGTAAATGGCAAAAATATGTAAGGCATGCAAGTGCCCATTTATGTAACTCCATCTAAAACTTAATAGGGAAAACTATAAATAAGCTATAGTGAATATTTATTAAGTGTTTAGAGCATTTATTATCAATTTCATTTGATAGTCATTGATAGATAAAGGTAATACTAAAAACACAACATAAAGTCATCATGTATAGTTCCCTAGCATAGTGTGGCTGCAGACTCCCTGGCAAGGATTCACAACTGCTTAGAGTGAACAATCTCTACCTCAAAAATGGCAAGAAACAATAGAAATAAAGAATTTTCTTATCATACACTAATGCTGTAATCACCATCACATTACAGAGACAAAACACCTGATCAAAAGCAGCTAATGGGGGCTGGAGAGATAGCTTAGTGGTTAAGGCACCTACCTATCAAGCCTAAGAATGCCTATTTGATTCTCCAGATCCCATGTTTAGCCAGACTCAAGTGACGCAAGTGTGCAATGCTGAGCTTGCCCACAAGGGGGTGCATGCATCTGGAGTTCATTCACAGTCCCTAAGAGACTGCTGGTGCACCCATTCTCTCTCTCTCTCTCTCTCTCTCTCTCTCAAAAAAGAAAGAAAGAAAGAAAGAAAGAAAGAAAGAAAGAAAGAAAGAAAGAGAAAGAAAGAAAGAAAAAAGAAATAAGAGAAAAGCAGCTAACTGAATGAATGATTTTACTTTGGCTTATAGTCTTGAGCAGAAACTTCACAATGACAGGAAAAATGGCAGAGCAGAGGCTGAACATGATCCTTTTGCCAGAGCTGGTTAAATCATCAGGAAAAAGAGTGATCTAAACCCTGGCAAGGGGGAACTGAGTTATAACAAAATAAATTCCACCCCTAACAACCCACCCCTAGTAACCCATATCCTCCAGCAAGTTTCTGGGAAGCATCAGATTCAACCTATCTAATTATGCCCTGTGGCCCCCATGGACTCATTGCCACCTGTAGATGGAAAAATGCATTGCTCAATTTTAAAAGTCCCTATAGATTTTTATCAATCCCAAGACTGTTCAAAAGTCTAAGGTCTTATCTGAAACAGTCTTTTACTTATGAGCTTTTAAAATCAAAACACAGGATGCCCGCCTAGCTTGGTCCGTAGATCATGAAACATTTAAAATCTAAACACAAGGTACACATAAGGACACAAAGTTAACATGTTCACTCCAAAACAAGGCAGAACAAGAAAAGATTGAACTAATGAGAGATCAAAAATAAGCAGGGATAATATCAAACCATACAGCTTGATGTCTGGCATGTAGGACCCACATCAGTCTCAGGGGCAATAATTATGTCCCCCTGCAGGGCTGCCTGTATCCTAGACAAAACTTTTATCCTGGCCCTGCAGCTATTCTTCCCACAACCCTGCCAAAATCCCAAGGTCTCCAGTGCAACCCATGATACTTCTCACAGCTCCCGCTGACCTTTATGCAGTGACTTGAACAACCCTGTCTCACACTGCTCACTAGCCATTTCCAAAATTCTGCATAGCAAATGTATTGACCCTTTCTTTCCTGCAGTTGTTATACTTCCATAGGACCAGGCAAGTTACCAAATTTGTTAATCCAGGGGTGAATAAAGACAACTTTGAAGCAGTAAAATGCCTTCAGCATTCTTCCTAGTGCCCTAATACAGAATTGTGGGCCCAATGCCAATGGTGATAATCTCTCCAACAGTTACAGTTGAACCAGATGTAGCTGAACTGGGTATAATGTCAAGACCAAAACTTTCTTTTCTTTCTGTGCCATATTCTTCTGCTCACACCAGTCTGTTTCTCATAAACTTAACCCTGCTCAGGTTCTCAGCTCATGGACATAGACAACCTGTCACACAAACTCTCTAGCCCAGTCCCAACAAAGGTCCCTTTTCCTTTGTAAGCAGAGCCTCAACAATATGTTTCTGCATTTAGATCTAACTCTGAAAGAACAGTCCATCAATGTCTGCTTACAGGACTGCAGGACTATATTAGACCAAGGTTTTATTTTTTTTTTTTTTTTTTTTTTTGCAAGGTAGGGTCTCACTCTGGTCCAGGCTGACCTGGAATTCACTCTGTAGTCTCAGGGTGGCCTCGAACTCTTGGCGATCCTCCTACCTCTGCCTCCCGAGTGCTGGGATTAAAGGCGCCACCACGCCCAGCAAGGTTTTAAATTTTTGATACGCCTCCTGTGAATTAGTTCCAAGTGAAACTCTTATTGTCAGGACTCTAGCATAATTGCCCCACTCCTCTGGTGCCAATTTTCTCCTATAGTTTCCTTTGAGTTCCTAGAACAAAACACACAGATAAAATACCTGATAGGAGGATGGGTTTATAGTGCCTTACAGACTTGAAAGCTTCATGACGGTAGGAAAAGATGTAGAGAAGAAGTTGGACATCACCTCTGTGCCACAGCAGGTAGAAAACAGCAGCAATAGAGGGACCTGAACTCTGGCAAGGGAACAGTTGAATTTTAACATCACAAAGCCCATCCCAGCAACACAACTCCTCTGGTAAGACTCCCATCACCCTAACTGCCACCAGCTGGGAACCAAGCACTCAAAATATATGAAGGGACATCTGATTCAAACTACCCTTTTATTCTCAAACTTTACCCTTGATCACAAACATGTCAGGCTTTGAAAGAAAGTCCCTTTAACCACTGTACCAATTTTATGCTTGACCTTTAAAATTTCATTTAAATGAAATCATAAAGTATTTCTGTATTTTCCTTATTTCATTTAACCTAATGTCCTCTAGGTTAATCCACAATGTCCCAAATATTAGAGGTTCATTTTCTGATGGTGGGTAGTATTACATTGTATGTATGTATGTTATCTATGTGTGTGTGTGGGGGTGGATATATATTTCATATATATGTATGGATATGAAATTAAATTAGGACAAATAATTGCAATAATAAAATTATTCTTAATTTCCATGTTATTGAATATTATATATAAATATCTTAGTCACATAAAATTTATATTAAACATAATTACTTATTCTGTTGAATGTAATCCCTGGCATCAGGTAAATTTTTGAATTTCTTTCCAATCTGCCAGAAGGTGGGTACTGGCTCACCAAGCATTAGAAAACATTCTCAAAATGTCTTTGTTTTATGAAAAAAGCAAAAACACAATAATTATAAGAAAAATAGCCATGTTTCTAAAAGAAACAGGCTATTTTTCTCTAATTATGATTTTGTTTTAACATTTTTCATAAGAATACAGTTTGAGAAGTGCTACTCTACTGTGGGTGAGCCAGTACCCACCTACTGGCAGCTCATTATAAAGGATAATGATCCTGACCTTCTAGAAAAAAACAATAATCCCCTCAAATTTTCACCATGAACTTTAGAGTTCATTTTCATTTGAATTTTTTTTTTTTTTTGGAATTAAGTATATAAATTTTGTGAGGATTTGTTTTTGTGTGTGTGTGTGTGTGTGTGTGAACTTGACTGTGTCACCCTGTTTCCAGATATCTGTAAAATATCTTAGCTAATATAAAATTTGAAACCTTCTTTAAAATATGAGCACTTCAAATATTTCATGAAGAAATATAGGAAAAATAATAGTGTTTGATAATTGAAAAATAAAATGTTGCAATTGTCAAATGGAAGAGAATGTGACACCTATGGTAGCTTGGGATTCCAAGCATATGCCACAACACTTTACCATCATGTGCATGCTGGAGATGCAAACGCTGGTTCTCATGCTTGCACTGTAAGCACTTTGCCAAGTGTCTGACTTTCCTAGCTTCAAAGTAAAACATTTTACTCCTTATGATGATGGGGAGCATTGCTGTGAAACAAGGATATACTAATAAATACACATAACTCTGAGAAGCATTTGAAGACAGCTGTGTAGGGCTGAACATGCTTCTAGCTTAAAAATGAGCCTAAGCCCAGTGCACACAGAAGCTGTTAAAGTCTTCTGAGGTTCAGTACTGAAAAAAAAAAAAAAAAAAAAGAAACTTGTTCTATAACTTAGTAGCATGCTCAGAAAGCCAATGTGTTGCTTTATACATTTATAGAATTGTTATGCCTGGTAAACTGGGTGAGTATGTGATAGCAGAAGGAAAGGTTTAATCTATTTGGAGGGATCACTCTTGCACAATAAATATAAACAATAATCATAACTAAATGAGAAAACAGTTGAATAAGGACAAAAGCAAATTAACTTCATGTTTTCTTTCTTTCTTTCTTTCTTTCTTTCTTTCTTTCTTTCTTTCTTTCTTTCTTTCTTTCTTTCTTTCTTTCTTTCTTTCTTTTTATATTTTACATTAAGTGATTAGCATAACCCAGCCTCTATGGACAAAGATAATGAAACCATGGTGACTTTTCCCTGTGAATAACAAAATGATTGAAAATTACTGCAGATGTAAACAAAAAAATAACCCACCCTTTTATGTCAAAAGTCTGATAGTCACACATATAGTTCTTTGTAGAGAAAATAAAGAAAATAAAATTCTAATTCAATATTTTATGGACATACCTATGTAAAGATGAACTGTATATGAATTTTGTGATATAGATTGACTTTTCTAAGCACATAATAAATTTACAAAATATGTCTATAGCCTACATTCACAATCAAGTGGCTATTTGTCAAGGCCAAAAGCATACCATGGAATGTACCATCCTTTTTAAGATTGATAAAGCAAAGAATTGTAGATACACACACACACACACACACACACACATGAGAGAAATGCATATAAACACATGAAAATTATTTGCACATAAACTCAAAAATGTCACATTTTTTTACATAAATGTGATCCACATGATACCCAAAATATATTTCTAAGTTACCAGTTATTTTTCACTTTCTTCCATTCCATAGTCTCATGTGTTTATAGCACATGAAGAGACACAATCAGTAATAACCCACCTTTTCAGAAAACAGCAATAAAAATATACAATCTAAATAAATATATTCACAAATTAGGTTGTAAAAGGCTTTTTTTTTTTTTTTTTTGTATCTGAATATTTGTGGAAGCTCCCTGGTTCACACTATTATTCTCATGTTACTGTCAGACTTTTCTTTCAAACATAGTTCCTAGCAAATATATTTTTCCTATATCATACCTTCTTCAGACAGCTTTCACTCCCAAAATTAATCATCTTTAATATTATGATTACTTACTCTCATCAATCTATTCATTTATTGTATATTTCTATGTACTTGTCCATACCTCAAAGCATTTCACTGTAAAAGGATGAATCTTAATATGAGGGAATATATTATGTGTTATTACATCAATTCCTGGCATGTGGACTGTTCATAGAAAGTGCTAAAGAGTTGTGGTTGAGACTATGAGGAAGTCAGCCATCACTGAACTCTTCCCTACAAAACTCATCCTTTTAATTTTTTTTTTTTATTTATTAGAAAGAGAGAGAGAGAGAGAGAAAGAGAGAGGGGAGAGAATGGGTGCATCAGGGCTTTTCAGCTGCTTCAAACAAACTCCATACCCACGTGCCACCTTGTGCATCTGGATTAAGTGGATCTAGGGAATCAAACTTGGGTCCTCTGGGTTTGCAGGCAATTGCCTTAACCACTAAACAATCTCTCCAGCCCCAGAACTTTTCTTTTAAAACATTTTCAAATGTGTGGTGTGTACCTAGGTAAACCCTCAAATAATTCATAAATACAGTTTTAATTTTTAAGTGATTTAGGAAGCATATTTCAGACAATGATGTACAGGTGGTAAAATATTTCAAACACATTATATGCCTCTGGAATACATTAAGCAGTGTTATTTGTTTGTGTTTGTGTTATCTTTTCTTAGGAAATAGCTTCTTCTTAAGAGCTCAATAGGTATCACCTATTTTCAATAAAATTGAACCAAGATAATTTTTTTAAATAAAAACACATGCACATGCCAATTGCTATATTCCATTGAAATATATATATATATATATATATATATATATATATATATATATATATATATATATATAATAAAATTTAGAAACTGCAAAATTTTAGGAAAATATTTAATTATACATACATGGAATATTCAAAAGTTTGATATATGACATTTGATATAAAGAAGAAACTTCATTAAAAGTTAGTTTCTATATTTTATATAGGAGAAAACAAATATCAAAAAGTATTTGATAACTTTTTATGAGTAACATTTTAATACAACAGAAAATATTGGGAGGAATTTAATACCCGATATAAATATATGTTTAAAAATATATAATATTCCTCTCACAGTTGATCTTAATATTCCATTAAATTGATAAATTGTCCATAATGAAGATTAGAAATAAAATATCTTTGCTTTCTTTTGTAATCAATGTACAATAAAATAGAGACAAATTAGGGCTGGAGAGATGGCTTAGCAGTGAAGGCATTTGCCTGAGAAACCTAAGGATCCCAGTTCAATTCTCAAGTCCCAGGTAAGCCAGATGCACAAGGGGGTGCATGTGTCTGGAGTTCATTTGCAGTGGCTAGAGGCCCTAGCATGCCCATTCTCATTCTCCCTCCCTCTCTTTCCCTCTCTCTGTCTTCAAATAAATAAATAAATAAAGTCTAAAAAACAAAATAAAATCTTTTTAAAAAGAGACAAAATTTGAACTGAAATATTATTATAGAAAACTTTTATTCACAGTCTATTAAGTCAATTGCTCTTTGTTATAAAACTGAAAGCATTCAGAATATTAGATATCTTCAAAAAGTTGTTTTCTTTGTTTCCTTTTAGCAGTAGTTTTACATGTAAGTATAGCATCATAACCTTCATTGTGCTCCCATAACATTAATTGACTTGGAAAGTAAAGGTAAACTTCATATTTATATGACCTTAAATGTAAAATATATCTTTGTGCATTTTGCTGTTAGACTGTTTTTAGAGTTTTAAAATAAATAAAACAAAAAGTAATTGGAAGTAAGTATATTTAAAACACCCCCACCATGGCTCAGGGAATTTTGCAGAAGAGGGACAGAAAGAATGTAAGAGCCACATGTAGAGACATCATACCTAGAGCTTGTCACCCCTCCCCCATATCTAATTGCTGTTCTCCCAATGCATAATCCATAACCCCAGTGGGAATACCAGCAACCCCACTGAGGAGGGCCCTCAGCAGAATGGGAGCAGGGAAGAGGGAAAAGATGGTCCCAAAACATGACATATCCATACAAAGTATGTTCTTAAAAAAAAAAATGGCATAATTGTTTATCCTAAAAATATTTGACTTATCCATATATGTGAATTTCTTTCTTTCTTTCTTTCTTTCTTTCTTTCTTTCTTTCTTTTTTTTTTTTTTTTTTTTTTTTGAGGCAGGGTCCACTCTAGTACAGTCTGATCTGTAATTCACTCTGTAGTCTCAGTGGTGGCCTCGAAATCATGGCAATCCTCCTACCTCTGCCTCCTGAGTGCTGGGATTAAAGGTATGTGCCACCACACCCGGCTTTATATATGTGAATTTTAATTATTAAAAAAACTGTTCATAATTCTAATTAAAGTATTCACCTTGATTTTAAATATAGCAGTATCACAAAATTATATACATAGGTATATAATTTTATTTATTTATTTATTTATGGATTTGAGAGAGAAAGAATGGGCAAACCAGGATCTCTAGCCATTGCAAACAAACTCTAGATGCATGTGCCACTATGTGCATTTGGCTTATATGGGTACTGGGGAATTAAACCTGGGTCCTTAGGCCTCACAGGCAAGGGCTTTAACTGCTAAACCATCTCTCAAGCCTACAAAATAATATATTTTATAGGTAAAATGTTTTCTTAAATTGGTCTGAAGAACTGGAGTCCACATTGTAATTGTGAGTTCAGATGGAGAACTGTTTTAGGACCACAAAATTTGTGTTATAATACTTCTTTACTTTTCATAATTAACAGAGTACTTGATGAAATATGGTTTGATATCAGATAAGAAATAAAAATTTGAAGTCTTTTGGAATGTGTGTGCACATGTGTCTGTGTAGTGTATGGGGTGTGTGTTTGTGTTCCTAGTTTATGCTCAGAGGGGTCAGATGGTAGACTGATGGCCTCTCTGTTGCTCATTTTCATATTTCCTTGTGATGAAGTCTCTCCTTCAACCCAGGACTCAGTCTGTGGTTGGTGAGGCCCATCAACACTTTCCACATTTCCTGGAGCAGTTTTCATTGACACTGCAATTCTCTTGCTGTCTAAAGGTGCCCAACAGATGGGACTCATCCTCGGGGATTGCACAGTGTCATGCCCACTATCCTTTGGCAGGTGTCTGTGATGAGAATAATAATCTGTACATGGTTAATTAATCTATTTTAGCTTGTGTTCAAGGATGAGGTAAAAATATTTAATGCTTAGCATGCCAAAAATGCCAAGGAGAAAAGTTTCTTCTGGATGCTTCCATTTGCCTCCTTTTCCCAGTACGATGGTATGCCAAAGGGAAAACTAAAGCAGGAGAAGAAAAAATAAGGGAACATGGCATCCAAACAACTTTCAAGGGGAAATTGGATTTTGTTTCCTTTGCCATGTGCTCACCTTCACTGAGCAGCCACAAATAGATGGGACAAAGGTGTTCCGAGCAGTAGAATCTATGTGCACTGAACTGTGGGTGGAAGCAGAGCTAGAGAATGGTCTGGCAGATAGATGGGTGGAGATGACTCATTGCCCTACTGAACATACCGGGGCCTGCTCCTGAACGTTCTTAGGCACCAGTATAGAAAAGAATTTTCTTCTTTTTAAAAATTAATTACAAGCTTTTTCAGTACTCATGCTTCAGCTCTGAGCTACATCTGTAGAATAGGAATTTCCTTTTATCACAGTAAGTTGAGCAGCACATTCTGAAACTAGTACAGACCTTAAGACTCAGGGATGACCCCACTGTGAGCATTTCTGGTCATCAAGGCAGACAGCATCATGTAAAGCTTAGTGAATCTGTTTGATCTAATTGTGCATATTGGACAATCAGGGAAGATTAAAAATATCCCATTAACTGTCTTGATTAAAAGAACATTGATTTTTGTTCTGTTTTTTTTTTTTTTCTGAGAGCCTTAAACAGAGAATCTTTTGTGAGTGCATCAAGTTTGAGTTCACATGAGCCACACAATTATGGATAATTTAAAGTGAAGATACAGTTCATGAATGTAATTTATTACTTGTGAGATGTGTGTTTATGCATATTGTTCTCTCTTTTATCATCAAGATATTTGTGTTTAAATGAGTTGTGCTTTCAGGCCATATTCATAATAAAATTCAGTGAAACAATTAACATCTTCAGTATTCTATTTCTATTCTCTTGAGTGAGTCTAGAGTATTATATATAATATTATAGATAGATAGATAGATAGATAGATAGATAGATAGATAGATGATAGATAGATAGATAGATAGATAGATAGATAGATAGATAGATAGATGATACATAGATACATTGATACATAGATACATACATAGATAGATAGTCTGAGTGTGCTGTGTGGTATGGTGTGGTGTGGTGCCCTGTATGTTCATCTGAGGCACGGAGTGCTTGGTTATGGTGGTTGTGACAGAATATTGGACATCCAGCTGGGAAGGAGTTTATCTTTGGGCAGTGAAATATTGTTAGTAACTAATGGTTATCACAGCCTATTCTGTTTATAGATGTCATAAGCTTTTCTACAACCAAAAAGAAATTAAAGTAAATGTTTTATTTCTGTTCCATAATCTGAGTCAAATATTAGCTAATAAATTTTATAGGAAATTGTCTTCCCTTCTGCTTTCCTGTCAAATGTATTCCATTATTCATTATTCTCCCAATCCCACTTTTTCTCTCCCTTAATATCTCTTTTCTTCACTCCTTTACTAATATGGTCCCTGTATTAGTTGTTTTTCATGTCACTATAACAAAATATCTGACAAAATCAACAGAAGGAAGGGTTTACTTCATTTTACATTGTAAGAATATCTTCCATTGCACAGCACAGTGACAAGAGCATGAGGCAGCAAATCACACAGCATCAGCATCAGGAAACAGAGAAATAAATGCTTGATCTATTCTTTCATTCTACTTTTTCTTCAGTGCATGACCAGGGATAATGAGGTGATGACTCCTACATTCAGACTGGGCAGTCCCTTCTCTCTTCAACCATCACAGACACACCCAGCAGAGTAATTCCATGGTGACTCTACAACCATCAAGTGGACAATATACATTAATCATTAAAATTTTATTTTGAAATAAAAACAAGAGCTAGGAAAATTGTTCAGTGGTTAAAGGCAATTGCTACAAAGCCTGCCAGCCTGGGTTAAATTCCCAACCTGCCTACATCAATTGGACACCAAAAGTGGCATGTTTCCTGTTTCATAATTCCACTGTTTGGAATGTATTCTAAGAAAATATTTCAAAAGAATAAATTAAGAAATAAAAGCTATAAAAGTTAATTGCAAAAATTATAATAATGATTAATTCACAAAGTTAACATAAATAAAACAAATGAAAGCACAAAAATTTCAGAAGAGATATTTGACAGCCTTTTGGGTATCTTCAGAAATGATAATTATTAAAAGAAATTTAAAATATAAATGATTTATAGTTATATTTTAATTCTAAGAAAAAATAAATGAAGAGCAATTGCTATTAAACTTCAAATTTACATTTTTAAAAAATTACAAATATTTTAATATTTATATTACATTTCTTCATCTATGGAATTAAGCTTTTGCTAAATAGCTGGTTGAAATTCTTCACAACTTTCATTTACTCTATTTCATATTCATTTGTACACTTTATCTTAGTCAAAAGACTGAGAAGCTTAATTTTCCTTTCTATTTATATATATACTATTATTATAGAAAATAATTGTAAATACATATTATTTATATGTATTCTGACACAATTATTTCTGTGGCTTGAACTTTGAAGCTGCATGTTATCATTTAACTGAGTTTTCTGACAAATCATTTTCTCTTTATGTAAGTATATACCTCAGCATACATGCATTTATATTTCCAAAGTAAGCATGCCTTCTTACAACAAAGCCATAATATATAATCTCATAGTATGAAGAAAAAACATAGTTGATAAAGTATTGAATTTTATCTAATGTTATTTTTGTCTGCACTAATGGAGATGATCCTGTGAGATTTGGTGCTTCATTCTGGTAATGTGGTATACTACACTGATTTCACTTCATATGCTAAAGCAACCTTTTAATAAACTAATAAATCCAACTGGATTATGGTATACAAAAATATAATGAAAATATATACAATAAAAAAGACTTATCACTTCAGTCATGTAACTCAACATACATCTTGGTATGGAAAGAGATTTTAGGGGAATTAGTGTCACTTTGGTCAGGCATGATAAGTTCAAATATATAACAAATCCAGGACACTGCTATTAGTAAATAAGCTTTCTAGACTCCATTTAGTAATTTATGAACCAATCAAAGATAGTGGAAAAGAGAGCAGTGACTCAGCTCTGGTTAGTGCTGTGTGAGAGTGGACATGATATAATCAATAGGCAAGGTGCTACCACTATCATGCCACGTATCTTGATGTTTATGTTATAAATTTATAATAAATAATTCTGTGAGTGAAGTGAAATACATTTTGTGATCATATACACAAACTGTTCTATTGATTGATTTCTACTTCTAATACTTCAATTTTATAAAAGACAATTTTATAAAATGAAGTAACTAGTCAATATTATAGTTAATCTGTTACAGAACTGATGATGTCAATCAGAGTTCTGGAAAAAAATCAGTACTCCCACATTTATTCTAATGTAAACATTCTTAGGAATACTAATACATAATAATACAAATATATAATTCTAAGAAACTGATTTTAATTTTTCAATGGAAAAGTAATATCTATCAATATTTCTAGGTATTTGTGCTCCAGAAACTAGAGATGGTATTTTACTTTATTTTGTAATTTTAATAAGTAAGTCCTAAACATCATGTAAATAGTATCTGACCTAGACCATCACTTTCTATTAAGAATATAACAATATATTAGAATGTGAAACGTTCTACTACTGTTACATCATTATAAAAGCTCTAAATGTAATTAGCTTCTGAAGATGATTATCCAGATGAAATATTTTGTGCTTATTATTAATAATATATGTATTCTAAACAGAATGATTATAGAATGTGTTCCTCTGCCTTCCTATAGTTACACAATTACAAATGCTGAAATAATGTGTGCTGTGGTTTGAATATAAAATTTCTTTAATAGGTTCATGAGTTTTGAGTACATAATCCATTGTTGGTGGCACTGTTCAGGATGTGCAAGATCCTTCTACAAATCAAATAAAATTTTAGAACCCTGAAAAAATAGTAGGTTTTGGAAAAGCTTTCTATATTTCTAGATTGGAAGAATCAATTGTAAAATGGCTATATTCCCAAAGATAACCTATAGATTCAATGCATTTATCAATAGAGTTTTAGTAGCATTCTTCTCAGAACTAGAAAAATAATCAAAACAAAACAACCCAACAGTTTATATGGAAAAGACACCAATAGAAAAAAAAAAATAAAAAAAAAAGAGGACTGGAGGAGGCAATACAATTCCTGATCAAAAATTACACTATAGAGCAGTAGTGACAAATATGGTATGGTACTGGCAAAAAAACAGATATAGAGATCCATGATAGGAAGGAGTAGATGACACAAAACTAAACCAACATAGCTATAATCACCTAATTTTCAACAAAGGCATCAAGAATATACACTGGAAAGCCTGGCATGGTGGTGCACACCTTTAATCCCATAACTTGGGAGGTTGAGGTAGGAGGATCGCCATGAGTGCAAGGCTACCCTAGGACTCCATGGTGAATTCCAAGTCAGCCTGGGTTAGAGCGTGACCCTACCTTGAAAAACCAAACCAAAACAAAACAAAAGAAAATACACTGGAAAGAGGACAGCTATACTATTTACTTATTGTTGTGACTAAATCCAGGTAAGAATGAAGGAAAAATTTATTTCTGGTTCCAGATTACAGTTTATCATGGATATCAAGACATGATGACATGAGTGTTAGACAGCTGTCCATGTTCAGCACATAGTGAAGAAGTAGAGAATGATTACTGCTGGTGCTCTGATAACTCTCCTTGATACAGTCCAAGACCTCAGTCCATAAAGTAGTGCACCAAGGGAGACTGTCTGGGAATACCAGGTGCTGTAGGTTAAAAAAAATAGTGTACCCACAGTTAAGGTGGGTCACCCCACCTCAAGATAATCATTCATAGAGGTACCCAGAGGCTAACCTAATCTAGACAATCCCTCCCTGGTTTTCCTAGGTCTTGTCAAGTTGACAGTCAAAATAAACCATCACAACTGCCTGTTTAATAGATGATGCAGGAAAACTGGATATTTACCTGCAGAAGAATCAAATGATACTCACATCTCACATCCCAATCAGCAGTCAGTTCAAACTATGTCAAAGATCTTTATGTTAAGCCAGAAATAATAAGACTATGAGAAGAAAACAGGCAATACATTGGAGATTATAGGTATAGGTGCCCATGAATCAACAAATGGACTCCATGAAATTAAGAAAAAAGTTTCTTCACAGCAAAATAAACTATCAACAAAGTAAACAAAAAGTCGACAGAATAGGATAAAAATTTTACCAGTTATCCCTCTGATAGAGGGTTGATAATAGGATATATGGCTAGCTGTAAACATAGAACAACAGCAATAAGAAAACTTACAATCAATGAACCATTTTATATTCCCACCAGCAGTGGAAGCTTGTTCCTATTTCTCCACAGCCTCACCAACATTTGTTTTCTTTTTTTTTTTTTTTTTTTTTTTTTTTTTAATGTTAGCCATCCTTACTGGGGTATGGTAGAATCTCATAGTTGTTTTAATTTGCATTTCCCTGATGATTAGGGATGTTAAACATTTTCTTAAATGTGCGTTTGCTATTTGTATTTCTTCCTCTGAGAACTCCCTGTGCAGTTCTCTGCCCCATTTTGTGAGTGGGTTGTTTGATGATTTATGGTTTAGGCTTTGGAGTTCTTTGTAGATTCTAGAAATTAGGCCACTGTCAGTTGTATAGCTGGTGAAAATTCTCTCCCATTCTGTGGGTAATCTGCTGGCTTTGGTTATGGTATGTTTGTCAGTGAAAAAGCTTTTCAGCTTCATGAGATCCCAATGGTTGAGTGATTGTTTAATTTCCTGAGCTGCTAGGGTTTTGTTCAGGAAGTCTTTTCGTGGAAGGTTCCTCCTATTATTTTAATTATTTTTTTTTTTTTTTTTAATTATTAGAGACAGAGAAGGAAAGAGAGAAAAGGGAGACTGATAATGGGAGTGCCAGAGCCTCCAGCCACTGCAAACAAACTCCAGATGTGTGCACCCCCATGTGCATCTGGCTTATATGGGACCTGGAGATTCGAAGTGGGACCTTAGGCTTCGCAAGATGTGCCTTAATTGCTAAGCCCTCTCTCCAGCCCAAGAAATGTTATTTTAAATTACTGTATTCATAATATTTTTAAAAAGCAATAGAAAGTTAACACAAGTTAAAATTCATTATTTGTAAGTGTACATTAATATCTTAGATAATCATATTAAAAAGAAAAATAAGGTTGGCCATATATACAGGAAATCTTCATATACTTCAAATATTTTAATTGTATATGTCTAAAGCTCACCTGCTTTTTATATACTGATTAAACTAAGAATCAACAAGATGTTCATAGCACAAATTAACTTCTAGGAAGCATTTCTTTTTCTACTTTACTAAATAAATGGTAATCATTTATTCTTCAGAACTCATTTTGTCATGTTGCACAAGCTCAATGTGTGCTATACATAACATAAGACCAAAATTCATAGAACTAAACCAGGTGGTGAGTGAGGTGATCTGTGCACTGTAGTGCTGGAGTTGATAGCCTGCTTTGCGGTGGTCCTCACAGACATCTGCTTCCTACTGGCCAAGCGAGTGTGCTTCGTGGGTAGCTACAAAAACAGATTTGTGTGATTACATCTTAGTCTTTCTGTCTGGAACTTATCTGTGACTGTGTTTAGCTACATTATTCCCCATCACATAGCTCTACATTTCTATAAACAGGCATCATGAACTGAAAGTACCACAGTGTGCACTTTATAGTTTGGGGCATTTGTCTATCTACATTTGTCTATCATAGTGGAAATGTGGTTCATGTAGAAAATGAAATAAATTAAATGTATTTTTGTGAACACTGAAAATTTTACATGCCAATGAAATCTAAACTCACAATCTTCCTTTGTTTTGTATATAACCCTGCCACTGGAATTCATATTTTTCTACTAGATTATAACCATCCATGTGACTCAGGGGACTGAGGCAGGAGGATAAGGAAATTAAACTCACACTGGGCTATAATGTGAAATATTAATTGAAAAAAAATGAACAAAAAGTTTATTTGAACACTTTAAATTTGCTAAAGCCTTACATTCTCATCTTTATTCTTATTTGAAAACTCATCAGTAAATAATATACAAATTCTTTTATACAAGATAAGTTGTATTCTCTTCTTGATTTTCAAAATTTTTCTTTATCTTTCTCTTAATGTTTTACTTGATGCATCTGGATGTGGAACAACTGGTAATACTTTTACTTGCAATTTTTTGGAAGTTTAATGTATGGATTGATATTTGCAAGAAATTCATAAAAAGTTTAGCCATTTATTCCCAGAACATTTCTTTTTCCCTTCCTTCCTCTTTCTCCTCCCCTAGTGAACTCATTATGTTCCTCTTGAAACATGTATGAGTCTTCTGCTTTTCTCCAACAGAATATTCACTTTTCTTCACTACTGTTTTCATCTTATCTTTTGCTCACATAATGTCTACTAATCTATATTCAATTGCACAAATTCTTCCCAAGCTCCAGAACTATTAATAACTATTAATAACTTCTAGAGAACTTTTCATTTCAATTTTTTTATATTTCAACTAATCAAATTTTATTTTACTTCATATAACTTATTCCTCTAAATTGATCTTATCTGTCTGATGAAACAATATTACTATACCTTTTATATTTAAAAACATAGTTTATTTGCATATATTTGACATATTTAATGATGGTTTCTTTGAATATTTTTTTTTCTAATATATCTGACATCTGGGCCCTCTCTCAGGTAGATTCATACAAAAAAAAAAAAAAAAAAAACAAAACAACAAAAAAAAACGTTTTCGAAGCAATTCATCACCAAGAGATCATCATGCAGAATTTCACAAAGAAATCTACTAAGCTTCAAAGATATATAAACAAATTAAAAAAAAAAAATTCACCCCAATGTGGGTTCTATCCTAGTCAGACTTTTTTTTTTTTTTTTTATTTTACAGAGACAGAGAGAGAGGGGAAGAGAGAGAGAGAGAGAGAGAGAGAGAGAGAGAGAGGGCAGGCCAGGGCCTCCAGCCCCTGCAAATGCACTCCAGATGCATGCGCCCCCTTGTGCATCTTGCTAACATAAGTCCTGGGGAATGGAACCAGGGTCTTTTGACTTTGCAGGCAAATGCTTTAACCACTAAGATATCTCTCCAGCCTCCCAGTCAGACTTAAAATGTCCCTCTATATCCACCAGGCCCCAAACCCAGGAATGTCACAGTGATGTAATATTGTCAGCCTATGATGTTATATGAAGTTATAAAATAAACTTTTCATTTAATTGGAGTGAATCAAAGTAAATTCATGCTTAGATTTCTGGGTATGAAATTATAAGTTCCGATTTTTTCATTCCTACTTTCCATCTATATTTTCATTACTTTGTGTTTTAGCTTGGTTTTAATAAGAAACATGATACCATTCTTACCTTTATCTTTTGGCCTTTATATCTTTTTTTTTTCCTGACTATTTTTTTTTTTTTTTTTTTTCAAGATAGGGTTTCATGTAATTCAGACTGGTCCAGAAGTTTTTGTATACCTGGAAATGATCTTTAACTTTCCTGGCATTACAGGCATTCAACACTACACCAGGTTTTCTTATTGTTTATAAGACCTTCTCTTTCTGACTGGCTTTGAGGGTTTTAATTATAATATTATGAGGGACTTTTATCTTATCTATGCAGGGATTAAAGATTTTATTTTTGATATATTTAAAATGTAGTTATGGTACCAATTGAAAATGAGTTGAGTGCTTTCTTGTATAAATATTTTCAAAATAAATCAGCAAGTAAAGAAGCAAGTAAATGCTAATATAATTTCACAAAAAAAACTGATAAGATTAGAGTGCTTGCTATATAAGCATGTGGACCAAAATGTGGAACATGGTCAGTGCATACCTGCAGACCCAATGGTAAGAGGAGTGGAAATAAAAGGATTACTGCTCAGCTAGCCTGACTGAAAATGAGAACTCTAGTTTTCTGTAAGAGACTTTATCAGGCAATTCTACCAAAAGCAATATACAGATTTCACACAACACCAAAGAAAATACCAGCATCGTTCTTTACAGATTGAAAAAATGATCTTAAAATTCCTATGGAAGTAAAAGTTTTATTTTGTATTACAATTTCTCATAAAAGTATGATAAGGACAAACCAAAATTCAGGCGGCCCATCTTGTGACATTAGCTGAGAGGAAGCAACAAAAGTGAGCTTTCTATGAACACTAACTAGGGCTGAACTAATAAACCTCAAAGTCTGCCCCAGTGGTATGCCTCATTCAGTAAGTCTCCACCTTCCAAAGGTGATTTAGTATGATAAGCTCAATCATAAACACATGAGTCTGTGAGAAATGTTTTGTATTCAAACCACCACAACCACTAATGTTTCTAATGCAGTGCATAATTGTACATTTTAAGTAAAATGTTAGTTTTCTAATCCTTGCCTCCGTTTCTGTTTCCTACAAGTTATTGAAGAAAAATACTCTTCATCAAGTTACTCTTTGATTGAAGCAGACATGAGTAACCATATTTAGAATAGGCAATAGTCAGCCTGTAGGCTCCTAGGAGAAGATTTCAATATTTAAAATGAAAAAAAAAATAAATAATATACTTATATACAATATACTTAATTTTAAAAATGTAAGAAATTATGTTACTTACAACAATCTTTAATCTGACTAACAATATACTTTGCAAGAGCTAAACACTCAAGTATTTCTAAATGAATAGGTGCAATTTCAGTATATGACAAGCAACACCTAATAGAATATTCTTGTCACCATTTTTATGGTTCACTTTCAGATCAGCAGGTCTTAAAAATCCTTTAAAGTTTGTGCTAAATTGCATTGTGTTGATATTCATTATTTATGCAGGTGAATTTAGAAATTGCCTTACTCATGATTAGGGTGTTGTAATGGAACTGAAGCAGTGGATTCATCTTCAAGAAATTAGCTCATTAAATGTACACCTTACCTAAAGCCCAGAAGTGCCAGGATTAAGAGAATTATGGGCTGGCTTACTTAAAATAACTCTGATTGGGTGACTGTACCTTTGGGTTTATAGGAGATAACTATATTTTTTTTTCCTGCGTATGTATAAAAATGGCCAAGAATCAAGGCATTTAAGTACAGTGCATCTTTCATGACTACACACAATTAGCCACTCAAAATTCTGTTCCTTGGCTCACAAGAGCATTGCTGAATCAGGAAGAATGACTCTGTTGTGGTTCCCAGTATTGTTCAACTAATGTAGAAAGCCAGACATCATCCTGGCAAATTAATATATTCTATGTCATTGAAGAAAGAGATGAAAAGGAAAATTTATTTGGGGTTGGACATAGTTCATTGGTTAGATTTCATGTCTAATATGCAAGAATACTGGGCTTGATTCCATGAAAACTTCTTATCCAAATAAGGAAGAACTTTAATGGCTGAAGTGATTGAATTCTACTAGGAAGACAGAATTTTGTTTCTCCTGGACTTCTTTCCTTACATGTTTTATCTGAACATAAATTTGGTTGCTTACTTTTTCATCCATGTGAGCTTTTCTAATGAATTATACCTGACAGAGCAAGAAAATATATATGCAGATAAATAAATATTTATGTATATTGAACTATGCATGAAGTAATTAAATTTTTTTCTGAGGCTAAACATGAGTTCATTCCTCCCCTAACTTTAATCCATAATTACAAGGTTCATCAAAGACTGATTGTCTAGCACATGTAAAGACTTTACCTCCAGTAAAGGAAACATCTCATTGCACAGCATTCATTCATTTAATTATTTCAATGCAGTAGGAACACTTAGCCATTTTATAATCATTTACCTGTATATCCCTTGGAGTTAATTTTCCACAGTACTCATGTATATCCCATCTGGCTGTCATTGTTTCCACAATGGTTTCCACTTAGGCATGCCAAGGCCACAAAGGAATATTTGTTGTATATTCACAATGGATATATCACTCTGATGTAAGAACATGATAGGGTTACTGACAACAATGACAACATAATGGAAGTTTTACAATTGTCCCAGCAATTCTTTAATAATTTTCCCTAAATTTGGTTAATAACTAATCTTCTAATTTAATGAAGAAATAACTATTGTAATTCCCCAGACCTGCCTCTATAATTCAGCAACTTTTACTTCTGATTATTTGCAGAGTAGCAAGCACTTGACTTCTAAATGACAAAATAAATGAGTTTAAGTATCTATTTCACATTTGCAACTGAAACTTGAACTGTGTGTTTTTATCTTACAAAACACAGCTGAATAAGACAAAATTACTTTCTTCAAAATACAGCACTGAAGCATTAGAGAAACTTAAGTAATTGTTTTTGTACTATGGAGATTAATATATCCTGACAGCTTTGATAATATACTTGTTGGCACATTCTCTTGCTGTTAGTATTTCCACAATAGTTACTATTTCACTTAAGCATGCAAGAGACAAAAATCAATATTTCTTGGCTATTCATTGTGGATATATCACTTTGTTGAACATTGCATACTTTTCATAAGTGAATAAATAGCAATATAGTACATTTTTGTAATGTAAAATAAAATCAATAGATTTTAGTTTTTCTCCCAACAAAAATTGCAAGGTAAAGAAATGTGTATGTCTAATTAACCTGATTTAAACCATTACACAATGTCAAATGAAATATATATATGTATATGTATATACATATATATAATTTTATATGGTGTATAATACATATTATATATATATATATATATGACATAATATTGCAAACTATAAATATGTCAATATTATATCAAATTAAAAATAATTAAGAGGAAATTATTTGTTTTTTTTTCATTGATGCATCTATTCAGAATGAAGTTCTTCTGACCATGTCACATCACACTTTATTCCTGATACCTTAATATTCTTTCTTTCTTCACATAATACTGGCTGCATTCAGTCCTTATGGAATCTCTGTAGCTTCTTGGTATCTGCCCTTGTTCATATGTTTAGGTATGACTCATAAAATACAGTGAACTCCTGTCTTTTCAGGCAGCATCAGTGCAAGTGACCGATTTTTCTTTCTTCTCTCCTAATTGTTATTTCAAATTCCCAGGAAGTATTATTTCTTAAGACTAGATGCAGACTAGGTGTTTTATATTGCTAATATAGAAACAAGGAAAAGCAAGTGAAGGTTGGTTATGATGAATATTTTTGTCTTCCCCCATTTGAATGTGGGGAATTAAAATAAAATTAAAAGGCATTATCAACAGGCATTAATATTTTTAAATTTCTTTTTTAAATTTCAAAAGAATTTAATAGAAGTAAAGAATAACTTGAAAATATAAAACATTAAAAAATGGTTGATTTTATTATTAATAAATTTACACCAATTCACATTACCTCCAGTAAGCTGGAAAGCTGTTACTGTTTCTCAACTCTAATCATTGAAATCATTTCAAATTTACTTTACCAGCATAAAAGTAAATTGAGTAGCATTTTTACCTTTATAGTACTTCAAAGCAATTTCACCTGAGTATCAAAAATTGAACCTTAAAACCTAATTGTCATATCTTTTTATTTCTTTGCATTATCCACTCATATATCTTTCATCTCCAGTACATATTTCTGTTATGACATCAACAGAAAGTTTGAAGTATAAATTCTATGTGAGAATACCTATTCACTAGTAATTACTCTAAAACCAGATTTCAAAGACCTGATGTAGGCACCTCTGTTATAATGAAGAAGGCCAGTGTGAAAAACCTAAGACGCTATTTCTGAATACACCACATGCTGTGGGCACAGGGCAGCAAAATACCACACTAACTGTGAAGTAAACTAGTTACTCCTGATTAAACCTCATAGTACCTGAAAGTGTTGTGGAAGTTGCTGGGAGACAATGGTCAATAAGAGCATAAACAAGCATGGGTCCCTGCAAGTTATGAATTTAACCATCCAGACAAGAAGTACATAGTTGTGCAATAATGGCACAGAGCCCTTGTGGGTAACACACCACAAAATGTCTCTCAAATAAATATACATACCCTTTAATCCAAGGTGTTCTCACTCTTGGTTAGAGAATGTATCTTATTTTACAGATAGTAAGGAAAATTCAGGAGACCTAAGGTACACCAATTAAACAGGAAAAGATAGCTGATGTCCAACCATAACACACATCACCTCTAACAAATCTGTTAGATCCCAAGAAAAATTGCAGGAGTGGAGACACTAGTATTGCTCCCACTGGTAACCAGAAACAGCAACAAGGGAAAGGCAACAGACACTATGGTCAATCAAAACTCATCAAACCAGAAACTTAGTGGCTACAGAGAACTCATACTAAACCAGACTGCTAACAGATCTGCTAAGGCTCAGGGATCATCTTGAAAGAGGGGGAGGGAAGATTCTAAGAGCATCAGGGTAGGTAGAAATATACTGAGGCATAGCTAAACCCCCACCCACAGAGACTGAATGAGACCTCAATAATCCAACCACAAACACCAACAACCTCACTGAGGAGAGCCCTTAGGGGAAGGGGGATGGAGGAGAGAGGATATAAGAATATAACCTTTTTGTAAAAATATATAAAAATCCATATGTTCTATTAATAGATCATATTGGCTTTATATTTTAATCCACCCTATTAGTTCTCATAATTAGATATATTTGTTTTACAAATGTGTTTAAAATGTCTTTATAAAGTGAGATATATTCTGTAAGAAACTGAAGTAGTTCCTAAATAAAGTGAGTTTCATATGTTTGTAGCTCTAGATATATTTAGTGATACCAGTCACTGTCTAATGAAGAAATGATAGTTTTGAAAACCAAAACTCACAGCTATTTTTAATTGAATAGAGTTTACCTGTCACTTGGAAAGAATTGCTCATAAATATTTGAAAAGACTCAAAGCAATAAGTAAGTTTGTACTACATTAACGTGACTAACTTACTTTATTTTTTATTAATTAGGGAAAATCATTAGCTGAACAAATAAAATAGTATTTTTGAAGTGAAAGTTTCAATTAATCTTCTTAGTCTACCTCTGCATTGGTAAATGTTGCTAAACCATCTATAGTAAATGAATTCAACCTATACCCTAAGCAATTAATAGTTGTAATAGTTGATTACAGATAATTCAGTACCTTATTAAAAATTATTTTTATGGCTTTATTATCTAATGAGTTGTGAAGGTTCATCCTTTATTACACTGATGGATTGATAACAAGAGAGGAAAGGAGAGATGAATATCATATTTACAGATATTGAAATAAGAAAAAAATAGCAATGTTATGCTTCCAGAGTTGTTGAAGATATTTCAGATGAATGACAAATAAATAAGTATAAGCTCACATATCATCTACTTCTCTATTATACAGCATTACACTTAACTTTTCTGGATTTCTGCCTCAAAATATCATTCTAAGAAAATGTATCCAACTCTAGTGCCTAAGTTTTTCATATTTGAAATTAGGATGACCTGGGATGCATTATAAAATATTAAGTCTATAATAACTGGCATTCATAAGTAAAAAAAAAAAAAATGCATCAGGACATCAAGAATCAGATCAATAAGCATTCTTTATTTTTTGCTCTCTCTCTCTCCCCTCTCTCTCTAGAACATCTATATTTAGTATATTTTATTTTTTCAATTATAGTTAGGAAACATGCATTAATATGTGTCAATAATGTTTTCTATATAATTAAACAGTAAATCTAAAAGCTATTGTTAAAGACTATGTAACTTAAATATGTATAAATACACACACACATATAAATATATCATATAGATATATAAAAATATTTTAATTATTCATTGTAGATGGACATAGTATTTTAAATAAGTTAATTTCAGAAAGAGTATTTTCTCAGCAATTAATTTGAGTCATGTAAAATATTAGATGTTTATAAATGTGTGAAACTATTTTCATTCTTTCAATGAATATTTTGTTTCTAAGAAATAAGTATGCTCTTACTTTAGTTTTTCACAAGTTATTATATATATATATATATATATATATATATATATATATATATAATTTCTGTATATTTTCAAAATAACTTATTACATTAATAGTGATATTTTAGCCTTCAAAAACAGAGAATTTGGTTTCATAAAATCATGTTCCACTATATGTTCTTATCTTTCAAGTACCCAAACACCTTTGGATGTTTCCCCATTACTTCTTGTAAAAATAATGCTGATGAAAGCTAATTACATCTTTCTTCTTGTACTCTGTATTTAACTTTCATTTTTGAAATAATGAGATTATGGGCACACCATTACTTTTTACATTTTTCACACAAGAAATCTGAAGCTTAGGGAGGTTTGACTTAAAAATCTTTATAGCAGGTCATTGGTTAAGATTTTTGTTCTTTCATTTATTAGATGTATTACATGCTATATTAATTCCATCAAGGTCAGAATTATATATTACAAAATTGTAACTTTATGCCTACATTATAAGGTTTTAGGTTTATTGAAATGATGTAATGTGTGGCTAATATAACATGGGTATTTAATAAAGGGTAGTTAACAGTTTCTGTGGCCTATTTTTTGAATTCACTTATTAGCATATATTCTATTTACTTTTCTAAAACTTTTGTTCCTTCTGTCTTGTTTCTTAGTCCTCTAACCAGTTTCCCTTTAATTACTGGAATTTTTTCTTCAGATCAAAGTGGTCATTGTATGTACCTGAATGCAAGAAAACCAGGACATGTGAACACTTAAACTTTATCATTACAAAAATTAATGCTGCTATTTACTATATTTTTTCTTTCTCATTTTATTTAATAATTAACCCCAAATATTAGAAATATGATTATGAATCATGTTCTTATTTATGACAAAATAATTATAAAACAATATTTATCAATGATAGAAGAGGTTAATAATAATGAAAAGAAAGGAGTAACATAAAGGAAGAGAAATGAAGTAAGAAGTAAGAAAAGGAAGAAGGAAAAGTATTAAAATACCCAAAAAGTTTAATGAGTTAGGAGAACCAGAGGAAACTTCTTAGAATTTTTCACTTTATTGATACTTTTGTTTATATTGCTAAATACTTCATTAATATTCTTTTTATCATTTATTTCTTTTATGTGGGAGATGAAAATTTTCTCCCTTTCCCCATCACATATAGTTCTCTTCATCTATCATCATGGATCTCTTCCATGTTCTAACCACAATGTATTAAGAGAAATTCATCAAAAAAGCTAGAATCCAACAATGTCCTTTCACTAATGTCCATGTTCTATCCTGAGTATCTGGATCTAATCCCAAAATCCCAGATCCTGTTTCTTTGTCTTCCTTTCTCTACTCTCTTTTGAAGGCCCTCAACCCACATCTACTTCCTGGAAAGGATATCAGGAAATATGTGTCTTCATATATTTGTATGTCTATAATGATGTGATTCATAGTAACAATCATAATTGGTATTTGGATATGGGATTTTTGGATTTAAACTAGTGTTTTCTTCTTTTAAATCTTAGGAACCCATGTATCACAGAACTCTGCCTCTCACGATTACTGAGCAGTCTGGTAACATTAATTTGTATTCCATTGTACATGATTGGTTTCATTTAGCATCCATGACATTATATTCTTCTTCTCTGTGTTCTGATCATTGCTTGAAAAAGTAATGTTCCAGTTGCAATGGTGGGAGATTATTGTAGCAAACAGCTTCAGGTTCACTGAGATGAACTTCCAGACCAGGCACAGTTATGGAGGAATGGATATTATTTATTGAAGCTTACAGATCCAGGGAAAGTTCTATAATGGCAGAAGAAGCTGGCCTGCCTTCACTGTGCCAAGCAGAGAGAGAAAAGACCACCAGCCACACAGCACAGCACACTTTAGGAAATCCTATTAGGCACACTTTGCATATCTTTACAATGGAATCTCAAACCTTTACCACACTTTAAGACTGGGCCCCCAGTGACATTGCCTATAACAAGGTGATTGCAGATGCAAACTATAACTAATAAAACACTGAATATATTGGGGGACATATATTCAAACTACCACAATTATTATAACATTTTAATATAGAATTAATGTAGTGTAATGTATAGCAACATCAAGTATCATCCTTTATCATTCTCCACATTAAATATCGAGACAGACTTTCTCACTTAGTAGATCACCAATTCAGCTATATCAGCTTGCAAGCAGGTTCTAGGAATCCTCCTCGCTTTGCCTTGAAATCAGTGGAATAACATGTTCATGGTGCCACACCCAGCAATTTACCTTGGGGCTTTGTATCTGATCTCATGGCTTCAGGCTTGAGTGACAAGCATTTTTCTGACTAAGCCATCTTGTCAACCCAACTTAGTGTGCTTAAGCCAGATATGATGCTTACACCAGGCAATGCTACACACAGAAATTTTGAGGCCAGCAAGAACTACTTGGTGAGTACCTGGGCAATTTGATATACAGAATGGAACTCTGACTAAAACAAACAAACAAATAAACAAAAAATAAAAAATAAACATATAGTGCATTTGATACAGATAAATTGACTATTCTAGCAAGAATGGAATTTAAATAAGTTCTCTCTTTTGTTCCAAGAAAGAATATATTTCCCTGATCTTGGAACTAGCAAGGTGCTTAAGTGCCATCATAATGATTAGATAACTGGAACTATGCTTTGGGGAGTAGTGAATCACACATTTTTAAATGAAGTACAAAATTACCTATATATTTTAGAAGAAAAATAATTAAGGTTAATCAAGTTCTTAAAATATAATTAGTAGCTTTTAGAAACCAAACTATTTCTCATCAAATGAATAGATCCTACACTTTAAGGGAATTAAAGTAGCATTTATAGATATATCTTTTGCTTAATAATTTAATCACCAGTGGTAGTGTTGAAACACATTGCTTCCTAAATTATCACTCTGCCTCCTCCTTATTCGGCAATGGTTTGGCGGGGGTTATAACATAAAGAAGAAAGGAGAAAGGTAGATTTTTTAAGGCAATTTCAGTTAGGGACAGGAGCCCAAAGAGAGAACAAGAAGTTCACCCTGCCAGCATTGACAGGAATATAACTCATGTTTGACTCAGTTTTATCCACAACAGCTAAAGCTCCCCTGCTACCTCCAGTCTAACACACTACCTAGGTAGACTGGCCTTTGAGGACTACCCCTTAAATCTCTTAACCAATTGGGTCTTCTCTTTACATACCTGAGTCTGATAAAAGAATACCTTTTCAATCTAATATAAAGACTGGTCTGTGCTGTTTCCATCTCTCTCTGCCCTCTGCCTGTCCTGTGAGCTTTGCCTGGATTCACGTAAGTCTGGTTTCCTTCCCATCTAGCCAGGCTTGGTGGAGGGAAAGCAGGGCACAGTTTCTGGGCCTGGGTAAAACTTTTGCTTGCCTCTCTATGCTTTGTGATAAAATTTCACTTTAATTACCTTTATGATTTTCCTCTGATCTCTGAACCTATGACATGTGTATTTCCTTTTTACCCTAGATCTACCATGTGGGTATTGCCTCTTAACTCTGGCCCTGATTCATGTCATTTCTCTAAACTTGGTGTGACCATGGGTATAACTCACCTTACTACTCATTTCTCACTGCCTTAACACTCTGTCTCTTATTCTCAAACCATCACCACATATTTTTAACTTTCCTCCATGGGGAGGCTTAGGGAAGACACTATACTTTCCAATTGGGTTTGCATTTATTCTAAATATCTATACATAAGCTCATAGGTTCTATCTTGCATGTGTTTGTGGCTCTGCTCCAGCCTCTTCCCAGACCTCCACTTCTCTTTAGTGAACCTCATGAATTATACTACGCTTTCTACATGAGTGTATGCTTCCTATCATCAAAGTTCTTGTGATTCTGCTTCAGCCTTTTTCTAGACCTTAATTTCCCATAAATAAAATCTGGCAATTTGTGATTTATCCCTAACTAGACTCAATAATTCATAACTTATCTTTTTGAGTCTGTTCACACCATATTTTTTGTTAAAGATAAGAAACCAAATTGGGATTCAAAGGTATAATAGTCAGGGTTCTCTAGAAGAACAGAGCTGACAGAATGAATTATATATTAAAAAAAAAAAAAAAAAGGAATTTAGGGCTGGAGAGATGGCATGGTGGTTAATGTGTATGCCTGCAAAGCCTAAGGATCCTGGTTCAATTCTCCAGGTGCCACGTAAGCCAGATGCACATGGCAGCATATGTGTCTGGAATTTGTTTGCAGTGGCTACAGGCCCTGGTGCACCCATTCATTCATTCATTCTCTCTTTCTCTCTCTCTCTGAGTCTGTAATAATAAATAAATAAATAAATAAATGAATAAATAAATAAATAAAAAATAAAAATAAAAAAAAAAGAATTTATTGTTGTTGCAGTCAGTTTTGCTTTGCTGGCAGAAATCAACCAATGAAGAGCACCTTGTGGGGGAAAAGAAGGTTTATTTTGGCTTACAGTCTCCATGGTTGCAGGGTAAAATGATGGCATGAGCAGAGGGTGGACATCACCTCCTGGCCAACATAAGGTAGACAATAGCAACAGGAGAGTGTGGCAAAAGCTGACAAAGGGAAACTGGCTATACTACCCATAAGACTGCCCCCAACAATACATTGCCTCCAGGAGGTGATTATTCCCAAATCTCCATCAGCTGGGAACCTAGCATTTAGAATAGCTAAATTCATGGGGACACCTGAATCAAACCATCACATTCTGCCCTTGGCCCCCATCAACTGATAATCATACATGATGGGAAATGCAATATATTCAATCCAATTTTAAATGTTCCCATAGTTTTTATCAATCCTAATGATGTTCAAATATCCCCATAATCCAAGGACTTTTAACTGAGCTATAATACCAAAAAATCCAGAAAACCCATAATGACAAATAAACATCCACACTGCAAAAGATAGCATTGGGCATAGCAAGGAAATATTCAACCAATGCAAGATTTAAAACAGGGCAAACATCAAACTCTGTAGCTCCAAGTCCAACAACTCTAGGCAGTGACAAATCTACATGCACGATAATCCTAACCAGCAACAAGTCTCTGGAGTTCAAATTCCCACCTTTCCAGCCAGGCTACTCACAGTCCTGGAAAATTTCTTCCTGGGACAGCAGCTCTCTTTAGCAGCCTTCTCCTGGTCCAGGCACCTCCACTGGGTGTCCACTGCAACCCATGTTCCATCCTCATGGCTACATTGGATTTGCATACAGGCATCCAGCAAACCAGCTTCACACTGCCCATGGCTGTTTCCAAAACACAAGACTGTATTGAAAATTCACTTACCCTCTCTTTACTGCATTTATCATATTCTACAATGCCAGGTAGGGTGCCAATTTGTTAATCTGGGGTGGCAGTGATAAAGCGGACTTTGAAGAACAGGACACTCCTTGAACATCCAGGCCCCTTCAAAAAATCTCTATATTCTTTTTGTTGCTCCATTGCAGATCAGCTGACCCAATCTCAAAGGTTGTAATCTCTCATATAATTACAGATGAATGGGCAGACGTTTCAGCCCCAAAATTTCTTTTTCTGTGCCATATCCTGCTGCTCACACCCAGTTCATTTCTATGCAATGCAACCCTGTGCAAACTCTCAAGACACAGGCAAAACAGCAAGCCTCTCACACATACTACTTGTAGCCCAGTCCAGACAAAGCTCTTTCACCCACTTATAAGCAAAACCTCACAGTCCTTATTTCTTACTGAACTCAGGTCTTTTAATCTGCCAGAATAGCCCAAGCTGTACTTACAGTACTACAAGGCATCTCTTAGGCCAAGGTTTCAAATCCTTCCACATTCCTCTTAAAAATCAAAAGGTCAGGCTGGAGAGATGGCTTAGGGGCTAAGGAGCCTGCCTGCTGAGCCTAAGAACGCTGATTCCAATGCCCAGTGGTTCCAATCTCCAGGTCCCACGTTTAGCCAGATGCAAAGTGAGGCAAGTGCACAATGCCACACTTGCCCACAGGGGGCACATGCATCTGGGTTTTGTTCACAGCAGCTGAGAGACTGCTGGCGTGCCCATTTCTGTCTCCCTCTCTGTCTATCTATCTCTCTCTGTCTCTCCCTCCAAAAATAAATAAAAAAATAAAAATTAAAAAAATTTAAAAAATCAAAAGTCAAAGCCAGAGTTAGGTTTCTAGCAGCAATCCCATTTGTCAGTACCAACTATACTGTTGCAGTCAGCTTTGCTTTGCTGGCAAAAATCCTGACCAAGAACAGCTTGTGGGAGAAAAAGGGTTTATTTTGGCTTACAGACTCGAGGGGAAGCTCCATGATGGCAGGGGGAAATACTGGCATAAGTAGAGGGTGGACATCACCCCCTGGCAAAAATAAGATGGACAATAGCAACAGGAGAGTGTGCCAAAAGCTGGCAAAGAAAACTAGCTATAATACCTATAAGCCCACCCCCAACAATACACTGCCTCCAGGAGGCGTTAATTCTCAAATCTGCATTAGCTGGAAACCTTGCATTCAGAACATCTAAGTTTATGGGGACACCTGAATCAAGCCATCACAATTGGGTTAGATTACTCCAACAATGTCAATCTCTAGGCCCAAAGTCAAGGAGCTGGGCTGCTCAGTGCATGTGGCTGGATGTCTCAGCAGCCCAAGTCCAGCACTGAATACCTGAAGGCTTCCTAGAGAACCACTGGTCTTTAATCCATACTGGTCTTCATTCCATGCAGGAAGGCTTAGGAAGCTTGGTTCCAATACCAGTGAAGCATAGCTGAGCATGAAAGATTCACATGCAAAGTGAAGGACTCACCAGCAAGTAGCACTGGCAGCCAGGTAGGAGGAAGGGATTCTTTTCACCCAGAACATTCTTACAAAAAGCCCCCTCTAACAGGGCTGTCCACTCCGTGGGAAGAGATCAGTCAGGAGGAGGGACTTTCCCCTTCAGACAATCCTTTCTGGAAATAACCCCCATGACCCAACCAACAGGAATGTCCAATTCTTAATTTGATCAAGTTGACCATAGAACTTCATCATCACAAGTCCATCCCTTGTCACCTTGACATGAGACCATGTATCCTTACATCAAACTTAATTTCCAAATAAAGACAAGATCATAATTCTGCCTAACACTATATAACTATCCCACATATAACTGGAAATGGAGAATCCCACCCCCCAGCCAACACAAAGTAAGGTCCTCTGAGGAATGCTTAGTCTCTAATATAATAAGTTAAATATAAATTCAACATCAGTTAACAAATGAGATAATCTCAATCAATATTAATTACATAATAGATAAATAGAGAAAAATAAAAGCATCTTAAAATTGGTGAACATATGTACAAACACTCTTAACAAAGTAGAACAGAAACACTCATGTCATTTGTAACTGGTCACATGGCTTTAACTGATATTTCTAAGTAGCTTCGTCTACTGCCCATTCTCCACTTTCAACAAGCACCTCAGCAGCTCTTGGTTCTTTACCTGCAGGGGTGACACATACCTTCATTACTGAAGGATCTGGACTTTATCACACTGCCTTGATTGAGTTGTTGCAGTTTCCCATTGGCTTTAATAACCAGGCATGGTAACACCAAGAGATACCAAGTATCTCCTACACTCCAGACAAAATCTTTCATACCTCCATTGTGGAGGAGCAGTCCAATTTCACCCTGGTAGTCTGGATTAATCACCCTTGCTCACACTGTACCTCCTTTCTTAGCCTATTGACTAGAGGGCATCAGAAGTACAAAGTGGCTAGGAGGAAGTCTTATCTTCTAGTTCAGTGCTATGTTTTTTTTTTTTTTTTTTTTTTTTTTTTTGTGCCTTCTAGCTAAGTACTTCTCCCTCTGGAACCAAGACTTCTAGGCCAGCCAATAATAAGGTTGTGGAAATAGGAAGCCAAAATTTGGCTAATGGGTCACTTGGAGTGATGGTGTGGTAGTTTGAATGGATGTACCCCAACAGATACAGGAGTTTCATTCAGGCTTGTACCTCAGATCTACAGCCACCTGGCAGGAGGAGGTGTCACTGTGGATGAATCCTAGGGTCCAGGCCCACGGTGTGTTTGGGGCAGATCTTTTTACAGACAAAAGACATGCAGAATGCTGGAGTCCTGCCATCATGAGGTAGGTCCCTGGAGTGTACTTCCTTGGGTTTTTGGTGGTTGTTTTTTAATCTCTGTCTATGGACCTACTAGAGGGGGCCAACTTCAGCCATTATGGAACTATCTCTAGATTTGTAAGTTTCAAATAAATTCACTTCCTCCTATAAACTGTGTCTGGTTTTGAAGGTCATCCCAGCAACCTCAAGCTGTTTGTGACAGAAGGTGGGGTGTTGATGAATGATGAATTTCAAGATGGCCCTACTACTTAACATTGAAACATCTGAGTCAATTCAACTCCAGAAAGACTGAATGGTAGGAATACACACTTTTCAATGGAGATCTGAAAAGAAGGAACCTGTTTTTAAAAGTCACTGCTTTATTTCATTCCTAAATTAAGAATATTGCTGTGTCTTGCACACCAGGTATTGATTTCAGAAGCATTGAAAAATGTGTGGAGTGGGTCATTGAAGTGCACATAGTTCCAGGAGCCACTGCTGACATGTTGCATAAAGTAGGGCATGAAGACCCTGAGGAAGAGGCAAGTGAAACCATTGGAAGATGGACCATGGTGTGCATGGAGACCCACAGATACTTTGGATATACCAAGACTGTGCAAGGGCTACCATGGAGCATTGTTGGCTTGAGGTGGAAGTTTTTCCTGGCTATTCAGCACAGCTGGAGGTAAAGAATTGGAAAATACAGACCCAGTTGGTCACTGGTTATAATATTGGACTTGAACAGATATTTGATGTTTGCCTGATATTTATTGAATTTTCATTTTTCCAGTCTCTTTTTGTTGTGCCTTATAGCAGTTAGAAATATTTACTCTGAGCCTCTAAATGTTGAAAGTATATATCTTGTTTTGATTTTTACAAGACTCATGGTTAAGGGACAATATTAAAATCTCTGATAAAACTTAGGAGTTTAGAACTATCTTAAGTTGGTAAAGACTGTGGGGGCTTTGGAAGTTGAACTGAACACAATGAACAATATGAGATGGTTATGAATCTATTGGGGGATAGAGGTGGAATGTGGTAGTTGGAATGGATATCCCTCAATTGATATAGGAATTTCATACAAGTCTGTAATTTAGATATTCACCCTCCTGGATGGAGGAGGTATCACTGTGGGCAAATCCTAGGGTCCAGCTCCAAGGAATGTTTGGGGGGAAATCTCCAGTTTCCAGACAAAAAACATGCAGAATGCTGGAATTATGCCATCATTGAGTTTGTGGAGTATGCTTGTTTGGGTTGGTGATGGTTCTCTCTCTCTCTCTCTCTCTCTCTCTCTCTCTCTCTTTATCTCTCTCATGAAGGGGACCAACTTCTTTTGCCATTATGGAACCTCCCCTGGATATTTAAGCTTCAAATAAATTCCCTTCATCCCATGTGCCTGGTTTGTAAGTTCATCCCAGTAACATGAAGCTGATGGTGAAAGATGGTAAGTGGTAACATACCCATTTCTACACCTTGACTCCTGGACCCATGAATCCAGGTGATAGATAAAACAGTACTATGTATAGTATGCTAATTAAGATGATATATAGCCTGCTGGAGAACACTGTCCCAGCCTTTCAGGCTACTGCCATCTACTTGGCACTGCAACTATTCCTTTAAAAGGCCATTCCACCATTCTGTCAAGCCTAATGCTTCAGGGTGGATGGGCCCATGGTAAGATCAGTGAACTCCATGATCATGAGCATACTGCCATACTTCCTTGGAAGGAAGTGACTTTTTGACCAGAAGCAATGCATTGCATAATACCATGTCAGTTGATAAGGCATTCTATAAGGACATGGATGGTAGTTTTGCCAGAAGCACTATGTGCAAGAAAAGCAAATCCATATCCAGATTAAATGTCTATTCCAGTAAGGACAAGATACCCCCTTTTTCTTCATGAAAGTGGTCCAATATAGTCAACCTGCCACCAAACTGCTGGCTGGTACCATACTTAGGGTTGAGTTTTAGTCTCTGATGCTGGCAGATTTGGCACTAAGCAACAGCTGTAGCCAGGTCTACTTTAGTTAATGGAAGTCCATGTTCTTGGCCCCATGCATAACCTGCATCCCTGCCACAATGACCTGTTTGTTAATGGGCCCATTGGGCAATGACAGGGCTGGCTAGGGAAAGAGGTTGACCACTATCCACAGAACAGGTCAATTTATTTACTTGCTTATTAAAGTCATCCTCTGATTAGAACACCTTTTATGAGCATTAGCATGAGGCACAAATGTTTTTGTATCATTTACCCATCAAGAGAAATCTATCCAGATACATCTTCTCCAAATGCTCTTGTCTCCAATTGTTCAATTATGTGCCTTCCAAATCCCAGACCCTCCAGTCAAACTATTGGCCATAGCCATGAATCAGTGGATAACCACACATTTGACCATTTCTCCTTCCAAGCAAAATGCACAACCATATACACTGCTCAAAGTTCTGCCCATTTTGAAGACTTCCATTCACCACAGTCATTTAGAGTTGTCCCAGAAAGGAACTGTAATGCTGTGACTGTCTACTTCTGGGAGATGCTCAGATAACATGCCGAACCATCTGTAAACCATGTTCCAGTCCTCTCTTCCTCAGTCAATGGATATAGAGCATATCCCATATATAGAGCATATGATGACAATGGTGCATGCTTGGGGACAGAGGCATTGTAACAAGAGTAGCAACAATAGGCATTTGGGCACATTCTTCATGTAACTTACTTGTGCCTTCAGAGCCTGCTTGAGACCAAGTGCATATATACCATTTTCACTTGAGATGGACTGTTGCTGTGCCCATCAAACTTTATGACCTTGTGGGCCAGGTAACATCCAGCTCATAATAGACAGCTCAGGTAGTAAAGTAACTTAATGGCCCATTGTCAAGTTTTGAGTTCTACTAAGGCCCAATATGAAGTCAAGAGATATCTCTCAAAGGAGAATAATTGTCTTCAGATGACAACTGGGCCTTGCCCCAAAACCCCAATGTCCTCCAATGTGGTTCACCTATGGAAGACTGTCAACGTTCTAAATGTCATACCTATCTACCAAAGACACTGATTCTTCAAGGACCATCGGATCAGCTGGATCATATGGCCTAAGTGGCAGAGCAGGCCTGGACCTGTTGAAGAGCTTTCTCTTTTTCTGGTCCCCCCACCAAAAAAAAAAAAAAAAAAAAAAAAAAAAAAAAAAAAAAAAAAAAAAAAAAAAAAAAAAAACTAGCAGTTTTCTAAGTCACATTGTACTTGGGAAGGAATAACACACCCAAGTGAGGAATGTGCTGCCTCCAAAATCCAAATAGTCCTGCTACACATTGTTCTTCTTTATTAGTGGTAGGAGGGGCCAGGTGCAGCAACTTACTCTTTACCTTAAAAGGAATACCCCTGCATGCCCCACACTGCCATAATCCTAGGATTTTCACAGAGGTGGAAGGTCCTTGAATTTTGGTTGGATTTATTTCCCATACCCTGATGCACATATGCTTTAACAGCAACTCTGGAGTGGTTGTCACCTCCTGCTCATTTAATAAATCAGCATATTGTCATTGACATAATGGACCAACGTGACACCTTGTGGAAGGGAGGGGATGAAGATCCATGAAAACTAAGCTATGACACAGGGTGGGAAAGTTAATATAACCTTGAGGTAAAACAATAAATACAATGTGGGCCTCATCTGCTCAAGGCAAATTGATTCTGGTGGTTTTAATGGACTGGTATGGAGAAGAAAGCATTCACAAGATTAACAGTTATATATCGGGTACAATGAAATGTGCTAATCTGTTCAAGTAAAGAAACCATATTTGGTACAGAAGATGCAATTGGAGTCACCACTTGATTAAGTTTCTGATAATCCACTGTCATTCTCCAGGATCCATTTGTCTCCTGAATAGGCCAAATAGGAGAGTTAAAAGGAGACATGGTGGGAGCCATAACTCCTGCATCCTTCATGTCCTTCATAGTAGTGTTAATTCCTGCAGTCCCTCCAGGGATGTGGTATTTTATTTCACTATTTTCCCTGGCAGTGGGAGCTCCAGTGGTTTCCATTTGGCATTCCCAACCATTATAGCCCTCACTCCACAAGATTTTGGTACCAAGAAGTGGAATAGTTCCTGCTAGAAACTTAGTGTGGGGCTTTGGTCCTTTTAGGGATGATTTGGGGGAGGAATGTGGAAAGTTTCAAAACCTTGGCATAAGAAATGCCTTGCAAAATAAATAAATAAAAATAAAATATTACAAAAAGGGCTGGAGGGATAGCATAGTGGTTAAAGTGTTTGCCTGCAAAGCCAAAGGACCCAGGTTTGATTCCCCAGGACCCACGTTAGCCAGATGCACAAGGGGACACAGGCATCTGGAGTTCATAAGCAGTGGCTAGAGGTCCTGGGGCTCCCATTTTCCCTCTCTTTCTCTCTCTGTCTCTTTCCCTCTTTTTCTGTCAAATAAAATAAATAAATAAAAATAAAATATTTTAAGTAATGCCTTGCAATTCTGTAATTACAGCTTGATGGAGTATTCCTTTCAGAGTTGATAGACCTGAATGTAGCAAGTACTATGAACAGAGAGATTTGGTTTATGGTGAGAAAGAACTTTGTAGGGAATTGGATAGGAACAATTTGTGTGAGAGACTGCTGTGATCTGCCTGCTTGTGTTTTGAGAACTAGTGCAGAGTTGCCTTGCACAGATAGGGACTGGTATGAGCAGATGGATATGTCATAGAATGTATTAAATTTGGGGGTCCAAACAGCTGCAGTCGTTTGAGAGATTACAACCATTGAGATTGCCCCACTTGATCTGCATTGGGACAACAGGAAGAATGCAGACTATTTTGAAGGTACCTGCATGCTGAAGGAATGTTCTTCAAAGTCTACATTATCCCATCCCCCCTTCCAGATTAACAAGTTGATAGCCCACCTGTTACAATGGAGTTTCACAAAATCAGGAAAAAGAGGGTCCCTGAATTTGCAACACCATTTTGCTTTTTGGAAATGACCATGGGTAATATGAAGAGGGCTTATCACCTGTGTGAAGGTCCAATGGAGCCATTAAAATAAACCATATGTTGTAGTGGAGACCCAATGGAGATTTCAGGACTATGGGATGGCTGCCAAGGAGAGCCAATGGCACAGGACTCTCAGTAGCCTAGCTGGAGGGGTGGAATTGGATCTAGATAGTCTCATCAATGGTTAGAATTACTGGATTTAGAGATTTGTCACTGACTAGAGCTGGAGCTACAGAGATTGATGTTTTCCCTGTTAGTTTTAAATCTTGTATTGGTAGAGTATTTCTTTACTATGCCCATGACATCTTTTGCAGTGCAAATATTTATTCTGTGCCATTATTTTTTTAATATTATAGCTCAATTAAACTATCTTGGACTATGGGTATGTTTGAACAGCATTGGGACTGATAAAAATATGGACCAAATGCATTGTATTTTACAGGATGCGTGATTATCAGTTTATGCAGGCCAGGTGTGGAATTTGGTGGTTTGATTTAGGTGTCACCCATAAACTTAAGTGTTTTGAATGGTAGCTCCCCAGCTTGTGGCAATTTGGGAATTGGAGCCTTCTGGAGACAGTATCTTGTTGGGGGCTGGATTATGGGAGTTATAGCCAGGTTCCCCTTGCCAGGGTGTGGCACTCTCCTGCTTTTGTCATCCACTGATGTTTGCTAGAGGTGATGTCCACCCTCTGCTCATGCCATCATTATCCCTGTCATCATGGCATTTCCCTTTGAGTTTGTAAGCCAAAATATACCCTTTCCTCTCACAAGCTGATCTTGATCAGGTGATTTTGCCAGCAATGTGAAGCTAACTGCAACAGTAAGTTTGGGAGCCCTCCCCTAAACACCCATATCCTGCATCAATAATAATATCACATTCCACTTATAGTTCCACACACAGAGACAAGGATGGGAGCATGAAAGAAATTGTTATAGGACATGTGCAAAGACTATTTCAGGAATGACATTTGGTAGAAAATAAAATCATTTTACTGATTGTTAAACAATTTAAAAAAGAGTAAATATAAAAATGTTTCTTAGCCAGGCATGGTGGCACATGCCTTTAATCCCAGCACTTGGGAGGCAGAGGTAGGAGGTTTGCTATGAGTTCGAGGCCACCCTGAGACTACATAGTGAATTCCAGTTCAGCCTGAGCTAGAATGAGACCCTAGTTCAGAAAAGCAAAAAACAAAGAAACAAAACAAAAAATAGTTTCTTTTCTTTTACTAAGTTAAAGATCATGAAAATATATGTCATGCTATGACTTTATATATGTCAATGTGGGGTCAATGTCTTGAAATTAACAGTTAATGAAACTCAGTCAATTAAGAGTTCCTGCCATTTCCAAAATAGATCAGTTCTGGATGAGGCAAACATTTCAATATCATAAATATTTTATTATTATACTTTGTAAATATTATTTATAATATGCTATTTTAAATTACAATTAATATTTTATTGATTAATATTTTTCAATATTTTAATGTGGCCACTGAAAATTCAAATATTAGTTGAATGTTTATATTTTATTATTTTAAATTATTTCAAAATTTTATTGAATTTTAGCTTTCCTTATGTTGAAATTAAATCTTTTATCAGATAATTATATTGTCATTTTTCATCTGTATGCTATTTGCTTCTGCCTATGTCTTCTCTTAGGAATGCACTTGTATTTGGTGCCAGCAGTATTTAAATGATTGATACATTTTCACATGTACTTCTACATGTGTCTGGTTATTTTGTATTGACTTCTATTTTAAAATGTTTTTATTTATTTAGTATATTTGAGAGAGAGAAAAGTAGGCAGGTAGAAAGGGAAAGAGAAAATGGGAGCACCAGGGCCTTTGGCTGCTGCAAATGAGTGCACCCTCTGTGCATCTGGCTTATGTAGGTCCTGGAGAATAGAAACTGAGTACTTTGGCTTTGCAGGCAAGCTCATTAATCGCTAAGCTATCTCTCCAGCCCCATGTTGATTTATATCTTAACACCTTAATCCTGTTGTCTGCTTAGCAACTTCTAATATTTTGTCACATTCTGTATGTTTATGATATTTTTTTTTTTTTTTGATTCATGCTAATCTTCCTCACAGTTCAGCAGAGATATGGAAGGTCACCCCTTACTAATTGTTTCACATACACAAAGCTCCACTGTTCATTTTCCTCCTTGTATGGAGACTTTGAGTATTCAGTCTTCTGCTGAGTTTTTTTTTTTTTTTTTCTTGCTCAATTTATGAATCTTGTTTAAACTCACAGCTCAAATTTATTGTTATCATCACTATGAAGTGTCTTGTCTCTCCACTATATACAGCAATGAAGACATTCACTTTCTACTGACTTTATTATCTCTATATTTTCACAAATGTAAATACAGTATAAAATGCCACATAATTTGTGTGCACTGTTTCTCTTTGCCTGGATTCTAAATTCTGTGAGGGTAGAGGCTATGTCTTTTGTGTTTGTTCTTAATATGAAGCTTTCAGCAGATTTATGTAAAAACAATAAGTTCTTTAAATAATTTATATAGGTTACAAACTTACCTATTTCAAAAAATTGTTTTGGGGTTGGCTATATTTTATTCTATACTTAGATTCTTAGGAATTGATATTTATTAAGCTCTTTTCAAATATCCTGCGATTCTACATTATATTATTCTTTTGTAGTTATGTATTTTACTATAAAATATAATTATTAACAGGAAATAACATAAAGTACTTTGTGCAATGATAAGGAATTCTCTTGTCATTTTCTTTTCTTTGCTATGGAAACTACATGGCTGAAGAAAAGAATACCTACACACTGTAGCAGTTTGCTTCTTGTGGCTGAAAAAAAAAATGTACCTAGAAAAAGCTTAAAGGAGGAAAGGGTTTTTTTCTAGTTGACAGTTTCAATGTAAAGCTTCATCATGCTATAGGAAGCTGGCACACACTATTATGCATCCACAGCAAAGAAAGAAAAAACATCCCAAGTCCACAGGGCTGGACTCCACCACAAAGTATTTCCCTACTGCCATATTTTATACAGCAGGTCTACAATCCCCAAACACTTACTAGATGAAGACTGAATAGGGAACTTAGTCACAAACACTTGAGACAATATAAACATTTATATTCAAAACACCACACATATTTAATGAGTGGTATTCAGTTGTAACATGGAAAATGAATTATGGATATGTAACAAGGCATTTTGTTATACCTAGTGAGATATATAGGAACTTAAACAAGGGAGAATATAAAATAGCTATAGAATAAAAATATAAGTATGATAATTTAAGTAGATGTTTAGACATTTCAGAGATTCATTATTCCTCAGTTTTGAATACTGAAAAGGAAATGTGATTGTAACCATCTTGTTTACCCATACATTCATTGATTCTTTCAGTAATTAATTCATTCATTTAACCAGTTAATCTGATTATCTAATATATACTACGTATACTGTATGTTATATACTACATATAATTGGGCACTATTCTATGATATTGGATATTCAGCAATGAAAGAAAAATCATTAAGCTTGTTACCTGCTAAGATGTAACTATACTTTTGTAAATTGTAAATAAGAGAATTGTGTAGGGTGGACAACTCAAACATGAAAAATACAAGGACCATGCTAATTGCATTAATTCTCAACTTTTCATATTTACTTTAAAATGAGAGGATAATTATGTAACCATCCCTGCATTAGTTTGAATTCTTATATCTTTTATAAATTTCAACAATTACTTTTTTCTCTGTCTCATTTTATCGGTGATTTTCATGGGCAAAATGAAACTTAAAGGTGGGCTTTATGTAATAAGGTATCCTGCTAATGATATACAACTGACTGGTGGCATACATTTCTCCCCCACCATGGTACATGTCATGCTGCCTAATACATGCTCAGTACCAAATTACAACAGATCAGTTTATGAGAAATGAAATTAGACATGGCTAGCACATAAATTAGGCTGGAATCCTATTCTCATAAAGTTACTAATATCATTTAAGCTGAAGTTGGAGTGACACCCACAATCATCAAGAATAATTTCTAACTTTTGACTGTGCATCTTCATGTTTATTCTATCATAAATGGAGTTTCAGTTTATGTATCATAATGAGTAGTGGTGACTTGATATTCACAGACCTGAAGAGATAAGGATCATCAGTGAAAAACAAAACAAAATTCAACTTACATATTTGGGCAGCACTTTTTATTTATATAATAAAGAACTTTCTAACTCCTTTCTCTACTCCAAGGAAAATGTAAATCTCATTTTCGGGTGGGCTAATAACATTTCTGCTATACCTCTCTACTGATTCAGAACTCTTTTTTTACAAGAAATCAATAGCTTTTTATATACAAAATATTACATATGTTAACTTTGCATTCACAAGCATGCAATAAAAATGGTTTTGGAAACTGTTCATAGCTTGAAACTGGTCTTAAACTATATTGACAAAATGTCCTATAATGGAAAGCAAATAACACTACCCATAACATTCTGCTAAATTTAGTTTATGATGCTTAGCTTCAATAAAAATTCTTATATTCCACAGGGGAAAAATTCTACATTTAAGTAAGGCTACCATATTTATTTTTCTTCATGTACTACTTTGTAAAATAATATTGATAAGTTATAATAAGAGAATCCAATTCATTTACAGCCATATTTTAGTGAAATTTTGCTACACCGCTTTGACCTGTGATAGTGTCTCAAGAACAGGGCCATAATTTGCAAGCAATTTCAGTCTTATGAAATAATACAGTTTAGTTTTGCAAGGCCACCCTGAGACTACATAGTGAATTCCAGGTCAGCATGGACTAGAATGAGACCCTACCTTGAAAAACAAACAAAAAAAAAAAAAAAAAAAAAAAAAGAAAGAAAGAAAGAAAGAAAGAAAGAAACAGAAACAAATCTTTGAGTATTAGAAGGAATGAATAGAGTACTATTTATAAATTACTTATAAATAATAATACATTCATACTTGTAATTCAAATCTTCTCACATATATAAATCACTATATAATGTTCATTTACATGATAGCAAGAGAAGAAGGGCATGGTAATCCATTCTGGAAAGTATCACATGACTTAATTGAAAAAGGTTTGACATTTCTCAATTTAATTAAATTAAGCAATCTCAGGGGTATATTCCTCTGTGATGTCATATTTTGATACAATTTTCTGTACTTAAGTGTACTTTTATAAGTGTTATACATGACGTTGGGAATAATAATTATAATATTCGGGTGAGTATGTCCCATGCTCACTTGCTGAATTAGCAGAATATCTAGAATATCTCCATGATCCCTTTAACATATTATCAAGAAACTCTGGAGGGGACTGGAGGGATGGCTTAGTGGTTAAGGAGTTTGCCTGCAAAGCCAAAACCCAGGTTCGATTCCCCAGGACCCACATAGCCAGATGCACAAGGGGGCACACATGTCTGGAATTTGTTTGCAGTGGCTGGAGGCCCTGGTGCACCCATTCTTTCTCTCTCTCTCCTTCTTTGTCTGTCAAATAAATAAATAAATAAATAAATAAATAAATAAATAAGCATTAAGAAACTCTGGAGGGATTTCCAGGTAAGATGGAGGCATTGGAGCTACACCAAACCAGCCTAGGGAGGGATTTAAGCAAAACCACAGCAAAATACACTCTTCATCTAAAAAGTGAAGATGTATAGGATTTTATTAGACACATTGGAAAAGCAGAAGAGACCAAGATCCACAAGAAAGGATGAAAATGGCCAGAATCCCACTGAAGCCCTTGCGACCATGATCCTTGCACTTGCCCTGTCCTGCCCTCCCAGTGCTGAACAGAGAAAAAAAGAAGAGGATTCTCCAACCTCATCAGCCTCCTTTCAAACTCAAGAAACCTGAAGGAGAGACAGCAGAGATCAGCTAGGGATACAGGTGTGACCAGCTGATCAGTTCCTTACAACTCCAGGCTTCCTATCCTCTACCATCCCCCAACCATCAGAACCATGAATCTCCAGAGAATGCATTCAGCCCCCAGAAGGCAGGGGTCAAGTGATTATAACACCAGCTCCACAGCACAAAACAGAGAGATTGAGGTGGGCACTCAGCATTGGTGAGATTGGAAATCACACAAAAGGTAATAGGCTGGATGACAAAAAAGTAGGTATATAGGCCTGCATTGAAAATGCTGATTTCTCTTTCCAGGTCAGGGCAGGTTATGGGTTATATAGACTTGGTTGGCTTTACCATTCTCAATTAAGCTATATTTGGGAGTTGACTATTATTGCCTTTAATGCTTTAAGATTCTCAGAGTCTTTGTCTTTTGCTTCTTTCATTATTAGGAGCAGGGTCTGATTCAGATCCAGGCTGACCTGGAACCCAACCTCCTAGCTGACAGGATTAAGTAGAACAATATACATCTTTAGGAATTTTTGCTTTACAAATTTGTTTGTTTCAATCTCCACATTTGCAATCTCTGTGCTGGTATTTATTAAATTTATATATTTCCCAGTTGAAGTTTAGAATTTGCTAGTAAATTGTTCCACCCAGCCTACTACAATACTTGAATAGCAGGCAAACGCAACACCTTGTATTAATTCTATGGTTAGTTTGAGCTAAACATGACATCTTAAATTCATATTCTGAAGGTATGTAAAGTTGGATCTCCACATGTAAGAACACTGCAGATAAATAGAAAAACTAAGCATCAAGTCAATTCAGGATGCAAAACTTGTTATGTTATAATATAAGAAACATGAAGAATCAAGACAATACAATCTGAACAAAAATTATAAATCCATCAGAAATGACCTCAAATGAGATTATTTTAGATTAAAGACCTGACAAAGATTTTTTTTAAAAAAATGATTTTATCTATACTCAAAGAAATCAAAGAAGAAATCAAAGGAATCAAAAAGAAAACAAAGGAATTAAAGAAGAAAATGAACTCCTGAAAGAGAACACAGGAAACCAGCTCAATGAAATAAGAAAGTTATTGGATGACAAAAGTAATGAAATAGAAATACTGAAGAAAAGCCAGACAGAAATTCTAGCACTGAATTAAAGAGTTAGTCAAATAAAAACTCTGTGGAAAGTCTCACCAGGAGAATGGATGAAGGAAAGAACAGAATATCTAAACCAGAAGACCAGGTGGCAGACTTAATACAGTCAAACAAAGTGAAAGACAACCTAATAGAAAGGAATGAATGGGAATTTCAAGATATCCGGGACACTATGAAAAGATCGAACATAAGAATTCAGTGTGTAGTTGAAGGCTTAGTAGGCATTTTCAACCAAATTATAGAAAAATAATTTCCCCAGATTGGGAAAGAAATGACAATGCAGATATAGGAAGGTTTTAGAACACCAAACAGACAAAACCTGGAAAGAACCTCTCATCAACATGCTATAATTAAACTATTAAACATGCAAACCAAACAAAATATATTGAAAGCAGTTAGAGAGACAAGGAATTCACCTACAAAGGCATGTCCATCAGAAAAACAGCAGATTACTGAACAAAAAATTTTAAAGCCAGGATGGCTTGGAATGCTGTATTCCAAGTTCTTAAAGATAACAACGTCAATAAAGATTACTTTAGCCTGGAAAGCTATCAATCCAAATTGATGGAGAAATAAAAATTCCCCAACAAAAACACACTAAAGGAATTTACGACAACTAAAGCAGTTCTACATAAAATACTTAAAGGAATCCTTCACACTGAAGTGAAAGCAGAACACACACAGGAGGAAATACAAAAAAATAAACCATATTCAAACAACAATTTAAACAATCAAGTAAAGGGAAAACAGAAAGCACTACAAAACAAGAAAAATAGAATAAATACATACCTTTCAGATAATAACTCTTAATATTAATGCCCCAAACAAAAGACACTGGCTTGCAGGCTGGATTAAAAGGCAGGATCCTGCTGTTTGTTGTCTCCAGGAAACTCATCTCTCAATAAAAGATAGACACTGTCTTTGGGTGGAAGGATAAAAAATGATATTGCAAGCAAACAGGCCTAGGAAACAAGCAGGGGTTGCTATCCTAATTTCTAACAGGATAACTTCAGCTAACATTAGTGAAGAAAGATAAAGAAGGTCACTTCATATTGATTCAAGGAACACTCTAACAGGAGGCCATTGCAATCCTAAATATATATGCACCTAACATGGGGGCTCCCAATTTCATCAAACAAACATTTTAGACTTAAGGTCACATATTGCACCAAACACAATTGTAGTGGGTGACTTAAATACTCCACTTCATCAATTGAATGGTCATCCAAGCAAAAAATAAATGGAGAGACATCTGGATTAAATGATGTCATGGAACAAATGGACCTAACAGGTATCTAAAGCACATTCCATCCAAATGTGACAGAATATACATTTTTCTCAGTAGCACATGGAACATTCTCTAAAATAGACCATATATTAGAACACAAAGCAAATCTTGATAAATACAGCAAAATTGAAATAATCCCTTCTACTCTATATGCCCATAATGGGATTAAACTGCCAAACAGCAACAAGAAAAACTACAGAGCCTACAGAAATTCATGGAGACTAAACAGTACACTATTGAATGATGAATGGGTCATTGAAGAAATCAAAAAAGGAAATCAATAAATTCATAGCATTAAATGATGATGAGAATACAACATATCAAAACCGTTGAGACACAATTAAGGCAGTCCTAAGAGGGAAATTTGTATCTCTAAGTGCCTATATTAAGAAATTAAAGAGTCCACAAGTAAAAAAAAAAATTATTGCTTCACACAAAGGTCTTGGAAAAAGAAGAACAAGGCAAATCAAAAGTCAGTAGATGGGAAGAAATAATATAGATTAAGAGAGAAATTAATAAAATAGAAACAAAAAAATAAATGAAAAGAATCAATGAAACAAAAAGTTGGTTCTTTGAAAGGATAAACAAGATTGATAAACCCTTAGCAAATCAAACCAGAAGAAAGGAATAAGAGACAAAAATTAATAAAATTAGAGATGAAAAAGGCACCATTACAAAAGATACCAAAGAAATTCAGAAAATCATAAGGACATACTTTAAGAATATATATGCCTCTACTTTGAAAATTGGAAAGAAATGGATGATTTCTTTGTTTCATCTGACCTACAAATTAAATCAAGATGGGATAAGCCAATCAAATAGACCTGTTAAAAGTACAAATATCCAAGCAGTTATAAAAATTTTCCCATTTAAAAATAGTACAGGCCCAGATGGATTCACTGGTGTATTTTACCAGACCTCCATGGAAGAACTAATACCACTACTTCTCAAACTTGTCCATAAAATACAAAAGGAAGGAATTTTACCAAACTCCTTCTATGAAGCCAGCATCACCCTGATGCCAAAACCAGACAATAACAGAACAAAAATAGAAAATTACATAAGAATCTCCCTCATGAACATAGATGCAAAAATTCTCAACAAAATATTGACAAACCAAATATAAGAATATTTCAGAAAGATTATTCACCCTGACCAAGTAGGCTTTATCCCAGTGATGCATGGATGGTTCAACATATGCAAATTGACAAATGTAATAAACTATATAAATGAACTGAAAGAAAAAAAAAACACATAATCATCTCAATAGATGCAGAAAATACATTCAATGAAATCCAACATCCCTTCCAGGTAAAATTCCTACAGACACTGGGAATAGAAGGAACATTCTCAACACAATAAAGCTATTTATGACAAACCTACAAAACCTGGGGAAAAACAACCAACATGATACTAAATGAGGAACTTCCAAAACAGTTATGGAGGAAGGGTGTTTCCATAATGGCTAAATTCCACAGGGCCAAGCAGAGAGAACAAGACAACACAGCTCACTGTCCACTTCAGGAACTCCTGCCACATTTGCATATCTTTACAATTTCAAACCCACATTAAGATATGACATTACTCTAGCAAGGTGATTGCAGATGCAAACTATAACTAATAAAGCACTGAATATATTGGGGACATATATTCAAACTACCACACCCAGTTTTATTAATATACTACTAGAAGTCTTAGATATAGCAATAAGGCAAAAGATATTCATAAAAAGGATGCAAATTGGAAATGAAGAGATCAAATTATCATTATTTGCAGATGATATGATTCTATATATAAAGAACCCTAAAGACTTTACCTGCAAACTGTTAGAGCTGATAAACACTTTTAGCAACATTGCAAGGTACACAATAAACACAAAGAAATCAGTAGCTTCCTTTATACTAACAACAAACATGCAGAGGATGTAATCAGGGAATCTCTCCCATTCACAATTGCCTCAAAAAAGAAAGAAAGAAAGAAAGAAAGAAAGAAAGAAAGAAAGAAAGAAAGAAAGAAAGAAAGAAAGATAAAAAGAAAGAAAAGAATCTTTTCAATCAGAAGACACAAGAAAATGACACTAGGAAATGGAAAGACATCCCATGTTCTTGGATTGAAAGAATCAATATTGTGAAAATGTCAATCTTACCAAATGCAGGCTACATATTTAATGCAATCCCCATTAAAATTCCAATAGCAGGAGGACTTCCAGGTAAGATGGTGGCATAAAACCATGTCAAACCAGCCTAAAGAGGGATTTAAGCAAAACCAACAGCAAAATACACTCTTCATCTGGAATGTGAAAAGAGACCAAGATCCACCAGAAAGGAAGAAAATGGCCAGCATCCCACTGAGGCACTTGCATCCTGACCCTCACCATCTGTACACTGGGCACTGCCCGCCAGGTGCCAGCACTTGCACTGAGCAGCAGCAGCAGAGACCAAAGAAGGGGGTTTTCCAACTTCACCAGCCTCCTTTCAAAGTCAAGAAATCTGAAGGAAAGACAGCTGAGGTCAACTAAGGAGCTACTGAAAGAGATACAGGTGGGATTGCATGAGCAACTCCAGGCTGCACTCTCCCATCCCTCAACAATCAGAACAGTGAACCTCTGGCATTCATTCTCAAGCAGCAGTGCATCCAGCACAGGTGAACAGAACTCTATCTGCACAGCACAGCACAGAGGGGTCGAGGTACACATTCAGAATTTGTGAGATTGGAAGCCACACCAAAAGATAACAAGACCAACTGACAAAGAAACAACAACAACAAAAAAAGGTATATAGGCCAGCATTGGAAGTCCTAAACTCTCTTTCCATGCCAGGGCAGGCATGGGTTACATATTTTCAGTTGGCTTTTCCATTTTCAATTAAGCTGTATTTGGGGTTTGAATGTTGTTGCCTTTGACACTTACAGATTTATAGGGCCTTTGTTTTTGCTTCTGTCATTATTGGGGCAGGGTCTGAGTCAGATCCAGGATGTCCTGGAACCCAATTCAGAACAGAATTCTCTACTTCCCAGCTTATAGGATTAAGGGTGTAGAGCAACAGATACCCTTAGGGATTTTGGGTTTTATTAGGCTATCTATTTGTTTTAATCCCCACACTTGTATACTCTCTGTTGGTCTTTATTAAATGTGTATATTGACAAGTTGAAGTTTATAATTTGCCATTAAATTGTTCCACCTAGTACATTAGAATATCTGCTTAGCAAGCAAATTCAACACCTAGGATTACTTTTGCAGTTGCATTGGGGTACAAAAGCTACTCTTGGCACTTTAAACTCATGTCCTTAAATTATATAAAAGTGGACTGCCACATCTAATAACACTTCAGATAAGTCAAAAACCCAAGCATCAAATCAATTCAGGATGCAAAAATCACTACATTATAATACAAGAAACACAAAAATAAAAAAATACAATCCCAACAAAAATTATAAATCCATCAGAAATGGATCCATCACCAATGCCATTGTTTTAGCTGAAATGGCTGACAAAGACTTCAAAAATGTGATTTTATCTATATTCAAAAAACACACAGGAGGGAATAGGAAAAAATAAACCATATTCAAATAACAATTTAAAGCACATAAAGGGAAAACAGGAAGCACTACAAAACAAGAGGAATGAAGAGAATAAATACATACCTTTCAATAATAATTCTTAATATCAGTGGCCTCAATGCCCCAACCAAAAGACACAGGATTGCAGACTGGATTAAAAGGCATCATCCTGCTGTTTGTATTCCTCCAGGAAATCCATCCTTCCATAAAAGTTAGATACTGTTTTAGGGTGAAAGAATGGAAAATGGTATTTCAAGCAAATGGGCCTAGGAAACAAGCAGGGATTGATATCCTAATGTCTCACAGGATACACTTCAAACCAACATTAGGGACAAAAGATAAAGAAGGTCACTTTATGCTGATTAAAGGAACACTGCAACAGGAGGACATAACAATCCTAAATGTATATGCACCTAAAATGGGAGCTCCTGGTTTCATCAAACAAACAGTATTAGACTTAAAGTCACAGAGAACACCAAACACAATTGTAGTAGGAGACTTCCATCCACCACTCTCATTAATTGACAGGTTATACCGGCAAAACATAAACAGAGAAACATCTGCCTTAAGTGATGCCATGGAACAAATGGACCTAATAGATATCTATAGAACATTCCATCCAAATGCTGCAGAAAATACATTTTTCTCAGCAGCACATGGAACATTCTCATATATTAGGACACAAAACAAATCTCAACAAATACAAGATAATTGAAATAATCCCTTGTACTCTATCTGACCACAATGGGATTAAACTGCAAATCAGTTACAAGAAAAACTACAGAGCATACAGAAATTGATGGAGACTAAACAGTACACTATTGAATGATGATTGGGTCATTGAAGAAATCAAAAAGGAAATCAATAAATTCATAGAATAAAATGATGATGAGATTATAACCAACCAATGTCATTCTCCATCCACAAGAATCAAGTCCAAATGGACATTGATATGAGACCTGAAACTCTGAAATTGCTAGAAGAAAAGGTAGGGGAAATCCTTCAACATACTGGCATAAGCAATGACGTTCTGAATATAGCACCAATTGTTCAGGAAATACATGAAATTACAAAGCTTTTGTACTGCAAGTATTGATATTAATTATTTAATTAATTCAATTAATAAGTAAGTAATTAATATCCAGAATATACAAAAACTCAAAAAATATTATCAAATCAAACAACCCAATTAAAAAATGGGCTATGGAACTAAATAGAGAGTTCTCAAAAGAAGAAATACAGATGACATATAAACATCTAAAAAAGTGTTCTACATCCTAAGCCATCAGGGAAATGCAAGTTAAAACTACTTTGAGATTCCATCTCACTCCTGTAAAATGGCTACCAACAAGAAAACAAATGACAATAAACAGTGGCAAGGATGCAGACAAAAGGGAACCCTTCTACACTGTTGGTGGGAATGTAGTCTGGTACAACCATTGTGGAAACCAGTGTGGAGGTTCTTGAGATAGCTAAATATATATTTACTATATGATCCATATATAGCACTTCTAGGCATATATCCTAATGACTCTTCTCACTGACTTAGAGATACTTGTACAACCATGTTTATTGCTGCTCTATTCACAATAGCTAGGACATGGAACCAACCTAGATGTCCCTCAATAGATGAATGGATAATAAAGACATGGTACTTTTACACAATGGAGTTCTATTCAGCTGGTAAGAAAAATGAAATTATGAAATTTGCAGGGAAATGGGTGATCTGGAAAGGATTACACTAAGTGAGGTAACCCAGGCCCAGAAAGCTAAATGTCACATTTTCTCTCTCATATGTGGATCCTATCAACAAATGTTTAGGCTTGTGTGGAAGCTGGAACCAAAAAATCTATAGCAGAGGTCAGTAAGGTAGAAAAAAGCTATAAGGGAGGGAGAAGAAGTAAGAACTTTAGGGGATGGTATTGTATATATGTAAGTAGATGAACAGATTACTGTGGAAGGAATGGCCTACGCAAGGTCAGGGGAAGAGATTGAGCAAGAGAAACATGGGGGAGGATCAATAAAAATTCAAGATATTATGAATAAGACATATGAAACCCTACTTCTTTGGATACTGGCACATCCCAAAACCATAGATTGGTACTAGAAAATTTTCAGTGCCAGGGATGAGATACCTTCCAGTGAGTTGTTGGCCAGGGAGGTCCCTGTTGCCTCAAATACATTACAGGCTATTACCAAGGCCCTTGATTTCCCATGAGTAACAGATGGTAAAACCCTATTGCTAAAGTCTTCACATGCATGAGCAGCAAGGTCACTGAAAAATCAAGCTGGTGCTGAGCTGAAAACCTTCTCCCTATAGACTATCCAACTGAAATCTGGAAAAAGCTGCACTTCATGAAGCCTAATGGGAGGCAGAAGTCATCAGTGGTGAAAACAGTGGACACTGGGAGCCTCAAGTTTTTCCACACAGGCCAAATGACTGAACGGGTGCAACAGTGGCATGTCTGCTCTGGGGAAACCAACTGCTCTCTAATTGGACTGGAGGCCTGCTCTCTGGGAGGGAATGCTGGTACTGAAAACCTAATCAAATGCCTATGACAGTGGAGGTCATGAGCCTTAGGTATAATGCCTGCTCATGTCTGGCTAAATGTATATAGTATTCTCACCAAACTGCCCTGCAAGCACTACACTTAATGTTCATATTCATATATTAATACTACTCTCACTTTTGGTTAGAGAAGCTTTTTTTTTTTTTTTTTTTTTTTTTTTTTTTCCGATGGTGGTTCCCACTGGGATGACCCAAAAGGCAACATAGTTCTGAAGAAGGGATGGAGGAGTGTCCAGAACTGAAATGAATCTATCATACCCTCCAAGGCTCAGGGTCCATTGCGGAAGAGGTGGCAGAAAGAATGTAAGACCCAAAGGAAGGGTGTGACTCCTTACAATGCCACTGTCCAGACAAAAATTGACCTCGATATCCATGACTTTGCAATGCCCAGCAATAACTTCACAAGACCCTCACAATAGGAGAAAAAGACAGTGACATCAAAAGCAAAAAGAGACTAATGGAGAGGGAGAGGATATGATATGAAGCAGAGTTGTTTAGGGGAAAATGGGACAGGGACGGGAAATATCATGGTTTATTGTGTGTAAGTATAGAAGTTGTCAAAAAAAAAAAAAAAAAAAAAGAAAAGCAACTCTAAGTGTCTACATGTAATGCCTGCTGATGGCCGACCCCCTATTGTCTTCAAGTTGTTTGATGCTACAAAGTCACTTTATGAAAGATACTCAAATTTACATAATTACTTCATATTTACTGGCCCAGCTGGAACCCAGAATGATAACCATAACATTTCTTTGGCCACTCCTCTTAAATGGAGTTTCTTATATCAGTTAACAGCAAAACACCTTGTATGTTTTAAATTATTTTAATAGCTATACAAATAAATAATGGGTTGCTTTATAAAAACTTCAAACATGTATATCCTTTTTCTATGAACCATACCTCTTTTTTTTTGCTCTGACCCCTCTCCCACAGGTTCTATCTTATTTATTATTAGATGGTTTTCTGTCAATTTATTGAATATGGTAATTAGATTTTTTGCTTGTTTTGTATATTCCTGGAGAGTAAATAATATAACATTGTACTGTGAGTCACTGTTACCTTGTGTACCTGTTGAGAATATTGTTAATTGTGATTTTCACTGGAACTCTGAACTGAAACAAAAAGGCCAAAATAAAGCTGTACCTCAACAAAGCTGAAGAAGGATGTTTTGGCATGCAGGCTTCTTTTGTCTTATGTGACCTAAGGGGAACAATTTGCCATTTTGGTAATTTGTCACTCTTATCTCCTCAAGAACCCCTTTGCTCAAATAATAACCATGTACTAGTATAGATATACATGTTTAATTTTTATTCATAAATGAAATATCATCTAAAGTAAGTATTTTTGGTTAGTAAGCTTGCAATGCCAGTCTTTATTTTTAAACAAATGATAGAAAGTCCTATAAAGTCCTATAAACTATAAGACATCCAATGTCATTAAATATTGAGGTACATGAATTTGGTTACCTAGGCTTAAATTCAAATGTGCTCATTACTACATTAAAATAAAATCACTGAAAAAATAACATAATACTGCTTTTGACTAAAACTTTTTTTTTTTTAACAAATATTCCTTTATACCTCCAAGAGACATTTTCTACCCAGACATAGAATGACATTAGCTGACCTAAGTTTTAAGAGAAAATAAATGACAAGAAATGCTTAGTCAAGATACTGTAGTACTAAAATGACCATGATGTATAACACATGAATAATATTTTGAAAGCATTAGGCAAACTTAGCCCATATATTCTTTTTTTTAAATTTTAATTTTATTTATTTATTTTAGAGAGGAAAAGAGGCAGAGAGAGAGAGAGAGAAAGAGAGAGGGAATGGGTGCACCAGGGCTTCCAGCCACTGCAAACAAATGTCATCTTGTGCAACGGGCATACGTGGGTCATCTGAAATCAAACCAAACTCCTTTGGCTTTGCAGGCGCTTTGCAAGCACCTTAACTGTAAACCTAGCCCATAAAAGTAATGACTGTAAGTGTTATTTTTTTATTTATAATTTCAAAATATTTTGCTGAGTTAGGGAAGTATTAAACACATTATAATAACTTACAATAGTATTCCAATATATGATATCAACCACCTTCAAAAGAAATGAGAAAATATGATGACAGGTAAAATATTTAAATTTTAGAAGAATTTTAATAATTGCTTTTAAGTTTGTCAGTTTCAATGGATTTTGCATGATTTTAACCCAACAACAGGTGGATTGGATTGGTCATTTTTAATACATCGGGGTCTTCTGATAAGGTGCTAAGTCAGACAAAGGACTGGTTACTGTGTGTTTATAGCCTCATTGTCTCTTGGTAAGTCAACATGATTCAGGGCTTTTGAAATTTTGGGTAGAGCTTTATGGATTTCTGGTCCCAGACCTTGTCCTCTTAAAACCTCTGGGCAGGTAACCTTGATTAGCATTTGAAGGCTAGCTTATTCCCAAATCACACCAATCTCATCAAACTATGTATTAAAGCAATGTTGGAGTCCTAGGAAAGTTTAGAACAACACACATGTGCAGAAGACCAATAGGCTGACACAGCACATAGAGAGACCTGGCTGGAATTCACAAAAGAGCCATTTCCCACACATCTTTTGTTTTGTGTTAGAAAAAATACAATAGTTTGTTGCTGTATTTTGGATTAAAAAATAACAAAAGACTTCTCACTCTCCATCTCTGTCTGTCTGCCTCTCTTTCTCTTTGTGTGTGTGTGTGTGTGTGTGTGTGTGTGTGTGTGTGTTCAGTTGAAATGTTGGTAAATGTAGAGAACCAGCTTTTGTAAATGCCATCAAATCCGTGTATTATACTCTAGCTTTGACAACCTCTGTTCAGATATCATAAGGTCAGAAGTCACAGGCTCCATTTGAGCTTATCACATCAGTAGTGGATAAATTTAATATCAACTTAATTTGTTTGAGAAATGCCTAAAATATTAGTAAGGCATATCTTTTTGTGTGTCTTGATAGGAATTTTCAGAAAGAATTAAACAAGGAGGAATGGGCTACCCTGAATATAGGGGCCATCAGCCAATATGCTGGGCCCAATGAATAAAAAGGGAAACAATCTGCAGGACCAGTATCTCTCATTTCTCTCTCTCTCTTTTTCACTCTGTCTCTCCTTCTCTCTCTAACCATGTGAACTGTTCTCCTCTCCTCTGCCCTTATTGGCATGAGGGCTTGAAATCTTGAAAGCTGAAGGGTCAAATCCTCCTTCTTCCCTTAATTCTTTTTGTTGGGTATTCTTTAATGGGTATTTTGTCACTACCATGGAAAATCTGGCTAGTTCACCAACTTTGTCTTGCAGTTGCTGGGTGTCTTTGGACCTATTATTGAATTGTTTTCCCATAGTACTGGATGCTCTTTATCATAAGAGTTCCAGTGTCCTTACTTATAGCATCTTCTTGTTTTTCTCTACTGTTAGCTAATAGCCTTTCTTCAACATTTATATAACTCATCTGATGTATTTTAATTTCAGCATGATTCATTTGTCTAATTTGGTCATATGTACATTCTGGAGTGTAGCTGGATTTTATTTTGAACTGGCTTACTTTTAAAATTTGAAATAATTTTCATGTCATTTAGGGACAGACTTGTTTGAGTATTTTTACATGGTTTCATTAAATTAAAGCACAGTCTTGATTTTGCTATGGTTAATGTAACATAATTTAGTCTCATTCAGTCCTTGTATTTCAAAGCTTGCTTGTCAAGCAGAAACATGAAACTAGAGAGCCATAATGATGTCTGAAATCTGAGGGAACTAAGGTCTTCTGGTGCATTAATGGAACTGTTGAACTTATGATAGAAAAATGTTACATCGGATCCTTTCCTTTGAGGGCTAAAAACACTCTGCTTTCACAATTTGTTTCATGATATACTTTTAAGAAAATGTGAAAAAAAAAACTATTTAAGATCTGGCTCTTTATTTTTATATTTAAATCAATTACTTCATTCTAGATTTTAGAAAATAAAACATTTGTGACTTGGTAAATATTTTAATAAGTACATTATATTATTCTATTTGAACTACAAAGGAGTGATACAAAAGCAATTATATAAATAGAATATTCGGGATTAAAATATAAAATATGCATTGTTATCTAGATGAGATGGCAACATCTACAAAATTAAGGGAATAGAATTGTAGTTTGAGGCTAGCCTGGACTTTCCAGGGAGATTCTGTCTAATAAATAAATAATTAATTAATCAATTAAACAAACAAACAAACCAAAGTGTGGGAATATAGCTCGTTGGCAGGGCACTTGTTTGGTATGTGCATAATCTAGCACTAAAATAAAAAATGAAAGGAACACTCCAAGTCCTCCCATTTAAAAAATTTTTCTTGGAAAACTCAAAACAGATCATAATATATTTCATAAAAACTGAAAACAGGGCTGGAAAGATGGCTCAGCAGTTACGGCATTTTCCTGAAAAGCCTAAGTATGTGAGTTGAGATCGTTTCCCCATCACTCACATTAAGCCAGATGCATAAAATGGTCCATGTGTATGGAGTTCATTTGCAGTTGCTAGAGGATCTGACACACTCATTCTATCTCTCTATTTTCCCCTTTCAAGTAAATAAATAGCATAAAATATGAAAACAGTTAATATTTTTATATTTATGTTTATATGTTATGAATGCATGGGTGTGGGTGTTTTCATATATGTGGTATATAGAAGATACAAGTTGAAGTTAAATTTCTTCCTCAGTATCTCTCCAATTTGTCTTTTGTGGCAGGGTATCTTGCTAAATTTGCAGATCACCAGCTTATGGATCCTTCTGTCTCTGTTTTCCCTGAATTATAGGCATACAGTGTCAAAAGCGCTTTACACAATGACCACTTCTTGAACCCCTGCATTGTTATTTTTATGCTCTTTAAATTCATACCAAAATATATTTGAAGGAGGAAAAAAAAAAAATACACACACATACTAATTTTATGACTGATATCAAAGGATTATTAAAAATAGAATTCTCAGTGATAAAGAAGAGAAAATGAATAACCAAATTATTGCCCTTCACTTGTGATATTGTGCAAGGAGAGAAAAGAAACAGACTTATGGAAGAATGAAGAACTTTTTCTTTCTCACCCATTACATGTTTCCATTGGAAAATTAAATTAAATCTGTACCAAAACCTACTTTGGTAGTTTTAATGCAGAGTAACTCCAAGCCTAATGTGTCTGTGATTGAACTTCATACTTGACTCCCAGCTGGAGAAAATTGGGGAGGGGGGCTTTCTGGAGGAAGTGTGGCATTAGTGACAGGCCTTAAGGTTTATTAGCCTAGGTCCAAGCCTAGTATTAAGACTACTTCTAACCAGAGATGTGAGCTCAGCACACTTACTGCTTCTTGCTGCCAGCCTCTGTGGCAAGGTGGGATGCCCAGCCTCTGCTTTACTACAATTTCCCTGCCATGATGGAGCCTTCTCTGGACTGTAAACCAAAAAACACTCTTTCTTTTCATCCTATTCTGGTCAGGTTTTGGTCTCAAAAGACAGAGAAGGTAATTACGACACACTATGAATTTTCTAGGCTGCCAAATAACACCCTTCTGTCCTGATTACTCTCCATTATATCTTGCTTTCAAAATCCAGTTCAATATTGGATGGGATTTACTTCTTCTGAAATGTGTTGAGTAAATACTACATGGCCACTATGGTAATAATATGGTAGGATACATCAAGATGGATTTAGCAGTTCATAATTTTTTTGGACACCAGTTGTAGTAGACAGCTTCAGATTCACTGAGATGAACTTCCAAACCAGGGACAGTTATGGAGGAAGAGATATTTATTGAAGTTTACAGATCCAGGGGAAGTTCAATAATGGCACAAGAAGCTGTTCTGCTGTTTCAAAACGAAACACACACACACACACACACACAGAGAGAGAGAGAGAGAGAGAGAGAGAGAGAGAGAGAGAATAAACCAAAAGCCACACCACACAGAACACTTCAGGAACTCCAGGTAGAACTAAACACTTTTCAAATCTTTAGATTGGAATTTCAAATCCACCACCACACCACCTTAGGGCTGGACCCTAAGATCTGCCCAGTGACACCTCCTCCACCTAGGTAGCTGGAAATCTAAGAAGTTTAAATAAGACTAAATCTATTGGAGGACACCCATTTAAATCACCACACCAGATTTTTAGATGTCTGATGGATTGTGGAAATACAAAATAACATACTCTCAGCCAGCCAACACAAAATTAAGTCATGGGCAACTTTTAGTCTATCTGTGCCTTGGGGTTTGTGTCACCATCATAAGAATTATGACGACAGTACTCTTTCAGAATACTGTGAGATTTCTTTTAAAGAACTTACTACTAGCATTTAATTTATTCCTCCAGAAAGTAATTACTAGTAAAAGTCTCAATTTACAATTATGAAAAGTTACTTGTTAGGGATTAAAATCTTAGGTTCTTAAACTATGGGTTGTGACTCTTAAATTCTCATGATATTATATATAATTAATTAGATTTTTACTATAAATGAAAATGTTCTAATCTTATAGAAAGATTACTTTTAATTATGGAAAACCAGGACTTTTAATATTTTCTTACCTTCATTAAACAGCATGTAACAATCAAATTAAAATATCATTAGATTGTTTTGTGGTATAATGTTTGATTTTTTTAAATTTATATTTGAATTAATGATTTTGGTTTCATAAAATATTAAATTAACTTTGGCTTATGATTAGGGCATATTTTGCAACAATTTTTGAAATTGCTGTAAATGTACTCTTTTCATTTGTACTACTTATGTAAATTTGTATTCAGATTGACACTTTAAAAGCACCTGTGGAAACAAAGGCACCAATAGTTAAAGGGAACTTCTAATGATCAGATAACTCATTAGTATCAAGGATAAAATACAAGTTCTTATTCTCATTTTGCTGAATCATGGTCCCTCATTGTCCTATATATATTAACAGGTCTGTCTCTTTTTTTCTTCCAAAAAGTAGGCTGCATGGAAATGAAATATTACCTTTTAAAATTACCATAATTGACTAGAACATACATTTTCTCATATTAATTGAATTTCTGAGAGTTAGAGAAAAATTTATTCCCCAGTACTTATAGTGAGTGAGCATTACCTGTTCCTAATTAGATGCCTCATAAATATTTCCTAGGTGATTGAAATAATACATTGAAAAAAAATATATATATATATAGAGAGAGAGAGAGCACTTTGTAAGAATAATTCATTTTTGCATATCTTAGTACACAGAAATAACATTCTTCTGTGGTTTTATTGTATTCTTTGAAATAGATATAGAATACATGTTGGAAAATTAAGTAAGAGGAAACAAAAGAATAGTGATTAGTCTGAGATATTTTGTTAAAAGATGAGCTATTTATGTAAAAGAATAAAATTTCATAACCCACAGTGCTCTCAAAAATCCAATGTGTTATAAACATTCACTCAGGCATATAAAGGGTTGAAATTAAGTATGAGAAATTATGGCCAATGGTTGTAGTGGATTATTCAAACTTAATACATGAACTTTTTTATTTTAGATATCTTGGGTTTTTCTGTTATTTGTTTACTGTTCAGATACAGTCTCCCTTTGTAACTCAGGTTAGTCATTGACTTATTATGTAGCAGAGGTTGTTTCAACTGCAGACTCTTTGTGATACAGTCTCCTTAGGACTGGGCTGAGATCATAGATGTGTACCACCACAACTGGCTAAGTGAATGGGAACTTAGGTTTTTGGAAATTTTCAAATTTGTCCAGAAATTAGAGAAACTAAACCTATCCAGGCATGCAATTGAGTCATTAATTTATTGATGTCTTGCAACATGTATTTTAACTATGATATATTCTTGACTTTTTATATATTGCTTGTGTTTTTCTTTTTTCTATTGTCAATCTGAATTTTCACTTCAATCACTTGCTAAAGAGTAAAAATGAGTCAATTTTATTTGTGCTTTCAAGTATGCATGAAGGAAACTTATGAAAAAATGACTTAGAAAATAAAAGGAATTTGACTATGTTCATGAAAAAGAAATGATAAATATTTAAGGTGATAAATACGCTAATTAATATTCCATGGTCCTATAACACAATGTATACATGTATTCAAGCACTGCATCATATCCCATAAACAGATAAATAGATAATAGATAGATAGATAGATAGATTGATAGATTATATATCAAAGCAGAATGAAAAATCATAGACTCATATGTCTGAACTTAGACTTCTGGAAAGAATTGGAAGAGAATAGAAGGAGATTATATCTCTTGGTGTCTTTAGCCCATAGTATCTGAGGCTGATAGCTCAGAGAATCCATTTGTACAGTAGTAACAAGGTATCTAATGGCTTAGAAATCTCGTAATGAAAATGGTACTATTTTCCCTTGATTAACCATGGTGAAAACCCTTATTTGCTGGCAAAGATAAGCTTAGGCAGACATACTGAGGAAAACCAGAATTTACTCCATGTTCAGATATAGACCACAAGTAATGGCCTGGAAAGCCAGGAAGGAATGTTTCCTCCACAAACAAGTTCTAAGTCTATTGAGAAATATACATTTATAAAACATATTTAATTTTTAATCATGATGATTGAATATATTTGTTAATTGCCTCATTTTTTTTCCATCAGGGTATTTTTCCTTTTGAAATTTTTTAATTGAAATACAATAATTGCACACACTTGTGCGAAACACAGTGATATAATTGCAATAGTCATGTACAATATTATAATGATATGATGCATTTAACTAACAATATTTTGTATGCTATTCCAGCATATATATAGCCCAAATGACTAGGGAATCAAGTTCATACCATTTATCAATTAATGTTCTTTTTTCATTTTATTTTTTCAGGCATATCCATATATGACTATATGGCTCAAATTAGCTTTGGACTTCTATGTTCAAGTTATCTAGTTTCTGCCTCCTCAGTAGCTAAATTTATAGGTGTGCACCACAATATGAAAGATGATTTATATACAATCCAAATAAAATGAGCACAGGTTTGAAGATATAATTCACTTGTAGAATGCTAACCTCTCAATATGTCTTGATTTCAACTGCAGCAGTACCAAATTATACCACTATAACAAAAACAACAATAATAATAATTCTAATAATAATAAACACTCCAATGCCATTAAAATACATTCAGTCAATATCAAAGTTCTGAAAGAATATTTTTATTGTTATATGTTATCACTTCCTAATTTTATTCTTTCTTGTTAAGACATGAAAATTTGAGTAGGTTGAAAACATGATAATGATGAAAATTCTTCACCAATACTACTCTACTGGTTTTTCATCTGTAATAGAAAATTTATAGGTCTCTAATTTTTCCCAATGGCTGTAAAAATGATTGATGAAGAAATATTTATTATTGTGAGTCTCCGCTCTTATGGACAAAAACAATGAAAATTTATGTACACTCACAAAAAACAAATAAAAATAAATAAATTTTCCAAAAGGGCTAGATAGATGGCTTAGTGGTTAAGGCACTTTCCTGTGAAGCATAAGGACCTATGTTTGACTTTGCAGATCCTGCATAAGCCAAATATACGAGGTGATGCAAGGTGGCAGATGCACAAAATGTGGAACATGCATCTGGAGTTCAATTGCCTTGGCTGAAGCCCTGGCGCTCCTATATTCTACCCCCTCTTTAAAATAAATAAAATAAATAAAAAGTCATGTACAAATAACTACACCATACTGTTGGTGTATGAAAAGTAATTGTATGAAGTATTTAATAAGAAAATTACTATTTAGAACTAAGTTTTTGTTAGAAAAGTGTCAATTTTGAATTTATATGTGAGACCTTTTTAAATTGAATAATGATTAAATTACTTATGCTGCTAAATCCAGAGACACAAGGATCAAACAAGCAACAGTTTATTCAAGGACCAGGGTTAACTCACCTCATATTCTCCATAATTCTCAAACTAGATTTAAACTTATAAAAGTTTCCAATATAAATAGAAGTAAATCCACTGTCTCTTTGTTTGTTTTCCTCTCATTTTTGAAGCTTGTGTTTACAGACTAGAACAAAACAAAAGTTTAATAACTCATAAAAATATTAAATTTCCTAATGGATAAAAACACACTAGGATTCTATTCCATCAGAATTAATAATCCCTGCTTTATTCTATTGCTTCTCACTTACTAGAAAAGTTCTAGAAATATTAGTCATACTTTTTTCTTCTTTTATTTTTAATTGAATGCAGTTTTAGTCAACATTGGTTTCCTTTACATTCTTTCTTGGATTATATTTAACATTTTACTTCTAACTCTTTACTCTGAACATTTCTTTCCTTATGAGAATGTGTTTTGTGTATGTGGCCATGTGCAAGTAAGAATGTGTAGGGTGTGTGTGTGTGTGTGTGTGTGTGTGAGAGAGAGAGAGAGAGAGAGAGAGAGAGAGACCTTCTTGAGGCACGTTGCCCAGCTTCTTTGTGACAGGATCTCTCATTGACTTTTATTTTTTATTTTATTTTTGGAGAGAGACACAGATGTTTGCAGCCTGAGAACAGATTATTAAGAAAAAATTTGGAGGTATAAACAACTCTGTTGGGGGTGTTGAACTCAATGGCCTCGCCTCTGTAATGAGAGAGACAGAGAGAGAGGGAGAGGTAGATAGAGAATGGGCACACCAGCAGCCTCTCAGTCACTTTGAAGGAACTCCAGATGTGTGTGCCCCTTTGTGGGCAAGTGCAACGTTGCACTCTTGCGTCACTGCACCTGGCTAAACGTGGGACCTGGAGATTGGAACTGGCGTTCTTAGGCTTAGCAGGCAGACGCCTTAACCGCTAAGCCATTTCTCCAGCCCTCTCATTGACTTTTACATCACCAGCTAGAATAGAAGTGATGGTATATCAGCTCCCAGACTCTCCCTGTCTCCCCAACATTGGAATTACAGGCTTGCGCCACCATGCTGGTTGTTTTATCTGACTTCTTGAATCAAACACGGGTTCTCATGCCTACTATGCAAGCTCTTTTCCAACTGAGGTATACCCCTAAATCATCTACCTTTTTCCCCATGCATCATGTAACTTTTTCCTCAAAATTGCAACATTCCACCCAGAAAAATAAGGAAACTTACAAGACTACAGAGGTCAAAAAGTTACAAAATGCACAAGGCCCCTGCCCAAACTCATGAGAGAACTAAGTAATGGCTGCAGAACAAAGATTTTTATTGGCAGAGCAGCTGGAGTCTTTGTCATAAACTCCACAGGTATGGCATTTGTGAGTCATTGCTCATGCTCAGGTGGGGTTTTGAGTCACTCATGGTCCTGAAGACACCTTAATCTACATTCATATAAAGAGCCCCAATAAAGTAACTGGGTCAGTAAGGTAGACATTTGCAGATGTGTTTCTTTGTTTGATGCCCTGTTCAGGGTCAATGTCCATGTATTTCCCGGAAAAGCTATGAAACATCATGTTATTAATATTGAAATCAAAAATCACAAGAAAACAACACTTTTGGAAATACACTTTAATATGATATAGTCATATCATTGTTAACATGCCCACAATAAAATTATTCAACTCTGTTTTGTTGTCTTTTTATTTCTTTTAATTTATTTGAAAGCAGAGAGAAAAGAGAGGCAGACATAGAGAATGAGCACACCAGGACCTCCAGCTGCTGAGAACAAACTCTAGCCACATGCACCTGTGCATCAGGCTTTACATGGGTGCTGGGGAATTGAACCTCGGTCACTAGGAGTTGCAGGAAAGTACAAAAACCATTAAGCCATCTCTCCAGCCATGTTATGACATATTTTAAGACTAATATTTAATTTCTGGAAAATACAATTCTCCTTAAAGATATCATGGTAGTGAGTTTTAGGAGTTTTAAATATTTTCCGTACATTTATCTACATAAATGGCTATTAACTGGCAGAGAGAAATTCAATCCATATTTACTGATATTAAAAGATAGGGCTGGGGAGATGGCTCAGTGGGTGAAGGCACTTGCTTGCAAAGCCTGGCAGCCTGGGTTAAATTCCACAGTATCCATATAAAGCCAGGCGCACAAAGTGGTGCATGTATCTGGAGTTTATTTCCATTCTCATTCATTATCATGCTCTCTGTCTCTCTCAATTAGCAATTAAATAAATAAAGTATTAAAATAGGTAAGTCTTACCACTCTACCTATGTAATACTTAAAAGGTATACAGAGAAAAATAAAGAAGTAATGTAGACTATTATGTAAAGAAGAATAAGAGGAATGAGTTGTTTCACGTGTTCAATATTGGAATAATTCTTGTTTGGTTTCAAGACCATTTTAAGGAAAAGCCCAAGATCTAGAAAGGTAGCTCAGTGCTAGAGCACATGCCTAGCACATAAAAAGGATCAAACCCTGGCATCACAAAAATTACTATAGACTGAGAGTTTTTTTAATGAACAGCGCCTTACTTGTTTTCTTTCTATCACTACTCTTAGTATTTGCCTAAGTTTTATCTATCAAAGACTTATACCAGCCTTCTCTTCAGCTGTTTGATACAAGGAGCTTAGTTATTCAAAATGTAAATGGTATCTATTCACTGATTCATACATCGACTTCATGAAGAGTTTCTCCAAAAATGTGCTGAAGGTAGATGCACGAAAATGGAAAAAAATATATATATACTTCCTGCCTAGGCCAATAGTTTAAATGAGAGAATTAAAAAAAAAAATCTATAGAGGACCCAGAGGTAATTAGTTATTAATTCATCCCTTTAACTGCAGCACATTGGTCGTTGAGTTGGGAAGAATACTAGTACATAAGACCAAAAATAAAAGTACAAAACAAAGATAAAATTCATAGTCATATATGTGTAATTTATAAGACCTTCATATGAGATGATGTGTGATATTTGCCCTTCTAATAATATCTTAGCAAGAAGCTTCCTTGTTCCCCTAATGCACTATCTTCTATTTACCCAAATCATAGAAATCTTCAATTTAATTAATTTACTTCCCAATCTATTTTCTATGTTTTACAAACAAAGATCTGATAAGCAAAGCAATCATTAGTCTCTCCATAAGGACATAATTCTCTAAACATAACATAGTGTTCCCGTATTTGTTTGGCTGCTTTCCTTGAAACACACTTTCTTTTATGATTATCAAAAAACCTAATTCAACAGGAAAGTAGAGACAATTTAATACATAAACAATTGCCAGCAATAAGAAGAAATTGGCTATCATATCAAGAATTTGACAGATATTCAAATTCATAAATGAATTTAATATAGGGTGTAAATTTAAACTATATTTATTTTAGGATATATTATTGACAAAACCATATTATTCATTTAGTTTCTTATGTGATATTTTGATACTTCACATATTATAAAATTATTTCCATAATAAAGATAATCTATCTATCCCTTTATAGAGTTACTATAAATGTGGTAAGAACAGTTGAATTATACTCAAGGAAATTTCAAATGTATAGTCCACTATCATTAACTATATAATTATTATGACTATAATCACAATGTTATTCAGGAATTTTCATTAATGTTCATGTTATGACTAAGACTTTGCAACCTATGACTACTATGAATACCCCACAATTTTTTTTTTTCTTCAAGGTAAGGTCTCACTCTAGCCCAGGCTTACCTGGAATTAACTATGTAGACTCAGGATGTCCTCAAACTCATGGTGATCCTCCTACCTCTGCCTGCCTCCAGAGTGCTGGGATTAAAGGCGTGCGCCACCAAGCCCAGGTCACAACACTTATTAAAGCCATATTCTTCAGAATCTTCTGTGAATTGTTCACCAATGTATGTAAATTCCAGACACATAGTGCTCAGTCAGTGTCAATGGCAGCCAAAGACGTCTCATTGTGAAGTCACTACAGAACCTTAATATATCATCCTTATGTGATTTATAGGAAGTTATCTTAAGGTTAAGATATACCAAACCACACAGGGAAATAGTTTTAGCTGATTTGATGGTAAGAATAAGGATTGAGAGAGGCAATTTAATATTGTAAGTGCAAATCTTGGTTTGGAGATATTTTTGAATAATAATCTGCTAAATGTTTCTGAACATTAGCAACTAATACAGACTCACTGAGCAAATGCCAGTAAAGACAGCTTCTTATCAACATTTTCCTTCCTTTAGCATGGCACTAATGTCCCATCTGCAGATGGTATCATCATTTAAACAATTAGTAAGTGTCCATGGAGATGGACATGGAGTGGATTACAGGAAAGCCCACACTTCTAAAAGCCTCCCTTGTGGTGTCCAAAGATATTCAAGTCTGAGTTGGACTCTTGAGAAGGAACTGGCTTTAGAAGGATGGTTTGAGTTATAAAACTTAAAAAAAAATAAAAACAACAAGAGCATTGCCTAAGGGAGTCTTATTGCATGGGTTCTGGGTGGGGGGCGCTGTACACTTCTCCTTCATGGTTGATATTAACTTCTGTTTCAATATTACACTGAAATAATCAAAAAGCTGAAAATTTCCCTTTTCACTGCTGTGATGTGATATGTCAAACTGAGCATCATCATGAGCTGCTGGACACTGGTTACCACAAGGTGATTTTTGTACATCTGATGTGTGTATACCCAGGACAAATTGGTAAATGCTGAAATATTTCCCTTCAGTTTTGTTTATATGTGGAAACCACCATGATGTTAAGCCCAGTCATTCCATAGCATGGCTCATCACCAAATCATAAAGAGGAGTATGTTCCTTTCCATATTTTGTATTCATTGATGACCACATTTTTTTTTTTTTTTTTTTTTACTGTGTCATCAAAGCTTTATCCTTGCCAGCTCTAGCAGTGGCAAACTACTGGATTCCTAGCTGGTAGGAAGGCTGGGAAGGCTGCAGGTATCATTTGCCTACTTTTGAAAATTATTATGCTTGTGTATGAATGAATGAATGAATGCCTATGACATGTGTATTGTGGGTGTGTGTATGCCATGGAGAACATATGAAAGTCTGAGGACAAACACAAGATATGTGTCCCCTCTTTCCACCTTACTTGAGAAAGGTTTCCTCTTGTTTTTGCCACTCTGTGCATATCAATTTAGCTAGCCTGGGAGGTTCTGGATTGTCTTGGCTCTTCCACCCATTACCATAGGCTTGTTGGAATTGTAAGTGCTTACAGTGCTTTGCATACAGCTTTGTTCAGGTGCTGAACAATAGAACTCCGACTTGCAGGCATTCAAGTAAGTTTCTTTAACCACTGAGCAATCTTCCTAGCCCCTCCTTTGCCTATTTTTAAACATTTTATCATTTATTTATCTGTAAGGAGGGAGAGAGAGAATGGTTGTGCTGCTGCAAACAAAGTCCACATGTATGCACCACTTGCTGCATCTGACTTTACATGGATACTGTGAAATTGACCAGTGTTGTTAGGCTTTGTAGGCATGCATCTTAAATGCTGAGCAATCTCTCCAGTCCCCCTTTGTCTAATTGGATTTGGCTATTTTTTCCTGTTGGGTTATATTATTTTCTTATTTTGAGTATTTTTTTACTTATCAGATTGTGATGGTAAGTTCAAGTTGCTAACTTGACTGTCTATAACATTGGTTAAGCATGGTTGTGAGTGTTTCTATAAGCAAGGGTCAACAGAACATGGAACTGTGGATCAGGACCTTCAAGAGGAAAGGAGCTGACTGGTATGGACCAATGTCTAGGTTCATAGTTTTCTCCACACTCTAAAAACATACAATGTATATTTGTCAATAGTTTCTCAATACTTATGGAAAAGAGAAGAGACTTACAAATGACTTAGGTTATAATCGTATTGCTTCCTAAGGATTATATGTCAGCTCATGATCCAACAGCTAGGAGAAAGTAAATAACATTTGATGAAAATGTGCTAGTAGTGATTGCTTCTTTGTTAAAGAATAGGTTGGAGGGATTAGTGGTTAAGGCGCTTGCCTCTTAAGCCTAAGAACGCTGGTTCCAGTCCCTAGAGGTTCCAATCTCCACGTTTAGGCAGATGCAAAGTGACGCAAGGGTGCAATGCCACACTTGACCATAAGGGGGCACACACATCTGGATTTTGTTAGCAGCAGCTGAGAGGCTGCTGGCACACCCATCTCTATCTGTCTTCCTCTCCCTCTCTCTTTGTCTCTCTCTCCAAAAAAAAAAAAAAAAAAGGTTGGAGGTGGACAATGGAGGGACAAGAACACTTGCCAAAAGTAGTCAGGAATAACAATAAAATCAATGAGCAGTGTGAAGGTCAGTTTAAAATAAATTCCACATCATTTTATATAAATTCACAAAATTTATAGTCAATTATTATTTTCTTTGGAGAGAGACACAGAGACAGAGAGGGAGAGGAGAGAGGAGGACAGATAGAGATCGGTGTGCCATCAACCTCTCAGCTGCTGAGAACGAAATCCAGATGTGTGCGTCCCCTTGTGGTCAAGTATGTCATTGCACCCTTGTGTCACTTTACATCTGGCTAAACGTGGAGCCTGGAGATTGGAACCTCTGGAGATTGGAACCAGCGTTCTTAGGCTTAGGAGGCAGGCACCTTAACTGCTAAGCCATCTCTCCAGCCCAACAGTTAATTAATTTAACAAATGTGACAAGAATATAAAATGAGGAGGGCCTGGAGAGATTGCTTCGTGGTTAAGCACGTGCCTGTGAAGCTAAGGACCCTGGTTTGAGGCTCAGTTCCCCAGGATCTACATAAGCCAGATGCACAAATTGGTGCATGTATCTGGAGTTTGTTTGCAGTGGCTGGAGGCCCTGGTGCACCCATTCTCTCACTCTCTCTATCTACCTTTTTCTCTGTCTGTCTGTCACTCTCAAATAAATAAAAATAATAAACAAAAATACTAAAATGAGGAGAGGACAGTTTATTCAGTGAATACTGTTAGAAAAATTGTCCACTTTAATTTTTAACTTGTACCACATGAATTAAAGCCTTAAAACAAAGATCTGAAATTGTGAACTTGGTATAACAAAACGTAGATGAAAAGCTTTGGATTTCACATAAGCAATATTTTTGGGATCTGATTCAAATATAACAAACAAAGCAAAGCCACACAAATGGGAGAACATCAAAGTTGAAAAGGCTATAGCCAAATCAACAACCAACAGAGTGAAGAGATAACACTCAGAATGAAAGTAAGGATTTCTCATCATATATCTGACAAAGATCTCACATCTAAAATATGTAAGGAATTCATATACCTGTAAGAAAATAAATGATTCAATGATATAAATATACATTATTCAAAATGAGACTAAGAAATGGAAAACACAGACTATTTCAAAATCCTCCATCTCAATAATCCCCAAGGACAAACAATGGAAAAAAAGAAACACATGAGATAGTCTCTCCTACCTAGTAGAATGGCTCCTATTTAAAAAAAATAAAAGAAATAAAATGACAAATGCTGACAAGGTTGTGAGCTTAGCAAAATCATTGTTTAATGATAGAATATAACCTGGTATTTCCATTATGCAAAACAGTACAGAATTTTCTCAAACGTGTACCACATGTTTTAGTAATCCCACTTCTGATTGCCTGCCAAGGGAAATGGAATCAATATCTTCAAGAGGTTTATGCAAACTAATTCTTATTTTACATTATTCATCACAGTAAAGGTATCCTTTGAAGAATCCATGAAATAATGAATGGAATAAGAAAACATCCTTTAGACATACAATGAAATACTTTCTCCATAATAAAGAATGATCTTCTCATATTTGAAACAATACACATGAACCTGGAGGACAGTATATTAAATGAAGTAACAGGCATGGAAGGAAAAATTATACACATTTCGAATTGTATGCAGAACATTTAAAAAAAATTAATATAATTAGAGAGTAAAGGCATATTCCTGAATACTGCTAAGAGCAGATTTTAATATTTTACATATAAATTTATGTGTTTAATATAACTACATAGGTTGAATATTTTTACTATTTTCTATACAGTTCTATAAAAATGTTATGCTATACATTATAAATATATTTATATATAGTTTTACATATCAATTATTTTTAATTTTTTTTGAGGCAAGCCCAACAGACCAGCCTTGTTTTTAAATGCTGGAGAGCAAGAGCGAGGAAGAGAGAGAGAAAGAATCAGTGCACCAGGGCCTCCAGCCACTGCAACTGAACTCCAGACATAGGTACTACCTTGTGCACATGTGAGATCTTGCACTCTTGTGTCACCTTGTACATCTGGCTTACATGGGACCAAAAGAATAATCCCATTCAAGCCCAGACTGATGAACCTCTAAGCTTATTTAGTTGTTTACTGAAGCTTGATGAAGGTATACTTACAGGAGCTAACAGATTCGCTCAGTGGAATGGAACTCATAGTGGAAACTGGGGAAAATGTCAGAACCATATCCAAAAAATGAGCCCACTCTCCAATATCAAGCTCCCACCAATTGTGGGCTATAAGAGGCTTTAAACCTATAATAGTGGTTATCCTATTTATTTGGTGCTGACTTCTCTCTCTGTTGGAAAATTGCTTCTCTTTTTTCAGATGGACGCCTAACCTGAGGAGAGGATGAGCCTAGACCACACCCTTCTTCAGGTTCATTGTGCATCTAAAAAAGATAAGGAAATTCTCCAATGGAGAGAGAAGTTGGTAATAGATAGACGAGATGGTCATAGATATTTTGGAGAGAATTTTATATGTGTAGGCCCTCTTATAGCCCACATTTGGTGGTGTCTTGATCGTGGAGACCGAGCTCATTTTTTGTACATGGTTCTGACTTATTTCCCAGTTCCTGCAGTGAGTTCCATTCCACTGAGTGGATCTATTAGCCAAATCAAGAGCAGCTGGTTACCCACCATGGCTGTGTGCCACTACTGCACTTCTTTGAACATTACATGTTTGAGCATTATTCATATTTATACTGAACATTTGTAAATTAGACATATAATAGATTGACATACACTGAAAAGGAAATGTCATATATAGTGTATAGAAGTAGAAAAATAGAATTTCTAAGAGACAGGATAATGCACAATAATATTCACCAATATTCTTATTTACATGTGTGTGCACGCACACACACGCACACACACACACACACACACACACACACACACACACACACACGCCGCCACAGGCACACATACACACTAGGGCCTCTTGCAAAGGAACTCCAGTTGTTTGTGCCAACTTTTGCAACCGTGAGTGGCTTGGGAGTTGAACCTCAGCCAGCAAGTGCCTTTAATCACTGAGTCACTACCCAGGCCTAGTATTCACTAATTTTAATGAATATTTGCAGTCATTGTTTTCTTCTTATTGTTAAATTCTGAGGAACTTGTATATTTGCTAATCTGTATGAGTAAACATGGCATTTGGTTTTAGTCATGCAAAGATTCAAGTTAGTTTCATATTACTATTTTCAAAACACTAATCATTTTAAACCTCTGAATACATGCATATTAATCATTATTTTGTTCAAACAATATATCTGAAGTGACATCATGCTCTTTCTATATGTAGTGTTTCTTTCCTCAAAAGGCAGTACAGTTTTAAGAGCTTGAAAGTATTCCTTTGGTACTGAGATAAAAATAATGCTATTATAGTTTTATCAGATTTTCTTCATATGTCCATTCTGATCATTCCACAGTCTTCACAGTATTAATTGAAACTCCTAGCTCATTCAAGAAATAGATTTTTATCCCTTTTTCTGTCTGTGTCTTGTCTCTGTGTTGATACTTTACAAATTAAAGACATTTTTATTTCAGTTTTCAAGATCTTACCATCATTTCATTGAACGAACCACTTTAGAATTCCTCCTTCTCTTGTAGTGAATTTAGTTGCTGTGGTGAGAAAAGAAAATTGAGCAAGGTAAAGAATCCTTTTTTGGTAAAATGTTCCAGTAGCAAAGTTGCTTAGATCTGTTATATAACTGCAATGTTGGACCAGCTGGGAGTCCTAAAATGGTTACAGAAGATAAAAATCAAGGGAGTCACAGAAATGGACTGTAACAACTGAACTATTTCGAAGCAATCCCGGTATTTACTGAGATTGTTTATAAGACCGATTTGTGTCTTCAACCTTGTGCTTTTACAAAAAGTAAAAACAATAAATAACTCAAAGTAGTTTTATAACTCAATTGACTTACTTTCTGACTTCCTGCTCTTGCTGTTGCTAAAGCTCTACAACCCTCCATTTATTATTCTCCTCCAATTCAAGTACTACGCATGATTAGTTTGAGATTGCTTTGCTGTTGTTATAAGTATTTTCTAAGCAGCTCACTTCCAGGGCTCTGGAAACTATGTTGGCTTTGAAGCAGAAGTCACAGGTGCTGAAGTTTGATTTTGGAATTTGCTGCTTCCTAACCTTATAAGTTTGCACAGTGTTTCTCAGAGATTCACTTTTTCTATCTGCCAAGAAACATAAACATGCAAATCAAAATAATGTATCTACATGAAATAATGAAATAATGTTTATTTTTAAAGCACTTTCAAAGATTTAATATATTGTATTTAATTTCCTATTTTTTCAAATATAAAAGAAGAAATAATAGATTATAATAACAGCCTCTCATTAACTTGAAATGTGTGTGTGTGTGTGTGTGTGTGTGTGTGTGTGTGTGTGAAACAAGTCAGACAAATAGTGCATGCTTTAATCCTTTTTGGAATCCAGGATACCTGTGATATATATACATGATACTCTTTTGTTTAAAAATGTCATATGAAGCCCTTCACTTAGTACAGGGAATACACAATAATAAAACACAAGCAAAAGTCAAGGCCAAAAGGATATTTTCTTTGGTGAGTGTTGAGCTCTTTTACCTTGTGTCAAGTGTACTCTGCCTTCTGTCTAACTTGATTTATTTGGCATTTTCCATAGTAGTCTCTGGAAGCTTGATGGGCAAGATGTCAGACCTATCTTTCTTTCCTTAATTTTTCTTACTCTTTCTTCCATATTCTTCATTTCTTTTACTCTATGAAATGCTTCAAATAGTTTCTACAAATGTAAATTTATTCAATTTCTTCTCTAAATAAGTATGATTATCAGTTAATATCATTAAATATTTCAATGTGGTTGTTAATATGTCCAATTCCTGTATTCCATTGAAAAATTTTCAAAATTTTTATATTTTCTTTCTCTTTAATCATGTATCTCATGTTCAATTGTATTATCACAACACTTTGTAGGCCCAGATTTTTAAGCTGCTATTATTTCTCATGGTACAGTGTATTCTCATGTGCTTTTTTTTTTTTTTTTTTTTTTTTTTGTATGCTAATGGTCTCATGATGCTGATAGGAAGATTTCAAGGGCTAGATATGGAGCACATGCATAAAGGTACTGTTGGCTATGGCTCCTTTTGGGATACTTAGTATACAAACTTATGCCTTATGTTCTCTGAGGGAAGTAAATAAATTCTAAACTCACAGTGAGGCACTTCTCTGTCCAACATTTCAGGAGATATATTTGTTTATTCCTGCTCTATCCTCAGCAAAAGCTTGGACAGGAAATTGGGCTGCTCTTGTTTTTGTTAAAAAGGTTTGGTTCTTGCTTGTTCATAGATAATTAATTTCTTCTGCAGTGTCACCTGTCTGAATGCGTCTGTAATTTCAGTCACCCTTGCATGCATCATGAGCCAGTAAATTTGTATTTACATTCTTGTCTCCTATGAGCATTGTGCACAAGCAGATCTCCTTGTATGGTAAATGCCAAATACCACTCACTGGAATGGACTGATGATTCAAAATAATAAAGGTCCCGCAGTTGCTTCTTTCTCTGATTTCATACTACGAGTATTTTATATTTGATGATTTAATTTATTCCCACCCCTGCATTATTTATGGCTTTTTGTTAAATGGAGCCTGTAGTATATTTCAGATAGTAAGGAAACTTATCAAGAATCATTATTTTTAGATAGGGGGTGGTTGTTTCAACATCACTTAAGAAGAAATGCCAATTTAAAAATCATATCATGTTAGAAACATAGATGTGCTCTAATACTATCATCCATTCTTTAGACCACTCACACACACGCTCGTTACCCTATGTTGTCCCTGGATTATGTTTTTACTTACCAGTAGAACTACTAAATACTATATATTAAAACATTTATTTTTGAAGTAGACTTCCTTTGCTTTCAGCTTGATTCTCCTCAAGTATGTGTTTGCTCATTGATATTCCCATAAAAGTTTGTCATCACATTGGACAAATATTAATATTTTGCCAAAATATAATGTATTTTATTCACTGTCTCCAGAAATACTTTAGATACTTCCTCTTTACTTCTCTTCTCTCAGTGTGTAGTTGTATGTGTATGTGTATATTTACTTAAATAGATACAAAACTGTGAGCCATTCAAATCAATTTTGAGAAATTTCCATTACGAAGTTCAATTACACATACACATCAACTAATTTAAACTTGCATACAATGAGCAGTGATCCATGCATCACTTGTGCATGTTTCTGTTCAATCATATAACAAAGATATTCCAAATTCGTTACCTTTGTTAACATGTATAGTAAGTGCAAACATTAGTTTAAACTTTTAGAAATACAAACATTCCATGCTTTGTTCATTTTCTTAAATTTAGATATAATTGAAAAAATATACCTACTTTGCTTCTATAAAACACTCCTATACATATATCAAATCAACTGAGTTTTTTTTTTTATGTTTTCACACACTAAAGTAAAATATGCTAAGGGAAACTTTAAAAGTAGTTAACTAAAATCTTACTCAAAATAGAAGTATTTTTGAAAGTAATTTAAAAATTATATGATTCTATATGGCATTTTATAAAATATAGAATTCATGGGACAAAGCATGACTCTTTTATTTAAGAAAACGATGAATTACTTGATACTATTTGCATAGAGAATCTTGTGTAACAGAAAATTTTATTAATGCCAATAAAATGAAAATGTTTCCTAAAAGTTGGATTTTTAAAAGTGTAAAGTCAGATTGAATTTAACTAATCTTTAGTGAAATACATACAAGACAAGAACTGGGTGACATTTATGGCATGTTGCCTTCTCAAATATCTACTACATTTCTTTGGTATATGGAGAAAAATTAGATAATTTATAAAAAATTTATTGCTTTTATTATACAATATAAATATATATATATTTTAAATTTTTTATTGACAGCTTCCATAATGATATACAATAAACAATGGTAATTCCCTCCCCCTTCACTTTGCCTTTGCATATACTGGAAAAGACCTATGTTGGATCATCATTTCAATCTGCTAAAATCTTTTCATAAGAGTCAAGTTCATTTTATTTTCATAAAAATACACAGGATTTTATGAAAAATTTTATGATGACTTATGTTCAGGTAAAGGAAAATATCTTACACATCCTATAGGACATAAAATGAAGTGTCATAGAATACTGTATAATTTTATAAGTAGCCTAACATGCAGTATCATGAAGAATCTACTATATTATCCAGTATTGGAAAGAAGCTACTGGAAATTTAAAGTGTCAAGGTCTCATTTGCAACATGGTCATGTTAAATATATGCTGATTCATAGAAAACACATGGTGGTCTCTAAGTGGTACATTATTTCCTACTATGAGATTTAAACAACAACAACAACAAAAAAAAAAAAAAGCAGCAACTGTCTTGGAAAGAAAACAAAGGCTCTTTTAAAATACAAAGTATCCGAAACCAATTGCATAGTATCAATAATATTTCTACTTGCCAGCAAAGAAGAGGAAAAGGCAAAACATTTCTCTTAAAATTCCTGCTGGCTTCTGTTTGCATTAACCTACTGCAGGTGATTAAATATGAAGATATCAATAGTGTCTTGCTTTATAACATCACCACCTCATGAGATGCTTTAAGAGAGGATAGTGAACTGCAAGTTGCACCTCATTTTCTTACAGAAGCCCTGTGTCATACAGTTATGCATGAATTGCTCCAATTCATATGAATGTATGAGGTCTTAACAAAAAACATCTTATTGATATCATTAAAACTATCAACTAATGTTGGTGTTTAAAAATATTTTCTTTGGCATTCTGGACACAATGGGATTAGTAAAGAAAAGAAAATAAGTTTGTATCATTTTAAACTTTGATGAATATGCCATTCAGATACAGAAACAAAATCATTGCGAGGCTAGGACTCTATTCTTGTTTTATAATTGAAAATAAAGGTAAAACAGGATGGGTATGGTGGCACAAGCCTTTAATCCCAGCATTCAGGAGGCAAAGGTAGGAGGATCACCATGAGTTCGAGGCCACCCTGAGATTACATAGCGAATTCCAGGTCTCTTCCATTTTGTTGTCCTTTTTGTTGTTTATTTTTGCCCACCTACATCATTCATAACATAACCTGTTGTAGGGGTCAATATTATGAATGACTTGATCAGATAATAAAGCCACTGTGAAGTAATTTGTGTCTAGAAAATAGTATTCTGCAGAATTCCTCCCCATCTATTGTTTCTTAAACTCTTTTTGCCACCTCTTCTATAGCCTATGAGCCTTGGAGAATGTTATAGAAATGTGTCATTTAGTGCTAAACACTCAACTGCTCTTTTTCTCAAAAATTTTATTTGTTTTGAGTCTACCCAGAAGTCAACATCATCTGAAAACAGAAACTCTCTAATCAAATGTGAGAATAGCACTAATATCTGGGCATAAATGTAAGTAGTTAGAGGATAACTTTGTGGTTATAGCATATCCATGTATCCAAACAACAGTAATAGTTTCCCATGGGACATATGACCTTCCCAACCAAATATTTTTGTCTAGTTTTCAGTGTCAGACATGAATTCTGTTCTGGAGAGTTGGCCTCAAATCCAATGTGAAAACTGTTGGCTACTTCCATAATAAACATGCTACTACTGCACAAATGGGCACATCTTACAGAGCTGGCCAGTTGTGTGCCTTGAGTGTCCATTACTAGTTAAAACTGCTGGTGTCTTTTCTTTCCCAACATGCTGCCTAACATGTTTTAGCACCATGGCCACTAGAAAAGAGGGAAGAATATTCCAGCTCATTTCTGGCTTTATTTCTCAATGTCCTGCAACTGAAGCATGTGATGTGTTATGCAGTAGGGTCATACCATGTAGTTCTGGTGGGCATCTAAGAACCCTAGCTATAGCTTTTTGTTTTGGGTCTTTCAGTGTCCTCCCTGAAAAAACATCTCACTTAAAGGTATTCCACACTTGGCACATGACACTGAATTTTTCTGCAACAATCTATGACTTCTGCATGCAGCATTTTTCAACCCCACAAAGTAGTTCTACCTAGTCTCTCTCTCCCCCCTCTCTCATATAGATTGTCATACAAAAAGAAATATATATACAACATTGCATATATTATATGCAAAGTAACAAGTTTCTATTTCTAATTATTAGAGTCTGTTTTATATGCTTGAGATAATTTCTGGAGCTTCGACTACTATGTCAACCATGTACTTAAGAAATGTTTCTTGAAATAAAGCAAAGGGTCAAGGAGACATAAGCTCAGCTCTATTATTCAAATTCTGTTTTATAAAATAGGAAATTCCTCTTTTGCTTAAAATATGTGTTGAATTATAAATATTAGAATATTCTAACTGTAGTCAGTTCCAAGCCTAGGAAATTGTACACTTGATTCATTTTACTTCCATTACAAAAATCCAAAATTCTTTACATCACACAGCATCTTCCTTGTATCACTGAATAGTAGATCAAAGGTTAACCAGCAGGTGAAAAACTTCTCCCCTTTATCTTGTAGAATGGCTCAGAGTCAGCTTGATACCTTTTTCAGATGTATCTCTCTTGAGGGACTGCCTTTTTTATTACTTTCTAACCTTTGTTGGTCAGAAGCTATTTTTTACTATGAATTTCATAATGTTATTTCCTTTTTCTTTTTATTATTATTATTAACAGTAAAGTTTGTATAGATACAAAATGTGTTGGTACATTCTTTTCTCTCATCCCGGCTCCCATTTCACGGGGGACCCTCCTCAGTGGAGTTGCAGGTATTCCCTGTGGAGTGTGGTTATTCCTTGTGGAAACAACAGTCAGTTATGTTGGGGTGGACGGAATGCCTCTGGGCATGGTATCTCAACCTATGGTTCCTACAATCTTTCTGCCCCCTCTTCCACAATATTCACTGATCTGTGGTGGGTGAATTTTAAGTCTACTTCAGTGATGAGCTGTTAGGTGCCTCCGGATCTCTGCTTTGGTAAGTGTTGAGTATCCTCAGAGTCTGTCTCCTTCACACTGGTGCTGATTATCAGGATTAGCATGGAAGCAGCACTCTTGCTTGTCTCCCCAATTCCTCTGTGGATTCAGCTGTGCCAGGGTGAAGTGCAAGAAGTCTCTTTATCTCCTCTGGTCTCACTATCTTCTAAAAGATAAGAACTCTAATGGAGAGAGAAGTCAGTATAATTTAAATGGAATAAGCATTATTAATTTATAGAGAATGTGATGTATATAACCCCACTTTTAGCCAAAGAGTCGTGAGAGCTTGACACTGGAGAGCATAATCTTTGTCTCCATAGGATTCAGATCTGTTTCCCAATACCAGATATAGGTTCATTTACATTGAGTGGATCTCTTAGCCAATCAACCAATCAGAAAGCTATTGGTTTTCACCAAGGCTGTGTACTACTATTGCCCTGGCATGTACATCCTGTCAGGTTGTTTGTTTCTGAGTAGCTTAGCCCTCTGGTTACTCAGACCATTGTTGGCCACTTTCCCACAGTAGCTCATGTAGTGCTTTCCAGAACTAGATGGGCTAACTGTCTGGGTACTGGCATCCATCCAGGTCTCTCCATGCTCTGTGATGGCAGCATGTGGTGTCTTCAGCAATAAGGTCTTCCCTTTTGCCTGAAATTGGTAGTCAAGGGCTTTGACAGAAACCTGTCTTTTTTGGGGGGACCACATATGTCTCTCCAATCAATACCTCATGGTGGTTATCAACCATTTTATGATACTGGGAGTTACACGCTACAGAACAACAAAAAAAAAAAAAAAAATAGCCTCCATCCTACCCTCTCCTGGGCCCTTATTTTCAGGTGTGCCCCCATTACTCCTGTTGAGGGTTATATCTTTTATTTGCAAGCAGATAGATATAGAAAGAAGATAAACAAATAGAGAAAATGAGCATGACATGGCTTCTAGGCATTTTAAATGAACTCCAGATGCATGTGTCACTTTGTCCACTTGGCTTTACGTAGGTACTGGGAATTCACATCTGGGTTTGTAGGCTTTGCAAAGAAGCACCATAACCACTGGAGTCATCTCTCCAGCCTACTATTATAAAATTTAATATGCAATTTTTTTCTTTATGATAGAACTACAGTGTTCTAATTAGATTTGGCGAGATCATCTTAACTATTCTATTGTTATACATCCCTTCTTGGGTGCTCAAAAAGCCCTATATGAAGAAGATTCTGTTTACTGGCTGCCACAGAAGTTCATGTTTGCTTTAACAATGTCCCTGGAACTAAATATAATTGGCATACTTGTGTTAAGAACAATAGATTGTCAATCAAGAGATCTATTTTATTCTTTTGTCTGTGACACAGTCTCATTAAATAGAAAAATACTAAATCAATCTATGTCTTAAAATACACATATCTGTAAAGTGTAGATGCTAAATTTCACAGAGGACTCAGTAAGAGTGATTGCACTTTCTCAACATGTTTAGTGACATTTTGAGGAATAGAGTAAATTTATCAAACTTTTATGGGTACTTTTATGACTTCTAGATGGACATAAAAAGATTTGGTGAGACCTCAAGCATTCCAAGTTCACTAAAAATAATACACATCCAGATTGAAAATGGCAAATATCATGGAAGGAGTCATAGTTCAAAAATTCTATGGCTAAGAAAATGGCATTAGTTTATTTTCATTATACCAATTGTTAGGGAAAACTGAATCACACAGAGGTGGCACCAGAGATTGACTGGAGAATCAGGAGGTAGAGTTGAGAATCAGAAAATTTATTCATGTTGACATGGACTCAGGGAAATAGCTTCCAAATGAGTCCTGAACTCTGAAAGCTCAGAGTTTATATAGACAGTATGGCAAGCAGTCTGAGATCATCTTGAGTTCTTGACACTATTGATGGGTTACAAGTTTCTAAGGTTACATGACTTGGGAGTACAAACAGAAAATTCCTTAGCAATAAATCAGTGATAAGAAAGTACCACTGTAGAACAGAAAGCTGTTTGTTCTGTGGTGTCTGTGCCTGTGGCTGCACTAACCACATAACATACAAGCAGAGTGCCCCTGCATAGATAGGGAGGAGACTCAGGGTCATGCTTTCTCCCTGGCAAAGGCTTGGACAATACAAACTGTGTTTTAGAGTATCATGTGGGTGTGGTTTCTTTGTTAAATTTCTTCTACCACACAATCTCTTCTCAATTGCCCTCTTAATCTGATATTCATAAGTTTTTATCTAAAAATCTAATTAAACTAGATGAATTTTCCTTTGTTGCATATAATAAGCAAAATATATGACTACTTCTATCTAGTATCTTCGCATACGCTTTATTGATAATATCTCATGACAGTAATATTTGAATCCTCATTGAGGATGGAAATTACAGAGAGAAAAATAGAAATCAGCTGAGTCAGAGTGGCCTTGACATTGCTTATCATTATCAACCAGGAAAGAAGAGACAACATTCAGAACAAATGCATGTGTTGGAACATATAGCCATCTAAATGTTTCTGAGGGCATAATGTTGAATTTAGGAAATTATCTGGTGAAATAAAGGAATAAGATGCTGAGAATAATGTCTTAACCTTTGGTGGGTCATCAAGAACTCTGACAGAAATCTATCTTTTTTGGGAAACCTTGTAGGTCTCTCAGATCAACAGATCATCGTGAAAGTTAACCCCATGCTGGTACTGGGAGTTATAAGTCAGTGCCTAGGAAGGTGAGGGAAGAAAAAAAATAGGTAGTATAAAAGAGAAAGTGAGTGTAGAGAGGAGAGGGAGAGAAAGAGGGAGAGAGAGAGACAGAAACAGGAAGACATTAAGGTTCGTCTTCATGGTGTTCTCTCCAGTTCCCTGCGGTTCAGGTGTTTTCTCTGAGGGCCTGCTGAAGGACCAATGTTTTATTTAGCCTATTGTTCAGAATATAGTGTTTTATAGTACCATTTCCTTTTGGGTCCCTGTTTGTGTTCCACCCTTACCCTCCCCCTTCCCACCCTCCCTATTGTCTAGTCCTCAGGATACTTATTAGGTTTGGCAACATCTCAGGAGGATTCAGGTTAGAAGCCACTGTGACTAGATATACCACATCTTTGTTATCCATTCATCTAATGATGGACATCTGGGTTAATTCCAGCTCTTAGCTATTATGAATTGAGCAGCTATAAATATGGTTGAGCAAATCTCGCTGATCTGAGGTTTGGAGCCTTTAGGGTAAATGACCAGTAAGGGAATAACTGGATCTGTTGGTAGGTCTATAGTCATCCTTTTCAGAAGTCTTCATATAGCTTCCAACAGTGAAAGCTTGTTCCTATTTCTCCACAGCCTCGCCAGCATTCGTTTCCTTTTTTTTTTTTTTTTTTTTTTTAATATTAGCCATCTTTACTGGGGTAAGGTGGAGTCACATAGTTGCTTTAATTTGCATTTCTCTGATGATTAGGGATGTTGAACATTTTCTTTTTTTATTATTTATTTTTTAGAGCAGGAAACAACCTGATGCAATGCTCAAACAAGTGCAGTAGTGGCACTCAGCCATGGTAAATAACCAACTGCTCTTGATTTGGCTAATAGATCCACTCAGTGGAATGGAACTCATTGCTGGAAGTGGGAAACAAGTCAAAACCATGTCCAAAAAATGAGCTCAGTCTCCAAGATCAAGCTCCCACCAAATGTGGGCTAGAAGAGGGCCTACACATATAAAATTCTCTCTAAAATAACTATGGCCATTACTTCTATCTAGTACTAACTTCTCTCTCCATTGGAGAATTTGTTCATCTTTTTCAGATGGTTGACGAACCTGAAGGGAGGATCAGCCTATCACACCTCACCAAGGCCCCAGCTGAAACCATAGAGTAATGCAGGGAAAGGGCAAGAGTGCAGCTTTCTTGGTGAACATGACACCAGAAAAAAGGCTGAAGGAGATAAACACAGAGAACATTGAAATCCCACTAAACCAGATATCCAGAGACACAGAGTCTCCCAAAACCTCACCACTAAAGTAGAACTAAAATGACCCCAACGTGGCTCAGGGAAATTGACAGAAGAAGGGGCAGAAGAGTGTTAGAGCCACAAGTTGGGTCATTATGCACAGAGACTTGGCCTGTCCCCCATAATTCTTGACTACCCCCACAATGCATGACCCACATTCTCCATTGATGAGGGTCTTGTTGGAGAGGGGAGGACAAAGAGGAGTCACCAATATGAATGTAAAATTAGAATAATATAAACAAAAAATAAATTATAAAAAAAGAAAGATACAGGAAATAGAGGGTTATGGAAAGTATGAGGGTTCCAGGAAGCTGTTGAGTCTAGGCAGTTTGAAGCAAGGTCCAAATCCTTACAAAGAGGCCCTGTGAGTCCATGGTGTGAAGCAGTGAAGATGATTCATAGGTTGTGGTGGAGACCTCACCATTTCTGAGATGTCAGGACTATGGGTTGGCTGCCAATGAATGCTGCTGGCTCATGGTAGATACTGCCCAAAACAGATTGCAATCTATACTGCTGTGATGAAGGGGCAGGGAGTGGCCCACGCCTTTTACAGATTAGAAGTTTTCATCGAGTCCCAAGTTCCAAGCATGGAACTGTAGGATTTCATGTCTTCCCTGCTGGTTTTCTATTTTGGATTGATGCAACATTTCTTTAATATTCCTCAATTCTTTCTGTTTGGAATGGGAATGTTTGCTTTATGATATTCTGTGTTAGAAGTATGTAACTTGTGTTTAATTTTACAGGGATTACCGTTAATTGATTTCCTTTAGTCTCAGATGGGACTTTGGACTTTAGAATATTGTTGGCACTGGTAAAAATTATGGGGAATTCTGAGGTTGGACTGAATACATTTTACATGATATGATCATAAGTCTAGGGAACAGGGGCAGAATGTGGTGGTTTGAATTAACACCCCCGCGCCACAGCTTCAAGTGTTTGTAAAAAAAAACACTCCTACTTGATCCTCGGTTTTGTTGGAATTGGTGTGTCTCTAGACATGGGCCTTGAGATGTCACAGCCCAGCTCCATTATTGCAGCTAATTCTTTCTACTCTGTTCATACTGCTCTAGAGATGTGATGCTTTCCCTAACACGGTGAATGTTTCCCTTGAGACTGTAAGCCACATAATAAACCTTAACTTTCCATAAAAGGTCTTCTGTAGGATCCTTTCTGCAATAAAAGTTTAACTACTACACCATCTTTTAAATTAAAAAAAATCAAAATAATGAGTACCTTAGATAGTTTTAAGAAATTTCTAGCCGGGCGTGGTGGCGCACGCCTTTAATCCCAGCACTCGGGAGGCAGAGGTAGGAGGATCTCTGAGAGTTCAAGGCCACCCTGAGACTACATAGTTAATTCCAGGTAAGCCTGGACCACAGTGAAACCCTACCGAAAAAAAAAAAAAAAAAAAAAAAAAAAAAAAAAAGAAATTTCTAATGTTCAGAATGATAAATTATAGGTAATTCAGTATTGAAAAATTATTATTTTATTTTAATTGGATTTGAAAACATCTATATTTTAGCTAAACTACAAATAATCAGATGGAAAATTCTTTCAGTATAATACTGTAGAGAAGTAATAGTTTTTAAAATGTTATAAAGAAAAATGAAATAGGCTGTCATGTGGATTTTAAATACATACTAACTATCTTATCTTGAAAACAATCTTTGGGAAACAGAAAAATGAATGGGACTATACAAAGCATCTGAATGGAGTGGTTTGACATCAGAAATCAATGTCTCTGGCTTCACCCCTGCCCCTTCCCTATGCTAGTCAGCTCAAGAATCACTTTCCATGTTACCTAGAATGAGAGTGGGCCAGAGTCTTCCATTTGCATAGTTACAATTTTTTAAGCATAGTATTTGTATATAGGAAGACATAAGTTCTGTAAATTTAGGGTTATCTTGCCAACACCTCATATTTATCTAATGAATGTCTTCTGTAAATCTGCCCGTGTGTATCAGTTTAGAAAGCCATTTTGAAACAATGGATAATGGAGCAGTAGAAGATAAAAATACTCAAATTTCACTACCTTCTCTCCATTGCTTGATTGAACTGAACATGTAAAAAATATATTTTAAAAAGCTGAAGTCCTTTTAATGGATGCAAAGGTAAATGAAAGTAAGTTAAATCAAAAGCAATGAATTAGAGACACCAGGTTCTATAAAGCCAATGAGCAGAGAGAAACAATGGATGGAGATTTGCTCAGAGAGACATCAACAGCTTAGAAATTATTGCTCAGCTAGTCTAAAATAATTATTCCTAAAGGAAAGGCAAGATGTTAAAAATTGCTGGTGAAACTTCACAGTATATTAAAACTGATCAGTTATCAGTAGCTGAGAAATGGCTTATCAGGAATCCTTACAAAAACCTGACTAGCTCAAAGGCAGGCTAATCTGTGAGCTATTGTGAAGCTTTCCCAGTAAGCTTAACTTGTTAAATCAAGGCGGGCTTAATCAACAGCCCCTTCCATGTAAGATGAATACTGTTTGTTATAGAACATTTATATATCAGAATGATTACATTGTATATCTGTAGGAACCATCATGTTTATATTTTACATATTTGAGGAAAAAGTGAAAAAAAACTGGCATCATAGTGTTTGTAACTTCTTTTCTCTTCTGCATGGCAAATTCTTTGTTTTCTTGTTTGTTCATGCATACATATTTTCTTTTAATAAGTATAAAATTTTATTTATCTACAATAAGTATTTTAATAACATTTTTCTTCCAGGATATAATGAAATTTACTAAGTTCTTCAATTTCAAGATACTGTTTTGGACTATGGAAACAAATGTTATTTTGAAGTTGATCTTCCATGAGCTATTAGGAACTCTTAAGAAATTAGAAAATAATCTTTGACTAAGGGTTCTCTTTGTCTTTTTAATATAATTTTATTACATAAAATGTGTTATTGATTAGGCAATGTTCAATTATTTTTTTAAATTTTTATTATACTTTTATTTACTGAACACAATAATGACTTTTAGAGAGTGGTTCAGCCATTAAAGCTGAAGTCAGTGCCCAGAACCTATGTAAAGCCAGATACAAAGAGGCACACATATGTGCAATGCCTACACATCTAAGTCAATGAAAGATACAGCCAGAAGGATCCCAAAATCCGCATGCAGAAACTTCAAGAAAGACTGTCTCAAAAAGGCTGAAGGAAAGGAAAAATACTCTGAAGCTGTTCTCTGACCTCCACACCTACACTGTGACATGAGTACCCCCCCACACACATATATGTATATATATCTGCAAATGCATAATACAAATAGGAAAAAATAAAATGGCTTTCTTTATGATGTTTTCATATAGATATGTATCATTGTGTCTTGCTCTTATTCATCCCCCCCACATTTCCCTTCTCCTTCAATCTTTCTTATCCCTTCCCTCTGTCCTGGTCATAAGTACGTGTATGTATATATATATATATATATATATATATATATATTATATATATATATATATATTATGTTTATATATTATATGTTATATATGTGAATATACATATGTGTACATATGAGGCAGTAATGGTGCCTTGGCCCCTGAAAGTAAAGGAAGAAATGTCCTTAAGTCTGCCCTTGCAATCTCCACTTTGCTAGAGATAAAAAGATGATCTCACATCTTATCTCTTGCCTAAAGCAGTTTCCTAGATCTGATTTTCCATCAACAACCTGAGTCCCTCATGAGAGGGAGGACCTCTTTCCTATAATGTAAATCTACCCTGACATTGTGTTTGGTCAAGTTCAGACCCCAGAACTTGGCATCATGGCTGGTTTCTTCCATAACCAGCCTGTAGCCCAGATCAATCAGCTGTCTATCAGGCTCACCTGAGCCTGAAGGTACAGCACACTGAACCAGTATCTTATAAATAGATGTATTCCAGGGGACAAGCTCTCTTGACTGGCTCCTGAACTTCAGGTTCTGATAAACTTCCTTTGTCTCAGCCCATTTGGGATGGAAGGAGAGGAGACACCCCCCTACTTACTCCCACATGGCCTCAACCCCCTCCTGCCCTCCACATGGCAGGAGAGCTCTGTACTTTCTTCACTTTCCTTTTCTTAATATAATACTCTCTCTAAACATTACCTTCTGGTCTATGGATTTTAATTCTTTAAATTCATAAGAAAAGAATGTGAGATAGCCTACATTTGTTGGTGCATAAGTGTATTGGCAAGACACCCCAAAATTCCCATTTCACATATATCACATTTGAAAATTAAATTGATAAATGTCTGTCTGAGTCCAGGGTTTTCACTTAATGCAATAATCTCCACTTCTGTTATTTTGCCTGAAATGATGAATTTTCATTTGTCCTTAAGACTGAATAAAATTTCATTGTGTATATGTGCCACATTGTCTTTATTATCTCATCAGCTGAAGGACATCATAAGGTCAATACCTTATGCTGGTTACTGTGAATAGAATACAAATTAACAATAAAATAAATAAATGTGTAGGTTTCTCTGAAGTGTACTGACTTAGAGTCAATTAACTTTGAGTATATAAAAACCAGAAGTGGTTTTTATAGCACTTACATGCAGATTTCCCTAAGTGGCTGAACTAATTGAGACACAAAAAAGAAAGCCAACAAAGTAACACAAACAGTGCATGAGGGTTAATTTCTTTCTGAATCCTCATGTGTATTTGCAGCTGTTTGTCTTTTTGACAATCTAACTGGGGTGAGATAGAATCACAAGTCTGTTTTTATTTGCACTTCCCTTATAGTTAATAATGTTGAACACTTTCTCAACTATTTATTGCCCATGTGTATTTATTTGATTGAGAAGTATCTGTTCAGTTTGTTCATTTATTGATCCTGTAATGTTTGAGTATTAAGCTTTATTTAAAGTCAAGATATTAATCCCTGTCACATACATAGGTAGGAATGTTCCTCTCCCATTCTCTGCTCTCTCTTTCATTCTGACAGGTATTCATTTTCTGAGCAGAAATTTTTAAATTTCACTATACTTGTCATCTCTTGGGATTCTTTCCCGGGTTATTGGAGCTCTTTTCAGAAAGTCTTGATTATCTACATGTGGCCAAGTTTTGTGTTGTACGGGAAATAGAGTTTCTTTTTTTATCAGGTATTTGCATAGCTTCTGTGTTTCTGTTTTTGTATTTCTTGGAGAAACAAATAGTTCATTCTTTAAAAAAGTATCCAGTCAACTCATCTGTCTTTTAATTGGAGAATTGACATTTACACTTAGAATTATTAAAAACAAAGCTTTCTAATTCCTATAGCTTTATTTTTTTTTCTGGCTGGTTTGTTATTGTTTTTATTTGTTTTCTTTCTGTCTGGGAATTTGCAAGTTTACTGTGTTTATTTAGTTTACTTTGATTGGCTCTCATAAAAATTATTTTTCCTATGCTCTCATGATTGAACCATATTTCTTTCTGTTCTCTGTTTAGTATTGCTTGAAGTAACTTTTTTAATTTATTTATTTTCAAGCAGAAAAAAGAGAGAGAGAGAGAGAGTAAGTGAGAGACAAAGAGAGAAAGAAAGGAGAGGGGGCATGCCAGGGCCTCTAGCTATTGCAAAAGTATTATTGACTCATGTGCCACTTTATGCATCTGGCTTTATGTGACTTTATGTCATTAGGCTTTGCAGGCAAGCACCTTTACCACTCAACCTTCTCTTCAGCACATAAAATACATTTTGCAGTCATTATTGGGTGGTCTTGAAATGTTTTGTTTTCTCATGCAATCTCCTTATTGATCCATCAATTTTCGATGATAGCTTTCTGTATGTGGCAATATTGGCTGGAAGATCTGAGCTTTCAAGCCCTGAAATATATCTTTCCATGTTATTCTGTCTTTCAGGTTTTCTTATAAGTCATCTGGTGTTATTCTGATATTTTTGTCTTTGTAAAGTGAGTTGTCATTTTTCACTTATAGGTTTTTATATTCTTTCATTGTTTTGTACTTTTGACATCTTGACTATGATATGTTATGGAGAAGATTTTCTCTGGTCAAGTTTGATGTTGTAAATGCTGGTTGTGTTTGGATATCCATTTATTTTCTTTAGAACTGAGAAATTTTCTGCTGGAATTTCATTGTAGACTTGCTATTTGAGCTTTTGAAACATTGGTGTTTCTTCTGCTATGTAAATACTTAGTTTTGGTCTCTTAATTATATCCTAACAATCTTGCATGCTGTGATCATGCTGATATTTCTTCTGAGTCAATGGAGTGATACATCGATACATCTTCCTTACCTTCTAGCTCTCAAAATCATAAATCTTCTTTACCTTCCAGCCCTCATATTCTTTTGTCTGTATGATTTTGTCCCTTGTTTTTTTCTCACTCACTTAAATTCTTATCTAAATCCTGATATGATTTCTTTATTTCATCTGCTTACTTGATTCTTGCGGGTTGCATGTTGTTCTTGAACATTTATAAATGTAGGAAGGTGGAAACATTTTCTTTCTTTCTTTTTATTTTTGAGATATCTCCTTTTTCATTAGCTTTGTTTGTAGATATTTGGAGTAGTCATTGAAGCTAGTTTTCTCAGGTGCATTTGTGCATGTCTGTGTGTGTTGTATACACTTTGGGGGGAATATTACTTCAATTTTTGTCTCACCTTTTTATTATTGATTTTATGTGAGCCTTTGTGTGGATAGTCTTCACTTGGACATATGATATCAATTTCCACTACCATTTCAAGAGGGAAGGATCAGGCAAATGGGACAGAGCCATAGTTGTCAACAATCACAGTACTTTATTAAATGACACTGTATAATTCATTCACATACCAAATAAGGTCCAAAAACACAGAAACCAGTATACCATAGTAAAGCTGTACCTTGAAGATTTTTAAATCAAGATTGCTAATAATTAAGAATTGAAAAGAGGAGGGAATGTGGAATGAATGGGAAAGAATATGAGTTGAGATAATGGAAAAACAGAGCAGAAGAGGAAAAAAGGCCAGTCACAACATCCTATTCAAGCAACATAAAAACTAAAGCAAAACAAAATTGAAAATGAAATGAAAAGCAAACACCATAAAATGTAAAAAGAGGAAAAATACTCATTTATCATTCACCACTTTTTCTGTGTTCGGATGAATGTGGTTTCAGCAGATGCCAAATTGTCTTTAGCTGCTGACTCCACAGGTAGATGAAAGAGAGAACAAAATCTCTTCTCTGCTGGGTTAGGTTCCCGCACAGTAATCAGTGTGTAGCTCCCACTAGTACTTTGTGTCTCTTCCCAGTAGCTATAGTTTTCTGTTTGGTGTATTGAATGATTATGTCCCACTTTCCATTGTTTTCAATGTCCTAGGCTCCAGTAAGGGGTTTCTGGCATTTGAATTCATCTCTTAACTTCATGCTTTCCTCACACCAAGACCCTGCATGCTTTTCTTTCACCTATTAGATTTCAAGTAAGCTACCTTTCATCCCACCTCTCTACAATTACTGTAAGCACCCTAGAATGTGCTCAGGTCTTGGTTTTGTAAACCTCACTGTTAAACCACACTGCCCCAGTGGTTTAGTTAGGGAATGCTACCTCCTTCCAATCATAGTGTGAACCTAGATGGAGATGAGAAATTCTAAGTCTCACTTTCCCAAAGGAGTATTGAAGCTATTCCAGAAAACAGAACTGTAATAGCGACCATAATACCCACCCACCCCCCGTTAAAAGAATCACTCTCCTCACATAGGACTGAGTGGCAGTCCCCCTCTCAAGTGATACACATTTTGACTTAATGCACGATCCCCTGCCCTCTCCTAGAAGTCTTATTCCAACCACCTTTTCCTACTGAGTGGTCTAAAGCTTCTTTCCATTCACTTGGCATCCCTCCACTCTCTCACCTGGTAGTAAATTTGGGTCCTCAAGAAACAATTGGTCTTTGAGTCTTCTAGTCTTAAACTGAAACCTTATATAAGCAACTTACACTTGTGGCTTGAGTGTATTTATATCCACACACATGTCAGGTTCTCATCACTTCCCCTACTTCTGTGGTTGTCAGGGCTGTTAGTACCTAGTCTGTGGACAGTGAGTCCCTGGGATTTGGAGATGCACTAGTGCTAACCTGTCTGCTTTCCTAGCATTGGTTTATCAACAGGAGCTACCTCAGAGCTGGCTCCCTCCTGTAACCCAACATTGGAAGAAGGAAGCACAGGTGGGAACAAGTATCATCCTAATATCTACTGTCAGTGCCCCATGCAGATCCCCATCTCTTGTGCTAGTGGAGTTTGCCTATGATGAACTTCTTACTCTCCTTGGCACCACACCCAGGGTATGGGATATTCTTCCTCTCCCATTCTACTCTTACAGTGCTTTAAGTTGGAATCTGTTCTTCCTTTGAAGATTTAACATCAAATATTACAAGATTTCACCTGTTTTTTTCTTTAATCTGCTCTTCACTGTTGACCTCTCTTTACTTCCCCCATTTCTCACAGGCCTGTGCATTCAGGAAATGTGCCTTGTCTCAGATTTGTGGTTGTGCAAGAGAGATTTGGTTGCCTCAGTTGTACTCTTCTCTTCCCTCAGTGACATGAATAGGAAAAGGACTTAGTAGTGATGATATTAGAGAGAGGGGGATGAAAAGAACAGAAGAAATAGTGACAAGAAAAAAGGATGGGAGGAAAAGATGACAGTTGAGAGGATACAATTCTGAAGAATCATGGTGTCTTAGGAGATTATGCAAACATCACTAGCTTTAAACTCTTTATATCAAAATGATAATAGTAGAAAAAAAAAGGAAGATTTTTTTTGGGGGGATTTGGCCATTTTAATTTACTACCCTATAACACAATTTAGTGTTTTCATTACACTGTGCATGATGTAGTCTAGAACTGATTACCTTCAAGGCAATACGTGTATCCTGAAACAGAGCTGCAAGTTTGCAGTTGATGAACTCATGAATTGCTATCTGGGGTCAGGGTGATGGTTCCAGCTATCTCCTTATCCCCCAGACACTAATCAGCTGAGGATACACTAATGTATGCCTGCACATTCTGCAGTTCTCTCCTTTGGACAGCCTCCCTCTAGCATTTAGGGAAATGATGGTTTATACCTTTGCTGATAGGATTTCTCCACTATGTCACCAGTTAGATGGTTAGATTTTAGACAGCTAATATTAGTGCCAACAATTTGTACTTTTATTTGTGGTAGTCAAGGAGTTTCTATCACTTTATATGTGGTTAGTATTGTTGCCTCAAAGTTTTGTTTACTTGTTTCATGTAAATTTTCTGAGGCTTGACAAGGAAGCAGCTAAAATGTGCCAACCACAAACTTACTCATTTTTAGTGACCTAGAGTAAAGTGTGCTCATCATAATGCTAAGTTTTCAATCCAGAGACTCATCACCACGACTTCAGCATGTATGAGTCATGTTTAACTGAGAATGCTTAGCAATATGCCATTTGTGTGTGATGATGATGGATTTCCTTTATGGAGAGACAGAGAGAGAGAGAGAGAGAGAGAGAGAGAGAGAGAGAGAGAGAGAGAGAGCGCACATGGACACTTAAGTCTTTCTCTGATTCTCTGATTTAAAAGCCAACAAACCACAAATTGTAGTCTGTGCTCAAGGAGGCACTGCTTAGAAAATTATCTCCAGTATGTTCCTTACCTGTTTTAACTATTAAATCTTCTTTTGGTTGTATCATTGACTTTGAACTAGTCAAGGGACCAACTCATCATATTGAGTTGTCATCAGATTTATTTCTTGAGATCTCTGTGAACACCTGGGACTTTTCTAATGCTCTGGTTATTAGTTAGTAAGAGAAACCAAGTGATGCTTCCCAGGACTTCCAGGTAGATGCATCACTCTTTCCTGCCTTGGCTCTGCTCCTCTGCTCCATGGTATCCACAACATGCAAACCACTTTTATGCAGAGATTGCTGAATACTTTCTAACCTTGCTTTTCTCATAGCTAATTCTCTTTGCACTCTATTTTCAAACCTTGGCACTCCCATTTTCATTCCTATACCAGTAGAAACTAGTGACATCAGATCTCAAGACCTTTCAAATTATGGTCCATATTCAGATACCAAAATAGCAGCCATCATCAATTAAGGACTTTCTTGTTCAATACATGTAGGCAGTCAAAATTGTTGCCATACGGGCTGGAGAAATGGCTTAGCGGTTCCAGCACTTGCCTGCAAAGCCAAAAGACCCAGGTTCAATTCCCCAGGACCCATGTAAGACAGATGCCTATTTCTGTATCTCTCTCTCTCTCTCTCAAATAAATAAAAAAAAATTGTTGCCATAAAATTTGTTCATGGATTTTATATTCAATAATTTGATGCTGTGCAAATTTTTGTTCTACATAAGGCTTCAGAAGGTCTATTTTACATAATTACATATATATATATAAATTCACAGTTTTTGTTTTCAATATCATACATTAGCTAACCAATTTGTCCCATTGATTCTACTAACAACTGTATTGAGTAGTAATATTCCAACATATACTGAATTCTCTTTCTGAATGCCTATTCAGCTTTCCTCATCTATGTATTTCTAAATAAATACTACCTTATTGACACTCTAAATTCTCTATAATGAAACATTAAATGTTTTTTATTCTATCTTTGGAAGTGTTAGTGGATATTCCAATATACTTATTATATCCTATTAACCTGAGTATGTTAATATATAATTTTAAATATAGTAAATTATTTCTATTGCAAAAGAAAAAGTATAAATTAAAAGGTCACTTTTTATTTTATGATATCAAATCTCACTCAATAAGTACACATTTTAAGATTTCACATTAAATGTCTCACTTATGCTAAAGTATTAATCATTTGGTAGCATATATTATTTATTTTAAATTATTTTTCATTTTGGCCTGATATTTTCTTGTTCCTATTAATCTAAATCTAAGGAGTGCTAAATGGTTCTTCTGATCACTCCAAGATAATCATTTTACATTTTTGTAACTTTAGAACTTTCCTTGTTACATCATATATTAGCCATGATTATAAGTTTCATTCATGTATCTTTTCAACAATGTTTAGCACAGGTTGTTAAGGTGGTAAATAAACAAATAAATTGAAAAAATATTTTATGACTTCTAAGAATTCCTATTCTACTGAAGAGAGAGGGTCTCCAAATCCGTAATAAATAGGTCAGATATGGATACTATGAAGCAGAAAAAATGATAGCATACATGGTGTAAGTATGGGACATATAAATGTAAGGACTTGCATGTAATAATGTACCTTTTGATGAGACAAAAAGAAGGAATATAGGTAGCAAGACATCATCTTATAGAGCAACAATATTTCTGGAAACTGACATATGAGGGGTAACATTTCTGGATTGCTATGCAGGCACTTGCCTCTCTTGGAGAGTCAGCACTGGAGACAGTCTTTGGGAACACTGAGGGGAAAAGCCAGTTCCCTGAGAAAAGGCCTTGTTCATCAGCACTGCTCCATCATTTTCCCAGCAGTTCCTCTTTTGTAAATACTCACCTGTCTCAGCTACTTAGAAGTCCTTATTATGGCTATTATGTACTTTTCTAGAATAATGGCATAACTCAAAATGTGAGATTGACCAAACCAATCCATATTAAAAAGCATGTACTTATTAATTACAAATATAAGTAAAGTTTGTAAAACTTCAAAAGTGGAAAAATATGAAATCAAAACCGGTACCCCATCCATTCTATATTTCTTGTCCTTAATCTCTGTTCCTTCAGATTGTTAGTTTTAATAGTTGCGTGTATAACTATTGAGATATATTTGAATATGTGAATATAGTAGTATATTACTTATTAGTGAATTTATTAACTTAACAAGGGGCATTCTAGGCTGATTATAAGATACATGGATTCTATTCCCTTGAAATTCTCTTAGTGTGGACAATTTTTCTTATTATGATTTCATTAACTAGTTGGTACTACATTTTTGAATTTTGATCTGATATCATGAGGGAAATTATGTCGATCCTCCTAAATATATGGAGGCAGGCTTTATGACCCAGTATGTGATCTACTTTAGAGAAGGTTCCATGGGCTGTTGAGAAAAATGTGTTATTTGTGGTTCTTGGGTAGGATGTTCTATCGATGTAAATTAGGTCTAATTGATCTATGGTGTTGTTGAGCTCTCTTATTTCCCTGTTAATTTTCTGTTTGGATGATTTATCTATTGCCAATAGATGTGTATTGAAGTCCCCAACTATGATGGTGTTGGTGGTTATTTCTGTTTTGTTGTCAAGTAGATTTTGTTTTATGAATTACGGTGCACCTGTGTTTGGGGCATAAAGATTGATGATTGTGATATCCTCTTGTTGGATTGTTCCCTTGATGAGCAAGAAGTGGCCTTCTTTGTCTTTTTTGATTACTTTTGGTTTGAAGTCTATTTTATCTGATATAAGTATAGCTTTGTTTCCTTAAAAGGTGATTCCAACACTGTAAATGGCCTCAAAATTGTGGTGTTGAAGTGTTGTCTGGTGATTTTAAGGACAGTAAATCTGTGAGTGTGCCTTGTGGAGGAAACATGCAGTAGAGAACATCCACTGTGGTATGAATTTTACCAATGGTTATGCATCCACTATTGTAGCATCAACTATAACTATTAAATGAGATGTTTTAAAGAAAACCATGCATAAAAATAATACAAAAATCTAACTGCCAGTGGTAATTTTTACCTAACATCTGCATTATTAACTGTCTGCACATATCACAGTTAAATATTCAAAGGATAAACTTGATAACATTTACACAAGATAGAATTATTCGTGCAAATTGCTTGCATAAACCTATAAAATGTATAATTCATCTCACAAAATCAATGTTAAGTATTTGAAAATATACCCTTTCTTCAAATCCATATAACATACTTACTGGACAAGTTTTCTTTATTTGTATTGTCATTACAAATTTTTATCCTTTCTGACTTCCGAAGGCAGAAAATACAATTCATAACATACACAAGACAACAATGAAATGACAGTGACCAGTATTGTCATTAAAATGCATACAGAAAGGTGGGCATGGTGGCACATGCCTTTAAACCCAGCATTCTACTCAGAAGGCAGAGATAGGAGTGTCACTGTGAGTTCAAGGTTAGCCTGGGACTACAGAGTGAGTTCCATATCAGCCTGGGCTAGAGTGACATCCTACCTTGAAAACTAACAAATAAACAAACAAAAGACACACTGAGGGTTAAAGAAGATGGCTTAGCATTTAAGCTATTTGTGTGCAAAGCCAAATGACCCTGGTTTGATTCCCCAGGACCCACTTAAACCAGATGCACAAGGTAGAGCATGAATCTGAGTTCATTGGCAGTGGTTGGAGGTCCTGGTGCACCCATCTCTCTCTCCCTCTACTTCTTTCTCTCTCTGTGTCAATTAAATAAGCAAATAAAGTATATTTTTTAAAAAGATGCACTGAAATTCGTAGAAGAGTCCTGTACAAATGTTATAAACACTTTAACATTATGGAAAGTAAATTACTTTTTTAAAATTTTTTTATTATTTTTTTGAATAGAGACACAGAGAGAGACAGAGAGAGAGAGGGAGAGGAAGACAGAGATGGGCATGCCAGCAGTGTCTCAGCTGCTGCAAACGAAATCTAGATGTGTGTGCCCCCTTGTGGTCAAGTGTGACATTGCACCCTTGTGTCACTTTGCATCTGGCTAAACGTGGGACCTGGAGATTGGAACCTGGAGATTGGAACCAGTGTTCTTAGGCTTAGGAGGCAGGCACCTTAACCCCTAAGCCATCTCTCCAGCCCATAAATTGCCTTTTTAAATTGACAATAAAAATTAGGAATAATGGTCTCATATTAGACACTGAAATTAATATTTTGAATAACGATATTCCAAGTGATATTTTTGTATAATTGACACATAGTAATATGAATTAATTATTAGTAAATTTCATTGACTAAAATATTTCTTTGAATGCTTTTCTTTTACTTTTTACTTAATCACTCAACTCATTCAATCTTTGTTCAAAGTAGATAACATGTACAGTGAGTCAGAAAGTGAACTACCCAGCATCCTAAAATAATCTACAACCAAGGTGTGGAAGGATTCAGGGAAACAGACAACTCCAGCGGAAAACCTTGGACTAACATCCCCATGTTCCTAAGTAAGCAAGCTGCTTCTTTCTTGAGTTCCAGCCTATCCCCTGATTCATCTGACTATTCTTCACTCAGTCCTCAGGTGTTTATAAACCCCAAATATATTGTCAAAAACATCTTTTAAAACATAACTTAGCACTTATATCAAATAGGGGAAGATTCTGTTTTTCAAAAGAAACTGAAATCATGAAGCAATGTAAAATATGGCAGTGTCACATGGAAAATCTCAGTAGCAGGCTCAATATGAAAATATTTTCCTGAGAGATTTATAGATATTTAGATTTATAATAACCTATAATATATCCAATTAAATGTGAATCATTTTAGATTTAAATTAATTATGAATATATATTTATGGAATGAATAACTTGTAATATATCCTACCACATATATATTTTGTTAAAATTGGTATAAACTGGATATTATATTTCTGGCTAGTCATATATCTGTCCATCTGACAGCTATAAAAACCTTCCATTCTGAACTAGTCCAACATACAAATTTTAGTCTGCCTCCAGGTAGAATGTAGCTTTGCCAGTAATGTGATGATATTTACAACAAAGTCACTAATCCCCCAGATTTGTACCTATAAATGTGTTTTTAAAAATAGCTAAGTCCCCAAGCATATTCAGATGTGTACATATCAATAAAAGATGCTGAAAACCACGGATGCTAAAAAAACTTGACATAGCAAAACAACCAGAGACAATGGGTGCCCCTGGATTCTACATAGTGCTATCATCTAAAACTTAGATATTTTGGTGAGCACAATATTAAAAATAAAATTCTTAAACTATTGTGGACATAAAGTTGAATACATTAAAGTTAGATTTGTTTAAAAAAAAACACATGGACATGGAACAGTTGCTTCTCATGTGCACTGGCCTCAGAATCTCACTATCTGCAAAGAGATGGCTGCCACCATGCTCACTGCACCAGGGTGGTTTGCTTATATTGGACAGAACATTTCTGTCAATGTTGGGTTAGGTCAGTACAATGCTATTTCTATGATACTATATCATGGTGTAGAATATACAGAATCTAATGTGGTTCATGAATAGATCACAATAGTTTGAGAGAAAATGCAAAAGACAAACCTGACATAGTATTTATGTAATTTAATAAGATGGTGCAAAGAACAGTATTGTATATTGATCAAAGGTCTAATTATGACATTGACTGCCTGTTGGGACATGGCAAGGTTTTGTGGGAGTTGTTATATTAATCTGTATCTGTAATATTTCTTTAATAAAAGAACTAAAGCAAAAAACAAACAAACCACTCAGATCCTCCTTTCTTTCTTGGCTAGGTATTTTTTCTCTTTGGATCTGTTGACACTTTTTATCAGCAATACTTTTTATAAAAGATCATTGTGCTTTGAGGAATATGCCATACTTCACCTGGCCCCCTTTTCCCTGCATGCCACTTGCCCAACATTTACCACTTAGGAAAATAGCAAGCATTTCCTGGAGGTGCTAGATGCCTCATAGAGGGTTAGGCTCAAATCATACCTGGTTGGAAGTTAATAATTCTAAACCCATTCAACTTGTAATACAGGATGGGATGGATATAGAATAATAATTTAAGAGCAAATGATATGCTATATTCTTATTTAAAGCAATCACATCTTTTCTGTAATCACAGTAATGTTGACAATACCAAACATTTTCATTGGTACCAGATTACTTCATCAAGAACTACAGGAAAGCTAATCAGAGACTACATTATGATGACTGAGGCAATTGCACAGGGAGTCTTCTAGTAGGGGTAAGTAAGGCAAGTTGTTAGATTCATTGCAAAGGTTTCCATCTGGATTAGGAACTGCTGGCCAAGCAAGGATTGGGACAGGAGAGGAGCAGCTCTACTCTTGGTGAGCTTAGCTGGAATGGATTCCTATCCAGGTACATCAGGAAATTACCATTCCTGAGCTGTGAGATAATCGACAGTTTCATAGAGGAATATGAATAATAGGCTTTCTTAAACCAGGCATAGAGCTAGAGTACAGAAGAAACATCAGACAAACTAAAGAAAGCATCCAATAACATGGACAGAGAATCCAATTGGGGGAAACTCAGATGTGAGCTGGCTTCGGGGGTGGTGGTGGTTAAGTATGTTGGAGCTGACTCTACCTATAATTGAAGGTGTCCTAAATTGATTGATTTTATATTGAAAGTTTGTTGTAACTGGGAGATCTTTTGAATTGGACTATTGAATTGGGGAAGAACAAGGTGAGGTGGCAAGCTGACCTCAGAGAAGCATTAGAAACATGCAACTGCAGCTAAGCCTTCCTGGCAACAATGTTTCTGGCTGAACTTTGAGAGCCATGGTGGACCCCTAGATCATCAGCCATCCCCAGTCAACCATGTAATTTCTCAGATATATAATTTCCAGTAGTGGGCATTTCTCCTTCAGGATGATTTTCAGAAGAGGGACAGACTGATTTTTCACTTTGACAGCCATTGATGGGCAATTTACTTTTAGCCAAAGAGTTAGGAAAGAACAGCTGCAGGATAACAGGAACATTTTGTTTCCACAGTAGACATTCATTATTTTTCAGGGTCTTTCATAATCATCCTTAAAGTCTGTCACTGTTTCTGACAAACTGCAAAAGCCCTTCATAATAAAAATTCCTAAAGAACCTGGTGATAGAAGGAGCACAGCTCAATAAAATAAGGCATATATATGACAAATATATAACAAACGTTATGCTAAATGGAGAAAATCACAAAGAATGTCCACAAAAAATCAGTAACAAGACCAGATTGTCCGCGTTCTCCATTCTTATTTAATAGAGTGCTGGATGTCCCAGCTGCAGTAATAAGTCATGAGAAGCAAATAAAATGGATAAAAATATGAAAGTAGGAACTCAAAGTATCCTTATTTTGTGGATGATGCAATTTTATAAACAAGAGAGCTAAAGATTTCAGTAGAAAACTCTTAGCAACCTGCTAAACACGTTCAGCAAAATGATTATTAACATACAAGAATATGTAGCCTTCCTATACACCAATAATAAACAAGGTGAGGAATAATTAGTAGGCAACTCCATTCACAATTGCTTCAAAAAATACTTGGGAATAAACCTAACCAAGGGACTATAATAAAATTTATAAACCATTCAAGATAGAATTTTAAGAGGACATTTGAAACTGTAATGAGCTCCTATTCATCCATGAGTTAGAAGAGCTAATAGGCTGAAAATGAAAATGGCTATTTTCAAAAAGCAATGAACAGATTCAATGTCATAACCATTCAAATTCCAGTGCTATTGTTCATAGAAATATAAACAATTTTAAATTATATTAAGAAGCAAAAGAGACCTCAGATAGTCAAAGCAATCCTGAATGAGAAGAGAGGGGAGACACAACAGAAGGCATCAACATATCACATATCTAATTTCAAGCTTTATTACAGAGCCATGGTCACCAAACATCATGGTATTGGCACACAAAACAGACAGGTAGATCAATAGAACAGAATAGAATATCCTAGTATTAGCTAGCACAAATAAATGTGCCAAAAATGCCAAACATGTTGAATGGGAAAAAAAGGAAAGGACAGCCTCTTTAATAAGTGGTGATAGTAAAGCTGAGTGTCTGAAAATCTGGAACAGGCAGAATACAGAATCTAGAGTCTTGTCTCTTACCACACAGAACAATTATGTCCAAGTAAATCAAAGGCCTGATACTCTGATATTGCTAGAAAATTGATAAGGGAAACTGCATACAGGTCAACAACTAACACATGGATCTTAAAGGAACTTAAAAAGTTAACTTTGTCAAGAAACAACTTATACAGTTGGAAAAATCTGACAGAGGATTAATATTTACAGTACACAAAATGGGCTAAAAAAACTAAACAGTCTTCCTTACAGAGTGAGCAAATAGCTTCTTAATTTTTAAGTCTATCTGTTGAATACAACAGTCTACTTTTAACGCACTTTTTTTTCTACTTTTAATGCACAATTTTTTATTTTTAAATTATTTTTGAGAGAGAAAATTGGCATGCCAGGGCCTCAGCCAGTGTAATAAATCTTCAGACATTTGCGCCACCTAGAGGGCACATGTGACCTTGTGCTTACCTCACCTTTTGTATGTCTGGCTAACATGTGGTCTGCAGAGTTCAAACATGGATCCTTAGGCTTCACAGGCAAGTGTGTTAACTGCTAAGCCACCTCTCCAGCCCAATGATGCACATTTTTAACAATAGTAGAGAACTGATAGCAAAAAAAAAAAAAAAAAAAAAAAAAAAAAAAAATCAATGAAAATAAAATAACACAAATTAAAAATAAATAAACCAATTCCTTGGTTGTATCTGCAGGATGGCTATGGAGTAGAGGAGCAGATTTTACCTGGTCACTGGTCACTGGCCATGTGTGATGAGCCCTGAGAGGCTGTGTTCCCTTCCTGCCATAGATCTGACCCCTAGCCTGTTTACATTTTTTCCCTCTAGTCAAAAACTAATAATTACAGTTTCTAGAAAAATACCACTGTTTGTGTTGGCAATGAAGTATTTTTTTTTTTTTTTTTGGTTTTTCGAGGTAGGGTGTCACTCTAGCTCAGGCTGACCTGGAATTCACTATGTAGTATCAGGGTGGCCTCGAACTCTCGGCAATCCTCCTACCTCTGCCTCCCAAGTGCTGGGATTAAAGGCGTGTGCCACCACGCCCTGCGTAGTAAAACTTTATGCTTAATAGCTGTATAGAGTAAAGGATTTTAGTTAGCATGAAGATTAAAAACTGAAGCAAAAATTTTCAAAAGAAGAAATACAATTCACTAACGATTTTTTTAAGTATTCAATATCCTTAAGTCATCAAGGAAAAGAAAATTAAAACTGCTTTGAGATTTCATCTTATACCTGTCAGGGTGGCTATCATGAAGAAGATATATATGAACAAATGTTAATGAAGGTATATGGAAAGGGAAACCGTGGTTGGTGGAAGTATAAGCTGGAATTGCCACTATGAAAATCAGTGTAAAGTTTCTCTAAAAGCTGAAAATACTGCTACCGTATAACCTACCAATACCATACTTCAGAGACAGTCTTTCATAAGTGTTATTGCTACAGCCTTTTTGATAAGAAAGGAATGGAATCGACCTAGATGTCCATCAATTAAGGAATGGAGAGTAAAATGCTCTGAACTCTCTGTCTTGGCACCAACAGTAATTATGTGATAAAGAATGCAGTAATATAATCCTGATAAGAAGTAGGAAGAGTCCTGAATAGATATAATTTGCTCAGTTGAAAAACAAAACATGGAAATCAATAATGATTGAATGTTACTGATTACCAGGTACAGAGCTAGAGCTAAACTTAAACTATTTCACGGCTGCCTGTAGTGTTCTGCTCAAGTTTCATACCTCTGATGTGTTTTAATAAAAAACATATGCTTCAGACATTACAAAACAAAACTGCTCTCAGATCACATTGGAAAGTAAAATTCTCAGGACAGTACACATGGACATCTGACCAAAACAAGACCATAGGTCTTCTTGCAGAATAGAACCCCATGCCTTCTTAATGCTCTGTTATGGCTATGCTAAGATTCACAATAAATTAAGAACTTCTATCTTTCAAGTGAAGTTGAATGAGGGAATCAAGCAAGAATGTGAACACAGGAAATACATTCAATATGCCTAGCGGACAATTCCTTGCATGCTCAACAGGCCTCATAAGTGTATGGAATCCATACACATTCAACAAATCTCAAAACCATTGAGTGTGTGAGTGTGTGGGGGGGGTGTGTATGCATGAAAACAAGTGTGTGTGTGAGAGTGTGTGTGTGTAGCCTATGATTACAGGTGACTAATAGAAACAAGAGGCCCTGCTTTCCATGCAAACCAGAACTTCAAGTGCATAAAGTAGATACTAAACTAACATTGTACAAATGTTAGTAGCCAAGGAAGTTTATAGCATTCATTCTTATGCATATTACTTCATTTTATTAACTTACTAACTTTATTAACTTACAAAACTGTCCTAGAAGGAAAGTCAACCCATGCCTCTTTTCCTCTCCTTGTCATCTTTAATAAGGTGCAGCATGTTGGTTGTGTATGCTTGAAGAAGTAAAATAAGGTCACTGAAATTAGCTTCCTGTTGAGCCTCCATTGTTTTGGTAAGAGTACTGGATGAACACTGAAGCCAGAGAACACCTGGATAAAGTGCATTGTACTGCCAAAGCATTTTCTAATGGTCCTTTGAGGTGAGGTTGAGGGAGGAGAAATATGTATGTGGAAGTATAAACTTTGAGATGCTAGCTGAGTAATGTTCACTTATGAATTCAGTGCTTCATTTTTTTAAATTATTGTTTTTTATTGACTTTTATACTTACATACAAAAAAACCCACGTGATATTTCCCTTCCCTCCCCCCATTCCACTTTAGAACTCAAGTCTCCATCATATCCTGACCTTGCAGTGCTTCATTTTTGAGACCAGGTTTGCCTATGCAATTAGTCCAAGCCCAGACAGAACACACAATCTCATCTTCCTACATTCAGCTCTTGAGCTGGTATTACCAGCAGATAAAGTAAATTTTCTTAGGTTAACCTTTGTAGACTATAATGTAGAGTATAATAAAGTATCCTAAAATTCATGTTGATAACTTAAAAATATTTTTATTTCCCTAGAGTGATGAGAATTGAATTGAGAAGCTGAAGAAAAAGGATATTATATGTAATAAAATGTTTTATTTGTAAGACTTTTTTTCTATAAAGATTGTAGAACCTATATTTATAGAAATAGCCAGAGTTTTAATATATATATATATATATATATACATACATTATATTATACATTTACATACATTCTCTTTGATTTGCAGAATTTATATTATAATAGATTTATATTATAATAAATAAATAAATAAATTAGACATAACAAAATCAATACTCCACAGTATGAATGTTAACTTTTAGATCATCCTACTCAGATTTGATTAGTAGAACTAAGTACTTTTTAAAAAGCATATCATCTTACATGTGTATGTGTATGCGTGTGTGATACATGTGTATGTATCATTTGAGTGCCTCAGTAGGTCTATGGAGTTCAGAAGATAGCCTCATAGCCTCAGGTGTCAGCCCTCACTTTTACTTGTTTGAGGGAGGGTCTGTTGTTTGTGCTGTGTATGCCAGGCTATCCGTCCCACAACTCTCTTTCCCTATATGTATTAACTATATTCCATGTTTACATATAAAAATAAAAATATATCATATACACACATTTTTTATGAAAAAGCATGACTTTTTAAAACATCACTTTTTTGCTCTCAAATAAAATAAATATTATAACCATTCTAAACAAAATATAAAATTGGAAGAGCCAAAAGTATCAACTAAATCTCAAGTAAAATGCTTTAGAATTCTGATACCCAAACCTAGGCTTCAGAGGTCAGTTGAAAATGACCACAAAGAAATAAGATAATTATCACCTCATCACTTTGAAGGTACAGTGAGTTAACATGCAACATGTGAATAGTCAGAAAGACTGATAAGCAGACCTCAGAACTTTAATCTTATCCCATACATCTTGTGGGATCCTAAACATTACTGTTGTACTCTTTTCTATGGTTCTCATAACATAGCATCACATATTTGGTGACTTATAAACTTATTCTTAAAGGTATGGCTCAGTGGTACAGAATTAGTTTATCATGTGTGAGGCCTTTTGCTCAATGTGCACTACTACAAAATCAAAATCTTAAAAATTAACTAATTAATAATACAAACAGAGGCATGTCACAAGAGGCTGATACTAGAGTTCAGCCCTAAAGTGTGTTTTGTGGGCAGGATCTTCAGTCCGGTCCTACCAGTCAATCAGAGCTCTGGCAGGTTTGTGTAGCTGGTTCTTGGAAGTGTCCTCTGCTTGGATCTACGAAAGTGAACCAGCTTCTTCTACTGAAGATGGAGTTTCCTCTGGATTTTGCAAGCCTGAAACAAACCTCTTGCCTCCCATAAGCTGTGTCTGGTTGAATGAAACATAACTAAAGGAATTTTTATTCCAGCTTTTAGGAAATTAATAGATTATAATCCAGTCAATCAGGAAGACATTTGGGAACAAAATAGTATTATAAAGTCCAAAATCAAAAAGTGCCAGAAGTTTTTCAAAAAGATAGCAGAGTTATAGAAAGTGACTAAGATGAGAAGTGCTTCAGGTACACATAAATTGAACTAAGTAAATTAGGTGCCATGGAAAATGAATAGAAGGTCTTTGTTACTGTAGTCGGGAGGTAGGTAAGATGCTGCTGATAACAGTGAAATGAAGTAGTGTCCCTCACTGTCAGAGGAGTGACATGCAGAGATAAAGTTCCATCCAGAAACAGAAGTTCATTGAATGGATGGAATCAAAGTGATCCTTGAATCATAATTTAATAAAATAAATTTACCAATAAATTTACATAACCAAGGTGCTTAAAACAATGTGATTTGATCAGACTCTGCTTTGCTTTTAGATAGTATAAAATATTAATCCTTTTGATTAATGCAATCATTTCCATGGTAATTAAAATTTGATTTTATGAGGACTCTTACCTTTGTAAGGATGATTCTATAATGTTAAAATACTTTCAAGTAGTAAGTTTTCTATATTACTTAACTTAATGAAAACATGATTTTATATATAGTAGCTTTAAATACAAATTTTGTTTTCTAAAACCAAAAATAAATAGAATTCTTCCTTTTTTATTACTTTTGTATTTAAGAATTCACTACTAAAGGGCTGAAGAGATGACTTAGTGGTTAAAGCACTTGCTGTCAAAGCCAAAGGACCCATATTTGATTCCCCAGTACCCACATAAAGCAAGATGCACAAGATGGTGAATGCATCTGAAGTCTATCTGCAGTAGCTAGAGGTCCTGGTGTACCTCTTCTCTCTTTCTCTCTTTAAATAAACAAGGTATTTTTTTTAATTCACTACTAAAATTTAGAGGAATAAAGAAAAATACACAGTATAAAACATTGGCTAGTAATATTCAACATAATTTGGAATGTTGTTTAATATAATAATTTATATTATTTATATTATAATTTATATATAATTGCCTCAAGATTTTTTTCAAAGAAAGTGTTCTTAAAATGATGTTTTAGGGTCTGAAGAGATGGCTTAGTAAATAAAAACAAAATAAAATAATTAAAAATGGTTAAGTTGTGTCATTTTCCTATAAAGCCAAAAGACTCAGAAATTCAACCTAGAGAAAACCCAGGAACCAACATGAATTAAGAAAGTCAGATTCACATAGGTGGAAACTAGTAACCAATTATGTTTCTGGTTAAAAAGTTCATTTGCAGGTGGCTTTTGGAGGTCCTGTGTGTGCAGGAAAAATTAGTATCATCTGTCCCCTTATTTCCTTTTTCCCAGTAGACCCTGGAATCAACCAGTCTACTTTATTTCTAGATGTTTTCTCTACAGTTTCTCTTATATGTAAATAAAAACAAAATAAAATAATTAAAAATTGAATGCAAGTTTTGTTATCACAAGTAGTGGCCCAATCATCATTTTTGCAATTGAGAAGATTTTCTTATTGTCTAGTAAAAAATCTCAGAAATTCATTCACTCATAGAGAAAACTAAAATGAATATTAAACAGGCTCAAGCCAACTTATGAATTAAGAAAGTCAAAATACTAATGTTATTTGGAATAAACTGAGAATAGGGACTTACAAATGGAACATTTTTATTTAAAAATACGAAATGGAACATTTAGTAACCAATTATAATATTTGGTAGTTTGAATATATGTTATAAACTTTATTTTGATAAAAGGATCATGGTGTGTGGTGATGGTTTCAGAGTCCATTTTTGCAAATGTTAGCCAGTAAATTGCTGGTATATTTTTGCTCTGTGTGCTGTGTGGCTGGTTGGTTTTTTTTCTGTTTTTAGCATACAGGAACTTCCCCTGGAAAAATTAGTATCATCTGTCCTGGTCTTAGTTCATCTCAACGAACCTTTTCCCAGTAGACCCTGGAATGAACCAACCAGTTCATCTTTTGCAACCTTTATTTTGGAGGAATAGATGTTTTGCCTTCTAGTGGTACAGTTTCTGGACTATTTAATTGGCTGTCAGACTTATCGAATTGTTAATCTAAGGGGAAGGTGCAGAGGACTTTGTTGGAACTGGGCTACTGGCTAAGGGATCCTTGCTCATCTCCATCTGCAAGTTCATGTTCTTGTAAAGAATGTCCAATTTAAGATTTTGTTGGAAAACCTCAAGGAAGTTTATCTGAGACTGGTTTTAGTTACTGGATTCTATTGGCCCAATCAATCCAGGTGAATCTCACATTAAAACAAATTTTAAAAATGAAAAGAAAGAATTGAGAAGATTTTCAAGGCTACGATTTATTTTGTCTAGTAGTATAAAATATACAGACAGACCACAAATGTGCTGTTGGACAAGGATGAAAGGCTGAAGCCTTTAAGAGCTGCACAGAAGAATAAACAAAAATCAGTGTTGGCATGGGATGGTTTTTGGCGACTCTGCCCAATGTGTCAAAATAGTCTCTGTTATATAAACTTGAACTGCAAAAATACTGATGAGTTTTTGATCCCATGTTGAAAGTATTTAACTTGTTTGATTTTGTCTTAGATGAGAACCTTTGTCATCCTTTATATAAATGCTACTAATGTTATTTGTAAGATCCATAAACCTGAGAACACTGCCCCCTTAAGGTGGGACATGGTTTGTGAGTCCTAAAGATATGCAAATGTGTACACAAATGGAACATTTGCTCTGTGTGCTTTGGTGGCTGGTTGGTTTTCTCTCTCTGTTTATTAAAATGCCTCAGCTTTATGGAACCTGGAGTCCCTTCTTTCTTTATCATTCTTTGGAAGTTCATCTACGAACATGCCTGTCTGTGACCAATGAGGAAATCTTATCATTCTTACCTATTGTAACCATGAGGAAATCTTTTTACCTTTTTTTTTTTTTTTATTTATTTTAAAGAGAGAAAGAGAAGAGAGAGAGAGAGACAAGAGACAACACCAGGACCTCTAGAACCAATGCAAGCAAACACCAGATGCATGTGCCACCACATGGATCTGGCTTATATTGGTACTGGGGAATTGAACCTGGGCTTTGCAAGCAACTGCCTTAACCACTAAGCCATCTCACCAGCCCCATTGATACCAACTCTTAATGTAGCCTTTATCTTTCTTAAGTATTCTCACACACTTTCTATTTACTCTCATTTTGGATATTGTTCTAGACAATTCAGATGTATTTCATTGTTTTTATAATTTGTGCTTAAATTCTAAAACTTGTTTTTATGAAAAAAATTCTCATGAAACTACTAATTTTCTCACAAAATCACTGTCTGAGAACACATTAATTAGTGTCTGGGAACACACTCTACTACTTCCAGATTAAAACCTTGTGTGTGAATATATTTAACTGCAAAAATATTTTAGTAGATTCCCAGCAACCAACAGTTTTCTTTACCATCACAATGGCAGAGAAAGATGGTGATTACTGAAGTCAGTGCTTTCCCCTTTCTTTCTGCTCACAAAGTAACTACATTTCTAAGTTTTCTTAAAATTGACACAGGTGACTTCCAGGCAATGGCAGTAAGCAAACCTTCATTGTACCAAGTTCTGACTGGTCTTGAAAAGTCTCATTCTGTCCTTCTCAGTCAATCATCTCATCCATCTCATTCAGATGCAGCAAATCTTGCAAAAACTCAAGGGACTAGGAGGATCCTATGTGGCTGAATCATCTTCAACACCATCTGCTTCTTATTTATTTGGACTTCTCTGTGAATGAAGACTGTGTCACATTAGTGAATAACATTTGAGTATTTTAAGAACAGCAGTCATTATTGGACATATTTAGCACATTCTCCAAACGTTACATTACAATTTTTCATGCCAAGGAGACTGTGATAATATTCTCAATTATGTTTCTTCCCAATGGTGCATCATCTTCTATTAGTTTGAATACCTTTATTGCACTCAGAATTTTGTTGTCCATCATTTTTCATCATTTTTCCTACCTAAAATTATTCCTGAGGCCAGAGGAAGAAATTATAAGCCCATAATTTGCACTATATCCTAACTCCCTCTGTCTGATCACTGATGGTTATGTCTTTCAATCTTTTTGTACTTGTTTCTCACATCCATGCTTCTTGGCTTTCCTTTTCTAATGAAACTCATCATTATATCACAATTTCCTACCATGCCAATCACAATAAACTTCTCCTCCTGTCTTTCTTCCTCTTAGAGCTATACTCACTTTTCTACCTGGTTCTATGTAATCACCAACATTTCCCATCTTTTGGACTGCTGAGTTTTGCTGTAGAAAATTATATAAGTCTGCCAAGTAGGACAGATTTATAGTTTCCAATTTCAGCGGGACTCTTAAAATTGCTCATCATTCCTTTCACTCAAATGACTTTTGGGGTGATATCCCTGACCTATATTAAGGTGTGAGCATGCATTTTGCTTCCATGACATCTGGTATTTATTTCTTGGCATCTAGTGGAGACTTTTGGACATTCCAATTTGTGAATTTATGAACTGCAATAAATATAGTATGTTGCCCTGGCTTTTCTATACTCCTTCAGCTCACTTGCCCTCAAATTCTTGTGTACAGCTATGTGTGGAAACCACACCATAGCCAATTGCCATCCTGAAATGCCAGCTTCAGTATCAGAGATGTCATCAATCATGGCACCAAAATACCTTTAGGGAGAACCAGAATGATAAAGGTTCTTAAACAAGTGAAAATTTAATACATAAGCAGTAGCTAGCTCATCCATATACAATTATTGTAAGTCTCAACATTTATGGACTATATGGAATCAGTCTTAAAAATTCAAAAGAAGAAAATATAATGTCTTCATTGTTTTTTCCATTTCCTTACAGATATGTGTACATTCCCCAGTACCCACACCTAAGCCAGATGCACAAGGTGGTGCAGGCATCTTGATTTCGATTGCAGTGGCTGGAGGCTCTCATGCACCCATTCTCTCTCTCTCTTTCTCTCTCTCTCTCTCTGTCTATCTGTTGCAAATAAATAAATAAATAAATAAATAAATAAATAAATAAATAAATAAAAAAAAAATTTTAAAAAAGAAAGTCCTGTAGAAGTACAAGAGAATGGGAGGTACACTGTTTAAACAGCTCATAGATTTTCTTTCCACCCAGAGAAGAGCATGTATATAGATAAAGTACAAGTAGAAATGGCCTTTATTTTTAATTTTTTTTTATTTTTTGAGGTAGGGTCTTGTTCTATCTCAAGCTGGCCTGGAATTCACTATATAGTCTCAGGCTGGCTTTAAACTCACAGTGATCTTCCTACTTCTGCCTCTCAAGTGCTGGGATTAAAGGTGTGCACCACAACAGCCAGCAAGAGGGGACATAGTCTTGAACACTAAAAATAGTGTTTGGACAGAGACCAGGAGTAAGGAAAGAAAGGAATATCATAAAAAAAGGTTTTACTTCATCTAAGATCAGTAAGTAATCATTGAAATATTTTGCAAGGATTATGATACAGTGGAATCTTATATTGAAGATATTATTATGAGGAATGCATTGAAAAAAAAAACTATAAAATTAGGGCTCTGAGGCTGGCTTTCTTGCACAGCCTGTCAGCCTGGATTCTATTGCTCAGCACACACACACAAAGCCAGATGCACAAAGCGGTGCAGACATAGAGTTTGTCTGCAGGTTTGTAGGAGCGAGAGGCTCTGTTGCACCCATTCTCAGTCTCTCTCTTTCTCTATCTAATAAATAGATGGTATTTTTAATTTTTTTATTTACTAATTTGAGAGTGAGAGAGGTAAATGCAGATATAGAGAGAGAATGGACATGCCAGGGCCTCCAAATCATTGCATATGAACTCCTTGTGCATCTGGGTTATGTGGATACTGGAGAATTGAACTTGGATCCCTAGGCTTCACAGGCAAGCACCTTAATCACTAAGCCATCTCTATAGCCTGTATAGATAATATTTTTAGAAGTAAAAGTTATACAATTGTTCAAAAGGTACAATGAAAATCAATTCTGAATTCAGAAAATAAGAAATAATTCAAAAGTACTCACTAGAATACTCTGGATAAGATTCTGTGGTTTTCAGTATGCATAGTAAAAAATAACATGGATGTATTAGTCAGGGTTCTCTAGAGGAACAGAATGGACAGAATGAATTGTATTAAAAGGGGATTTATTGGATTAGCTTACACAGTCCAGCAATAGCAGGTTGCAGGTCCGAGAGTCAAGAAACCCGGTAGCTGCTCAGTGCACGAGGCTGGAGGCCTCAGCAGTCCCAATCCGGCACTGAAGGCCTGGAGGCTTCCTGGAGAGACGCTGCTCTTCAGTCCACCCTGGTCTTCAGTCCACACTGGAGAGCAGCAACACCAAGCAGCAGGTACCAAGCAGAAAACACCAAGCAGCTAGTAGCACCGGCAGCCAGGTGGGAGAGAGAGAGCCTTTCTTCCCAGAGCTCCTTTTTATCAACCAGCCCCCTCCTCCAAGAGGGGCCGCCCACTCTGGGCCGCCCACTCTGGGGGAAGGCTTACCCCTGGGGGCAGGATTCTTCCTTTAGTTAATCCTTCCTAGAGGCAGCCTCAGAAACACACTTATGAGGAATGTCTGTGGATTCCTAAACAAATCAAGTTGACACAAACTTAACCATCACAAGTCCACCCCTTGTCAACTTGACACCAAACCATATATCTTTACATTCTACTTAATTTCCAAATGAAGACAGTAACAAGGTCATAATTCTACCTAACATGATATAACTATCCCTCGTACAACCGGAAACGCACAATCATCCCCCCCCACACACAAAGCAAGTTCCTTGAGGAAGGCTTAGTCTCATATAACAAGTCAAATATAAATTCAACAGTGGTTAACTAGCAATATGATCTTAATCAGTATTAATTACCTAATAGAGAAGTAGAGGAAGAACAAAACATCTTAATATTAGTGTACATATGTACAAACACTCTTAACAAGGTAAGACAGGAACACTCATGGCAATTACAGACCACGTTTTTGTAACTGGTCATGTGGCCTTAGCTGGTATTTGTTACTGCCTTCTTCTACTACCCATTCAGTATTTCCTCCACCTTCAGCAAGCACCTCAGCAGGTCTTGGTTCTTTACTTGAAGGGGTGACCCATGCCTTCATTCCTGAAGGATCTGGGCCATTTATCACACTGCCTTGATTGGGTTGTTGCAGTTGTCCATTGACTTTGATAACAGGGCATGGTAACACCAAGAGATTCTCTAGAGGATCTCCAGAACTCCAGACATACTCTTCCTTACCTCCATTGTGGAGGAGCAGTCCAATTTCCACCTGGTAGTCTGGATCAATTACCCCCCCCAACACTGTAACTCCTTTCTCAGCCTGTGCACTCAAGGGCATCAAGCCCAAAGCCAGGGGAAGTCTTAGCTTCCAGTTCAATGGAATGTTGTTTGTGCCTCCTGGCAAAGCACTTCCTCCTCTGGAACCAAGATCTCTAGGCCAGCAAAGCATTGTGGAAACAGGAAACAAAATTTGGCTAATGGGTCACATCTGACAGGGTGATATCCAGTGGTACAAAGAATTACAAAGAAAAAAACAAAACAATAAGAAATCAAACAACCCAATTAAAAATTTGGCTGAACAAAAAAGAGAACTAAATAGAGAGTTCTCAAAGGAAGAAATACAGATGGCATATAAACACCTAAAAAGTGTTCCAAGCTCTTAGCCATTAGTTGGAAATGCAAATTAAAACTACTTTGAGATTCCATCTCACTCCTGTCAGAATGGCTACCATCAAGAAAACAAATGACAATAAATGTTGAAGATGTGAAAAAGAGGGCACCCTTCTACATTGTTGGCTGGGACAGTAGTCTTGTCCAGCCATTGTGGAAATCAGTGCAGAGGTTCTTGAGACAGTTAAAAATGTATTTACCATATGATCCAGCTATAACACTGAAGTGCCAAGACCCCACATGAGTGTTGGAGAATAAGTGGGTTATTCCAGTGAGCCACAAAAAGCTGAGACTTTGAATGATGGAAGAGGTTCATTTATTCTCCCACCAAGGCTGGGGGTCACCTTCCATGGAATTACACCATATCAGGGGCTCAGAGTCTCATGCTGCTGGCAGACAGTCCTTCAGCTCAGGGGAAGGTCAGGAGTTTATATAGTGGAAGGAGTATCTCTGCAAGGGCCCATTTCAATAAATTCAGCTTGATCTAATTTTATATTCCTTCCTCCATCATCCCACAGATTAAAATCCATTCCCACATTAGTTCCCCATGTTCCTTATCTGAGTTAGAAAGGCCTGAAGTTCTTTGTTTAGAATGACTGTCTGTTCTATAATTGAGTCACTGCTTTCTAACTCCCCTTTAGGGGCATGCCTAGCCTTACGCCTAGTTATAGGCCTTGAGGCAAAGATGGGTGGGCTCTGAGAAGCATCAGCACATCCTGCAGGGAGGGAACTGCTTCCTCAGACAAAGAAGGAGTGATTCCCTCAGGGGTTATTGCACCTGCAGCTACTTGAGGGGACAGCCACATTCTCATGCAAAACAACTTCTTCAGAATCTGAGAGTTCAATGTCCCCAGATTCTTCAGGGTCTTCCCATACATCCCCATCCCAAGTCATGGGGGGGGTCTTTTCCAACCAATGCCCTCACTTTAACTTCTGATAGTTTGTGAGGCTGGGAATTGAGCTTACGCTGCAAGTTAGCCAATCTTACAATGAGAGCTTAGTTTTTTTTTTGGTTCGAGCCCTGTTCTGACATAGACAGGAGATTTTCCTCCAGGGCACTACCTTAGAAACCTTCAGATCATGTTTATGGGTCTTAATATTTACAATTTTCCTTTTGGAAGCTTCTGCTTTTCTCTCAACAGTTTATCTAGAGATGCCAGAAGAAACCATCCAGCATCATCATGGTCTTCTTTTCCACAAATATTCAAAAGTTCTAGAAACAGAGTCACTAAATGGATTGATCTCACAAGATATGATTCAGAATCACTAAATACATCTATTTCACGGAGTTCGTTAAATAGTTCACAAATGGATTATTAGTGCCCTCCTTATTACCACTTAAAGTGCTCTCCTTATTACCAGCAGAGCCTTTAGTAGTAGGGAGAGAGAGAACCAACTCCACAGAGCACCAATTATACTATGTAAGGAAATCCAGATTACAATTGGAAAGGCTCTAGAACCACTTCTGGTACCAGAATCTGTATTAGTCAGGGGAGGTTAAGAGGAACAGAATGGACAGAATGAGATTGTATTAAAGGGGATTTATTGGATTAGCTTACACAGTCCAGAAATAGCAGGTTGCAGGTCCTAGAAAAGAAACCCGGTAGCTGCTCAGTGCACCAGTGGCTGGAGGCCTCAGCAGTCCCAATTGGCACTGAAGGCCTGGAGGCTTCCTGGAGAGACGCTTGGTTTCAGTCCACCCTGGTCTTCAGTCCACACTGGAGAGCAGCAACACCAAGCAGCAGGTACCAAGCAGAAAACACCAAGCAGCTAGTAGCACCAGCAGCCAGGTGAAGAGAGAGCCTTTCTTCCCAGAGCTCCTTTTTATCAACCAGCCCCCTCCAGTGGTGAAAAGAGCATGGGGGCCACCCACTCTGGCTAAATGTATATATTCTCACCAAACTGTTCTGGGGCACTGCACTCAATGTTCATATTCATATATAATTCTTCCTGGTTAGAGAAGCTTCTGTTTTCAAATGACCCAAATGGCAATGTAGTGTTGAGAAGAAATCAAGTTGGAGGAGTGTCCTGCACTGAAACATCTCTGTCACACCCTCCAAGGCTCAGGGTCTATTGTGGCAGAGGTGGCAGAAAGAAAGACAGTGCCAAAGGAAGGGTACAACACCTTACAATGCAACTTTCCAGACAGAAATTGACCTTGATATACATGATCTTGCAGTGCCTAGCAATACCTGCACAAAACCCTCATAATGGGAGAAAAGATGATGACATCAAACTAAAAGAGAGACTAGTGGAGAGAAGGAGGGAGATGACAAAACAGAGCATATGTACAAACACTCTTGTAAGAAGGGCAATTACAAAGTTTTTGTAACTGGGTGGCCTTAGCTGAAATTTGTTATTGTCTGCCTTCTTCATGGTTTAAAAAGTTTTAAAAAAGAATCACAGGCCTGAATATCATGCATGCATCTTTTAGTAAACAATTAGTAGGAATTAAAAAAATTGGTTTGAGGTGATAGACCAATACCTTTTCCTGGTTCTACCCCTTCATTCCTGGACCTGTGAATCCAGCCTCCATTGAGAAACAGCATCATAATATAGGATGCTGATTCAGAGCATATACAACCTGATGGAGGACACTTCCTCAGCCCTCCATTGTGGCTATTGCCACCTAGTTTGTAACTGTAACTGTTATTTTATTTTTTATTATTTTTTTGGAGAGAGACAGAGAGGGAGAGAGAGAGAGAGAGAGAGAAAGAGAGAAAGAGTTCAATGGAAAGAGAGAGTGAGAGAGAGAGAGAGCTCCCCCTCTGGAAGACAAGAAGGGCAGGCCAGCAGTGTCTCAGGTTGTGGGAACAAAGCAGATGTGTGTGCCTAATGGGTCACTTGGTGATAGTAAGTGTGTACCATTCCCATTGCACCCTTGCATCACTGCATCTGGCTAAACGTGGGACCTGGAGATTGGAACCGCTGGAGATTGGAACCAGTGTTCTTAGGCTTAGGATGCAGGTGCCTTAACACCTAAGCCATCTCTCCAGCCCTGTAACTGTTATTTTAAAAGGCTATTTCACCATTCTATCAAGCCAGCTGCTTCAGGGTGGTGGGGCACATGGTAAGACAAGTGAATTCCATGATCATGAGCCCACTGCTGCACTTCCTTGGCTATGAAGTGAGTTCTTTAGTCAGAAGCAATGCTGTGTGGAATACTGTGACAGTGGAGAAGGCATTCTGTAAGCCCACGGATGGTAGTTTTGGCAGAAGCATTATGTGTAGGAAAAGAAAATGCATACCCAGAATAAGTGTCTATTCCAGTAAGGGCAAAATGCTGCCCTTTCCATGATGTGGACCATTGTAGTCAACTTGCCACGAAGTTGCTGGCTGGTCACCCCAAGGAATGCTCCATATTGGAGGATCAGAGTTGGTCTATACTGCTGGCAGATTTGGCAGTCGGCAGCAACCATAGCCAGGTCAGCCTTAGTTAGTGGAAAGAATCTGAGAGTTCAATGTCCCCAGATTCTTCAGGGTCTTCCATACATCCCCATCCCAAGTCATGGGATCCCACTCTTTTCAACCAATGCCCTCACTTTAACTTCTGATAGTTTGTGAGGCTGGGAATTGAGCTTACGCTGCAAGTTAGCCAATCTTACAATGAGAGCTTGAGTTTGGTTTTCTGCAATTCGAGCCCTGTTCTGACTAGACAGGAGATTTTCCTCCAGGGCACCCTTAGAAACCTTCAGATCATGTACGTGGGTCTTAAGCTTGGAATTTTCCTTTTGGAGCTTCTGCTTTTCTCTCAACAGTTTATCTAGAGATGCCAGAAGAAACCATCCAGCATCATCATTCGTCTTACTTTTCCACAAATATTCAAAAGTTCTAGATACAGAGTCACTAAATTCCTTGCTCCTCACAAGATATGATTCAGAATCACTAAATACATCTATTTCACGGAGTTCGTTAAATAGTTCACACCATGGATTATTAGTGCCCCTTTAGTAGTACTAGAGTTGGAGAACCAACTCCACAGAGCACCAAGCCTACTAGGAAATCCATCCTTACAATTCTGTTTCTCTAGAACCACTTCTGGTACCAGAATCTGTATTAGTCAGGGTTCTCTAGAGGAACAGAATGGACAGAATGAATTGTATTAAAAGGGGATTTATTGGATTAGCTTACACAGTCCAGCAATAGCAGGTTGCAGGTCCGAGAGTGAAGAAACCCGGTAGCTGCTCAGTGCACGAGGCTGGAGGCCTCAGCAGTCCCAATCCGGCACTGAAGGCCTGGGGCTTCCTGGAGAGACGCTGCTCTTCAGTCCACCCTGGTCTTCAGTCCACACTGGAGAGCAGCAACACCAAGCAGCAGGTACCAAGCAGAAAACACCAAGCAGCTAGTAGCACCGGCAGCCAGGTGGGAGAGAGAGCCTTTCTTCCCAGAGCTCCTTTTTATCAACCAGCCCCCTCCTCCAAGAGGGCCGCCCACTCTGGGCCGCCCACTCTGGGAAGGCTTACCCCTGGGGGCAGGATTCTTCCTTTAGTTAATCCTTCCTAGAGGCAGCCTCAGAAACACACTTATGCCCAATGTGTATAGGTCATTTTGGAAAGTCACTAGCATATCAATGATCAGAGTTTAGGATAAAATCTTGGTGAACATATAAAGGGAGAAAATAGGCATCAATGATTAAGGATCGACATAAAAGAAAAATATGCAATAACTTGGGAACAAAGCCATATAAAAACCTACTTATTTCCTAATTAATAAAAAAAAATTGAGGGAGAAAGAGTGTTTTGGTATAAGTACCCTAAGAGAGTGGATAATGTTGCCCTCAGAAAAATAAATTGCTTTAGGAAAGTTCTAGTACCAGTAATGATATACCTGATTATTAGGTACTGGTCAAGAATGCCCCAAAGGCCCTCAACAAACCATACAGACTATTGTAAATATTTTTGTTTGCCCACCAGAACTCACTGGCAAGACCCTAGTGCTAAAGACATCTAGAGTTGAAGGACACAAAAAAATTAACCTGGAGCACAACAGAAAGCCTCATTTCTCTTGGCTAGCTGTGTGTGTGTGTGTGTGTGTGTGTGTGTGTGTGTGTGTGTGTGTGTGTGTGTGTGTAGACATATATACAGTGCTATATAGGCTGCTTAGGGAGAATAGTCATCAATACTCTTTCCTAAAATGAGACCATGTGAATTAAACAACCAATTAGAGAAGGTGTGTTCACTGGAGCAATACAAGTAACGACACTTATGAGAGTAATGAAGTGATCTCTGGTTGAATTTGTTTCTGGTTCTGAATTTCTAGAATTCTGGTTCTAGTCAAGAGCCTATTGCTTGGGAAATCATAGACCTAGGAGTCAGCTGTTATTATTTGGATGCAGTGATGTGGTGCCTATTAGATTTACCTCTAAATATTTATGTTTAGGATCTAACGTAGAAACTTCTTTTTGTAGTTGATGGTGATTTAGGGGGCCACTCAAAAGTCATATAAGTGCTGAAAGTAAGTGAATGTATGCTCAGAACTAAATGAGATATCTTTAGCACACCCTCCAAATCTGAGGAAATGTTATAAAAGGTGGGGCAGAAAGAATGTAAGATCCAGATTATGGGGAAGACTGCTTTGAAATGTCACCCAGACATGAAGTGTTCATTGCATTTATATCTTCCTGGAAGTGTCATTAACTGCAGAAGACTTGAACAATATTGGGACCATCAAAATTTTGTCATTGATGGTGGAGGAAGGTAAGAAGAATACATGGCATCAAATTATTACAAGGGATGTTGCAGTTCGGTTCACATTGCTGAATATATAAAAATATAATTTCATATAAATATATGAAATTATAACAAAGAAATCATCCAACCAAGATCAACTTGTGGGGGAAAAAAAAGAGGTTTATTTTACAGGCTCCAGGGTGAGGAAGCTCCATGATGGCAGGAAAAATGATGGCATGAGCAGAGAGTGAACATCACCCCCTGGCCAACATCAAGTGGACAACAGGAACAGGAAAGTGTGACAAACACTAGCAATGGGGAGCTGGCTATAACACCCATAAGCCTGTCCCCAAAAATAAACTGTCTCTTGGAGGTGTTAAAGCCCAAATCTCTGTCAGCTGGGAACCTGGCATTCAGAACACCTAAGTTTATGGGGGACACCTGAATCAAACCACAACAAGGACAAATTAGAAAGAAGAAGGGGAAGAATGGAAAGGGAATGGGGAGGTGTGACAAGGACAGGTAATTGGAGGAGATTATTATTAAATTAAATTAAATTTTCAATGAAAAGATTTTAAATTAAGAGAAAATGCAGAAATGTTCAAAAGAGGATGAGAAGAGGGCTTGAGAGATGGATTAATGATTAAGGTACTTGCCTGTGAAGCCTAAGAGGCATGTTCAACTCTCCACATCCCACATCAGCCAGATGCAAAAAGTGATGCAAGCATGCAAGGTAACACACGTGTACAAGGGAGCACACACATCTGGAGTATGATTTCAGTGGCTTGAGGCCCTAGCCCATCAACTCTCTCCCTCTCTCTTGTTCTCTCCCATTTAAAAAAAGGCCAACCTGTTGGGTTTGCCTCAAAAAAAAAAAAAAAAAAAGGACGAGAAGAAAAATAAAAATAAGCAGCTGGGCGTGGTGGTGCATGCCTTGAATCCCAGCACTCGGGAGGCAGAGTTAGGAGGATCGCCGTGAGTTTGAGGCCAACCTGAGACTGCATAGTGAATTCCAGATCAGCCTAGGCCAGAATGAGACCCTACCTTGAAAAACCAAAAAATAAATAAATTAATTAATTAATTAAATTAAATAAATAAATAAAATAAAAATAAGCAATAACATAGAACAGGAATATAAATAAAAAGTTAAAATAACTAATATTTAGCTTAAATGTAAATTGTTTATATTTTATGGCAAAACTTACAAATTATTAAACTAGATTGGATAGATAGATACAATAAAATATAACAAAGAAAAATATTCAATTTTAAGAGAAAGATATTAACATGATAAAATGTGGTTATAGAAATTTTAGTCAAAGGAGAATTTAAGGGAAACTGACACTACTGGGAAAATTTCTGATGAATATGTAATTTTAGCTTGTAATGACCCTATTAATGGAGACTTATAACTTACCTTTCCAATTTATCTTTCTTTAAAATTCTCCAAACAAAAATTAAAGAATTTCAAATTAGTGTGAGAATAAAAAAATTCGGAATATTATGCATTATTTACCTACCATGTGTCTAGAGGAGCTGGGACATTAGAAAATATATAGAATTCTAAACTTTAAGACCTGCAGCAAATGACATGATACAAATACAATGTGGTTATGCTGCATAGTCAACATGATCGTCAATTTAGGACATCATGATGTTGTGGGCACACAGGCAGCCACCTCCCAATGCCTCAATTGAGTGAAACAGCTATAACTTTCACTTCTGTGCTTTTGACTAGTGTCAAAGACTCAGAGTAGGAACAACTTTTTATCCACCCATTAAAGAGGTCATTGCAAATGTATTCACAATTTGGGTCCCTATTGACACTAACCCAACATGGTATCCTCTTTGCACTCTGTTTAAGATAAACATGAAGGGGCTGGAGAGATGGCTTAGCAATAGAGGCACTTGCCTGTGAAGCCTAAGGACACACCAGTTCCCACATTAGCTAGATGCACAGTGATGCAAGCATCCAAGGTTGCACATGTGCCCAAGGGGGTACAAAAGTCTAGAGTTTGATTGCAGGGGCAGAAGGTCCTGGTGCACAAACACTCGCTCTCTCTCTCTCTCTCTCTCTCTCTCATAAAAAAGGCAGTCATTTGGGTTTGCCTCAAAAAGAAAATATTAGCATGAAGACTTGCAAACATTTTTTCTTTGTCATTCTTTTGTTTCAGACACAACACACACACACATTACTTTGGTACACAGTAAAATAAATAGTTTGAAATAAAGACTGATTATGACAGAATAACACATAGTACAATAACATCTTCCCTCAAAGCTACAATCTAAGACTCAATTTTTCATGGAAATTATTACTCATGAGTTTAATTTGCCTTTTCTTGACAACCACTGACTGGATTTTTTGAATTATTGATTCATCCACAAGAAAATTTCCTAAAATAGCTTGAATAATTAAGAGTATAAAATCCAATTCCCCAACCACAAATAATTTCTCTCACATCCAACTGTCCTACCCTTTCACCAACCCTCCCCTTATAAATGTAGTACTGTCTTCTAATAATCCCTTAACCATTACTGGTTTGAAGAGGCATCGGACTGTCTCCAGGGAATGTCAGCTTGACAGCTTTTCATCACCTACATTTTTTGCTCTGTTCCTAGCATGAGGATGTATTTTATGTTTCATTTTAAAAGTATCTTCACACAGGTTTACACAGAATAAAATTGGCCACAGCTATAAAACTGATTTTGCCACACGTAATGCTGAAGAGAGTCTTGTGTTTAGAAAGCAGAATTAATTGCAAAAAATATTACTGTTGTCAGAATAAAACTGAAAACAGGCCTAAAGAAATGATTCAGCAGTTAACTGCACTTCCTGTGTGCTCATGAGGGCCTAAGGAGGCCTGTGAGATTTCTCAAATTGAATCCCTAGCTGAGTGTGGCCACTCACAGTCCTGTAGGGGAGCAGAGACTGAGAAATGCCTGACCTTCTGGAAATAAAACAACTCCCACCAAAAAAAAAAAAAAAAAAAAAAAAAAAAAAAAAAAAAAAAAAAAATCTCAGCAAACTCTTGGATCCAACTTCCCTGCTAAAGATAACCTCAGCAACAAGTGCAGGCTTAGACATTAATGACCAATCCAGAAGACCACTATTAAGAGAAGAAAGGTGACTGTGCAGCTTTATGTGTGCACTTGCAAGTGCTTTGTGTAACACAATGCCAGGAGATCCATCTTCCAAATAACCAACAGTGAAAATAACTACAAAGCAACTGCCTGTAAGTCTGGAAGGGTAAGTCTATAATTTCAGTTACTCAGGAGGCTAAGGCACGGGGATGCCAAATTCAAGGACAGCCCAGGCCAAGTGAGTTCTAGGCCAGCAACTAATTTAGTGAGACACTTGCTAAAAACAAAAGGTTAAAAATGGGGGAGAACAATGCACGACCTCCGCTATGGGAGTGTCCCTTCTGAGGGGTGTGGATAGGAAGGAGGCTAAGGATGGTACCAGCATAACTGTATACACATGATCTACATAACTAATAGAAAGTGGGTGGAGTATTTATATATATAGGTGATAGAGTGTCTGTAAGATATCTTAATTAAATTTGCAATATAGAAAATGGAAACTATCAAAATAAAACTTAATGGCATAAATTTTGTAATTTCATCCCTTAGCAGCAATGTGTGATGAGTTTGTAAGTTTGGCTTTAACTCACATGGGAATGCTTCAAGTGGTGTCATTTTGATTGGCATCAGTCACGTATGTGTTACCAATGGCTGCACGTTCTACTGAAGTCATGCCTAAAGGTGCTTAATTGACTATTTTAAGTAAATCTGGTTTTAGCAACTCTTTCCTGGAAAAGATCAATTTTCATCTTTTGACTGAGAAAAAATTTAATTTTTATTTTATAAATATGTATGTTCCTGTAGCAGACAGCTTCAGGTTCGCTGAGATGAACTTCCAGACCAGGCACAGTTAGGGAGGAAGGGATATTATTTATTGAAGCTTACAGATCCAGGGGAAGTTCCATAATGGCAAGAGAAGCGGCCTGCTCTCCACAGGGCCAAGCAGAGAGAGAGAGAGAAACCAACCAGCCACCACAGCACACGGAGCAAAACTACAGCCAAAAGGTCACACAGCACACTTCAGGAACTCCTGCTAGGCACATTTGCATATCTTTACAATGGAATCTCAAACCCACCATTAACACCTTAAGACCGGGCCCCAGTGACCTTGCCTCTAGCAAGGTGATTGTAGATGCAAACTATAAAATAATAAAACACTGAATATATTGGGGTACATATATTCAAACTACCACAGTTCCCTTCTGAAAAAAAAAATGAAAATTGTCTTCTTAAACTGAAATAAATATTTTTGTCCTTACTCCAATAACATACACTACTTTGAAGGGTGAGCCAAGTGTTGTCTACCAACACAAACACCTTTGCCATCTATGCCACAATGCACATGGAGAATAGTACTCTACCCATATATAACTTCTTTCTAGATGTTTATAATCACAATATTTTTTTAAATTTTGAGCAATATGGGAAATATGGAAGGTGAATTAGAAAATTCATGGTCCGTTTATAATTACTACATAACTATACAAGAAAAATCATGGCTTGGTAAAAATCAGAACAGAGGGAAAGAGACTAGGTGGATGGCTCAGTGGATAAAGTGTTTGCTACATCTGCAGAATTTGAATAACATGACAAATGGCTCAGCCAGCGCACATGTAATTCCAGCACTTGGAAGATGAAGATAGGATATTCTGAGGCAAACCTGGCTAGCTATAGTAGCAAAATCTGCAAACTCTGAGTTCAAATGCAAGACCCTGCCTCAGTATAGAAAATGGAGTGCCATCAACAAAGACATTCACATCAACTTCTGGTACTCACATGTATGTGTACACATGTATACAAGTATACATATATGCCTGCAAGCACATCACACACGCCATACACAAACATGTAGATATTCTTTATTCAATAGGAGGTTATTACATCCCTGATAATGTACATGGTACTGGCATAAAAACAGGAATATAGACCAATGGAACAGAATTGAAGACCCAGACTTTGGGTCAAGTAACTACAGCTACTTGATATTTGACAAAGGCCCTACCAATGCAAAATGGAGAAAACACAGCATCTTCAACAAATGGTGCTGGAAAAACTGGACAACCATATGTAGGAAAATGAAACTTGACCCACACATCTCTCCATGCACAAAAATTAAGTCCAAATGGATCAAAGACCTTAATATAAAACCAGAAACTCTGCTACTACTGGAAGAAAAAATAGGAGGAACCTTCCACGATATAGGAGTGGGAAAAGATTTCCTGAACAAAACCCCAGCAGCTGAGGAAATAAAACAATCACTCAACCATTGGGATCTCATGAAGCTGAAAAGCTTTTTCACTGACAAAAATGCTATAACCAAAGCCAGCAGATTACCCACAGAATGGGAGAAAATTTTCACCAGCTATACAACTGACAAAGGCCTAATTTCTAGAATCTACAAAGAACTCAAAAACCTAAACAATAAATCACCAAACAACCCACTCACAAAGTGGGGCAGAGAACTGCACAGGGAGTTCTCAGAGGAAGAAATACAAATAGCAAACACACATTTAAGAAAATGTTCAACATCCCTAATCATCAGGGAAATGCAAATCAAAACAACTATGAGATTCTACCTTACCCCAGTAAGGATGGCTAACATTAAAAAAAAAAAAAAAAAAATGAAAACAAATGCTGGCGAGGCTGTGGAGAAATAGGAACAAGTTTTCACTGCTGGTGGGAATATAAAATGGTTCAACCACTATGGACAGCTATATGGAGACTCCTGAAAAGGATGACCATAGACCTACGAATGGATCCAGTTATTCCCTTATTGGGCATTTACCCTAAAGGCTCCAAGCCTCAGATCAGAGACATTTGCTCAACCATGTTTATAGCTGCTCAATTCATAATAGCAAAGAGCTGGAATCAACCCAGGTGTCCATCACTAGATGAATGCATAACAAAGATGTGATATATCTATACTATGGAATTCTACGTAGCAGTAAGGAAAGATGAAATAAGGAAATTTGAAAAAAAAATGGTCAAACATGGAACAGATCATCCTCAGTGAGCTCACCCAAGCACAAAAAGATAATCATCGCATGGTCTCGTTTATCTGTCGCTCCTAAACTGAATCCACTTGAGATGCTGCCAAACCTAATAAGCACTCTGAGAACCAGACAATAGGGAGGGTGGGATGGAGGGAGGGTAAGGATTGGAAGGAACGAGAGGGTGGGAGGGAGGACAAGGGGGGGGGGTTCAAATTGGGACCCAAAAGGAAAAGATACTATAAAACCCTTTACTCTGAACAAAAGGCTAAAACATTGATTCTTCAGCAGACCCGCAGAGGGAACACCTGAACCACAGGAACCTGGAGAGAACATCATGAAGGCCAACTTTAATCATGTCCTGCTTCTCTTTCTCCTCTCTCTCTCTCTCTCTCTCTCTCTCTCTCTCTCCCTCTCCTCTCTATACTCAGTTTCTCTTTTATATTATCTATCTTTTTCCTCCCTCACCTTCCTAGGTGCAGACTTATAACACCCAGTGCCAGCACGGGGTTAACTTCCACAATGAGCTGTTGATCTGAAACACCTACAAGGTTTCCCAAAGCAGACAGACTTCTGCCAGAGTTCTTGGTGACCCACCAAAGGTTAATGGTAAGACCCTACTGTCGAAGACAGCATACGTATGTGAGACCAAACACAGAGAGACCTGGCCAGAATCTGGAAGAAGGTCAGTCCCCAGACAGTTAGCTAGTCTAGTATCAGAGGGTGCTACATGAGCAACTGGGGGAAAATGTCTGACATTGGTCCAAACAACTTGCAGTCTAAGATACTCAGAAGGAAAAAACTTGACGTAATGCTCATACAAGTGCAGTAGTGGCAAACAGCCATGGTGGGTAAACAACTGCTCTTGATCTGGCTAATAGATCCACTCAGTGGAATGGAACTCATTGCTGGAACTGGGAAATAAGTCAATACCAGGTAGAAAAAATGAGCTCAGTCTCCAAGATCAAGATACCACCAAATGTGGGCTAGAAGAGAGCCAACACATATAAAATTCCCTCCAAAACATGTATGGTCATCCCTTCTATCTAGTACTAACTTCTCTCTCCATTGGAGAATTTGGTTATCTTTTTTCAGGTGGACAATGAACCTGAAGGGAGGATCAGCTAACCACACCTCACCAGGGCCCCAGCTGAAACCATAGAACAATGCAGGGGAAGGGCAAGAATACAGCATTCATGGCGATCACAACACCAGAAAAAGGCTGAAGGAGATAAACACAGAGAACATCCAACTCCAACTAAGCCAGATATTCAGAGACACAGAGGCTCCCAAAACCTCATCACTGAAGCAGAACTAAAATGACCCCAATGTGGCTCAGGGAAACTCGTGGAAGAGGGGGCGTAAAGATTGTTAGAGTCACAAGTTGGGGCATTATGCACAGAGACTGGGGCATACCCCCCCCCAGAACTCTTGACTAACCTCAAAATGCATAACCCACATTCCCCATTGATGAGGGTTCTTTTGAAAGTGGGAGGACAGGGAGGAGGACAATGGAACCAATACTATGATTGTAAAATCAGAACAATATAAATAAAAAATATATGTATTAAAAAAAAAAGTAACTAAACCAAAAAGATAGGGGGTTGCAGAGATGGCTTAGTAGTTAAGGTGTTGGCCTGCAAAGCCAAAGGATCCTGGTTGGATTCTCTAGGACCCACGTAAGCCAGATGCATAAGGGGGCAGATGCATCTGGAGTTCGTTTGCAGTGGCAGGAGGCTCTGGCGTGCCCATTTTCTCTCCCTCTCCCTCTCTGTCTCTCTCTCTCAAATAAATTATATATATATATAAATTTTAAAGATAGGGGCTGGGGCTGGATAAATGGCTTAGCAGTTAAGCACTTGCCTGCAAAGCCTAAGGACCCTGGTTCGATTCTCCAAGACCAACGTCAGCCAGATGCACAAGGCAGTGCATGCGCCTGGAGTTCATTCCCAGCAGCTGGAGGCTCTGGCATACCCATTCTCTCTCTCTCTCTCTCTCTCTCTCTCTCTCTCTCTCTGCATCTTTCTTTATCTCAAATAAATAAATAAATAAATAATAAATAAATAAATTTAAAATTGAAAGGATTAAATGGGAAACATTCATTCAAACCACCACACTCTCCCATTACCTTCTTTTGTCCCTGCCCTTCTCCAGCTGCCTGGCTGGAGGAGGTTCCATTGTGCGCAGGGCCTGGTGTCCCAGCACTAGGACACCATATGCTGTTGGGATGGAACATGGAGTGACCATGTTAGAATCTGGAAGAGGGTCAGGCCCCAGACAGTTAGTTTGTCTAGTGCCAGGGGGTGCTATCAGAGCAACTGGGGGAAAATGACCAACATCTGTCCAAACAATTTTCAGTCTAAGCTACTGAGCAGTAAACAACATGATGTGATCCTGAAACAAGTGCAGTAGTGGCACACAGCCATGGTGGGTAACCAACCGCTCTTGATTTGCTAACAGATCCACTCAGTGGAATGGAACTCATAGCTAGAACTGGGAAGCAAGTCAAAACCATGTCCAAAAAAAGAGCCCATTATCCAATATCAAAGTCGCACTAATTGTGGGCTATAAGAGAGCCTACGTATATAAAATTCTCTTTAAAATAACTGTGGCCATCCCATATATCTGGTGCTAACTTCTCTCTCCGTTGGAGAATTTGCTTCTCTTTTTCAGATGGACACTGAACCTGAGGAGAGGATCAGCCTATAGCACCTCACCAGAGCCATAGCTGAAACCCATAGAGTAACGTGGGAAATGGGCAAGAGTGCAGCTTTCTTGGTGAACCTGACACCAGCACAAGGCTGAAGGAGATAAACATAGAGAACACTCAACTCCTACTAAACCAGATATCCAAAGACACAGAAGCTCCCAAGACCTCATCACTGAAGTAGAACTAAAATGAACCCAATGTGGCTCAGGAAAATTCACAGAAGAGGAGGCGGAAAGAGTGTTAGAGCCATAGGTTGGGTCATTAGGTTCAGAGACATTACCTCTTCCCCAAAACTGTTGGCTACCCCCATAATGCATGACCCACATTCCCCAATGAGGAGGGTTCATTTGGAATAGGAAGACAGGGAGGAGGCTACCGAAGGCACCAACATGAATGTAAAATTAAAAAAAAAAAAAAAAAAAAAAAAAAAAAAAAACATGCCAATTGCCTGAGCTTTGCCTGGAGTTCCTGAAGTGTGCTTGCTTGGAGGCTTTTTTCTCTGTGCTTGGATCTGTGCAAGCTGGTGAGCTTCTTCTGCCATTATGAAACTTTTCCTGGATCTGTAAACTACAAATAAATCCTTTCTTCCTTTCATAAAAAAAAAAAAAAAAAAAAAAAAAAGATTAAAAGGAAAGACTGTCCTTTCTCTACTTGTAGTCTATCTATATACATGCTCTTCTCTGGGTGGAAAAATTCTATTCACTGCTTAACAGTGTACCTAGCCATTCTCTCGTACTTCTACAGGCCTTATCTTAAAAAAAAATGTTTATTTTTATTTATCTATTAACAATGGACATGCAGAGAGAGAAAGAGGTAGAGAGAGAGAGAGAGAATGGGTGCATGAGCGCCTCAAGCCTCTGCAAATGTACTCCAGATACATGCACCACTTTGTGCATCTGGCTTACATGCGTACTGGGGAATCGAGCCTTGAACCAGGGTCCTTAGGTTTTACAAGCAAGCACTGAATGGTTAAGCCATCTCTGAAGCCCCTACATGCCTTTCTTATCAGAGAATTATTACACATTTTTTTTCCATTTTGTTTTGCAGGGGTGATGATCAAAGTAAGGATCCTGTGGCATGGTAGACAAGCACTCTACCACTGAGCTGCACTGCTAGTCTGGTTTCTTTGAGGAAGACATCCTTTAATCAGTTAGCCCACTTTATCCCACTACATAATTGACACACCCAATCACATTGTTTATCAAAGCAAATCATATATGCTTGAAATCTAGCTCTAGCTCCCTTCAGGCTATAAATACAAGGAGGGGGTAGCTTTGCTATCATTCTCTTACAGTTCTCCATCATGATACTTCACTGCTTGTCTGATACAATGCTTGTCCATAAGAAGTATGAGCAGGCATACAATTTACAAATAAATAGCATATTACAAATAGCCACACTCAGGTCTACAGATTTTAAGATTACATTCATCTTATGCTTACACAATTTAAAGGAGGATATTAATTGCAATAATGACAGAACTATATTTAGGGAAATTGGTGATATGTTAATGACTTGTTGAACTTTTTGTTTAATAAAAATTTGAAAATAGTTATTCCAGTACTATCATTTAAATTTAGTGTATTATTTTTCTAATATCTTCAAGCTCACTGTGTCAAATCTACATCAATTACACTTTTTAAAAATATTTTATTGATTGATTGATTGATATAGATTTAGAGAAAGAGACAGATATAAAGAGAAAGAGCCCACCAGGACCTCCAGCCACTGCAAATGAACTCCAAGTGCATACGCCACCTTGTGCTTCTGGCTTACATGGGTACTGGGGAATAGAGACTCGAACCAGGGTCCTTAGGCTTCACAGTCAAACACTCAACCACTAAGCCATCTCTCCAGTCAGACATCATCAATAAAACTTTATTAAATATTAATTATGAATTCATTTTGTAAATTTTTATATGTAGAATAAATTGGTAGGACCCGGTGTTATCTGACACTGAGTTTACTGAGTTTCAGTGAGTTTCTTGAGTGTATTTTAATTCTGATTTGAAATGTAACAAGATTCAAAACTCCCTTATGTGGCTAAATATTTTTGTATGGGTTCTTAGTTTTGAGTTGCTTGGGTCAAGCTAGGTTTCACTAATATTTATATATATTTAGTGGCTGGTGAATGAATATATCTGAATAAATGGTTAGCTACAGAAGCTATGCAAAATAACTAAATTTATATAATCCTAGAATTATATTTCATAAAATTAAAATATTAAAAAGAGCCAGGTTCAGTGTTATGAAAAATGTGTGCATGCTACACTGAATTTAAGAGGAATTCTAAGAATTCAAAAATAATTATAGAATTTAAGTGTTGAATATCAATTTTGCTTAACAGCATAAATTATATTTTCAAATATTTTTGCAACATTTTGAATGGTAACATGCTGTTCCTTGGGATAATTACCCAGTGCTGGCATAGATGCCTTCCTTAATGAAATGACAGACACACATTCTCCTGCACTAAGCTGTGTTGTTCAATAAGCAAACCAGAGAGAAGTGAATTACAAGTCCTTGTTTAGTGTATTCCCAGTTTTAGTGGATAATATCTTTTACTCTTCTGAAAGTAAATAAAGGATATAGGGCTGGAGAGATGACTTAGTGGTTAAGGTGCCTGTCTCCTAAGGCTAAGAACACTGGTTCCAATCTCCAGTGGTTCCAATCTCCAGGTCCCATGTTTAGCCAGATGCAAAGTGATGCAAGAGAGCAATGTTGCACTTGACCACAAGGGGGCGCACGCATCTGGAGCTGAGAGGCTGCTGCTGGCACCCATTTCTGTCTTCCTCTCCCTCTGTCTCTGTCTCTCTCCAAAATAAATAAATAAATAAATAAATAAATAAATAAATAAATAAATAAATAAATAAATAAAAATAAAGGATATAAAAGGACTTCAACTGAGGCCATTGTCTCAAATAATTTTGCTTGTGTTCTCATTTTAATGTTGACTCTAAAAAACATAATGCAATGTTTATCTTCATATTTAAAAGTACCATTCATGCAGATGTCTTGACAGCTATGTATCTCTCTCAAATAAATAATAATAAAAATATTTAAAAAAAAGATTTACTTCAAATATATATATACATATATATATATATATTTTATATATTTTTCGAGGTAGGGTCTCACTCTGGTCCAGCCTGACCTGGAATTAACTATGTAGTCTCAGGGTGGCCTCAAACTCTCAGCGATCCTCCTACCTCTGCCTCCCGAGTGCTGGGATTAAAGGCGTATGCCACCACGCCCAGCCTTCAAATAATTTTGAAATGTGCATTTAAAGTCTGACATTCACGTTTGGCAAAGTAACCTTCATCTGACTTGTAATCCCTCTTTTATATATATATATCATCTTTCCAGTTTTCAAGTAGACAGTACTATTTAATCTCTCCTAACTTAACAGTGAAATTAACTGTTGACTATACATTTGTTTATTACATTTGTAAATGAAATAAATGCTTTTTCTGAATTCCTCTGCTTACTGCAGGGATGTTGATTAACAGCATGTTTGTGATATTTTATCATATAGCCTAACATCTTATTCTGTTTTCAACCCATGGCTGTAGGCCTCTCATCACCATCAATCCACTGAAACTGATCTCATAATATCTCTAGAGATAAACCTGTTGTCATATACAAAAATCTAAAATTTCAAAATTTTATATTTTATTGAAATTATTCAAACATGCACAAATATATTTTATCATATTTCCCTTCTTTTCCATCAGTCCTTTCCTCTTTCACAAAACTTCTTTCCAACTGGTCCCTTTTCTATTTTGTCACTTTATTAGCCCCAGCAATTTCCTGGTCTCTACTACCCACAGAACAGCAGTTACAGGTGTGCATGACCTTACCCAGCTGTTCACATACTGGAGAACTGAACTCAAGCAGTCTCAGGCCCGCCTTAGTCCCTCCTGCTTGCAGAGGAAGGCCTCAACCACTGAGTCATCAGGCTCAGTTTATTGAATTTAAAAGGTGTACCTACCTGGTGCCAGATGGTGATAGTGGGAAGGCTGAGTATCAATCAGGTGAGGAATAAAGTGACAATTACCTGAACAAGAACCTCAATTTTATTGCGAACCTAAAACTGCTCTAAAAATAAAGACCATTTGCTGGGCGTGGTGGTACATGACTATCCACTTGGGAGGCAGAGGTAGGAGAATCACCAAGAATCTGAAGCCACCCTAAGACTACATAGTGAATTCCAGGTCAGCCTGAGTTATAGTGAGACCCTAACTCAAAAAAAACAAAAAAATTAAAATAAAAAAATAAAGTCCATTAAATTAAACAAATGCATCAGAAAAGCATCTATGGATGTATATGTATGAATGCACTATCCATATATATATATATATATATTCATTTATATATATATGAGAGATATCTACATACATAGTATGCACTAGAGTAGTAAATAAAACAGGATGCATATATAATAAGTATATGGAAAATTTATTTATAGGCATGTACAAATAAACTATAACACTAAACATGTAAATATAATAAAACCTCACCACAGTTCAATGAATATCTTTGTCACTTTAGTGACTTGTGATACAGAACATGGGCTCTTAGAGTCTTTTTTTTTTTTTTTTTTCACATTTCAACAGTTTTAAAGCCATGGTAGGGGATTGCTTACCATTATTTATGATCACATTATTAGCCTTTTCTGCTATCTTTAAATTGGAAACATCTGAATAAACACAATGTAATATTCATAAAGTTTATTTCAGTATTGTGTTGATAACTTTGGCAACTTGCTGCTTACACCATTTGTTCACTTGAAAGTTAAAGAGGAAAACTGTTTTATTTTTTTCTGTAATTAATGAGTAAGGATTGTCAGAATATATTTTCGAAGAACCTCAATCTGCCACTAGTGAATTATTATGATTTAAAAGTGTCCTAAGCTTGTGTACTAATATGATCTTAATTAGGCAATATTGCTACTAGTGAAATTTAGCAAGTAAATGATCTGAATAACCACATTCCATATAAGTGACACAGTCCCGGTTAGACTGGCCAAAATGTATATACATCTCAACTGTGAAGTGACTTTTTCCAATTTCTAATTAATTAAACCTAAAACCTGAAACTACATTCCACTGAAATACCTCTTGTGATCTACTCATCCCTGAGAATTCTCATTGGTCATACAAAAGAATTGGTATTCTTTTAAGACCTAAATATGAAGCACAATGTCATCTGACAGAACAAAGGAAACCACAGATGAATGATGTTAAATTTCTTAAATTTTGACGTTTCCCACCTTATCTAAATATTAAAACTATCAAATATAAAACAGAGACTAGAAATGACTTTTTATAGGGATTAAATGCTAAAATTTAGATAAAAAAACTGGCTGAATATTTCTAAGAAAATTCAAATTAATATTTTGAAATGCCCAATTTTGTATGAAGGATTTATGACAATCTGTCTATACAATTGTGGTTAATTGGCAGGTGCTATCCTGTTCTGTTCATCTGGTCTGAAGTTAATAAGCCTCCATATACCCATCCAAACTGTCTAATTTTTCCAGCCAGGCATCCATGGCACAAAAATCTGATCTCCCATCTGGAAGGCATTCTCCGCCACAAAGAAAGGGCTCAAATCCCAGCCCACTCTGCATGCCACATTCTCAGGCATGATTTGTCCCACATTTTTTTTTTTTTTTTTCTCTAGGAAGTGGTGCTAAAAAGGCATTGCATTATGTAGAGCATTCACATAAAGTCTTTTCATATTCTATGTAGATAATCCTCTCTAGTTGAATATGAAGTTAAAACTTACTGCTATTGTCCAAGACAAAAGGCTATCAGAATAGTTACCAGCTTCATAAAACTTCAAATTATTGTGAATAGCTATAATTTTCTTGAAAGCCTTCAAATAAGAGATTATAATGATTATGTATGATTCTCATACAGATAAACAAACATGGATGGAAGAAAAATATAGTGATATCTTTCAACAATATTGTTTCCTGTGGAATTGAAATGGAGAACTATACTCATTATGGTGTAATCTACAATTTGTTTGTACCTTAATAGATATGCAGGTTAAGTGACACATACATATTACTTGTTTAAAACATAATAAAATTTTAATTAAGTGCAAGCAAAAATCATATTTTAAAAGAAAAATTGTGTTTTGCAGCTGGCAAAAGAGCAGATTGTAAAATGCTTGTCATACAAGCATAAGATCTGAGTTCAATGCCTAGTACCCACAAGTATATGTCAGACATGGTGGCAAGTGCTTCAAATGCCAGTGTTAGTCAGGCAGAGAAAGGTGGGTCTCTGAAGCTCTCACTACGCCCTCCTTGGCAAGCTCCATGTCAATGAAAAACTTTGTCTTACATAAAAGTAAACATCATTTCTGAGGAACAACCTCAGGTTGTCCTCTGGCTTCCATACACACATACGCACACAGACACACACAGTCACACATGGATGCATGCCTGCAACTCTTCCCCAGTCATGAAAGAACAAGCACATGCACTAAAAAAGAGCTTTTCTAATTTTAGAGCTACACCACACAATGAAGTTTAAGACTGGCACTAGCCTATATTCAGCAAGAGGCAATGTACTTAACAGAACCTGAAAATGTCCAAACTCAGGCACTTAACATTCAAGGGTTTCTCAACTTCCTAAACACTGTCTAACCCTTTAGAGATGATTAATCAGATGATTAGCTGTTCTCTGCTTATCCACAGAATCTTCTAGATAATCAATGATCATCAAATTAGAAACTCCTAGGTGTGTGGTATTATTTGATTAAAGTTTTAAATTATGTATAATAAAATATATACATATATGTATGTATGTATATGTGTACACACACACACACAAACACACACATACACTGAAGAAACATTTGCTGAATAAAGGAATTATCCCTGTACATGGATCTAGGAATAACTACCTTAGATTATTGACTATAACCTCAAAACCTAGGTAGAGTGATAGATTTATCACTCATCACAAGTTTAAGCCCTGCCTGTGTTATAGAATGAACTCAAGACAGCCTGGATAATACACCAAGACCTTGTCTAAAAATATAATATCTATGGATAGGGATACAGATTCCTGAGTGAAGTGCTTGCCTTGTAATCATGAGAACCTGAATTTGTTCCCATTAACTCATTGTAAAATAAAAAAAAAAAAAATCCAAGTGTGATGGGACACATTGATATACAGTCTAACCTATTTGGCAAGATCTAGGCCAATGAGAGACCCTGTCTCAAAAAAATAAAACAACAAAAAAAGACATATACATACATATATACATACATACATACATACATACATGCGTACATCCCTAAGGAACAACACCTGAGGTACAACTCATGAAGATGCCCTCTGGTCCTTAAAGGAACACACACACACACACACACACACACACACACACACACACTCACACACACACACACAATTATGTTTTGGAAATCATCTCTTACAGTATTATTTAAATAATGAAGTTTGACAAACAATGAGGCTAATAAGTAACAAAAGAAACTTAGAATTCAATTACTAGATTAATCTTAAGACTTTTTAGCATTTGTTGTTAATTCAGCTACTTGAGCTTCCATGGGCTTAACTAATTTGGGCCTTGATAATGTCTTGAATCATGAATTTATTGAGAATATATTTTGAGGGGCTTAACAGTTTGTATTGAGCTCAATTTAATTTAAAATATTACTTTTAAGGCTTATTTGGCATACATTCATTTTCTGGCATTCTGACATTTTCATGAAGAGGTGAGATATAGCCAGCATCCTTCCTGCTTATTTTTCTTTTTAATAACTGATATTTTTGTGGACTCCCATTTTACCAGAAAGTAGCTTTACTTTTTACTAACAAAGAAGCAAACGATAAAAATTAAGTCAATCATTATAGAGAATGCCTTTACTAAATGAAATTACCAAAAGTAAGCCTCAGTATTCTGGGAAGCTTAGTCTATTTTCTTCCTTCCCATTATGGCATTAAATAATTAATGGCTGAAACAGTGATAATTAGGTGCTGCCATGCAATCAGTTAACTTGAGGGATATACCCATGAAAAATCTCAGTGATATCAATGTGGGCTATAATCATATTTATTGCTAAGCCCAAATTAACTCTTAGCATTATCAGTCACATTAAACAATAATTTTCCTCAATCTCATACCAGTTTTAGTCAGGTTTAAACTTATTGCTTGCAAATTAAAGGGCCAGCAGATAAGAAATTTGTTACCAGGAGTAGGGTTACAAATAGCATGCTAGATTCTTTAAAGATATATAAAAACTGAATCCTATGAAATGTTGAAATTTGTTTTACAATTTCCCAACCATTGGTGAAAATATGAATTACTTTACTTTAGAATTTATAGCATGTGCACCCAATACTAATGCTTGGGAAACTAGGAAAAAAGAAGAAAGAATGAACAATTCTAAAAACTGACACTTACCCTTGAAAACTTTCCAAAGTGTGGCTCTTCCACTTGTGATATAACATATAAGTATATCAAGTTTCCAAATTTAATTTTTTGGAACCTCATCATTTGGAAAAGCAAAATTATTTATAATACATATAAAAGATGCTTATCAAAAACAGAGATAAGATAATAACTAAGAGAAACTATATAGGAAACAAATGGCCTTAGCTTGGCATATCTATGGTTGTTACATCCTTGAAAACATAAATATACATATAGAATCCACAATGGGATATCAGGAAGAAAAATATGTTCCCTTAACAGCCACTGTTTCTACTGGCTTCTGTAAGGATATAAATTATGTAAATATAAATGTATTCACTAAAATATGTCCTGGATAAATGGCATTTCCTGATTAAAGATGCAAATAAAACTATAATTATGAAATCACCTTTAAAACATTTCAGAAATAATATTTATCTACCTTATTTTCAAATGATGTAAGTTTAGTTCATAAAACATTTTATGTTCAAAAAACATAACTAGCTGACATTTTTTAAAGTGACAAATCAAACATTATTTGACAAAATTGTTTAGAAATTAAACAATATTTTGAGATATGCTCTTGCTACCAAACTTATAAATAACCATTTAAAATCATAAAAGAGCAAGTCTGTGTTAATTTTTCAGCAATATTTAATTTTGTGAGTCTTCACTTACATTTTAAAATGGACAGGACGGATTTTACCTCCTAATTCATACTTTTATATACTTTTATACTTATTAAAGATATTATCAATAAATTCCAATAAACCTCCATACAAGTTATGTATTTGTTAATACTTTGATTCTTTAATGAAAATGTAGCACTAATAATTACTATTTATAAAATTAAGCATGATAGTGGTTTTACAAATCTTTTCTCAGTTGTAAAATAAAGAAAAATAAAATTGCTAACAATTAGATTTCCACCTTTAGACGATTATCCAGATTATCCCAAAAGAGAGAATTAAAAGTACAACCTTGCAATATTTATCTTATGATATCGTAAAAGGCTGGTAGAGGCAGCAAACTGTACCACTCATATGCACAATTCGGTAGTCATCTCCATGGTCCATAAAGGAATTGTTTGAGGTTAAAGAAAGAAAGGAGAAGAGAAGAGAAGAGAAGAGAAGAGAAGAGAAGAGAAGAGAAGAGAAGAGAAGAGAAGAGAAGAGAAAAGAAAACCTGGTGCTGATGCTTAAACTCTACTTGACACTATTTTGAGGATGGGCAGCTTAGTCTTAAGCAAAACATTTGTTTCTCAACCATCCTTGGATTCAAGGCTTTATAAACACATTAAACAATACAACAGCAATATTTAAAGAGCACAGACTATTCCGAGGACCAGAAAAGTCTCTCGCACAAAGAGATATGACACAGTACAGAGTGGATTTCTTTTGGAGACATAAGCCAATATGCTTGTGATTCTTTAAGAGGATTTTTCTTTCCTTTTGGGGGGAGGATCTACTCTACTTGTATTCTCTACTCCATTTTCTGTCCCTTTTCTGGAAGATTTGCCTTTAGCCATAGATCGTTTCTTCTTCCCACAAGAGATCCGCAGGTTCGAATGTTCTACCCATTTCTGAAGCCACACAGTCGTCAAGGTCCATGTTATGTAGGCCTGGATGCTACAGCTGGACGACAGGACAGCGATCTTGGCAGCCAGCACGTTGACGTTTCCAGTGAGGGCATCGTTACTCCGAGTCTGTGGCCCAGTTCCCGATCCCGCGAGGTGAAGACCAACTGTGACCACAGAGACGATCAGTGTCATGAGTCTCCCCAAGATGAACACAATGACCCACAGAGACACCCCCTTCTGGTACTTCTCGTCGCTGAAGTAGACCAGACCACACAGGTGGTACAGTAACTCCACGGAGTAGTGCAGCACCAGAAGCAGCAGCCCCAGGTGGTTCAGGTACAGGAGGTAAGCTCCGCCAATGTGGAAGAGGTGCAGGCCAATGTAGATGAGTTGTCCCGGGATGTCCTGCTTCTTGATTTTCTGGAAGTAGAGCTCTGGAAAGCTGTGACACCAGTAAGCCAACTGCGAGATGTAGAAGAACTTCATCTGGAATGTCATCATGTTGTGGGAATGAGCCCTCCACAGGAGCGTGGGGTCTGACAGGCAGTTCTCAGACATGAGGATGAACAAGCCCCACGCCCCGGAGACCACGTAGAACACACTCAGCTGCCCAGACTCGTTTAACTGCACTTGCTTCGCTTTGGTGAACTGCAGCCTCCTGCTGATCTTATCCAGCACGTACTCCTGGATGGTGGCGTGCAGGATGATGGCCACCAGCATGTAGAAGAACACGGTGGCCAGATCCTTGACGCCGTAGTGATACAGGGTCTTGGAGCCCGAAGCCAGCTCCTCCCCGGAGGGGACCAGGACGCCGTGCTGGAGCGTGAGGAACACGATGGACACCTCCGCCGTTCCCTCGAACATGAGTCCCAGCACGAAGAACATGCCCACGCACGAGACCATGTCGGCGTGATTCTGCAGGACGAATTCGTGGCTCAGCACCGGGGGGTTCCTGGTGCCCTTCTTGCGGAGCCCCATGCCGGCGACCCCTTACTCACCGCCGCCGCAGCTCAGCGCGCCGCTGCCGCCGCCACCGCCGCTCCCGGCGCTCCGCTCGCCATCGCCCGAGCCACCAGGGTCGCAGCCGCGGACGCCCGCGCTCCAGCCCGCCCGCCCGCCTGGGACCAGTCAATCAAAGCCCCGGCCGCGCAGGGCCGAGCATGCGCACCGGGACGCGGAGGCAGGGAAGGAAATCGAGCGCCGCGCCCCTGCCCCGCCAGGCCACGCCGATCGCGGCTGCAGCGCGGGTGCACCCGCAGCGCTGTCCGCCGGCATCTTCCTTTACCTCGACACCAGACGGACTGATGGTTCTGCAGAGGTCCTGAATCGCAAGCACAACGTCCTCATCATCTTCGTCATGATCACCCTCATCGCCATCCTCTCAGCAAACTCTCACTACTAGAATTTCACCTTCCTAGAAAATCCAGGAACAGGAGACTGAGGAAATCAACCTCTCTCCCCTCCTCCACCCCTGGCCTCCCCCTGCTCTCCCTCTGACCGAGGAGAAACGGAGGCACCAAGCAGCTAGGCTTGCCTAAGATCACATAGCTACTAAAGGGTGGTAGCCAAGATTGAAACCCTGTTGGCTGGAAAGCATGCACTGTTGAACAGTATGCTAGCCTGGCTCTCTGCATGCATCCTTCGCACCTGGAAATGCACAGAAAAAAAAAAAAAAAAAAAAAAAAAAAAAAGTCTGTTTAGTTAAACATTGAAACTATCTTCTAGCAATAATAAAATGATGGCAATAATACCTTCTAGTGAGTTATGATATCTGGAAGCACAGACTGTTTAACATTTCATGGATAACTAACTTGGCTACAAAACCCTGTCTTCATTCTTACATCAGAATCTTAAGTTTGATTTGTATGTTTCCCCTTATTTATTTAATCTTGAATTCTCATTTCAAAACAGCTTCTCTTTTAAACCTTAGTAGATTTCTTAATTGACATGCCATGTCAGTGCTCAAACTTATCTTGTAATGAGAAGTAAATTTCTTGGTTCTTTGGTATATGGTGAGATCTAAATCCTAACTGGTAGAATTAAGGTCTGAGATGTGGGATACACATTTCAAAAGAAAAAGTGTTCTGGATTTAAAGGACAAAGCCCTTTAACACTGTCTCTTCTACCATTGTTTCTCTGAATGCTACAATTGATTGCAGATGCTACCCAGTATGTGTAACTTTATGTTATTGAAAAAGAATCTCTGCTCAGTGGACAGTGTTCCTGCCTGGCATAAGACTGCAAACTGTATATATTCATCCAGGGGTTGTGATAGAAAGCATTCTTTCCATAATATGACTTCTGCATTTCTTGACATATTCTTTTAGATATTATGACACTACCTTTTCTTTGGTTAGACTCAGCAATGATCAGTTACTGGATCTGACAATTTCACTGTGAAAATTATGGTTAACTTACCAATAAATGAGAAAAGAGTGTGAAAAAATTATGCACCAAGAAACGGGAGGGGAGCAAAGTTATTGAAAATAGTCTTCATATACAATATATACGTCTCAGACTAATGATAATTGTAAATATAGAATTCATGTCTCCTTAAATAGACATGATGATCAGCTTGTGACACACATAAAAATACATGTACAATTCCCAAACTGATACATTATTTATGATAAAGAATCAGAGAGAGAGAGAGAGGATGGATGTACCAGGCCTCCAGCCACTGCAAACAAACTCCAAATGCATGTGCCACCTTGTGCATCTAACTTTACATTGGTACTGGGGAATCAAACCTGGGTCCTTTGGCTTTGACAGCAAGCACATTATTTCTAAGCCATCTCTCCAGACCTGGGACAATTTTTGACAGGCTTCCCATCCTTACTTGTGCCAATATGACCTATTTTGACCTTAAAGGGATAGAAAACACGTATGAAGATAAAAGGCACAGATATATCTATATGTTTCTTTTCAAGGAAAGAAAAGAATGCATGAGATAGTTTTAAATAATCTGTGAAATACAGTAAGCAATTTTATTTTATATTTTAATTTTGCATGAATATTAAATGAAATTATAACATCAAATTTCTGAAATTTTTGAATTGTAGCTATAAGAATATTTAAGTAATATATAGTATAATGTTTAACATCAGAGATTCTTTTGGTATTTTATTTGACAAAAGTCGAACATATGGTAATTAATTTTAACGTAAAATACCACTATAATTCTAGGTTATTTAAAGTTTGTGGAATTTTTTGTCTTTATGCACAGCAATATGCCTTCAAGTTAGAAATTCATTAAAATTCAAATGTTACTTATATTTCCATAAAGGAGGAAATAACAGTGGTTTCATTTCAAATCCTTTGCAAATAACTTCATAACTAAGCAAATTGTATGAAATAACTGTTTTTCAGAAATAACCAAAGTGCACAGGATAGTACTGTGATCCCAAATAAAGAGAGACAAATGAGGTAAGCCTCACATGGCAAGCCCCACTAAGTGTCATGATTTCCTTCCTGAAAAGATTTTACAGGTCATTTCACAGGGGCACTAGAACCAACACTAACCAGAAAATCTTGCTGACTTGAGAAAGAGATGGGAAATAGAAGCTGAGGGCACTGAAATTTACTAAGCAAGAATTTGTGAAGAATATTCTACGTGATAAATGAACTCTCACAGTTTGCACAAAGGTTTCCTAAGATCAACTCCTATGATGAAGTTTTGCACACACATGATTAAAATAGCCAAAGTAAGGAAATTGTAAATTAAAATTTACTAAAGCTTACAAGGGAGGGAGGAGAGGGAATGACTTAAGGGGATGGTATTGTATATATGAAACAGAAGAACAGATTATAAGCAGGGGAAAGAGAGTGTGTAAAAGAGGGGTAGGGGAGGATCAATCGAAATTCAAGATATTCTGAATAAGACTTATGTAAATGTAATTTTTTGAATAATGGCACATCCAGAAGCTATTGATTGTTACTAGAAAATTTTCAGTGCCTGGGATGGTATACCTTCCAGTGATTTGTTGACCAGGGAGGTCCCTGTAGCCTCAAAGACATTACAGGCTATTGCCAAGGCCCTTGGTTTCCCTTGAGAAACAGAGGGTCAGACCCTTTGCTGAAGACCTCACTTGCCTGAGCAGCAAGGTCACTGAGAAATCAAGTTGTTCCTGAGCAAAAACCTTCTCCCTGTAGACCAGCCAACTGAAAGCTGGAAAAAGCTGCACTGCATGCAGCCCTATGGGAGACAGAAATCATCGGTGGTGAAAACAGTGGACACTGGAAATCTCAAGTTTGGCCAGACAGCCAAATGACTGAATGGGTGCAATAGTGGCATGTCTGCTCTTGGAGAAACAAACTGCTCTCTAATTGGACTGAAGGCCCACTCTATGGGAGGTCTGATACTGAAAAAAACTAATCAAAAGTCTATGGCAAGGGAGGTCATGAGCCTTAGGGGTATAAAGACTGCACTTGTCTGGCTAAATGTACATATTATTCCCACCCAACTGCCCTGAAAGCACTACACTTAATGATCATATCATATCACTTAATGTTCATGCTACTCTCACTTCTGGCTAGAGAAGCTTCTCTTTTCAGATGGTGATGACCACTAGGATGACCCAAAAGGCAACATAGTACTAAGAAGTAGGGACAGAGTAGTGTCCAACACTGAAACATCTCTATCACACCCTCCAAGGCTCAGGGTCCATTGAGGAAGAGGGGATGGAAAGAATGGAAGAGCCAAAGGAAGGGTACAGCTCCTTACAATGCAACTGTCCAGACAGAAATTGGCCTCGATATCCATGACCTCTCAGTGCCTAGCAATACCTTCGCAAGGTCCTCAAAATAGAAGAAAAAGATGATGACATCAAATTAAAAGAGAAATGAATGGAGGGGATATGATGGAGAATGGAGTTCTGAAGGGGAATGGGGGTGGGGAGAGAAATATCATGGTTTATTGTCTGCAAGTATAGAACTTGTCAATACAAAAAATAAAATAAATAAAAAAATAAAAAAGAAACTGGAAGAGAAAACTACCAATCTTCCCACTTGCAGTTGGCATTATCAAGTGTGCTCTGTTTTAGTCCTCACAAAAAGTAACACAGAAGCCGGGCGTGGTGGTGCATGCCTTTAATCCCAGCACTCGGGAGGCAGAGGTAGGAGGATCACTGAGAGTTCAAGGCCACCCTGAGGCTACATAGTTAATTCCAGGTCAGCCTGGACCAGAGTGAAACCCTACCTCGAAAAACAAAAAACAAAAACAAAAAAAAGTAACAGTACTAACCAGTGTTTTGTTTTTCTATTGTTCTTTCTCTGTCCCTGTCTTAAAAGGAAAATAATTTTGAGGGCTGGAGAGATGGCTTAGTGGTTAAGGTGCTTGCCTGTGAAGCCAAAGAACTCATATTCAAATATCCAGGTCCCATGTAATCACATGCACAGTAATGCAAGCATGCAATATTGCACATGTGCAACAGGGGGTGCACACATCTGGAGTTCATTTGCAGCAGGCTGAAGGTCCTAGTGCATCCATTCCTTCTTTCTCTCTGCCTCTTCTTTCACTCTCTCAAAAATTAAAACCAAAAAAAGAAAGTAATTTTGAAAAAAAAATTACTAAAACTTACACAGCACTTACAGTAACTTACAACTTAAAAATAGCTAGATTCTAAGATGCTCCACACTGGACACTTGCAGCATTGCAACAGAGTAAGAAAACTTTTATACTTCTAAGTGAAGTTAAAATAGCATTACAAGCAAAGGTAATTCACACAAGGTCTTAAGAATCCTTAAAAATATTTATACACTCTACAATGAATATTTAGCCTTGTCAGAACAATTCAGCCTTTGACAATGTGATATTCACATTGTCATTGCCTCATATCCATCCAGGTTAGAATGGGGAAACAAAGACTGAAGTGAACTGAGACTCTCTAACATAATGCTTACATATGACCTCTCTGTATGATACTGGCATTATCTTCATATACTGGCTCAAGGCATTATTTATATATATAAAAAAAAAAAAAAAAAAAAAAAAAAAAAAAAAAAAAAAAGGCCCTTAAAGCCCCTATCTTGAGCAAGAAACTCCATGACCTTTGATGACTCAATTTTAATGATAATAATACACACATTTTAGTGTAAAAGCAAATAGGTGGGAATCTGTTCTTTTGAAATGGAGTGGGGTCATAGATATAATCATTTCTCAAGGAACTGTGAACTGAGTATTTCTGACTAATTTTATATAGGGTCTCATGTACTCTGCAAAGAAGGACAAAAATATGTAATTAGATGCTTAACTCTAGAAGGGTTATATTAAAGTATATTGATAAGAAGAAATGCTTTTTATTTAGTTAAATTGAAAACATGTGAGTGAAACAAAGAAACTTATATAACACAGTCTTAAGACTTACTTAAGGCAATGTAATTAAGATATCATAGTGGGGCTGGAGAAATGGCTTACAGGTTAAGACACTTGCCTGTAAAGCCTAAGGACCCAGGTTTGAGTCCCTGTAGCAGACAGCTTCAGGTTCGCTGAGATGAACTTCCAGACCAGGCACAGTTATGGAGGAAGGGATATTATTTATTGAAGCTTACAGATCCAGGGGAAGTTCCATAATGGCAGAAGAAGCTGGCCTGCTCTTCACAGGGCCAAACAGAGAGCAAATCCCCAGCCACACAGCACACAGAGCAAAATTACAGCCAAAAGCCATAGCACACTTCAGGAACTCCTACTGGGTACACTTTGCATATCTTTACAACAGAATCTCAACCCATCACCACACCTTAAGACCCAGTGACATTGCCTCTAGCAAGGTGACTGCAGATGCAAACTATAAACTAATAAAACACTGAATATATTGGAGGCCATATATTCAAACTACAACAGTCCCTAAAACCCATGTAAGCCAGATGCACATGGGGGTGCATGTGTCTAGAGTTCATTTGCAGTGGCTAGAGACCCTAGTGTGCCCATTCTCTCCTATTCTCTCTCTATATCTCTTTCGCACCTTCACTTTGCCTTTCTCTGTTGCTCTCTCAAATAGAAAAAAATAATAAAAAAAAAAAAAAAAAAAAAGAAATCATGACACAGAGGGAGAAATAGACACTTCTGTGAATAGGCAAAATGGATGGCCCAGAACCAAATATGTGCACAAAGAGAGTAGGTTGATTTTTAACAGATGTACAGAGACAATTGACTGAAAACAGGATTACCTTTCCATAGATGTGTTGTGGAATATTTCCATATCAGTATATAAAAAAGTCAATCACACATGTTGCACCTTTCACAAAACTAATTTTAAATGCATTGCAGTCATTAATATGACATAAAAGTAGTAGCTAGTAGCTTCTCTATGAAAAATCTTTGTGGCAATGGAAATTGTGAATAGAAGCTAGATACAAAATCAAAAGCATAATCTGGGAAAGAAAAAACAATGTTAATTTTGGTTGCATTGCTAAAAAAAAAAAAAAAAAAAAAAAACTGCTCTACAAAGAACACTGTGGGGACAAACATTTGGAAATTATGATAAAGACTTGTTACTCAGAAAGTTAAAAAAAATATATTTGATTCAACAGAAAGAATTTTTAAAACTCAAACCAAATAATAATAAGTAATTAAAACTCCAAATAAGGGCTTTAGAGATTGCTCAGCAGTTAAGGCACTTGCCTGCAAAACCTGATGAGATGGATTTGAATCCACCATACCCACATACAGCCAAACGCACAGTGGCACATGCATCTAGAGTTCCTTCGCAGTGGTTGGAGGCCTTGGTCTGCCCGTACATACATACTCTTTCTCTTTCTCTTTCTATGTCACTCTTCCCTTTATCTCTCTCTGCTTGTAAATAAATAAATGAGAATATTTTTGAAAATCCAAATCAGCATGTTAAGAAAGAAAATATACAAACTACAACTAAACACATAAAAAGACTATCACTTGTCCTTATGAAATTGGAAGTAAAAACAAACAAAAACAAGCCAGGTGTTATTGTCCAACACATTTTAATCCCATCTCATGGAATTAGAGAGGATGAGGTAGGAGGATTGCTATAATTTCAAGGCCAGCCTGGCCTACAGAGTGAGTTCTTATTCAGTCTGGGCTACTGGAAAACACTGTCACTAAAAAAAAAAGAAAGAAAGAAAGAAAGAAAGAAAGAAAGAAAGAAAGAAAGAAAGAAAGAAAGAAAGAAAGAAGAGCAGAGCAAAGCAAAGCACAGAAAAGCAAAGCAAAGCAAAGCAAAGCAAAGCAAAGCAAAGCAAAGCAAAGCAAAGCAAAGAAAAAAAAAAAGAAAAGAAAAGAAAAGGTATGAGCTGGTAAAATGGCTGCATAGGAGTCATACCAATCCAGCCTAGGGAGGGATTTGAGCAAATACACTTTTTGTCTGAAAAGTGAAGGTGTATAGGTTTGTTTGTTTGTTTGTTTGTTTGTTTGTTTGTTTGTTTTGGTTTTGCGAGGTAGGGTCTCCCTCTGGTCCCTCTGGTCCAGGCTGATCTGGAATTCACTATGTTGTCTCAGGGTGGCCTCGAACTCTTGGCAATCCTCCTACCTCTGCCTTCCAAGTGCTGGGATTAAAGGGGTGCGCCACCACACCAGGCTATATAGGTTTTTATCAACCATAGTGGAGAAGCAGAAGAGACTAAGATCTATCAGAAAGGAGGAAATCAGGCAGAATCCTACCAAGGAGCTTGTGGACCAGGACCCGGACCTGGTTCCCAATCTGAGAAACCCATGTGGATCCACGTGCCTGCCTGGTGTCCAGATGTAGGACCAGAGACCAAACAAGGGGATTTTCCAACCTAATCAGCCTCCTTACAAAGTCAAGAAAACCTGAAGGGGAGATAGCAGAGTTGCTGGTGAAGGGGACACAAGCAGGACCAGCTGAGCAGTTCCAGTACAACTGTGGGCTTCCTGCACTCTCCCATCCCCCAACCTATAGCACAGTGACCCTCCAGACAACACATTCATCTCCCAGCAGCAGGGCATCCAGCATAGGTGATCAGAACACCATCTTCACAACAGGAAGGGATCGAGGAGTTCACTCAGCATTGGTGAGATTGGAAGCCACATCAAAAGGCAATAAGGCTGAATGATAAAAGAGCAGGTACATAGGCCTGCTCTGGAAGTTCTTGGTTGGCTTTACCATTCTCAATTAAGCTGTATTTGAGGGATGACTATTGTTGCCTTTGATGCTTTCAGATTCATACACCTTTGTGTTTTGCTTCTGTCATTGTTGGGGACAGGGTCTGATTCAGACCCAGGCTGACCAGGAACCCATTTCAGAATAGAAATCTCATCCTCCCAGCTGACAGGCTGAAGGGTGTAGAGAAACACACACCCTTAGGAATTTTCACCTTATAAGGTTATCTGTTTGTTTCAATCTCCACACTTGCATACTCTGTGTTGGGTTTTATTGAATGTGTATATTGCTCAGTTGAAGTTTAGATTTTTTTCCAATAAATTGCACTACCCAGCCCAGTAGAACACTTGAATAGCAGGCAAATTCAACACCTAGGATTACCTCTGCAGTTGGATTGGAATAGAAGAACTACACATTTGGTACCTTAAAGTCCTACTTTAAAGGTACATAAAGTTGGATTTCCAAGTCTAAGAGCATCACAAATAATTAGAAAACCCAATCATCTAATCAACTCAAGTTGCCAAAATCTCAACATTATAAGAAACACAAAGAATCAAGACAATACAATCCCACCAAATATTACAAATCTATCAGAAATGGCCCCCAATGAAACTGTTTTAGATGACATGACTGACAAAGATTTCCAAAAGTTGATTTTATCTATATGCAAAGAAATCAAAAGAATAAAGAAGAAAACAAAGGAATTAAAGAAAAAAAAAACATTTTCATTTTAGTGGCATTAATAAAATTTTCTGTTACACAAGTTTCTCTATGCAAATAGTATCAAGTAATTCATCATTTTCTAAAGTAAAATAGTCCCGCCCTGTCCTGTGAATTCTATATTTTATAAGATGCCATATAGATAATTATTAAATTACTTTCAAAAATACTTTATCTTGAGTAAGATTACACTTAACTACTTTTTAAGTTTCATTTGGCATATTTTACTTTAATGTGTGAAAACATTAAAAACTCAGTTGATTTGATATATGTATAGGAGTGTTTTATAGAAGCAAAATAGGTATAATTTAAAAAATTATATCTAACTAAGAAAATGAACAAAATATGGAATTGTATTTCTGAAACTTTAAATGTTTGCATTTACTGTAGGTGTTAACAAAGGGAACAGATTTGGAATATTTTTTGTGATATGATTGCACACAAACAAGCACAAGTAATACATGGATTACTGTTCATTGTATGAAAGTTTAAATTAGTTGCTGTGTATGTGAAATTGAAATTCATAATTGAGGAACTGAAATTTCTCAGAATTTTTTAAAACTGTAAAGTCAGACTGAATTAGACTAATCCTTAGTCAAATACATACAAAACAAGAACAGGGTGACATTTATGGCATGTTGCCTTCTCAAATATCAACAGCATTTCTTTGTTATATGGAGAAAAATTAGATAATTTATTAAAAAATAATGTTTTTATTATACAATTTTTTAATTATTTTATTGACAGCTTCCATAATTATAGACAATAAACAATGGTAATTCCCTCCCCCTTCAGTTTTCCTTTGCATATACTAGAAAAAGACCTAAGTTGGATCATCATTTCAATCTGCTAAACTATTTTCCTAAGAGTCAACTTCAGTTTATTTTTATAAAAATCTGTATGATTTTACCATTGAAAGATTTTATGGTGACTTATGTTCAGGTAAAGGAAAACATCTTACACATCCTACAGGACATAAAATGAAGTGTCATAGGATACTATATAATTTTATAAATAGCTTAAAATGCAGTATCCTGAAGAATCTACTATATTATCCAGTATTGGAAAGCAGCTACTGGAAATTGAAAGTGTCAAGATCTCACTTGCAACATGGTCATTTAAAAAATACTCTGATTCATAGAAAACACATCATGGTACTGGTACAATGATAGACACATAGATCAATGGAATAGAATAGACGACCCAGATGTTAATCCAGGCAGCTACAGGCATCTGAGTTTTGACAAAAATGCCAAAAATATTCATTGGATAAAAGCCTGTTCAACAAGTGGTGCTGGGAAAATTGGATATCTCTATATAGAAAGATGAAAATAGATCCTTGTCTTTCTCCAGGCACCAGAATCAAGTCTAAATAGAGTATGGACCTTAATATCAGACACAAAACTCAGAAAATTCTGGAGGAAAAGGTAGTGGAAACACTTCAATATATTGGGATAGGAAAATACTTTCTGAATATAACCCCAATTGCTCAAGAAATAAAACTACTAATCAACCACTGGGATCTCATGAAATTACAAAGCTTTTGTACAGCAAAGGACACTGTGAATAGAGCAAAGAGACATCCTACAGAATGGGAGAAAATCTTTGCCAGCTATACATCTGACAGAGGATTAATATCCAGAATATACAAAGAACTCAAAAAACAAAACAATAAGAAATCATACAACCCAGTTTAAAAAAAAAAAATCAGCTATGGTACTAACATCATGGCTGTATATACACTGTATACATAACTAATAAAAAAAAAAGAATTCTCAAAGGAAGAAATACAGATGGCATGTAAACATCAAAGAAAAGTGTTCTACATCCTTAGACATCTATGGCTATGCCTTATACCAGTTGAAGATGTTTCCTCTGTGCCTTTAGATGTTGAAATTATTTAATTTGATTTTAAAGGACTCACTACTTAAGTTGGTCAAGACCATGGGGACCTTTGAAAATGGACTGAATACAATTTACAATGTGTTATGGTTTAAAATCTATTGGGGACCAGGGGCAGAATGTGGTAGTTTGAATAGATGGCCTCCAATATATTCAGGGATGGGATAACTTCCAGTGAATTGTTGACCAGGGTGGTCCCTGTTCTCTCCAAAACATTACAGGCTATAGCCAAGGCCCTTGGTTTCCTGCAAATAACACATGGTAAGACCTTATTGTTGAAGAGGTTACATGCCTGGGTGGGTAGGTCACTGAGAAATCATGCTGATGCTGAGCTGAAAACCTTCTCCCTGGACACCAACCAACATAAAGCTGGAAAAATAACTGCACTGCATGCAGTCTTATGGGAGACAGAAGTCATCAGTGGTGAAAACAGTGGACACAGGAAGTCTCAAGTTTGGCCAGATAGGCCCAATTACCAAACAGGTACAATATTGGCATGTCTGTTCAGGCGGAAACTAACTGCTCTCTAATTGTACTGGGGGGCCACTCTTTGGGAGGAAATATTTGGCTGGTACTGAAAACCTAATGAAAACCCTATGGAAGGGTAGGTTATGAGCCTTAGGGATATAAAGCCTGCTCTTGTCTGGCTAAATGTATATATTATTATCACCAAATTGCCCTGAAAGTGCTACACATAATGTTTGCATTCATATATTAATGCTACTCTTATTTCTGGTTAGAGAAGCTTCCCTTTTCAGATCCAGTGAACACTTGGATGACCCAAAAGGCAGTATAGTGTTTAGAAGAAATGACAGGAGTGTCCAGCACTGAAACATGTCTATCATACCCTCCAAGACTCAGGGTCCATTGTGGAAGAGGTGGTGGAAAGAATGTAAGAGCCAAAGGAAGGGCATGACTCCTTAAAACGGAACTGTCCAGACAGAAATTGGCCCTGATATCCATGACCTCACAGTGCCTAGCAATACCTTCATAAGACCCTCATAATAGGAGAAAAAGATGATGGCATCACAATAAAAGAGAGGCTAATGAAGAGAGGAAGGAGATGTGATGGAGAATGGAGTTGTGAAGGGGAAAGTGGTAAGGGGAGGGAATTATCATGGTTTATTGTCTATAAGTATAAAAGTTGTCAATAAAAATGAAAATAAAAACAGAAATAAATATTATTATACACTAAAAATATAATAGCAAATATGGATAAGAGTGTCAACTAGAATGAGCTGCAACATTTCATTTAGTAACATAACTTCCAATTTCATATAAAGTTAAATACAACCATATACTCAGTGATAGAATTCTTAGGTATTTAGCAAACTATTTCAAAAATTTAGATACATACTAAAATCCACATGTAGATGTTTATAGTTTTTTTTTTAAAGATGACAAAAACCTAGAAGCAAAATTATATTCTTTAACAAGTAGATAAATCATGTAACAAGTATGCAATGTAATATAATTCACCAAATGAAAAGAATAGGCTATGTATCTAAATGATAGGTTGAAACCTGAATTTGTGTTATTAAATAAAATAAGTGACTGCAAAATGCTACCTACGAGCTGAATAATAGTTATTCCAGTACTTCCCTTGGATGTAAAATATAAAAAGTTTTAAATCATTGTACATATATACCGAGATGAGATTTAGCCAATAAATTCAGGTATAATGAGGTGGGAGCGAGGTTTCTCACTGCTGCTCTGCAGTTTTACTTATTAGCCAGTAGGAAATTTAGAATTATCCACAAGCTCATGGATTAAAGTTAGAGACAACAGAATAAACATATGTTCACTTTAATACACATACAGAGACACAATTTATTTTTCACTTCAAACTATCATAACTATATATCTAAAATAGCAGAAATATTTTCCTGACAGCTCTGAAGAATAGAGCTCCAAATCAGGGAGTCAGCTTGCCTTGCTTCATGGAAAACTATCTTGCATAGACATCTGCTTTCTCCTTATATATTCCCTTCACAAGGGGAAAGCACAGGTCCATCTATTTCCTCAAAAGGGCAATAATCCTATCATTCAGCTCCATCCTCACTCATGTCTAATCCAATGTTAGTTTCCTCCCAATGGATCCTACCTCCAAACACATCAGAATTTAAGGGGAAAACTGATTGTGTTATGCTGATGCTGGTCACATAACCATTCAGTTTAGAACATGGATGTGCAAATAATATGTGTGTGTGTGTGTGTGTGTGTGTGTGTGTGTGTGTGTGTGTGTGTATGCAAAACATTTACAGTGACATTTAACAAAACTAGTGTGCTCAAATTAAAGAAAAAATAAGAAAATCTATTGGGGCCATGTCAAGAGAACACACAAAAACTGAAAGCATTCTTGCTGGCAAAAGATCAAACCTGAATAAAGAAATAAGCATTATAGTGTAAGATTGTAACACTAAATATAAAGAAAATAAACAACGAGTACAAATGAGAGAATGCTTGCATTTATAGATAAGTGGGGGAAGTACGCAAAACCCTTCTAGAGAAATTTTTCAGTTACTTTATGTAGCCAATTCTCCTCCATGTGTGAAGGAATATGATTTGGCACAGGTACTTGCTTCCAGGGAACACTTGAAAGGGTGAATGGTAACATTTATATTGGCTAAACTGGTCCAGGTGACAAATATGAATACAATCAGTAACAAAGCACAGGATTGTCATTTTAAGTATGTAAGGAAGTTATGAAAATTACAATTGATCTGGGGATTTAATAGCAGAAACTCATACTTCCCTATTTAATCATAGATAAACATCAGAAAAAACATGTTTTCATATTTTTACTTTAAAAACATAATTTCTAAACATGTAAGATTGTACTAAATTTTGTCGTGCTTGACAAGAGTGTTCTCATTTTATGTCTTGGGCCGTATTGCACTGTACTTTGCTTCTGCCTTCCCTAAATACACAGCAGTCTGCTATGTCTACACCATACAGTGCATTCAAGTATAAACTTAACTGCCTTCAAATTTATTTTTTTTTATTTTATTTATTTGCAAGGAGAGAAAAGAGAGAAAGAGAAGAAAGAAGGAAAGAGAAAGAAGATAGAAAAAAGAAAGAAAGATGAAAGAGAGAAAGAAAGAAAGAAAGAAAGAAAGAAAGAAAGAAAGAAAGAAAGAAAGAAAGAAAGAGTGGGAAAGAAAGGGCCTCTAGCCACTTGAAAACAACCTCCTGAAGCATGTTATGCAGCTGGCTTTATGTGGCTACTTGGGGGATTGAGCCTGGTTTGGTAGGCTTTGCAGGCAAGTGCCTTAACCATTGGGCAATCTCTCTAGCCCTATATTTATTTTTGCATTAGAACATTAAATAGTGATCAGCATACGAGACAGAACATGCGGCTTTTGTCTTTCTGAACCTTTGACACCTCACTTAGTGTAACCTTTTCCAGATCCTTCCATTTTCCTGAAGACTATAGAATTTCATTTTTCTTTACAGCTGAATAAAAACTCCATTGTGTAAATGTGCCACATCTCCATTATCCAATATTCATCTGCTGATGGACATCTAGGCAATTTCATTCCCTAGCTATTGTGAATAGAGCAGCAGTAAACATGGATGAGCAAGTATCTCTGTAATAGAGTGTAGAGTATATTGGGTATATGCCAAGTGTGGTAGTTTGAATATATGTCCCCCAATATATTCAGTGTTTTATTAGTTATAGTTTGCATCTGCAATCACCTTGCTAGAGGCAATGTCACTGGGGGCCTGTCTTAAGGTGTGGTGGTGGGTTTGAGATTCCATTGTAAAGATATGCAAAGTATGCCTAGCAGGAGTTCCTGAAGTGTGCTGTGGCTTTGGGGGCTGTAGTTTTGCTCTGTGTGCTGTGTGTGCCAGGTGGCTTTTTCTCTCTCTTGCCTGGTCCTGTGGAGAGCAGGCCGCTTCTCCTGCCATTATGGAACTTCCCCTGGATCTGTAAGCTTCAATAAATGATATCCCTTCCTCCATAACTGTGCCTGGTGTGGAAGTTCATCTCAGTGAACCTGAAGCTGTCTGCTACACCCAGACTGTTTAGAGACAGGTCATGTGGTAGTTCTATTTGCAAATCCAGCAGAGTTCTTTCTGCTGAGATTTTTGGCTATAAATTTTATGATTTCTAATTTTTTTTTTTATATTTTGATTTATTTACTTGCAAGCATAGAGGTTCTGGCATTTCTATTGGAATTATATTTAATCTATTGATTGCTTCAGAAGGATGGCCATTTGCATTGATTCTCCCAATGCATGAGCTTGCAAGACCTTCCTGTTTTCTAGTGTATTCCTTAATTTATTTCTTTAGCAATTTAAAGTTTATACTGTGGCCCTTTGAGAAGTTTACCCATCCTTACTTCATGAGCTTGCTTTGGAGTTTCCAATGGTAAGTCTAGGGTAGCCATTAATATGTGGTAACTTGCTCTTACTGCTGAAGTTTGACCTTTCCAGCATCAATGCCCTGGGTGATGCATCAGAATCTTTCCAGTTGGTTAAGACCATCTGTCGCGTCCGCCTCGACCAGCAAGGAAGACGCAACACTCGGACTCTTCTTTCAGCAGTTTATTCAGGAACCTTGAACAATCTTCTGACAACAATCTTCTGACTGACTGACTGACTGACTGACTGACTGACTCCCTCACTCACTCACTGACTCACTGACTCACTCACTCACTCACTCACCACTCACTCACTGCCTGACTGCCTGCCTCACTCACTGCCCACAGACTCACTGCTTGACTGCTCTCACTCACCCACTGACTCACTCACTCACTGACACTCTGCTTCCTTCACTCACTCACTCACTCACTGACTCACTGCCCGACTCACTCCCCCACTCACTCACTCACTCACTCACTGACTGCCCGACTCACTCCCCCACTCACTCACAGACTCACTGCCCGACTCCCTCACTGACTCACTCACTCACTCCCCACTCACTGACTGACTGCCGCCTCACTCACTCCCACAGACTCACTACTTGACTGCTCGACTCACTCACTCACTCACTCACTGACTCCCTCACTCACTGCCTGACTGCCTGCCCCCGGGACAAGCCCGCCCAAAGCTTAAGAAGCCTTTGAACAGCCAACCCTGGTAAGCCACGTGGTGAATGCAGATAGGTCCACATATGCGGAAGCAAGCCTAGATCACGGCCCAAGCCAAATAAGGACTTGTTTATCCAGGAGAGCACTCGCCATCGGGAAGGCGGAAGGCGGAAGCCAGCGCCATCTTTAAGGCGCGGCACCTCGCAGCTCTCTACAACCATCTCTATGCACAGTCTTTCCTGACATGCATATAGCATAGTACACAACTGACTAACGGGGCTTCTTGTGTAATTTTTTCTAGCATTCTCCACCTTCTGGAGTAGGGTCTTGTAGTTCATAGCCACTGAGTGTCTACTGATTAAAATCCCTTCCACTCAGGAAGGTCACTATGATGTCTGGGACTCTCAGCCCTACCACCTACATGTGTAATATGTTACTTAGGACACTGACGTAAGGCTCAATGCAATCCTGGGCTGTTTGTTGTTTAAGGTCTATATTTTTTCCCACATGATTTTCCCAGTTTTCTAGTTGTATGCAGCAGGGATGGAAATCCCTACACCATTACTCTACCCTGATAGGAAGTGTAAACCAGTCAAAGCTTTTACATGCGTTCTGTTTAATGTTGACAAGGACATTCACATAAGTGGAACAAGAACTGCTAAGCACTCCACATCCTAAACTGCTAGGAAGTCAGGGCCCTTCTTTCCTGGCAACAGTAGAATACTCAACAAACTCTGTAAAATTTATTTACAGTCCAGTACTATCTAGGATTTTTGAAGTAAAAGCCAGTTTTCTAGGGAATATCAAAACTAGACTCCTAAAACTACTATTTATAAGTCAGAGGTACTGCTAAGTCTTCATTCAAGAAAAAAAAAAAAAAGTACTATCTAAGCTTCTAGATGCTAAGCCAGCACTTTGTCTTTGCTTGTTTCCTTGACACATTAGTATACATATCATAGCACCTTGTTTAATATACATCCACATTCTGATATTAGAACAAAGTCTCAAATTAGCCCATGCAATGAAGTACGTGAATGGAATTTATTATTTTCAATTACACAGATCTCTAAAACAAATTCATTAGTACAAATGATAGAATATATTCAGAATAATGCATTAGTAGTGCCTATGGACCACTCTGCTTATATACAAAGCCATAATTATTTTCTTGCTTTTCAAGAAATTTCAAAAGAGAAATGCAATTTTATTGAAAGATAGGATACAATTTTTCTTAATAATTACAATTAAAACCCAGTAGTTTTCAACCATATGAATAAATGCTATAAAAATTACTTAGCCTGCAGAGATGGCTTAGTAGTTAAGGTAATATAAAGCCTAAGGACCCAGGTTCAATTCCCCAGTACCCACATAAGCCAGATAAACAAGATGACTCATGTGTTTGGAGTTCATTTGCAGTGGCTGGAAGCTCTGGTGCATCCATTCTCTCCCTCCCTGCCCCGTCTCTATCTTTATCTCCCTCTTTCTTTCTCTAATAAATCGATAATTTTTAAAAAATCTCTCTTTCCCTTCCTTCCCCCAGTTTACTACTGGTTTTTACTTGGTCTTTAACTAGAAACATTTGGAAAAGTACACAGAAATGTTTCTCAAAAAGAAGAAATAATAGCCACGGCATAAGGAATAGTTTTATATATGAATTATGACACAAATGCATTAAAATTCCATCTTTTAGAATATATTTTTTTATTTGAGAGAGAGAGAGAGAGAGAGAGAGAGAGAGACAAAGACAGAGAGGAAGAGGCAGCGAGAAAGAATGGGCTCACCAGCAGCCCCTCAGCCACTGTGAAGTAATTCCAGATGTCTGCCACCCCTTGTGGGCAAGTGTGGTATTGTGCACCTGTGTCACTTTACATCTGGCTAAATGTGGGATCTGGAGATGGAACGGGTGTTCTTAGGCTTGGCAGGCAGGTGCCTTAACTACTAAACCATCTCTCCATCCCCTAAAAATATTTGTATATATTTATTTGCAAGCAGAGTCAGATAGAGAGAAGAGAAACAGAGAGAATAGGCACACCAGGGCCTCATGGAAATAAACACAAAATACATGGGCCATTTTGTACCTTTGGCTTTATGTGGGTACTGGGGAATCAAACTTGAGTCATTAGGCTTTGTAGGCAAGAACCATAACCACTAAGCCATCTCTCCAGCCCATAAAAATGCTCTATTACTAAAATAATAAGTGCCATTCCATAGAAAATTTAGTTAAGACTTGGGAAATTCATAAAATTAACCATTTTTCCAGCTTAGTGATGGCAGGTTCCAGCAAGATTGAAAGAAAGCTTCATATTGTCATGATTATTACATTACTTCCTTCCCATCCAGAAAGGTGTGTTCTAGAACCACCACTGCAGGCCAGAAACCATAAGAAATTCTGAGACCATAAATACTTACGATAAAGTTTAACATAAATTTGACATAGTAAGAGATGAATTGAAAGTTATATGGATAAAGTCTTTATTAAAAAACCTTACTGTATTTTAATCTTTTCAATCAAAGAAAGCAGCTCATGAATTCTGCTGCTGGGTTAAATTACCAGAATTATGCCTCATATATTTTGGGATCACTATTATACAAAATGATGTTTAATTGAACATAACCTTTATGAAACTCTTGGGGTATGATAGAAAAATTTTTAAGGAACAGAAAGATGAAAAGTAGCCCCTCTTCCTCACCTACCTGGACTTGACTTCATTATCTTGTAGACTGTGTCAGAAACTGCAACAGAGCCGAGTTGCCATGCACACAAATTTCATGGAAATTATTCCCCCTTCCCAAAACCATGAGAAGTACTAAGATGACTAGTGAGGCATACACAAAATGAAAACAGCTTGACCTCTTTGTGTACATATCCATGCACAGCAGAATCACTTTGTTTGAAATTTTGACTCATGTTTTTTTCTTAATTATAATTTTTACTCATATGTGAACCTACCCAGGACATTTATAATTCACTTTGGATTTTCATTTTCAAACCTATTCAGGAAACATAAATTATAATTCTATTTTAAAAAGAAAAACGTTTCCATAAGAAAATGAGTAGAGCATTACATTTTTCGATCACTCATCCTGAGTTATGGATTACCTCTTTTAGCAGTGGTACACTAAAAGGCCCAAATCAGTACTACGGCGACTCTTAGCTGCATCCCTCCTGTTGCCCACACTTGACTGTCTCAAGTGCCTCTGTCCTTTTTCCCAATCAGTAAGCTTTCTACATTTGATTCTGGCTCTTATTCTGATTTCCTGCCACACCCTAACATTGATCTGGTTTTTATAGATTTAGTTGTACTTATTTTTAAACTGTTGTTTTCATGTACCAATAAGTACAAGTTCTATAAGAACTTATGAAACAAAATGCATATTTCCTTATAATTTTAGATAGTATTTAATGATTTTTTAATTTTAAATATTTTACCGAGTTTAAAATATGAATTTATAAAACCACACATCATTGCATAGATTCCCCTGTGTCTTTTTCTGTAAGTTTGCTGTAAATATTCATGTTATTATTTATTAAAACTGTGTTTATTTTTTAATATGTTGAGAAAAGTTTCCATGGAATATAAAATGATGTATGGTATTTTTTATTGTAAGTTGCTTTTTACTTAAAGGAAAAAAATGTAGCTGGGTGTGGTGGTGCACTCCTTTAATCCCAGCACTCATGAGTTCGAGGCCACCCTGAGACTACATAGTGAATTCCAGGTCAGCCTGAGCTAGATTGAGGAGACCCTACCTCAAAAAACCAAAAAAAAAAAAAAAAAAAAGAAAAAGTGATGTGCTGCCAAGTCTGAGAATCATTGATTTGTGTTGAGGTTTTAAGTACCTTAGTTTTATTCACACATAAATTTTATTTATCATACAAATTCATTCTGTTTGTTTGTTTTGTTTTGTTTTTTGAAGTAGTTTCTCACTCTAGTTCAGGCTGACCTGGAATTAGCTATGTAGTCTCAGCATGATCTCAACATCATAGCAGTCGTCCCACTTCTGCCTCCTGAGTCCTGGGATTAAAGGTGTGTGCCACCACACCCAGCTCACAGATACATGCTTAAGCCTGTGTCTTCCTCAGGATAGTTCCACTTTTTTTTTTTTTCTAGTTGAAGGAAGTACTCTTGAATTTGTCAGTCCAGATAAACTGAACTATCTTAAGATCCATGGATCAAAGCCACTGTTTATTATCAATAAATAAGGTACTATATTTCAAACATTCAACAATAATTTAGAATTTTATGGATGCTTCACTATTAATATATAATAAATGAAACAAAGGTATGTCATAAAAATTATATAATTCACATACATTTTTCACCCCAAATAAAATTACAAAGTTTACTTTGGTAATTTTCCATGTAATAGAATGACATATCATTAAACCTGAATTACTAGCCAGTTGGTTATGCAAGTTGGTATTTAATTTAAAAAGTAATGGCTTTAGGATCATGCTATGTTGAAATGTGGTTATTCATGTAAAGTATGGAATTTTTGGCCTGGGAGATGACTCAGCCGTTAAAGGCACTTGCTTGTAAAGCCTGTTGGCCTGAATTCAAGTCCCCAGTACCCACATAAAGCCATAAGGCTGCAAAACTACTAACAGTCATCTTCTTACCTCAGCATCCTCCATGCTGGAACTAAAGGCACTCAGGAGGCTGAGGTAGGAGGATCACAGTGAGATCAAGACCAGCCTTGGCTTATATTGAGTTCCCCCCTTAAAAGCCCCCACCCGCAAAAAAGGACTTGAGGCATGAAGGGATGGCTTAGTGGTTAAGGCGTTTGCCTGCAAAGCCAAAGGACGCTTGTTTGATTCCCCAGGAGCCACGTAAGCCAGATGCACAAGGATAAGGTGGCACATGCATCTTGGGGTTTGTTTGCAGTGGCTGGAGGCCCTGGTGCACCTATTTCTCTGTCACTCTCTCTCTCTCTCTGAATCTCTCTCAAATAAATTAAAAAAAAAAACTTTTAAAAAAGGACTTGCAAGAAGTCTCAGGGGCTAAAGGTTATTTCTTATAAAGCCTGTCAGCCTGGGTTCAATTCCCTAGCTACCCATATAAGCTGCATGCACAAAGTAGAGCAAGCATCTGGTGATCATTTACAGTTGCCAGAGGCCCTAGCTCACCCATACACACATGTACCAGTAAATAAAAAATATAAAACAAAAAATGAAACAACAAAGAAGATCTGATTTCTGAAGACAGATAGTCAGAAACTTACAAAACAAGACACTTACAAAACCTAACTTGAGATCCTCCTCCTGTCGGGCAAACTTATCATAGTCCTGCAATGTGCTTTTCAGGCTGCTGGGAGAGAAACATAATCACGAGGCTTAACCACCAGATTATTCACCCCACATGGATTTGACAACTGGTGTAACAGGGTCATGACTATTATTTGAATAGGTAGATATATTGTCCCAATCAAATTATACTCTGAATATTGTGTTTAAGACTATAGGTTAGTGTTGTTCTCACCTTTAGTCAGAGAAGCTTCTCTGTACTGATGGTGACTACTGGGAAGAGTCAAAACTCATCAACTCTGCAAGGCTCAGGGAAACTTCTGGGAGAGGGAACTGAAAACTTATAGCTGCCAGAGGTTGGAGAGGAGTACACTGGGATACCGTCTTCTGGACATGAAGTGACAGCTACTTCATAGTAGCTGATATAACCTCCATATGACTACCACAAAATTGAGTTCATCAAGATTTTGACATGGATGACATAGAAGGGGAATAAAAATACCATCAAAATAGAAGATTGTCTTGTTTGAAAGAAGGGGTTCAATGGAAAGGGTAGGGGACAAGGAACAAAAGAAATTAATGAGGGTGCATTATGATCAAATTACAGTATGTTAATGTATGACAATTATAAAGGTTTTAAAAGTAAGAACAAAAAATGAGCTGACAACTCTTGTTAGAGCTATAAAAATATTTTACATGTTTTCAATTGAGATTATTCTATTTCTTCTCAACAATAGTCATTCTAAAACTTAAGAGTGAGATTCTAAGGTGCCGGGTCCTCCAGCATATGAGGGAAGTTTATGAGAAATGATACATGCATCCCAATGGATGGGATGGGATGTCAAACCTGAGATCGATGTCCTTCCTTCTTAAGTGTTAAAATGTACTTGGATTTTATCTAAACAGGAACCAAAGAACATGAAAAATATAGGCATGTATGCACAACTTAAAAACACATTTTCAAATACAATTCATTGGAAATGTGGGGGAGTAGAGCCTAATTGAATAATGGACTAAATCACATTTCTGAGATTTTTAAATTTTCTTTAATTAATTGTGCATATATATATATATATATATATATATATATATATATATATATATATATATCTTTATGTGTATTTGAGGGTTGAATGATCAAACAAAAACTTCACAAGGACCTGCAAATTAAATATAAAAATTCAAAGTCTTTATTTTTAACAAGAATTGATTGACAGATTCCAAGATGATAGCAATAACAAAAGTAGCAGTCATAGTTTAGAAAGTCCAATAATAATACAAAAATCCAGAAATAGTAATAATAATATCGCTATACACTCTTGGATGAGTTGAAACTCTTTTTGTATGTGTGTGTGTAGTGTGCATACATGTGTGTATGCATGCTTGTTTGTGTATGGGCAAACCTTGATGCATGTACATGTGGAAACAAGAGGTCAAATTTGCATGTTTGCTCTATCACTCTCAAACTTACTTATTGAGACAAGTTTTTTCAATAGATCAGATCGGTAGAGTAGATAGATACACTTCTTTCTCATGATTTCTCTAAGGCTCAGGAACTCCCATAGCATCCCTGTGAGGTGATTTAGAAGGTTAATTTATAAAATGCTATAACTTATGTTTTACTTCTCAAATTATTTTTTCTGATTCTACAAGATCACTAAATGGTACAATTTTGATAAGCATACCCTGAAAAACACATGCTCATGTTCTGTTTACAGCATCCATTCTTGAATCTCTTTCTATTCTATCAGCTCATTACTAGTGGAACTAAGGATGAATGCCATCTCTACACACTCTTCTGTTATAGAAGTTAATATCATAACCGCTTGACCGACAATGTGAATTATCAAATTGTTCAAAGCAATATAATCCTCAACTGGGAGCAAGATGTAGAAGTGTATATCAATAAATTCCTAAATCAAACTTTTCCATACACCCTGATATGTTTTTTTAATTTTTTATTATTTTTTATTTATTTTTTGGAGAGAGACACAGAGAGAGATAGACAGAGAGGGAGAGGGAGACAGAGATGGGTGCACAAGCAGTGTCTCAGCTGCTGTGAACGAAATCCAGATGTGTGCCCCCTTGTGGGCAAGTGTGGCATTGCTCCTTTGATTCACTTTCCACCTGGCTAAACGTGGGACCTGGAGATTGGAACCAGCGTTCTTATGCTTAGCAGACAGGCGCCTTAACCACTAAGTCATCTTTCCAGCCCCTGATATCTGTTTCTGTTATGTTATAATAACCCCTCTGAATTAGTGCTTTCTCTAAGCACTATAACTACTTTAATTGATATTTTCTTCATTTTTATAATGTTCTTTTCCATACTGTTTTATTTATTTATTTTTTTCATTTCTCCTGAAATACAAAGCAAGCACAAAATTTGCAAGTGTATTTTAGTGAAGGCATATTTGAATTAGGTCCAAATACTAAGATTTCCCAAGGGTGATTCACTGTAGTATTCAATTTTTTTTTTATTGCTATTCATTCGATAAAATTGGCAAGTTCATGAAACAGTTATTTGAGCTTATTAAATTTAAAAGATGACTCTACAAAGGGCAAGTGTAAGAGAAATAAATCTAAATATAATAATAGAAGTTGAGCCACATATAGACAATACAAACCATTACATTAAGCACTCAAATGGCATAGGAATAAATTGTGTTACATGGTCTTTTTAGGATATGCATGAGTTTTTATTTCCAGGACAGTTATGTAGTGTGAATTCTTGGGCAGCCAGTACCCATTTCTTAACTGGTAGTGTTGGTAAAGGAGGATACTCATTAAATCTACTTTCTTTGCTCAGGAAAATAAATGGTTTGGTGGTGGTGGTGGTGGTGGTGATTTTTGTTGATGATGTGATTGTGTATGCTTCTGCTTTTCTGAGCTTAAGCTTTATCTTTGGGTGCAATTCATTTCCACTGTTTTTTTTTTTTTTTTTTTTTTTTTTTTTTTTTACTAGAGATATAAACAGTTTGTTAAAAGCAGAAAACTCTGGAAGCTGAGTAACAGGTTTAAACTTTGATATACTTTTCATCCAATTTCTGACTATAGTATCACTTGAATAACAAAAATAATGTTGAAGGAGTATATATGATTTGGGAGAGTAAATCTTAGGTATCATTTTTAGTTGATACATAAATTTTGTTAAAATATATCCATGCCAAAAGGGAAATAGTTATCCACATACCCTTTTATTGATATTTTAGAGAAATTTACTTAAAGTCAATTGAAGTCACTTTGTAACAATTTTTACTTATCATCCTGTACATTGATAAATTTAATGAAAATTTGTTACAACTTAAAATGTTTATAGATGCAAATATCTAACTTAGTACTGAGCACTCAGCCATTGCTTATTTTCACTCTGATGAGTTTTGAACCTCCCCAGTAGACACTATCATCTGCAAAGAGAAGTTTCTCTGACCACAGATAAAAGGATCAATAATACATGTACATAAAAATAAATATTATAAGGCAATTTCCATGTGATAATGTGTCATTTTAGTAAACCAGCAGTAGTGACTTCTACTCTAGAATCTATGACCTTCCAACTCATACCTTTGGAAGTAGATTTTCAGTATTAGGGATGAATTCTCTCGGATGAATCTAGTCTCAGATCCAGTCAGAGAGCAGCTGGCCACCCATAATAGCCCTCCAAAGCTCAAGGAGCACTGACCAGAAGAGGGTATGGAAAGAATGTAAGTGTCAAAGGATAGGAAGGAATTCTTAGGGACACTATACACCAGACACTAAGTGCCCATTATTTCATTACCTCACAGTAGTTGTCATTACCTCCACAAAACTACCACATTTTTATATTAAAGATGGAGGCAGGAAGAAAAAAAGTCATCAAAATAAAAGGAATAATGGGAAAAGAATTCCGTGGAAGGGAGGACGAATACAGAAGGTATTAGAAGCATATTATTATTAAATCACATTATGTTAAAGTATGAACTTATAGATTAAAAAAATTAATAAAACAGTACAATAAGTATGCAAGCTAACATGTATGTAAGTAATTCCATTTATCCATCTCCAATGTGTGAAAATTTTAAATGTCATGTTGTACATGATCAATATATATATAAACAAAAAGACCATGGTATTTGCAGTAATTTTAGTGCAAATAAGTTACCACATTTTGCTAATGTCTTGAAAAAATATAACATAAAGGACAGAAAAGATACAGTTATAATAAATAAATATTATGACTAATTATAATAGAAGATCCTCACTAAGATCCCAATGAAACTAATCATAATCAAACTTAAGTGAATTGAGTGGTTTCTCCTGAATATTTAAGAATTTAATACTAACTCTATATAAATTCATCCACTATTATCAAAATGGGGCTTAATTTGCAAGCTGATTTATATGCTGATTTAAAAGTAAAACTCTTAAAATAACAGGTAAAAGCATGACAAGAAAAGAAAATCACTAACTAATCCTTATGATAGACATACTGGAAGAGTTTCTACATATTTTTAAAATAAAATTTCAGTAATGAATAGAATGATCAGATTTTCATATTTGAGTGAGTATATTCCAGAAATGCATTAGTAGTTTTATATCTGACAAGTAATCAATGAAACTTACCTTTAACTGTATAAGGGACATTAATTGAAAATTTGGGTCATGTTTGAAAAATAACTAAATATCTATATGTATATAATAAAATGACTTAGCAAGCTAAAATACAGGAAACATACTAAACATTATAAAGTTCATTTGCATTTATAGGAAACATATTTTAGGGTGAAATTTCATAAACTTGTGAAGAAGTGATAGGTTTATTTTCTTGCAAATAAAAGTGAACAATTACGAAGAATTCAAAGCCAGTACAATAATTCAATAAAATTATGAATATATGAGTTATTTGTTTGTGCACTGCTAGAGACTGACCTCAAGGTCTCATATGTGTTGGCCAAAAATTCTACACCTCCACCCCAACTGATCCTTCAAAGGAAAAATAGTACTCGCATTATTGTCAAAAGAGATAAGTATTAGCTGTTAGTTGTTATGTCATGTCTCACAACAAAAATTTGAAACAATAACTACTTCCTACCTGTCATGGTTCCCAAGGTGTTTATTCATTTATTTGCTTTGTGGTTGGCTTAGAATTTTAGTATAATTTGGTACTGGTTTTGACTTACCTTATAAAGTTGCAGCCACTTGTGATGCAGGACATGAGGACATGACTGGGCTGGAGGATCCCATCACCAAGAGGCTTAATCACAAGGATAATAAACATGGAGTTAAATTTTCTTTCCATAGGGACTTTTCCAAAGGTTGGAAGGTACCCAGGGAAAGGTAACATGGTTCAGTAATCTAGATTCAGGATTAGCAAATCTACTGAATGCATACAATTTTTCTTATCTGTTCCCTGAATTATGTTATTTGAAAACTCTGAATGTTGAGAGGTATTATACACTATAATGATACTGAAATATGAGGATCACTAATAATAAATCATGTAGGTTGATGACCAAAACTTAACATTATCCACAGGAAATGAAAGCAAACAAATTATGGTAAAATAAATATTAGTGAAATGTCCAGGTTGGTAAGAATGTAAAGAAAAAGCAACCTTTTCATGCTGTTGAGGGGAGTGTAAATCAGTGCAACCATTAAAAAAAAAAAAAAAAAAACTACTGAGGTTATTCAAAAACTAGGAATAAAACTTTCATAGGATCTAACATTCCCACATTTGATTATATATATATATATATATACATACATACATATATATATATATGTATATATAACCAAATCTGTAAATCTGTATGTCAAAATTATATTCATCATTACTCAGTACTATGTTGTTAAATATACAGGATATATTTCAGCCATGAAACAGAAATAAATACATCATTTGTGCTGGATGAAAATGGAGGACACTGAACTAAATGAAATAGATGGCACAGACACTACATGACAAATGCTTTTTGTTTTCACTTGTAAGTGGAAGGTAATATGTAGAGCTGACAGGAACAGAGAATTTTCTGTGTCTGGGAAGGATATGGATGGTGACTGAGGCAGGATAGCTGAAAGGCACAGGAGTACAATGGGAGAGAAAAAGTAAATAGTATGCTAGCTGTTAGGGCAACAGTCAATCATTTCAAAATGGCTAGCATAGTTTTGAATGTTCTCCATCAAAGAAATTGCAACTGTCTTTGGTGGTAGATATTCAATCTGTTCTATTCTACTCATTATATATTGTAAATGTATATTAAAATGTCATAGTGCAGTATGAATGTGTATAATTACTATGAGATCTATGAGCCCTTTGTTACTGACCTCATTGTCTTCAATGCTTGCTCTGAGTCAAGAGTTCAACCAGACCACTAAGGAAATTTGTCACAGAAGTTAGCTTAAGATCAATTAGCATCTCCAAACATTGCTTGTCAATATTGGTCATCTGTGCTATTCAGGACAAAGGTACAACAAGGCAGAGGAAACCTAGATTCCTTTAAGTGGGCAAATTACATACTTATAAGATTAACATTAGAGCAAGTTATAAATAAAGAATTTAGTATCTCACAATAGTATCAGAAAAGTTATTTGTAAGATCCCTAAAAAATAGTTATTTTCCATATTTTATTCCCATATTTCATTCTCATAGTTCATTCCCACAGTTTGCTCTTATAGTTCATCCCCACAAATATTCTATATATTCGCCCCTCTTATTCTGAATTACTAAGCTATCTCATAGATATTATGATAAAGTTTTTATGCCTCAACATAAATATATATATTATGTAATATATATGTGAGGAGACTGGTCATAAGCTGATTTAATAATTTCTGTGTACACATTCTTTCTTAACCCAAGGGTAGGATTACATTCCCAAGCTCCCCAGTGTAAGGACAGAGTGTAGATAGTACTAATCTTTAAAGTATATACTTTTTTTTTTCTATCTACATACACCTAGCATAGTTCGATTGATTAAGAAGAGTAAGATACAACCATCAAGAAAAATGGAACATAAAAACATTTTGCAATATAACTTCCACCATTACTACCTCTGAACTTCAGGTCTTAATCAAAGAACATCAGGGTAACTTGAACACAAGCATTGGGATACTCCACTAATCATTTTAATACCTGTGCTGTTAAATACCTAGCATATCTGTAGTATTTGTAGCATAGAGGTCCTGGGCAAGGAGTCATTCACATTCTGGGGTCAATGGAACTGAAAGTCATAGGACTTCATCCTGATACTCAGAATCATTGTAAAATTTATAATCATTTATTCTATAGTGTTTCGGATGCTTCTTGGTCTTTCTTGAATAAGTGAGTTTCTCACCTATGTGCTTTCCCATCACTCCAAAGAACTTATTTTGTTTTTCTGACCTTCCTTATAGCATAAATTGGCTGTCAGAAAATATTTTTAGTTATTATCAGAAAATGTTTTTATCCTTGAATGTTAAAGGATAATTTTGTTCTAGATAGAATTTTAGATTAATATTTATTTACTTTTTATTATTTTAAAATATTGTTAATTTCCTTGAATGCTTACACTACATATAGTTTTTTTTTTTTTTTAATCTTGGATTTTGTTGTTGTTTGTTTTTGTTGTTGAGGTAGGTTCTCACTCTAGCCCAGGCTGACCTGGAATTCTCTATGTAGTCTCAGGCTGTCCTCAACTCATAGCGATCCTCCTACCTTGGTCTCCTGAGTGCTGGGATTAAAGTTCTGTGCCACCACACCTGGCCTAATCTTGAATTTTAATTTCAGAACCTATTTTGATTGATTGTCTAAAGGTTTTTCTTCCTGGGTGACATTGCCATCTAGACAGGGCCTCCATTCTATATGATCTTTGTGTTCAGACATTCCAGGGCTGTGTGAAAGAGTGGCACTCTGGGTGAATGCTGTGCAGCAGTGCCATACTTGTCTCCCTTTCTTTTATTAGGAGAATTATAAAAGGGCAGGGGATTATGTACCTTGCAATGCTATATTAATGACTGTTGCAGCCACCTGATTTCCAGCCTGCCTTTTCTAATGAACTAACTTACTATAGATCCATCCAATTTATTAATATATCTACATCTGGCTGAGGATTGCAACAGAGGGTTCCCTCTGACTCTGTTACTGCAGTAGTGTAGGGTTCCCCAGTGGCAGTGGTAAATTTCCTTATAGTAAACAGATTAGCCATCTTGGAGGGCATCATTCTGACATTACATGGGTTCTCAGTGCTAGCAAGGGAATCACTACCAACAGAAATGTCTCATGGGTCACTTTCATACTTGCAATATCAATACCATCATTTTCCACATTGAAGTATGCAGTTCCATATGGTATCTGCATAAGAACTTGGAAACCATTCTTCTTTTGTAAGAACAATGTTTGCTGGGCATTGCAAACATTTCTGTATTACAATTCTTATGTTTGTTATTGTGTTAATCTTCTCTCTAAGTTAGAGAAAAGACTGTGAATCTTTAATGCATATGAGTCTTAAAGCTGGAGATTGTATCTTATTTTTGTTTTGCTTTTATTATTCAATTCTCATACAGTCAAGATATTTTCACATTCCTACGTACATCATGGTTTTACATTTTATGAATTGTCCATTCATAATCATATCACAATTACATGGTATTAAATCAGACTCATAGACAATCATATAGCTATTAAATTATTTGAAATTTTATGTTTTTTTCCTCCTCAACTATCACACTCTTTTCTTTTTTTCTAATTGTTGTAGTGGATATCTTTTAATGAACTAACACTGTTGATTTTAGTATAGTTAAATACACATCACTTTGCTTTCTTACAATATTATTATTTCATTTCAGGGCCTAATTCAAAGCATACTCTAACTTAATCAGGAAACCCCAGATAATTCTGAATATTTAAAACCGGGAGATTTGATGTTAAATTGTTTACACAAGTGATGGAAAAACCGATCACAGAATGGTGAAAACCTAGAAATCAAAGATACGCATAAATCTGCTGCCAACACAACCTAAAGAGACAAAGATTAGAAGATACTGCTACATCAAATCCCAGAGACAACAGATGTGATAATGTGATTAACATATACATAACATTCATATATATATTTGTAAACACACACACACACACTTAGATCTGTGGCTGAGTTGATGGATCATGCAGTTAAGTGCCTATCACTCAATCATGAAGCCCTGAATTCATATCCCCCACACCCACATAAAAAGTTGGGATGATGGAATGCACCTGCAGCAGTCTATAATTAAAAAAATAACTTGCATTGCTTTTGCATTGGTCAGCAATATTTTAAATAATTTATTTAGTTATTTATTTGAAAGAGAGAGAAAGAGAGGAGACAAAGAGACAGATAGAGAGAGGTAATTGGCTTGCCAGGGCCTCTAGCCATTTCAAACAAACTCAAGATGCACGCAACACCTTGTACATCCAAGTTTATGTGGGTACTGGGGAAATGAACCTGGGTCCTTTAGCTTTACAGGTACATGCCTTAACCACTAAGCCATCTCTCCAGCCCAGTCTGTATTGTACATATAAGTTTAAGTATACTTATTTAATGAAAAGTTACTTTATTGAATAATCTGCAAGAGGGTAGCAGGAAATAGGACATTTATAGCAACATGGGACATAAAATATACTTAAAATACATTTCCTGACTTAACATATAAGAACCAACTCCAATATTGATATCCTCTGACAAACAGTGTGTTTAATTGAAGAAATCAAGTGACACCTGCTAAATACTGAAAAGTAGATAGTGTACATTATGAGTCACTCCTTGTTTAGGTTTAGTTAATCCTGTAAGTGTTTATAAATGCATGTAGTGGCAGATATCCACCATTATAGTTCCTTCTACTTTCAATTTTGAAAATTATCAAAGTTACTCATTGTGGAAAATTGTTTTTCATATCATTTGGCACAAAATCATCAAATCTAACGGGACTGTGTAGACTTGCTAAACACAACTTTAAATTATTTTGCAGTTTACAAAAATACATATTCAATTTGACATATTTGAAACATGCCTAGCAATTATAGAATTAAAATAAGCCTTATGTTTTATTAATAGATATCTGAGTCAAAATCTCCCAAGATTTATGATAATAAATATTTCTCCTTGTGGTAGTTTGAATATATGTTCCTCAATATATTCAGTGTTTTATTAGTTTATAGTTTGCATCTGCAATCACCTTGCTAGAGGCAATGTCACTGGGGGTGGATCTTAAGGTGTGGTGGTGGGTTTGAGATTCCATTGTAAAGATATGCAAAGTGTGCCTAATAGAAGTTCCTGAAGTGTGCTGTGGCTTTTTGCTGTAGATTTGCTCTGTGTGCTGTGTGGCTGGGGGCTTTGCTCTCTTGACTGGTCCTGTGAGAGCAGGCTGCTTCTCCTGTCATTATGGAACTTCCCCTGGATCTGTAAGCTTCAATAAATAATATACCTTCCTCCATAACTATACCTGGTCTGGAAGTTCATCTCAGCAAACCTGAAGCTGTCTGCTACACTCCTTTTATTTAGATACTCTTTAAAACCTTTTAAAAAAGATATTCCTATTATGTATTTTTTTTCAAACATTGCTTTGCTTAAATAATCATGGAAGGCTTTCCCTTGTCTCATAAATATCTATCATAAATATTAAAGTAAAGAGAAGTAAAATAAACAAAAATGCATATTTCTACATTATATAACAATATAATGGTAAAGAATGTTCAATTTCATATACTCTAACAAGATATAAATATGTAGGAAATGTACTCTGTCATTTTATAATATAGTCAATATTAAAACTCTAGCAAAAGAAACATCCAAACAAGTTATTGGTCAGAGGGGTTGTGGTAGTTTGAATATATGTCCCCCAATATATTCAGTGTTTTTTTTTTTTTTTTTTTTTTTAGTTATAGTTTGCATCTGCAATCACCTTGCTAGAGGCAAGGTCACTGGGGGCCGGTCTTAAGGTGTGGTGATGGTTTGAGAGTCCATTGTAAAGATATGCAAATGTGCCTAGCAGGAGTTCCTGAAGTGTGCTGTGTGACCTTTTGGCTGTAGTTTTGCTCTGTGTGCTGTGGTGGCTGGTTGGCTTTTCTCTCTCTGCTTGGCCCTGTGGAGAGCAGGTCGCTTCTTCTGCCATTATGGAACTTCCCCTGGATCTGTAAGCTTCAATAAATAATATCCCTTCCTCCATAACTGTGCCTGGTCTGGAAGTTCATCTCAGCGAACCTGAAGCTGTCTGCTACAGGGGTCCTTGAAACATTGTAAATAATTCCAAATTACTGTTATTGCTCTCAGTTTACAACCAGAAATAGATACTATGACCCTATTTCTAAATCTTTTTTTTTTTGTTTCAGACACTGTGAAATAACAACTGTAAGTGTATAAGAAGCTTCCTGCCTCGTAGTTATCTGTTGTAGTGCTTTAAGTTGCTATGCAGGTGTAGCAGACAGCTTCAGTTTTGCTGAGATGAACTTGCAGACCAAGCACAGTTATGGAGGAAGGGATTTATTGAAGCTTACAGATCCAAGGAAAGTTCCATAATGGCAGAAGAAGCTGGCCAGCTTTTACAGGACCAAACACAGAGAGCAAAGCCACAAGCCAAAAGCCACACAGCACAGCACACTTCAGGAACTCCAGCTAGGCACACTTTGCATATCTTTAGATTGAAATCCTAAACCCACCACCACACCTTAAGATCCACCCAGAGACACTGCCTCCAGCAAGGTGGCTGCAGATGCAAACTCCAAACTAATAAAACACTGAATATTGGGTGCCATCTATTCAAACTACCCCAGCAGGCTACTGTGGAAGAAAAGTCATCAGCAATATTACATAACAGTGTACCCTACAATCTATATGACCAATCAGCCAGACCAGACTTGATGTGCCTGCTAGTGCAATAATGGCATGACTCATATGGGGGAACCAGCTGTTCTCTATGCTCCCCTATGGGAGCAAATTTATGTCTGTTACTAAAAGCCTAGTCAGAAGTCTGGCTGGGAAGTCATAAGGCAGCAATTACTGTTGCTTAGCTAAATGGATACCTTGTACCTGTCGAAATGTCCTCTAAATGTGCATGTTTATTCCCATAGGATTTTGCTCCTCTCATCTTTGTTTAGAGAAGCTTCCTTTTGCAAAAGGTGGTGACTATTGGGTATATTCAAAATTTATCAAGGTGAGAATAAGTGACTTTGAAGTGCTCAATGCTAAATGAAACATCTATATCACCCCTAAAATAGTCAGGGAACAATGTGTGAAAGACGGCAGGAGAATGTAAGAGCAGAGGATGAGGAAGAGAGCAGAGGAACATTTTGTCCAGCCATAACACATATGTTGCATTCATGACCTAACAGTGACTGCCATATCCTTTTCAAGGCCCAGACAACATCGCATTAATCAGCATACATTATGGGTGGTGAAGGATAGCCTGAGGTCCCATCCATCCCTGGGGAATTATGGGCAGCTAATGGTAGCTGGGGAGGTAGGAGTCTTTTTCTCTGGTAGTATAGTCACTGTTAGTATCCATATGCTCTGGTAAATAAGCTCCCACCCATACTCATGCAGGAAACTTAATGAACCCTAATTAAACTCAATGGGTCACACCCACACGCAAGGGGGAAAATATATTAATGCAGAAGAGGGACTAGTTGGGAAGAAAATGATGTTCAGTGAGAGGGAAATGGAGATAGAGATCAAGAGAAGGTAATGGGAGGAATTATGATCAAAATGCATTATAACCTTGTATTATTAGCTCACTGAAAAACAATTGTGCTTAAAAATCTATTATTGTTGGCAACTCATAATCCATTTCAATGTAGAATTATAGTTAACTATTTTTTAATATTTATTTATTTGCAAGGAGAGAGAGTGAGAGAGAGAAAGAGACCGGGCCTCCAGACACTACAAATAAACACCAGATGCACGTGTCACTCTATGCATCTGTTTTAAGTAGGTACTTGGGAATTGAACCTGGGTCCTTAGGCTTTGCAGGCTAGGGTCTTAATTGCTGAGTTACCTCTCAAGCCCCTAAACTATTTTTAATCAATAAAGCACTATTAAGTGAAATGGAGAATTAAAATGTACATAAAGGAGGGACTGGAGAGATGGCTTTGTGGTTAAGGCATTTGCCTGCAAAGCCAAAGGACACCTGTTCAACTCTCCAGGACCCACTTAAACCAGATGCACAAGGGGGCATACACATCTGGCTGGAGGCCCTTGTGCGCCCATTCTCTCTCTCTCTCTCTCTGCCTCATTCTCTCTCTCAAATAAAAAAATAAATTAAATACATTAAAATAAAGTTTAAAAAACTACATAAAGGAGATACAATTGGTAAAAGTATATCTGAGCATGAAACAGAAGGTAAATTAATATATGATCTCTAAATACTTTCTCTACATATTTATTTTAGACATAAAATGATAAATTTATTAAATACTCATATATATTACAGAAATTGACAGAATAAAAATCAAGGTTATATTAAAATATTCACAAATGCTTATAGAAGCTTACAACAGAAATGATGAGAGGAAGAAAATAAATCCATAAGCATGCCATAGTAATGTCCCAGATATGTAATGATATAGGAGTTGAAGAATGTTTATAATTATAAAAATATAAAGTATATCATAGAATAACATATAAATAGTATGCTAACAAGCTTGTAAAGATATGTCAATTTCATCTGAACTATTATTATATATTTATAAATAAAGTAGAAATAAAAGAAATAGACCTTTTTTTATTTATATTTTTTAATGTTTTTTTCTAAATTTTCTTTTAATTTATTTGAAAGAGCAAGAGAGAAAGAAGCAGAGAGAGAGAAAGGAAGAGAATGGGCATGCCAGGGCCTCCAGCCATTGCAAAGGAACTCCAGAGGCATGTGCTCCCTTGTGCATCTGGCTTACCTGGTTCTTGAGGAATTGAACCGAGGTCCTTTGGCTTTGCAGGCAAATGCCTTAAGTGCTAAGCCATCTCTCCAGCCTGAAATAGACTTTGTTAATGGATATAACTAAATATAATAGCTACTTACCTAATTTGGTAGTCTTCATAGAATATGATAAGACACACATAACCAAGACCATGGAAACATTTTAGAAAGAGAGAGAAACTTCAGTGTAATTCAGTTTGAAACATATAAACAAATTGTATTCAGAAATGTTTCATATATAAAATGAGAGAGAAAATATATGACTTCGATGACTTGCATGTATTTGTGAAATTCAAACATAGAACTCTGTCTTATTTTGATATTTTGACTAATGGCACAGAAGAAAGAGTAATGGTTATAATGTCTAACTACTGCTTCTGAGAGCACTGAAGTACCAAGAGCCTTGTTCTCTAACAAGTTTGTGATCCAGAGGCTTCTCCAGTCATGTGGGGCCTGGAATGTGGCAGCCTGAAGATATTGAGCCCATATTCACCAGGAAGGGAAGAAATCAGAAGTATAGCACATAACCTTGCCAATAGAACCCACTCAGAACTGGCAAAAGTTTTCTTTCATTCTGTTCTTTCCTTTTCCTTATAGCACAGTCAGAACATTTAAAACGAAAGAAAGTGTCTAAAAACTCTAAATACTGGAAGTGGAAAGTAACCAAAAAATCACCATCACTCTTTATTGTATCTTTTTAGATGGATTACAATAGATTACATTTTCAGAAATAAATACAATAGTATATGAACAATAATACTAATGTAATAAGTGAAACTGAAAAATTTGTCAAAATAATTTCATATCACTTTGACCAAAATTTCAAGTAAATTAGAGGTAAATAGTATATATAAATAGTAAAATAAATAAATAAATAAAACCTATGGGACAAATGTATTAAACAACATGGAGCAAAAGAAAATTTCATTATTAAGCACAGACTATTTTTAAATGACCTTTAAGTTGAGATAAAAAGATATTCAAAAAATAATTTTTCCTAATTATTCTAATCAAAGGGAAACAGCAGATGTGAAGAAATTAAAGTTTAAATATTGAAGAGCCAAATATGAAATGCATATAAAAATAACAAAACAGATATATAGAGAATGAAATATATGACATTTTAAGATAAAAAAAATCACTTAGAATCATGAAATTGTTACAAAGCTATACTAAAAGGTATAAAGTCTAAATTTCATTAATGAAATCAAAGTAAGAAGAAAGGCAAGCATTAAGTATTGGATTCTTACCTTGTGTTTCTTCAAAATTTAAAACAAAATTCCCAACATGACAATCATAACATAAAGAATAATTTCAGGTATCAATATGCATGCATATATACTGTATAGATATTCATAATTAATAATTAACACATGAGATAAGTTTTTACCACATCAAAGTATTTAGCTTCCAGAGATGGTACTATTACTTATGTTATCAGTAATTTAAAACAATTGGTTATATTATTAATGAGTATAGACAAAAGCATAGTGAAATTTTATTTTTCTTTTCAATATATATAAATATTTTTTGCAAGAAGAGAGAGAGAAGAGAGTGCACGAAGGCCTCCAGCCATGGAAATGAAAGCAATATCTGAAAACAATTTTGGAAATGGGACTTTGATGTTTAAAAGTAATTTTTCTTTGATCTTTTAGTGTATTTAGGAAATAGAAGATGGCTCTTCCTAAAAGCCTCACTAACCCTTAGTGGGTTGACAGTTTTATTATTATGTGGATAAAATGTGTGATAAGCTTGGATTTACAGTTCTTGAATTATTTATTCATTTATTTGTAGAGAAAGAGAGAGAATGAGAATGGGTGTGCCACAGCCTCTAGCCAATGCAAAGGAACTCCAGATGCATGTGCCACTTTGTGCATCTGGCTTTACGTGAGTACTAGGAAATTGAACAAGTGTCCTTAGGTATTGCAGTCAAGTGTCTTAACCACTAATTCATTTCTCCAGCCTATGCATTTACATTTAAAAAAAAATCTATTTCATTTATTTATTTATTTATTTGTGGAGAAAGTGGAAAATTAAAATCCTTACACCAAAATTGTTTTCAGAAAGAACTGAAAGTCTATATTTTCACTTCATGAAAATGATATTAATAGTAAATGCGTGTTGTTTATGTTTTATTTATGAACTATTTTCTTCTGCTCACATGTCAAATATTATGCATTGTATCTAGTTACATAATATATGCATTTGTACAGCTTTCTTTTTACTTGCTGTGCATGCCCAACTAAGACCAATTTTCTCTCATTTCATATCCTACAAGTTTTCTCCTATTCTATGTCATTGGTCTAGGACATTTCTATTTTTTTTCTTTATCTTTTGCAATATTATCTCATCCCGCTTACTGAAAATTGTCATAAAATAAGAACACAGACTTTGTTAAACTCTCTCATGACCCTAACTTCTGGTTCAAACTACCAACCAGTTTCTCCTCTGCCAATGTATATTTTTAAATTATTAATTGATTTTTTATATAAGGTCATATTCTTAGACTCTCTCAACATGTCCTACTTTTGCTGAGAGTCTTCTTGAGGGTTACTGGTCTTCACTCTGGGGACCAAGAGTCCTCAGTCAGTCTCTGCATAGGTGTGGGCTGCACAGTGCTTTTGGCTCTTCCCTCCCGCACTGAGGCTGTTAGGATCTTTCTGCCCCTCTCTTTCACAATGATCCTTCAGCCTTCACAGGCAAGATGAGGATCTGATTTAGTGTTGCTTTCTCTGAAGCCTCTAGATGTCTGTTTTGATGAGGATTGGGTGACCATAGTGTCTGTCACTGTCTCCCTGGAACTTGTTTTCAGGCTAGCCATCAGAGAAGTATTGTGTCACTGCTTCCTCTGAAATGACTTTTGGGGCCTGGCAGATGACAAGGAGGTGACCCATCTCATAGCAGACAGTCGGCTCTTTTTTTTTTTTTTTTTTTTTTTCTTTTGGCTATTTTGAGGTAGGGTTTCACTGTAGTCCAGGCTGACATGGAACTCACTATGTAGCCGCAGGGTGGCATGGAACTCATGGTGATCCTTCTAACTCTGCTGGGATTAAAGGCATGTGCCACCATGCCTGGCTTTTCCTTTCTTTTCTTTTCTTTTCTTTTCTTTTTTTCTTTTCTTTTCTTTCTTTTCTTTTTAGAGAGAGAGAGAGAGAGAGAGAAAGAGACAGAGACAGAGCAGAGACAGAGAAAAAGAATTGGTCAACCAGGCTTGGGAAACTGCAATTGAACTCCAGATGGTTGGGCCACCTAGTGGGCATATGTGACCTTGTGCTTGCCTCACCTTTGTGAGGCTGGCTTGAGTGGGATCTGTAGAGAGATCCAACATGGGTCCTTAGGCTTTGCAGGCAAGTGTCTTAAGTGCTAAGCCATCTTTCCAGCCCTGGTCTGTATTCTTAAAGTATTGATGTCTTCAGGTTCTCCCCAGCATTTTCCATCTGCCCACATGAGCATGCTGCCTGTCAATATTTTGATTTCATTTGTTTTTTGCATCCTCATTTTGCTTTTGAGACCCAGGATTGTCTCATAGACTAGTATTTTCCCACTTATCTTTTGTTAGCATGCACAAATGAGTTTCACTGTGACATTTTTATGCACATATATCATTAGATGCTCTTCTTACTTTCTGGCCTTTCACTCCCCAGCCATTTTCACGCCTCACCCATTCTTGCTAATCTATTTCCTCTGCCCTGCAAGTCCTCCCCTCTGCACTTATAAAATTCTACTTCATTTGTTTGTTTTGATAATTTCTCTATGAAATCCATTCTTATATGCTTGGTTCTTAATCCTATGGGTCTTGCCAATAGCATTTGATCAGACTAATCCATCCCTCCCCTTTGAAATTCTCTTTGGTGTTCATGATATCAATTTAACATTATTTAATTCTTCTCTAAATCCATCTCCTTTGATGCTTGATGTATATATACCAAAGTGCTAATCTTGGGCAGTCTTTTAACATCTGCACTTAAATGAACTTGAGGATGAGAGTGAGTAGACCTCCTTCCATTCATTTATGTTTTAATTTCTCTCAGTAGTATAGGATTCTATAAAGAAGTCCTGTAGCATTGTTTATAAGACTATAAACAAGCTAGAGCTTTCATTCTATGGCATATATTAAATTCTATGTTTATTGCTGATATATAATGAACAATTAAGAAGTTGATTAAAAACAGTTGTATTTTATTAACATTTTGTCCTCCAATGACATATTAGACAAATATGATTAATATGAATAACAGTGGATTAGTAAAATATGAATACTTAAAGTGAAGAAATAGTAAAATTCAAACTGGTAGTCATGGGCGAGACATGCATGCCTGTGTCCATTTATTTTTTTATTTATTTTTAATAGTTCTGGACATACTGAGTATGCAAACAACACATGTTGGTACCATCCTTTCCTTCATACCTGCCCCTTTTCCAAAGGGGCCCTCCTAATTGGGGATGCAGGTCACGTCATTGGGATTGTGAATGATGCATTATGGGGGAGTTCAGCATCTAATTGTTATTTGAAGCTGTGTTTTTCACTGAAGTGAAAACAGATTATAGGATCCATGTTTTTATCCTATTGCCTATACAACTTCTTGCACATCTTCACAGTTCAGTTGTATACTTGCCAAATTAATATAGTTGCTATAAATGATTGGAATATGGAGGAAGGAAAATGATTACTTAGAGCCTAATGTCATAGCGAAAATGTAAATACACAGTCTTTCACTTCCATGAAATAAAAGACTAATATAAAGTGATTAGAGCTTAATTCTGAGAGACAGTAGGGAATAATTGTAGCATTTGTTATAATTAAGTGGAGTAAGCTACCATTATTTATCAGATAATAGGCTAACATATTTATGGGCAACTCCTATTCTAATTTTGCAGCTCCTTTTTGTGGAGGAGGAAACTTAGAGATGTCAGCATGTGTGAGATGAACTGTCACTGAGAGGCTGCTCAGATTGACTGCCTCTGGAGCTAGTAGCCAGTTCTTCCTCAACTGTGGGGATTAATTCATTGAATGCATTTATGCTCCTGAATTCTTATAACAGTGAGGTGTAAGCCCGTTCAATTGATTAATGAATGACACATCTACCTGATTAACATGTGAGTCACCCAGCAGCACAACTCATGAATGTTTAATGAATGCAAGCCTGAGGAGAGGAGTATTTATCATAATTTCAATTTTTGTATAATACTAGCCTATGGGGGAATTTATGAAATTTCAATGGAAAATAAGTACACTGTTTATAAGTTAGAAAAGCACCCTACCTTGGGCCATACTTATATGCCCCATAAGAAAAATATTATCTAAATAATTTAAAATTGTTCTTCACACAACAAAGGAAGTTTTCTTCAATCATCTTTAATTTTTACATGTAGAGTGCTATAACAGACTGTTCAGTCAGCATTCACACATTGCCAGCTGAAAAGGAGTTAACATTCCTGCAAGTTATTGAAATCTGTGATACCTGCATTGCCTTACTATCACAGCGACCGAGAAGAACTTCACTCAGATTCATAACCCCAAAGGGCAGCTTAGCAAGGTTTGAAACCACAGCACAATACATGCGAAAGATCAGATCTGAGTAAGCCTTCCATTTGTTGGAACTGCCAATCTTATGACAGGAACAGTTTAAAAGTTTTGTTTGAAAAGCCCACACGATTTTAGGTGAATGTGTTTCTGACAAACAGGATTTAAAACTATTTTGAATCTTGTTTGAAATTTAGTCATATTTATGTATGTAAGATCATATATGTGCAATTCATTGGAAATGTACTTTTCTATAAGAAAGTCTTGTGTATCACAAGTGTCAATTTTATATTCAAAAAAGCAGCTGAAAGTAAACACATTATCACATTGTTCCTGTTTAAAGAGCAGATTTTCTCACATTATTCAAACCAAATCAAGATTTGTGTCAGTTGCATTTGGGAATTCTGCATGTTGTCACCTTTTTACAGTATACCATCTATGCCTTCTGTGTGTGTATTTTAGAGCATGCCCATATTGTTGAAGAAGCTCTATTGAGGCTTTTTGTTACACATTTATTATCTCTCTTAGGTCTCAATTTCAGAACACAGCTGCTTCAGATTCTCGTTTGACAGTTTTTGGAAGCACAACACCTGTTTTATAGGACCAACACTAGGAGTAGGTTCACATGTTCAAGAAGATCACATCAGTGGTTCATCTGAATTACACACCCCCACAGGCTTCTGAGATGAACCTCACTTGGAATCTTCCAACAGCTAACTTGCTGACTCTGCTTTGAACATAAACTTTATTAAAGCTATGGCATTTGATTGCTGAAATAATATCAGCACACATTTGACTTCAAGGAACTGGTGCCTCTATAATGGTGTTGATAGTACTTATTTTATAAAAGGCACCATTATCTTACTTGGTTTTATGACATTCCCTCAATGCAATAAATTAATTGCCTAAACGAAAATCTGAACCATATTCCAAAGTAAAGACATTTATAATACTTTGCATTATAAAGTCTTCTTGTTTGTTTATTTATATTTAGAAAAAGTATTTTTAGGTTTTAAATATTTAATCACTTTTGTTACACAATATATCAATAGAGAAAATAAAAATGTGATCCTCAAAAAACCCATATTTCTTACTAATTTGAGAATTCGTTACTTACTAATTTACTAATAAAGTGAATCTTATGTGGCCTAATTATCACCATTTTACTTGATTTTGATATAAAGTAACAAAGAAATGTGCTAAAATTTAAAAACTACAGGTGCTAAGTAGTCTTCACTTTTTTTTTTCTTTTTCATTAATTATTAAAGGGGCTAGTATGGAGATGAAAAATACAGAACTCTAAAGTGCATCTACACTGGCACTGTATCCTCGCTCCTATCTATGTGTGCTGCTCCTGCCTGATTACGTCAAGAATGGAAATTAAAGCAAACTGCACCTTCTACATTCCAATCTTTCTGTTTATTTGTCGCAGGACAAGTTGCAAAGGGAGCCTTGATTTAGTCATCAAACACAAGGGAACCAAGAACTAGCAGTAAGTTGACAGTAAGGTGATAGTTGTTGCTATACTGACATGCCTTAATCTTTTTTATTAAAATTATTATAAGTAAGTATCACTTTTAAGCTATCTCAATTTTATTCATTTGGTAAATTATGAACATTGGAAAAATTATGACAATTTAATTTTTTTGTTGTTGTTTTTTCACTGTTCAAGTTTTATGTGGTGTTTTGGTTGGCATAACACTTGGGTAGGTGGTTGCATTATTCCTACATAGAGTTTACTTCTTAATTACATGGAAATTTATACTACTGATACATATAACACAAAAAATAAGATTCCCTGGAACAGTTATGCACAAGACGGGCAGTAATGGATTTACATACTGGATCCCATGTTTGGTGAACTTTCATAACACAATACCACATTAGGTTTGAAGGGCAATTGCAGTATATGCCCCCATAAAGTGATATCCATACATGATATAAAATACAATGCATTCAATCAAATTTTAAAAGTCCTCATAGTTTTTACCAGTATATGCAGTGGTATTTCAGCAATGGTGGAACTCTGTATTAACCATTTTACAACTACACAAGTACCATTCATCATCAGGATACAGCTGTGGGGTTGTGCACACCATTCCTATTTTTAATGTCAGGAACTGATGTTTCCCTGGGTCCATCTTAACACATCTGCACTCATTGGAGATCATATGAAGAGGACAATGTTGGGCTGGAGAGATGGCTTAGTGGTTAAATGCTTGCCTGTGAAGCCTAAGGACCCCCATTTGAAGCTTGATTCTCCAGGACCCGTGTAAGCCAGATGCACAAGGGGGCACATGCATCTGGAGTTCGTCTGCAGTGGTTGGAAGACCTGGCACATCCATTCTCTCTCTCTCTTCCTATTTCTGTACCTCTCTCTCAAATAAATAAATGAATAAAATATTTTTTTTAAAAGGAACTATGTTCACATCTCCCACAGAAATCATGTGGTGGTCTAGACAGTGAGGTGGTGTCTACAAAGTACAGCTCTTTTTGGATCCCCCAAAGTGTATCTGAACTCTTCAATCATGCCTCTTTGTCAGGCGTCAGGGTCATCTTTACAACATCTGAGATGCCATTCTGTTCCAATATGCAAGCAACACTAAGGACATCATCCTTTATTCCGTAGAGAAATCATGGTGGAAATGTACCAGCCTAAGATTTTTCTTTATACTTTCTACCAAATCTGCCATTGACAGTCGAATGGCCCATGATGTATTGCCTTCCAGTTTGCTTACCTCATAGGCATTGTTCACCACCTGTTTGTGAACCTCCTTCCATGGTTTCTTCTCCACATCAGTGGGTACAGATTCTTCAAGTAGTAGACAGGGACATTCACCCCACTCCACACAGGAACCCTAGAATCTCCATGATCCCCAAAGACACATCCATGCAAGCTCAATGGGTGAACTCGCAGCCTTTCTCCCATCAGGTAACAGAACCTGGCTGAATTGAGGTTTCAACCACTTCCAATAACATGGTTTTGGGGAAAGCCACTTATCTTCCAAGCCACATAGGTCAAGGTGTCCACTGGATTGAAGACCACCACAAGCAGCATGCAGTGGGGGTGATATTTCACCACATTAGGAATGATGAACTTAAAGATTTTCACATTACAATGGACCAAATTAAGATGACTTTCTCTCATTGACATGCACAGCAGTGATACTAACCAGATGTTACAGTCTTTGCCAGAGACAATTTTGAGTGTTCAACGTTGTTGCAGTCAGGTTCACATTGTTAGCAGAAATCACCTGACCAAGAACAGTTTTGGGGAAATAAAAGGCTTTATTTTGGCTTACAAACTCAATGGGAAGTTCCATGATGGCAGGGAAAAAATTATGTGATGGCATGAACAGGGGTGGATATCACCCCCTGGCCAACATAAGGTGGACAATAGCAACAGGAGAATGTGCCAAACACTGGCTATACTACCCATAAGCCTGTCCTCGACAATACCCTGTCTAGAGGTGATAATTCCCAAATCTCCATCAGCTGGGAACCTACCATTCAGAATACCTAAGTTTATGGGGACAACTGAATCAAACCATCACATTCTGTCCCTTGCCCCCATAAAGTGATATCCATACATGATATAAAATACAATGCATTCAATCAAATTTTAAAAGTCCTCATAGTTTTTACCAATCCTAATTATGTTCAAACATCTCCATAATCTAAGGACTTTTAACTGAGCCATAATACCAAAAAAAAAAAAAAAAAAATCCCTAAACAAACCATAATGGCACAAAATATATATTCACAGTGCAAAAGATGTCATTTGGCATGGCAAAGAAATATTCAACTAATACAAGATTTAAACAGGGCAAACATCAAACTCTGTAGCTTCAACTCCAACAATTCTAGTCAGTGACAAGTCTCCAAGTCTGATAATTCTAACCAGCAAAAAGTCGCTGGAGTTCCAATTCCACCCCTCCAGCTACGCTACTCACAGTCCTGGAAAACTCCATCTACAGCCAGCAGCTCTCCTTAGCAGCCATCACATGATCCTGGCATCTCCACTGGGTCTCCACTCCAAGCCATGGTCCATCCTCATGGCTCCATCAGGTGTCCATGTAGGCATCCAGCAAACCTGCTTCACACTGCCCATGGCCATTTCCAAAACACAAGACAATGTTGCAAATTCAATGACCCTCTCTTTCCTGCATTTCTCATACTCCATAATACCAAGTAGAATGCCAATTTGTTAATCCAGGGGGGGAATAAAGCAGACTTTGAAGAACAGGACACTCCATGAGCATTCAGCCCCTTGAAAAGAGTCTACATTCTTCCTGTTGTCCCAATGCAAGTCAGCTGGCCCAATGTCAATGGTTGTTATATCTCTCAATTGCAGCTGAACAGGCAGCAGTTTCACCCAAAGATTTCATTTCATTTTTTTCTGTGCCATCCTCTTCTTGCACCAGTCCATTTCAACGTAGTGCAACCCTATACAACTTCTTAGGACATGACCATAACAGAAAGCCTCTCACACAAGCTGTTTGTAGCCCAGTCCAGGCAAAGCTCTTTCTCTCACAAGCCAAACCTCACAGTCCATAGTTTTTACTGCATTCAGGCCTTTCAACTCTGACCAGAATAGTCTATCAAGCTGTACTTACAGCACTGCAAGGCATCCCTTAGGTCAAAGTTTCAAATCCTTCCACATACCTCTTGAAAATCAGCTCCCAAAGACCAAAGCCACAGGGTCAGGTGTCTAGCAGCAATGCCACTCCTGGTACCAACATTACTGTTGCAGTCAGGTCTGCATTGCTGGCAGAACTCACCTGACCAAGAGTAGCTTGTGGGAAAAAAAAAAAAAAATTATATATATATATATTTAGCATTACAGACTCAAATGGAAGCTCCCTGAAAGCAGGGAAAATGATGGCATGAGTAAAGGATGGATATCAACCTCCTAGCCATCCAACAACAGATGGACCACAGCAAGAGGAGAGTGTGTCAAAGACACGCAAGGGGAGACTGGCTATAATACCCATAAGCCCACCCCCAACAATACACTGCCTCCAGGAGGCATTGATTCCCAAATCTCCATCAGCTCGGTACCTAGCTTTCAGAACACCTAAGTTTATGGGGGACACCTGAATCAAACCACTACATTCTGTCCCTGGCTCCCATAAACTGAAAACAATCCATGATGTAAAATGCAATTCATTCATCCAACTTTAAAAGTCCTCTTTTTTTTTTTTTTTTATCATCTCTAATGATGTTCAAACATCCCCATAATCCAAGGTCTTTTAACTGAGTCATAATACCCCCCAAAAATCCCATAATGGCACAGAATACACATTCACACTGCAAAAGATGGCATTGGGCATAGCAAAGAAACATTCAGCCAATACAAGATTTAAAACAACCAGGGCAAGCATCAAACTCTATAGCTTCAACTCAAACAACTCTAGCCAGTGACAAATCTCCAAGTCAGATAATTCTAACTAGCAACAAGTCTCTGGAGTTCCAATTCTGCCTCTCCAGCTAGGCTACTCAGAGTCCTGGAAAACATCATCCAGGGCATGCAGCTTTCCTTATGTATTAGTCAGGGTTCTCCAGAGGAACAGAATGGACAGAATGAATTGTATTAAAAGGAAATTTATTGGATTAGCTTATACAGTCAAGCAATAGCAGGTTGCAGGTCCAAGAGTCAAGAAACCCGGTAGCTGCTTCAGTCCACGAGGCTGGAGGCCTCAGCAGTCCCAGTCCGGCACTGAAGGCCTGGAGGCTTCCTGGAGAGACGCTGCTCTTGAGTCCACCCTGGTCTTCAGTCCACACTGGAGAGCAGCAACACCAAGCAGCAAGTACCAAGCGGAAAACACCAAGCAGCAAGTACCCAGTGGCAAGCAGCTAGCAGCACCAGCAGCCAGGTGGGAGAGAGAGCCTTTCTTCCCAGAGCTCCTTTTTATCAACCAGCCCCCTCCTCCAAGAGTGGCCGCCCACTCTGGGCCGCCCACTCTGGGGGAAGGGCTTACCCCTGGGGGAAGGATTCTTCCTTTAGTTAATCCTTCCTCAGAGACACACTTATGAGGAATGTCTGTGGATTCCTAAACAAATCAAGTTGACACAAACTTAACCATCACATCTTACTAGCCATCTTGTGGGCCTGTCATCTCCACTGGGTCTCTACTGAAAACTACTCTACTGAAACTCATCCTACTATTGAAGTTCATCCTCATGGCTCCATAAGGTCTCCATGCAGGCATCTAGCAAACCTGCTTCACACTGCTCATGGAAATTTTCAAAACTCAAAACAGTGTTACAAACTCAATGACCCTCTCTTTCCTGCATTTCTTATACTCCACAATATCAGGTAGAGTGCCAATTTGTTAATTTATGGGGTTGGGGAATAAAACAGGCTTTGAAGAAAAGGACACTCCTTGAGCATTCAGGCCCCATCAAAAGACTGCATGCTTTCTCTTGTCCCAATGCAGATCAGCTGACCCAATCTCAATGTTTGTAATCTCTCATACAATTGACAATTGCTGATGAACTGGCAGAAGTCTCAGCCCAAAGATTTCTTTCTGTGCTATATCTCTCTGCTCACATCAGTCTGTTTCTATGCAAAGCAACTTTGTACAAGTTCTCAGGATATAGGCATAACAGCAAGCCTTCTAGCCCAGTTCAGGCAAAGCTCTTTCTCACCCTCACAAGCCAAACCTCACAGTCTATAGATCTTTACTATTCATGTCTTTCAACTCTGACCAAAATTCATCAAGCTGTATTTTCAGCACTGCAAGTCATCTCTTAGACCAAGGCTTCAAATCCTTCCACGTTCCCCTTGAAAATGACCTCCAAAAGGCCAAAGCCACACAGTCAGGTGTCTAGCAGCAAATGACACCACTCCTCAGTCCCAACTGTACTGTTGCAACAAATGGAGAAGGCTTCCATGCTGGAGATCCATCATTTCTCCCTTTAGTTTGTCTTTGAGGACATCAACAAGTGCAAGCTCATCTGCCAAGTCATTCATTCAGGTCCTTATGGCACAGGCCAATAGAACCTACCCCCATGAATTTAGTAATCTTATTCTGCGGTACCTGTTCTTCCTTGAGAAGGTTCATAATCAGCTGATCCTTGAGACTTTGAGACTTGCCATCCTGTACCAGGAACCAGGAAAGCTCAATGGACAGGTGAGGGGAGATAGCATCTGGATTCAGTATTAACAGCAGCTTCAGCATCAACATTTTAAAACTGTCTAAGAAAGTTCTCTCATAATGTATTTATACAGTTTACAAAATTTAGAATATGTTGAATATATATATGCATATATTATATATATATATATATATGATTAAATTATAGTGCCCTGTCTCCTTCATAATATATTTTATGAGTTGATATTTTAGTATATATGTTATATAAGTAAGAGTAAAAGAATTTGAGGAAACTGTAGTTTGCTTTTGCAAATATACTTCCTCCTTTGCAACATGGAAAGTTATATTCAATAATATTTTCTTTTTTTTTCATTATTACAGTCATGTAATCTTTCCTACTTTTTCAGTTATAAAAATGTATTTTTGCTGGGCATGGTGGCACACACCTTTAATCCCAGCACTCGGGAGGCAGAGTTAAGGGTATCACCGTGAGTTCAAGGCCAGCCTGAGACTACAGAGTGAGACCCTACCTCAAAAAACCAAAACAAAAAAAAAAATGTATTTTTGAGCTTGGCATGGTGGCACATGCCTTTAAGCCCAGCACTACGGAAGCATATGTAGGAGGTGAGTTCAAGGCCAGCCAGAGAGTTCATTGTGAATTCCAGGGCAGCTGGAGATAGAGCAAGACCCTACCTTGAAAAACCAAAAATATGTATTTTTATAAATATTTACTTAAATTTCTGCCTCACAAAACAACAGGAAAGCCACTGTTTCTATTCCTACAGATGTCCTAGAGTTGTATTCCATGTGGATCTGTCCTTATCTAAGCTCCCTCTCTGTTGGCAAGCAAATCTGACATTGATTCTCAGGGGAACCTCAAAGAAACAGAAAATTCTGAACACACTACATCTGGTTCTTATCTAGGCACTATGGTGGAGAAAGTAAAATTTTCAGTCAAAAATCTGGGTCCATAAATTATGTCCCCAACTTTTCCTACTTCTGACTTCTGATACAAGTTTTGAGTTTTTCCATTTTCCTTCTCATGGGTGTTTGCCTTGCCTTGTCAGTGGAAAATTTAAAATTCTAGTTTTTAATTTTGAACTTGAATTAATACTTAAGCACTGCTGTTGCAATGTCATCAAGTGTCACCCTGAATGCCATTTTTGGTTTCCTGAGTTCTGTTTGGGCTCTTGGACTGTTTTGTTGTTGTTTTTTTCTGCTTCTCAAATAAAATGGTAATAATTGTTTTCTTGGGATACTGGGTAACCAAAGGGATTTTTTTAATGTGGTCATTTCATAGTAAAAGGTAATAAATAGCAAATTGCTGAAGTGATACAATGTTACATACCTAAAATCCCAAGACATGGGAGGCAGAGACAGAAAAATTTCAATACCTTTCAGGCCTTTCTGGGCTACATAGAGAGTACTAGGCTAGCCAAGGCTATATTGTAAAAGACTGTTTGCTGCCCTCCACACCCCAAAAAAAAAAGAAAAGCAAAAAGGAAGAAAGAAAGAAAATAAAGAAGGAAAGGGAGGAGATAGGAAGAGGAGGAGAAACAGAAAATTAGAACCCTGGGTAGAACATGAGATCTAGACACATTTGGAGATTTACCCACCTGAACTAGAATACACAATGTTCTTACAGATGCATAGTTTTTCTTATGCATGCTAGATCTTGCTGGATGGTTTGTTTGGAATATAAAAATTGGGTTTGTCTTATTAGAATGTAGATGACTTTATAAAAATGGAAAAAATAAAGAAGTGGAGCAAAGGCAGACGACGGGATACTGGTACTCTTGGTGCTGAAAGTTTGAAGTAGCTTTGGATAGGTCTGAAGTAGTACTGGATAATGATGCTGTTTGATATGCCATGGTTGTTGTGCATGTAACGGTGGGATCACAGTTGTGCAGGAAGAGAGTCAGCAATGGCTGGTCACATATCTCAGCCATCCAGATAGACCACAAGGAAAACAGGCTGAGGAACAAAGGGAATTTGTTTTGATGCCTGAGTCATTTTGTATTGATCCTTCATGTCAGATGTCTCTTACTGAAATTGATAATAGTTTTTATACATCTTTCATTTTCCTGGGAGATGAGGAGGAAATTTATACTCATCTGTATTTTACATCTTATAAAGTATTCACTCTTATGTATGCCAGTGGTCCTCAAAGTTCATGCTGCATCAGGATCACCCACAACCTCAGGCTCCAGTTCAGTAGAGCCTGGGTTTGTCAGTCTTGCTACAAGGCCTTGACGCTGTGAGTTAAGATAAAATTTTGACAACTAATCATGCAGAATTAAGCCATAGGCAGTTCATTACAAGAATTTTAAAATTTATTTACTTTTAGTCCATTTCTTTTACCTAAATAATTTTAAAGATTTAACTAACAAATATAACTGTTCACATTCATGGGTGACATTTTGATGCATGTATACAAGGTATAATGCTCAAAAACAGATTAGCATACCTGTCTTCTCAAACAATTCTTACTTTCTTATGGTTACAACATTCAAAATTCTTTCTTTTAGTTTTTGATGTTTTAATGAATATCAACATATGGCTATCACTATAGACTACCCATGAAAAATGACTGTGAATAATTTTTGGCTATGGTTTATCTAAAACACAAACATATGCAAACATGTGCATGTGGAATATCTATTTAAAAAACAAAAAATCAAATTCTTCAAAAATTAATTTGTAAATATCAAGATATGTTCTTCAATTAGATGTTTCTTGTATTAGAAGTCAAAAACTCTTACGCTAATCTTAAAATGATGAGTTTTAAATCACAATTTTTAAAACTATTTTCATTATTTATGAGAGACAGTGAGAAAGAGAAAGAGAGGATGCACTAGGGCCTCTTGCCTCTGCAAAGAAACTCCAGACATGTGCAGCACTTTGTACATCTGGGTGTATGAGAGTTCTGGGGTAATTGAACCCAAGATGGCAGGCGTTTGGAAGCAAGTGCTTACAGCTAAGCCATCTGTCCAGGCCCATTAAGTCACAGATTTGACATTTCATTTTTTTTTTCCTATCATACAAAGGACATGGGCACAAAAATAAATTCTCAATGCTGGTGAACGACGTCTGGACAGGTCTGTTATAGAGACCTCCTATGGATCTACTTCATTGACAGAGTGTGAATGTCGCAAAGACACTTCAGCTTCTCCCAGAAAATTGTCATTGTAATATAGAGACAAAGAAACTAAATGTTTTCTCAACATAATCTATTACAGGCAATAACGATAGAGTGGAGCCTGGTTCTTTTCTATGAAGCAGAGATAACACACATTAATACATAAAACATGGGTTGGTGAGCATCTTACACATGGCAGTTAGAGTCTAGAGTGATGGGTATGGTTGGTGAATGAAATGAAAAGAGACAAGAGGACATGACATGGTATGGAGAAGGACAAATCCCCCTTCTCGTGTAAAGGTTACCCTCTTCTTCAATATTTATGAAATCAGAGAACAGATCATTTGAATATTAACAAGCCCACAGATGATTTTTAATCACACTCACAGTTTGTAACCAGTGATTTGAGAGAATAGTAAATTAATTAGAAGCTCATCCAAACCATTTCTTTCAAACAATAATCATCTCAGTTATAATTCTGGAATGAACTGAAAAATTATTATATTATCAGTTCAGTGTCTTATGTCCTAAAAGATATTCAGTGTTACTAGTAGAAGATAAAATCATATTCTTAGGAGAAAGATGCTAATATTAATATTCTGCTATGAAAATGTGGGAGAAATTAAAACCTTGCTCTGACAGAGAATCATCATATTTCTTTATTACATAGAATTCTGTGGTGATCTTCAAAATTCATTATCTGTGAAAATATGAATGAAATGTAAATAGGAATCTACCAAGTCTGATTTAATTGAATAATTCTAAATCACAGTATAAATAAATACATCATGTTTTTGTAAATTTAGAATGATATAGAATAAAGTAAATTTACATTGAATACTCTACTAATACATGGTACATCAAAGATCAGCTCTTGTGAAGTTGTGATTTAATTACAGTGACAGGCATATTTCGTTGCTGAGAAGGGAGCATCGTGTTTATTCATTCCCTTAAATAAACCTCTTCTACATCTATAAGGATTCCATCTTTCTTCTGATTTTTTTTCATATAATTCATCACATGTAACACTATTATAGCAAAATCTTTGACATATAGAATCTGATCTGTGTTGGTATTGCAGATTTTTTTTTCACTGGCCACATTTTTGAAAATTTATTTTTCTTTTGACATTCTAACGTGACTTTCATAAGGGTGCAGTGGCTATTTCTGAATTCAAAGTAACTTACCATATGGACACAAGAAAAACAGCAGGTGACTGATCATTAAGAAAGGAGATGCTTTGCTTCAAAAGCATTTGATATCAGCTGGTTTTCTGTGGTTGCAGTGACATTGTTAGCAATAAGTGGCTTAAAAGAATTGAATCTCAGCTGGGCCTGGTGGCACACTCTTTAATCCCAGCACTCAGGAAGGAAACAGAGGTAGGAGGATTGTCATGAATTTGAGGCCACCCTGAGACTACAGAGTGAATTCCAGGTCAGCCTGGGCTAGAGTGAGACCCCACCTCAAAAACCAAAACAAACAAACAAGAAGAGAATCTCTTTGGTCACCATTTGGTGTTTAGAAGTCTACCTCCTGAGAAAACCCTGGGGAGAATCCTCTATCCCATTTCTCTCTTCCTGCCTCTGTGAAATGACCATAATGCCTTTCTTTCCTGACTCATAGCCCTCATGACAATCTCCAAATACCTCTTAACATCACTTTCTCCTCTTTGATTGTCCCTGCCTCACTTATGAAAATACCTCTTGTATAAATTCAAATTTCCAAAATTCACATAGTTTGCACATAAGATCCTCAAGTTAATATTGTCTGTAGAGACACCATGTTAAAATTTCAGGATTGGTACATTACTCCTCAGGAGACCAATTTTTCTGCTTACTTCTCAATACAGTCTATGAGTATTTGACATTAACCAAAAAGACAATGTTTCCCAATTAACAACTACCACTTGACTACTGATAATTATTTTCTTTCTATTTATGAAAACTACTGAAACTTCTTTCAGTTTAGGACCTTATTCTATAGATAGTCCTCTGGTCCAGGAAGTGATGACCACCCTCTGCTCATGCCATCATTTTTCCCTGCCATTGTAAAGCTTCCTCTTGAGTCTGTAAGTCAAAATGTAACCTTTTCTTCCCACAAGCTACTCTTGGTCAGGTGAGTTCTGCCAGCAATCCAAACCTGACTGCAACAGTAATGTTGCTACCAGAAGTGTGGGATTGCTGCTAGACACCTGACTGTGTGGTTTTGGTTTTTTGGAGCCGATTTTCAAGAGGAATATAGAAGGTTTTGAAACCTTGGCCTAAGAGACACCTTGCAGCGTTGTAAGTACAGATTGATGGACTATTTGGGTCAGAGTTGAAAGACCTGAATGCAGTAAGAACAATGGACTATGAGGTTTGGCTTATGAAGGTTAGAAAGAGATTTGCCTAGACAGGGCTACAAGCAGCTTGTATGAGAGGCTTGCTGTTATGCCCATGTCCTGAGAAGTTGTGCAGGGTTGCGTTGCATAGAAATGGACTGGTGTATGCAGAGGGATATGGCACAGAATGAAATCTTTGGGTTGAAGCTTCTGCCCAGTCAGCTGTAATTATATAAGAGATTACAGCCTTTGAGATTGGCCAGCTAACCTATACTGGGGCAACAGGAGGAATGTAGACTCTTTAGAAGGGACGTGAGTGCTCAAGGAGTGACCTGTTCTTCAAAGTCTGCTTTATTCCCCGCTGGGTTAACAAATTGGCACTCTACCTGGTATTAGGGAGTATAAGAAATGCAGGAAAGAGAAGGTCATTGAATTTGCAACACTGTCTTATCTTTTGGAAATGGCCATGGGCAGTGTGAAGCAAGTTTGCTAGATGCCTGCATGGAAACCTGATGGAGCCATGGGGATGAACTGTGGATTGCAATGGAGACCCAGTGGAGATGCGGGGACCATGAGGCAGCTGCTAAGGAAAGCAGCTGGCCCTGAATGAAGTGTTTCAGGACTGTGAGTAGCCTAGCTGAAGAGGAGGAATTAGAATTCCAGAGACGTGTTGCTGGTTCGAATTATCAGACAAGGAGACTTGTTAATGAGTAGAGTTGTTGGACTTGGACCTACAGAGTTTGTGTTTGCCTAATTTAAATCTTGTATTGGTTGAATATTTCTTTCCTATGCTGAATGCCATCTTTTGCAGTGTGAATGTGTATTTGATGCATTATGGGTTTTGGGGGTATTTTTTTTTTTTTTGGTATTATGGCTCAGATAAAAGACCTTGGATTATGGGGATGTTTGAACATTATTAGGGTTGATAAAAAATGTGGGGACTTTGAAAGTTGGACTGAATACATTATATATATTTTCTATCATGTATGGTTATCAGTTTATGGGGGCTAGGGGCTGAATGTGGTGGTTTGATTCAGGTGTTCCCTGTAAACTTAGGTATTCTGAATGCTAGGTTCCTAGCTGATGGAGATTTGGGAATTAAAGTAGTGTATTGTTGAGGGTGGGCTTATAGGTGTTATAGCCAGTTTCCCATTGCCAGTGTTTGGCACCTGAGGTTGGCCAGGAGGTGATGTATACCCTCTGTTCATGCCATCATTTTCCCCTGCCATTTTGGAGCTTCCCCTTGAGTCTGTAAGCCAAACTAAACCCTTCTTTCCCCCCAAACCTGCTTGTGGTCATGTGATTTCGGCCAGCAATGCGAACCTCACCGCAACAACATATGTAAGCACAATGTATATGATCGCTATTAGACTTGTTATTTTTACCTCTCTATTTTCATCCTCACCTGATAAAAAGGCTTTTTTTAAATGCCACTTCAATCAGGCCCATTTTACCAGGTGAGAATGTATCTCAGTGGTGGAGTGCTTGCCTAACAAAATACTATCCCCAGCAACGCAACAACACTCCTATATTATCCATTCTCCTAACACCAAATCTGTGCTGTGAACTGAAGGTTACTATTATTCTTGATTTTTTTTTTTTTTTTTCAATAGACTTTATTTATTTTTTACTTTTTTATTGACAACTTCCAAACTTACAGATAATAAACCATGAAATTTTCATCACCTCCCCCCTTCCCCTTCACAACTCCATTCTCCATCATATCTCTTCCCTCTCTCCATTAGTCTCTCTTTTATTTTGATGTCATCTTTTTCTCCTCTATTGAGGGTTTTTGAAAGTATTTTTAGGCACTGTGTGGTCATGGATATCGAGGCCAATTTCTGTGTGGACAGTTGCATTGTAAGGAGTGGTGCCCTTCCTTTGGCTCTTGCATTCTTTCTGCCACCTATTCTGCAATGGAGTATGAGCCTTGGAGGGTGTGACAGAGATGTTTCAGGGCTGGACACTCCTCCATCACTTCTTCCCTGCACCTGCCCTTTGGGTCACCCAGTGGTCACCACCATCTGAAAAGAGAAGCTTCTCTAACCAAAAGTAAGAGTAGCATTAATATATGACTATGAACATTAAAGTATAGAGCTTTTAGGGCAGTTTGGTGAGAATAACATATGCATTTAGCCAGACAAGAGCAGGCATTACAACCATAAGGCTCATGACCTCCCCTGCCATAGGCTTTTGATTAGGTTTTCAGTACCAGGCATTTATTCCCTCCCATAGAGCGGGCCTTCAGTCCAATCAGAGAGAAATTGGTTTCGCCCAATTGCATCCATTCAGTCATTTGGCCTGTCTGGTCAAATTTGAGGGTTCCAGTGTCCACTGTTTTCATTGCTGATGACTTCTGTATCCCATAGGGCTGTATGTAGTACAGCTTTTTCCAGATTTTTGTTGGCTGGTCTATAGGGAGAAGGTTTTCTGCTCAGCACCAGCTTGATTTCTCAGGGACCTTGCAATCAGGCATGTGAAGTCTTCAGCAATAGGGTCTTGCCATCTGTTTCTCAAGGGAAACCAAGGGCCTTGGCAATAGCCTGTAATGTTTTGGAGGTAACATGAATCTCCCTGGCCATTAACTCACTGGAAGGTATCCCATCCCTGACACTGAATATTTTCTATTAACAATCTATGGTTTCTGGATGTACCATTATTCAAAAAAGTAGGTTTTCATATGTCTTGTTCAGAATAACTTGAATTTTTATTGACCCTCCCTCCACCCTTCTTTTATATAATCTCTTCCCCTGGCCTTGCTTAGGCCTTTCCCCTCCCTGTAATCTGTTCTACTTACATATATGCAATATCATCTCCTTAAGTCCTTCTCTCTCCTACCTCCCTTAAAGAAGTTTTCTAGCTTACTGGCCTCTGCTATCATTTTTTGGTTACAGTTCACACACAAGTCTAAACATTTGTAGCTAGGATCACATATAAGAGAGAACATGTGGACATTTGGCTTTCTGGGCCTGGGTTACCTCTCTTAATATAATCCTTTCCAGATCCATCCATTTCCCTGAAAATTTCATAACGTCATTTTTCTTTACTGCTGAATAGAACTCCATTGTGTAAATGTATCCCATCTTTATTATCCATTCACCTGTTGAGGGACATCTAGGCTGGATTTTCAAGGTAGGGTTTTGCACTATCCCAGGCTGACCTGGAATTCACTATGTCGCCTCAGGATGGCCTCATATTCATAGCAATCGTCCTACCTCTTTCTCCCAAGTGCTGGGATTAAAGGTGGTGTGTGCCACCATGCCTGACTGCTTTCTTATAAAGATATATTTTTTGCTAAATTATTTATTCACTTGATTAGCAATTCCTATCTATTGTCTTTCCTACTAAAATATATATCTATTAAGAAATTCAGACTTGACAATGAACTACTTGTTAAAAACTACTTAAAATGTCAAGATTTTGAAAAAAAATATTAATAAAACAATTTGAAAATTATTTTCTTGAACATAAATATCATTTGGAAGCATTCTGCCTTTAATAAAATTCAAGGTCACTATTTTATTCCATATTATTCAGCTTCACATCTCTAGAATGAACCTCTATGCCAGACACAGTTAGATAGATAGAAGGGAAGTTCTGTAATGGCAGAAGAAAGTTGGGCCTCCTTTCACAGACCCATGCCCAGAGAAAAGTCACCACCAAAAGCAAGCAAGCACGCTTAAGGAACTCCAGGCAATGCACTTGCACTTTGCATATCTCAAACTAGAATTCAGATCACCTGCAGTGACACCCCTTCCAGCAAGGCAGCTGGAAATAGAAGCTTTAATAAAACTCCTGAATCTATTGGAGGACATCGATTCAAACTACCATAGTCATTATTATAAAATTAATTTTAATTCATTTTAATTTATCATTGTTAATGTTATGTGTTATAAAACAAATATTTGTAGAATGTTCAAGCTTTTCATCTATGTATAATTCTATCCACTATAATAAGGGTTGGTAGCAAAAGTTAATCTTGAAAAGTGTTCTTATTAGACTACCATAATTAAGCTAGAAATTTGGGTGGAGAGGGGATGCTAGGATTCTAACCCAGAACTCAGTACCTTTCACATGCTTGGGAAGAACTTTACCACTGAACTGCACCCTTAGCTCTGAGGTAAAAATTTTTAAAGAATAGAAAGATTGAATGTAAAGACATCCTGATAGAAAATTAAGAAAAAAACAACAATGAAGTATAGTGTTTTAGTTAGCTGCATATTGCTGGTATGAACATCCAACCTAGGCATAGTTTATATGAGGAAGGGGTTTATTTCAAGATTAAAGGTCCAGGGGGAGGTTCCATCAGTGGTGGAATAAGCGGTTTTAATATATTCATGGTGAGGGAAAAACAGCAATAAGCAAAACAACAGCACTGCACATAAATCAAAAAGCATCAAAAAGATCATGCCCCCTCCCTGCCCCCTGCCACCCCAGAGTTCAGACCTCTCTACCTTCAGCCAAGTAGCTTGAGATACAAGTGACAAGCTTTAATTAAACACCTGAGTATATGGGGGACATATACTCAAACTACCACACCAAAGTATTACAAAGAGTAAAGAAACAAAAGTTCAATGTGTTAGCCTGTACCTACAGGCCTTATTAATCCAAAGACAAAGGCAGAAGTAGCATTTGAGGTGATGGCTTAGTGTTAACCTGAACCACTTAGAAAGATACCATCTCTTAAGACAGAAGAGAATGTGAGAAGAGAGGAGAGATGAGACAAGAAAAAAGAGAACAGAAGGAAAACAGGAAAGGAAGGATTCAGTCAGTAAGTTGTGAGTCAACTTTTAAAAAAGCTTATATATATGCAAGTTGAAATTCTTTTAGTGAGAATTATTTGAAGAAATAGTGTTAAAAATATGCCTCACTCTCCGTTGGAGAATCTGCTTCTCTTTATTCAGATGGATGCAGAAACTGAGGAAAGAATCAGCCCATTGCACCTCACCAGGGCACCAGATGAGCCATAGAGTTATAGGGGAAATGAGCAAGAGTGCTGCTTTATTGGTGAACCTGGTACCAGCACAAGGATGAAGGAGACAGGCACAGAGAACACTCAACTCGTACCAAAGCAGATATCCAGAGACACAGAGACTCCCAAGTCCTCGTCATGAAATAGACCTAAAATGAACCCAACATCGCTCAGGGAAATTTGTGGAAGAGTGGGAGGAAAGACTGTTAGAGCCATGAGGTGGGTCATTATACACAGAGTCATTGCCTCTCCCACATGGCTACCCCTATAATGCAAGACCCACATTACCCATGGGGGAGGACAGGGAGAAGGCGAATGATGGTACCATCATGACTGTATATACACTATATACATAACTAATAATAAAAAATAGAAATACTCAATGAAGGGCTGGAGAGATGGCTCAATGGTTAAAGCACTTGCCTTTGAAGCCTAAGGACCCATGTTCCATTCCCCAAAATCCATGTAAACCAGATGCACATGGTGGCACATGCATCTGGAATTCGTTTGCAGTGGCTAGGGGCCCTGTCATGTCCATTTCTCTCTCTCTCATAAATAAATAAATATTTTCTTTTTTAAAAAAGATAAAGAAAGAGCTAGAGAGATGGCTTAGCTGTTCAGGCGCCTGCCTGCTAAGTTAAGATTGCCTGTTCTATTCTCCAGATCCCACGTTTCGCCAGGCATAAAAGTGACGCAAGGGTGCAATACCGCAATTGCCCACAAGGTGGTGCACACATCTGGAGTTTGTTCACCGCAGTTTATAGGCCACGGTGTGCCCATTCTCTCTCTCTCTCTCTCTCTCTCTCTCCAAACAAAAAAAAAGGTAAAAGAAAAAAAAAACTATCTTGAGAGATGGCTTAGTGATTAAGGCACTTGCCTGCAAAGTCAAAGGACCTTGGTTCAATTCTCCAGTACCCACGAAACCCAGATGCACAAGGTGGCACATGCATCTGGAGTTCATTTTCAGTGGCCGGAAGCTCTGGCACACTCATTCTCTCTTTCTCTCTCTCTTAAATAAATAAATATAAATAAAAAAAAAAATATCTCCAAGTTTGAAGAAAACTATAAATGATTATTTTTATTTCTTTAATTTTTTAAATTTTATATTTGATTTTTTTATTTTTTGAGATAAGGTCTCTCTCTAGCCCAGGCTGACCTGGATTCACTATGTAGTCTCAGGGTGGCCTCAAACTCTCAGTGATCCTCCTACCTCTGCCTCCTAAGTGCTGGGATTAAAGGTGTGCACCACCACCTCCTGGCTTTTTTTAAAATTATTTTAGAGAGAGACAGAGTGTGAGAGAGAAAGAGAGAGACAGAGGGAAAGAGAGAGAATTGGCACACCAGGGCCTCAGTCACTGCAATTGAACTCCAGATGCTTTAGCCACTTAGAGGATATGTGTGACCTTGAGCTTGCCTCACCTTTGTGCATTTGGCTTACATGAGATCTGGAGAGTTGAAGAGGGGTCCTTAGGCTTTGCCGGGGAGGTCCTTACCCACACAGCCAAGTCTCCAGCCATATAAATGCTTTAATCAAAGAAGCTTATTAAGGACTGGAGAGAGAGTTTAGTTAAAGCACTTGCCTGTGAAGCCTATGGACCAAGGTTTGATTACCCATGTAAGCCAGATGCACAAAGTACCACATGCATCTGGCATTTTTTTTTCAGGGCCTAGAAGGCCTGGCCCTAACAAACTATTCTCTCTCTCTCTCTCTGTCTCTCTCTCTTAAATAAATAAAATATTTTAGGTAGTAGCTCATTAAAGCCATGTATAAGAATCATGAAAACGGAAACCTTTACGATGACACATAATAACAGATTGCTCAAAAATGCTGCTAACAAAAAGCCTAAAAGCAGCAAGAAATGAAAAAGATAAGTAATATAATGGGTATGTATATGAGGGCAGCAGTAGACTATTTTTCAAAGCAACCAGAGTAATGACAGTGGGACTCATACTAAAAAAAAAAAAACATAATCTATCTGCAGTTCTATAATAAGTGAACATGTCATCCATAAAAAATGGCAAGGGGAAGACTTTGGGACATAAAAATGAAAGGAAGTCATCGTCAGCAGGACAATACTATGAAGAATATTAAACAAAAACCTACCATGCTGAAAAATTGATTCCAGATATAATTATGGGTCAGAACAATAGGGACAAGAAAACAATGTTTGATTAGTACACACAGTGTATGAGAAACAAAATTCTCACATTTCTTTTCTTTTTTCTTTCTTTCTTTCTTTCTTTCTTTCTTTCTTTCTTTCTTTCTTTCTTTCTTTCTTTTTTGGTTTTTCGAGGTAGGGTCTCACTCTGGCCCAGGCTGACCTGGAATTAACTATGTAGTCTCAGGGTGGCCTTGAGCTCACTGTGATCCTCCTACCTCTGCCTCCCGAGTGCTGGGATTAAAGGCATGCACCCCATGCCCAGCTTTTAAAATTCTCACATTTCTTAATGAAAGAACATGAGTGATGGTCACAGTTAAGGGCAAGAGTGAGAATAAAATACTAGCAAATAATGTATGCAATGGACAATGTGCTATGACCAATGCCCCTGTAACTGGAAGAACACAAGGGGCTCCAAAGGCCCAAGAAACATGGCTACTTTTATAGCTAGTAAAGACAAATGGAAAAGGTAGTGAGTAATTACAAGAAGGTTACAGGCTTGTAACATTTTAGTTACTTTTCCATTGCTGAGAACAAACATCAGACCAAAAGCAGCTGATGGGAGGAAAGGTCACATTTGGCTCTCAGTTTCTGGGGATAGCTTCATGATGGCAGGGATAGGATCAAAAAGCAAAGGCTGGTCATCACAATATTGCCTCAGCAGATGAAAACAGCAGCAAAAGAGTGAGCCAAGTTCTTGTAAGGGGGAACTGGCCATAACACCCCTAAACCTACCCCAGAAACACACCTCCTCCATCAAGGCTGCACCTGCCATCAGCTGGGAGCACCCAGAACACATGAATTTACGGGGTCATCTGAACAGTAAGCCCCCATCATCAGTTTGAAGGAAAGCCATGAATCACCAACATAAATAGAGAGGGTGATAGTGTTACTCACGTTTCAGGTATATGGAAGCAGTCCTTTTAGAAAAACAGCTTTCTGTTCCCTAGTAGAGGTCAGCACCCTGTCTTTCCTTTGAAACACGGATTCTGACACTTTTACTTTTGGCCTCATGGTGGCAATGCAGTTCCAGAAAATGTACTGTATCCAGAAAGAAACTGGGAAAAGGCATGAGCTTCTGGAGACTTTCTCCCACACCCAGCAGCTGTGCTGGCATTACCAGGGCCAGCTCTCAATCAAAGGAGCTTCAGGTCAAATAGTTCAGCTTTCTACAATCCATTTGGAGGAAGGTCACAAGAGTTGACAATGATGTTGACATTATCTTCATAAGAGCCCCTACCTAAAATATTAACCTGCCAAAACTGTAAGACCAGAGAGAAATATGATAATTCAAAAGGAACAGAGGGATTATTAAAATATCACTTCATAATATCCTAAGAGGCTTTTGAATCATGAAATAAATTATATGAACATTAAAATTATTTTTAAAAATCATACTTTAATTATAACAATGATAATGGTAAAAGGTACTATGTTTTAGGAAATAATATGAGGATATTAAATGAAAGTGTGATTATTCAATCTGTAGCTTGCATCTCTGTGCTTCTATCAGTCTCTCTCTCCCTCCCTCCCTCCTTTGTCACTCCTTGTCACCATCCCTGCCTTCGTTTCTCTTTTTCCCACCAACTCATGACATGCCTGCACACAAACGTGCATAAAAACAAACACATACACACTATCTCTACTTCCATAATCACTCCAGTCCATAAGACACTTCATTACGAATAAAATCCACTGCTACTCTAGATCTGCCTTCCATTTCTTACATGAATCTGCTGCCAGTAGCTGATCTCATAGGACTTATTAAAAACTTATTAACAAATCAAAAAGATACATTACTTAAAAGGGGCATGAGCCTGGCGTGGTGGCGCATGCCTTTAATCCCAGCACTCGGGAGGCAGAGGTAGGAGGATCGCCGTGAGTTCAAGGCCACTCTGAGACTACATAGTTAATTTCAGGTCAGCCTGGGCCAGAGTGAGACCCTACCTCGAAAAACCAAAAAAAAAAAAAAAAAAAAAAAAAAAAAAAAAAAAAAGAGGCATGAACAATACATATGGTGAGAAATAAATCTTTGCAAGAAACATACTGTAAAAGATATTCAGTGATATTTTGACTTAATAACAATCCATAATAATAATAATACAATACTAGAACACCCAAATAAATAAAAGTCGAAATGAAAATATATTTAAAAATTGAAAAAAATATTAAAATATTAAGTTCAAAGCACAGCTAGAACTCAAGGAAGACATAGTATCTAGATAGAACTTAGAAAATAGAGGAAGGAAAAATTCAATGAACACAAAATAGGAACCATATTGAAGATAGTAAATAAAATAAAAATGAATGAATATTGATTAAGTCATAATAAAAGAAAATTAAAAATAATATTTAAAATAAATTGTGAAAAAATAACCCTAAAATGTAAATGAAAGAACATACATATTTATATTAATTTCCATTAAGAAGGAAATCAATCAAAGGCATTTGAAAAAATTGTGACCATATCTATGAGGAGTTAATCAAATGTTTGAAGATTTTGGATGATAATGTAAGTTATATTCATCTATTAACATTGAGGTAGGTCTTAGTAAATTACGTGGACATCACAGTTAAACAAAATATTATTTTAATATACAGCAGAAATACTAGAGAAATAAAATGTGTCATTGCTATGTCATGGGATAGCCTTAGTTAGGTCATATGCCTTCCTTCACTCAACAGGTTGTGTGGCATTTCTGTTCTCAATATTTGTGGTTAAAACAGGAAAATCCTCAGCAGTAAGAACTCATTACTTACAGACAGGCTGCAGAGAAATGGAACTATAAAATGCAAGTTCAAAGGGAACTTAAGGCAAAAACAGAGTAACGCCCCCAAATAGAGAAGTGATGAATTACTATGTCAGGAAATATCAGAGAGGGTGAGAAAAAAGTAAACTGATAACACTATCACATTAACTCAGGAAGTAAACCTTGAAATACTCTAAGATACATTTAGATTCACTCATTGGACAAGAAAAACAGAAGAATGTGTAAATACCTGAACCAAAGAATGAAAGGAGGAAGTAATTAAATATTTATTGAAAGTTTTAAAATAAGGCAGAAATATATTTGCATATTGTTATAAATGCTTTCTCTCACTCTCACGCACTGTCTCTGTCTGTCTCTGTCTCTGTCTTTCTTCTCTCTGTCTCTCTCTGCTCAAAAATAAAATAAAATGTATATATATAGAGAGAGAGTAAAAAAAGAATCAAGATTTAGAAAGGCAAAAGATTTAGAAAGGCAAGATCTCTCTTTTTATGTTTATCCAGGTGAGTAAGAGAACTAAGTTTTTTCAAGACCCACATCAGATCTCATCTGGCGCTTTTTTGAACATCACCTTTATAATTTCAGCTTTAACTTTTAAAATTATACATTATATAGCTCATTACTCCAATGCTACATCAAGTATGCCTTATTATAGATAAGGAAAAAGCAAAATATAATGAAAGTCATTGAAATTCATTTAATTCTCCATCAGAATATAACCATAAAATTGGCATTTACTTTACTGTTACAGAAGAGTATATACCAATTGTCTTTACCAATAACAATTGTATATAATAATGGTTCAATGTTAACATATGATTGTATATAACAGTTGTTCAATGTTAAATTACAAACTCGCCACTGTAAGGCAAGCATGATGACACATGCCTATAATTCCAGCACTCAGGAGGCTAAGACAAGAGGACTGCTGTAAATTTGAGGCTAGTCTGGACTATATGGCAAGACCCTGCAACAGTGCACTTTCTCTAGTCAGTTCATCATGATGTCTTACTTGGTTATTTCAACTGTCTTCTGGTTACCAGTCTCCTTATTTGTAAATCTTTTGCTCTTAGAGTCCATTATCAAAACAGCAAGACTATTATAGGTACACCATGCAAAATCTATTGTTGAATTTCTAACCTAATCAGCATGGCACCCCAAATCATCAAATAACACAGAAATCCTGAAATGATCTGACTTGTCTAATACCCCGACCATTTCACACTACTTCGCCTTTCTCCCGCTTGTCACCCTGCAGCTGCCTTCTTTGTTGTGTTCTCACCTCTGACACTGCATTTGCAGTGCTGTTCTCTGATGCCCTTATATTCATTACTGTTTTCCTCCAAAATACTAATAATATTTTGCACTTCTCTTTCTAAAATAAGAATCTTCCAGTCTTGCATTCAGTTTGTTCTGTTTACTGAAGCTGTTCATGGCTGACAAATTGAATAAAACATGACAATATTCCAGGAAAACATTTAATGAATAAATGAATGAATCAGAAAAAAAATGAAGAATGTGTTTTTGTATTGATCTGATAAATTATCCTTACTATATTACTAGAAGCAAATATTTTGAAGACAAGAATAGTATAAGATGATTTGGGTTAAAATATACACAAACATGCCATTTGAAAGCTCAAATTTTATAATTAACTAAAATAAATGTGTGTGTACCTAAATGCATTGATGCATCTTTGTGTATATTAATGAAGGAAGAGAAAATGGAAGGAAGTAAGAAAGAGATGAAGATAAGAAAATGAGGGAGGAGGTAGGAGACAAAGGTGTCTTAGGTAGGCCAATACAATCCAACCTGTGAATAGAAGTGACAGCTGTATATAAAATTAATATGTGGGGCTGGAGGAATGGCTTAGCAGTTAAGGGATTTGCCTGAAAAAGCCAAAGGAAGTAGGTTTGATGCACAAGGTGGCACATGTGTCTGGAGTTCAGTTGCAGTGGCTGGAGGCCCTGGTGTGCCCATTCTGTCTGTCTGTCTCTCTCTCTCTCTTTTCTCTCTCTCTCTCTGACTCTCTCAAATAAGTAAATAAATAAATAAAATTTTACAAAACTTAAAAAAATATTAATATGTGTCTTTATGTGTATCTGTATATAAGTGGTAAAAGGAGAATACTAGAAGTCATCATTTTTAAGTTATTATTTTGATTTTCAACAATTATAACATTTTAATTTTAATAGAGTGAGAACATAAAAGACAGAGTTAAAGGAGTGCTATGGTCTAAAAGTGTGTGTTCCACACAGAATTTCTACGTTGAAATACCAGCTCCATGTAAGTGTTTTAAAAGGTAGTATTTTTTGGAGCTGATTAGTTCATGAATGCAATTATACAGGAAGTTCAATAGACTCCTGCCCCCTTCCACCATGTGAGGGCATAAGTATTAAATTTGAACAAACTGTACAGGGTACCTGGACCTTGGACTTTTCAGTACACAGAGCAGGGAGATATAGATTTTGGTTGTAAGCTACCCAATCTATGGTATGTTGTTTAGCATGCTAAATGATAATGCTAAGAAACAATGTTTCCAGTTCAATTTGATATATTTACAATTTGGGCTTTTAATTAAATTAGACATGTTACTTAAATCAACGTTATATTTTATATTGAACAATTTTTTGAAAATATTAACTGCTGTGTTTTATGAAAATCTACTGTAAAACAATTTTATCTTTAAAAATTATATTTCTCATATTTTAACAAAATATACCATCTCAAAACATAAACACACTAAGAGTCCAATTTCAGATGTAAATTAATGTTGGCTACTATTTCTATTTAACGATAATCTGCTCACTATACACATTTATACCCAAAATTTAGTAGAAATATTTTTGGGATAATATAAGTTATCCTAAATGTTGTTCATTTCTAAGAAAAGTTGCGCTTATGAAATTATTTTCATTTGTAAAGGCCAATGCGGAATTTAAAAAGGCTTAAAAGGTCATTTGTGAGTGTGTAGGAAACATAGACATAAAGCCAATATAAAGAAAGGTTAGCCAAGTGTTGTACATTGGAAAATGAAGATTTAAATTTAAATATAATTTTCTCTAGAAAAAAATTCCAGCTTTATGAATGCATATTTAATTTGTATTTTTGCATCTTTTTATAATCAAACAATAGACCTAGTAAAACTTTCAAGTAATATTAATAGATGCAGAAGAAAAGTATACATTGAAGTAAATTTATGAGGGTCTTTTACATTCCTTTGTAGATGTCAAATGAATGTTCCTATACATTGTGAATAACAGCTTGACAATGAATGAAACTACAGTCTTAACTGATCAAACTACTCTATTGTGATATGCAAAAAGGAACAATTTAAATAAAGCATCTCAGAATTTATATATTGAAATATTTAATTAGTTGCATTATCATATTATGAGTTTTCTCCCATTCTTTCTTCTAAGAAAAAAAGAATTATTGGGATGGATAGATGGCTCACTATGTAAAGCCACTTGTTTGCAAAGCCTGACATTTTGGGTTCTATTACCCAATACATAAACCAGATGTACAATGTAGCACAAGCATCTGGAATTCATTTAGAATGGCTGGAGACTGGCATTCCTCTCTTTTCATCTCTATATATCTGCTTGCAAATAAATAAATACATAAACAGAACAACTATAACTTAGGTTGAAGAAGCAATCTAGCTATGTCAAGTAACATTTACTAGAGTTTCATAAAGACAAAATATATTTGATACAAATCTAACTACTGATGGAGATGAAGCTGAAACTCTTGGAAGGTGATTCCACAAAGCTTCTTCAACACTGGTGTTGTGGGTGGTGGAGTAAGCTGGCATGGGCAGGTTTATCATATGGCTGCTTATCTTGGTTGTGCCCACTTCGAGATTTACTGTGATACTCAAGGACAGAAGGTATTTCATGAGCAGAATGAGAATCAAATATTTAAGAATGATAGAGTAAAAGGACATAATAAATAAAATGTAAAATGTAGTTCACATGAACAATCTCTAAGAGTTTTATCTCCAGGATGTGATGACTTGCTCTTGTGTTCTGATAATTTAAGCCAGGACAATACCAATTCCAAGCAGGCAGAGCTCATAAACTATATGGAAGAAACTGCTATATAATGCTCTCTTTAAAAATGTTATATATCAAGTACTCTTCAAGATATAAGCACAGGCAAAAATCCTCTGAAAAGGCCTCCAGGAGCATGGAAAATGACCCCATAGATTGGCAAATGGGATGGTAGGCAGCTAAGAAGTTTCTTCACAACATAGAAAATAAAAACCACTGTGAAGAGACAGTCCACAGCAGGAGTGTTTGACCTTTTCATATCGCACTATGACATTATCCTGTACAAATGATTTGCAGATATATAAGGTCTAGGGTGTCACAGATAGGCTTTGCCAACTATACATCAGACAAGAGATAACTATCCAGCACATATATATATATATATATATATATATATATATATATATATATATATATATATATATAAAACTGTGAAAGTTAAACACCAAAAAGTTCTTCCAACCAATAAATGGGCTAATTAACTGAACAGTTCTCAAAAGGGGAACACAAGTGATAAAGAAATATTTAAAAAGTGTTAAACATCCCTAAGCATCAGGAAATGCAAATTAAAACTACTTTGAGATTTGATATCATCACTGTTGGAATGGCTAACATCGAGGAAACAGAGGAAGGTAAATGTTGGTGAGGATGTAGGGAAAGAGGATCACTTATTCACTGGTCAGAATGTAAAGTAGGTTATATCACTCTTGGGTATATATCCAAAGGAATCTATTTCCCACTATAGAGATACTTCCATATGTTTATTGTTGTACTATTCATAATCAATAGGTAGGAAATAGAACCAGACAAGGTGTCCATCAACAGATAAATGTATAAAGAAAATGTGACACATTTACACAGTGAAATTTTATTCAGCCTTAATAAAACTGAAATATATTCATAGGAGAAAGGATGTAACTGGAAATAATTATGTTAAGCAACATAAACCAGACTAAAAATGACAAAATAAGCCAAACTACGACACAGAAAGACAAATACCTTGTTTGCTCTCATATGTGAGTGCTATACTTAATATATATACAGATATACAGACACACATATATAAAACCAGTGTGTGAGTATAGCCATGAAATTAAGTAGGCAGCCAGGAAGAGGGAAGAAGAGATTCTAGGGGAAAGGGAGGTGGTAGAACAATTGTGACAATGGTCAATGGAATACATGTGACATGAGGGCGGTAGAGAAGCTATTTGGGTGGAAGATGACCACCAAAAGGGCACAAGGGACTTGGACAAGGAATAAAGTGATAAATAAGCAATAAGTTCCATATGTACAAAAAAAGCCATTATGAAATCCATCACTTTCCACACAGACTAACCTGGAGAATTTCTGACCTCTACCTCCTTAGTCATCAGCTAGATAAAATATGCTCTTTCCATACTGCCAAAACGGTAACATAAGTGAGTAAAGGAGTAAACCAAAGAATATTTACTGCAACTGCTATATAATTAAATATTTATAGCAAAATTCAAACCTAAAAACTGGCATCATTAATGTTAAGAACTGTCATTATGATTTTTATTTTTCTCTAGACATACAAGCTAATATTTTTCTCCCTCCATGAAATGTATGTTTTTCATCAACCAATTCTCAAACATGTAATGTTTCTTCTGTATACAAAGGTATATGTGTAATAGGTTAATGTCACATTTGCTAAGTGGTAACCTTGAAGGAATTCCTTGCTATAACATCCCTTTACACTGTCAGAGGAAAACTGCCCCGTGTGTTTCAACTGTTAATTAATAGCAATTACTGAAGTAAGAAACATTGTGTTAATCTGATTCAGTCAATAAGACAAGACCTTGTGTTCTGCCCAGTTGTTTTTGTTTTCCTTTCCAAACAGTTCAGATTCATTTTATTGTCTCACAAGTATCATAGTATTCCTGAAGTGAAAATTTCACAAAGTATGCTACAACAGAAGACTTGAGACCATTCTTCAATAGTGAACCATGTGAAAGTTATTACCACAAATGGGGATAAAGAGAAACCCTATAAATACAATTGATATTTTATTTTGCAAATAAGCTTAGCAAATCAAGGGCTAATTATATGTGTAAAAAGTGCTGACAATGTACAACAGGATTATACATAATGATTTCTTTGATTATAATTTTTCTTATCCTATTGAGGAAAATCCACAATAATTTAAAATAGAGAATATTGAATCCTTCATTAACTTCACAAGGCACAATGCAGAAACCAGGTTATCTCTGTCATGCAGGCAGTCAAGAGAGCAGAGCAATCAAGCAGGTCCAGAAGTGAGTGGTCCTGCCTAATTTTTCCACTAATCCTTCTCATAATCTCCTAAATAATTCTCTCCCTTTGTGGCTCTACGTACCCACAGACCTGCTGCTTCTAAGCCTGCAAACACAGAAGCCTGAGGTTATAAATCTGCAGTGTCTGATTTATTCTCTCATGTATTTTAAATTTCATATTACCTACAATGTTGAAATAGACAATATAAGTAAAATATTAAATTAAATTTTTAAAAGTCACATTTTTTAGGAAATATGCTGTTACTTAAAATAGTAAAATTTGTAAGCATAGCTGCAGATATGAATTACCTTTATTCCTGATGTGGTAATGACCTTGAACACTAATTGATCCAAGGTGGACCAAATGTCCAGACTGAAGAACAGGATTTATAAAAGCAGGCCAATTTTATTGTTGATAAATCCATTTTAAAAATAAATTGAAGTACCAAAGCTCAAAATCTGAGAATCATAGACTTTCTCTTCACATGGACATATAAAACAGCTGCCAATGATTATAGTCTCACAGGGATTTCAGGCATGAGAGCATGAACTAAAAATCATATTGAAGTGAAATGTCTGCCTTGTTTTAAAGTTCTGTAACACAAATGGTCCCTCCACTTCCATTACATAAATAGTACAATATCATTGGCTCATAAACCAAGTATTTTTTACAACACCAAAATGATCTTACTGTGGATTTCAACATTTTCATTGTGAGTAGATTTTTATAATGTTTACCATCTACTTGTGGAGACAGCCATATTTTCATGGCTGAAAGTTCAAAATAGTACAGTGCTATCTCTTTCATTCATCCTCCCATCTGTTTCCACCCCACCCTCATTCATTCCTTTCTCCATGATGGAGTTCTTTCCTATGGCTAGTAAGTAAATATGAGGAAAGTTTTTTTTTTTCTTTTCTCTCAAGGCTGAAATTTTTACTCTATTCATTGTCTTTCAGTAACAAAAAACATATTTCATTTATTTAATTATTTCCTTGAGATAGAAAGAAAGAGGCAGATAGAGAGAGAATGGGTGGGGCATTCATTGCCTCTAGCCACCACAAATGAACTCCAGATGCATGTGCCACCTAGTGCATGTGGCTTTATGTGGGTACTGGGAAATTGAACCTGGGTCCTTAGGCTTTGCAGACAAAAGACTTAACCACTGAGTAGTAAGATTTCTGGAAATATAAAGTAGAAAAATAAAATCTTATAAGAAATAAGCTACAATGACCTTGAGTAAATAACATTTGAAAAGAAAAAGAAGACTACTTTCAGTGTGAATCATTATTTTTTAGTTTTTTTAAAATTATTTAATGTATTTTTGGAGAGAGACACAGAGAGAGACAGACAGAGAGGGAGAGGAAGACAGATAAGAGATGGGCGTGCCAGCAGTCTCTCAGCTGCTGTGAATGAAATCCAGATGTGTGCACCCCCTTGTGGTCAAGTGCGACATTGCGCCCTTGTGTCACTTTGCATCTGGCGAAACATGGGACCTGGAGATTGGAATCGGGTTCTTAGGCTTAGGAGGCAGTCGCCTTAACCACTAAACCATCTCTCCAGCGCGTGAATCATTTTTTATAGTACTATCGCATTCACTGAAAACCTTCATTCATAGTATTTGTCCATGCTCCATGTTGGTTTTGATATTTTATTTTAAATATAAAGACCAGCAAAATCTATTTATAAATTTTAATTTTTAAGCAATTTAGGAGACATTAATAAATTTTGAGTAATTTAAACAACTTAGATGTTTTATATTAAATATAGCTATGTTCTCTATATATTTTTACTTTTCCCACCACATATGAAATAGGTATTTATGTTTGTTTGTTTGTTTTTTGTTTTGTAGGTAGGTGCATGTATAATTTTTTCTTTACTCTTGGAAGTAGTAGTTGCCACAATCTCATGTACTTTGTCCAAAAATTATCCTGTTGTGTTTTTTGTTTGTTTGTTTCAGTTCTTTGTGTTTGCCTGTTTGTCTGTTTTGAGACAAGATATTGTTATGTAGCCTATTCTGGCTTTCAATGAGTAGTAATGTTCTTATGCCAGCCTCCCAATTACTGGCATTCTAGGCTGTACCACACCCAGCTGGCATTATCCTGTCTAGAATATGTACTCAGCTTATTCCTCCAGTATCTCTTGCTTACAGTTAGTACAGATGATTACAATTATGAATAACAAACAGATGATTTCTTGTGCTAGTACCGTAGAGTCTCTGTTGTACTGACACATGATATGGATTACAGTTGTCTAAATACATATTAAATATATACATTTTCCAAATAAAAACTTACTTGAAACAGTAGAAAAGTACATTATTGGTGTATAGTTGAAGGAATAATATTGGCTTATACATTTACTTTATGATGTTTATATTTCAAAAAACTTGGATATTATCTTTTTCTCTCATGATAATGGTCACAAAAATTATACCATTAGGGCTAGTTGTGGAGTGTGTAAGATTTGTATGTCATGTAATGTCTCTATCAATTCAATTCTATATCCTGCTCTAGAGTCTGATGCCCAGCATCAGGTAACTTAGCAAATGCATTTTTCTTAGAGAAAATTAACATTTTTCATTTAAATTTTCTTTCTTATTTACCACTTATTCAAGTAACTTTTCATGAAATGGATTCAATAGAATTTATCACCTCAAGACAAAAAAGATATTAACCCATGTTAATGTTTAATAAATGAGTTTCTATTATTTTAAGATGAAACTGTTTAATATTTTTATTAATTCCTAAGAAGTATAGAGGGCTTTTCCTTCTAGATATGGTTATGTCTTTATTCTCTCTTGTACTGAATGTTTCTGACATAGAAATAACTCTTTGTGTCACTGAGTCCTTGTATAATAAACAACACTAAACTTAAGACTTAATAATCATCAACTTCATTGCCTTTACAAATATAAATATCAATCCACTCCTTCATAATGTACTGATGTGGGGAAAATTTATTTTCCATCTCAAAGGAAGATTTGATCATATTAAAATTAAATTCTCTTAAAATTTTAAATTAAAATTTCTCATATAAAGTGGTATATATTTATATCTTTATTCTGACTTCTTTACTGATTATTAGAGTAACAATATTATTTAACCATCATTACTTTTAGTCACATACAGTAAAACAAAATCAAATCAATGTTAACACTCCTCTAGGACCCTAGAGCATAGCCCCCAGAGCATAGCTTACAACTGAAGGAAAAATTATTTTGAAAAAATTGTAAAAAAAAGTGGATATGACTTTTCAGAATATATGTAGTTAATATATTTACATGAGATAACTCAAATGGTTTACAGTTATAAAATAATCAGCTAGAATAAAGATAAGAAGAACAAAAAGAGACAAATACAAATTTTTGTTTAAGTTCTTTTATGGTCATAACTATAATTAATTTGCCAACTATGTGCCAACTATTCCCTAAATTCAGGGAATGCTATAATGCATTACCAAATTTTCTGTTCTCAAGCTAAGGTTAATTCTACATTAATAGTCTTTAATCTGAATTTAACTACTTGAATTTACTAAGAAATTTCAATTTAAAATGATCCTATAATTGTTTTGTAAAATGTTGATTTTAAGCTCTTTAACAGAACCTCACCAAGAGAATTGTACCTTCTTATAATGTAAACACAGCTTCAAAAACTTACTCTGGCTCTACCATTTAGTCAATTAGAGTGTGCTTAGTAATTGTGACATGTTGGGCATTTCACAAAACTGGAAGAGACAAGAGCACTTAATGTTGTGTAGAAATGAAGCTTGTCATGACTACTTCTATTACCCATTAAGAAAACGTTATCCAAACTAGCAGCTACAGTAATCAAACACAAGGTGTGCTGTGTTTCAACAAATGCCTCTTAATTGGCAAAGGAAATAATAACGTGTGTAACCCAAAGCTGGTGGCTGACCACAGGTTTACAATGTACAAGCAGGGAAATGGACAGTTACTGCAGCTGCAGTGACTCTGTGGATAACTACCAGAGGACTCCATACATCGAGGGCCTGGTCTTTACCAGAACGTACTTTATTAAGACATTGGCTGCAAGCATCGTTGTTCCCAAGCCATCTGCATCACAGATTAGCCTTTTACAAACAGCAAGCTTCCACTCAGGTGTGATGAGAGGCAAGAATGAATCACAGCATTCTGGAGGGTGATACAGTAGTGTTTACAGTTATGCTCTAACCCCCCCCCCCAAAAAAAAAAAAGATTCAAAGTATCAAAGTACAGACAGCAAAAGAGGAGGCACAATGATATCAGAAAGGGGTCAGCTGAAAGCTTTTACATTTCTCTTTTTGGAAATAGGACCCATTGCTCCCCTGCTCTCTCTGAACAATAGTTCTTCATGATATCAGCAGAGATGTTCACCTGACTTCGGTGTCATTCCCTAAAGGAGACTGAATCTTTGGACAATTCAGTAAATCCAAGCTGCAGAGTGTACATGTGTGTGAATGTGTGTGCATGTGTGTGAATGTGTGTGCGTGTGTGTGTGTGTGTGTGTGTGTGTGTGTGTGAAGAGAGAGCGTGTTTTTGCTCATTTCAGCACAACTGAGTTGTTAACCATTGTTATTTTTATAGTAATAGCTATATTACATTTGACAGAAAGATGGACTGTGTTATTTTTAAACTTTGGTTTCCCACAGTAAACCACTTTGAAAAAAATCCATTCCAAACTGTAATTATTTTTGGGAAACAACACTGACTTGGTTAGGAGCTGAATCTCAGAGTTGCAATTCACATATGCTTCCTGATTTTCATTTTCCTTTCAATTACAATTATCTGCTGAAGGTTATGCTACAAAACTTGATAGGCTTATAAGGTAGATGCCCTCCATGTTGTAAATTTTATAACGTTTTCATTAAAAAAAATCTTAGGAGAACAGCAATGTATAAGAATCATGTGACATTCTACAAAATATTCTGGCTTATTTTCTATTCATGAAAAAGAAAACTTCATTAAATTTCTACATGATATGGAAATGCCCAGTTAAGTTGTGAGACTAAACACTTGCAAATTATATCCAGGAGTTTATTCTATAAGGTACAGGGAGTCACTGGATGTAAAATGTTAAAGGTGGTAAAAATACAGTTCTCTATATCTGAGCTCTCTAGAGAAAGAACAAACATTGTGTGTGTGTGTGTGTGTGTGTACACATATATGTGTGTTTGGCTCAAACAGTTATAGATGTTGCTTAGTCCAAAATGCACAATGAGAACTATCTGGGAGAGATCCAGGAGAGCTGATGTTACTATTTCAGCCCACAAGCCCCCATGCTAAGGCATGGCCACATCTAAGTCAGGGAACTGTTGAAACAGATGTGTGGAATCTGCTCTCAGCTGATAGAAATGGTCTCTTACTCTAGACAGGCCTTCAGGTGGTTGGATGAGGCCCACCCACTCAAAATTAACCACAAACCCTTCTTAGACTACTGAAGTGTGGCAATTTTTTAGGATAAGTATCTTAACAAAAGTATTAACATGTTTCCTCCAAGTAGGCCATTTTCAGGTATTGTGACAGTTGATCTCCACTGTCAGCTTGATTGGATCAGGAATGAAGTAAGGGACATGCCTCTTGGGAAGATCTGTGAGGGCATTTCTAGGAAGGTCTAACTGAAGAGAAACACCTTTCCTCAGAGTGGGCAGCCTTTCAATGGCAGCCTCCGCGTACAGATGCTCTAGGAAACAATCAGAGCTTTCCCGTCTGCTTCTGTTCCTTGCAGGTGAGTGCTTCTACCCTGTTGCTGCCATCCTTCATGAACACTGGAACCCAGGCTCATTTGCTTTCTAATGTGTACTTTAGAACAGTACTTTTCTGGAAATTCTCCAGACCAGGACCACATGTTAAAATCATTAGTTCTAAATTATGTTTTTCTGCTTTATCTTAAAATCTCATGAGAGGCTTAGGTCTGGCCAAGTGGGATAAAACTCCTCTTTTGTCTAAAATTGTTTAGGCCTTTACAAAGTTAAACCATTAGCCATAAAACCATGTTCTCATTATATGAATAATTTTTAGGCAAGTCGACCAATTTATAGCTGTTTTTGAACATTAAGGGAAGTAAAAATTTTAAGATCCTTAAAACAATGCATAACATATGCAGTAAATGACACTTCTAATTATGTGTATTTTATTTAACCTTGTAAAGGGGTGCTATGGAGGAGCTATTTGACTTTAGTTTGTGCTCCCAGGGTACTGACAGTGAGTTGAAATAATAAAATAGCCTGCATCTCTTCTGAATTTTTATGACAATACTCTTCTACCATTTCTAAAAGCAATAATTATTTAAATGTAATAGAAATAACAATTTTAATTTTTAAAAAGTTTGATAGGCTGATGAGATGGCTCAGCAATTGAAGACATTTGCTTGCAAACCCTGTCAGCTTGGAAAAAAAAAAAAAAAAAAAAAAAAACATATGAGGCATTTGTTTATGTGTGCACACACACACGCATATGCACACATGTCACATGGAAATAAATGTTGTAAAAGAAACCAGTTCTTCTGGGTGTGGTGAAATAAGCCTTTAAACCCAACAACTCTCTCAGGAGGCAGAGGTAGGAGGATTGCCATGAGTTTGAGGCCACCCTGAGACCACATAGTGAATTCTAGGTCAGTCTGGGCTAAAGCAAGTTCCTACCTCTAAATACCAAAAAGAAGAAGAAGGAGGAGGAGGAGTAAAAGGAATAGAAGGAAGAGAAGGAGGAGGAGAAGAAACCAATTCAGTTGAAATTACTTAGGTAGTCTGTGACAATTCTGACCCATACTGCAATGACGCCTTTAAAGACATTGCGTATTGGAGCTGGAGAAATAGCTCAGTTGTTGAAGCAATTGGATTGCTAGCATCAAATAGAGTATGGAGTGGTTGTGTTGGCCACCTGTAATCCCAGCACAGCTGAGGTGAAGACATGGAATTCTATGGGAAATCTGAGAAACCCGGCATCAGTAAAATGAAGAAAACAATAAAAAAGGACACTTGATTGATGTCAACCTTGGGCCCCCAAATGTACACACACACACACACACACACACACACACACACACACATGTTCACCACAAATACACAAAAGCACACAACATGATACAACATAAGACTTAGTGAACATACCATACCATACTTTGCCAACATAAGATGGCAGTACTTTAGTTAATGGAAGCTTAAAAAAGGCATATTATGAAACAGGTTTTTTACAACCTATAGGGTATGTTGTCTTCTCTATCAAACATTTTATACTGAGAAATTTTGTTAATCATATAATAAAGCTAAATATACTTTATAGCTGGAGAGGTGGCTCAGCAGTTAAGGTACTTGCCAGCAAAGCCTAAGGACAAGGGTTTGATTCCCTAATACCTATGTAAAGCCAGATGCATAAGGTGGCACATTTGTTTGGAGTTTGTTTGCAATGGCTAGAGGCCCTGGTATGTCAATTCTCTTTCTCTGTCTCATAAATAAATAAAATATATTTTAAAATATATATTTCTATGTGGCAAATTAGCCTGAGGAGGTAAAATAAAGAACAAGTTTTGAAATGGAATATATGAATGTGAACAGAAATATTGCTTGCCAGTATTTATTTTCTTCCATTTTGATATTATTTTTTCATACTTGGCTATGGCACTATTTTATTTTAGATATATATAAATCAATATAAATTGATATAAATCCTTATATACATATATATATATATATATATACATAAATATATGAATGAATGGAAGATATAAAATGTGAAAATGTACTGCAATGTTTTACATAATTCTTCCTACACATGTAATACAATATCTTTCCCAAGGCACAGGTCATTATCTTGTTTTCTTTCCTTCATCACCATTTGTTGTAATTAAAAATGTGTGTATATATAAGCATCAAATCCATTTGTATATTTTTAAGAAAATGCAAACATATTCCTAGAACTTCATAATTCCTTAGTACAACTTCATTCACTTAATAGAACGATATCTGGAATTTTTCCATATGTTCATAGAAAAATAAATTTGTGGTTGTAAGGACCAATGTGTACTCAAGAATTGTCAGGAAAAAAAATTACCTACATGTCAACAGAAAGCATCTCTGAAAATGAGAGTATGCAAAAGTAGGTAGTGCACGTGAGCTGCCAGCACTACGTAGCTGCAGAATGTGTTGCTGCAGAATGTGACAAGTGTGGATGGAGAAAGTACATGTCAAATTAATCACCCCAGCTCATTAGGAGATGGAGTATCTCCTATATCGACATGTTCAAGTTTTGTAAGCCCCTAAATAGCACTTTGAAGTAGAGCAATTAATTTTTTTCTTCATTAACTTTAATTATGCTTAGAAGCCTAGAGATCTTGGCGCTTTCAAAAAAAAAAAAAAAAAAAAAAAAAAAAAGCCTGCTTACTAAGTGGGTTTTCCCAAGTTCTCACAAATCACAGTGACACTGAAAGTATTCAGTATGGATCTCATTAAGAAGACAAATAAAGAAACAGTAGAAATCTAGATAAGGTATGTTAGCTTAAAGTTTCAATTAGGTCTAGAAACAGTGAAGTAAAGGAGGAATTATAACTAATCTCATGGTTCCTACAATTCTTAACATATTAATAAGTAATGAGTTTTATTAAGTACTTAATTGCCTTAAGTTTTAGCATCCCAAAGAGAATATTTACATGGCGATGAACAAGTAAAACGTATTGATAGCAATGCATTTCATTTATGAAAGTGGCATCTTGAACTGCACATCATCCTTGCTAACAGTCACTAACTAGCACATTTATATCTCTGCAGCTAGGATATCTTGGCATGCTATCTCATTTAAATACTATTAATATATTTGAATTAACTTGCAAATTGTTTTATGCTTAGAAGTTCATTATAAAATGAAGAAATTGTCTTTTAAATTAATATTTCTTTTCATGTTTGAGTTTTTAAAATTAATTATTTATTTGAGAGAGAGAGGTAGAAAGAGGCAGATAGAGGAGAGAATGGACATGCCAGGGCCTCTAGCTACTGCAAATGAACTCCCAACACATGCACCACCTTGTGCATCTGAATTATGTGGGTACTGAGAATTCAAACCTGTGTCCTTAGGCTTTGCAAGCAAGTGCCTTAATCACTAAGCCATCTCTCCAGCCCTTGTTTTTGATTTTTTGAGACAAGGTCTCACTTTGTATCCCAGGTTGGCTTAGAACACACTATATAGCCCAAGCTAGCCTTAAACTAACTGCAATCCTCTTGCCTTAGCCCGTGTGTTGTGATTTCAAACATAAGCTACCATGCCCAACTTTTATTTATTTATTTATTTATTTTGGTTTTCCAGCCGAGAATGACCTGGAATTCACCATGGAGTCTCAGGGTAGTTTCGAACTCACTGCCATCCTCCTATCTTTGCCTCCCAAGTACTGGGATTAAATCCATGTCCCACCATGCTTGGCTTCCAGCTTTTTTCATATTTATATTTTAATTTTTTAATTTCATTTTATTCATTTATTTGAGAGAGAGAAAAAAGAAGAAAGAGAGAAAGAGACAGACAGAGAGAGAGAGAGAGAGAGAGAGAGAGAGAGACAGAGAAAGAATGAGCATTCCAGGGCATCTAGCCACTGCAAATGTACTCCAAACACATGTGCTACCTTGTTCATCCAGCTTACATATGTCCTGGGGAATCAAACTTGGGTCTTTTGATTTTGCAGGAAAATGCTTTAACTGCTAAGCTATCTGTCCAGGATTCTTTTTATTTTTTGTTTTTTTTGGTTTTTCGAGACAGACTATAGCTCTATCCTAGATTGACCTGGAATTCACTATGTATTCTCAGGCTATCCTCAAACTCACAGTGACCCTTCTACCTTGGACTCCTGAGTGCTGGGATTAAAAGTGTATACCACCACACCCAACACTAAATTAATATTTCTTCTAGAAATTATTATATACAAATATACTTGTAATAATTTTTGAAATCTGAATAATTTGAAAATGAAAACATCCAATTATGAGTTAATACAATATATTGCATTTTCTATTAATTTCCTTATGTTTTCACATTTTGCTAGTTACGTGTGCATCAATTGTAGTACTTTCAAAATATATATACAAGTACATGAATATTTATGTTGATTTACATACATCACATTCATATATACATACATGTATTGGTACATATGTGTGAATATGTAAAAGTGAATAGGAAAAGGATAATAGTAACTGTAAAAAAATATTTTCACATTATCATGAGATAGTAAAAAGAAATGTACAATTACAATGTTAAAATTTATCATTCTAATATCAGTGCTATTTTTCTTCCAAAAAAACAATTAATGGAATTTTTCATTAAATTGATGATATTATTTAAAGACAGAAACTCTACAACTAGAATTAGCAAATGGTGAATACACAGGTAATCCAGCAACTCAATTGATGTATAATAATTGAAATACCAATGTTAAAATAATTAGTTCTGAATTTCACTTTCCTGATTTATCCTAAAAATTAACCAGAGGTTTGGGTCTGGCTGAATGGGAAAAAAGCTCTTTTATCTAAAATTGATTAGACTTTCACAAAGTTAATTCATTAGCCATAGAACCATATTCTCATTATATGCATAAGTTTTGGGAAACTCAACATATTTAGAGCTGTGGTTGAGGACTTTATTTGAAAATAATAAGGACTAATTCTATAAATGTGTACTTCATGCTATTCATAGGAAGGGCACATGAGAGCCTAGATAGTACTCTAATTAATTAGTGAGGACAAGCTGCCACTCATTGAGGCTGAGACAAGTGACACTTAGTATCTTGTGTGTTTATAAGCATCTGTAGCAGACAGCTTCAGGTTCGCTGAGATGAACTTCCAGACCAGGCACAGTTATGGAGGAAGGGATATTATTAATTGAAGCTTACAGATCCAGGGGAAGTTCCATAAGGGCAGAAGAAGTGGCCTGCTCTCCACAGGACCAGGCAAGAGAGAGCAAAGCCAACCAGCCACCACAGCACACAGAGCAAAACTACTGCCCAAAGGTCACACAGCACACTTCAGGAACTCCTGCTTAGGCACATTTGCATATCTTTACAATGGAATCTCAAACCCACCATTAACACCTTAAGACCAGCCCCCAGTGACATTGCCTCTAGCAAGGTGATTACAGATGCAAACTATACCTAGTAAAACACTGAATATATTGGGGGACATATATTCAAACTACCACAGCATCCTTTTGTGTTTGGGACTGAGTACTTTACCACAATGTTGATGTTCTGTAAGATTGCTTATTTTCTTCTGGCAACAACACAGCATAGGTCCAGCAATGCATCAGTTCCTGATGCCAAGTCTTTTTTTTTTTTTTTTTTTTTTTGCTTTTAGTTTATTTTCACTTGTCATGGGTTACATATAGGCAGGAGAAGCACACAGGTTGCAAATGAGTAGAAAAAGGATACATAAATGAATGACTTACAATACTTTCCTCAAACCTCTCTGTGCATTTGTATGGCTAAGTAAATATCCAAAATTTATGCATATATGTGTGCAAATATTGTGCTCTTTAAACTGTGTTTATATCCAGCCATTCATTAACATTCATCAAATATTTATTAAATAATTACTGTGTCCAAATGCTGAAGACTACATCTCTATGTGCTGTAGAACAATAAGTTTCTTCTTTCATAGAGTTTGAATTCTGGATGGAAGAAGAAAACAAGACAAAAGAAAAAAATCTATATGAAACTAAGGTATATCCTAAATAATGAATTTTCAAAATTTATTATTTATTTGGAAGGAGAGAGAGAAAAAGATAGAGATGGTGTCCATCAGGGCCTCTTACCACCACAAATGCACTTCAGATGTATGTGCCACTTTGTACATCTGGGGAATGGAACCCTGGGTGGTCAGGCTTTGCAGACAAACATCTTTAACCACTGAGCAATCTCTCCAGCCTCTCAAATCATGATAATTAAAATGAAGAAAAATAGAGAATAAAAGAGTCAGGGAAGAAATTAGAATGCAATTGCACCTGCTTGGCCAAAATTTTCCCTACACTAGTGCAGGTATTAGAAGGAAGCAAGAAAAGCAATCAGGGATTTGAAGGAAGAACATTTCAGATAGTGTGAACAGAACTGTCCAGTGCTGACAAAGAGGGTTGTACAGCTGAGCTGGATGTAGTGAGCTAGGGAGAGAAAACTGTCCGAAGAGGATTTTAAGAAGTGGTCATTCCAGACTGTTAGGTTTTGAAGGCAGTTTGTATGATAAGGCAGCATGTGAGAAGCTGTGAGATCAGAAACGCATATTAAATATTGCATTTTATTAAGTATGGAAGAAGTAACAATAAAACAGGACTGCATTCTCAAAAACATGGAGAGGAAAAAAAAAAATATTTATGTGCAGGTATATTTAGATCAATATTATAACACAACAGCCTAAAATTATCTAGTAAAATTTTCTACATATTAGCATACAATACAACTCATAAACACATGTATATTTGCTTTATTATAAAAAATCATGAAATTAAAGATATTGAAGCCATTTAAATTATATTTAGTGTATTTGGAAATTATATTGCTAACATGTAAGAAAATAGACTAATATGTTGATATCAGTAATTATTATATTGTAGGATATTATTAATTTCATTTCCTTTTGATATATTTTGCCATTTTGGTAGTAAACTTATTGGAATATATTTGAATAAATTTTTGTTAATGTAAAATATTTAAATAAGGAGTAACTATTTATGTCTGAAAGTTTTAGACAAGAAAGAGTTTTGATGAAGTAGGAATGAGAAAAATAATAGAAAAGCAGTCTGGGAAAATTATATATTGCAAATTTATGGTTTAATATTTTACTTATTGCTTTTCTTTGTGTGTTTATGTTTCATTTCTTATGTATTTTTTATTTATTATGATTTTTGATATCTGTGGATCATCTACTCTGTACTTTGCTTTCACTGGAGACTGAAATACTCTAGGGAGAAAGAGAAAAGCACCACGAGGAGGACCTAGTGATGTGAACATGCATAAGCAAAGGATCAAGTGGAAAGGAACAGCAAAACCAGCTTCAAAGACCAGCACAAACTGACCTGAAGGATACGAAAAACCACATGATATGCCAGAGTAACTGTGACCCACTCAGTAGTCAGGGAAAGGCCTTCAAAAGGTGGCAAGATTAAATTTAAGAGTAAATAGCAAGAAGGATCTTTTAATATTTAAATTTTATTTATTTGCAATCAGAGAGAGAGAGAGAGAGAGAGCAAAGAGAGAGGAATGGTCTTGTCAGGGTCTCTATCCACTATAAACAAACTCCAAATACATGTGCCACATTGTGCAACTGGATTTATATGGTCACTGGAGAATCAAACCCAGGTTGTTAGGCTTTGCAGGCAAGCACCTTAATTGCTTAACCACCTCCCTGGCCTAAGAAGGCTGACTTTTAAATGTATAATTTTACTTATGTGTTTTTCAAGGACAGCAGATTAATTATATTTTTCTGTGTAATAATATGTCCTGAATTTGAATTGATGATCTGATGTCTCAAAAATGTATTAATTAAATCTTTTAAAAACGAAGCTTGGGGAATGACATGTTTACCCAGTTACCATACTGTTTGAGAAATACAGAAGATGGCTCTATCTGAGGTGTACATTTGCTTTCTAATTCTTTACTTTTCCTTTCAAAAATATCTAGGGCTTGTTATTTATTATTTACAAGTTTTGTTTTCTTCATCCATACTTAGTAGTGAAATTGAAACTTCCTTCTGAAAGGCTTGCCTCACATGAAGAACCAAATCTGAAGACCAGATCAACAAAGCTAGTTCAGGTTTATTGGTGCAGCTCTCAGATAAGGTTCACGGGTCTCAAGACGGGAGGCCAGGGAAGTCACAACCGGACCTAAGATGGAGGCTTTTTAAGGGGTCTGGGGTGGGAAGATGATATGTCAGCTAGGAGAGGGTCTGTTTCCCTATACGGCCATACCTCGTGCACAGGAGCAAGTTGAGGAATGTAACTGTTTCAAGGAAGGGAGGGAGCAGAGGCCTCCTTATGAGGTCACAGTTAAGGTAGGGGACTAAGCTTTGGCAGGCAGGGGAGTCTTGAGCCTGTTGGCCCAGTTCATACTCAGGAATTTGGGGAATGGGGCTATCGGAGGGCATGGCCACAATGTTGGGTCTTTGTTCTGAGCACAGCCCTGCCTAATATTCCCACCTTTTTGTGTAGATGGGCATCAACTCAAGTCCTGGCTACTTTAAGCTGGTCAGGGACGATGTAGGGGAGGGGGAGTCAGAAGTTGATGATGGGTCCATGATCAAGGGAACATATGAGTGTAGGAGCATTTGGTTGATGGCCACCCTGGAAACTTCCCTGATGTGCTCCTGGAAGAAGCAGAGGAGGCAAGGAGCTATTAAAAGAAAAAGACAAATCATTCTTATTGGGCTCATAAGTGGGGTGAGCCAGAGTAAAGGCGTGGATTGCCACCAGCTTGGGAGGATGCCTGGCTAGCGAAGTGGCACTTGAGGTCTTCACCCAACGTCTGGAGTGCTTTTACTCGGGTCTCCACAAGGCCTGAATCGTTTATATAATGTAGCAGCATTCTTCCCTGAGAAAGAGGCACGTTCCCCCTTTCTCTGTGGTTAGTAAGTCTAGATGCCTCCTGTTTTGTAGTGTTACCTGTGCCAGCTGCGACAGCTGGAGCTGTAGGGATTGTATGGCCATTGCAGTGGTCTCCACCGCACCTGTGAACCTTCCAGTTAGGCCAGTTAGCTCTTGGGAGAAGTGTTGGGCTGTTATCAGGCTGTAGCCAGGCCTCCTGCTGCCAGGCTTGATGCTGTGATTGATGTGATTAAGCTTACCCCAACCAGTACTGCCAGTGTCGCTCCTCGTCTTCATCTTTGCAGCAGTCCTGGGGTAATTGGATGTTGTTGATCATATGCCTCTAATTCTCCCTTAGTAGATACTGTTAGGCTGGGCATCAGGGTGACTGGACTGGGATGCATGGGGCTTTCCAGTGAGGGGAAGCACAGTGGTAGAGTGATGAGTTGCAGAGAAACAACATCCCTGGAGGCAGGGACAAGTCCAAGACAAGGTTATGAATTTGTATGGCTGGGGGTGGGCATTGTATCCCTGCTGGAGCCTAGCATTCAGAAATATTGAGGTATGGGGGTATGAACAATGAGGAAGAAAGGGGATGTCTTGGGCAACTATCTACAGGGGTAACATTGGTCATTACCAGAAGAGGAACAAAGGCAGGCCCTTGGGGCCGATCACAAAGAAAACACATCATGGGGTTTATAGAAATGGAGTTTTATAAGAGTCCCAGGGACACGGAGAGGATTGTTTCCCAAGAGTAGTGGAGGGAAGAGTGGAGGCACTGTAAGGATAGGGAAGTGTCATGGCCAGTCTGATTGAGGACTGCCAAAGAGTTTTGAGCCCTGGAATGTTGCAGGGTTTTGATTATTTGATCTTACCCCTCCCATCTGACCCAGAAGGGTAGCAGAATCTGACTGTTGCTATGTGGCTAAGCCAGGCACTGGGATTCCATATGACAAAGGTGACATTTTTCCATTGATCTTGCCACTGATTCCAGGTCAGGCTTTTTGGTTGTTCTATTGCAGGCACAGTGTATGCGGTGTTACCTTGGAACAACAACATAGGTGTGAAAGGTTTCTAATTACCCCCATAAATCCCAGCATACTCCCCCTGACAGAGTGGTAGTTACATAACCATGAGGGGCAACCTTCCCATCTCCTGGGATCTCGACAATTCGAAGAGAGTTGATCCTGTTGAAAGCAAAGGTATAAGGGGTTCACTTTCTGGGTTCCTTCACAGGAACATTGGTGGTGGCATGCAGAGACACTATTAAATTTTAAGCGTACTTCCATTGCAGGAACTCAAAGGACATGAAGTGTAATTGAGTAGGGCGATCTGTCATCCCTGAAATTGAAACTCACAGGGAAGTGAAGTGCAGTCAGAAGCCCAGAGCCTGGGGGCTAGGTTAAGTAAGAGCATGATGACTAGGGGATCTAAGGGAGATAGGACCTCTTTGTTGTACAGACCAGTCATTTTGCCCTGGAGCTCATTTGAACCTGGAGATATGGCACCAGCAGGAGTGCCCAAGAAGTTTGGCTGCTGTGGGGGTGATGAGAATCACAGTGTAGGGTCCATCCAACCTGGGTTGGAGAGGACTGGGAAGATTTAATCCCCAGGTGAGATAGGATCTGAGGTAGCAGGGGTTTTTCCTGTAGTGTTGGTGGTTACTGGAGCAGGCATGGATCTATCTGCATATGAGCTAAGGAGAGAGTACAGAAGGAAGAGGTAGGGGAGGTAGTTAACCATTGGAGGTTGGGGTTGGGCAGGAAGGTGATTAGAGAGTAAAAATGTTCTCCCATATAGTAACTGAAGGGGTTGCAAAGGGCAGCTTGTAAGCGGGTTAGAGCAACAGGGAGAAGGGAGGACCAGGATAGCTTAAGTTCAATACAGAGTTTGGTGAGCTGCTGTTTAATAAGGCTGTTGGCCTGCTCTACTTTACCCGATGACTGAGGACGATAAAGGATGTGTAGTTTCCAGGATATGTTGAGCACCTCTGATACTTGTGAAACAATATTACAAGTGAAGGCCGGGCCATTGTTTGTCTGGATGGTCAATGGGACCCCAAATCTTGGTATGATATGTTCTAGAAATATCTTGGCCATGACATCAGCAGTCTCCTTGGAAGATGGGAAAGCCTCGATCCAGCCTGTAAAAGTATCAACTAGAGTAAGGAGATAGCGGAGTTTTTGTGGGGTGGCATGTGGGCAAAGTCTATGTGCCAATCTTCACCTGGCTGATGTCACTGTAATTGGTGCAAAGGCTGGAGGACGTGCAGGCCCTCTTGTGGATTGGCTTGAGTGCATATCTAACAGGTGGACTGGACCTGTGAGATGTGTGCCCAGAGGCCATTGGTGTCCAGCAGGGGTTCCAGGAACCTGTAAAGGGCTTTGGGCCCAACGTGTAGTTTGGTGAATGTCAGAGATAATTTTAGCAGCCAGTGGGATGGGGCTTAGGAGCGCTCCCTTGTCCCCTCTGCCAGGAGACTGGTGGCCTCAGGGCAGCTATCAAGACTTGCCTTGCATCCGAGCCTGTTGGGAGGAATCAGCTGCCTCTTCTCCAGTGTTAAAGACCTTAAAAGTCATCTTCATCAGATCCAGAATGGGACTCTGAGGCCCCTCTTCTGCCCTCTTTAGTTTTTTTCCAAAGTCAGGGGAGGGCTGGGAAATAAAATGGGTAGGCAGCACCATGGCCCCTGCCTCCAAGACTGGATATAAGTGGATGTATTGGATCATATCCTCTTGTAACCTGTTTAGAAAAAATAGCTGGGTTTTCATCTGAGCCTTGAGGAATGTCTCTAAGTTTATTATTAACCTCCTTATTAGGTACTGTTTCCATATGGGTCTTGTTTACCACCATCTGTATCTGTTCTTGTTCTTCTGGTGTAAGAGTGGAAATGAGAATAAAATCTAAGTCATGCCAGGTCAGGTTATAGGCCTGAGCAAGGTATCAGAATTCTGTAATATAGGAAGTTGGGTTGGCTGAGAAAGAGCCAAGGCATTTTTTGATTTGGGATAGGTCCTGGAAAGAAAATGAAACATGTACCCGGGCAACGCCTTCAGCCCCTGCCACTTCCTGGAGGGAGAAGGTGCTGGCAGTAAGGGGCTGTCGGGACCAGGTATGGGAGGCAATCCGAGAGGGGTTAGATGGGTTAGGAGTCTCGGGAGCTGATGAAACGGGTGGGTGAGGGTTGGGATGCGTGGGGTAGAGAGCCAGATGAGTGGGGGGAGGGTTGTGGAAGGGAAGACAAGAGAGAGCGAAGGCATGTTGAGAATGCAGGGGAGGAATCCTGGTGATTTGGCTGAGGCTTTGGGGGAAAGGCTGGAACTGGAAGAGAGGAGGGAGGAGGGGAAAGGGTCATGGCTGGGCAAAGGAGTGGAGGAGGAGGCAGAGCATGGCAGATAGGGTAGAGGAGGAACCAAGGGCCATAGAAAGGGTTGAGGGGAAGGGATAGGGGGAAGGGGAAGGGGGTAAAGGCCTAGGGGGTTTGGAAGGGAGGCCACGATTGAGGGAGAAGTAAGAGATAGGGAAGGAGGAAGGGGAGCAGGAGGTGGAGGGGGAAGTACGGGTGGGGGAGGTGGCACAAGAGGGAGAGCAAAGAGAAGGCTGAGAATTGCTGGGAAAGCCACGTGGTTGGGGTGGGGGAGTTCAGTTAATGCTGAAGACTCGGGTTTGGGATTCGAGTCCTGTGGTTTTGGTTGGTCTATTGGCTTGTCTATCCTGGCTAGGAGAACCTCAGCCCTGCAACATTGGCAACAGAGGGAAGGACAAGATCGTAGTTCCGAAAAAGCCTGATCATAAGGAAGCTCAGATCATGGTCTATAACACAAGTTTGCTCAGTGAAATCAAAGGAAAAATTTTCCTGGTTACTCAAAATAATCTTCCTTACTATATTAGATAGCTGAATTAGGATGTCTGTATTTCTTTCTACTTTGTTTACTTCCTGCCTGGTATGGTAGCAACACACTGGAATCATGAGAGAAACAGAAAGGGTAGTTGTTAGGATGGCAGCAGAGATAAACAGAGGTATGTCAGCTTAGGGGGGTATTGTTATGCCATTGAAATACCCTTCTCAGTTATTATTTTAAGCTACATTAAATTTCTTAGTTATATCCAAATACACTTCTTCCTATATATCTCTTATTATAAAATGTTCTGTACGTCTTCTAACTCCCTACAGATATTTCCCCATAAAATAATGTTCTAAATCCACTGTGATTATATCCCAGAATTGTCAATAGTATCAGCTTGGAGTTAAACAGTAAATTTATCCAAATTGAGATTTCCTTCCTAGAGGTAGGAGGGATTTAAGGGGTCACCAAGTCTGGGATTGTTGAAATTTGTAAGGCAATATAACCAGACAACTTCCAAAGATTAAGGAGTGGTAAACAACTGTTGAAGACCAGTTGACCAGTGTTTTGTAGTAACTGAAACCTTTTTTCTTGTGAGCAGAAAGGAAACTCAGGAAGTCAGTAAGTCTTGGAAACGTGTATAAATGGAAAACAACTGCTAGGGAAGAGAGTCTCCAACCAGCTGAGATGCCTGCTAGTCCTGAAGTGTGCTGGAGACTCTCCTACCTGCCCATCTGCCATGTCATGCTGCTTGCTGGCTGCCTGTGAGTTATGCAAGTCACTCCTCCACTCCTGTTTTTTTTTTTTTTTTTTTTTTTTTTTTTTCAGCCACCTCTTCTGCAACGCTTCCTGAGCCTTGAAGGGCATAAATGCATCTCATTTAACACTGAAGGTTTCACTGTCTGTTTCAGCACATTGATAAAGTTTTGACTATCCACAGTGGTCACTGTCACTTAGAAAACAGAAACTTCTCTAACAAGAAGTGAGGGTTGGATTAATGTATGGACATAAACATAAGTATTTAGAGAACAGTTTGGTGGGCATTTAGCCAGACAACAATAGTAGTTTCTCCATTGGGACTTACAATATCTTCACCCATAGACTTTTGATTAGGTTTTCAGTCCCAGGCACTAATGTTCTACCATGGAGAAAGCCTCAAATCCTATAAGGGAACATCTGTTTTCCCCCTTAACAGACATTCCACCATTTAACCAGTTGTCACATTTGGCCTGGCTTGCCAGCCTTCAATCTTGCAGGGTCCCCTGCTGGTTAGATCATAAATGATTTTTCTCCTCCTACTGATTGCATAGGTCATTCCAGCATTTTGACAGTCAATAGAAAGAATGTTTTCGGCTCAGCTTGATCTTGGAAATCAGTATTTTTATAGATCATATGAGTAAATATATGTAGTAATTGTGTTTGTAATCCTGAGTTAGTTCATTTATTATAGTTATCTCCAGATCCACCCATGTTATTGCAAACAAACAAATAGCAATCTCCTTATGTGTCAGTACTATTCCTTTGTGGATATGGGTCACATCTGAATTGATCAGATGATGAAAGAAGAATGCTGCAGTGCACATGGAGTACAAGATACAAGATGCATTTTGATATATTGGTTTTAATTTCTTTGAAAATGTAATCATTTAGATTGTTAGATATATATATAATTTCTGAGTAACATCCAAGCTTTTTTTTTTTGTTTGTTTGTTTTGTTTTGTTTTTCGAGGTAGATTCTCACTCTAGCCCAGGCTGACCTGGAATTCACTATGTAGTCTCAGGGTGGCCTTGAACTCATGGCAATCCTCCTACCTCTGCCATCCAAGTGCTGGGATTAAAGGTGTGTGCCACCAAGCCTGGGTATTTTTTCTTTTTGGTTCCAAGCTATTTTTCATAACTATAGTAGTTCACATTTCTACAAACAGTGTACAGGAATTCCATTTTCCCAAATCCTCACAAGCACTTAATATTCTTTATAATTTTGGTAATGACCACTGCTACTGGAGTGAGGTGATGTAAAAATATGGTTTTAATTATAAATTTTTTACAAAAAAGGTTGATATCTCTTTATTAGGCATGATAAACCTCAATGACAAAACTAAGTTACTAAAATTAACATCATATCTGTATTGCTCAAAAGACATACAAATAACTGACAGGTGTATGGAAGTGTGGTCAAATTCAACAATTATTAACACAGGCATGTGTTGCTCTGTCTACTACCATAATCACCACCCTGTTTTCATCTGTAGGTGTTTCTTTGTTTTTCAGACATAAATTTGGCCTAGTTTTATCGTTTAATAAATTATGGTCAGGTAACAAAACAAACATTTCAAGAAGAAAAAGTCTGGGTAAATTCTTCCCCACTGAAATCATGCATATATAAAAAGACATGTGAAACAGAAATTACATAAAGAAATACATGGAATCATTACATAAATTTTCAACTCTTCTTAAATCACTTTCTGCACTTGATAAGAACTTGTTTAAGGTTTATACCGGGTATTGCCTCTTCAGTGGTACAAATTTAACTTTAAGGCAGCTGTCTCATGTTAGTATGAAGTTGAGGACATTTGATATCCCAGAAATATTTCCTACTATGCTGTTTCTATTTTATTATCTGAGATTGAGATGTTCAGAGATTGAGATTTTCAAGGACAAGCTTATATTTTATGTAGAAGAAAAAGTGACATTCCTCTTTTTTAACCCATTTTTTTTCTTTTTTTAAGTGACAACCTCCATACATACATACAATGTGTATTAGGCTTTTCTTTATAGTTATTATTAAAATGTATAAAGATGTACAAAGAAAACATCAAAAACATCTGCCTCTGAAAATTTCTGTATTTTTCTCTTTGAATCCTCTATGTAGGCATATTATACTATTGTTTATGTTTAGACAATAAATGTATCTAATTTATTTAGTAATTTTAGTACAAAAATGATGAAAATCATTATAATTTGGAAAAGCCCTTAACGTAAATCCAAACATCAATTGATTAAAGTATAAATAGACTTGTGTGTGCTATTAATTTTTGTTGTGGTATAGTCTCCAATATTGATAATATTATCATAAGATGTATATATTTTCATATGATTTTAATTTTTTCTGTCTTTAATGTTTTATTAATACTTTTAGTATTTGTACATAGTGTATTTTTATCATAACCTCCTCCTTATCCATTTCATGTTCCCCCACATTCATTTTCCACTGTACCCCTTCTTTCCAATTAGTATTTGTTTGCTTCTTTAAAAACCTTTTTTTTTTTACAACTTCCATGTATATAGACAATATATCATGATCATAATCCCTTCCCACCACTCTCCTTTCACTTCCTTCTAAAACCCCCTCCACTGAATCCCTTTTTCTTTGTAAATTTGATGTAATTATTTTTTCCTCTTACTATACAGGTCTTCTGTAGGTATTGTTAACCACTGTGAGGTCATGGATTTCAAGGCCTCTTTGTGTCTGGAAGACAGTCTTGTAAGCACTCCTCTCCTTTTGTTGATTCTTACTTCTTTCCACCATCTCTTCTGAAACGGTCAGTGAGCCTTAGAAGGTGTGATAGAGATATATCACTTACTGCCACTCACTGCCATTTCTCAGTAGGTTGGTGTGTTTTGAGTCTCTTGAGTGGTCACTGCCATCTGAAAAGAGAAGCTTCCCTAACCAAAAATGGGAGTAGCACTAATTTCTTGGCATAAACATTTCAAGAATAAAATTTTATAAAGTAATTAACTTGACTCAATTGTTAATGAATATTGATAATTTTTTAAGTTGAAAAATGAATACATCACTGTAGAAAACAGGCCATACAAAAGGTCTACTTAGAATGAGGTATTTCTTGTTAGTTTTCTTTAAGTCCAAATGATAGATATTAAAAAATTTTTTACTATTAATCTAAACATATAATTAAGGTGCTATGAAGATGAGTTTAAGTACAATGATAAATTAATGTGTTCTAGAGTTTATAAAAAAATTAAAAGCACTGAATTGACTTAGATATTTGTTTAGAAATTCTTTACAATTTAAGTATATGTCATTGGAATATGGCTTCATTTATTTTGGTAGACAGCTATGATTGCCAAGAAACTAACAGTTTCTGATAGAATTATGAGAGTTCCTTAGCAAGAAGGATAGTCCTAGCTATAGTTAGGTATGAATAAGCCAATATGGCACATCATATCCTTAAAGTAAATATATGTTATTACTTATTGGAATATTTAATACTCCATACAGTGATGTTTTACAGAATGTTTGTTTGATTCAATTACCCTTCTGTATAAGTATAATTGTGTGATATACCAGTGCTTCAATTCAGAAGTAATAAAGCACTCTGATCTTTAACCAAAAAACGTCCTTGTAATCCCATATCATCATTTATCACTAAGAATGTGAATGACTGACATTTCAAGTGCTCATCATGGTACCAGATACTATTGCCAGGTAAACAAATAGGAGATGAGACACACAAGTATAAATATTCACAAAGTACAAAGTACAGGATTATCTAATATTTTGCTATCAGTGCTGAACTTCATTATTCTTTCTAATTTGTCTGTTTACTGAGAAAGAAAAGCACAAGATACCTTCAAATTTAGTAATGCTAATAATAGATTGCTTATGAAATTATCAAATATAGTATGCAATTTTATTTGAAAGAATATAGTTTCTTGTTTATGGTTCTATAATTAATTTAGTTTGAAGTACCTCAAATCTATCAATGCAAAGATAAAGTTTAACTAAAAATTTCAAGATGGTATTTAAATCATTCATGTGCTATTTTGTAGATAAAAGAACTATTGATTTTATGCTCATAATTCATTGGAATTTTAATGCCATTAACAATTACTGTAGGGACAGAGAGATGTTAAGCCATTTGACTGCAAATCCTAAGGTCCCAGGTTAAATTTCCTAATACACATGTAAGCCATAGATGCACATGGTGGCACATGCATCTGGAATTCTTTTCCAGTGTCTAGGCTCTCTCTCTCTCTCTCTCTCTCTCTCTCTTTCTCTTTCTCTCCCTTTCTCTCAAATTAATTATAATTAAATTTAAAGAATGTTTAAATATTTTGATATATTAAATAATATGAAGTATGCATATGTTGTTGAGATATGTCAGCATGTTTAAAATTTAAAATTTTGCATATAAAACCAGAAATATTAGATTGATAACACTAAGTCATCATGTTTTGCAAATCCCATGTCTTAGGAATACAAAGAAATATGATTAAGTCATATCATGAAAAAAAGTTTATGACAATTGAAAATTTCCACAAGATTTTTTGCCATCTAGGATAACTTTAATTTTCATGTAGAATAAATCCTCTTAAATTAATGTTCATGAACCAATTCAAACACTTAAGATTTTATATATCATTAGTGTATGACAATGAACTTACCACATGCTGACTTGTAAGAAGAGAAATTAGTTCTTAATTATTTCACCAGTAAATAAGTATGTTTTGGTATAAATTTTACAATCACAAACCTATGGTGTTGGAAAACAGTAATTATTGTGGTGATGATAGTAGAAATGGTATTTCAAGGATAGCACTTTACAATTTTGCAATAACATGACTATACATGGCTAACAAACCTTGTTATGCTGGTGTGATGTTTTCAGAGAATTATAATTAGGCAGTTTACTCAAACAAAAGTCAGCTCATCTTACATGGTAGCTAACTGTGTAGTGCACACCATAATGTGTTGGGTAACATTAGGTATTGTTACCTAAGTAACCCCAATTCCACATGCAAAAACCTAGGCCCCTCAATGCACCATGTTTTAGTACCAGTTCTTTGATAGTAGGTGTATTTGAAATGTATAAATTTGCTACCTAAAATGGTAGCGTTAAATAAATAAAATACAATTTAAAATTTTTTAAAAGGGGCTGGAAAAATGGCTTAGAAGTTAATGCATTTTCCTGTGAAGCCTAAGGACCCAGGTTTGATTCCTCAGGATCCAAGCAAGCCAGATGCACATGGTGACATATGCATCTGGAGTTTTTTTGCAGTGGCTGCAGGCTCTGGCAGCCCATTCTCTCTGTCTCTCTTCTCTCTCTCTATCTCTCTTTGCTTGCAAATAAACAAACAAATAAGGTTTTTAAAAATGGGTAGTGTTGCAATGAGAGCAGCATGTATGACAAATGCAAGTCTCCAGTTTTATTTGAAAGTTAATGGATAACTGAGCAAGAAATTGTAACATTATATTCTCCCATATTTCTACGAAAATAACTTGAAGAAAAAGAAATGATTAGAGTATGGTTGGCACCTGTACTGACTGCTTCTGAGAAATGAGGATCATGCATCATCTCAATGATGCCTATATCACCAATGATGGTGTCCAGAAACCTTGCTGTGATGTATGAGGTATGTAAAGGCAAAGAAATGAGAAACAAATGTAAGTACTTTTTGTTGATTGATTTATTCATTTTTAAATTTTAGGTTCCACACATGATTTTCAATACTTCCATTTTTACTTTTGTATTGCTAGTAATTAAAAGAAACACACTTTTCTCTTCACCTAATGTAATATGTTTGGTTCACATATATATTTTTAAATATATTTATCATTCCTAAAGTCCTTGAAATTGTCAGCTTCAACTTCTGCAGGAACATATTGGTGAGAGATGATTGATGTTTATAAGTTTTTAATTTATTTTTATTTATTTATTAGAGAGAGAGAAAGAGCGAGCACGTGAGAGATTGAGAATGAGCATGCCAGGGCCTCTAGCCACTGCAAATGAACTCCAGATGCATCACCATGTGCATCTGGCTTACATGGGACCTGGAGAATCGAACCATGTCCTTAGGCTTTACAGGCAAGTGCCTTAATTGCTAAGATATTTCTGTAGCCCTGTTTATAACTTTTAACATCCATCTGATGTGAAATTTTGGGCAAGCAGGTCTTTTGGTTGAGATCTGTGGCTATTGCACAAAAAAAAAAAAAAAAAAATTCAGGTAGAATTTTTGGTCTTTCTCAATCATTGTTTTCGAAACTGAAAATGGACTTTCTAGGTACCAAATCTTATAGGGTACTTTCTACATATGTTCCCCAGAAGATGATTATCCTCAAAAAATGCATATACCCAAAGTTGATCTTACAATGAAGCCAATTTTAAGGTTGTTTTATGTGGTGGTTTCCATATAAATGTCTCCCATAAATGCATGTATTTGAATACTTAATTCCAGCTGGTGGCACTATTCATGAAGATTATAGAACTATGAGGAAGAGTAGCTTTGCTGAGGAAAGTGGGTCAGAAGGGTCTGAATCTTGAGTTTTACAGTACAGTACCAGTAGCTGTTCTGCCTCTGTTTTCTGTCTGCTGATGTGACAATGTGACACTGATGTGACACTTATATGACAATGTGACTCTCAATTCCTGTTTTCTCCATGTTTTCCCCACCCTAATGAAATCTACTCTCTGAAACTGTAAGCCAAAATAAACTCAGTTTCAGGTTTCAAACATTTTATTCCAGAGTTACAAATTCTGGAATTACATTAGAGCTTCATACAAAATCAGCCCTTAAAATATTACTATATGAAAATTCACATTATTTTAACTTATTTCAAAAACTGAAAAATAATGAAATCAACAAAAATGCTGATGAAGATGATATTTCTCATTAAGAGACTGCTAGCAATACCATCTTTTTCTCCTCAATAAAACATGCTGTGTAGAAGTGATTGCATTTGAAGTTATTGGTACATTTGAATGCAAACTACCCAACCATGAAAAATGAGGCTTCCGTTTGCTATAAAAATAAATTAGGAGGCAATGCTTTGCAGGCAAAGCCATTTCAGCACCTCAGTTCATAACTATTCATGGTACTATTAACAGATGTCTTTGCTCACACTGTGAGTTGCCTTATGATATTGTAGTATTCAGTATTGCTTTATATCTAAAGTGAATGTAGACAACTTGTTTTAGGATATAATAAAAATCTATCCTGATACAGAGATCCTGTGGGAAATTATACAATAATGTTACCTACATAACTAATTTTCTTCTTATGAAATCATGATTCCCACAACACTTTTAGAACTATCAAAAGTATTGTTTAACATCACCATTTCCATGTTAATATCTCAGTAAATCATAAAAACGCAATACTTTGTGCTGAAATTGAACCATTTCCTTTGGGAACATAAGCTTTCACTTCTAAATTAAAAGTTGCATGAAGTGAATGCTAAGCGTGCTATATGTTGTTAAATGACATGAAGAGAACTTTATTTTGAAGAATGACTTTCTCTGAGGTACAGATGAAGCTAGTGACTAGTTGACTATAAGTAAGCTAGAATTCCATAAAATAGTAAAAGTGCTGAGTTGATAATTATTTATTGTTATAAGATTTTAAGATTTAAAAACTCTCAAGTAATATCTTCAAGGCAAACAATGAATATGCATGCCATACATACAAACACATTGATATTCCTGCAGGAAGCAAGGTACATAGTAAAGGAACAAATCATTTACATTAACAAAAACAAAAAAGAACAATAGGATTGATTTTAAAAACTCAATTCTGAATGTTGAAGAAACTCACTAAATGCTAGATATTTGTTTCTTCATCTATAAAGCAAGGCTAACAATGCACTTTCCACTTGAGGATTTGAATAAATAAGGATTATAAAAATGAAAAATTAATATGATATATGCATCATCTACAAGCTCTGGCTTATCATGGTCCCTTGTTATACTTTCCCTGAAATTGACATCCTTCTTTAGAATTAAAATATTCTAACTCATATTTTCAACATACTCTTCTTCAGTACAGGGAAATTCAGTTAGCCTTCAGCCCCTAGACATGTTGCAATTCACTGAAGTGTCTTTAAATACATTCTGGCCAACACTAATTTATCCTACTCCATGTTGTTGCCAATAGACTTTCATTAGTAAGCTTTGTTATGTGTTTGTGACTCCTATATTGTTAGTCTCCTTGTAAAGCTCTCTTGGATTACTAATTGTGATCAGTTATATTTACTAAGAATATGCCAACAAGCTTCCCTCCCTAGGCTTTGATGAGCATCAAGATGAGCAATGGTGAGCATATCAAATCACTCCTGAATTGACACTGCATGTAAAAATACTCATACTTTGTTTTGTGCCCTGTGGTATTTCTTCACAGTGTGTTAAGATACCATATAGAAACCATATAAATAAGAGAGGTTTATCTTGACTCATGACTTTAGAGAATATGGTCCATCATGGTGAGGATGATATGGGAGATGGAGCAGGTTTGTCCATAGCACCAGTGGTTACAAAGCAGCTTTTTGACATCTTGACAGATGAGAAAGAAAACAGTCTGGGATTTATATTAGTTACTTATGTCATTGCTACAAACAATTACCAAGAAAGAAATGTGTGAGTTACATCTCTGGTCAACGTGATTGGATCTAGAATCACATCAAGGGTAATCCATGGGTTTGTCTTTGAGAGATTTTTTAGATTCAGTTAATTGAAGAGGGAAGACAAAAGCTAACTGTGTGTGGCATCATTTCACAGGGTGAGGTTCTGACTGAAAGAAAAGTAGAATGTAGGAGCTGCATTCATCACTCTCTGCTTCCTGACTCTGGGTGTGATGTGACTAGCTGCTTCATGCTCTTACTGATAAGCCTTATCATTCATGATGGACTATGTCCTTTAAACTATAAACATGAGTAAATTTTTACTTTCTTCAACTTTTTCCATTTTTGGGGTGTGTGTGTGTGTGTGTGTGTGTCTGTGCGCGTGTGCACGCACGTGTGTGTATAAATACATCCCATGCACACACATGTGGAAGTCAAGGAAGACTATAGATGTCCTTCTTTATCACACATCTACCTTATTTCTCTGAGACAGTCTTTCATTGAACTTAGAGTGCCCTGTTTTTTTAGTCAGACCAGTTAATCTGGAAGTCCTAGCAAATCTCCTATCTCCATCTGCTTCACCACTGCCATTATACGCATGTGTGAACATGCCTGGCTTTTTACATGGGTGATGGGGATTAGACTCAAGCGTTACTGTTGGTGTGGCAAGTACTCTTAACCCAGTCCCCCTAAAGTGTTGATGTCATGCATTTTTCATAGCCATGAGAACAGTAACCAACATAGAAACCTGGTAATGAGAAGGTGCTGTGGTAAACTTGACTGTGTGATTCATGGACCTCTGGAATGGGTTTGGAACAAATGTGGAAAAGTTTGGAACTGTGGGATGGAAAAGCCCTACAGTACTGTAATTAGAAGTAAATGGGTAATGTTGATTGGAGTTTAGAAGAGCAGCATTCTGAGAGAAATGAAGGCAGTGGAGGTCCAGCTCACTAGGTCTCAGGGATGATGGTGTGGTAATTTGGAATGTATGCCTGCAATAGACTCAGATGTTCAGTTGAAGCTTGTAACTTGGCCCAGTGTGGTGGCTCATGCCTTTAGTCCCAGCATTCAGGAGGCAGAGTTAGGAGGATCACTATGAGTTTGAGGCCAACCTGAGACTACAGCGTGAATGGCAGGTAAGACTGGGATAAAGCAAGGCCATGAAATACCAAATAAACAAATAAAGTTTGAAACTTGGATTTCCAGCTGCTTGGTTTGAAGAGGTGTCACTGGTGGGTAGGGTCCTAAAGTCCACCCTAAAGGTATGCAGAGTAGTCTGAGCTCTGTCTTGGTTCCTGATGTTGGCTGTTTGGTTGTGTCTCTCTGCTTGGATCTGTGGAAGAGGGGGCAGCTTCTTCCAACATAAATGGAACATATGTAAGCTTCAAATAAATCCCTCCCTACCATAAACTGAGTCTGGTTTGGAGGCACTTCCCAGCAATGTGAAGCTGTCTACAGAAAGTAGGAAATAAAACTCCATCAGGTACTTGGCTAGAGGTTATTGTTGTGATATTGTAGACAAGAATTTGGCTGTATTGTTCACGTCCTGAGAATTTGAGTAAGGCTGGATATGTGACTAATGGATGACTTATTACTGGGAATTTCAATACAAGAGTATTTATGCAGTGGCATGGCTACTGCTTATTGCTATCATTGAGGTCTCCAGTAAGAAAGAGCAAAAGGTAAGGAAGATAAAAAACAGGAAGTTTGGGCTGGAGAGATGGCTTAGCGGTTAAACGCTTGCCTATGAAGCCTAAGGACCCTGGTTCAAGGCTCGATTCTCCAGGATCCACGTAAGCCAGATGCACAACGGGGTGCATGCATCTGGAGTTCGTTTGCAGTGGCTGGAGGCCCTGGCGCACCCATTCTCTCCCTCTCTCTCTCTCTCTCTCTCTCTCTCTCTACCTGCCTATTTCTGTATCTCTCTCTCTCAAATAAATAAATAAATAATAAAATATAAAAAAAAAAAAAAAAAACAGGAAGTTTGGCTAGGAAAAGAGAATGAGTGAGTTTATCCTTAAAGACAAGGTATGTTTGAAAGCAGCTATAATTACTAAAGAACTTAGTACCATTAAAGTGAAACTTCTTTCTCTTCACTGGGACATGGAAAAGGTCCCCAGTGGACAAGACCCCATCCACTGAAGTATCTTACTTGTGAAAATGCAAATTCATGTAATAGAGGAAAAGCTTAAATTGAGAATGTCGTTGAAGGGATTTCCAGCTGAAACACATGTTTCTCCAGGATTGACACTCGGAAGGTAAGTAGCTGTGGTCCAAGGGGATCATTCTCTATACCAAGCTGGCACAGAACATGGCAGTATTATCCAACAGTAATGAGTCTGCAGGCATAAAAGGGGAAAGATTGGGGGGCACATGTAGTGTTGTGCTACAGTTCCATCAGAGGCCAGGAAACTTGTGGCAGGACCAGAGTACCTGCAAGGAGATACTGATAGGTCAGTGTGTAAAGCTATGAAAGTGAAGCATAAGTTACAACAGAAAACACAGGATGATGGAAATGCTAGAACTATGAAATGGTTGCTAATGAAAGCTACATATGTGAAGTGGAACTGAATCAAAAGAGATACCATGTGTGCTGCAGATGGCAGGGATAGAGGGAATGGGCTAACAATGCTTTTGGAAACCCAGATAATTCTATCATGAGCCCCAGATACCAAGGTAGACCTATAGGAATTGGTGTTTGACCTGGTGTGTTTTAATCTTACTTTAATACCATCATTCTTGCCTATGGATCCATTCCTACATTTTGGAATGGAAATGTTTACTATGTGGCATTGTATGTCAGAAGTATGTCAATTTTGAATAGTTCTAGAACTTTAAAAAATTATAAGAATTTGGGGTTGGAGATATGGCTCAATGGCTAAGGTGCTTGCCTATAGAGCTTAATGGTCTGGGTTTGATAAGCCAGATATATAAAGTGACACATCCATCTGGAGTTTGTTCACAGTGGCTGGCTGGAGGCCCTGGTATACCATTCTCTAGCTATCTAGCTATCTCTATCATCTATCTATATCTGTCTGTCTGTCTTTGCTTGAAAATAAATACATTAAAATATGTTAAGTAATTATAGGAACTTATGAAGTTGGACAGAATGCATTTTGAATACAGAATATGTATGAGATGGCTATGAATCTATGGGGACAAGAGGTCAAAAGTTGTGGCTTAGAAAATATTTTTGTATATGTTTTGAGAAGAATTTGACTTACCATAGTTATTTTTTTTTTCAACTTGACAAACAAGTGACTTAACTGTTGAGCCATTTCTCCATTCCTCCAACCTGACAAAATCTGGAATCATCTAAGAGAGAAATCTGTAAGTATGCCTAGGAGAGATTCTCTAGATTAGGTTTATTGAGGTGGAAAGAATCACCCTAACTAAGGGTCGCACCATTCTGTGGGGTGAAGTTCTAGGCTGAATGAAAAAGAGAACTGTATATGAGCATGAGCATTTGTCATGAGAAACCTTTTCCCTGGGGAGATGAGACCACATAGCTTCTCCCTAGATAGGGCACAAATGACAGACCAAAGGATGATTACACCAAATCCAGTTTTGGTGAACCAATGAGATTATTGGGGTTACTTACAAAGCAGGTTAAGAGGTTGATAACAGAAGAAAGAGATGGCGCAAAAGCAGCTGTACCATTGAAAAGCCCACCCCAGCATAGATGACAGCTCATGGAAGCTGTGTCCCTGAAGTACACTGCATGGCTTTCAGGCAGCTCAGTTGGAGAGTCTTATCTCCAAGCAATGGTTTTCCTTTTATATAGCCTTAGAGCTGCGTTTTGGAACCATTTCCCAGACTTGTTGACTTCCTGAGTCTGCAGAACTCCCCCTCTCCAGAAGGAATGCTTCAGTTTCGAATTAACATAACCTCAGGGAGATCGCCCAGACTGGACTTCCTGAATCCTCAGAGCCTCCTCCTTCTCTTGGTGTGGGGATCAATTTGGAGGAATCTACTACAAAAGTGCTCATCCCTTTCTGCTTCCTGACTGAGGATTGAATGTGCCCAGTTGCTTCAGGAACTTGGTGCCATGCCTTGTCTTCCATGATAGACTATTATTTGGAACTGTAGGTCAAAATAAACCCTTCCTTCGACCAATTGCTTGTATCAGGTATTTTGTCACACAAAGGAACAGTAACTCATATAGAAGGATTTATTTCAGGTCATAGTTTGACAATTAAGATTAATTACCAAAGTGCAGAAGCAGAGTTGAGCTACAACCCCTAAGAACTCAATTTCAGTGACCTACTTCTTTATGTTTTGTAAGGTCCCACTTTGTACTTGATGCTGCTGCAAATTTCTGCTTTTGTAATCATGCTTGCATGCTTTTGCTAAGAATAATTCTTAGGCCACTTAGCTAGGCCGATTCCATTTTGCTGTTTTCTTTCTTGTTGCCTGCCATTTCCCAACCCTGACCCCTCAGTGAGTTGCCCCTACCCCTGCCTGGAAGTTCCTGAAATTGTTACAAAAATACTTACAAAGCTTGGTTGACCTAATCACATGTGCTTGTAAAACCCCTTAAGTAAGCATGTGCCCTGTATCCCCCAGGTGCATACACTGGCTTGTGGTTTTTCCTTTTATAAACCCTGCTCCGCAGCTCTTGGGGGTCACAGTCTTAGCTCTGGGGAGAGCTGTGTCCCAATTGATCAGCTTATTCTCTCGTGGCGCCTGTCAATAATTTTTTTTTCCTGTGAACATTTGTTTGGTTCTCTGCCTCCATTGCTGAGTGATTCTCAGACCAATCATCTTGGGGGCTCGTCCGTCATCGAGTGGTTCTGGAGAAAGAAACCGACACTGGTAGTTGTGACCGGTGAGTCATCTCTTTGTACCGGTACTCTGGTTTTTCTGGTTTTTCCTCTTGTATCTGGTTCTGGTGTCTAGATAAACTGAGGCTCAGAGGAGAACAGGGGGATGTACTATTGTTCTCAGAGCCAGAGGGGAACAGGGAATGCTCTGGCCCCTCCCTGGCCATTGGGCTGCTTATTTTCGGCCCTTTGGGGATTTGGGCCATTGGGCAGTACAATTACAGCCCTTCGGAAATTCTCAGGCTCCATGCAGTGACTCCCCTGATGTGTTGTCTAGTTTAACATCTCGTTTGTTTTGTTTTGTCACAGTAAGTTTTGCTGCTGTCTTGTGTATAACTTTGTTTTGTGTATAAGAGACAGAATCCATGTCATCCAAGCCTACAACTCCCCTTAACCTAATTATTTCTCATTTTAAAAATTTCCAGGAGGCTGCCGCTATGTCAGCTGCCAAAGTGAAACCAGGCACACTCCATACCCTTTGTTCCTTTGAGTGGCCTTCCACCCAAGTTGGCTGTCCACCAGAGGGCACCTTTGATCTATCTCTGATCCTTAAAACTCAGGCTGTCATTTTCAAGCACCCTGGACACCCTAATCAAGTCCCCTACATCATGGCCTGATGATATTTTCTCTTCAATCCCCTTGGCTGAAGCTCTTGATTCCCTTGTCAAACCAGTCAGCTGTCCATGCCCTGAACCCCAAGGCGTCTAAGGTTCTCCCCCCTTCTGTTCCCCCTGAGGATGACATTTATCCTCCTGCTTCTTCTGAACCCTCTCCTTCCACTCTCCCTACCTGTCCTCACCCTTCACCACCTTCTCACCCTCTAACCTCTTCAGATTCAGACCCCAGCCTCCTCCATACCCAGTCTGGAAAACCAACACCTCAAGCTCCTGCTACACTCCCTCTCAGAGCCCTAGGACCACCTGATGAAGAAGGGCATCAATTTCTTGTCTATACTCCTTTCTCTACTAGTGACCTTTATAACTAGAAGCTTCAAAATCCCTCTTTCACTAAAAAGCCTCAGGCCCTAATAGACCTCCTAGATATAGTTCTTGTTACCCACCATCCCACTTAGGAGAATTGTCAACAACACCTCCAGATTCTTTTTACTACAGAGGAAAGAGACAGAATCAGGAGAGAATGTCAGAAACTTGTTCCTGGCCATGATGGATACCCCACAGAAGATAGCAGACACCTTCCCAACCTCTTGACCAGATCCCACACACTGGAGCCCTAACACTCCTGGAGGTAGGGAGCTACTGAAGGCCTATCACCAGATTCTAGTGGGGGTTCTCCGGGATGCTGCTAAGAAGCCCACAAACTTATCCAAGGTCAGCCAGGTGATCCAAGGGAAGGAAGAATCTCCAGGGGCTTTTCTAGAGAGAATTTTAGAAGCATATAGGACATATATCCCCTAGATCCTGAGGCCCTAAAGAATCAAATGGCTATAAATTTGGCTTTTATCAATCAGGCAGCACCAGACATAAAAAGAAAACTTCAACATATTGATGGATTTGAAGGCAAAAACTTCTCTGAGTTAGTTGCTATAGCCACCAAGATTTTTAGCAATAGAGATACCCCAGAAAAAAAGACAGACCAAAGGCCTTGCTAAAGTCTTACTGACAGCAGGTATAGAAAATAAGAAAACATACAGGCAGCCTAAAAGGAACCTTACTCAGCATGCCCTAGGAAAAAAAAAAAAAAAAAAAGGCCTAAGCCTCAACTTAAAAAGGATCAATGTGCTTATTGCAAATAAATAGGACATTGGAAAGGTGAATGCCCCCAGAGAAAAAAGACACAGGAACCAACTCAAAACCCATCCATAGACTTAAAACTAAACAAATTAGATGACTGAGGCAGTCAGGGATCATGCCCCTTCACCAGCCATGCATAACCCTAAAAGTGGAGGGGTAATCTGTTAATTTCCTAGTCAACACTGGGGCACATCATTTGGTACTCAGGGCTCCAATGGGACCCCATCAGGAAAAGAGACATGGATACAGGGGGCCACTGGCACTGCTCTGTACTTTTGGACTACCCACCGGACTGTTGACTTAGGAAAAGATAAAGTTTCACATTCATTTATGGTGATACCTGACTGTCCCTACCCCCTCTTAGGAAGAGACTTACTCCATAAGATGAAAGCCCAAATTCACTTCACTGGGAAGGGGGTAATGATCTCCCCATGGCCTGAAATTTGTGTTCTAGTCAGGGACTTAGATAAAGAGTATTGCTTATTCTCTAAAGAATTGACTGTTCAGCCACAAACCGTTGTACATAACCTTCAGCAACTAATCCCGGAGGCCTGGGCAGAAACTAACCTGCCAGGCCTGGCCCACCAACAGACTCCAGTTGTTGTAACTCTTAAGACAACTGCATCTCCTGTCAGAGTCAAACAATATCCCATGACTCCTGAGGCCCGACAGGGAATCGGTCAACATATACATAGACTGAGACAATATGGCATCTTAATTCCCTGTAAGTCTCCCTGGATTACTCCGCTCCTGCAAGTAAAAAAGCCAGGCACAGGTGATTATCAGCCAGTACAGGAACTGAGAGAAATAAGCCAAAGGGTAGAGGATATACTCCCTACTATATCCAATCCTTACACTCTCTTAAGCTCACTTCCTCCAGACCAGCAGTTGTATGCAGTCTTGGACTTAAAGATGCTTTCTTTAGTATATACCTGGCTAAAGAGAGTCAACCACTCTGCATTTGAGTGGCAGGACCCTACTGATCTGGACATGCCTGCCGCAAGGATTCAAAACTTCACCTACCATATTTGATGAAACATTTCACCAGGATCTGAGTGAGTATCGGGCTACTCATCCCACTGTAAGCCTTTTACAATATGTAGATGTCCTCTTGCTGGCAGGAATAAACCAGGAGTCATGTTTCCAGGCAACTAAAGACTTATTATGGACTCTGGCAACCTTGGGATACAGAGTGTCAGTAAAAAAATAAATAAATAAATAAATAAATAAATAAATAAATAAATAAGGCAGATATGTGTTCCAGAGGTCACTTACCTCAATATATCCTAAAAGATGAAAAGAGGTGGCTGTCCCCAGCCAGGAAACAGACTATCTTTGGGATACCCACCCCCCAAACCTACTGACAACTGCAGGAGTTTCTGGGTTCTGCTGGGTTCTGTAGACAGTGGGTACCTGGGTTTGAAGAAATGGCCCAGCCTCTCTACCATGCTACTAAAGGTGATGAAAATTCTTTTACCTGGAATGAGGACCAAAACCGGGACATCCAAAAGATAAAGAAGGCTCTCCTGGAGGTGCCACCTCTAACTTTACCTGACATTCACAAGCCTTTCCAGCTGTTTGTGGATGAAGGAGCAGGGATAGCCAAGGTGTTCTGACTCAGCAACTAGGCCCCTGGAGGTGTCCAGTGGCTTACTTATCAAGAAAAAACTGGACACTGTTGCAGCTGTTTGGCCAGGTTGTTTTCACAACATTGCAGCAACAGCCCTTTTGGTAAAAGATTCTGATAAACTAACTATGGGACAGTCTCTGACAATAACCACCCCACATTCAGTAGAAGGGGTTCTTAAAAACCCACTGGACAGGTGGATGACAAATGCCAGAACCACCCATGATCAGGCTCTGTTACTTAACCCACCTCGAGTGACTTTTCAGCCATCTTCTGCTCTCAACCCGGCTACCTTGCTGCCAAATCCAGACTTGGAAGTACTTCATGATTGAACAGAAGCACTCAAACAGGTACAAGGAACCAGACCTGACCTAACAGATGTATCTTGGATGAATCCAGATTTGATCTACTATACAGATGGAAGCAGCTTTGTCCAGGATGGAGTCACGTATGCTGGGTCAGCAGTAATGACTTTATGTGAAACTGTTTGGGCAGCACTCCTGCCAACAGGGACTTCAGCTCAATGAGCTCAATGAGCTGAAGTGATAGCCCTGACAAAAACTCTTGAACTAAGCAAAGGACATTCAGTCAATATCTACACTGACAGTAGATATGCCTTTGCCATGACACATGTTCATGGTACCATCTACTGTGAACAAGGCCTTCTGATATCAGAAGGTAAAACAATTAAAAATAAAGAAGAAATCCTTAAACTTTTATCTCCACCCTGGCTGCCTCATAGACTGGCCATTATTCACTGCCCTGGCCATCAAAAAGGAGATTATCCTGAGGCAAATGGAAATACACCGGCAGATCAAGCAGCAAAAGAAGCTGCCTTAAAAGGAGTCATGCATGAACTGGCAATAATGCCAACTCCCACCTTGCCTGACACCCCTAACTACTCGTCCATGGATGACCAGGACTTTTTAATAAACTCCAACAGACCCAGACCATGGATGGATGGAGATATACAAAAGAAGGACTTTTAATCTTGCCAGAAGAACAGCATGTGCCATAGTCAACAGATTCATAAAGGCACCCACTTAGGAAGATGTAAACTCAAAGAATTATTAACCCCTTCACCCTTTAAGATTTTCAGGCTTGACTCCATCATAGAGGACTGCTGTTGCTACCTGTCTCCATTGTCAAATTACCAATCCTGGCAAAGGAGACAAACTGGTTTCTAACAAAAGAGAAAGAGGCTCTAAACCTGGGGACCACTGGGAAATTGATTTCACTGAGGTAAGGCCAGAAAAAAATATGCTTACAAATATCTTTTAGTTTTTGTAGATACTTTTTTTTTTGGAGAGAGACAGAGAGAGGCAGAGAGAGAGAGAAAGAGGGAGAGGAAGACAGATAGAGAATGGGCTCTCCAGCAGCCTCTCAGCTGCTGTGAAAGAAATCCAGATACGTGCGCCCCCTTCTGGTCAAGTGATGCATTGCGCCCTTGCATCACTTTGCATCTGGCAAACGTGGGACCTGGAGATTGGAACTGCTGGACATTGGAACCAGTGTTTTTAGGCTTAGGAGGTAGGTGCCTTAACCACTAAGCCATCTCTCCAGCCCTAGACACTTTTTCAGTATGGGTAGAAGCCTTCCCCAATAAGAAGGAAACTACATCCATGGTGGTAAAGAAAATTTTAGAAGAATTAATACACAGGTATGGTACCCTATCCACTATAGGATCAGACAATGGGACGGCTTTCATTTCTCAGGTAACTCAAACTCTAATCAAATAATTTAATCCAATCAATTAATTGGAAATTACATTGTGCTTATCATCCCCAAAGTTCATGACAGGTAGAAAGAATGAATCAGACCCTAAGGAGATCCTAACTAAATTAACTCTAGGAACTGGCAAAGACTGGATAGTCCTCCTACCCTTTGCCCTTTTTCACGTTAGAAACACCCCTTACACTATGGAGTTAACTCCCTAGGAGATTCTTTATGGGAGACCCTCACCTTTACTCCCAAACCTCCCTTGGAGGCCCCAACATTGTCTACTTCAGTTTCTTAAATCTATCCAGACCCTACAGCTCACCCAGGATACCATGTCCCCTCTCCCGAGATAGCTCCATGCCACACTTCACGGATACAAGCCTGGAGATATAGTTTGGGTTAAGAGACACAACAAAGAGTCTGTGTTGGAAAGGCCCCCACATGGTGATCCTGACCACACCTACGGCAGTTAATGTGGTCGGTATCTGGACCTGGATTCATCACACATCAAACTGGTAACCAATCAGAACACCCTTAAAGCTAAGATTAATTTCTCATGTTGCTTCCTGATAACCTTTATGTTTGTAATGTGTTGCTTTGACCTTATAGATGCTGAGCACAAGCCTTATAAGCCTATAATAGTTACCTGGGTCATTAGTGCTACAACAGATGGTGGAATAATACAAAATATTACTACTAAGGACCCTCTAGACACCCAGCTTCCCACTTTCTCCTTCACCCTCTGCCAACTAACAGATACTTCTTGGGAATGTAACATAGAAAATATAGGGTTAGATAATCAAAGGCTCTTGTAAACATCACCACTCTCTGTCTGCCCAGCAAGGAACACAGACAGAGAATGTGGAGGAGCCCAAAAACATTACTGTGCTAAACAAAAATGCCAGACCTATGCTGATTGGGTTCCCCAAAGTAACAAAGACATAATTTCCATACACTGCAACTCATACCCTTTAGACCAAGGTGGCAATCTCACCATCAGCCTTACTGATACAGGAAAGACCCATGATTGAAACACTGGAGAAACTTGGGGAATTAAATTAGGAAGAAGACGTGGGACCTGGAAAACCTCTTCACCATTCAGAGGTTCTCTAGCCCCCCTTCTGTCCTACCTACTATACCTATAACAACCATACCCAATATTTGGGATGCAAAACCTAGTATTTGGGGACTTGTTAGACTTGAGGAAAAAAAGAAATGAGCTCAACTGGCTACCACTAACCTCTCTACTACTGCTCAACCTTTCCCTGTTTTCAGACAACCCGGGACAAAAGGCCAATCTCTTTGCACTCTAGAGGCAGTCTATCAAACCCAGGCCTCACTAAAAAGTGTTGGTTATGCTTAGATTCTAGTCCCCCCTTTTTATGAAGGAATTGCTGTCAAACACAATATTATTTACTCCAATATAATACATGAACGTTGTACCTGGGGAAATTTACCCCCAGTCAAGTTAGGAACTCTCACTGGAACTGGCACCTGTGTAATTGTCATAAACTCCACATCTCCCCTCCATTATAAACATCCCTGTAACCATACTATAATAATAGATCCCTGGAGGAACTACTACATGGTACCTCCAAACGGAACCTGGTGGACTTGTACTTCGGGACTAACTCCCTGTCTTCAAGTAACCACCCTTGCCAACCATGGAGATTTTTGTGTGTTAACCACCCTCTTTCCTAAAGTATTTACTATACAGAAAATTCTATAGATACCCATCTCCTTTCAGGCCTGCCCCCCACCGAGCTAAACACGTACCTGTTCTAATACCTACCTTAATAACACTGGGAATCGTAGGAGATGCCAGTGTAGGAACTGCAGGCTTAGTCCTCCAAGATAAAAATTACAAAGCCCTATACAATGTCATGGACCAAGACCCAACTGAATTTGAAAGGTCCATTACCAGGCTTCTTTAGCTGAGGAAGTTTTACAAAACAGAAGGGGACTAGATTTGCTTTTCCTTATCCGGGAAGGACTTTGTGTGGTCCTTGGAGAAGAATGTTGCTTTTATACTAACCATTCTGGAGTTATCAAAGAATCCATGTCTATAGTTCGCAAGAGACTACAAGACCATGCAAAGGCCCACGCTCACCAAGAGTCCTGGTTTACATCACTGTTTTCCTCCTGGCCCCCTTGGATAACCAATCTCATCTCAACAATAGCAGGACCCCTTCTAGTGCTTATCCTGATCCTTATTCTTGGCCCTTGTTTACTTAACTGATTGATAAGCTTTATTAAACAGCACATGTCTTCCATTAAATTAATGGTCCTAAGATCCAACTATGTCCCTATACTAGATGAAAAAGATTTAATAGAATCAAAGGTTTGATTCAGGTACAAGTCCAAGGGGGGAATGTAAGGTCCCACTTTGTGCCTGATGCTAACTGCAAAAAATTCTGCTTTTGTAATCATGCTTGCTTGCTTTTGCTAAAAATAATTCTTAGGCCACTTAGCTAGGCCGACTCCATTTTGTTGTTTTCTTTCTTGTTGCCTGCCATTTCACAACCCTCAGTGATTTGCCCCTCAGTGATTTGCCCCCGCCCCTGCCTAGAAGTTCCTGAAATTGTTACAAAAATACCTACAAAGGGCTGGAGAGATGGCTTAGTGGTTAGGTGCCTGCCTCCTAAGCCTAAGAACGCTAGTTCCAATCTCCAGCGGTTCCAATCTCCAGGTCCCACGTTTAGCCAGATGCAGTGATGCAAGGGAGCAATGCTGCACTTGACCACAAGGGGGAGCACACATCTTGATTTCATTCTCAGAGGCTGAGAGGCTGCTGGCGCGCCCACCTCCGTCTTCCTCTCCCTTTTCTCTCTCTCTCTGTGTCTCTCTCTCTCAAAAAAAATTGCCTACAAAGCTCCATTGACCTAACCCTATGTGCTTATAAAACCCCTTAAGTAAGCAAGTGCCCTGACAAAAACAGAAAAGTTGCTGACACTGATAAAATTCCAAGGGAGACTTCTGTTTATCTGTATCCCCAGCTGCATACACTAGCTTGTGGTTTTTCCTTTTATAAACTCTGCTCCCCAGCTCTTGGGGGTAGCAGTCTTAGCTCTGGGACAGGGCTACACCCTGATCGATTGGCTTATTCTCTCGTGGCGCCTATCAATAAATTTTTGCTGTGCACATTTGTTTGGTTCTCTGCCTCCATTACTGAGTGATTCTTGGACCCATCAGTTTGTTTTTACAAAGGCTTTTGAAATTTAAAAAAATTTATTTATTTGCGAGAGAAAGAGGGAGAGAGGGTGGGGAAGAGAATGAATGGGTGTGCCAGGGCCTTTAACCACTGCAAACAAACTCCAGACACATGTGCCACCTTTTGCATCTGTCTTACATGTGTCCTGAGGAATCAAACATGAGTCCTTTGGCTTTGCAGGTAAGCACTTTAAGTGATAAGCCATCTCTACAGCCCTCTGGGACACTCTTCTGAATACCACATTTTTCAGGAAAAAATCCTACAACCTTCTAACACAGCAACACCAGCTGGTGACCAAACATATGAACCTGTGGGTGCCATTACACATGCAAACCATCACACTTTTCATCCATAGAAACAAAGTCTATAGTATGTAAACATCCATCAGCACACATGAAATCATGATGTTTGCATTAAATATGTATTTTGAATCTATACTAGTATTATCTAGTTTATTGACATATCTATAAATAATTTGGCTAATAACTCTCAGTGGTTTTGAGAAGTTCTTGGGTGGATCTCCTCCTCAGGACAGAACTATGAGAATATGAAATCTCTATGAAGAATCATCACCTTATGTCAAGTACAGTGATGCTATTGTTTCTGAATGGAATTTACATAAGTCTGGGAAGAAGTAGATGAGAAGAAGTAGCTTATGCTGCACCACTTACCTAGTGACTTTCAAAGATAAATTCCAGCCTTCCTTTAAAACTCGTTTCCTTGAGCTTTTGTAAGATGGGTTTTTACAAGTTTTCCCTTAGCTAAATGTTACCTTTCTCACTTATCTTTCCAGTTTCTACATTGTAACATTGTCCTGGTGCTGTTAATATTTTGGCTGCTGCCATTGTTTTATGTTTGATTTCCAACCTCTTCCAACACCTTCATAAGAAAAACACACATTAAATTCTCCTTATTGGACCACTTAGAAAGTGTGTTACATTGAGTAGTGCCGGATGCAATTAACCAATGAATTAGATCCTGATTTTCACTTTTTAAAGTATTTGTAAACAATCTGATTTACAAAAATATTTGTACCCCAATACCTCAAGGCACCCTTTCAAGTCCTGATGTATAAGAGTCAACTTCAGTGCTAACCAAAGAGCCTTATGTTCCTTTGAAATGACCTATACCACTTTCACTAAGAGAAACATTATTGAAACTTCTATACACAAATGGCAAAATTTTATAATGTTAATCTGAATATACTTTTTTTTTCCTTTTTCTTTTCTTTCTTTTTTTTTTTTTTTTTTTTTTTTTTCAATGTAGCGTCTCACTCTAGCTCAGGCTGACCTGGAATTCATTATGTAGTCTCAGGGTGGCCTTGAACTACCTCTGCCTCCAGAATGCAGGTATTAAAGATGTGCACCACCATGCTGGCCTAATCTGTATATACTTTTATCAATTAAGTAATTTGTAATCACTTAATTTATCAATCTTTTTACATTTATTTAATTCATTGCCCATTGTATTTTATGGTTAAATTTATAGGAAGGTTGTAAGTTTTAATCAAATTTGCAAAGTTATTTTGTTTAATGAAATCACTCAGACATACCAGATTAACCTTAGATTGTATGAAATACAACTTGGTATTTCAAATTAAACAAATATTTAATTAAATATAGAACTCTTTGATAACCATTATATTTAGCAATGAAGAAACAGAGAGGTGTATTAATCTTGTTTTCTTATTCAATATATAAAACTGTTCATTGTTGGTTTAATATCATGAAACTAATGACATTCACTTTGTCAGTAGCTCTGTTCAGGTTCAGATTCAGGTTTTTGTCAACTAACACACTTTTAGGCACATAGAAAAGTTCAAGTTTAAATTCCAAAGCATGAACAAGACCATGTAAATCCATCTGTGTGCTATGTCTCTATTGTATCCTTTTCTACAGAGATTTTCACATACCATACTTGAGTACAACCAGAGAACTTTGAACTAATCTGTCCAAATATTTAAAAATCTTCTTTCAATCTTATTCAGTCATTAATGGCATAAGCTTACCAATAAAGCCAGTACTTATAGGAACAAATTTTCCACTAGGATTTATTCAAAAACATTCTTTTTTCTTGGGCAGTTATAGCTACAATCTGGTGATAAGTGTATTTTGCAGAGTTAGCTGCCTCCTGAGCTAAAAAGTAATATCTCACAATACTTCAGGATATCCTTTTAACTTAATCATCATTCTGAATTTCTGAGTCAACATAGTTCTTTCACAGAAATAAACTAGCACTTACATTTAAAGGTACTTGAAGGTACTTTTTTTTTTTTTTTTTTTTTTTTTTTTTTTTTCCGTTTTTTGGAGGTAGGGTCTCACTCTAGTCCAGGATGACCTGGAATTCACTATGTAGTCTCAGGGTGATCTCAAACTCACAGTGATCCTCCTACCTCTGCCTCCTGAGTGCTGGGATTAAAGGCGTGCACCACCATGCCCTGCTACTTGAAGGTACTTTTAAAGGTACTTGTTTCCTCTGAAGAAATTTCAACAATGAAATATATGACAATAGTAAATTACTGGCAACCATATGTATTGATTTAGTTTTGTTCTTGTGAAAGTAATATACAAATATTTTATGCATTACTCTTAATACTATTAGTCTATAAGCTTCGACAAACTTTGGAATATATCAGTATATACTGGATCAATCTAAGACCAAGAGTCACATTCATTAATTTTAATTCCAGAAAGCATGCTTTCAGTTAAATAATGAGATAAATAAGCCTATTAAAATTGGTATTTATAGTAAAAACATTATCAGATCCTAGAACAGATTACTATGATTCCAGAATCTAATTAATCACCTTTGAGTAAGTTTTTTTTTTTTTTAAATAGTTACAGCATTTATCATAGTACTCATAAAATTTCTGCATATAAGAAAGCAATTATTTATTTCAGGCTTTTATGAATATTTCAATCAGGAGTTCATTCTAGCCCAAGTTAACCCAGATCTCATACTGTGGCCCAGGATGGCCTTGAACTCCCAGAGATCCTCCTATCTCAGCCTCTCAAATGCTGAAATTACAGGTGTGAGCCACCATGTCCAGCTCCTTAACAGCATTTTGATGCTTTGTGAAATGTTCATGGAGATGATTTTCTTGTGGTTGACTTTGAATAATGTTAGAAAGATTTTTAAAGGTTATACTAGTTTGATTACTCTAAGGTAGATGTTAGACTTATCATGGATTAAGCTCAGTATGTTATCTCTTTTAATTAAAATTTCCACAGTAGTCTATCTTACATGTCTATCTTCCTTCTCTAGAGTGCTGCTCTCATAAGATGAAAATGCTGCCATTTCAATTATTAAATGATGAATGGAAAGTAAAATAGGAGACATCTAGCTACCTTTACACTGGCTACAAAGACCCCAATTAGGCAAAGTAACAATAATCTTGTGTTAAAAATGTGGAAGATTTCTTCTTAGTTGAGTTTACATGACAGTTATACAAAGATTTAAACTTTCACTGGATGCAATTGTGAAAAAATTCTATCAAATATTAGAGGCATTCCTCATTTTGAGATATAAAAGCATGTAAAAATGGTCTGTAGAAATATTGATAATATTTTCTTCAGAACTAAACAAGGATTGACAGTTTATAATATCTATAACTATGCATCTTTTTAGGTGCTGTTCCACTAAATTTTAACTATGTTCCAAATCCCTCATTAAGTACGAAATGCCGTGTGGTTTCAAATACATAACTGCACACAGAGAGAATTTTATTTATACTCCATGTAACAGTCTATGGAGAATCATTCCAAGAAATTTATGTAAGGCCCTCTCTTTTGGAAACACGGACCATACCACTTTGCTTCTATACCATGCCTGCTGCCTTTGTCCCCACTGTTGAAGAGATGTGTGAACACCACATAGTCTGTACCATAGCCCAATGAGAAGGATCAGTGTCAGAAATAAGCACTTGCCCATGTATTTCAAACTTGTGTAGGAAAAAGACATCACATTTCACCTATATCTTTGTCCAGAAATTGTTTATTTGGCTAGGAGGTACAGATTATATCTAACCTTTTGGGAATTCATTAAGTACTAATTATTGACCAGTTTTAAAGACATCTTAAAAATTCTTTTACTATGGTGAAAGGAATGAATCTGTTTGAGGTACCGTGAGGTAGACGGCATCTTATAGTTTTACAAAAATATAAATTTTTCCGTTATCTTAAAGTTGATAACTGTGGTAGTTTGAATAGATGTCCCCCAAAATATTCAGTGTTTTATTAGACTATAGTTTGGATCTGTAGCCACCTGATGGAAGCAGTGTCACTGGGAAGATCTTAAGGTATGATGGTAGGTTTAGATTTCAATCTAATGATATGCAAAGTGTGCCTACCTGGAGTTCCTGAGGTGTGTTGTGCTGTGTGGCTTTTGGCTGTGGCTTTGCTCTCTGTGTTTGGTCCTGTGAAAGAAGGCCACCTTCTTCTGCCATTATGGAACTTCCCCTGGATCTATAAGCTTCAGTGAATATCCCTTCCTCCATAACTGTGCCTGGTCTGGAAGTTCATCTCAGGGAATTTGAGGCTGTATGTTACAATAACATTTGTAAAATTTTTACCAAGAATACATATAGGAAAAATTTTATTTTGCATATATCCTTATTCCTTATTCTTTGCACTATTAATGTTAGTATAAGTGACACACACATATATTTATATGACTAGAAAAATTATTTTAGTACAAAAACTGAATATAAAATCATTAGTAATTATTATTAATAACACTATTTTCTTGTACTAATCATAATATTAGTAGTAATGGTAAAATTATGCAGCCAATAGCATAAAATTATGCTAGCAATTTTATATTTGATTTGCTTCTACATGTTAAGTAGAATTATATAGAAAAAAGTATATAATATGATTCATCAAATATTAATAAAGTCAATGTTTATTTACTAGTATGTATGACTAGTAAGTATGACTTTTATGTTTTTTTTTTTTTTTTTTTGTTTGTTTTTTTTCGATGTAGGGTCTCACTGTAGCCCAGGCTGACCTGGAATTCACTCTCTATTCTCAGGGTGGCCTTGAACTCATGGCAATCCTCCCAACTTTGCCTCCTGAGTGCTGGGATTAAAGTCATGTTCCACCATGCCCGGCTCAAAAATGACTTTTACATATAATACATTTTACACACCAACTGTCAAAATGCCATTTTGATTTAAATGTATTATCAAATTAAAATTACTGCTCTTAATAATTTTATAAAGCTATCTCTACCACTTCATAAAAACAATTTGGATTTCCTTTTAGTTTAAATATATATTAAATATATAATTCAATCATTGCTAGAAACCAAAATCACTTTTCACTCTATTTATTATATTCCAATTGCTTATAATGAAATACAACAAAATATTACAATACAAATTATATGTCTCTTCTAAAATTAACAGTGCGATAAATGATAAGTGGAGTTTCATCTGAGCTTAGTTTGCACAATTCTGTCACAACTTTTAGAATTTAAATAACAATAAAATAGATCAATATACTCAGATTAGACTTTATGTTAAGCACCTCAAACAAATGCAATCCTATGTGGTGGCAGGAATTTTGTCGCAATATGATTTGTAATACCACTAGTTGTTATTTAAATAAAATAACAAATATATCTCCAAGAAGAGCTTGAGAATCCAGTACAATAATATCCATCTGAGAAGGAGACCTAGAGATAACCTGAGTCTGTTCCATGAAGCCCAACCTGAGCCTTATCTTGTTGGTATTCATGACTTGCAGAGATGCAAGCCTCAGGAATTAAGAACAATTGTAATGTGAATGTCCCAGTTACATAGATTTCTCTCTCAAAATTGTTTGGTGGTATAGGGACTAGTAAACACATCATTGACATTCAAACTGGGGTGTGGCTGTAGATATAATGTGGTCATATGGACAGCTTAAGCAATAACACAATCAACACAAATGCCACAAAACAGCCAATTATCTCTCAGATAATTACCCTTACATTTAACATTTGTGCACTAGAATTAATTTTTCTCACATGGCTTCATATTAGAAGTCATAAGTGAACTATACTAATATTCTTACATTGGTTATGAGTCTGGTCCACATATATAGGACGCCATTATAGGACACCATTATTTTGTTGGGCATTGCTAAACATGGGTTGGGACTGTGAGGAAGCTGGCCTGGACTATTGGACATGGCCAGGGACCTTGGGCTGTGGGGATTGCAGCTGGCCTTATCATCTGTAACCCACTCTGGTGATGGAGCTGTCCCTCCCTAATCAAGGTTGTAGTGTGACCCATCTTTGCCCAGAGTGGGCAGAACTGGCGGGCCCTCCCCCTTATCCCAAAAGCACCTGAACATTCCATAGTCAGGTTTTGACCCCCGCCCCCTACAGTTCCTGACCTTGTGGCTAGCTGCCCAAGAGACCCTAATATGGCAGTAAACAGTCTCCCTGCAGCTGTAGCCATCCAATATGTGGCTGAAGTCATGTAGCTTTTCCCACCACTTCTGTTATCTCCTTTGCAGCCTCTCCCTCACAACTTCTGCCTTCCAACACCAGCCAATTAGACAGAAACCCATAAACCTATGTATCCAGTCACCTTATGTTTTCCACTTATATCCCCTCTCCTTTGCCACCATCCCACTGAGTGCCCTCCACAGTGGGGTTAGTGCTATTCACCATGTGTTATGTGCAATGTTTCAATATACTCTTTCCCACCCTGTGGCTCTTACAATCTTTCCACTCCCACTTCCATAATGATATCTGAGCCTTGGCAGAAGTGCTATAAATTGACTTTATTGTTTAGTTCTCTGCAACCTCTGGATTTCTGATTTGATAAGTTTTGAGTGTCCTTGGTTCCTATCACCATCTCCCTGGATGGAGCAGGTTGTCAGGACAGCAGTGAGAGCAGTACTCATGTTTAAATCACCACTCCCCCTGTGATGCCTTCTGGGTCCTGGAAGATATGCTAGAGGTGTCTTGTCTAGGCAGTAGCCTATTTTTTCTTGTCATGTTGATGAGTGTGGGATGACATTTTTGATCCCTGCTTCTATCTCAGTACTTACTGACCTATTCAGTTGTTGCTATTGTCTTTTAATATTATCATGGTTAAGTATTGGTGAGTAGTATGTGTCCATATTTGAGTTAATTCCTTCTATATTTTCCAAATCCAGAAGATTATCTAATGCTCCTATGGACTAGATTGCTCTTAAATTTTATTAATTTGTCTTTAAATTAATTTGGATAAGTAATGGCCAATCTTGTTATCTTTTTTGTGGTTTTTACCCTCACACTTATTTCTGTGTCATCTTTATTATTACTTTCATTTGATTGATTTTGGATCTGTGCTGTTCTAGTTTTAATAAATCTTTAAAAATATTAGATTGTTTACTTGATATCTTTTTCATGTAAATATTCATTTGAATACCTCTTTCACTGTATCCCACAGATTCTGGTATGTCATATTTCCACTTTCAATTGATTCTTATCACTTCTATATTCTCTTCAGTAGCACAATGCTTGATCATATGTGTGTTATTGCTGAGTATGAAGTGTCTGATCCCAGAGTTTGGAATGTTAAAACAGGGAGATCACATGTTTAAGGCCAAAATGACTTACATTGCAAGGCCATGTCTCAAACAAACATAATTTCTGAGGTTACTATTCATTGACTTTCATTTTCACTCCATTGTGATCTGGTAAAAGGCAAGAAATTATTGGTTTTACATTTGTAATATGTATGGACTGTATCTCTGTGTGTATGAAGTGTAGGCATAAATACATTCAGATATGCACATCTATGAGTGCATGTAAGATCAGAGGATGTCACATTTCCTCTTCTATCACTCATCTGTATATTTCTCTGAGTCTCTTTGAATTCAGGACAGTGGTTTCTGCAAGGCCCAGTGATTCTCTCATCTCTGCTCTTCACAGGATCGGGGTTAGAGACAATCGTGATCATGCTCAGCTCTTTATGGGGTCCTGGGGAATTGCACTCAGATGATCTCAGTTACTCTAAAGCCCTCATGACTGTAGCAAGTACTCATCCACTGAGCCATCTTACTAGAGCCAAAGGAATTGCATTAATGTCTTTCATATTTGCTAAGAATTGCTTTATGACCAAGCATATGTTCAACTTATAAAAGGATATGGATGTATATTTTGCCCCTGTTGTTTGGAATATTCTGCATGTATATATGCTATTTTGTGCTTGTTTATGATTTTTATTTGGAAGGGACTGAATGATCTATGGGAGCAGGTTGTTAAGTCACCATTATTATTGTATTGGAACTTATCTATTTCTAGTAGAGTCTGCTTCATAAAATTGTGTGCTGTGAAGTTTAGAATATTCATATTTAGAATTATTATAACTTTTTGATTAATTCTTACCTAAATCTACACTTTTTCTCTTTAACTGATTTTGATCTCATGTCTGTCTTATTAACTATAAGTATAGCTAATTCTCTTTGTCTCTAGTACTGTTACCTAATATATGATTTTCCTCTCTTTTACTTCCAGTCTGTATTTACTTTTCTAGTTGTGGTGAGCTTTGCACAGTCAGCTAATTATTAGGTGTTACTTGTTTATTTTTTTTTTTTTTTTTTTTTTTGGAGAGAGACAGAGAGAGGGGGAGAGGAAGACAGATAGAGATGGGCATGCCAGCAGTCTCTCAGCTGCTGTGAATGAAATCCAGATGTGTTCGCCCCCATGTGGGCAAGTGCAGCATTGCACCCTTGTGTCACTTTGCATCTGGCTAAACGTGGGACCTGGAGATTGGAACTGCTGGAGATTGGAGCCAGCATTCTTAGGGTTAGCAGGCAGGCACCTTAACCACTAAGCCATCTCTCCAGCCCTACATGTTACTTTTAAATGCAATCAGCCAGTTTGAGTCTTTCAATTGATAAACAGACAATTCCCATTCAGAATTATTATGGAAACTTGTATGATTATTTCAATGATTTTGTTGATTATAGTCTGGTTGATTTGCATATACTAAGTTCATTTATTCCTCTCTTACTGATGAAATATTTGATGTTTTATTATACTATCATTGATTATCTCTTATTATTCATTTGAGTATATCTTCTTCTGAGCTGATTTATTACTTCCCTTACTTTCACAATTGTGATTCTTTTTCTTGCTTTTCTAGGACAGTGTGTAGATTGAAACTATTGTTTTTGTTGTATAGGCAATGTTTCTTTGTCACTTTCCTTCTGGCCTGCATGATGTGTCTGTTGTTGAGTGTGGGATTTTGAAGTCAGCACTGTTATTTGGTCAGTGACTATCTCTCCCTTTACATCTAGTAGAGTTTCCTTTCTAAAGCTTCGTTCTATGAGGTTTGATGAATACATATTTATGATTGTAGTAACTTCTTGAAGAATTGTTCCCTTAATCAATACCTTTAAGGATAATTTCTAATGTCTGCCTCATTGTCATTAATTGCCACAGTTAATAGTTGACTTAGAAAGTCTTTATTATACCCTTGATTCTACAGGATAACATTGCTTTGCAGACTAATTTTCATTGGAGGTTATTTTCTATCAGTATTTGAGATTCATTATTCCATTAGAGACTTGTTGAGAAATATAATGTTTTTCTATTGATTTTTTTATATTATATAAATATTCCATGTACCTTCATTTTTTCTGTGCTTTTTGGTAATTAAACTATATTATATATGGATACGTTCTTTTGACTTTGAGATTATTTGAGTTTATCAATGTCTCTTGTACCCATTTGTCCATATATACTTCTCAAGATTGTGCAATTGTCTTTTAAACTTTCACTGAATAAGTTACCAGTGTTCTCAGTCTATAGCTCTTTTTCCTCTGGTGTGCCAATTATGTGGTTTTTGACATTCTAATAGTCTCCAAGCTATGTTATAGCTTTTACCCAGCTTTTCTTATATCATTTCTCTGTATTCCTATTACAGTATGTTGGAGTAAGTATGTTTCCTTTTGCTTTATACTTCAGTTGAGACTTTGGCTGAATTTTCATATGACTTGTTGAGATATTTATTTTGAGGTGTCTACTTGATTATTTAGCAAAACATCTTGGTTTTGTGAAATGCTCATCTGTATCTAGTATTCTGTTCTTTCATTCATTCTACTATTTGTTTTTGTATGGCCTTCCATTTCACTGAGCTTAAAAACTATTCTTTTGAACTCTTTCTTTATCATTCTTCCTTTAGCAGTTCATTATCTTTAGAATTTGTTGCTATGGATTTGTGAACTTTAGGAGTTGTGTTGTTTTGTCTGTATTTCTTATTTTTCTAGACTGATTTTGAATATCTTTTCAACCTTTACTTGTGGGTGTTCTTAGTAATCATTCTTGTGTTATATGTTGTTTTGTGAAATATTTTGTAGTATTGTTTTATTCCTAATGCTATCTCCATATAGCTTCTTTGACTGTAATTAAGTTGAATTTGATCCAAGTGGGTACCGTATCATAGCCATATGTGACTATTTCTGTAAGTCTCATAATAGTCCTCTAGTAATTCAGACCTATGAATATATCTCAGTGGGTAAAGTGCTTGATACACAAGCATGATTTGAGACTGGATCTCCAGAAACCATGTAAAAATTCTAGATATGGTGACATGTACCTATAATCTCATCATTGCTGAGGGAAAGGCAGGCAGATGCTTAGGAATTACTGACTAACTAGTCTAGCCAAATTGATGAGCTATAAGGTCAGAGCAAGACCCAGTCTCAGAAAGTTATGTAAAGCATGACTGAGGAATTAACCTGGAAGCTTAATAATCAAAAAGCACCTGAGGGCTGGAGATAGGGCTTAGTGGTTAAGGTCTCGCCTGCAAAGCCAGACGACCCAGGTTCAATTCCCCAGTACCCATGAAAGCCAGACATACAAGGTGGTGCATGTGCTTGGAGTTTTTTTGTAGCATCTGGAGGCCCTGCATGCCCATTTTCTCTCACCCCCTCTTGCTCTCTTTCTCATCCATACACTTTCTCTCTCAAGTAAATACCTAAAAAATAAAACATTACCAAATATATACCTGAGATTATTGGGCACATATATTCACATTCAAACCACCATATTCTGCCCCTGGGTTCCATAAACTTATGACCATATCTCAATGAAAATTGCATTTGCTCCAATTTCAAAGGTCCCCATAACCTATACCAACTTTAAGATTGTTCCAAAATCCCAAGTCTCATCTGATTTTTCCAGTTTGTCTCTTAACTGTGAGTCCTGTAAAATCAAAACAAGTTACCTACTTCTAATACATAATGATACACAGTAAACATTTCCACTGCAAAGAGGCATAACAAGGAGAGATTGGACCTATGCAAAATCACTAACCATTAGGTAAATATTAAACATCTTTAGTTAAAGATGGACAACCATAACCAGTAACAACAGTCTCTAGATTTTCTATTCTATCCCTCTAGCTGGGCTGAGTAGGCCAAAGAAAACTTTCATCCCAAACCAACAACACTCCATGGTAGCATTTTGACAGTCCTGGTGTAACTAATATATCTTTAGGTCATCATAGCAAACAATGGTCCATCTTACAAGGGTCCCACTGGCCTCTCTATAGAGGGACATCACCCAGATTCACATGCCCATCTCAGAAGCAGCTTCTGGAACCATATGCACTCCACAACGCTCTTCCATTTGTACAAAATCAATACCAGGTGTGCAGAGACATAGCCATGTTGCTAACCCAGGGAAGAAATACATCTTGATCTTGAATTTTCAAGATTATTCCTTTCAATTCTCTCCTTTCAAAAGAAGTTTGCATAGCTGGGCATGATGGTACACACCTTTAATCCCAGCACTCAGGAGGCAGAGGTAGGGGGATCACTGAGGTTTCGAGGCTACCTTGAAACTACATAGTGAATACCAGGTCAGCCTGAGCTAGAGAGAGACCCTAACTTGAAAAACCAAAAAAAAAAAAAAAAAAAAAAAAAAAAAAATTGCATTTCACCCATTCAACCTTTCTTGGGTGGACATCACAGTCATCTTTTCCATTGACTCAATATAAAGCAGTTGGCCCACCCTTAATGGTGGCAATCTGTTAAACAGTAGTGGCTTTAGTTCCCTACAAACATGAATAAAGATAATAATTTGGAGGGGGGCTAGAGAGATGGCTTAGAGGTTAAGACACTTGTCTGTGAAGTCCACAGACCCAGGCTTGATTCTCCAATATCCACATAAGCCAATTGCATAAGGTGGCACATGCATCTGTAGTTTGTTTGTGGTGGATTGAGGCCCTGGTATGCCCTTTCTCTCCCTCTCTTTCTCTCTCTCTTTCATAATTAAATTAAATAAATAAAATGTTTTTACTATGATTACTTTTTACATATGTTTATATAATTGTATCAGATGTGTTTGAAACTATCTTCATATGATAGTATGTTATTCTATGTTAAAACATGATTAGAATATAATCTTTGCCTCAGTTAGAGCTTTGCAGGAAAGTGGGAACATATGGCATATTGCTGCCACTGAAATCACTGGACATAGTGAGTTTATTGTTCAAAATTGCTGATATTATAGAAGGCCACAAGTGTGTCCATCTATGTTTCTGACATCACATACATCCGCATCACAATAATAATTTTCAAAAGTTAAAATGTCTTGCACAGACTTCAATATCCACTGTACTGGTGACTTGTTGTGTTTAAAATGGATCTATCACTAGTCCTTAAAGTCTGAATCACTGTATTACCACATATATTTCTATAAGTGAGGGAGTTAAATACATTGTTTCATTGGTCCAGGATAAATCAGAATTTGCATTTAATAATAATAATAAAGATTATCATTATATTGAATAAAAGTAACACTAGCCGGGTGTGGTGGTGCACGCCTTTAATCCCAGCACTTGGGAGGCAGAGGAAGGAGGATCACCATGAGTTTGAGGCCACCTTGGAACTACATCATGAAATCCAGGTCAGCCTGAGCTAGAGTGAGACCCTACCTTGAAAAAACACAAAATAAAATAAAATAAAATAAAAGTAACACTAAATATTCATCATGACAACTTCTGTTTCAAGAGATATTTTCTCATGAATACATGAAACTAATTTTTCTACAATACTACTCAAATACTGAAACTCAGTGTGTCTTTATATATTGGTTTTTAAGCTTATGTCTTCCTCATAAGTGTTATCATTTTTTTATATTTCCAGCACACGTGACTCAGTGCTAAACTATCTTATACACAACATGAATGCATTCAAAATATTGAGAAATTCTTAAACTAAGGATTTTATGTACATTTGCAATTCATTGTACTTTGTTGTGCCTTACTTAAGGTTTTTATCAGCTTAATAGAAGAAGACTCATTCTCCAACATGCATAACTTAATACTTTATTTTTACATCAGATTTTAAGGTAAACAAATGGATTTATTTTTAACATTTTTTCTTGCTTGGAAGCAATGATGTGGAAGTGCTATCGCTGCCCTTATCTGAAGTTATTGCAAGTAATTAGTCTATTGTGTATCACATTGTTCAATGTTTTTCATCAGGTATTTAAGTCAGAGCTAGTAGCTAGAATGTTTATTTTAGGATTAAACAACAAAGTATGGTTAAAAGGCTGGCAATTCTCAGAAACAAGAATATTTCACTTATAACTGTTGCTGATGACTTTCTTGAAATAATTCAAAATGGCATGATTTGAGATTTAAATAAATAAATAAGTAAACATTAATTTACTTACATTGTTGCAGACTATTTTTTCCTATTGAGCTCTTTTTCTCATAACCATGAAAAAATTTAGGTATATGGACAATGAGGAGTAAAATGAAAGAGATTTCTTGAGGAAAAAGTCCCAGAGAGTCAGGAGAAGCATGTCTATGATTTCAAGCAACATCCATAATGGAAAAACAGAAAATGAGAAGTTTTTTTTTTTTTTTTTTTTTAATTAGATCTCAAAAAAGGGGGAAGGTTTAGTTATGAAGATCTGGAGCAACCAAAGGTGTGGGGTACATGCACACTATCTCAGTAAGAGCACAACTGGTACAGGAATCGTGGATGTCTTTGGGAATGTCAGAGCCTGATTGCAGCTCTTGCGTAGGCAATAACTCAGGAGCTAGGGCCTCAGAAGTTCAGTGGTTGCAAAAAGCTTACACTGAGTCAATGGCCATCAGATTCTAGTCTTTTATTTTTTCAATATTTAATTAATTTATTTATTTATGAGAGAGAGAGGGAGAGAGAGAATGGACACACCACAGCCTCCAGCCACTGCAAACGAACTAGAGACACATGAGCCCCCTTGTGCATCTGGCTTACATGGGTCCTAGGGAAACAAACTAAGGTCTTTAGGCTTCATAGGCAAATGCCTTAACCGTTAAGCCATTTCCCCAGCCTAGTCTTTTGAGTTTTGATGAACGAAACCCACATACCTGAGGATAAGATTTAGAAAGATTATATTATAGACAGAGCCTAGAGCTTAAGGATAGGAGATCTTAGAGATTAATAAAAGGAAAGAAATGCACAACTCCTGCTCAGTTAGGCAGGCATGAGATTTCCAGAAGATGTGAAAGGCCACATAAAGACCAAGGTTGAAGTCTTAAGGAAGTCCCCTCAGTGGGGAGATGAAATAGTGTCAGTTCAATCCGGATGTCAGCTGCTCAGGAAAGGGGCAATGCTTTTATATACCTTTCTTTTCTAAAGAAAGAAGAGGTAAGACAGGAGTCATCAACCTGCTCTTGTGAGGTCTTGGTTTTGTGAGAATATAATAAAAAAAAAAAAAAAAAAAGAATGGAATATTTCTTATAGGCCCAAAGGTGATTTTTTTTTTTTAAACCTTTGGTCACTTTTAGTTTACTGTAGCAGGGCCTGTTACCCATAAACTACTTCAAATATATACCTCCTACCCCCTTAGCATATCTTTATGTAAGGGATGCTCTCTTGAGCAGATGAGTAACAGGCTCTGTTGAATTAACTCCTAAGGGAGAGAACCATAGCTCTGATATCTCCATCCTCATCCCTTTCATATGGTATTTTAAATCCTAATAAAGGGGTGATTGTGATGTTTACCTGATCAATATTAACAGGGAGACAAAGACATATGACCCATTCTTTAACATGGGAGGAACCCCATGGTTCCTTAACTATTTTTTTTGGAGAAAGTCAGAGAAACAGAGATAGATAGAGAAGGGGCATGCCAGCAGCCTCAGATGTTGTAAATGAACTCCAGATGCATGCGCCCCCTTGTGGTCAAGTGCAGCATTGCACCCTTGCATCACTTTGCATCTGGCTAAATATGGGACCTGGAGAATTGATTGGGTGTTCTTAGGCTTAGCAGGCAGGTGCCTTTAACCTCTAAGCCATCTCTCAAGCCCTCCTTTATTCTTTTTGTACTATGTCCTATGTCCAATGGGTTAAGGTCTTGTTGACCATGTGGCTTTCCTTGGAAGCATTGAGGACCTTTTCTGTTACCTTGACACTTGTGCAGACTACACACTGTTTAGACTTTGACTTCTGGGTCTCCATGGCTTCTCTGATCAAGAAGACAGGTGACTTGCTGAAACTGTAGCACCCTTTAAAGATGTTCTGTCCTATACTAAGGCCACTAATGGGTGTGGAGAGGGAACCATAGTCCTATGTTTTGGGTAATCCAGAGGGCTTTATTACTCTAACCAGGGGAAAGTATATTTTCTATATTCTCTTCATGGGCCTAAACAAAAGCTCTGATCCATCTTTCCTTTCCTGTGGCATTTTAATCCTATGGAAGAGGAACTGAGATGTTCTTTTTTAATGTTATTAGAGAAACAGGAGTTGGGGTACATCCTTTGATGGCCTCCTAACTGTTAATATCTGCCTGCCTACAATAATACCTTTAAGTGTCACACATTTTGCTCCTTGATTATTTTGTTTCCCATTTAATGAGTGATACATAACAGCATTATTTAACATCCTTAGATATATAAACAAGTTTATAGAACATAAATTTAAATATCAATTTTTCACTATTACAGAAGGTATCTTGAGTGTGTTATTGATATATAACTACATCTTGATCAAACTCCAGTAACACGATAATTTGGAATGACACCTTCCTCAGCCACAGTGAGTTAACCACACTGAGAGTGATGAAGCAAACACTGAAATCCATGCATACTTTACATATGCTAATGTGCACCACTTATTCCTTGAGCTGACACCCAGGTTAGCATATTATTACCTTTACATGTCACTGGTTGGCTTTAGACTGTGTCATAAAGAGATGTTAGTAACATACTGGTCTCTGCTGATTTCACTGAGGATGAATCAGATGTCTTGACTGCTCATGTGCAGATATATAGGGTTTATGATCATTTAAATAGGCTCAAAGGGATCTTATTTTATTTTTAAACTTAAAATTGTCTACTTAGGATTGGAGTTGCAGATACTTTCAGCACCGAAGCAATATAAGTAAAATTAAGGACCAATTCATTATAGTAATAAGTAAAACCCATACACATTCACAATTTGCTATAATGACTGACCTAGGAAAAATTTAAATGTCCATAAGTCTTTTCACATGAAGAGATTTACCTTCTTTAGAGAAATACTGTCTCAAAAAATGGATTTTGATTTTATTGCATTTAAGTATTTTTGCTTAAATGTCTGTATTTTTCAAACAGGATAGTAAATAGACAAGTAGAATTCATCTCAGAACTTACCTCATCTTTCAAAAATAATAAATGGTCATTTTCTAGCAAGATAAATACAGAATTACACATGTGAATGATAGTCTTCCTAGTGGTTTTTGAAATGAAGGTAAATACTTGAATAAATCTTTGAGTCAGATTCCAGATATATTGTTATTTCTTAGGAAATCTATATGACCACTAAAGAAGGGTGACACATAATTACATATAAAATATATAGCTCAATCCTGAAGGTAAAATAGCATTTGGAATCTGAACCACAAAGAGGTAGAAGCTGACTGTTTTTCTGGTGGCCATGATGTTCTGAATCAAATTGATAATTATCTTCTGTTTCACTGGGTTTCTGTCCTGAAAGTATATGATTACTATAAAATGTAGGACAAGGTTTGAGAAGTCATTTTGCTTTGTATGCAATAGCTGCATCTTTGAGTGTTTCCTAAGCTTTAGAGCTTATTGTAAAAAAAAAAAAATGGTTTGCAGTTGGATAAATCTATTGTGATCTTGAGAAGCTTATCCCTAATCAGTCTGACAAAACAAATAGAACATTTAATCAGCAATAAAATTGCATATCCTAGAGATCTTTAATTTAGATTCAGGCAAGAACATACTAGTGAATCAGTATTCAAAATACCAACTAAAATGATTATATTCTGAGATTACAGGAAGACATCAGAAAAAGATTGTTTCACTTAGCTGCGCCATCTGCCTTATCTGTCTCTTGTGAGTCACATAACTTTCTTCATAAGGGATGAAATATTTTTCTTGGTTAAAATACTGAGGTGATAGGTTTATTGTGGGATGTTTGGTTTAGTTTTCAAAGATAACCCCTTATGAGAAGTCTATTGTCAGGAATACATAATTTGAAGAGAAGGTTAGTATTTGCAACAGTCTGGAACAGGAGAGTCTCCTAATGCCTGTGTGGTAAGGGTTTCTAGCCTGTAGCATTATTGGAATACAGTGGCACCTTTGAAAGATGGTGCCCAGTGGATGAAAGTTGAGTCATTATGGGTGTGCCCTTATAAGGGATATTGTTTTTATGGTGCTTGATTTTCTGCTTTGTGGCTGCCAGCAGGTGGTGAGTCACTTCCCCTGGCACATACTTCTATCATTATATACTAAACTTTCATACTCCCAGCATTAATGCCAAACAATCAGATTCTAAAACCTATGCAACAATGAACCAAAACATCCCTTTCTTCCTAAGACATTCATTTATCTAAGGTATCCGTGGTGGAAACCTGACAAGCACAATATTTAAGATTGATATAGCAGTGTTGATACCAATGTTGTATTCAACGCTATCCATTCATTCTTCAGAAATATTTTTTTAGAAGTTTGAAAATGAAATGAAAAATCAGGTATCTGGATCCACATTGAAATAACTTCATTTTATACCACTTTATTAACTTTTTTCTTTCACTTAGTATAGTATAACTTTTTGGAGTTTATACTATTTACAATATTTAGGAATGCTTTAATAAAAAGTTTCTATTCTTGTTGCTTAAACAGTGGAGTATTGATTTTGAATTTTTGATTTAGCTGAAAGCCACCAATTTATTCAAACTTTAGGTATTTATTATATTATTTAAATGCTTAATGACAGCATGAAGCATAAAATGTGATATTTATCCTTCTCATTCATCTAATACATTTAAATTATATCTAGGTGTTTAATATATCTATATCATATATCTATAGATCTATATCTATCTTCACTAAAATAAGATTATAGCTGTGGTAATATCTGTATTAGAGTATACACCTGAGCTTAGTATAAAGGTGCACAATAATCTATTTAAAACTTGACAGAATCAGGTGTCTTGATTTCATAGAACTATCTTTGGGGATGGCCACAAGAATATTATCCAAATCTATATTCTAATACTTTTAGTGCTCTATTTACTATGGAATTTAAAACCCTTAAGTTATCTTCAGATATTCCTCTCTGATCTTTGTTTTCATATCCCTATCTGAAGATCATACAAGATTATATAACTATAAACAAATCATAAAGATTTAGAATCTGCTTATTCACAATAAGAAATCTATAAATTTCTAATTTACTTGTCTAAGTGTTTTATTTTCAACTTGAAATATCTTCTGAGAAGATTAGGAAATGAATGTGTTTGCAGTTGCTGGTATTATTGGGAAGTGGTAGTTAACTAGATGTTTGCCTTGGAATATATATATATATATATATATATATATATATATATATATATATATATATATATATATATATATATAATATATATTGTTATCAGTTAGTGTCTGAGTTTATGTTCTGGTAGACCTAATATACCAGGTTCCAGCATTCATTCTCAATGAACCAATTAAAAGGCCCCAGTTAATAGTGAAAAGTAGAAAAAGGAGATTTATTCAACTTGACCATATTAGAAAGAGGGACAAGAAGGTCCAATAACCTCTCCCCTGAAGCCATCTTTGGGGCCCTACATAAAGTTTTGGTTTTGTTAGAACAAAAGCAGGAAACCGAAAAAAAAAAAACCAACCAAACAAAACAAAACAAAAAAAAAAAAAAAAAAAAAAAGCAAAAACAACACAAAATAGCCCTCAGCTCAACAGGTGAGAGACTCTATATTAGGGAAAACAGATTAGGGTTTCAGCCAGGCAGGGCAGAGGCTACTTTCCTTACAGACTACTGGATACTTATGCGACAAGGGAGGCATTGAATTATTTGATTTCAGGGCCATCCACTATGTCTTGGAGTTTGGGCCACTATGAGGAAGTGATAATTGGACAAGTGAGTTGGGCCATTCTGACCATGTCAAATAGGCATATATTTTTAAGTCCATCTCACACTATACCTGAATTGTTTGGTATAGAAACAGCAATCTTCTCCTAGTAAAAAAAAAAAAAAAAAAAAAAAAAAAACAGAGACCCCACCCCCTTATCTGTGGTCAGTAATTAGAATCCACACTGATTTTGCAAGACCAGTTCTGCTAGTGAATCTGGTCTTCAGCAACCCCCAGGAGGACAGCAAAGTTACACCAGATTTCTCTGAGAACTTTCTGTACCTTCAGAAATTTGTTGGTGGCCATGCTCAGCCATTTGGCTCCAGTGCTCAAAACTTTCAGGAGTCCCAGTCTTGCAAGAAATGGAATAAGGGTGGAACAATGCCATGACACATTGAGACAGGTATGGAAATGGTCAGAAATGTGGGCAAAATAAAGAGGGGCATTTAGAAAGGCAGAAGTATAAGTGCCTCTCCAGTTCATAGGTAATCAGGTATAAGCCCTTGTTCCACACACGAAGAAGACACCCTCCCTGGGTCTATGCACTCAGTGATTATCAAATCGCAGGAAGGGCTGTACATGGTCTACATGTTGTTCCCTTTCATAGGACCAAAAAAGAAGCGAGGGTGGTGATAATAATGGGTTGTAGAAGACATGTTGCTTACTACCTATGTAATTTGAGGGACAAATTCAGGGCCACTACCTGTGTTGAGGATAGAAACCCAAACTCAGGAATGATTTCAGTTATATTTGCAACGTCTGTGGAAGCCAGTTGGTTGTAGGAAGTGCCTAGACTCTGTGGGTCCTCGCCATTCCTGGGGGTCATTGGCTACTGACATCCTGGGTGCAAGAGGAGTTGGGGGGAAGCAGGCTCCTGGAGTGGGTGAGTGTGATGGGCAATGAACCACCCAGAAGGCCGTCTGATGGATAGTGTGTTCTTGTTTATTCAAAAGGGAAGTGGGTTTATAAACACCTGAGAAAGGTTAAGAAAGCACATACAGACTATATGGTGATTGGATACATAGGAATATGGATGGCTATATAATTGGTTGAAAGGCAGAAGTCGTGAGGGAGAAGCTGCAAGGGAGATAATAGAAGTAGTGGTAAAAGCTAAGTGACTTCAGAGTTGTAAGGGAGGAGCTACAAGAGAGATAACAGATGCGGCTGGAAAAGCTATGTGACTTCAGTCACATATTGTATGGCCAAAGATGAAGGGAGACTGTTTATCAGGGTCTCTTAAGCAGCTAGCCACAAGGTCAGGAACTGTGGGGGGCAAAGCCTGACTATGGAATGGTCAGATGCTTTTGGAATAGGGGGGGGGGGCTGCCAGTTCTGCCCACTCTGGGCAAAGATAGGGCACACTACAACCTTGCCTGAGGACAGGGAGGGCCAGTCTCCATTGCCAGAGTGGGTTCCTGATGATGAGGCCAGCTGCAACCCCCATAGCCCAAGGTTCCCGGCCATGTCCAACAGCCCAGGCCAGCTTCTTCACCACCCCAGCCCGTGTTTAACAATGCCCAACATGACTCATCCTCAGAAGGTGTCCACCAGCACTAGAAGGTATTAGTGTCATATAACAGGGAGTATTTTAGTGAAATCAATTTGCCAGTCATCTCCAGGAATTGGAATTGGTAGCTAGGAAAAGGGGGAGCGGCTAAAATTAGTTTGAGGATTCATCTTCTAGCAGACTATGTAGCTCTGAGAGATAGCTCTGAAAAGCTGTTTCCGTGAGGAGTTAAGAGGATACGGGTGTTAAAGTGCTTGAGGGCTGGAGAGATTGCTTAGTGGTTAAGGTGCTTGCCTGCAAAGCCTTATGACTATGTTTGACTCTCCAGATCCCATGTAAGCCAGGCACACAAAGGTGAGGCAAGCGCAAGGTCTCACATGTCCAGTAGATGGCACAAGTGTCTGGAGTTTGATTGCAATGGCTGAGGCCCTGGCACACCTATTCTCTCTCTCTCTCTCTCTCTCTCTCTCTCTCTCTGTCTCTTTCTCTCTCTAAAAAAAAAAAAAAAGTTAAAAATGAAAATGCTTGAGGGGAAAAGAGTTATCATGGAATTGGGAGTGATTATGTATTAGGAAGTCCTTTTTTCCTGAGAAGACAGAATCAATTTCCTTGCAAGATACCAGAAAGCTTCCTTAAAGGTGGTCCCTTTCCACTGTAGTTCTGTAAGTTGTGATTGTGAGGATGAGAATGTGGGGATGTGAGGGGGGAAAGGCAGTGGGGTAGTTCCTGACCTAAAGCAGCACATAGAGCCTACATATGGGCTTGTTTGTTCATACTTGCTAGGGGCAGTTGATTATGTATCCTTTTGGACAACTTCGTCTCCTGGGTGATAACTCCAATTACAGTTCTTCCTGGGTACTGCCATGGTGGCTATTGAAAACAGGGCTGCTGTCTGAATATGTAGGTCTTCACCATGGGCTCTGGCTGACCTCCAGATGTATTCCTTTTTGCCCGAGTAGAGGTGGACATTAGGATAATATAAATATCATGTCATGTCAGATTAAATGACTATGTAATGTGTAGGAAAAGTCTTCAGTAATGGGTGGTATTTTCAGAAAAAGCTTCTAAATTTCTCTCAATGTCAATCAGGTCAGACATGGAGAGAAGAAGTGGAAGTGAGTGGGACTCTTAGCGTCAGACTCTTTTCAAAGGGCCAAGAGTGATTGTGACTAGGTAAAGGCTGGGAAGGGAGAGTGAGGTCAACACAAGGCAGGTCAGGGCAGTGAGCTGATGAATGATGAGGGAGAAGAGGGAGATTGTATAGCTAAAGGAGTCAAGGGCACTGAGGCAGAGTAGGAAATATTTGGGCGCAGCAAGGAAGGTTGTGGGATAAAGGGGAGAGCCATTCAGGATTAAAGAAAGGTTCTTCAGAGATAATAGGCAAGAAGGGGTTTCCTCCCACAGGAGAAGGACCTGGCTAGGGGGGCAAGCCTGACAAAGGGAGGAATGAGAAAGGATGTAGAATATTGCCTGAATATAAGGGACTTCCTACCATTTTTAGTTCAGGTTTAGGAAGTTATCAAGGTTTTTTAAGAATTTGGAAATCAACTATGCCATTTCGGCCCAGTGGGAATCAATGTCAAATTTAAATTGCAGCCAAACTATTGGAAAACAAAACAAAAACCAAATATATATATCACACTTGGACTTTATGACTCTTTTCAGACCAAGGTTGGTCAGGAAACAGCACAGCATGGAGAACATTGGAGATTTGGAAATTTGAGAATTCATGGAGAGTGATAAGAGCCAGGGTATCTTTCTGAGGATCAAGCATCCTAGATTTGAAGACAGAGACCAGAATCCTTCTCTTGGCAAAGGACAAGGAATTCAGATGGAAAGATATCCCTGGATAATTGCTTCTGACCAGAAGATCCTAGGACAGGCCTCTGATGACAAGACACGGGAGGCAGCTTTGTCTCCAAGGCACCATAAACAGACAAAGGCAGACTCACCACCTCCTTGGGCTAAAGATGATCTGGTGTTGGATCATCCAGTTGATATAGTGAATGACCTTTCTGTGGCTGGAGTGAAGAAGCAGCACAAAGGAAAGCTTTAATGCACATGAATTACCCTATTGGGCAGTCAGAGAATTGTTCCAGGTACCTGGGAGTTTTGAGAGCCTACCAAAGAGTATCCTCTTGACTTCATTGTCCTGCTCAGGAGAGCTGCAATTCTCATCAATTCATAGTAGGGAAAGAGAGGGGAGAAAGAGAGGAGAGGGTAGAGATCTAAAACACCTTAGGATCCAAGTGTCAGCCTGGATCAGCTACCACACCACTGTTCCCTGGGTTACTAGAGTGTCCAAGTTCCAGACTCCTGTCTTGGGTTTCGGTACCAAATGTTAGGACAAATGTGGGAAATTAAACAAGAGAGGAAAGTTGGCTCCATAGAAGACAGGCTTTATTCAGGAAAGCCCAAGAAGGGCTTTGGCCAGACAGATCAGAGTAACTTCCCTTAGAGACTAGGGGATAAGATTGAGCATTGGGATAATTGGAATTGTTTGGTTGCAGAACCATCCAGATTGCTTCAGGGTTTGAGCCACTATATGGAAATGATAATGAGACAGATGATTTGGACCATTCCAGGGAAGTGATAATTGGGATGGGAGGTGTGGGTCATTTTTGGTAAACATAGGGTTACAATTGAGAAATGACAATCAGAATTAAAACAAAATGGAGAACAGGGCGTGGTGGCTCACGCCTTTTATCCCAGCACTTGGGAGGCAGAGCTAGGAGGATCGCCATGAGTTCGAGGCCACCCTGAGATTTCATAGTTAATTCCAGGTTAACCTGGATCAGAGTGAGACCCTACCTTGAAAAACAAAAAAACAAACAAAAAAAAAAAAAAAAAAAAAAAAAAAAAACGAGGTACTCTGGCTCTAACAGATTTAAATAGAGGGCCTGAGTAATACATAGCTAAGCAAACTGCCATTGCTATAACACAAATCTCTGCTGTGAGGTGGTCTGACAAGATGACAAGTTTCCAGCACTGTGTGAGGTCCCTCTCTGGATGAAACAAGTTTCCCTTATAATTGGCATCAGGCTTTGACTTTTCTTACTGATAGGGAAATTCCAGTTTATTGAGGTGCATAATTTCCATAGTCCTACAGCCAAGAAAAATTGCACAAGTATCACTTCAGAATATCTTCCATCTTGCAGTCTGGTTATATAATACCAGGTACTCTTGTTACCTATCTCTGGCTCCAAGCCAGCACATTTTAAGTAGCCCTCTGCCACAGGATCCCAATGACATGATATTCTATGTCACTTCAGGACTAAAGAAATGGACTAAGTTGACTGTGAGTAAAAAGCCCTAAATCCATGAAACAAAATAAATATTTGCTCAAATTGTTTCTCTATGGTATTTTGCAGTGATTAAAAATCTAACACAATAAGCTTTAGAAACTAAAAACATGGATTTCAAATAAGACTGACAAGATTTTAAAATTCCTTTAAAGGTTCCATTCTACTTGAAATACATTTACAAATTTGAGCCAATTGAGCTTAGGTAAATTAACAACAAACATCAAGGTAAGAAGTGATTCACAGATATAAGAAGGAATATAATAAAGTAGATTTGTATGCAAAAGTTGAAAAGAATAGTATCATAAAATTTAGAGGAGACATGGACTGAAGAAGATGGCTTAGCAGTTAAGGTGCTTGCCTACAAAGCCAAAGGACCCTGGTTTGATTCCCCAGGACCCATGTAAGCCAGATGCACAAGGAGGCGCATGCATCTGGAGTTTGTTTGTAGTGGCTGGAGGCCCTGGCATGCCCATACTGACTTTCTCTCTTTACCTTTCTCTCTCTCTCAAATAAATAAAATATATTTAAAATATTAGAAGAGACAATTATAAGTGGTTTACATTTTTCAGTTATGTTGGAAAATTTTTCTTGCTAAAATTAGTTTAAATTATGAATTTGTATTTAAATAGCTTCAGATCATGACAAAATTTATACCTTTGGATATTTACTATTTCATTAGAATGCTGTTTTAAGGCATTTTATGTAGTGTTCTCATTCTAATTAATTATTGCTGAAATTACATCATCTACATAGGTTAGAATTATAGTATAAACCATGAAAAAATTAGGATGTAAGAAGAAAGTTGGAGTTTGAGAAAAGAAAACTCTGTATCACTGAATGTGGTAATTGAATAACAGTGTTCTCCTGAAGCCTGGTTAATTATGAATAACCACCAACTGGGGGACTGAGGAGGTTCATAATCTATCCAATGGAAGCAAAATTAACCCTAAGGGGCACAAAGAAAATTTTAACTGTTAAAAGTGTTTTTCAAACATTTCCTCCTCCAGTATTCCTCCTCCCACCTCCATCTTATACTTCTCTCTTCTGCCCTTTAGAGCATCTTTTCCCCACCCCCTAGGGCCCTTTCTAGTTGTCTGGGCTGGACAGAAACATGCTCACACCCACAGGAATGAACATGTATTTAAACATCTCAAAGAAATACACAGATAAGCAATAGAGGAAGGACACCAGATATTTTCCTCTGGCCTCTCCATGTGCAAGCACATCTTCATATACATGTACATATAACACACACACACACACACACACACACACACACACACACCCACCCACCCATAACACAGGACACAAACTAAACACCAATAAAAGAGGTCTTACTCAGTCTAATACAAAAAAAAAAAAAAAAAAAAAAAAAAAAAAAAACTGGTAAGAAATAAGTGGTATTATTGCTCTGAAAAAAAAATCTGACTATGATTTTCTTAAACCTTTGTTACTACATTGGGGGGGGGGTGACTGGAACATATTGGAGATGCTGGCTAAGACTTTCTACAAAAACAGATTTTTAACTAAATGGCTAGATTAAGTGGCTTTTGTAAATAAAGTAACATAAATAAGTAAAACATATTCCTAAAACACTGGCTATAATAAAGCACTTTTTAACTTCAAACGTAAATGAAATCCATATAATGATGAAGGAGGTGCTTTACACAGAATAAAGCATAGAACCAGAGGTTTCTGAACTCAGTTCCTTTTGATATACCTCTCACTGTCCAGCTCCAGAGAATCTATTTTAGAGATTAAAACAATAGGTGAAAACAGCAATGAAGAACAAGATGTTTGCTGTCATATGTTGTCAGTAATAAATACCAGGTATGATAGAGGAACAGACACATTTCCATAAGCTCTGGCCCTCCTATTGTAAATTTCTCTTGATGTAATAAGAACATCTAGTTATAGTTAACATAACACCAATTTAAGTGAAAATGTATAAAATGTGATTCTTATTCTAGACGTAATACTTTTTTGATCAATTCTATGGTTTTCTATTTCCCTCTTATCTCACTATATATATAAACAAATATAAATATATATAATGCATTGTGTGTGCTTCCAATGTCTACAAAAATGCACATTTTGGAGACACAATAATTTTTTTTATTATTTTATTTTTTTGGTTTTTCGAGATAGGGTCTCACTCTGGTCCAGGCTGACCTGGAATTAACTATGTAGTCTCAGGGTGGCCTCGAACTCTTGGCGATCCTCCTACCTCTGCCTCCCGAGTGCTGGGATTAAAGGCGTGCGCCACCATGCCCGGCTTTTTAGACACAATAATTTAAGTGTCACTCTTATTGCCTTTCCCTGATGATTCAAGGCAATCTGGCTAGTAGCCTTCCTGTATATTTTCAACATGTTCAGTTTTGTTGACTTAAAAACATATTCCATGCATTTATATCAAAATCTTTCTTAAGTAAAACCACATAATTTTTTTTCTGTAATTCAGCAGAGAGCTTGTTCTGATGGCAAAAGGAATTTGATGGCAAAGGACAAATTGTGTCAGAATAATGCTCTTACCTAGAAAGTTGTCTTTTTATAGAAACATGTGGTCATGAGAAAGTACTCAAGGATTATTGCATAGAGTTACAGGCACTGATGATAGAAGCAATCGTGTCTGCATTTACAAAATAATAATAATCTTATCTCAGAAAAAAAGAGTTTTAATAAGAAGATGTAAGAAGTGCTAATAATGGTTGATATCACTGGATGAAAAAGTTGCAGGTTTGAGAAAACATTTATCTTCTCTATCAAATCTGTCACATTACTCATATTTTCTGAATATTGTGTAAATGTGTATAAGTAGACCAAAGTTTAATGTTTGCAAAAGTATGTAGGAAGATAGATGCATCTCTGAAGTTGTTATAATGATCATTGGCCACTTAATATCTAATTTCATCTCAACATCAAGTGAAAACTTGGTATTATATCTACTTGAGTACTATTCATTATTTTAAGAAATCTAGCTAATATTGTCATGAGTCCCCTTTGTATGTGGTATGAAATCCTGTTTTTCTTTTTGGGTGGTAGTTGTTGAAAAGATTAGTTTTGAAGATCATGTTTTGGTTTTGCTAATTTAATCCATTCATTATATGCATGCTTTTTTTCCCCCCAAAGGATCCATCTTTTATTGAGAATAGTCTAATGTGTTGTTTTTGAGCATGCTTGGATATTTTTCATTCAAACATAAGCTTCTTACAAATGACTTTAATTCTGTTTATTTCCTAGTGAACTTTTCATTTTCTTCAATATGTCTGACAATCTTGTAAATTTCAGTGAAAATTTCTATAAAGTCTCTACTAAGGCAAGTGCCTTGACTGAGAAGTCATCTCTCCAGCCCCTGAAATATTAAATTTTTAAGGTAATAATTTTGTAAGTACCTTGACATAATTTTGTAAGCACAGTCATACCCTCATTTTTGTGAATTATTATTCTGTGCATATAATGCATTTTGCACAAATTGAAATTTGTGGCAGTATTATGTTAACAAGTCTATCAATGTCATTTGCCAATAGCTGAGAAGATCACTGACATTTTTAAATTATTATTATTATTTTTTTTTGGAGAGAGACAGACAGAGGGAGAGGGAGACAGATAGAGAATGGGCGCACCAGCAATCTCTCAGCTGCTGTGAACAAAATCCAGATGCATGTGCCCCCTTGTGGGCAAGTCGGCATTGCACTCTTGGGTCACTTTGCATCTGGCTACATGTGGGACCTGGAGATTGGAACCAGGTTCTTTAGGCAGGATAAAGAGTAGAATGCCTGTGATTTCAGATGCCCTGACCAGTGTTTTTGTAATTTTCTTGGTCTTTTGCCCTTAAAATCTCTGTACCCCTGAGTGTCTGCACTGAAAGCATTTTCTGGTGTGACCCCCCCTCCCAGTTGCCAGCTTAATAAAAAGTACTCTCAATTGACATCAAAAGCATCGTGGTCTGTAATTCTCTTGCATGCACATTTGGAGGCCCACCAGTGAGATCTCCCTAGGCCCATAGGACTCAGCCTCACTCTAGATTTTCCTGGTCAGAGGGAGGTTATAGTGGAGGTGCCCCCAGAAGATGTTCCAGGGTCCCATGCCTCCCACTGTAGCTGAAGAGGTCTGGAATGCCTGCTGTTTTCTTAGACACAAAATGATCTAAGTCCTTCTAAGTTCTCCTAGGAAGTAAGTTTGTACACTGACATCAGTTGGGTTTCAAATCAAGAAGGCCAAGCCTTGTGAGCTGGGAAGGACAGGCCCATCAGGGAACCTTCTTCAGGTTAAGAAGGAGAGGACTTGTAGAAAACTTGCCTATGAATGGGAAAGATAGACACCCTCAGGGAACCTTCTTAAGTGTATGGGAGGAAAAACTTGATGAGGAGCCTTCCCTTGTCCTCTAGAATAGCAGAGGACCTGTTTTTTTGATTCTACTTTTCATGAGAGCCCTACATTTGGTTCTGTTTGAGTGCATGGCTAGCCAAATTACTGGATGAGTGATAGATACTTCTAAGATATTGTATATGTTCTCATGTAATGATTGTGTGTGGAGCTTAAGAATGTGCATTAACAGTCCAGTTTTCCAGTTTTCTGGTCAATGAATGGATTGCCCACCACACGAGGCAAGCTGGGGATCCAGAAACAGTTATAGGGTCTGAATGGGTCCGAAACGGACTGTAATGACTTCATATGGCTTAAGGGTGGCAATTTAGGATTCACCTTGGAATGGGATGTTATAATGTAATGTAATGTGTTTGGAGATCAAGTTGACAAATTTTGGCCTTATGATGCTTAATTTTAATTGTCAACTTGATTTTATTGAGAAATGTTCAGACCATTAATAAAGTACATCTCTGGATAGGTCTTTGATAATATTTCTAGAGACAATGCTATCGTGTGAGATCTGGTATTATGAATGGATTTGTCCCTTGATAAATTTATAATATGACTCTACAGGGGGGTTATGAAAGGTAGTGATACTAATTAGGAGCAAAGCAGCCTTCTTTGGCAGGTAGTTAGGTAGGGGCATGGGTCCAAAAAATATCGTGGTGAGGGCTGGAGGGATGGCTTACTGGTTAAGACACTTGCATGCAAAGGCAAAGCACCCAGGTTTTATTCTCTAGAACCCACATAAGCCGAGATGCACAAGGCGGCACGTGTCTGGAATTCATTTGCAGCAGCTGGAAGCCCTGGCATGCCCATTCTCTCCCTCTCCCAAATAAATAAATAAAATAATAAAAATATATTTAAAAATATTTTGGTGAGATGAAAAGGTGATTTCAGCCTGAACCGTAACCTAATTTGTCAAGATGATGATCAGGGCCAGCTCTCTATTTACTTCCTGGTTCTTCCTGCTTCCAGTCATTTTTTTTCTGGGCTTTGCCCAATCAACTGACCCTTTCTGAGTCGCATTCTTCCCCCTGACTCACAAACATATCAAGATCCTCTATGTACTTTTAAGCAATCATTCCAATCTGATACCAAAAATACATGCCAGATGTTAAAAGAAACCCTTATCTAACTGTGAGTTACCTGCTTGGGAATCTTCCCCACTACGGAGATTTCTGCTTTACTTTCTTCCCTGGAATAAATTTGCTTAACTTGCTCTTCTACCATGTCTGCACTTGCCAATTTTTTTGAGAGTTACAAACTTGAGTGTCACTGGCCTGGGGACTTACAAACCATTGAGTGTCCCGTGCTCTATATGTCCATCCAGAACCAAAAGAAGCTCCCTTACTTTCGAAACTGGTAACAGGATGAGGTGGAGCTTGACTTTGAGGAAATAGGTCAGTGAGGAATATAAATAGGACTTTAACTTTCCATGGTCTCTTGCTTTATTCGTTTTCTCAACCTTAATTTAACCCTTATTTCTGGGAGGGTGAGTTGGAAGGGTCATCCATTTGAGGTCAACCTGTGTTGACCCTTCCTCAATAAACAAAAGTTGTGTGCATGTGTGTTTACTTGCAAATAAATAAATAAAAATATTTTAAAAGGGGTGGGGCTTGAGAGATGGCTAAGTGTTAAAAGCACTTGCCTGAAAAGCCTAATGACCCAGGTTCAATTCCCCAGTACCCACATAAAGCCAGATGCACAAAGTGATGCATACATCTGGAATTCATTTGCAGTTAGCTGATAGAGGCTCTGATGTGCACATGCTTTCTTTTTCTCTCTGTCTGCCTCTCCTTACTCTCTCTGTCTCTCTCTCACTCTCTATCTCTCTGCTACAAATAAATAAAAAATATTTTTAAAACAAGAAAACCAAAAACATCTCCATAGTTATCATTAATTTCAACTCTCTTCTGTACTAATCTCTTCATTCTTTAACTGAGCATTTACCAATGAGTATGCTTTTATTTATTGTCTAGTTCTCAAATATTACATGGATGTACAATCTATGTCTTTAAGCTTATATTACAGGAATTATTAAAGCAGTTAATAAGCAATTAAGTTGATAGAAAATAAACTTGTTTATATAGTGAAACATTTTTAAATTAATAATTGGTATTCATTGAATAATTTATCTCATTATAATAACCTAATAGCTTAAATAATCTTTGTTTTGCTTAATGTGAGAAAACAACCTACCAACAGAGAGAATATAGAATGTGAACTTAATATAATAATGATAAATCTTAAGGTACTGTGGATCAAGGCCCTAAAGAAATTTAGGATCTGAATTATTTAATTGAGAGTCTTACACACAAAAATAATGCTTATAGTATTTTATATCTATCATACTATACTTACATACATACATATCATACATACACTTAATTTTTCTAATTGTGAGCAAAGAATTATCTATCCATCTCTTTTATAAAATATTTTTATTTATTTATTTACAAGGTGAGAGAGATAAACAGAGAAAGAGAATGAGCATGCTAGAGCTTCCAACCACTGCAAAAGAACTCCAGATGCATGTGCCTCTTTGTGTATTTGGCTTTGCATGGACATTGGAGAAGTGAACCCAGCTCACTAGGCTTTGCAGGCAAATGCCTTCACTGCTCAGCCATCTCTCCAGGAGTATCACACCTTGTATCCAAGGCTGCTCTTAGTATCACAATCCTACTAGATTCCAACTAACTGCAAAAATATAAAATAATAGAAGTGAAAAATTGTCAGTGTCATTTAAGCTCTTAAAACTTAGAATAAATCCTTCCTTCCTTCCTTCCTTCCTTCTTTCCTTCCTTCCTTCCTTTCTTCTTTCCATCCTTTCATCCATTCTTCCTTCCTCTTTTCCCCCATTCTTCCTCCCTCCCTCTTCCCCCTTATTCCCTTATTACTCCAGCATTAACTGTAGGATGAGAGCTCTTGTAGCTTTGAATTACCTAATATGGAATCTAGCCTTCATTTTGGAGAAGAAGATAGATATAGTGTGGAGAAGCTCTGGAGAAGGAAACACTACAAAGAGTCCAGAAACAGGCATCAAATAACTAACTATGGACCAGTTGCTATCTTGCTATAAGAGTGTGATTTTAAGAATGTCTAGGGCTGGAGAGATGGCTTAGTGGTTAAGCGCTTGCCCGTGAAGCCTAAGAACCCCGGTTCGAGGCTCGATTCCCCAGTACCCACGTAAACCAGATGCATGGGGTAGCACATACATCTGGAGTTCGTTTGCAGTGGCTGGAGGCCCTGATGCACCCATTCTTGCTCTCTCGCTCTCTCTCTCTCTGCTTCTTTCTTTCTCTCTATCTCTCTCAAATAGGTAAATAAAAATAAAAATAAAAAGAATGTCTAGGAAAGGAACTTTTCTGTACAACCTAACAAACCCATGGAAGTGTTAGATATATTACCAATGGAGAGATGAAAAGTTCTTTGCTGCCTGGAAGGATGATCTAGTCTTAGCAAATATGTGAAATATTTGGCACTAACATTGTGAATAGGCAATGGGAACATTAACGCAGCCTCAAAGAGATAGAAAATGCTTGCAAAACAGTGTATTCAAAGAGAAAATGAATTTTGGAAACTTAATTTCCAAGAGTATGGTTTATAACAACTTTTGACAACTTCATTCATCCACTCAAATAAATGATACCCATCTATTCTTTGAATGGCAAATATGAAATATAAATTTTTGAATGGAAATAGCACATTAGTGTACAAGGTAATGAACTCCTTTCAATTACATTTTATGATTATGACCTTTGTTCTAACAATAGATTAACATTTTAATTAGATCTGCAAATCTTTCCATTTCAGATGTTCATGATTCTTTTGTACCAAAATTTAATGAAGTGATTTCCCACTAAATTTGCAATAGTTAGCTGTAAATTTTAAAACTTCTCAATATCTTAAATAAATATGATTTACTTTGAAATTATGAATAATTAGTTCATAAAAATTGGCTGTATTTTAGGTTCATGTACATTTATACTCAAATGTAAACGTCCTTTAATGTTCATAAAAAGAAATGCAGAACATAAAACCTATCTCATTTTGGCAGTTGTACATTAAAGATGCAACAAATCTCAGAAAAACCCGCCCCCCAAAAATCAGCATGATGTGGTGGGGCACACTTTTAATCCCAGTTTTCTGGAGACACAGGTAGGAGGATCTCTGTAAATTCAAGGCCACAGTGAGACTACATGGTGAATTCCAGGTCAGCCTGGCCTAGAGTGAGACCATATTTCAAAAAAAGAAACGAAAAACAACTCAACAAAATCAGACTATGTTCGAAATATACCAGATAATTCCCAACTTGTAGAAAACATGGCAAATACTGCGTGGTGTGGTGGTATATGTCTATAATCCTAGCATGTGTGAGACTGAGGAAGGAGGTTCTCAGGTTTGAAGCTAGCCTGGAGCTAGCAACATACATATTAAAACAAATCAAATTTGCATACTATCAATTACATAAAACAGCCACTCATATATTTTATACTAGGTATAATGCCTCTTTTTGAACTCAAAGACAGTTTTCTAGAAGTTGTACATTGTAGTCGGCAGATTGCAAGAAGAATTCTAATGTTCTCCACTCCATGTACTATATATAAAGTTCTCTCATCAAAAGCTTCTAAATACTAGAATGTAAGTCAGGTACGCCTTTTATGATATTGGAAGAACGTTGAAGTCTCCACCTCAACCCACCAATTATCTTTTATTTACTCATTCCGTTGTTGGCTTTGATGAAGCCAGTTGCTACATTCAAGTCCATGTAGCAGAGACCTAAGGGTATGCATCAGCTGCACAGTGTGCTAAAAGGTGACCTGAGAGACATGACATGAATAGCTGTTAATAAAAAAGAAATACTCAGCTGGGCGTGGTGGCACACACCTTTAATTTCAGCACTCAGGAAGCAGAGGTAGGAGGATCACTGTGAGTTCAAGGCCACACTGAGACTACTTAGTGAATTCCAGGTCAGCCTGGGTAGAGTGAGACCCTACCTTGAAAAAAAAAGAAAGAAAGAAAGAAAGAAAGAAAGAAAGAAAGAAAGAAAGAAAGAAAGAAAGAAAGAAAGAAAGAAAGAGAGAAAAGAAATACTCAGCTCAATAGCCAGAAGCAAGTGAATACTGGCAACAACTAGAACAGTGAGATTAGAATTAAATCCTCCCCATATTATGCCTTTAAATCAGACCCAAGGCCTAGCTGACAATGTGATTATAGTCTAATGATAAAATAACATCAACATCCAGGCAAGGCTGTAGCCAAGTTGTTGACCCACTATAACTGTGATATTATGAATGGTAACATGAAAATTCCATAAGCACCTCATGATTGGTTAAAATAATACATAACTATTTCACTTATTCTTATTGCTAATTTCAATGTCAATTGCTTTGCCATTTTATTGGGAACTTTAATATATGAGCATACAGTAATTTGATCATGTTCCAATCCTTTTATTAGTTTTTATTTGTTTCGCTTTGTTGTTTGCCTATCTTCTGTCTTCTCTTCCATACTCTCCCATTCCTTGAGACATTTCTTCTTCTTCAAGAAATTCCCTCCTCCGCCATGTTGTCTCCTTCTTTTTGTCCCCTTACGTCCTCCATATCACAATGCTGATGTGACCAGAAGCATGCTGGTCTTGTGGGTATATTGATGTGGTGTTGTGAATCAAATGTGCCCCATAAAGGCATGTGTTTGAATGCTTGGTGACAAGGTGGAGGCAATTTGGAAAGTGGAAGTTAGGAAGTCTCTGGGGGCAGACTCAGGGTGCTGTAGCTAGCATCACTTGCCTGAGTTAGCCTCACTCTCCTGCTGCAATGTTTCACATGCTGTGGCAATAGGGTGATGTCAATCCTTTGTTCATGTCATGCTTTCCCCTGCCATCATGGGGCGTCCCCTTGAACTATAAGCAAAATAATTTTTTTTTTTCTTTTATCAGATGCTTTCTGTTGGGTGCTTTATCCCAGCAACAAGAAGGTAACTAAAATAGTAAATTGGTACCAGGAATGGGCTAATTGATGCTGAAAACCTCATTGTGTGGTTTTTGGCCTTATGGAACTGATTTCTGGGAAGAATATGAAAGGATTTCCACATTGGTCTAAAAGATACCTTGAAAGTGCCATAAGTAGAGTTTGCTGGGTCATTCTAGTCAGAGTTTAAAGACCTAAATGCAGAAAAAGCTATGGAATGTGTAGGTGTGGCTTATGAGGAAAAGAAAGAGCTTGGTTCAAACTGGCTAGAGACAATTTGTGTGAGAAGCTAGCTGTGTTCTGCCTGTGTCCTGAGAACTTGAGTAAGATGGAATTGAAAAGAAATGGCCTGGTATGAGCAGAAAGATATGGCACAAAAATAAATGAAGGTTGGGCAGGAGACAATTGCTTGAGAGAAGAGGACTATTGAGATTGGGCCAGATGTTCTGCTTTGGGACATCAGGGAAAAAAAAAAAAAAAAAAGCTGAATCTTTTGAAAGTAAGGTGCCAGAATGCTGAAAATGCTTGCTTGCCCTTCAAAGTGGGCTTTGTTACCCAATGAGGGAAGAAAAGTAACCCAGCTGGTATGATAGAAGTATGACAAATGCAGGAAAGAGAGGATCATTGAATTTGCACTGTGGCCTCATGCTTTGGAAATGGCCCCTGGGCAATGTGAAGCAGAGTTGTTGGGATTTCTGCATAGAGTCCTGAATGAACCATGGGTCTCAATGGAAAATTTTTTAGGATTGTTTTATGTGTCAGGACTATGGAATAGCTGCCGAGAGAGCTGCCAGCTTAGAATCGATTATTCTCTGGACTGTAAACAGCTCAGCTGAAGGGGCAGAATTGGAACCTGGGAAAATTTGTTGTGGGTCTCAGGTTGACACTGAACTTTAGGATTTGGTGTTTTCCCTGCCTGTTCTTGATCTTTTGCATTGTTTCAATCTGTCCCTCTAATGCCATATTTAGCAGTATGAATATTTGCTCTGTGCCATTATTTGGTTTTGGTTTTACAGGTTCATAATAAAAAGACCTTGCACTGTAGGGATGTTTGAACAGTGTTAGAATGACTGAATGCATTGCATTTTACATTATCAATAGTCAGGAATTTATGGGGCCCAAGGGCATAATGTGGTAGTTTAAATTAGGTGTTCTTTATAAACTTGAATACTTTGCCCCAGATGATGGCAATTTGTGAGGTTGAGCCTTGCAGCAGGAGGTGTGTTTCTGGGGGCTGGCTTAGAGTGTTATAGCCAGCTTGTCTTTACCAGAATTCTACTCACTCCCTTGTTATAGTTTTCCACTAGCTGTGACCAGGAAGTTATATCCAGCTTTGTCTTATGCCATGCTTTCCAATGCCATCATAGAGCTTCCCTTTGAGACTATGAGCCAAAATGAAAACTTTCCTCCCATCAGCTGCTTTTGCTTGGATGCTTTATCCCAGCAACAAGAGAGTAACTGCAAAACTCAGTAGCCATGTAGGGGTCATAAATGCACCAGTTAGTTCATGTCAGGCGGAAAGTGTCCTACAGTGTGCCTATATACCCCATGACTCTTGCATTCTTTCCACCAAATATTGTATAACATACCCTGAGCCTTGGAAGTGTTGGTAGAAATAGCTTTTATTGTTGAACTATCAACAACCTTTTATTTTCTCCTTTGATGAATTTTGAGTGTCTTCAGTGTCTATTACCATCTCCATAGAGATGATTCTCTGGGTAGCCATGAAAGCACTATTATATTCTTTCCATAACTACCTGTACAATGGTCCCTGAGCACTGGCAGGTATTATAGAGATGACTCATCTAATGTTAGACACTCTGATTTCTTCTTGTTATTTTGGTGATTCTTTGATCTCCCCAGTGTATGTTGCCATCTGTATAAAAAAAGGTTATTTAGGGTTGGAGAGATGGCTTAGAGGTTATGGCACCTGCCTGCTTAGCCTAAGAACATCAGTTCAAATCTCCAGGCCTCATATTTAACCAGATGCAAAGTGATGCAAGGGTGCAATGCTGCACTTGCCCAGAAGCGGGTGAGCACATCTGGAGTTCATTCGCAGTGGCTGAGAGGGTGCTGGCTCACCCATTCTCTATCTGTCTTCCTCTCCTTCTCTCTCTGTCTCTCTCTTTGTCTCTCTCAAGAAAAAGAAAGGTTATTTAATCAAAAGTTAGTTAAAGATTAATCAAAGGGTTATACATACATATTTATAAGGCTGTTTGATGGGCATAAAGTCTCTTTAAGCAAAGGAAAGTGGAAGCTTATTTATTAGGTCCCTGACCTTCCATGCTGTGGTAGTTTAAAGTAGGTGTCACTTATAAGCTCATGTTTTGAATGTTTGATTTCCAGGTAATAGGAGGTTGGTAGATGGAGCCTTGCCTGGAGGAGATGTCTTGTTGGGGGTGGGTTTAGAAGTATAGCCAGCTCCCTCTTGCTAGAGCTTGTCTAGTTTCTGTCTTCCACACGCTGTGACATGGAAGTGATGCCCCACCAATCCTAATGGCATATTGTCTGTCCCCGGTCATCACAGAGCTCCCCCTTTAGAGAGTAAGCCAAAATAAATAGTTTCTTCTCATCATCTGCTTCTGGTGAGATGCTTTGTCCCAGCATTAGAAGACAACTACAAACCATGCCATAGGTTTTAAACTTGATTCTCAGTACCAGCCATTAATCCCCTCCAATTATTGAGACCTCCTCCAATAGGAAAAACAGTTGATTACTCACAGAACTTGTATGTCACTATTGCACCCCTTGATACATTTTGCCTGGATCATTGATTTTGTAGCTTGTTAGATTTACTGCTTGTTCAAAGTATAGGCGATTTTTCTCCTCCAGCAGCATTCATGATGCCTTCAAGCATGATGGCAGCTATCCAGCAGGGAGATAACTTCCATCTCAGTTTCAACTTGATTTCTCAGTGTCCTGCAACTGTAGCCTGTGGTGTCTTCACAAATAAGGTCTTGCCTTGCCATTCTGATGGATAACCAAGTGCTTTGTTAATGGCCTACATTATTGGGGGGTGGGGCTCATGGGCCTCTCTAAATAACAGTTCTCTGTTTTGGGTGACCTATCTCTAGTATTAGGATTCACTTGTAACAACTCCTGCTTCAGACTAAAGCTTTCTTCATACCAGCAGGGTACTTCTACTTCTACCCAAGCTATCTCTCAATATATATATTTTCATTGACAAAGTAGGTTTCTAGGGCACTTATTCATACCATATTTACTCCCTCTCCTTTTACCCTGCCCTCCGTGTGTTTTTCAACCCCCTTTATTATGCACCACCAATTGACAGTCTATACTTTCTATGTCACTTTTAACTTGTAAAAATAAATTCTATGTAAATACAAAGTATAGAATCTACTGTTATGTAATATACACATATCGTAAAATTATGACTATACTAAGATAAATTATCAGGTTCACCATTTTATATAGGTTCCCACATTTTTCCCTTTGGCAATAGAAACTAGTATGTACTCATTTAGCAAAAGTAATGAACATAATATACCATTATTCACAATAGATCATATGTTGTAAAACAAAATTTGGGGGCTGGAGAGATGGTTTAGGGGTTAAGGCTCCTGCCTCCTAAGCCTAAGAACGCTGGTTCCAATCTCCAGCGGTTCCAATCTCCAGGTCCCACGTTTAGCCAGACGCAAAGTGACACAAGGGCACAATGCCGCATTTGACCACAAGGGGGCACACACATCTGGATTTCGTTCTCAGCAGCTGAGACACTGCTGGCGTGCCCATCTCTGTCTTCCTCTACCTCTCTCTGTCTCTCTCTCTCTCTCGTGTCTCTCTCCAAAAAAAATAAAAAAATTAAAAAATTTAAAAAAATTAAAAAATAAAAAAACAAAATTTTGTCATGTTTTATATATGCCTTATATTATATGTTTATGATCTTATGTATCATTATTTCTTAACCCATTAATCAATTGGTGAATACTTAAATCATTCATAAACTTTGATTATTATGAATAATGCTTCAATAAATTCAGAAGGGAGCTGGAGAAATGGCTAAATGGTTAAGGTACTTGCCTGCAAAGCCTAAGGACCCAGGTTCTTTTCTCCCGGACCTATGTAAGCTAGATGCACAAGTGACACATGCATCTAGAGTTCCTTTGCAATGGCTAGAGGTCCTGGTATCCCCATTCTGTTTCTCAATCTCTCTCTTTTAAATAAATAAATAAATATTAAAAAATAAATCCCTTCATAAAGAAATGATCATACATGTATACAGTTATATATGTGTGTGTATATATATATATACATGTATATTATATATATGTAATATATATGCATATATTATATATATGTAAGAGAAGGAAGATTTTGGTTTATATGATAGTTCTATTTTTAAATTTTATACTGTTTTGCATAATGATTTTGCCAATTTAAATTTCCATAAAATCTCACCAATTTTTGGCATTCATCAATTTTAAACAATCATAGTTATTTCAAGCTAAATAATCATTTAAAAATAAATAACAGTGTTATATATTACTCATGAAAACAATGTAAACAATCTCTATTAGTCTTGTAAATCATTGTTGGATTTAAAAATGTTAGTTTTCATTCTACTATTACAAAAATTTTGCAAACCATATGTTGCAGACAGCTTCAGGTTCGCTGAGATGAACTTCCAGACCAGGCACAGTTATGGAGGAAGGGATATTATTTATTGAAGCTTACAGATCCAGGGGAAGTTCCATAAAGGCAGGAGAAGCAGCCTGCTCTTCACAGGACCAGGCAAGAGAGAGAGCAAGCCAACCATAATGGCAGGAGAAGCAGCCTGCTCTTCACAGGGCCAAACAGAGAGAGAGAAAGCCAACCAGCCACCACGGCACACAGAGCAAAATTATAGCCAAAAGGTCACACAGCACACTTCAGGAACTCCTGCTAGGCACATTTGCATATCTTTACAATGGAATCTCAAACCCACCATTAGCACCTTAAGACCAGCCCCCAGTGACATTGCCTCTAGCAAGGTGATTGCAGATGCAAACTATAACTAGTAAAACACTCAATATATTGGGGGACATATATTCAAACTACCACACCATACTTTAAGAAAATGTACTTATAAGTGCTAAAATTGGAAAAAGATAACTATGTTCATATCTGAGAAGACCTGAGTATTTACACATAATGTAGAGGGAAAAATGAAGTAATCTCAAATCTCACAGCCTGTCCTGGCAACTTTACACAGATGATGAAAAGCTAGAGACATAGTCTTGGAAGGAATGCCTGTTTCCATGCATGAAGATTGGAAGAGAGCTTTACTATCTCATTAATGCTAACAAATAGGAATACTCTTATCAATGAACAGCCATTTTACAAAAATTTAATCCATTATTACTGAAAATGCTATATCATCAATTTCTTACAGTGTTGCTAATACATTATACTCACCCACAGTTCTCTTATCTAAACTTAGTCTGCATATGATAAATTTAATATTTCATCTGAAAACATGAAATGTTCATAAACGGTATTTCATAATTGGCTGATTCTTTAAGTGATTTTAAATGTCATGTCTGCTGGACACTAATATCAAACAATATGTGGAAGTGTTCAGCCTTTAGCATTAACAAAATATGACTTTTAAGATAAAAAAAATCTAGCTTGAGAAAATTAAAATGAATTTCTTTTTACATAAAGTCTCTATTACATAAAGGAAACAACCTTCCTGAAGGAGAAAGATAATCATAAAGTAAAAATACATAAACCTTTTACAAGGTGTCTCAATGAAAATAGACAAGAGTAATGAAGCAATTGCTGGCAGCCCTCTGAATTCATTAACTCTGTTAAACAAGACAAGAGTCAGGCCAAGGGATTTGTATTTCTAATTTAATGTCAAATAGGAAACTACATAGGCACTGTACCTGGTGGTCTATTCATTTAGTATCCATTTGCAGAATAGTTATACCACTCCTAGTTATATGCTTATGTTATCCGTGTCTTGCTTTCAAATGTTTATGATACTGTAATTTCACTGCAATGACTTAGATTATTGAACCTATAATGACCCCTTGAAATTTCAAAACATTGAGGTTAAGCCAGCATTAGTTTGATACAAACTGTCAAGGAATTTTGCCACTATTACATAGAAAGACTGGAAGTTAGGAAATAAAAAAGAGGTGACATGAACTGACCCTGAATTGAGCTATTTTTATAATCTGTTTGTGGCTTTTGTTGGTATTTTTGAGGCAAGTTCTCACTTGACCAAAATAGTCCTGAAATTCACTGTGTATCATAGGTTTGCCCAGACTTACCTCAATCCTCCTACTTAGTCTTTAATGTTGAGCATTACTAATTTCCCTAAAATAAATGTAAAATCCATAGCAAAAGTAGGTGATCTAAGCATTTTTTTAAATATACCAAATACTAGGTGAAAAGTTATTTTGTGTGTTCGATGCTATTTGTTTCATTTTTTACCTAATTTACTATTGTTGACATCTTACTAAACATTTGCTTTTAATTCTATTATTTTGATGAGAAAATATGAACGGGGAAGCATTTCATATAATTGTTTCAGTATCATTACATTTTTATTTATTTAACTTTGTTTTTCATTGATGTCTTCTATATTACTGACAATAAACCATGATAATTCCCTCCCCTCCTCCACTTTCACCTTCACAAATCCATACTGCAGCATATCCCCTCCCTCTCTCCTTAGTCTCTCTTTTATTTTGATATCATCATCTTTTCCTCCTATTATGAGGGTCTTGTGAATGTAGTTCTAGGCACTGCAAGGTCAAGAATTTCAAAGCCAATTTCTGACTGGACGATTGCATTGTAAGCAGTCCTTCCTACTTTTCCTTTGGCTCTTATATTCTTTTCACCACCTCTTCCACAATGGAACCTGATATTTATTAATTTATTGATAAGAGAGAGAAAGAGATAGTGAGAAGGACAATTGGCATACCCAGACTATCTGCCACTGCAGAACAACTGCAGACACATGTGCTACTTTATGCATGTAGCTTCATGTGGGTACTGGGGAATAGAATCCAGGCCATCAGGATTGTCAAGCAAGTACCTTTAACCTCTGAACCATCTCTCCTGCCCTCATCACATTTTCAAAATAAATGTAGAGACAAAATTGTTTATTTTAGGGCATTTAAGTTTTGATTTCTTGGTTTGTTAAACTGTACATATTTATGCACTATAGTAGGATGAGTTGACACATGTATAGAATGTGTACTGATATAATCTGACTAATAACAATTTAAAACATAAGCATTCATCATTTCTTTATATGGAGATACTATAAACTTCTCCTAACTCTTTGTGAGTATAAATGAATTGTAAATAATGCTCACCCTAATGCTAACTGCCTACCTTTATTTTGGAACTGGTTTATCATACTCTTCTTCATCTTCACCCTACCCTTCCTGGCTTCTTTACATACTCAGAACTGAAACTTTCTATAACATCTTTTTCTCAATTATTTCTTGTGTTTCAATTATTCATACCTCTTTTGCCTTACTGAACTCACTACTGAGAAGAGAAAATGTCTTCTGAATAAAAGAAGGGATTAAGAACAGGACTATAAATGTTGTCTGTTTTGTTTTGTTTGTTTGTGTCTGTGTGTGTGTGTGTATGTGTATGTTTGGTGTACATGCATTTCTGTATGTGTATGAGGGGTTATACGTGTGTAGGTGTACATGGATGCCAGAAGTAGATCAAGTGTCTTGTTCAAAAACTCTCCACCTTATTTTTTGAAATAGTTTTTCTCATGGAACCCAAAGCTATCTATTTGGCTAAATTATCTGGTCAGCAAGCCTCCAGGATCCTTTTATCTTTGCCTTCCGAGCACTCAGTGCAAGCTCAGCCTGACTGTTATGTGGGTGCTGATGATCCAAACTCAGTTCCTCCTGCTTGTGTAGGAAACATTTCAACAATTAAGTTGTCTTCCAAACTCCACAAAAGTTATTTTTTATAAAAGGCTTTCTTTTGTGCACTGGATAAATTAGTGAAAAATCAATATTTGCACATAAAAGATCAAAAGCTTTTATGTCCTCAGAAATAGTTCACTTTCTAAAAACTCTAGTATTTTTCCAGTCTTTTATAGTTAGTTTCACAGTGGTATTTCTTAGTCATGTGAATATCTTGTTGTTGAGAATGCTGCTCCCACCATAGCATTCTGTCCTTTTTTTTTTTTTTTTTTTTTTACAGAAGAAAGGAAAATAAATTCTAGCAAGGATTTTATGCTCATGTTTTAGAAATACTAGCATTAAAATATTAAAATCATAATTCTGTTGCTACTCTGTTGCTATTCCTGTTATTTGCATAAAACCGAGATGGACACATGAAGCTGTCCATTACTAATTATGGTCAGAATAATTGTACAGGGCTGCTGGAGATGGAAATGGGATTTCAGGGAAGAGAGTGGTAAGGGGGTGTTAAAGAATGCAAAGAATCAAAAGTTTAGGGCTGAAGAGATGGCTCAGTGGTTAAAGGCACTTGATTGCAAAAACTGATATACTGGGTTTGATTTCCTGGTACCAACATAAAGGCAGATGCACAAATTGGTGCATGCATATGGAATTTATTTGCAGTGCCCGGAGGGCCTGGTGTGCCCATTCTCTCTCTCCCCCTTTTCCCCTCTCTCCTTCCTTCCTTCTTTCTTTCTCTCCTTTCTTCTCTACTTGAAAATAAATAACTAAAAATAAATAAATAAAATGAACCAACAGTGCATAATACCTGAAGAATCTTAGCTATAAAAAAAAATACTGAGAGCCATCATTGTAGAAATCAACACAGAGATGAAAATGTTATGAATACATGCATTGCTCATGAGAAGGAAGAAGATAAGAGGTGGTAGTGTTAAGATCTAAGTTAACATAGGAGGCAAAGCTTTGATTGATACTGATTTCACTTTTAGTTAGACAACTTTAAACTGGGAGGTCTACAACACATCAAAATGGCAAAAGGCAAGTACCTAACACTACAGAGGTCATCCCTGTTATGCCCACGAGGCCTCAAGGAACCTTGAAGAGGTAACCAAGGAAAGAATATGAGTGCTGTTCTCTTTGCTAGCAAGAGAACTATTCCTATGGAATTAGTAATAGATATTCAGGAGAGTCAAAATCCATAAAGGGCTATCAAAAACTCAACTAAAGGGTGTTTCTACCTGAACCTCAAAGGCTCAGGAACATTGTGCAAGAGGGGGTGGAAAAAAATGTAAGACCCACAGGGTGCATAGTTATCCTCTGAGGCACTGTCTTCCACATATGAACTGATTAATACATTCATGACTCCACAATGGTTACTGATACCCCCACAAGACCAGCTTGGTTCTGAGCCCATCAAGATTTTGACATGGCAGGTGGAGGAGGATAAAAACAAAGAAAAACAAAACAGGAAAGACTACCTTGAAAGAGGAGTGTCAGCATGAAGCAGAGGGAATTGCAGAGCAAGTAAAAGATAAAAGGACATTAACATAAACCGGGCGTGGTGGCTCACGCCTTTAATCCCAGCACTGGGGAGACCCTACCTCCAAAAAAAAAAAAAAAAAAAAAAAAAAAGGACATTAACATGATCAAATTATTGTATGTTCATAAAGTTATTATTAAAAAGTAAATAGAAAAAATAGTTCATACATGCAGTACATAATGGTATTTCAGGCAAAATTTATTGCAATATCTTATCTCGAAAAGGGAAAGAACCTAAAAATTTTATAACAACAGAAAGAGCACGTTTTACCATTGCTTCCCCTTTTACTCTACTCCATCTTCTCAGGAAAGAACCCATCAGCAAGCAGGTGTGGATGACCATCACTTACTCTTTGACGTTGTTCTGCATTTTGTAAGTTTGTCAAGTATGAAACTTTAAGAAACACAAATGTAAGGATCACCTTGATAAAACACCAAAACTACAGATGCTATTTTAGGACAGTACTGCTAGATCCTTTTAAGCAATCTTGAAGGAGACAGTGATTATTTTGCCTTAAAAAAAAAAATGAGACTGACCACCTGATACACACACACACACACACACACACACACACACACACACACACCTAGCTACAGTTTTTGGTATAAGTTGGATTTATACTTTTCCATCTTAAAAATCTTATGGTTTTAAGCCAGGAGTGGTGGCACACGCCTTTAATCCCAGCACTCGGGAGGCAGAGGTGGGAGGATCGCCATGAGTTAAGCCACCCTGAGACTACAGAGAGAATTCCTGGTCAGCCTGGGCTAGAGTGAGACACTACCTCATAAAACCAAAAAAAAAAAAAAAAAAAAAAAAATCTTATAGTTTTGAAATGGTTTATCATATAATTATGTGTCAAGAAAAGTAGTTAAGGCTGCACCTATACTAACAGTTTCTAATAAAATTGAATATGTTTAAACAAAAATGGAGACAGAGAGCGGTTTGTAGAATTCAATGTTTTTTTTTTTTAAAGGGAAATAAAAGCAATGGCTGTTGTGAAAAATGTGAAACAAACAGATGGCTTATCTACAAGGCTGAGGCCACAACTCGGGTTGAACTCAGGATTTAAACTGGCAATCATCTTTATGTTTACCGGATTCACTCAAGGACTCTTTAGTAGCCTTGCAATGGTCACAGGGAATGCAGAGTAGTATGCTTGCACTTTTTAAAGAGTGAAATTTTGACCAATGAATTCAAATGATGGGCAATAAGGAAGGAGGGTTGAAGGTGTTGATGAGGCAGTGCTTAGAAGTGAAAGGTTAGGAGTACATATTGGAAAGAAAGGACATAGAACTGGAGTTCTCAGTGAAATGTAAGAAGCAATATAAAGAAAAAGAGATAGATTTTTAAAAAGCATAAATGCTATATGGTATTAACTGAAGGTCACAGAGAAAAAGCCACATCTGTATTTCTACAAGACTGATTGGCTATGAAAACTTTCTTTCTTGTGAGAGTTGGAATGTTCCAGAGTCAGAGCCAGATGTTCTTGCTCTATATTTAATATCGTGTTTGTTGATTTGCTTGCTTTGAGGTAGCCCTAGCTGGCCTGGATCTCAGACTGCAGTGCCAGGCTAGCTTAGATGATCCTCTTACCATAGCCTCCTAGCTACGGGGATGGAAAGCATGAGACACCATGTCCATTATCTTCAGCATATTTATGGAGCGTTCATTGCCTACACCTGTGCATAACTCAGCAACCCAGTTAACTATCACTTTTGGGAATTTTTTAAAGATTCTATTTTTATTTATTTATTAGAAATAGAGAGAGAGAGAGAGAGAGAATGGGCATGCCAGGGCCTCTAGCCACTGCAAATGATCTCCAGACACATGTGCCCCCTTATGCATCTGGCTTATGTGGGACATGGAGAATTGAACCGGGGTCCATAGGCTTCGCAGTCATGTGTCTTAAACACTAAGCCATCTCTCCAGCCCCACTTTTGGGAATGTTTTAACAGACCATTAGTCTATACTGACCCAAAAGGTAAGAATATTACCACATAGCTTCTGAAACCAATAGCATAGATTTACCTATTTTGTAGCTGTTGTACCCATTAATGCATTTGAAAAGTGCCTAGGTTTATCAACTTTCTTTGTTCTATAATTATAAAAACGTCATGGTCTGGAGACATGGCTTAGCAGTTAAGGTGCTTGCTTGTGAAGCCTAAGGATCCAGGTTCAATTCTCCAGGTCCCATGTAAGCTAGATGCACAAGGTGGCACATGCTTCTGACATTCCTTTGAAGTGCTAGAGGCCCTGGCATGTCCATCCTCTCTCTCTCTTTCATAAATAAAAATAAATATTAAAATAATTCATGAAACTGTTACCATTTTGGAATATGGTATATAATGTAATCTTAAGGTATTTTCCTGGCATTGCCTAATTGGGTAGTTGTGTGAACAAATACTTTTGAGGACTCAAAATAACTCACACTGTTTATATGTTTGCCTTTAGTTCAAATATCTGTCTAGGTTTTCATTTGGAATAGTTATTTGTAATGAGGATATATTTTCTAAATTTTCAAAAGAAAAAGATAAAAAGGAACAATTATCTAAATATATAAAATATAAGTTTTGTTTAAAATACTAAGAAAAATTAAAATTCTTTTGGAGAAGAAAGATTTTGTATGATAAAATAAGGCATTTGTCATAGAGAAATTGAAAAAAACAAAACAAAACATTGGACTGAGGAGAAGGCTTAATGGTTAACAGCTTTTGCTTAGAAAGCCTATGGGCCTATGTTCAATTCCCCAGTTCCCAAATAAAGTCAGATGCATAAAAGTAGTACATGCATCTGGAGTTGATTTACAGTGGCAAGAGGTCCTGGTGCACCCATTCTTTCTAACTATCTGCCTCTCTCTCTCTCTCTCTCTCTCTCTCTCTCTGTGTGTGTGTGTGTGTGTGTGCTTGAAAATAAATATTTTTTTTTAAATTGAAAAGGACTATATGCTATATCTCTATTAAAAGTATGCATTAAGTACCATTATTACATAAGACATGTCCAAAATGACCTTGTGAGCTTGCATCAACTTGTGCGTCTGGATTACGTGGGACCAGAGAGTCGAACATGGGTCCTTACACTCTACAGGCAAGTGCCTTAATCACTAAGCCATCTCTCCAAACCCAAAAGCACATTTTTTCTAACCAATTTCTTTATTATAAAACTTCAGCAGAGAAACTCATATTAATAGTCTTACTCCAAACTTGTATGAACTTCTGAGGACATTTTCAACTATATTGGAACTTGGGTACCACAAATGGCTAAACTCAAAACCCCTCTAATAACATTTCTGCCACCTGCTAGTTTCATGTATGTATGTATGTATGTATGTATGTATGTGTATATATATATATATATATATATACATATATATATATATTTAATTTTTATTTAGATATTTTAACAATTGCCTAAACATTTGAAATTTCATTTATTATATTCCTAAGTGATAAACATAATACTAGTTTTGAGTTAGTGAAGCTATATATGTGAAGATGATATAATATTCTCTCACTAATCATGTGTTTGTCATGACTTTTCTTACCCAGACCACGTATCTTATCTGAGTGAATCAGATACTCAGAAAAGACTTTCTGCATGTTGCACCTCTTTCTTCCCATTTTATGACAAAGGTGGTCACCATTCATAAAGAGTTTATGTCACCAAATCCCTTTACTAGGAAAGGCAGAAAATGTTGGAGTACTGTATCTCCAAATCCAAAGGAAACTCCCTTAACACATAAATGCACACACACGTGCACACACACACACACACACATAGCATGCTACGGTCAGATAAACATACAAATATGAGAAATGAGCTATCTTAGTCTAGACCAGGTTGACGTAGATTTCAGTATGTAGTCTCACGCTGGCATGGAACTCATAGAAATCCTTCTACCTCTGCCTCCTGAGTGCTGGGATTAAAGGTATGTACCACCACAACTGGTTCCTGAAATGGATTCTTAAATGCAAATTTACTCAGGTGAAAATTTTAAGTCATTTGAGAAACAGCCACAGTGTCTTGAGCTTTGAAAATCACACTCGAGAGAACGCTTAACCGGGGTTTGTGGGAGTGTATAGGCAAGGTGTTGTGAAGTGTGGCAACGTACACTAAGGCCTGGGAAACTCCTATAGAGTGCCTGTTCTTGTGAGAACCTAATCTGGAACAGTCTGAGGTTATTGTGATTTATATAGAGACTAACAATATAAGATGGAAAAAAAAAAAAAACTACTTATGGTGTCATACATCTTATGAAAGAAATATTGACAGCTGATATAGTGTTTTTATTCTTTATTGAGTTTTAATTGTTCTTTGTTGTCACCTTGTATTTACTTTTAATTTTTTTTTAATTTTTATTTATTTATTTGAGAGAGAGGAAGAGAAAGAGAGAGAATGGGTGTGCCAGGGCCACCAGACACTAGAAATGAACTCCAGACACATGTACAGCCTTGTGCATCTGGCTTATATGGGTCCTGTGGAATTGAACCTGGGTCCTTTGGCTTCAGAGGAAAGCACCTTAACCACTAATCTCTCCAGCCCTCACTTTGTACTTAATTGTTTTGTTTTAACTTTTGTCATGCTTGCTTGAACAACATTTATTACTGTTCTTTATTTTTAATAGAATTGTCACAATTATTTCTCATACTTCTAACATATGTACTTTCCTTCTTATTCCTGCATTACTTCCTCTTTTCCCTTTATCGATTGCCTTCATTTTACATCTTAATTATTAATGCCATTTGTTTTAAAAGTCTTTAAACCATATTTCTATTTGTAGTGACAGAATCTTAGCTCTTCTAGAAGTTCTTGAACCTTCCTGGAAGTGTAATTAAAGTACACAAGTGAGTGTTATTGGTTTTAATTTTTTTAATTGTTTGGTTTGTGAGACATAGTCTTACTATGTAGTTCTGGCTGAATCTTGCTTTGCAAGCCAAGCTGACCTTGAACTTAAGGCAGTAGTCCTGTTGGGATTATAGTTTGTACCATCATGACATATCTCTTGAAATTCTATAAAATGTCTTTTCAAAATACGTTCTATTATTATAGAAGAAATATTTTCATAATGTGGATATTATTGAAATAATGTTAATTAATTGTCCAGAGTCCTTATTTATTTTCATTTTCCAAATAAAATCTTTCAAGATTTATACTCTGTAAAAGTTATGGAACAGAAGAACAAAACAGGATTGCATATTCAAAATTTTAATATTTTTGGTAGGAAGAAAATGTAGAAAAAAAGGGTATGAACATATATGTCCCAAAGAAGTACATTCTCGATTTCCAAACATAGGCCTTCTTGCATGGTTATAAGACAGGAGCTCCTGTGGTCCTTTCCAAGCTCAGAATTAAGCTAAGTTTTCTAACCCCACCCTTGCAATGTGTTTGGCTGTGTAGCAACATATAGGCAATGAGACATTTAAGAAAGGGATATTTACTGTTTTAGGTCAAATTTTGTAACAAAAATTTCCATCTACACTTTTGCTTCAGGCTGCAGTCAAAGATAAAATTGACACCTTAAACTAAAAAGATTCTTGTTCTTTATTGATCAAATCTATCCCATAGATATGTTGGCCTTTCTTTGAGTATAGGTATCTTATGAATGAAAATTAACTGTGGAAGATAATTTATACAAATTAGAAATGCATGTTATGCAAATTAAATATAGTTTATTTTGATTTGGCCTCAAAATTTAGAATCACCTTGCTTCCTATATCCAATTATTTTTAAATTAATTATTTCTGCTAGGTATAAAGCACATATATATAATCTCAGCAAGCATGGTGCTGAACCAAGATCACGAGCTTAACACCATCCTGGGCTACTTAGTGAAACCCTATCTGGATAATAAAATATATTTTGATCAATAGGGAGGAGAGACATTGTGACATTGTACAAAATGGAAAGAAGCCTCATAGATCTAACTTTTATAAGGCAAGGCTCTTTCTGCATTGGCTCCATTTATCTTCATGTTTCTAAAGTAAATAGATAATGCATAAAAGGTCTCTAGAGAAGTTCATCACTCTCTTCTTTTCTGTTTGATGTTTTTTTTTTTTTAAGTATCCTATCCAAATTGCAAGAGTAAAAATAAACTTATTGAAGGCTGTCTGAATTTATTTTGTTTTACTTTGTTTTGCTTGCTTTTATTGCCTCAAGACTTTGCTTCCTGCTATATTTTGGACCTATTTTTTTTCCTCTTTGCATCAAAATTTACAGCATTTTTCTAGAATTTTATGCTGAGTGATTAGAAGTAAAGCACTCAGTTTATTTTGGTAGTTGTGTCATTCTATAACTTTCTTTCTATATAGGCAAGTGCTCTGCTGCTAAGCCTCTCTCCACACCCCTCTATTTTTAGTTACAAATGTATGAGACAATAATCCTTCAAAATATTGAAAAAAGTGTAGGTGTCGTAGTAAGTAGTAACACTCACCACCTCATAGAGACAAGATATTAAAGACTCAGGCGGAATGCCTTGAAGAAATATGATGAAAGTATTTAATCTAAAGGACAATATAAAATTTTATCAAACAAGGTTATGATAAAGACAATCAAAAGAATTTCCAAATATCATCCTAGGAGAATTTTCCACTAAATGGCAGAAATCAAGAATTGGGCAAACACTGGAAGACAAAGCAATTTCAAGGGTACTTATCTATATTTTGTACAGTAATATAGGTGACATTCATTGGGTTTTGACTTTTACAAATCAACTTAGGGAACAAATCATAGAAAATAATATGTTTAGCTTTAACAATACAAAATTATCGCCAGGGCTGTGAGAGACTGGGAAGATGAGGCAATGTGAGCTGGAGGCAGCATGTTAGCATAGAAAAGTTAGAGGAACAGGGCATGGTACACATCCTTAAGAGTAACGAGATGAGCATGAAGATAGGTCATGTAACAGCATGAAAAGTCTTAATATAACTGTTTGAACTGAAGTAGGTATTGTAAAGAAGGTGGTCAGTAGGCTAAAGTTAAGTAAAATCCTCTTGTGGTTCATAGAAGTATATATACACATATGAATAACATATGCTTCAAGTATGTGTATTTGAAACCATTTTATTGTAAATTTCCTTAGAAATAAGAAATGATCAGAGTAGTTCTGTGGATTGCAAGCATAGACAGGGACTTGATTTTACTGATGTTGCATCATCTTGATGATTCTTATGAGTAAAGTCACATGAATGGGGTTGTTCTTTCTTAATGTAATGATAATCTTTGGGAAACAGGGAGGCCTACAGCTTATAGAAGACATAATCAACCATCAATAGTCTCATATTTTCTTAATAGGGACTGATCTTCATTGTTTTGTAAGAGTAAACTCCAATCAAATTTGGCCAAACAATGAAGAGTTTTATAATACCAGTAGAGGAAGTCTGCCAATAATTTGTGCATATAATAGAAAACCAATGTTATCTTAAAATCTTGCCAATGTAACCAGTCACATTGACATTCATAGAGATATAAATATAGATACAAATATAGCTGCTTCATTTCAAACTCATTTTATCCAGGCATGGTAATTTCAGCTCTTGATAAACTGAGGTAGCAGGATTTTAAATTTGAGGTCATGCTGGACTCCATATTGCATACTATCTTAAAATAGACAAAAAAAAAACCACATTAAAGTGCACATGCCAAACAAAATATATAATTGTCAAGTTAAACTCCATTATATTTCATTTTCACTCTCAGTACTATTTCTTTCTGGAGTACTAAAGCTTAAAAAAAATGGCTTTCAAGTTAGTCTGATGAAAAGTAAGCCAATAATTCCAATATAGTTGAGTGACAATACTGGAGATGACTAGAATTGGATAAAGATAGAAGTCTCAGCCAGAAAAAGAGAATTAAGGTGACACCTAGATGCCTTCTGCCTCCTAAGCTTTAAGTAGATTTATGATGTCATTGATAACCAAACCAAGGCCCAGAAATTAAACAAGATGTGACATACTCATTATCATGGACAGTCATTACAAGCCTTGAGAAAATCTGTTCCCAAGAAAACTCATTTTAAAAAACAGACACAGATTTCATATGTGATTGACTGCTTTGCTGATTACCTGACAGCTGAAATAGATTTCCTCTTCAAATGTTTGTGTAGTATAACGCCTCCCAAGAAGAGAGGCAAGGCTTGCTTGCAGCAATTGCCTGCTTGCTCGAGGTCTACTATTACTCTTTCCATTTTCAGAGAATTTGGTGGTAAAGCTCCAAATGAGAATGTATTCAATGTAAATATTAGGAATTGAGTCAACTAAAAAGGATCTATAATAGCTGAATAGATTGCAGCTGTATGTTGGTAAAGTAATGATATATTTTTTTTCTTCAGAAGAGCACTAGAGAAACTCATGCTAAGAGATTTTTCAACATTTCATTAGGTGCCTCTAGGTTTACCGACTAGCAGACTGATGTGTCTCAAAAGATAAAAGGTAACTTTGTCTTACGTTTCTTAAGGCTTCTGCAGGTGACTTTTCTCTAAATTGGGCATGAAATAAATATATCACTGCAAAGCCAGGGAAGCAAAACCTATTATGAACTTAAAATGAGTCCTAAAACAGCAAATCATTTTCTGTGGTATGGTATTTTCTCTGCTATTGTTTTCTTGTATTCATTGAAAATCCTTGCTGGAAAACAATTACTTTATCTTTTCTATTTTCTCTTGTTTACTAAGACTTAATATTAAGTTTTGCCTCATCTCCATTTGAGTTGATTTGGAAGAAACCATAAAGATTTTTTACAGACTGTGAAGGCTCTATTCACTTGACTAAAGTTATATATATATATATATATATATATTTATGGCTTTGGTATATATTTTTATTTACTTTTTAACATATTGCATGTTTGTCATATTCCCCTATCCACACCCCCATTCCCCTGAAGCCCCTCCTCACTGGAGTCATTGGTATTCACTGTACAGTCATGAATATACCAGTCAGTCTCTGTTGAGGGTGGAGCACTGCCTCAGGATACTTCTTCCCATCATGTGGCTCTTACAATCTTTCTGTCCTTCTTCTGCAGTATTCCCTGATGTTTGGATGACTTTGTCTTGGAGCTCAAAACCAGTTCTGCAGTAGTAAGAAACAGCAGTCTCTTTACCCACTCTGAAACAACCAGGTGGAGTTTCTAGTCCTGTCCCAGGGTCAAGTGGGGATCTATATTTTCATTGTGAAGATGCAAATTTCACCTTTCCATTATTCTCAACCATAGAATGTGGCTATGCACAGATTATGCAGGTCCCTGAAGTTGTAAGACTCAGATATGACCTGACTTTGTATCAGTCTTGGTAGTTACTAATATTATTACTAATATTATCAGGAAGTATAGTATCTGACAAGATCCTGTTCAATAGGGAAAAAGACAGCACAGCAATCAAAAGGCTATTTTAGAACTTAGTGACAAGAGTGCACTAAGTGAAATTTAAAACTAGGCATACCCTAACATCCTTTATCTTCAGGACTGCCTAAACATTTAGCTTCTGTCACAGCTGTGTTACAAGGGAGAAAGTTGTGCCAAACTACTGGATTTTGATTTTAGTCAACATTACCAGTGACTGGTTGCAGTTGTGTCAGGCCAGAAGTCCAATTCAATGGTAGGTAGTCCATAGTTATTTAAACATTGACTCTACCATTATGCATTATTAGACTTGGTGGTCTATGGGATTAGAGCATGACACTTCTCCTGGCATTTTTGATTACAGATATGCCTCAAGGTCTGGAGATGAGAAGAACTCCATACTGCAAAAAATAGGGTAGTTACTGTGAAGAATGTTTTTGACCTATTCCTGCCCCAGGGAGAGCTCTGTGAGGCGAATTATCCTGTAGTTATTTCCCAGTTCATGACACTTCAGGTGAGAGACCAACAGGGGCATTGATTGCTGTCTAGTGCCAAACACTAACAACACATCAACATTCAACACTCTAAAGTTGGACCTAGGGCACCATCTAGTGCAAAAGTTACTATGTGCTAAGAAAAATAAGCAACCAGTTTATAACTTCTGGGAAGGTCATCACAAAGGTAGCTTGCACAGATTGGAAGAAAATTTTATTTAATAAATACCCAGATCACAAGTTTTGGAAACATTCATCCAAAACATTTAGGAAAACACAACCTCATTTAATAATCAAAATAATGTACCTGATAATACTAGATAGCAACCACTGTGGTAGATTTCTTTTTAAAAGAAACTCAATGAATTTCAAGAAATTACAGAGAAGCATTGTAATGTTCCAACAGAGTTCCAACAGAGAAACTTTGCACAGAGTTGGAAACAAGTAAAAGAAAATCAAACATGAATCCTTGAGGTGAAAAATAATACTAATAAATAGAATAGATTATAAATATAAGGTATCAATAACAGGATCGAAAAAGTGATAAAAAGTTAGTCAAAGACAGGACATTCTGAGGAGGAAAGCTCAATGGAAAATTTGGCACAGTATTAAATCAGTTTTTTTTGTTTGTTTGTTTCATTGACATTTAAGAGTAATTGTGAAAGCAAGAGGATAAGAAAAATTATTCAAAGAGATAATTACAGAAAATTTCCCAAAGTGAGATGAGAGATGAGGCTATGAATATTCAGATACAAAAATATTTTTAATATTATTTACTTATTTATTTGCACAGTGTGTGTGTGTGTGTGTGTGTGTGTGTGTGTGTGTGTGTGTGTGCTTGGACCTCTTGCCATGTGAAGGAGCTCCAGACACATGTGCCACTTTTTGTATCTGGATTTACATGAGTACTGGGGAACAATACCCAGATAAGCAGGTTTTGCATGCAAGTGCCTTTGAATCAGAGCTATCTCCCCAAGGGATACAGAAAATTTAAAGGTTATTAGTCAAATTTAACTTAACCAAGTCTATCCCAAAACACATTTCAGGATCAACATACCAAACATTAAACATTAAGAGAAGATTCTTATGGCATCAAGAGAAAAAAAAAAAAAATAGTACACATTGGTGTTCTAGTTTTTGCCTAACAGAAAGCTTCTACATGAGACTCTTAAGAGACACATAGTGATGAGAGACTCATGCAGTATCTAAGCAAAAACCCTGTGAACCAACACTACTGAACCCAGAAATTAAGAATAGACAGAGACATTCACAGACATGCAAAACCTAAGAGAATGTATTTATAACAGACCAGTCCTAACGAGGAGTGTTCTTCGTCTGAAAAGAAAAGGCATTAATGACTGTTGCAATCAGGTTCACATTGCTGGTAGAAATCACCCAACAAAGAGCAGCTTATGGGAAAAAATGGGTTATTTTGGCTTACAGGCTGGAGGGGGAAGCTCCATGATGGCAGGGAAAATGATAGCCAAAGCAGAGGATGGACATCACCCCCTGGCCCACATAAGGTAGACAACAGGAAAGGGGAGTGTGCCAAACACTGGCAAGGGGACACTGGCTACAACACCCATAAGTCTGCCCCCAACATAGACACTGCCTCCAGGAGGTGTTAATTCCCAAATATCTATTAGCTAGGAACCTAGCATTCAGAACACCTAAGTTTATGGGGGCCACCTGAATCAAACTACCAAATTCCACCCCTAGACCTCATAAACTGATATCGATACATGATATAAAATACAATGCATTCAGCCCAACTTTAAAAGTCCCCATAATCCAAGGTCTTTTAATGGAACCATAAAGCCATAAAAATCCCCCCAAAGCCATAATGGCACAGAATAAACATTCACACTGCAAAAGATGGCATTGAGCAAAGCAAAGAAATATTCAGCCAATATAAGATTTAAAACAATGAGGGAATACATCAAACTCTGTAGCTCCAAGTCTAACAAGTATACTTAGTGACAAATCTCCAAGTCTGATAATTCTAACCAGCAACAAATCTCTGGAGTCCCAATTCCATCCCTTCCAGCTAGACTACTCACAGTACTGGAAAACTTCATCGGGGCCAAAATCTTTCCTTAGCAGCTATCTCATGGTTCCAGCATCTCCACTGAGTCTCTGCCCCAAGCCAATGTTCATCCTCACAGATCCAGTGGGTCTCTGTGCAGGCATCCAGCTAACCTGCTTCACATTGCCCATGGCCACTTCCAAAATACAAGACAATGTTGCAAGCTCAATTACCCACTCTTTCCTGCATTTATTATACTCCACAACACTAGGTAGGGTGCCAGTTTGTTAATCCAGTGGGGGTGGGGATAAAACAGACTTTGAAGAACTGGACACTCCTTGAGCACTAAGGCCCCTTCAAGAGAGTCTACATTCATACTGGAGAGATGGCTTAGTGGTTAATGCGCCTGCCTGCCAAGCCTAAGAATGCCCATTTGATCTCCAGGTCCCACATTTAGCCAAACGCAAAAAGTGATGCAAGGGTACAATGCCCACAAGGGGACACACGTGTCTGGAGTTCATTCATAGCAGCTGAGAGGCTGCTGATGTACCCATTCTCTTCTCTCCCTCTTCCTCTCTGTCTCTCTCAAATAATAACAATAACTAATAATAATAATAATAATAATAATAATAATAATAGTCTACTTTCTTCTGGTTGCCCCAGTGCAGGTAATCTGGCCCAATCTCAGTGGTTGCAGTCTCTCAAACAATTTGCAGGTTAATGGGCAGTAGTTTTAGGCTCAAAGATTTCATTTTTTCTGTGCCATATCCTTCTACTCACACCAGTACATTTCTACACAATGCAACTCTGTACAACTCATAATAGAAAGCCTCTCAAACTGCCTCTGTCCCAGTGCAAGCAAAGCTCTTTCTAACCCTGATAAGCCAAACCTTAGTTTGTCCATAATTCTTTCTGCATTCAGGTCTTTCAGCTGTGACCAGAATAGTCCATCAAGCTGTACTTAACACACTGCAAGTCATCTCTTAGGCCAAGGCTTCAAATCCTTCTACATTCATCTTGAAAATAAGCTCCAAAAGGCCAAAGCCACATAGTCAGGTATCTAGTAGCAAATGACACCACTCCTCAGAACGCACATTACTGTTGCAGTCAGGTTTGTTGTTCTGGTAGAAACCACACAATCAAGAGCAGATTGTGGGGAAAAAAAGAGGTTTATTTTGGCTTACATGCTCGAAGGGGAAGGTCCATGATGGCAGGGAAAACAATTGCATAAGTAGAGGGTGGCCATCACCCCCTGGCCCACATAAGTTGGACAACATGAACAGGAGAGGGTATCAAACACTGGCAAGGGGACACTGGCTATAACACCCATAAGTCTGCCCCCAACATATACACTGCCTGCAGGCAGCGTTATTTCCCAAATCACCATCAGCTGGGAAACCTAGCATAAACACCTCAGTTTATGGGGAACACCTGAATCAAACCATCACAATGACTAAGAAGAAAAATTAAAATGTATAAAACTCATTAATAAGAGTAAACAGACAAATACAAAATCATCTATTGTTGCAGGTATGATAAAAGTAATATCTGGAGCTGGAAAGATGGCTCAGCTATTAAGTCATTTGTTTGCAAGGCCTAAGGATTTGAGTTTGTTTCCCTAGTACCCACATAAAGGCAGATGCACTGAGTGGCACCTGAATCATGAGTCCATTTGCAGTGGCAAGAAGCCCTGGTGCACCCATATGCACTCTTTCTATGTTTGCCTCTGTCTCTCTCAAAAATAGTAAATAAATAAATAAATATCAGTAGCATTAGGATTAAAAGGTAACAACTCAAATTCATGCATAAGGAATCAAAATCCACCTGTAGTGTAAATTTCTTAAAGGCAAATAATGAGAGTAGAGAGGAAGGACATAAAGTGACTGTACTAAGTCTCAGAACAAGTTACAAAAAAAGCTGTAGTAAGAATTTGCCCACCTATGATTACCTTAAATGTCAAAAAGTTAAATTCTCCAACTAAAACATATGGAGCGACTGAATGGATAAAAAGATATAATGCAAGAATTTGTTACTTATAAAAAGCATATCATCTCTAAGGGCATACATATATTAGTATTGTAGGGATCGAATCAGATATTTCAAGCAAACAGAATCTAAAAGAAAATGGAAGCCACTGTACCTCTTATAAACGAGATTTAATGAAAGAAGTAAAGAGAAAAGGGAAGTCATTATAAAATCTAACATGAGGAAATAGCAACTTTAAATATGTACCTTCCCAGGGTCTGTAGAGCCTAAATATAGAAACAATTATTAATAAACTTGAAAGGAGAAATGGATACTAGTATAATAGTGATATCATGGACTTTAACAGGCTATTTCTACCAATGGGCAAATCATCAAGACAGAAAATAAAAGCACTGCAAAAGTGTTCCATAGATCAACAAATGAGCTTCAAAGACATCCATAGAACATGGTATCCATCAACTTATGTATAGTCTTGTCAGCCACAAGAAGCATTCTCTGAAGAAATCATATGATTTGCCACAAAATAAGGCTCAATAATGCTTTAAAAAGAAAATCATGTTGTGTATTATTTGCAATAAAATGAAACAAAACTAGAAATAAAAAAACACAAAGAAACAATAAAAATACACAAAAATCAAATAATTTACCCTTAGATTGGAGAAATAGCTTAGCAGGTAAGGTATTTGCCTGCAAAGCCTAAGAACCGAGGTTAGATTCCCTAGTACCCATGTAAGACAGACACATAAGGTGGTGCATGCATCTTGAAATGGTTTGCAGTGGCTAGAGGCTTTGGTGCACCCACTCTCTCTCTTTCTCTCTCAAATAAATAAAATAAAATAAAGTAAATCTTTAAAAAATAAGTTGCCCTTAAAAATATAATGAATAAAAGAAAATGGAAAACATTTTAAAATGTCAAATCAACTATGAAGTATAAACCTACATGGTGGAAGGGCTAGGGACATGGCCCAATGGTTAAAGCTACTTCCTTGCAAAGCCTACTAGTCCAGATTCAATTAACCAGTACCCATTAAAAGCCAAGATATTTAAAATGAAACTAGAAATGTTAATAATATGCAAGGCAGCAAAAAGTGACAAAGGACATTGTAGGCACACAGTGTGTGAACCTTCTGTACTTTATTACAGCACACACACTGTTAAATCCCAGAAACCTTAGGAGAATCTCTGAATGTACCTGAAAGAAATTCTTATGGATTAATTGTAATGGTCTTTTTAGCTGCCAGAGTTTGAAAATTTTGAATAACAGATCAATTTTTTCCCAAGCAACAATTAATTTTTGTAACAAAAAATAAAAAAAAGTCATCTAAATTTCAAAATGTTGATTGTAAGACAAGCCAGATATATTTACAGCATTCATAGGGAAATATTACCTCTAGTAAATTTTATATATAATTTTATAAAATATACTATGTTAAAATAGTATGCCCAATTGTAGTTTATATAATGCATTTGAACTGTCATGAGGTTATTTAGATCATTCCTACACCTCTATGAGTATTATTACATCTATAAAATAAATTGCATGATGGGAGTGGGAAAAATGCCTCATCAGTTAAAGAAATTTAGTTTCAAAGCCTGCTGACCTGGGTTAAATTGCCCAGTACCCATGTGTGACCATTAAGTTCTATTGTTAACTTGATCTGTTCAGGAATCTATACACATTCCTCTTGAGTGGGTTTCTGAGGTTGCTTTGAGGAAGAATTAACTGAAGGAAGACTCTCTGGGTGGGGGCTTTGTCTAAGGAAGCTCTAGGAGAAAAGAACCCTTCCTCCCACCTGGCTGCTTGCTGCCTTCTACTGCGGACTAAGGACCAGTGTGGACTGAAGACCAGCATGGACTGAAGACCAGCAGCTGTCCAGAAGTCTTCAGGCCTCCAGTGCTGGATTGGGACTGCTGAGGCATCCAGCCATGGGGATGGAGCAGCAAAATGCCCTTTGTCCCCACACATGCACCTATGGCATTATAGGGTGTGCCTATTGACTGAGAGGAGAGAGGACTAGGGCATGGTTTACAAATGGTTTATCATGTTTTCTGGGCAGCTCCCAGAAGTGGACTGCTGCAACATGATAGCCCCTTTCTGGGACAACTCTGAAAGACTGTGGTAAAGGGAAGTTGTCACAATGGGCAGGACTTTGGGCAGTGAACATGGTTGTGCATTTTGTTTAGAAAAAAAAAAATGGCCAGATGTGTGATTATACAAAGATTTGTGGGCTGTGGTCAATGATTTGGCTGGATTGTCCAGAACTTGGAAAGAGCAAATTAGAAAATTGGTTAGAAAAACATTTGGGGAAGGTATATGTGTATAGACCTCTCTGAATGGGCAAAGGACATAAAGTTACTTGTGTCCCATGTTAACACTCATCAGAAAGTCGCCTCACCAGAGAATGATTTTAATAATCAAGTAGATAAGCTGACCCGTTCTGTGGATAGTGGTCAACCTCTTTCCTCAACCATACCTGTCATTGCCCAATGACCCATGAACAAAGTGGCCATGGTGGTAGGGATGCAGGTTATGCATGGGCCCAACAATATGGACTTCCTATAACTAAGGCTGACCTGGATATGGCTTGTGCTGAGTACCAAATATGCCAGCAGCAGAGATAAACTCTGAGTCCCCAGCATGGTAGCATTCCTTGAGGTCACCAGGAAGCCACTTGGTAGCAATTTGATTATACTGGACCACTCCCACCATGGAAAGGGCAGTATTTTGCCTTAGTGGAATAGACACTTATTCTGGGTATGGATTTGCTTCTGCCAAACTCCATCCATGTGCTTACAGAATGCCTCATCCACCATCATACTATTCCACACAGCAGTGCTTCTGATAAAGGAACTCAGAATTCACTTCACAGGCAAGGAAGTGTGGCAGTGGGCTCATTATCATGGAATTCATGAGTCTTGCCATGTGTCCCCTCACCTTGAAGCAGCTGGTTTGATAAAACAAGGGGATGGCCTTTTAAAAATAGTTAGCATGCCACCTAGCTGGCCATATCCTTGAGGGTTGAGGTAGTGTCCTCCAGCAAGCTGTATATGCTCTGAATCAGTGTCCTACATATGGTACTCTATCTCCTATATCCTGTATTCATGGGTCCAGGAATCAAGGAGTGGAAATGGGAATGGTACCACTTACCATCACCTCAAGTGACCCATTAGGCAAAATTTTGCTTCCTCTTCCCACAACCTTATCCTTTGCTGGAATAGAGGTCTTGATTCCGGGGTGGGGGGGTGTTTTTGCCAGAAGGCACAAAAGCATTACATTGAACTGGAAGCTAAGACTTCCCCCTGGACACTTCAGGTTTTGATGCCCTTGAGTGAACAGGTAAGAAAGGAGATACGGTGTTAGCAGGGGTGACTGACTAACATGCATAAATGTCTCTATAATTGTGCTTAAAAACATTGAAATTGCCGGGCGTGGTGGTGCATGCCTTTAATCCCAGCACTTGGGAGGCAGAGGTAGGAGGATTGCTGTGAGTTCGAGGCTACCCTGAGATGACATAGTAAATTCCAGGTCAGCCTGAGCTCAAGTGAGACCCTACCTCGGAAAACCAAAAAAAAGAAAAGAAAAAAGAAATTCACAAACCTATTTTATCTCACTTGTTTATATATATACTAGGAAAATTCACAAGAAAAAGAAGAAATTCCTTAAAATAATCAACTGTATTTTACTATGTATAAGAGAACAAAATAAGTTATCTACCCAAAATTCTGATACAATATAGTTGGCTAGAATTCCACACATAAATAGTTTAATTCCATATATAACTTTTTATTTCTTTCCACATTGCACTTATTGTTTAAATTCAGAGCTTCTCAACAATGGCTCAGCAAAATAAATGAGGAAATGTTTGAGTGGCAAACATGATTCAAGTGACCATGGCTTTTGTGAGGCATGTCTGATAAACAACATCTTCATTAATTAATAGTGCTATTGCTCTGTTGTATTTCATTTTACTGTTGAATCTACTTGGGCTAACAAAACTGTATTCACCTAAAGGCGTGGTTCAGTGTAGATGTTTCAAATAATGAAAACCTGATGCATAAGAATTCCTGGAAAATGAGTAAACATTGAGAAGTTTTAATGTATAACATCAAAAAGCCACTAAGAACACCTCTGAAGTTTCAAAAGTTGCAAGATGGGTAATAATTTATCATGGAGAGAATAAACCATCTTATTAAAACTGCTAAAATAATTTTAATAATTATCAGATAAATTATGACTGTTAGATTGTGAACAGTGTGCCCATAATTTTATTTAAAATATTTGATGATTTTTTTTTTCTAAATTGAATTATTTTTATGTTAAATTTATGCTTAGAAGTAAAATCCATGTTGTAATTTACACATCATAAAATACAGTTTCTTCTGCTATCCCTTCCTTCTGATTCTCTGTACAGTTGTTCCTGTGTGTACATCATTGTGTTATCTCTGGTAGTCATTTGTAAGACTCACAAGCACTTCCAGAGCTCTATCTTTCAGGCACATAAAGAAGATGAAGAGATTAACTCTCAGCCTTTATATTTTCATTTCATTCTATCCCATGTTCAAATGAGTAACTTGAAAGTTTTAATTGTAATGATAAATATTGCAAATATCTATTTTAATTTTATATTTGTTACTTATGAGGAAGAGAGACAAATACCTACAATTATGAAAATACTTTTATTTTAACTCTTGTTAAATTGGCTGAATATAAAAAGCAATAGAGTCACAAACTAAATTGTGTATTTGTGCCAGTAATTGCTATTGGAATCTGCATAATAAACATTGCCATGAATTTGAGAATTACAGTATAAAAATTTGTTAACAGTACATTCAAGAATTCATAGAATGCCAGTCTGTGGTATTTTCTCAACTCACTTTCAATTTTTGTGATACATTACAGGAAATATATACTAGAGAAGAATACAAAAATTTCCTAACAAAAATCAACACAGGTAAAAATATATGGATGCCATAGTTGAATTGGGTTCCTTAATTCTGAAAAGGATAAAAATGACTGGGTGATATGATCACAGTGTGAACACTGTGTTGTAAAACTTTTCAATCAATTATTTATAACCTACTTAAGACAGAAGAGTGCAAAAAAAGTGGTAAAAGACATTATTTCAGGGTATTTAAAAGGTTGGATAAGCCAAGTACAAAAATTCACATTTTACAAAATGGCATCTATTATTAATTTGTTGCATTTTATGAAATGGAAGACAGTAATATATTACAAAGGCAATTCAAACAATAAATCTATTTGGATGATCTAACTATTGTTGATAGCACACAGCCATGGTGGGCAACCAACTGCTCTTCATTTGGCTAGTAGATCCACTCAGTGGAATGGAACTCATTGCTGGAACTGGGAAATAAATAGTTCAAAACCAAGTACAAAAAATGAGCCAAATGTGGGCTAGAAGAGAGCCTATCCATATAAAATTCCTTCCAAGATATCTATGGCCATCCCATATATCTAGTACTAACTTCTCTCTCCGTTGGAGAATTTGCTTATCTTTTCAGATGGACAATGAACCTGAATGGAAGATCAGCCAATCTCATTTCACCAGGGCCCCAGCTGAAACCCATGGAGTAATGCGGGGAAAGGGCAAGAATACAGCGTTCTTGGGGATCACAACAGAATAAGCCAGAATAAGGCTGAAGAATATAAACACAGAGAACATCCAACTCTTACTAAGCCAGATATCCAGAGACACAGAGGCTCCCAAAACCTCATCACTGAAGTAGAACTAAAGTGACCCCAATGTGGCTCAGGGAAATTTGCGGAAGAGGGGGCAGAAAGAATATTAGAGCCACAAGTTGGGGCATTATGCACAGAGAACTTGGCCTATCCCCCATAACTCTTGACCACCCCCATAATGCATGACCCACATTCACCATTGATGAGGGTCCCTATGGAAGAGGGAAGACAGGGAGGAGGATAATGGAGTCACCATTATGAATGTAAAATTAAAATAATATAAATAAAAATAAATTATAAAAAATAATAAATCTATACACTTTTACTTCAAGACAATTTATTATTGGTCAGAATTCAAGCTGATACAGACATTATGGAAATCAGTTTAGAGAAAGCAAAGTGTCACATGTTCTTTCTCATATGTGGATCCTAGCTACAAATGTTTGGACTTATATGTGACTTGGAATAAAACCCAGTAGCAGAGGCCAGTAAGCTAGTAAAGGGATATAAAAGGAACAGAAAGGGAGGGAGGAGGGCAGTAATTAAGAGGATAGTATTGATATATGAAAGTAGAAGAACAGATTACTGGGAGTGGAAAGGCCTAAATGAAGTCAGGGGAAGAGATTGAATAAAGGAAAAGTGGATGGAGGGCTAATCAAAATCTAAGAGGTTATGAATAAGTCATATGGAAACCTACTTTTGTGAACATTGGCATATCAAGAAGTCATATACTGTTACTAGAAAATTTTCCATCCCAGGGATGGGATACCTTCCACTGAGTTGTTGGCCAGGGAGGTCCCTGATGCCCCACCCCCAAAATATTACAGGCCATTGCTGAGGCTCTTAGTTTCCCACCAGGAATAGATGGTACCACTCTGTTGCTGAAGACTCCACATATTTGGTCTGTAAGGTCACTGAGAAATCCTGCTGGAGCTGAGCTGAAAACCTCCTCCATGTAGACCAGCTGACAGAAAGCTAGAGAGAGCTATGCTGCATGTAGTTCCATGGGAGAGAGAGAAAACACCAGTCATGCCAAATGAGTCAACAGGTGCAACAGTGGCATGTCTGTTACGAAGGAAACCAACCACACTCTAATTGGACTGGAGGCCCACTCGATGGGAGGGAATACCTGCCTAATACTGAAAACATATGACAGGGGAAGTCATGAGCCCTGCAGTTGTCTGGCTAAATGTATATGCTATGCTCATCAAACTGCCCAGTAAGCACTTCTCTTAATGTTCCTAAACATATATTAATGCTAATGTCACTTTTGGTTAGAGAAGCTATTGTTTTCAGGTGGCAGTGACCTTGGGGTGACTCAGAAGGCACCATAGTGCTGAGAACAAGTGACAGAGTAGTCCTCAGCTTTGAAACATCTCTATAATATCTTCCAAGGCTCAGGGTCCATTGCAGAAGAGGTGGCAGAAAGAATGTAAGAGCAAAAGAACAACTCTTTGAGCTCCTCCAAACACAAAATGACCTGGATATCCATGACTTTGCAGTGCCTGACACTACTACCTCAGCTTTGAAACATCTCTATAATATCTTCCAAGGCTCAGGGTCCATTGCAGAAGAGGTGGCAGAAAGAATGTAAGAGCAAAAGAAAGAGTAGGACTCTTTACAATGAGCTCCTCCAAACACAAAATGACCTGGATATCCATGACTTTGCAGTGCCTGACACTACCTACATAGGACCATTATAGTTAGAGGAAAAAATAATGACATCAAAATAAAGAAAGACTGATTGAGAGGTAGAAGTGGTATGATGGAGAGTGCAGTTACAAAGGAAAAAGTGGTGGGGGGTGAGGTAATTACCATGGTTTATTTTCTACAATTATGGAAGTGGTCAATTAAAAAACAAAACTTCAGAGATACTTGCTCACCTATGTTTATTGCTGGTGGATTTGCGATTGTTAGGAAATGGTATCAGCCTAGATGTCCATCAATGGTTAAATGAATAATGAAGATGTGGTACATACAATAGAATTTTATTCACTTGTAAAGAAAAAAATGTAACTACTAAATATACAGGAAATGGGTGGATCATATAAAGATCATAATGATTGTGATAATATGGATTCAAAATCACAACCACTGCATGTTCTCAGATGTGGATACTAGCTTCCAACTCTCAGATTGGTAAGTTTAAGTCATAACTAATATCTGAAGAGGCCAGGAATCTAGAAAAGGTCTACGAGAGATGGGGGTTATAGAAGCACATAGTAGAGTACAGGGGAAATGAAAGTGGAGTGAGGAAATACTGGAAGGGAAAGGTTTAAGCAGGGTTAGATTTTGGGAGATGAGGGAAGAAGAGCCAAAACTAAGGACATGTGAATAAGAATATAGAAGCCTATTAATTGATAAGCCAGCTTAAAACAAATTTTAATAAAAGTGTTTAAAACAAGGAGCTCTACATAAGTAGATAAAGATGCTTCCAGAAGCCATATGGTATGACTCAAATATCCTAGGGTCAGTGTTGAGATACTTCCCAAATAGCTGTTGATTAGGGAGGTCACAGAGGTTCCTCAAACCATGTAGGCAATTACCATTGTCCTTGGTTCCCACCAGCACTAGATAGGAAGTGCCTGTTACTAAAGACAATGCATGTTTTGGTTTCAGGACATTAAAAAAAAATTAAGCCAGAAATAAGCTGGAAGCTTCCTCCTTACCAGCTATATCATCCATGCCAGAAGGTGATATAAAAGATCTTGAGGTTGCTGGAAAGATTGTTTAGTGGTTAAAGCATTTGCTTGCTAAGCCAAAGGAGCCAGGTTCAATTCCCCAGGACCCACGTAAGCCATATGTACAAGGTGGCACATGTGTCTGGAGTTTGTTTACAGTGGCTGAAGGCCCTGGCAAGCCATTATCTCTCTTTCTCTCCCTCAATCTCTCTCTCTCTCTCTCTCCTCTCACTCCCCCTCTCTGTGCCTCTTTCTATTAAATAAAAATGCTCTTTGGGGAGAAAAGGCAACAACAATCCCACCCAGCTGTGGATCCTGTATATGTCCAAACTGACTTGCAAGGCAAAGTGTGTCCATAAAGGTTTGAGAATTGTGGGAGTAACTAACTACACTTCAGTTGGATTTCAGGCCCTCTCCACAGAACCGAATTCCTGATACTATAAATATTGCTAGGATCTGTGGACAGTATTTTAGTCCCTATGGTTAGACAGCATGGAAAATTGCTTTCTAAATATGTTTTTCTCTGTAGGATGGTACTTCTTGTACACAGAAGCTTTGCATACAAATGCTTTTTTTTAAAAAATGCAAAGCATAGCAGTGAAGACAGAGATGCAGAGATGACAAAGATATCAAGAAAAAGTAGTGTGTGCTCATTTTGAAGCACACCTAAACAAACCTTCCCCAAGTCTCAGAAAACCTGGCAGAAGAGGGGATGGAAAGACTATAAGAAGAGGAGGATGGGAAGTGGGGCTGTGAAATGCTGTCTTCTACATATGACAAGTCTGCTAAACTCATAAGCAGCACATGTGTTTTCCTGCATATAACTGAGCCTGTTAATATTTATTTACAGATGAGAGAGGACCCCATAACATCTCCAGAGTAAATAATGGAGACTAACGATGACTGGAAGAGGAAGGAAGAGCCATGTTCTTTAGTGGGATAGGCAATGGTGGGTTTCCATTCTCCAGTAAATGACACTCACCAATTATCCTTATTTCAATCAGTGGATCAAAAAATAAGACATGGATTAATCATAAATAAATGAGGCCTGAGAGTAGGATGGGGATCTGATGTGAAGAAGAAATATTTTAGTGTGAGGGGAGTGGGAGAAAAGGTAACTGAGGAAGTGGGATCAAAAAGCATTACATAACACATGAAAATATAAAAACAACCTCAATAAAGGTTTCCAAAAAAGTCACTACCTTGCTTATGATATCCCAAGCAGATAGCATACTGGAAAAAAAGCCTTTACTGGAAAATCATATGTGACATAGAAGGTACCTCAATACGGCATAAGATCTCTGTGTGCTTAATGTTGCTTCAAAATTAGCTTTAATTTACCCAGATGAAATAACACACAAGAGGTGTGCAGAGAGCATTTGCAGTGTCTAGTCATTTGTCGGCGAGAGGCCTGAACGTGGAGAATAACGGAGGGGAAAGATTTTCAAACAAAAAATCACACATGCAAACATATAGACATACATATAATACATTCATACATGGGAAAAAGAAAATGAAAATATTATTAAATATAAACTTTATGAAGACCAAATTATGCTCTGCACCTCCAACACACATAACTTTGGGGACAGTTGCGAGGCCAGAAGTGCTTGACATACAGACTAGATACATTGATAAGATTGTTATCCATTATGATATGGATTTTTTTTTGTTGTTGTTGTTTTTTCATTTTTCAGTTTTTCAAGTTACGGTCTCACTCTAGCCCAGGCTGACCTGGAATTCACTATGTAATCTCAGGGTGGCGTTGAATCATGATAATCCTCTTACCTTTGCCTCCCGAATGCTGGGATTAAAGGCGTGCATCACCACACCCGGCTATGATATGGATCTTAAATGTCTTCCCAAAGATTATGCATTTAAAGACATGATCTCAAATAGAGCTGTGCTCAGAGCGGGGCCTATGGAGGGTAATGGGATCATGAGCACTCTACTCTATGAATGGATTAATCTGTGAATAGATTTATGCTTCATTGGTTATTGGGAGATGGTTGAAACTGCAGGAATTGGGGTCTTGTTGGAGGAAGCTGGTTATCGGGGCTGTACTCTTCCAGCTTTGACATTCCTTGCCACCAGTGAGTGACATCTGTGCTCCAAAACACGATACCCACCATGATGTTCTACCTCACAACAGATCAGGAAAGAACATACCAAGTGGTCCTGTACCAGGACCTTTGAAACTCTTCTATGCACTGAAATAAATCTCACTTCATTTTAAATTGTTTGTCTCATTCTTTTTTATTTGTAGCAACATAAAGTTGGCTAACACACTATCTTCACACCTATGTTTTGTTTTTTGTATTGAGAAAATCTTGTATTATTTTCTTAGGGTTTTTTGTTTGTTTGTTTGTTTGTTTTTGTTTTTGTTTTTCAAGGTAGGGTCTCACTCTACCTCTGGCTGACCTAGAATTCACTCTATATTCTCAGGGTGGCCTCAAACTCTCATTAATCCTCCTATCTCTGCCTCCCAAGTGCTGGGATTAAAGGTACCCACCACCATGCCTGGCTTCTATTTTCTTGTTTATTTCCATTACTCTGTCAATCACATGGTGATTTTTATATCAAAATGAAATAGTTTTATCATCATACACAAACACAAACACAGACATATCCCTCTGCCTCACAATGGTAAATGTTTTAAGCATCCAGAAAAGAATGTTCTAATTTACCTTAAAGCGCATAAAACAAACTTTCTTAGGACTTGAATTCTTTTGTTGTATCTAATTTTAGTTTTAATTTTTTGGAGGCAGGATCTCAGTCTAGTCCAGGTGGAACTTGTTGCCCCAGGCTGGCCTTGAACTCACAAAAATTCTCCCCCGTTAGTCTCTGACATGCTGGGACTAAAGGTATGTGCCACCATGCCAAGTTTTAAATCATTTGTTAAAATTATTTTAAAACTATATATTTTACTAGAAATTGATATGGTTTGACTATATTTTTAATGTGTTTTATTATTTATATATTTATTTGAGAGAGAGATACAAAAATAGGTAGGTAGAGAAAGAGAGAGTATGGGCATGCCAGGTCCTCCAGCCACTGTAAATGAACTCCAGATGTGTGAGCCCCCTTGTGCATCTGGCTTACGTGGGTACTGGGGAATCGAGCCTTGAACCAGGATCCTTAGGCTTCACAGGCAAGCATTTAACTGCTAAGCCTCTCTCCAGCCCAGTATGAATATTTTTAACAAGCAGAAATTACTGAGACTCTGAAATACCTGAGAAAAACAACTTAAAAGAAAAAAAAATATTTATTAATCTTCATGATTTCCAGTGCCAGGGTGAAGGAGACACATGCTGAGGTTAAGTAGCACCTACAAAAGCAGATATCCAGAGGTTTCTAAGAGCTCATCATTGAAGCTGATTTAAACTCATGCACTACGACTCAGGGAATTTTGAGGAAGAGGGGGCAGAAAGATTCTAAGAGCCACGGGTTGGGACATTATGCTCAGAGACATTATCGCCCCCTCCAAATACCTGACTGCTGCTCTCACAATGCCTAACCCACAACCCCATGGGGGATACCTGCAACTGCACTGACTAGAGCACCCAGAGGAATGGGGGCAGGGATGCTGAGGAGGATGGAACCATCACATGATGTATCCATACTAAGTATGTCCGTATTAAAATAAAATTTAAAATAATAGATTCATAAATTCAATCTATGTTTGACTGGGCCAATGTGATGGGAGTGTGGTGAGAGAAAGAACGTTATGATGGAGGGAGCATGTGGTTTACAAAGCAATGGATGTCATGGTGGTCAGGAACAAAAACAGGGACAGAATGCACAAGGGGCCAGAAGAAATTTTCCATGACCTCCAACTAAAGCTTTTGATATAGAAAAGCAAACCTTTGTCATATGAACTTTACATATTTCAAATCAATCTATAATAAATACATTACCTAAAGCAGCAAAGGGGTATGGCTATAACTCAAGGCGCTAATCACCTAATGTTAATTAAAAAGGAAGTGATGCTGTGCATGCTAGTACTACTCTCCTGTGCTACCAGCACTCTGGAGGCTTCAGGATTGATTACCACAACTTTGTAAATGGGAGAAGGCAGAAGAGGAAAAATAAAGCTACAAAAAGAATGACAAGGAAATAGACCCCCCCACACACCCTGCACCTTACATCTCACTTTCATCCGCAGTGAGAACTTTGCTGGAATTCTAATCTATAAAACAGAAGCAAACATGTTTTTCTTCCAGTAAATTTGTGTGACTTTGCTAATTCATATACTTATTAATAATTCTGTTGGGGATGTTTAGGATGAAATTATTTTATAAACCTTTCATTCAGATAAGAGGTTGAAGATAGAATCTCAGAGTGCTGGAAAAAAGTAAACAGGGCAAGAGGCTCAAGAGAATAAATGCATTGTGTTAGGCAGTTTTACATTTTGAATGATTTATATTAAAGAACTACATTCCAATGCATTAGCAAATTTCCTAGGATGTCTGTAGAGAGTCGTGTAAATATTTCTTTAAAAAATTATCTATATAGTTTACTAAGCAAATAATCAGAATATATATGATGATAACTAATTATTTTTACATTTTGGAATATGTGAATTATGTTGTTTGGAAGTAAACAAAGGTATAAATAACTTCTGTTTTCATTTAGTATAGTTTTTAACAATTCAAATCAGAGTATAGGCAAATTAATTGACATATATATATGACTAAAATTATTTAAAAATGTATAATAATAATAATTTAATAATGTATAATAACAAGATGAAAAGGGATTTTGTGTGTTTTTCATTTTCTCTTTTCTATTTCATTCATGTTTCCTGACAAGTGTTGAGGAATTTGACAAACAATAATTACTATCTGTAATAGCATCACTAAATGCACACTGCTTAACCTTTGTTATACCAACTTTGAACAGTGTATGACAATTGCTTTGATAAATCCAATTTTCAGCAATTTCACTCGTTTTTATTTAGTAATATGAATAAATGTTATCCTATCATAGCATTCTATGTGACTGAATTGTTTAGTCCCCTGTAATCTGATGTGTGTATTTTCTGGTATCAATAGTATCTTATTTAGATGATAATACATTATATAGCTTTTTCCTTTGACAAAGTGCATGAATTTGATTTGCAAAAATATTAGTGGTGCATGCATCTGGAGAAAGCTATTTCAGGCATGAGTAAAGAGCGTGCTGTGAAGGTACGCACTGTAGTCACTTTTGTGTTGCTGGACAAATACCTGACCAGAATCAGATTATGAGAGGAAAGGATTTATTTCAGGTTTACAAAATCCAGGGGAAACACCATCAATGTCAGAAGAAGCTTGCTCACTTCCATAGATCCAAGCAGAAAGACACTACCAAACAGCTAGAAAACAGGAATATCCAGAGCTCAAACTTCTCCAAACACACCTAGTAGTGATGGACTACAAGATCCACAACAATGAAATAGTTCTTTCCCGGCAGAGCTCCACATGCTGGAGACTCAAGTTGAAGGTCCAATTTTTAAACACCAGAGTTTGTGGGGACCATTTATTCAAACTACCACAACTCGCTTGCACTGTAGTTTAGCAGCATCAGATAAATTTTAAGGCACCATGAAAATTGTGAATTCCTACTAAAATGCCTTTAAGCCACTCATTGGATAGAATATGCAAGATTTTGCAACTTTTCACACTAGTGGAGAACAAGGCAGTAATATTTGTATTTTAGGGAATACTCTAAGAGAATTCAAATTAAGAGAAAAAACAATGGTGCACAAGTTATTATTTTCTATAGCATTTTAAGACTGATCTAGTAAAATATTGTGTTTCCTTTATATTAAGAACCAATTGTTATACGGATACTTGATTGAAACCCAATTATAGTGTTTATGGTCTGTTCGAATTTTCTATTTTATTTTTCTTAGCATTCCTATAATGATCTATTTAGGATTTTTAAAAAAGCACCTTGCATTTTGGTCAGAAATAATGAACAAAAAACAAGAGTAGTTCTGACAAGACAGTAGTATTTATGACAGACTGGTTTTGATGCATGGTGAAATCACTGGATTTCATTTGTGCTAATAAATACCTAAAAGTCAAGTGTCTACCTCATCTTGGTAAAAAAACAAAAGATTTCACCATATCATCATGATTAGAAGAGGTTTTCTCTTAGACTAGTTTGTTTCATAAACAACTTGCATTTAAAGTGTATGAAATTTGCTTATCCATTGCTTATAATCATGTCTGTGAGGATATCCATTCTTCCTAAACTTTCCTTTTCATCTTGTTGACCTCTTTCTGACTTTCCAACCCACAATCAGGCATCTATCAGTTTTGTCACTTTTGGCACTCACAAAAATAATTGTACAGTATGCATTCATGTTCAGTCTCACTTCAGCATCATTACCTTGACCCTTGTTCTATGCTACATAAATAAAGATGCTTTTATTTGGAATGTGGAATCCTATTGTACAGAAACAGTATAATTTGTGCATCTATTCACATGGTACTGTACATAACAAATAAAGTTATTATACAGTTGTCAAAACTCACATTTTCCTAGTGTTTAATGAAGTTAAGCATCTTATTACAGGTTTGTTAATTGTTCAACTTTTTCCCCTTAAATTTAGTTTATTGTATATAGGAAATCACTGGCCAAAGGTTTTTATTATTATTTTTTATTAGTTATGTATATAGTATATATACAGCCATGGTGATACCATTGTTAGCCTTCTCCCTGTCCTCCTCCCCCCATGGGTAATGTGGGTCTTGCCTTATGGGGGTAGCCATCAGTTATGCGGGAGAGGCAATGACTCTGCATAATGAACCAACTCATGGCTCTAACAATCTTTCTGCCCTCTCTTCCATGAATTCCCTTGTTTTTTCACCTTTTTTTTGTAAAAGTATCAGTTCATATCTTATGTCCATTTAAAATGAAATGCTAGGGCTGGAGAGATGGCTTAACAGGTTAAGGTGCTTGCCTTGCATGTTTGACTCTCCAGGTCCCATGTAACCCAGATGCACAAGGTGACACAAGCGTGCAAGTTTGCACATGCATACAAGGTGGCACATGCATCTGGATTTCAATTGCACTGGCTGGACGTCCTGGGGCCTCAACTCTCTCCATCTCTTTCTCTTGTAAAATAAGTAAATTGATAAAAAAAAAAAAAAGTTAGATTATGGACAAATTTCAGTTTTTTAAAAAATATTCTATTTGCAAGGTCTTTTTTCAATTTTTTATTGACAACTTTTATACTTACATACAAAAAAATGCATGATATTTCCCTCCCCTGCCCCCATACCCCTTTAGAACTCCAGTCTCCATCATATCCCCTCCCTCTCTCCATTAGTCTGTCTTTTAATTTGATGTCATCATCTTTTTCTTCTATTATGAGGGTCTTATTTGCAAGGTCTTTATAGGATGACTGATATATAAGTATTTCATCATAGTCTATGGTATATTTTTCCATTCTCCTGTAGTGACTTTCAAGAATAAATTGATAGCTTTAAAAATACACTCTTTTGGGCTGGAGAGATGGCTTAGTGGTTAAGGCACCAGCCTGCTAAGCCTAAGAACCAGGTTCCAATCTCCAGGTCCCATGTTTAGCCAGATGCAAAGTGACGCAAGGGCACAATGCCACACTTGCCCACAAGGGGGAGCACACATCTGGATTTCGTTCTCAGCAGCTGAGACTGCTGGCACGCCCGTTCTCTGTCTCCTTCTCCCTCTCTGTCTGTCTCTCTCTGTGTCTCCCTCCAAAAAATAAATAAAATATTTTTTGTAAAAAATACACTCTTTTGAGGGGAACCATTTTACACTGTCGGTGGGAATATAATCTGGTATATCCATTGTGGAAATCAGTGTTGAGGTTCTTGAGAGAGCTAAAAATAGACTTACCATATGATCCAGCTATAGCACTCCTAGGCATATATCTGAATGATTCTTTTCACTCTCCTTGAGATACTTGCACAATCATGTTTATTGCTGCTCTATTCACAATAGCTAGGAAATGGAACCAGCCTAGATGTCCCTCTACAAATGAATGGGTAATAAAGATGTGGTACATTTACACAATGGAGTTCTATTCAGCAATAAAGAAAACTGAAATTATGAAATTTGCAGGGAAATTGATGAATCCCTGAAGGATTATACTAAGTGAGGTAACCCAGGCCCAGAAAGCCAAACATCGTATGTTCTCTCTCATATGTGGATCCTAGCTCCAAATGTATAGACTTGTGTGTGAACTGGAACCAAAAATAGGTAGCAGAGGCCAGAAAGCTAGAAAACAGCTATAAAGGGTGGGGAGGAGAGGGAAGGACTTAAGGGGATGGTATTGTATATATGTAAGTAGAAGAACAGATTACAGGGAGGGGAAAGGTCTAAGTACAGCCAGGGGAAGAGAATGTATAAAAGAAGGGCAGGGGAGGATCAATCAAAATTCAAGATATTCTGAATAACACATATGAAAGCCTTTTTTTTTTTGAATAATGGCTCATCCAGAAGCCAGAGATTATTACTAGAAAATTTTCAGTGCCAGGGATGGGATACCTTCCAGTGAGTTGTTGGCCAGGGAGGTCCCTGTTGCCTCCAAAACATTACAGGCTATTGCCAAGGTCCTTGGTTTCTTTTGAGAAACTGATAGTAAGACCCACTATTGCTGAAGACTTCACTTGCCTCAGTGGCAATGTCACTGAGAAATCAAGCTGATGTTGAGCAGAAAATCTTCTCCTGTAGACCAGCCAACTGAAAACTGGAAAAAGATGCACTGCATGCAGCCCTATGGGAGACAGAAGTCATCAGTGGTGAAAACAGTGCACACTGGAAACCTCAAGTTTTGCCAGACAGGTCAAAGACTGAATGAGTGCAAGAGTGGCATGTCTTCTCTGGGGGAAACCAATTGCTCTGTAATTAGACTGAAGGCCCTCTTCATGGGAAGGAATAAATGCCTGGTACTTAGGGGTATAATGCCTGCTCTTTTCTGGCTAAATGTATATATTATTCTTACCAAACTGCCCTAAAAACACTACACTTAATATTTATATTAATGTATTAATGTTACTCTTCCTTCTGGTTAGAGAAGCTTCTCTTTTCAGATGGCGATGATCACTGGGATGAGTCAAAAGGCAACATAGTGCTGAGAAGTGACAAAAGAGTGCTCAGCACTGAAACATCTCTTTCACACTCTCCAAGGCTCAGCATCCATTGCGGAAGAAGTGGTAGAATGAATGTAAGAGCCAAAGGAAGGGTACAACTCATGACAATGCAACTGTCTACATAGAAACTGGCATCTATCACCATAACCTTGCAGTGCCTAGTAATACCTTCACAAGACCCTCATAATAGGAGAAAAAGATGATAACATCAAATTAAAAGAGAGACTAATGGAGAGAGGGAGGGGATATGATGGAGAGTGGAGTTGTGAAGGGGAAAGAGGGGAGGGAAATATAATTGCTTATTGTCTGTATGTATAGAATTTGTCAATAAAAATTTAAAACTTTTAAGAATACACTTTTTGATTATTAATATTTTATAAATAATTTATTATTATTTATTTATTTATTTGAGAGAGTGAGAGGAAGGAAGAAGCAGATAAAAAAAAAGAGAGAATGGGCATGCCAAGGCCTCCAGCCACTGCAAACAAACTCCAGATGCATGCACCGCTTTGTGCATTTGACTTACATGGGTCCTGGGGAATCGAACCAGGGTTCTTAGGCTCCACAGGCAAATTCCTTAACTGCTACACCATTTCCTCAGTCTACCTTTTGATTATTTTAAGGATTATATTTTAATTGTGACACCTAAGAAATCTTTGCCTGACCAACTATAATAGGTTCTCATAGATTTTATCCTTGAAAGAACATGGTTTTAGAGATTCACCTTTCAGTCTACCACCCATCTTATCCATTTTGAACCACAATCTTAATGATTTTGATTAATATTTTTGTATGGCATAAGCTATTGAGATAATTTATTTTTATATGTATCTAATGATTTTAGATCTTCATTCAACACTGTTCTCTATTGACTGAGTTGGTTTGAGTTCTTTATAAACATTTTCTTGTCCTTGTATGTGTGTTTTCATTTTTTTAAATAATTTCTGGAGCTAACTTCTGAGCTTTTGAGTTTTTTTAGTTATTATATCTTTTGCCATGTAGGGTTTTAATGGTAGCAATTCCAACAAATATCTGTTTAGTAACATCTGCACATTCTGGTAAGATGTATCATGATTAATATTTATCTCATACTTCCTGATGATTTATCATTGATTTTCTCACTGATATCTCAGTTTTTAAAGGTATTTACTTTTCTTCTACTCTCTCTTTAGTATATAATTTAATTATATTATAACTGAAAACATAAAAATAAAAGAAAATATTTGTTTATTAATATTTATATGTTGACTCATAATATGGTATCATTGTGCAAATGGTCTATGTACAAATGAAAAAGGTATATTTTAAGTCAGGAATGAAGTATCCTCTAAAGGCTAATTATCTAACCCAGTTGATAGAATTGTTCAAATCTCCTATATCCTTATTGACTTTCGTTTTACTTATAGCCACTAATTAGGAACATTGAAATCATGACTGTCATTGTAAATTTTCACAAAATCCCCATCCTCTTCCATCAGTTTATGCTTTCTCAATTATTTTAAGTTCTGTTCAATTCTGGGTGGTTAACTATCTCAAACTATACTCAAGTAAACCTGTTTCGTGGGAACCTTATAAATGGCAATATCCTATATTTTATTAAATCTGAATTAATTGATTCACATAAACACACTCTTAACTGCTAGAATGGTCTGGATGAGAAGGGGAAGGAACATGTTGATACCATCGTATGCAATCATTTAAAGGAGAGACGATGACTGCTGATAGAACTCTTTAATAGTATCTCATTTAGATTTTTTAAACTGAGTGCTCAGACTCTCATTCTGTTTGTTTTGTTTTAGTTTTAGTGCTTTAAGACAAGGTCAAATGTTTCCCAGCTAGCTTGGATGTGCTATGCTACCCCTGATGGCCTTGGACTGGTCCTTCTGTCTCATCAACCAAGTAATGGCTCTCAATCATTTTATCCTTAAATAAATGATAGCAACAACATTTATTTCTTAAGGTGACCACCATTAAGTGAAACAGTTCTTATAAAATGCATAACATCAGTTACCCCCAATTCACAACCCACATTCCCCAATGAGGAGGGTCACTTCGGAAGGGGGAGGCACCAACATGAATGTATTCACATTATGAGCATAACTAATAAAATAAATTACAAATTTTAAAAGTAAAATAAAATGCATAACATAAACTATGGCATATAGTAACTGTCAATCATTATTCCATCTTTGACAAGCAGAAATTTACTACCATAAAGGAAAAGAAAACAAGCTGAGAATGGTGGGGCACACCTTTAATCCCAGCACTCAGAAGGCAGAGGTTTAAGAATTACTCTGAATTTAAGGCCAGCCTGGGATTACAGAATGATCCTGGTCAGTCTTGGCTAGATGAGATCCTATCTCAAAAAACAAAAACAAAAACAAACAAACAAACAAAAAAACAAGAACTCCTTCTTGCAACCACATGTGTAGATGACTTGACATATATTTCTTCAGTTGTAGCTAAATAGAGCATATAGTGAGTTTCAAGAGTGTCATTAAAGGAACACTTTCATACACTTGACCTTCAAAGGCCATTTGAATTCTATGAGTGGCATAGCTAAGATTTATTGTAAATATAGTAAAACTGTCATACCATAAGCACATAGAAGAGACTTTATCATTAGAATGCTAGATATAAATATTAGATGATGAAATTTTACTGATGTCTGTTATTATATTCTGTGTAAACACTGATATCAAATTAATGTATCACATTTCAGAATAGTGCTAAAATTTCTCATGAACTATAGCATTGATATATAATTTCCAAACAAATTCACTTACAAGTGTTGTATTTACCTTCATTTTTCTCAACATTTTCTCAGTTATAATGGCTCTGTTAAATCAATCTCTAAAGCAGAAAAAGGTAATATTAGATAAAAGAAAAACCATCTCTTGAAATAAAAGTCTTTATTGAGGGCAGCTCTGATGATTTCATGGTTACTGTCACTCAGCCTGAAAGGGTACTGAAGATTTCATTTGGAGAAATGTCAAGATAGCAAAGGATCTATCCCTGACTTCCTCCTGTAATGAAACATATGGTGCTGTATCACTGCAAAATGACCATTTTTTTTCTGAAACTAAAAATAACAAGGACTTTTCAAAAGTCTCCTTTGCAATCAGAGTCAATAAAACTGAAAAAAAAAAAAATCTCTGTTCACTTTCCCAGCCAGTCTCATTTTCTGAAGATCCATTCAGAACCACTTCCCTTAAGAATTTAATTGCATTTTTTCTATGTCCTGGAGACAGTAAATCATTTCTGGCATGTATTATAATTCTTGGAAAGTAGTTTTGAGATAATCATTTGAGAACTCATGTTGACCAATCAATAATGGAATTTTAAAATCCAGAAAAATATAATTTTAAAAATAATTTTACTTAAATAAAATAGTTATATTAAAAAGAATCAATATTTTATGTCTACTTGGGGTAAATTATCTGGTATTTGTTTTACAAAGCAGTAAAACAGTTAATGTTTTTATTTAAAGTTTTGTTATAATAGCAAACAAAATACAGAATATCAAGCAATGAACTTAATAAATATGTGAGTGAGTAGTGAAAAAATAATATTTAGGTGAAAGACTATTTTCACAATACTGATAGTTAAAACCAAATCCTTGTGCATAGTAAAAAACCATTATATCACAGAGTATATCCTCAGCCCATAAAAGACATTTTAAAATGCCCAAAGAAGTGAATAGAAATGTCATGTCTGCTGTTATAAAGATTAAATATGGTAATGATACTTTTATTACCATTCCTCCTTTAAACTAATTTTTGCCAGATATTTTTTCCCATCACAGATAAGTTTATGACCCTGTAAGCTTGCTGTGGAAGCAGGCCCCTTACTTCTCCATCCTTATTGAAGTGTCCCTGGGTCCAGAATTCCCAGACACCCTCTACCAGATGATGCATGCAGCACACAGTGAATAGGCCAGATCCCTGTTCCCCAGCTCCACTCAGTTCCCTGGTCCCAGTAGGTCCCTTGTGGTTGGCTTGGGGCTGCTTGGACCCTGCCAGCTTGCTGCAGAAGCAGGCCACTTGCCCAGCCTTCCTGATTAAAGTGCCCCTTTCCCCAATTCCTGGATATCCTGTGGCAGAGGGTGCATGTGGCATGAAGTGAGTAGGCCAGAGCTCCTAATTAGTCCCCCACCTCCAAGTTCCCTGGTTCCAGTACCCCTGCTGCTGCCTTCAGGGGCCTGGTCCCTATGTGTGTGCTGTAGAAGCAGGAATTTTGCTCTGGTATCCTAACTGGCTTCTTGGTACCCACATCCCTATTCCAACTGAGTCAGAGGGTGGATGTGCCAATGTAAGAGTTAGCCTCTTGCCTATGGCTCTCCAGATTTCTGGCTCCTGGTTCCCCAACCTGTGATCCCTGTGGGCTGAAGAGTATGTGCAAGTGGAGTGAATAGGCCAGAGGTTGTGGTTCCCCAGGTACCTTTGATGTATTTGCAAACCTCCAAAATCTTCACATCTGTGGTTATGACCCCATCATTCACTATATACCAATCAGGTTCACATTTAAAACAGAACACCCTCTGAAGATCCTTTAAGGCCAAAACTTCTTTCCTCCTTAATAGAATAAAGTGTTTCCCTAAGAAGGGTAGACCACATGCACAAAAGCCAACAAGTCAGAAAACTGAGGATGCCTAATCCTACAATGGAAGCCTCCAATGAAATCATGGAGGAATCAACAGAAATTCAATCCCAAAATTAAAACACAACAACCAATGGGACCTTGATCAAAAGAATTTCTGAAATGGAAGCAAACCATCAAAAAAACCAACAATTGTATGAAATGAAATTGAACAGAATTATCTCTTAGAGCATTCAGCTTTTGATAGCAGGCTTAACTTTATTGAAGAAAATCTTAAAACTCTCAAAAGAGATATGAAAGAATTGAAGGTGAGTCAACAAATGGAAGATCTCAAAAACTGATTGATCAAGGTTAATGAAGACTTGATCAAATGCAAGAGTAAATTCCAGGAAACATCATGAAAATCACAACTTGAACTGAAATCATACCTCAAAAAGAGATGGACACAATGAAAAATAACACAGCAGAAAACAATAATCAAATAGAGCTTATAAAAACATCTCTCCAAACCCTTACTAACAGAGTTCCTCATGTGGAAGACAGAACCTTTGACCTGGAAGATGAGATAGAAGGAATTGATTAGGAGACCAAACACTGTGCTAAGTTCAAAAAATCAAGTGAACAGAACACAAGGGTACTGTAGGATACCCTAAAACAACCAAACATCTGGATCATGGGTATACCAGAAAGGGAGGAAATCTAGGCCAGAGACTTAGAGAATATACTCAACAAAATTATTAAAGAAAAATTTCCCAGTCTCTCAAGAGAGGCCCATCAAGATACAAGGAGCCCACATAACACCAAGCAGACAAGACCAACAAAGAACCTCTCCAAGGTACATCATAGTTAAAACTCTTAACAATGAAAACAAAGTGAAAATGCTAAAAGCAGCAAGAGAGAAACAACTCTCTACACACAGATTTCTTAGTGGAAACCATGAAAACTAGAAGGGCCTGGAATGGAACACCTCAAAACCTAAAATATTATGGCTTGCAACCCAAGCTACTCTACCCAGCAAAAGTATCCCTCATAATAGATGGTGAATGGAAAACTTTCCATGAAAAATGTCAACTCTATGATTATATGAATACAAAGCCAAACTTACAGAGAAAACTTTTGGGAATACTCCATACAGAAGAGTCAAACAACCAGTCTGAATAACCAACAAGAAGAAGATCACAATATCCAATAAAAGACCAGACTCAAAAAAGTACAAAACATAGGAAAGCACCAAACCCCATAAAACACCTAGTCATGGCAGGGATTAATTTGAACCTCACAGTTATAAAATTAAATATTAATGTTCTTAACTATCCCATCAAAAGACACAAGTTATCAGGGTGGATCAAAAAAATCAAACCTTTGGGCTGGAAAGATGGCTTAGCAGTTAGGACACTTGCCTGAGAAGCCTAAGGACCCAGGTTCAATTCTCCAGGTCCCACATAAGCCAGATGCACAAGGTGGCACATGCATCTGGAGTTAATTTGTGGTGGCTAGAGGCCCTGACACACCCATTCTCTCCTCCCCCTCCCATATCAAATAAAAAAATAAATAAAAAAACCAAAACCTCTATCTGCTGTCATCAAGAAACCCATCTCACCACTAAAGATAGAAAATTCCTCAGGGTGAAAGTATGGTAAAATGATATTCCAAGCAAATTGAAATAAAAAACAAGGAGATATTTCTATATTAAATATCTGATAAAACTGACTTCAAACCAAAAGTAATCAAAAAGGACAAAGAAGGTCACTTCTTATTCATCAAGGGAATGATCCAGATGAGAACATCATAATCATAAATCTATATGTGTCAAACACAGGTCTACCACAGTTTATAAAATAAAACCTATGTGACAACAAAACAGAAATAAACACCAACACCATCAGATTTGGAGACTTCAATACTCCAATATCATCAACACACACACCATTCAAGCAGAAAATCAACAGGGAAATAATATTGCTCAAAAACACCAAAGATCAACTAGATCTAACAGCCATCTACAGAACTTTCCACCACCGTTCTACAGAATACACAGTCTTCTCAACAGCCCACAGACCCTTCTACAAAATTGACCATATATTAGGCCATAAAGCATGCCTCCAGAAATTCAGGAAAACTGAAGTAACTTCCTCCATCATATCAGATCACAATGCTTTAAAGCTGGAAATGAACAAAAAGAGACACATAAAGAATTTCACCAGTTACTGGAGACTGAACAACATACTTTTTTTTTTTTTTTTGGAGAGACACAGAGACACAAAAGAGACAGAAAGAGAGAGGGAGAGGCAGAGAGAGAGAGAGAGAGAGAGAGAGAGAGAGAAAATGGGTGAGCCAGCAGCCTCTCAGCTGCTGTGAACAGACTCTAGATGCATGCGCCCCCTTGTGGGCAAGTGCGGCATTAAGCCCTTGGGTCACTTTGCATTTGGCTAAATGTGGGACCTGGAGATTAGAACCGGTGTTCTTAGGCTTAGCAGGCAGGCACCTTAACCTCTAAGCCATCTCTCCAGCCCAACAATGTACTTTTAAACAAGAAATGGGTTGTGGAAGAAATAAAAAAAGAAATTGTAAAACTCTTGAAACTGAGTTGTAATGAAAATACAACCTATTAAAACTTATGGAAAACAATGAAGACAGTCATAAGGGGAAAATTCATAGCACTAAATGCCTTTATTACAAAGACAGAGAGATCCCAAATTAATAACTTAACTGTACACCTAAAGGCACTGGAAAAACAAGAGGAATCCAACCCTAAGCGCTCCAGAAGGAAGAAAACAATCAATATCAGAGCAAAAATTAATGAATTTGAAACTAAGAAAACAATTTTAAAAATAAATGAAATGCATAGCTGGTTCTTTGAAAAAATAAACAAGATTGACAGACCCCTGGCCAATTTTATCAAGGAAAAAAAAAGAGAAAAGTCTCAAATTATCAAAATAAGAAATGAAAAAGGAGAGGTCACAAGAGACATCAATGAAATTGGAAGACTCATTGGGACATACTTCCAAAACCTCTACTCTAGAAAATTGGATAATCTGTAAGAAGTGGATGAATTCATAGTCACATGCCACCTACCAAAACTTAACTCAGAGCAGATTAATCTCCTAAACAAACTTATCCTATCCATGAAGATTGAAAAGATAATTAAAAACCTCCCCCAAAAGATAATCCAAGACTGGATGGTTTTTCAATCAAATTCTATCAAACCTTCATTGAAGAACTGAAACCACTTTTTTTTTCTCAAACTGTTTCACATAATCGGAAACCAGGGAATCCTCTCCAACTCCTTCTGTGAAGCTAGCATCACCCTCATACCAAAACCAGACAGAGATGCAACAAGAAAATAAAATTGTAGTCCTATTTTCTTCATGAATTTAGATGCAAAGATCATGAACAAAATCCTTGCATACTGAATTTAGTAACACATCAAAAGCATTATCCATCTTGATCAAGTAGGCTTCATCCCAGAGATGGAGGGATGGTTCAACATATGTAATATAGCACAGAAATAAACTTAACCATAAGAACAACATGATAATATCAACTGATGCAGCAAATACCTTTTCACAAAATACAACACCACTTCATGATCAAAACACTGGAAAGAATAGGCATGGAGGGTTCATATCTCAACACAATAAAGGCTATATATAAACCACCCAAAGCCCAAATAATATTAATGAGGAAAGACTCAAGAATTTCACATTGAGATCAGGAACAATACAAGGCTGTCCACTCTCACTACTGCTCTTCAACATAGTATTGGAAATACTAACCAAGCAATAAGAAAGGAGAAATAAATAAAAGGGATTCAAGTTGGAAAGGAACAACTCAAATTATCCCTATTTGCAGATGACATGGTCTTTCACATAAGTGACCTCAAAGTCTGTATCTCAAAACTTCAAAAGGTGATTACTTCCTTCAGTAAAGTGGCAGGATACAAAACCAATACACAAAAATCAATAGCTTTTCTATATGCAAAGGACAAATATACAGAGAAAAGAATCAGTGAGTCTTTTTTCATTTTCAATAGCAACCAAAAAATTAAAAAGCTGTGGAATAACACTAACCAAGGATCTGAAAGACCTATATGAGGAAAACATACACACTCACAGTGCTGGAAAGTGCTACATGAGCTATGGGGTAAAATGGCCAACTAAGGTCTGAGCAACCCGAGATCTAAGCTACTCAGAAGCAAATGCCCTGATACTATGTACATGCCAGTGCAATAGTGGCACACAACCTCAGTCGGTAACCAATAGCTTTCTGATTGACAAAGAGATCTGCTCACTGTAAAGGAACCCATATCTGGAATTGGGAAAAAGATAAGAATCTCATGGAGACAAAGTTTATGTTCTTCACTGTTAAGCTCTTAGTAGTCTTTGGCTAAAAAGGGGATTAAGTATATCAAATTCTCTCCAAATTAATAAGGCTTATCCCATTTAAAGTATTCTGACCTTACTCTCCATTGGGGAATCTGTTTTTCTTTTTCAGAAGGTAGTGAGCTTGGAGGAGATAAACTACCCCTCGCACTTCAGCCAAGCCATAGCTGAAACCAAAGAGGAATTGAGGAGATGAGCAAGAGTGCTGCTTCCATGCTGAACCTGATAATCAGTGCCAGGGAGTAGGAGATAGACCCTGAGGATACTCAAAACCTACCAAAGCAGAGCTCATCACTGAAGTACACTTAAAACTCTCCCACCACATCTCATGGGATTTTGTGGAAGAGGGGCCAAAAGACTGCAATAGCCACAGATTGAAACATCATGAGCAGAGGAATTCCCTCCCTGCCAAAATTACTGACTACTGGTCCCACAATGCATAAAAAGAATGCATTCAAGAGCCAATTCAAAAATATTAAAAATACATTTAATAATACAGACAAATGCATTGAATACATTTATAGTGGTTTGAGAAAAGATTGTTGTTTGTCTATAAAAAGATATACTTCATAATTTTTTGAATAAATATTAATTATAAAATAAAAAAATGAGGAGTTGTCTGAAACAGAATACACTTTCAGGAGACTGTAGAACTCTTGACTTACCCTTCTTGAAATATATGTATTTCTGATTTACATTTTCTTAAAAGATATTATTTTGTATAAACCAATTAAATTTTCAGAATCTCAAGATAAATTTGCCTTCTAGAGCCCAGTGCCTTGTCTGTCTTTAAGAAGAAGCTTATGGGAGGATCTTATAAGTTTGTGATTATCAGTATGGCTTGTATAGGCAACTTGTCATTACTAATAAATGAGGAGAAGTGTATCAGTGAGAAGAGGCACTTGTGGTGGGGCCATTTGTCACTACTTTTAAAGCAAAGGTGTTTGCAGATGGGAATAAATGATAATTAAATGAATGAGATATTTTCAAGGTTGTTATTGAAAAAGTTAACATATAAACATACTATAATTTTATCATATTCTCATCCTTTAACCCTTTTTAACCTCCCTTCCCCATCCCTATTTCATTGAGCACACTCTTCTTTCAAACTAGTCCTATTTTGACATATCATTCCTTTAGTCCTCTACCATCTATGTCAAAATGTTAATGGGCTCAGAACTGTGCAGCTCTTGTGGGGGTGATAACAACCACCTTGAGGACATGAATACACCTTTCAGTTCATGTCCTGAGGACAGTGCTCTCCTTCCTACCCTGTGAATCCTACATCCTCTCTACATCCTTTTGGTAGTTTGATTCAGGTATTCCCCATAAACTTTGGTGTTCTGACAGCAATTTTGGAATTAAAGCTTCCTTGAGGAAGTATATTGTTGGGTGCAGGCTTATTGGTATTTTAGCCAGCTTCCTCTTGCCAATATTTGGCACACACTCCTGTTGTTGTTGTCCAATTCATGTTTGCCAGGTGGTGATGCCCACCTTCTGTTCATGTCATCATTTTCCTCTGCCATCATAAAGCTTTCCCTCAAGTCTGTAAGCCAAAATAAACCTCTTTTCCTCACAAGCTGCTCTTGGTCAGATGTTTTCTGCCAGCAATGTAAACCTGACTGAAATAGTAAAATTGGTACCAGAGGAATGGGATTTTTGCTGCTAGAAACCTGACTATGTGTCTTTTGGAGCTGATTTTTTGAAAGGGAGGAATGTGGAAGTCATTGAAATCTTGGTATAAGAGATGCCTTCTGGTTCTGCAAGTACAGCTTGTTGAACTATTCTGGTTGGAGAGGAAAGCCCTGAATGCAGTAAGAACTATGGACTGTGAATGTTGGCACATAAAAGTGAGAAAGAGCTTTACCTGAACTGGGATAGAAGTAGTTTGTGTGAGAGGTTTGGTGTTATGCACTTGTCCTGAGAGCCTGTGCAGGGTTGTATTGCATAGAAACGGACTGGTGTGAGCAGAGGGATATGGCACTCGTTCAACCAACTTCTACTAGAATATCTCTCTTCCACTCAATACCAACTTTTAGCCTCCTCAGACACAACTTCCTGTCATCTGTTCCAAGGATACTTGCCAGCTACTGTTAGCAGCATCTCCTGAAACACCTGACCAGGCCCCTTCACAGCAGGAAGTAGAAATTAGAGAAGTAAACTCTGCTCTCTATCCTTAAGAAAATATTGGAATGTTAAGTACAATGAGAGTCCCAATATGGAGTTAAGATGAAGGAGAATGACACCAGCCTGATTGATGCGACTTTAAATTTTTACATTACCTACCCCTTACTCTCCTGACCTAAGTATGCCCTTGGCCACAGTTTCCCTGCTGATTTTATTTTAGAGGCAATCCATTCTCTGATTGATTACCTCCTCAGTTTGGTCCCTGACTGTCCCTGAATTCTTCATTCCTTGTGTCCACTGCATCCTCCTTCCCAAAAAGAAAAGTTTATAATAACCCAAACCATCCAGACTCACACCAGCATTTCTTTCTCCCTCCTATGAGACAGCCTGCCAGCTTGTGCCTTATTAAATAGCACTTTTCCTTCCTCAGCATGGTTGTGCATGGTCTTTGGTCATTCATGAACCTTACACCTACAGGGAAGTTGGGGGCTTGACTTCAGAACTGGGTCTACCACTATCACCATGGAGTTGGCTGTCAGGTTAGCAGTAAGAGCAGTATTCATATCACTGCTTCCATTGCAAGCTCTCCAGGGCCCTGGCAGATGTGGAAGAGATGGCACATCTCACAGTGGGAAGTGAGTTATCTTCCTGACTTACAGCAGGATTACTGCTCTCTTCCATTTTCTCTTCCATCTGTAAAATAAAGATAATTATCCAAGAATAAAGTAGCTTCTGTTAAAGGGATGGGCAAAATTATTTGAAAGATTTTTGGTGTGCTAACGCACTCTTTTCTCCAGAGAACAATGAGGGCTTCTCTCTGAAATATGACTTTTCTGACTATAGGAATCTGACTTGGTTTCCAGTACCAGGTATGAATTATCTCTCCTTGACCTCATGTTCAGTCATAGAACAATTGGTTACCTGCAGAGCTGTGTGCTACTATTGCCATATACGTCTAGTCCATATGGTTCATTTTGTAGTCTGCAGGGTCCCCTGTTTATTCATGCTGTGGAGACTGTTTTCTTCCAGCAGCTCCCATAGTGCTTTCCAGCACTATGAGGGCTATCAAGGAGGGAGCTAGTTTCCCTTTCAGTTCCAGCATGGTAATTGGATGTCCTGGGACTGCTGCCTGTGGTATCTTCAGCAATAGGGCCTTACCTTTTAGTTCAGCAGGTAATAAAGTGTTTTCATAATGGCCTACATTGTTTTGGGGACCTCACAGTCACCCTGGCCTAAAGCTCATCATGGGGGTAACCCAACTCTGTGCCTAGGAATTTCCAGCCAGAGTTTATGGTTTTAAGAAGGTTAAGTTTTATCCACCGTCTATCCTATGTCTCCCCTCCCCCTTTATTGGTGGTTATATCTTCTAGAATGCTAGTCAGACTTAGGATTTCTATGTGGCTTATTCATGTTGTCTTAACTTTTGTGTAATTACCTCCACACTTTCCTTATTGCAATCACTCCGAGACTTCCCCCCCAACCCAATATGCTGCCCTCTCCTAACATATCAGGTAAGTCTTCTCTCTCCCTAGTTCTTCTCTCTAGTAGTCTCTTTCTAGTTTGATGCCCACATTTCTGGTTCTGCCTACCATTTGCACTCATCTCTAATTGATACCAGTTAGAATCACAGTTGGGAGAGTACAGGTGGTGTTTGATTTTCTGTGCCTGTGTGACCTCACTTAGAATGATTTTTTCCAACTCCACCCATTTCATTATTTCATTTTTCCTTGGCACTGAGTAGAATTCTGCTGTGTATATTTGGATTATCCATTCATCTGTCATTGGACATCTAGGCTGATTACATTTCCTAGCTGTTGTGAATGTAGCTGACACAAATATAGATGACCAAGTATCTCTGTAGTAAAGAGTGGAGTCTTTAGGGTATATGCCCTGAAGTGGTATCGCTGGATCCAATGGTAACCTATTTTCATCTTTTTCAAGACTTTCCATACTGATTCCCATAGTGGTTGTACAAGTTCTCACTCCCACCAGCAGTGGTAAGGGGTCTTATTTCTCCACAGCATCACCAGTGTTTATCAAAGCATTTGACAAATGCAATCCTGACTGGAGTGAAATAGAATCACAGAGTTGTTTTGATTTACATTTATCTGATTATAAAAGAGGTTGAACATCTCCTTAAATATGTAATGGCCATTTGTATTTCTTCCTTTGAAAATCCTCTGTTCAAAACTCTAACCCATTGTTTGAGTATGTTGTTTGATTTTTTGTTGCTTAGTTTTCTGAGTTCTCTGTAAATTTTAGATATTGGTCCTTTGTTGGAGGCATAGCTGGTGACAATTTTCTCCCATTCTATGAGCTCTCTATTGGCTTTGTTTATGATTTGCTTGTCTGTACAGTAGCTTTTTAGTTTTAAGAGGTTATAGTGGGTGAGTGTTGATCTAATTTCCTGTGCTATTGGGCTCTTATTCAGGATGTCTTTCCCTATTCCTATATCATGGAGTGTACTTTCTGCTTTTTTTTTCTTCTAGTTGTTTTATATGTTCAGGTATTATATTAAGGCCTTTACTCTATTTAAAGTTCAGTTTTTTTGCAAAGTGGGAGAAGAGGGTCTTATTTCATTCTTCTATATGTTGTTATCCAATTTCTCCAACACCATTTATTGAAGATGCTGTCTTTTCTCCAGAAAACACATCTATATTATATAGAATGTGTTGAATAATTTTAGAATTCATCAGAAGAAACCAAAACAAAAATATGTTGCAAGTAGAAATGTTGATAACTTATATTAATACTTTGATTCCGGATTTAAAATCCTGGAATTTCTTAAAAGATTGAGTGATTCATGTGTGAAAAATACTCAACATGTGTGGTGGTTTGATTCAGGTGTCCCCCATAAACTTGGGTTTTCTGAGTGCTGGGCTCCCAGCTAATGGAGATTTGGGAATTAATGCCCAATATTTCCACACAGTCATCTAATTATCCACAGGCTTCTCAGGGGAATGACATTTTTTATCTTAAAAGTTTTCTTAAGCCTATAAAGTAAATCAAGAGTATCATAATAGTTTGTATTGTAAATGTGGGAAGTAGTTCTAACCTCTTCATGGGGCTGGAAAGATGTCAGATGCTACACTGTGTCACTAACATGCACCACAGAATGATGTTATATTCAGAGTTATGCTCCCCAGCTCCCATTGTTTTCCTTCATTTACAATCAGTGAGTTTTGGGCTATTTTAGTAAATCTGAAGAAATATGAATGCATTATTTTGATTTCAGAGAAGAAGGGAGACGAGAAGCATCAGCAAAAACTAAAGGGTCAGAAATGAAAGAAAGAAGAGGAAAGGAGGGAGGAGGATGACCAAGAACTTCTACTTTAGCCTTTGTATTTCAGGAAAAATCCCAGTGAGCCTTGTAAATGTGCATCATTGTAAGATCCCATGCAATTAGATGCTTGAGAACAGTGATCACAGAAAAGTTTATATCTGTGTGTAATTCACAAGTAGAAAAGTAACAGTCACCTTTATCTTCTGATCTAAACAGTATGAATTTTGTATTTTCATTATCTATATTCTTTAACTTTTGACAGAGAATAGGAGCAAGGCAACCCACCTCATTTTTGTTTACTTGTCCAGGGTCACAGACCAAAGTTAACAAAAATTATACAGATCCTGACAAACCCTCCTAATATCCTGAGGTGGTTTGAATGTGAAATGTCCCCAATGTACTCACATATTTTCATTACTTTTTCTGTAGCTCATGGCACCTTGACATGGTTATTGAGCCTTTGGGAGATGGAAGATGATGGAGAAGATGTATTGTGGGGGGTGAAGTTTGTGATGTTATAGCCCAACTCCCTGTTGAGCTGACAGCTTCTTCTCTGCTGCTGATGTATGAGGATGTAAGTCAGAACCCCACTTCCCCATGATGGTTCAGCCATGATGAAACTGAAATAAACCCTTTTTTCCCATAAGCTGCTTTTGGTCAGGTGCTTTGTCCCAGCAATGAGAGGGTGCCTGCTACAACATTCCATGTGAATCTCCTCATATGGAGGCACTCTGAAAAACGGCCCTGGATAGGAAAAATCCAGTATTATAGATTACTTCATGTAACAAACCTGAGTCACTTTCTCCCATTCAATGTGACATCTAAAAAGATAAAGTGGAGAAAAAGACCCCAGATTAAATTGAGGATCCTATTCAGACTGGTGGAATCTCTTTTGGGTAATCAAAGTACTCTCTGTTACATAGAACTTTTTAACTTTGGTTCATGTGCTTTCCAATGTCCAACCAGTTCAGTTTGCCTCTATGCTAACACAGAGAGGATTTGTTCTACTTTTACTTCCTCAATAAAACTGTTCTCTTGCCCTTCTTCTGTTTTTGTAAATCTGTGACTGCAACAAGCTCAACCAGAAACATCATCTGCACAGGAGCCTTATCTCTTTATTGATTTAATTAGCAGCACACATGTCAATCTCAAGTTTCTTGTTTTTTGACTCTATCCTCTGCCAGTGAGCACTGAGAAAGAGGGGCTCTGCCTATCATACTTTGATTATTCTCACTGGCATTTACTTTTCAAAGAACAATGTATTTGTTGATGTTCTCATGTGCATACTAAAAACAACAACATCATCTGGCATTAAAATTGTCTCTAAGCCTCATAAGATTTAAATTTTTGACCAAAGACAAACATTATCATAATTGATTTTAATTCCACCCCATGAGATTCTTTTTGAGAGAGTAAATGTGCTGTTAAGTGATTATTCAGTAACTTTTGTTTATGACTTTCTGCAAACTGACCCTTTTCTGTGTGACGCCATGATTTGAAAATGACTTCTTTAGTTCTGTGCTACCATGTCAGTACCCAGGGACTCCTGAGGTGCAGAGGTTGTATTTCATGAACACAGTCGAACCACCAACTTTTCTTTCTTTATTTATTTCTTTCTTTTTTTTTTTATTTTTTTTTTTTGAGAGAGACAGAGAGAGAGTGAATGTGAGCACCATCAGCCTCTCAGCTGCTGTGAACAATTCCAGACATGTGTGCCCCTTTGTGGGCAAGTGCAGCATTGCGTCCTTGCATCACTTCCATCTGGCTAAACATGGAACCTGGAGAATCTAACTGATGTTCTTGGGCTTTGCAGGTAGTCGCAGTAACCACTAAGCCATGCCTCCAGCCCTTTATTTTATTTTATTTTATTTTATTTTATTTTATTTTTTTTTTTTTTATTTTAGAGAGAGAGAGATCCAACCACCAACTTTTCAATGACAGTTTTTAAATTTGTAAATTCAGTCACATTATTTAGCTCAGCTACTTCACTTAGATTGAAATTTAGTGTTGTTTTATCTAAAGTACCTTCAAAAAACACAGTAGAAGTATTTTTTTTCAACATTGGAATATTAAAAGTTATTTTTGTTTTGTGCTTAAATAGGTCAACTTTTTTTTTTTTATCAAATGTAATACTGAAAGTTACTAACACCAAGACATGCTTTTCATTCAGTAAACCAGTAAATAAGAGTCATATCTCAATCAAACAAATAAATAGGCAATCAAATATTCAGAGAACATCTTTAAGTTATAAACCAAGAAGGAAAGCCTCCCAAGGAATTAGTCGTGTGTGTGTGTGTGTGTGTGTGTGTGTGTGTGTGTGTGTGTGTTGTCACTGTCCATTCCCCCACTGCCCAGTCTCCTCCAAGTTACAAGACATGTTTGTTGAAATCCTCTCTCCCCATTTGCATGAGCCTTGGGCTATTTCAGTGTCTAAAGAAAATGGTACATGTCTGTTCCCTAGAGCACTTCACATCCAAGGATGGCATTGAGTCTCACTCTGCAGCATCCAGCACCATATTTCCTGGGATAACCCTTGTTGAGCAGTGTAGGAACATTTCATGACTTCCTTCCTCAGGTCAGAGGGAGAGGAGAAGTGGGAGCAAACTGGATCCACCAACGTGGACCCCCAGAACTAGGTGCACTCTGCCCAACTCTGGCTTGAAGACACCAGGTTCTGTCACCCAGTGTCATCCCAGCCATCACTGCTGCCCTGGCCTGGGAGCTGCCATGAATATGAGGAGATGGCTGTAGGACAAACTGGTGCTCCAGCCCACTGGGATGGAAGAGGGTTGTAGGAAGGGCCCAGGCAGGGCTGCTGTAGGATGAGGCTCAGAGGGGCTATGGGGTCCCTAGAGCCCCCTCAGCCACACACTCAGCTTTGTGTTTCCTGAAGATGTCCCACTGTTCCCTGGGCTTGAAGAGTCAGCACCTGGCAATGCCAAAGTTACCACAATCTGGGTCCCCATAATCCTAGAGGCCAAGTATCAAATAGATCCATGGCAGCATAGAGGGATCCCAAGGCTGCACAGCAGGCTTCAGGCCTGGTGCTTTGGCTCTCAGCCCTGGGGATGCAGATCCAAATCTTTTAACAAGCAGCTTCCTTCCCTTGATAAGATGGATAGACACAGATATGATCTCATTAGCAGTTTGTGCTTTTCTTTACAGATGCTGTAATATGTATCTCTTGCTGCCAATTCTGAAGAATTCAAGGTAAGTGCCTGTATCTAATGTCTCATTTAATACTGGCACACCTTGTCCCATTGGAGAAAAAAACAAGTAAACTTTATTAAATTATGATAAAGTTTAACATCTCTTCATAAAAAAGCCTCAGAGAAACCAGTCATAGAGAGAATATATCACCATAAATAGAGACATATGTAATAATTCTAGACTCAACATCATAGCATATTTGAAAAACTGTAAAGTTTTTTACTCTAAAGTCACAAATAACACAAGGGTCCACCCTCTCTGTTCTTACTGAATACACTGTTTGATGTCCTTGCTAGAGCAATGAAATCAGAACTATGAAACAGAACAGATGCAAGTAGGGATCATGCAGACAGCACGAGCCTATTCTTCAAAGACCCCAAAGACTCAATCAAAAAAAAAAAAAAAAAAAAAACTTACATCTGATAAACACTTTCTGCAAAGTATTTCACTACAAAATCAGCATAGCCATGAGGATGAACTATAGACTGTGGTAGAGATCCAAGGACTTTGGAGATGCCAGAACAATTCATTATGAAGTCTCAGGGTGGCCTAGAACTCATGGCATTCCTCCTGCCTTGGCCTCTGAAGGGCTGGGATTAAAGTCATGTGCCATCACGCCCGGAAGGATATGTGTTATGATCTTTCTGAGCACCTCTCTTTCTCTTTATTTAAAAGAATAATTTCTACTGGGAATTTTAGTATATGTCTACATAAGGTTATCCTCTTCTGTCCCTTCTGCCATGTCCACATTCCAAGAAGGAGGACCCTTTCGCTGAAGGTACCAGTAATCATGGTGGGGTCATAAACACACCAGTCAGTTCCTTTATGTGTGGGAGTGGCAATGCTTCGCAATACACCTTCCCCCACTGTTGCTTTTATGCTTCCCAGCATCCTCTTCTGCAGTATTAGCTAAGGCTTGAAGAACATGTTACAAGTCTCCTTTAGTGTGAGCTTTCCAGTAACCTCTTATGCCTTGGTGAGTTTGAGTCTCCTGAGGTTCTCTGGCTAGCAGTGAGAGCAGCACTCGTGTTTAATCCTCTTCCTCTGTTATGTGTTCAGTGCCCTGGGGACAGGCATGTAATAGAGATTAATCATCACTCTTGGCTTTCTCTTCTTCATTTCATTTTGTATTTGGATCTTAGAATGTATCCGTGGTAGTATTTCCCAGCCATCTGTATGTCAAAAAGCAAGTTCAGCATATCAAGAATAAAAAGCAAATAAAAATCAATGGGAATATGAGCAATAATAATGTGTGTGTGTGTGTGTGTGTGTGTGTGTCTATATTAGAATGCTTTCGATGGTCATAACCTCTCTATTTAGCCAAAGAACAGTTAATCTTCCCTCTCTGGTCACTGACCTTCCAAGCCATAGGTTTTATTTATTTATTCGTTTGTTTTTTACCATTTTTCTCAGTAGTAGGCATGTGTTTCCTCTCATTGAGTGTGCCTCATACCCAGTAAGAGAAAGCAGACAACTCCTGTAACTTGTTTGCCGCTATACCTCTGGTGTGTACATCTTACTGGTTGATTTGTAGCCTGCAGGATCCATTGCTTGTTCACACTGTTGGTTACTTTTGTCCTCTAGAAGCTCACTAAACACTTTCTATGACCAGTAGCTAGGGAAGACTTGCCTTTCATCTCAATTCCACCTTGATTTCTATGTGTCCCTTACTGCAGCCTGTGTGGTGATTCCAGCAATGGAGTGGTGGATAGCCAAGTGATTTGGCAATGGCCTACATTGTTTAAAACAACTTTAATAAAACTCCATCTCTGCATCATACTGCCTAATCCTGAAATTCTTTTCAACATCAAAGCCACCAGTCCTGGATTTGCTTGTGATAAGAACCCAAAAGAATTAAGGGGGTCCTCAGTCTGATGAAGATGAAAGTATAGAGCTGTGCCAATGACCCTCACCACTCACATAGGCAAACAAGTATAGGGATTTACAGCTTGCATGACTTGCTGTATTTATTTTTTCAAAATCTAGTAAAATGGCCAAGTTGTCATGACTACTGGTTTGCTAATTAACAATGAGATTAAGAACTAGTGGAAGGGGTCATGTTTCCATCACAAGACCATATGTTTAATTTAGTTATATGTTCTAATGCTAATTAGCTACTGTGTGTATGTGTCCCTACTTACGTCATTCAAGGAGGCCAAGTTCTAAAATGCAAATTTTGTCAGAATGAATGGTCTACTAAGGATAGTTTACTATTTAAGCCCATGCAGAAGAAAAAGGTGCAGTAAGTTTAAAATTCTCCTCAAATTATGCTATTTGTTTCAGTAATCTATAAGTAAAAGCACTATGCATAATTGATAAGGCCCTGTTTTAAGTGTAGGCAGTTAACAGTATTTATTAATATTTTCAACAATTTTGCTTCATTGATAACACATAAATTCAGGCCATGAAGTCTTGTTTTATTGTATTGTCCCTGTGCTAATCTGCCTTTGTGTCCAACTTTCCATCTTCTTAGACCTTTCTGGATGGCATCACATGAGAACATCATTCAACCCAGATGGACATAATGATATTCAAGTGGTTTTGCTTATGTGAAAAGTCATGTTTTCAGATTTCTGTTGATTTTTATCAATTAATGATTTTATGTGAGTTTCTAGGCTTTTGTCAGGAAGTGGATATGTCTCTTTATAGTCATGAATAATGATGTGTCAATATTAGTTAAAACTTAAAAAAGAAAATGAAGCATAAAGAAGCCAGGCCTGGTAGTAGTGCTACCTGGAAGGGTGAGACAAGTGGATTGTAAGTTCAGTACCATTCACCCTGTATGACTTCACGAGACTCAATCTCACAATACTACAAAACAGGACTGGAGATAGAGCTCAGTGGCAGGGTGCATGCCTGGTGTTCATGAGGCATTTTATTCAATCCACAGTACTGTCAAAAATACAAGTAAATAAAAATGAATAAATAAAGATGAAGAAATGTTTGGACTATATTAATTATCTTTGTCTCATAATCAGGTAGCATCTTGGAATTCTGAGATATAAGTAATAGTGAAGAAATTATGTTATCCTATATTTTATAAATGTGGCAATTAAAATAACAAGAGAGAAATCAGAAAGTTTAAAAGTAAGACATTGTGGGATGATTCTCAATTAAATTAATTTGAGTAGTTAACCTAACCCTTATGCCCTTTGCTCTGAAACTGTCATTGATAACCATGTCATCAAATGAGTCTGGGCAGACTTTTCAAGATGTCATTCCCTGACCTGACATATTTTATTTTCATGAACTCATTGAAAGATGTGTTGTAACAGTTAGTATTTTAAAGAGACAGATAATCCTATCAGTTACACATCAACTAGGATGCATGTGGCTCTAAGACAGTGAGATTAAAATTATTTACAAGTCTTGCAAACCACAGCAACAAGTTACTTCCGAGTGATTGACATGTGTCACTAGAAAATTATGCCCACAACTTTTGAAGAATTATTTATGTGATAAATTTACATTGTGGCAGTCAATATACTAATAGTGAAAATAAGATGTCTCTGTTATAATTTAAATTTTTGTAGAAGTTTGTAACCATGGGAGGGAAGGAGAAATGTTTGAAGCAAGAAAAATGCTTTTCTCCAAATGTCAAAGTAAAAATGAAAGAGCAAAATTCTTGTACAAAGTCTTAAAATATCTAAAAGACATGACAATTGGCATTTGCATGAATTATTACTTCATAGATATTTTTTACATTTATGTCAAATTATTATTTCAAAGGCAAAAATATCTAAATTGATTTAATATATACAACAAAGTTTATTTGAATGCTGACAATGGGAGCATTTTAAAGTACAGAAGAATACTTAAATGTCAAGGAGCTATAGACTTCTTAGTCTATTTAGCTCCTGCCTTTTTCATTATTTAATCCATTTCTTAGTAGTTTAATTATTACTTGTGACTGATACTATTCTGATATGTCTGTCCAAGTTTGTAAGATGTGATCAATATTCACAATTGAAGCCAAACTAAGCTCAAAAAAATTCCAAAGAAACATCCATTACTTTATTTAGTAGAAGATTTCCTGCCAGAATTTGGGTTATTTTTCTGGATTTTGTAGTGTGAATGTTTATTCTATGTCATTATGGGTTTTGTTTTTAGTATTACAGCTCAGTTAAAAGACCTTGGACTAGGGGGATATTTGAGCATCACTGGGATTCATAAAAACTATGGGGACTTTTAGAGTTGTAATGCATGCATTGCATTTTACATCATGGATGGTTATCAGTTTATGGGGGTCAGGGACAGAATGTGATGGTTTGAGTCACGTGTCCCCCACAAATTTATGTGTTCTGAATTCTAAGTACTCGGCTGGTGGCAATTTAGGAATTGGATCCTCTTGGAGGTGATGCATTGCTGGGAGTGGTTTTATGGGTATTATAGCCAGCTTCTTCTTGTCAGACTTCAGCATATTCTCCTACTGCTTTTGTCTACTTTATATTGTCCAGGAGGTTATGTTCACTCTCTGTTCATGCCATCATTCCCCACTGCTATCATGGAGTTTCCCCTTGAGTCTGTAAGCCAAAATAATCCCTTTCCTCTGACACGGTGCTCTTGGTTGGGTGTTTGTGCAGCAAGTTGAAACTAACTATAACACCTAGTATATGTATGATTGATAGACAACAGAGAATGCAATAAAAAAGAGAAACACTGGAAAACAGGTAGCCCCGCTGATTTAAACTGATTTAAAACTAATTATTATTATTATTATTATTATTATTATTATTAATGAACAAAGACATATTTTCAATCAAAAAAGTGAAGTCATGGAAGGTGTAATCCAAACTGTGCTTTAAGGAAAATATTTGTGGTGCTGTGTGATTAGAAAGTGAGTGGTGAATAAGACCTTTGCATGTGAAAACATTAAGATGAGCTTTCATTTTCAGACCATATTCATTCATATACAAGGTAATTATTTTTGAAGCAGAGTCTCACTCTAACCCAGGATAATCTGGAACTTATTTTGTAGCCTAAACTAGCCTCAAAATTACTGCAATCCTCCCCTCACTCAAGGGTTAGTATTACAGGTGTGAGCCATTATGCCCAGCTATACAAGGTAAATTTTAAAGAATAAAATTGAAAGCCATCTACCCATTGTTACAGCCCATTGTGCCAACACAAAACAATGCAATGGATTTGAAAATTGAGGAACTGTGTTTTTATTCTTTCCTTTACTAAAAAACTGTGGAGGAACTATCACACCCTAGGAACGTAAAGAAGGCAAGATGTTCTTGGGAAGGACTTGTAAATACATCCAGAAGCCTCACTTGCCAATACCATCTCCATATATATTAGGCTGGTTAAAATACATATACATAAAAATTAAAATCTAAATCCTCTTAGATTTTGATTACCCTCCCTCCACCTTTCCTTTACTCAATCTCTTCCCCTGACCTCACTTAGGCCTTTTCACACCCATTAATCTGTTCTTCTACTTACATATATATGATACCATCTGTAGCAGACAGCTTCAGGTTCGCTGAGATGAACTTCCAGACCAGGCACAGTTATGGAGGAAGGGATATTATTTAGTGTGTGTGTGTCTATATTAGAATGCTTTCGATGGTCATAACCTCTCTATTTAGCCAAAGAACAGTTAATCTTCCCTCTCTGGTCACTGACCTTCCAAGCCATAGGTTTTATTTATTTATTCGTTTGTTTTTACCATTTTCTCAGTAGTAGGCATGTGTTTCCTCTCATTGAGTGTGCCTCATACCCAGTAAGAGAAAGCAGACAACTCCTGTAACTTGTTTGCCGCTATACCTCTGGTGTGTACATCTTACTGGTTGATTTGTAGCCTGCAGGATCCATTGCTTGTTCACACTATTGGTTACTTTTGTCCTCTAGAAGCTCACTAAACACTTTCTATGACCAGTAGCTAGGGAAGACTTGCCTTTCATCTCAATTCTACCTTGGTTTCTATGTGTCCCTTACTGCAGCCTGTGTGGTGATTCCAGCAATGGAGTGGTGGATAGCCAAGTGATTTGGCAATGGCCTACATTGTTTAAAACAACTTTAATAAAACTCCATCTCTGCATCATACTGCCTAATCCTGAAATTCTTTTCAACATCAAAGCCACCAGTCCTGGATTTGCTTGTGATAAGAACCCAAAAGAATTAAGGGGGTCCTCAGTCTGATGAAGATGAAAGTATAGAGCTGTGCCAATGACCCCTCACCACTCACATAGGCAAACAAGTATAGGGATTTACAGCTTGCATGACTTGCTGTATTTATTTTTTCAAAATCTAGTAAAATGGCCAAGTTGTCATGACTACTGGTTTGCTAATTAACAATGAGATTAAGAACTAGTGGAAGGGGTCATGTTTCCATCACAAGACCATATGTTTAATTTAGTTATATGTTCTAATGCTAATTAGCTACTGTGTGTATGTGTCCCTACTTACGTCATTCAAGGAGGCCAAGTTCTAAAATGCAAATTTTGTCAGAATGAATGGTCTACTAAGGATAGTTTACTATTTAAGCCCCATGCAGAAGAAAAGGTGCAGTAAGTTTAAAATTCTCCTCAAATTATGCTATTTGTTTCAGTAATCTATAAGTAAAAGCACTATGCATAATTGATAAGGCCCTGTTTTAAGTGTAGGCAGTTAACAGTATTTATTAATATTTTCAACAATTTTGCTTCATTGATAACACATAAATTCAGGCCATGAAGTCTTGTTTTATTGTATTGTCCCTGTGCTAATCTGCCTTTGTGTCCAACTTTCCATCTTCTTAGACCTTTCTGGATGGCATCACATGAGAACATCATTCAACCCAGATGGACATAATGATATTCAAGTGGTTTTGCTTATGTGAAAAGTCATGTTTTCAGATTTCTGTTGATTTTTATCAATTAATGATTTTATGTGAGTTTCTAGGCTTTTGTCAGGGAAGTGGATATGTCTCTTTATAGTCATGAATAATGATGTGTCAATATTAGTTAAAACTTAAAAAAGAAAATGAAGCATAAAAGAAGCCAGGCCTGGTAGTAGTGCTACCTGGAAGGGTGAGACAAGTGGATTGTAAGTTCAGTACCATTCACCCTGTATGACTTCACGAGACTCAATCTCACAATACTACAAAACAGGACTGGAGATAGAGCTCAGTGGCAGGGTGCATGCCTGGTGTTCATGAGGCATTTTATTCAATCCACAGTACTGTCAAAAATACAAGTAAATAAAAATGAATAAATAAAGATGAAGAAATGTTTGGACTATATTAATTATCTTTGTCTCATAATCAGGTAGCATCTTGGAATTCTGAGATATAAGTAATAGTGAAGAAATTATGTTATCCTATATTTTATAAATGTAGCAATTAAAATAACAAGAGAGAAATCAGAAAGTTTAAAAGTAAGACATTGTGGGATGATTCTCAATTAAATTAATTTGAGTAGTTAACCTAACCCTTATGCCCTTTGCTCTGAAACTGTCATTGATAACCATGTCATCAAATGAGTCTGGGCAGACTTTTCAAGATGTCATTCCCTGACCTGACATATTTTATTTTCATGAACTCATTGAAAGATGTGTTGTAACAGTTACTATTTTAAAGAGACAGATAATCCTATCAGTTACACATCAACTAGGATGCATGTGGCTCTAAGACAGTGAGATTAAAATTATTTACAAGTCTTGCAAACCACAGCAACAAGTTACTTCCGAGTGATTGACATGTGTCACTAGAAAATTATGCCCACAACTTTTGAAGAATTATTTATGTGATAAATTTACATTGTGGCAGTCAATGTACTAATAGTGAAAATAAGATGTCTCTGTTATAATTTAAATTTTTGTAGAAGTTTGTAACCATGGGAGGGAAGGAGAAATGTTTAAAGCAAGAAAAATGCTTTTCTCCAAATGTCAAAGTAAAAATGAAAGAGCAAAATTCTTGTACAAAGTCTTAAAATATCTAAAAGACATGACAATTGGCATTTGCATGAATTATTACTTCATAGATATTTTTACATTTATGTCAAATTATTATTTCAAAGGCAAAAATATCTAAATTGATTTAATATATACAACAAAGTTTATTTGAATGCTGACAATGGGAGCATTTTAAAGTACAGAAGAATACTTAAATGTCAAGGAGCTATAGACTTCTTAGTCTATTTAGCTCCTGCCTTTTTCATTATTTAATCCATTTCTTAGTAGTTTAATTATTACTTGTGACTGATACTATTCTGATATGTCTGTCCAAGTTTGTAAGATGTGATCAATATTCACAATTGAAGCCAAACTAAGCTCAAAAAATTCCAAAGAAACATCCATTACTTTATTTAGTAGAAGATTTCCTGCCAGAATTTGGGTTATTTTTCTGGATTTTGTAGTGTGAATGTTTATTCTATGTCATTATGGGTTTTGTTTTTTTAGTATTACAGCTCAGTTAAAAGACCTTGGACTAGGGGATGTTTGAGCATCACTGGGATTCATAAAAACTATGGGGACTTTTAGAGTTGTAATGCATGCATTGCATTTTACATCATGGATGGTTATCAGTTTATGGGGGTCAGGGACAGAATGTGATGGTTTGAGTCACGTGTCCCCACAAATTTATGTGTTCTGAATTCTAAGTACTCGGCTGGTGGCAATTTAGGAATTGGATCCTCTTGGAGGTGATGCATTGCTGGGAGTGGTTTTATGGGTATTATAGCCAGCTTCTTCTTGTCAGACTTCAGCATATTCTCCTACTGCTTTTGTCTACTTTATATTGTCCAGGAGGTTATGTTCACTCTCTGTTCATGCCATCATTCCCCACTGCTATCATGGAGTTTCCCCTTGAGTCTGTAAGCCAAAATAATCCCTTTCCTCTGACACGGTGCTCTTGGTTGGGTGTTTGTGCAGCAAGTTGAAACTAACTATAACACCTAGTATATGTATGATTGATAGACAACAGAGAATGCAATAAAAAGAGAAACACTGGAAAACAGGTAGCCGCTGATTTAAACTGATTTAAACTGATTTAAAACTAATTATTATTATTATTATTATTATTATTATTATTAATGAACAAAGACATATTTTCAATCAAAAAAGTGAAGTCATGGAAGGTGTAATCCAAACTGTGCTTTAAGGAAAATATTTGTGGTGCTGTGTGATTAGAAAGTGAGTGGTGAATAAGACCTTTGCATGTGAAAACATTAAGATGAGCTTTCATTTTCAGACCATATTCATTCATATACAAGGTAATTATTTTTGAAGCAGAGTCTCACTCTAACCCAGGATAATCTGGAACTTATTTTGTAGCCTAAACTAGCCTCAAAATTACTGCAATCCTCCCCTCACTCAAGGGTTAGTATTACAGGTGTGAGCCATTATGCCCAGCTATACAAGGTAAATTTTAAAGAATAAAATTGAAAGCCATCTACCCATTGTTACAGCCCATTGTGCCAACACAAAACAATGCAATGGATTTGAAAATTGAGGAACTGTGTTTTTATTCTTTCCTTTACTAAAAAACTGTGGAGGAACTATCACACCCTAGGAACGTAAAGAAGGCAAGATGTTCTTGGGAAGGACTTGTAAATACATCCAGAAGCCTCACTTGCCAATACCATCTCCATATATATTAGGCTGGTTAAAATACATATACATAAAAATTAAAATCTAAATCCTCTTAGATTTTGATTACCCTCCCTCCACCTTTCCTTTACTCAATCTCTTCCCCTGACCTCACTTAGGCCTTTTCACACCCATTAATCTGTTCTTCTACTTACATATATATGATACCATCTGTAGCAGACAGCTTCAGGTTCGCTGAGATGAACTTCCAGACCAGGCACAGTTATGGAGGAAGGGATATTATTTATTGAAGCTTACAGATCCAGGGGAAGTTCCATAAAGTCAGGAGAAGCAGCCTGCTCTTCACAAGGCCGAGCAGAGAGAGAAAAGCCAACCAGCCACCACAGCACACAGAGCAAAAACTACAGCCAAAAGGTCACACAGCAAACTTCAGGAACTCCTGCTAGGCACATTTGCATATCTTTACAATGGAATCTCAAACCATCACCACACCTTAAGACTGGGGCCCCCAGTGACCTTGCCTCTAGCAAGGTGATTGCAGATGCAAACTATAACTAAAAAAAAAAAAAAAAAAAAAAACACTGAATATATTGGGGGACATATATTCAAACTACCACATTCCGCCCCTGGCCCCCAATATATTTAGCTCCTGGCCCCCAATAGATTTATAACTATCACACATTGTAAATTGTACTCAGTCCAATTTCAAAGGTTCTCACAGTCTTGACTAACTTAAGATAGTGAGTAAAATCAAACAAGTTAAATACTTTCAACATGTAAAGGCACAGAGTAAACATTTTAACTGGTATAAGGCATAGAAAGGAGAGACTAGAATAATGCAAACTCAACCACCATCAGCAGTCATCAAACTTCTGCGGTTCAAGTTCAATATAACCAGAGACTAACAGTCTCCAGGTTTTCCAATTCCCCCCTCCAGCTGGGCAGAGTCACCAGGGAAAACTTTCATCCCATGCCAACACTGGTAGCCCTTTTGCACAGTCCTGGTATATCCAAAACATCTTCAGGTCTCCATGCAAACCACGGTCTATCTTCCAAAAGGCTCTTCCAACCTATTCCTCAGGGACTTCATGCCCTGCCTCATGCCGCATAACAGCAGCGGCTCCTGGAACCCTGTGCAATTCATGACCATTCTATGCATTTTTCATATTTCCAAAACTAATGCCAGGTGTGCAGGACACAGCCATATTCTTAATCCAGGGACAAAATAAATCATAGCCTTGAAAAGCAGGTTCCTTCTCCAGTCAGCTCTTTCCAAGAATTTGCATTTTTAACAGTCTTTCCTCAGGCATCCTCTCCATTGTTTTAATGTAAATGCAGTCGGGCCACCTTCCTTCCACCTTCCTTAAGATTGCTAATGTGTTGACAATAGCACCTAAACCAGCCTCAATGCCTCTACTTTTAATTTGCTTCAGGTTTTCCAACTTAAAATCTTAAAATCTCAGTCAGATACCTTTAGCCAAGCACATCAGTCCATTACAAATTTAACCTTGATCAAACACTCTGGGCCTGGATAGCGGAATGTAGCCATCCCTTATGCCAGTAGCCCAGTTCCAACAAAGTCCTCTGCACTCTTTCCTTCCCCTTAGAAACCTCGTAAGCCAAGCCTCGAAGTTCAGTACTATCTGCACTTAGCATTCTCAAACTCTCATCAGAATAGTCCATAAAACTTGGCTTACCACTCCAGAAGGCATCTTCAGTTGCAAGCACCAAGTCCATGCCCATTCCTCCAAAACAAAGGTTCCAAAAGACGAATATCCACACGGTCAGGTTCATCTCACCCCACACTCCTCGGTACCACTTTACTGTAGCAGACAGCTTCAGGTTCGCTGAGATGAACTTCCAGACCAGGCACAGTTATGGAGGAAGGGATATTATTTATTGAAGCTTACAGATCCAGGGGAAGTTCCATAAAGTCAGGAGAAGCAGCCTGCTCTTCACAAGGCCGAGCAGAGAGAGAAAAGCCAACCAGCCACCACAGCACACAGAGCAAAAACTACAGCCAAAAGGTCACACAGCACACTTCAGGAACTCCTGCTAGGCACATTTGCATATCTTTACAATGGAATCTCAAACCATCACCACACCTTAAGACTGGGGCCCCCAGTGACCTTGCCTCTAGCAAGGTGATTGCAGATGCAAACTATAACTAAAAAAAAAAAAAAACACTGAATATATTGGGGGACATATATTCAAACTACCACACCATCTTATTAATCTAAGAGGATATAAATAAGTCATATGGAAACCTACTTTTCTGGAAAATGGAACACTCAGAAGCAATAGATTGTTACTACAAAAACTTCAGTGCCAAGGATGGGATACTTTCCAGTGAGTTGTTAGTCAGGGAGGTCACAGATACCCCCAAAACATTATAGGCCATTGCCAAGGCTCTTGGTTTCCCACCAGGAATAGATGGTAAGACCCTATTGCTGGTGACTCCACATACTTGGGCTGCTAGGTCACTAAGAAATCCTGATGGAGCTTAGCTGAAAGCTCCCTCCATGTGGACCACCTGACAGAAAGCTGGAAAAAGCTACACTGCATGCAGTTCAGTGGGAGAGAGAAAATGCCAGTGAAGATGCTTTAAATTTGACCAGCCAGGCCAAATGAGCCAATGGGTGCAATACTGCCATGTCTTTTATGGGGTAAACCAACCACTCTCTAATTGGACTGGAGGCCCACTCCATGGGGGGAATACTGAAAGCCTGCAAGAGGGGTAGTCATGAACCCTAGGGGTGTAACATCTGCTGGTGTCTGGCTAAATGTATATACTATGCTCACCAAACTGCCCAGTAAGCACCTCTCTTAAGGTCCATACCCATATATTACTGCTACTCTCACTTTTGGTTAGAGAAGCTTCTCTTTTCAGATGGTGGTGACCTTGGAATGACTCAGAAAGCACCATGGTTCTGAGAAGAAGGGGCAGAGGAGTGCTCAGCACTGAAATATCTCTAACACACCTTCCAAAGCTCAGGGTCCATTGCAGAAGAGGGGAAGGAAAGAATGTAAGAGCCAAAGGAAGAGTAGTACTCCTTAAAATGTGATCCTCCAGACATAAAATGGCCTGGATATCCATGACCGCACAGTGCCTGACACTACCTACACAAGACCATCATAATAGAAGGAAAAGATCATGCCATCAAAATGAAAAGAGGGACTGATTGAGAGGGGGAGGGGATATGATGGAGAGTGGTGTTTCAAAGGGGAAAGTGGGGGAGGGAGGAAAGTACCATGGATATTGCCTACAATTAAGGAAGCTGTCAATAGAAAAAGGTAACTAATAAAAAAATCTGTTATTTTTTTAAACTGTAAAAGACAGTGAAAAAATTAAAATACTCCTAAGATATAATTCATCATATTCATCAAATCCTGAGAAAATCTACCCTTTGTAATTCTTTGCTTTGAAGTTCTTATTATATCTAAAGTGTTTCTAAAGGAAAATACAGCTGTGCTTTAAAGTCACAAATCACAGAGTCATGCTGTGTTTTAATTCATTTAATCTAAGCACTATTTCAGTGCTTTTAGGGATTTCCAAAAGGATATAAGCCTATTATCAAAAGCACAAGTAACACTGTCTATATATTCTCTATTTACAGTATGAGAATGTTAGTTTGTATGTTAGTGATTAGTTTTATGTCCTTTAATTTTACCTAAGAAAACTGAGTTGATCATATATAAAAATCACTATGGTGTTTTTATGATCAAAAAATAGTCACATTGGTGGGGCTGAGGAGATTGTTCTGCAGTTAAGGGCACTTAATGGTAAATTCCTACCAGTCTGTTCCTCATTACCCACATAAAGCCAGATGCCCAAAGTGGCACATACATCTTGAGTTTGTTTGTAGTGGCAAGAGAATCTGGTATGCCCATTTTCTCTCTCTCTCTCTCTTCTCTCTCTCTCTCTCTCTCTGTAGATAGATAGATACATAGATGATAGATAGATAGATAGATAGATAGATAGATAGATAGATAGATGATAGGAAATACATAAATAGAAATATATTAGTAGACCTATTGGTGATAACTAATGTCTCATAAAATCCCATAGAGAATAAAAACAGTAATGCAAATCTCTAACTTGACAGAAGTATGAAATGGCAGAAAACTTTGAAGATAACTTTTCTTTAAATAATTCAAATATTTCATTTTCAACTAAAACTTATTTCACTGATGACATAATTATACTTTTTATTTGAAAGTAGATTGTCATTTTGAAATATACATCAATTCTCTTGACAGTTTAATTACCTCTTCTTTGTCTTAACAAAATATTAGAGACATGAGGAATGTATCCACTGCTTGAACCTATTAGCATTTGACAGTCACAAATATATGTCATGATATCAACTCAAGCACAAGAAACACATACATTAAAGATAACAAAAGCTGAGAGACTACTGTTTTCCATTGATAGTAAATTGGTGGCAAACATGTATTTTTTTTTTTACTTTTTTAAAAAATTATTTTCTTTTTGTTTAGGCAATCTTGCTTTAACATTGACAATATCTGAATTTTTAGTAGTCCTAAAAAATTAAGTCTGTATTACACTCAGTTAAAGACTGTCAATTTGGAATTCCAAGATTGATAATAGGGAATGCATCAGAACTGTATATATGATAAAAATCATCTCATACTGCATATTCAGTCATATTCAGATTAAGAATATATACATATTGACAGAAATTCAGAAATACATTATTCAGTAATATTTACAATCTTAATAATTAAGTCAGACTTGTGAGGAAAATGCTATCTTGTCTATTACAGATTTAATAACGGATGGTTCCGATTTTGTTATTTGTATTACTGATCACCCTGAAGATGCCCCTTTCAATGTGGTTTGATTCCTTGCATGCATAGGTCACAGAAAAAAATCTGCTGACAATTTCAAGGGCCTACAGCAAAAAGAGATGAGTGATCCACCAGTGAATGCTGGGAAACCATGACTTTTGTCAACCATCAGCACACAGGTCTGTCTGTCACTGCTATAAAAAGTGGTATTTTCCAGCATGGAAACTCACGCCTTTAATCCCAGCACTTGGGAAGCAGAGGAAGGTGGATTGCTGTGAGTTCCAGGCCAACTTAAGACTACATAGTGAATTCCTGGTCAGTCTGGGCTAAAAAGTGAGACTCTACTTTGAATCCCGCCACCCCCCTAAAAAAGTGATATTTTCCTTCTGCCTCCTAAAGCCTGTGCTAGTGAGTGTCTTCCCTTCATGACATCTGAACTGAAAGCCAGCTGGCAAGGAATTCTGGGCAAATATCATCCACATGTTTTCTGAATCAGAAATGCAAAGTAAGGAAAGGGGCCATCAAGCTGTTGCCATGACAAGAGGGAAGTGGACAGTGTGACAGGACTGCAGAAAAGACTAGCAGAGACATTGGGCTGCTGTCATTGATGCTCACATTTGGGAAAGTTGGGAATATTTAAAGCTAAATCAGGACATTACATAAAAATATGATCTGAGATATAATTGGAAAATGTGAAATTCTAGCATGCTGAATGGAGTCACCTTTCTCTAAGTTGAACATAGAATGGGAAAGTATTGGAGAAAAATGTGCTCTGAGGCCCCAGTCAGAGAGGAGCACCTGCTCCCCAGTTCCACAATTGCCTTAACTTTATTTGGAATGTTAGTTGTACAAAGCATGAAACAGTGTGCATTCAAAACATGAAAGAAAGCAGGAAATATGGAGGAGGTGACAAGATGCAAGATCAGGGAAGAAATGGGAGAGAAAGACAAATAGGCAGTCAGTGACAGCAGAAGAAAGAAATTATGAGAGGTGGCTGCACCAGGACCATCTCCCACTGCAAAAGAATATCAGATGAATGTGTGACTTTATGCATAGGGCTTTATGTGGGTACTGGGAAATTGAACCTGTGCTATCAGGCTTTCCAAGCAAGCTACTTTAACTATTGAGCCTTCTTACCATCCCTGTTTTTTTAAATAAGAATTTTAGTAAAATAAAATGATAAAAATAGAAATATTATTGTACATTATTGGTACAGTAGAACAAAATATTACTTTTAGGAATTTGAATGTTAGTTTATATATAGATGATAGGGATACATATGAGAGTATTTGTGCTTATTATGTCAGGTTATGAATACAAATAATGTGTTTGTAACAGTGAGCCCTGCTAAATAATAGATATTTTATACTCTATTTTAACTGTAATATTTTAGCATAAAATCATTAACCCAGTAATGTGCTAACATGATGTTTTGAATGCATGCATATGTTGTGTGTTGTTTAATTTGGTTAAACATAAGTGTCAGACACTGATCATTCCTTTATAGTAAGAAGATTCAAAATTGTTGGATATAAAATGATCTTTTAACATTTTTATTTTTAAAATTTCAGGACATTCAAAAGTATCAGTGCCTTGCTGATATATGTTTTATATAATCATAATATATAACAGATAAGAAGCCAGAGTGTCTCAGATAATGAGAAATAGTGTGAGATTTCAAATTAATGCAATAATTTTAGAAGCTAGATAATCCATAAATCTCTGTCAAAGGATTTGATCATGACTGAAAATGTATCCCACACCATGAAAAATATTATGTAAATAAGACAATACTAGAGAATGCATATAAATACCTACCAAACAGGAACATCATAAAAGTTAAAAGTATGTATAAACTGTTGAGCATTTCTAAATAACTCAAAATCTGAATACTCAAAAATTTGAAATATTCTGATTATGACATAACACCAGAAATTGATAATTTATTTTTGACTTCTTATGACAGATCAAAGTCACACCTTCAACGTGCTCAAATTGTTGTATAAAATTACCTTTAGAATATATGTATAGTAAGGTATATATGAGTTCTATGTTTAAACTTGAGGTCCATCCTCAAGGCATTTCATTATGAATATGTCAAAAAAAAAAATCCTAAAATCTAAAGCATTTTCTGGTCTCAAGAATTTTGAATAAAGCATATGCAACCAGAATATATACTTAGGCCTATAAATTGGTTATACAGTGTTATAACTTGTATGATAAATGTTTCTCAAACTTGCATTGGGAACTTTGAAATATTAGAAATGTTATTATAAAATCATGGTAAAATATCTACACTAAAAATGATGGTTCAGACTAACAAACAATTTCCTCTATATTTCTGGTAATATATTTTACCATTTTATTGTAATGAGATGATGTAAATCATTTGGACATTCTCCTTTCCCCTAATCCGTGTAGTATATGGATATGTTACACTGAAAGGTTGCCCTGGACATAATGCACAGTGGTAGAGTATATGGCTTGTGTTCTTGAGGCCAAGGATTGATCCCCAGCAATTCACGTGCACACACACACACACACACACACACACACACACACACCCCTCAGACAAAAAGAACTTGCAATTAGGATTCTCAGCTATATATGGAGAAGTTATATTGAATTTTCACAGGTAGTACGATCTTAACATTTGAGCCCTTAAAAAGGAAAATATTTCACTAGCAAGAAGCAGAAGAGAAGAAGTCAAGATTCAGAGTACAAAATGTACTTGAACTGTTACAAGTTCAAGAAGGAAAGGGCAACATGATGAGGAAATAATATAATCTTAAAGAACTGGGTGAGAAAGAAAAGACATGGGGACTTCAGCCCTACCACTGCAAGGAAATGTACTTTGCATCAGAAAACACTCACTTATGCCTACACACAAGACCCCAGCCCATGAGACTTGGTTTTGGCCTTGGGAGATCCAGAATAGGGGAAAACATCTTTATCCTAAGAGAATAACTTGCAAAGCTATATAAGGCATGCATTTGTGCTGTTTGAAGGCATAATGTTTCTGGTGATTTGTATGTATAGCAATAAAAACTAGCACACATTCTGAGCTTAAATGCTTATGATTCTTATACTAACTTGATTGTTGAACTGCACAGTGACAACTATCAGATAAAAACAAATACTGATGTTATAGTACTTTTGTCAGTCTTTATTTATAGTACCCCTCAATTCAGTCAAGTAATCAATAGAGTAATTCAGAAACACTAAGACTAATATTCTGTGCTTAGAACTATTAATGTGAATAATAGTTGGTAGATACTTATTCAGTCATTCCTCCATTTGATGAGTTGCATTTTTTCCACTTTTAACAATGGCAACCTAGAAACATTGATTTTTTTTCTCAAATGAATTATTCAGAATTTTTCTAATGTTGTACAAGCACCAAGAAAACAGCTCACTACAAAGAATAATCACACAGATAAGTTTATTACATATCACATTACAGTATCAGTTTATTACTAGTAATTAATTATGAGATTTCCTGCCTACACAAGCTGGTGAGTTTCTCATTTTATTCTTGGTACATGGATGAAATGTTAGAGTTTACAACTTGAACTTTATAACAGAAACTATCACCTGTTAGTGTAGCTCACTGAAAAGTGCCTGTCCTCCATTGAACGCCCATCCTACCAAAGGCTAGAATCAACAAGGACTCACACCACTTGAGTCCCTACTTGTAAGTTCTGGTTTATGCTTGAGAAGTCCCACATATATTGGTTTTGCCATATGGACTACAAGTTTCAGTATTAGCTCCTTGCAGGGATTGCTTAACACCAGCCTCATTTGGGCAAGTGGGAGTCCCAAAACAAATGTCAGTATGGGAATGAATACTCATGAACAAAAAACAGTAGTGATATTCATTTGTGATTTTGCTTGTATTTCTTTGTTTATGTATGTAAAGATACATTTTGTTTTTTTATGTGAATTAAAACGCATGTTCAAACAGTAAGGAACAAGTTTCTATGTGTCTGTGTTTTCTGACACGAGGCCGAGGTTGTGTAATTGAAGAAGCATTTCTGGGTTAATATGTCTATAATTTTAAAAGCTTGTGAGAGTGTGAAAGATTTCCCTAGTTCTATAGGCTTTTAAAAATTCATTATACCCTCTTTCAAATAATGGATGTCTCTCTGAATTAGACCATATATGCAGCAAATATTATTATTTTGCTATTAAGGAATATTACACTGCATGGTGAAGCCAGAATATCTCAAACCATTCATCTTTCTGATAGAATTTGTTGGTTTAAGGTTTTGTCCTCTGTGATAGATAAGAAAATATGGGAATGTGATAGGTAAGAAAATGTTATAAAAAATGTTACCATTGACATACAGGATGTAGTACCTTACAAATGTTACCTTTAATATGCAGGATGTGGCACCTTGCAAATATCCTTTGGTATGCAGAATACCAAGCCATCTGTTTAAATGAGATAACTGCTAACCATTGTTTTCCTCTTCACTTTTGTAACTAGGCTCATGACTGTTGTCAAGTACATTGTTTAACAATTTGTCTTTATAATCCCTGACTAGATGTAACTGGGGACTGTTCTCTTGAGTTCCCAGCTCCAAGTGTAGTCCTGGACAGAAATAAATGCTTCTATTTATTAATATCATATTCATGTCCAACAGCTGAATCACTGAGTGACTCTAGACCCATTACATTTGGGGGCTTGCCCAGGATCCACCAGGGAAATTCAGCCTGATTCACACCTGCATTTTTTTCTGACTGAGAAACACCCAGTGAAACACCAGGCGCCAAATCCCTTGGGGCAACTGATGAAGTGACTTTCCATTTGGGGCCTGAGTAGGATGTCAGTAAGGCCTGGCACTGGCAAGGTTTCCTGGACCTTAATGCCTAGATGTCTTCTGTGACTAAAGAACACAAAGAGGCTTCAGAACCTCCGTCCTCTTTAGAGAGAGTGACAGGGAGTCTCACAGAATCTTTGTTTTTTTAGGACTCTACTTTGACTGCAGGTTGGAGACTCTAGGGGGCTGCCTCTGAGAGATGTTCCTCAGCCCCAGGGACATTTTCCATGCTCTGGCAGGAAACAGTGGTAGTCAAGAGACATCAACACCATGAGTGGAGAGTCATCTGGTCTGGAAAGTCTCCAGAGGTAAGGGGGATTCAGTAGAAGGCTGGACATCGCACTACTTCCCTAATCCTGAGCAGTGGTGAGATGTCCCCGACCCCTGGTCTGTTTCTGTTCTGTGTGGCCACATGTCTGTCTTTCTGTTTAGTGTTTGTTTTGTCCTTTTGTGCTTAACGTTTTTGGATCCTCCTAGGAAAACAGCTGCAGAATTTAAAAACTCCACCATGGGACAGAGCATATCTAGCCCATTTCAATGTGTTCTTACTAAGTTTTCATTCTTCCAACAGCAGGTGTCTGACTTAGGTGGCACATGTGATGCCTTCTCTTTAAGGAAGTTCTGTGAATTAGATTGACCGCCCTTTGCTGTGGGATGGCAGCCAGATGGAACCTTTGACATCCCAACTTCATATCAAGTCTTGTCTGTAGATGACCTGGACACCCTGATCATGTCAGGTAAATTGGAAATTGGAAATTAAAAATTGGAATTGAGACTAGTCAAGTTTTTGTTTGGAAAATCCTAAATATGAAATCTGAAATTATACTCAAAGTAATTTCAAGGTATGGTTTTGATCTACAGAGTTATAAATAGGATAGGAATTTAAAATGGGAATGCATAGCTTCTGAATGAATGATAATGTTAATATATCTAAAACACTGCCTCAGAAAAGAAAATCTCACACAGGAATTCATTACTCTGTTTTCCTATTTTGTAAGGCAAATAGACAACATTTTGAGACACTGAACACCATTTATATGTCATACCCTTGGAAATTATTTACTTCATGGTGAAAAATAAAAGAAAATTCTAAACAAATTTATGTTGTAATTTAAGATGTACTTCCTCCAACAATCACAGTCTTAATAATTTAGATTTAATTTCTGTTATTATTGAGCAAATTTTCCAAAGTGTCACAGGAAGAATTACAGAGCTGGTTAAGGTTTGAGTAGTTATAGATTGTGTCATGAAATCTTGTGTATGTTTGGAATAACTATAGTTCTATAAAATTGATTTGGAGGAGACTGAAAATATCTCTTTCTGTCTTAGCAGTTAAAGGTGCTTGTTTGCAAAACCAGATGTCCTGGGTTCAATTCTCCAGTACCCATATAAAGCCAGTTGCACATAGCAGAGCACGCATTTGAAGATTGCTTGCAGTGGCAAGTGGCCCTGCCATGCCAATGCCCTCTCTTTTCCATGAGACTTGTCTCTTTTTTTCTTTTTATTTCATTTATGTAATTACTTGAGAGTGACAGGCAGAGAGAAAAAGAGGCAGAGAGAGAATGGGTGCACCAGGGCTTCCAGACACTGCAAATGACCCAGATGCATGTGCCACCTTGTGCATCTGGCTTATGTAGGTACTGGGAAATTGAGCCTCAAGCCCAGGTCCATAGGCTTCATAGGCAAGCACTTCACAGCTAAACCATCTCTCCAGCCCTTGTGTCCTTTTTCATTAGATCAGGGCACTTTAGTCCAGTTCCTCTATTCTTTGGGTATGTTAGATATAGCTAAATTAATTTAGACACTGACTTACAGATTGGGTGGGCATTTTATTTAGCTTTTAAAAGTGCTAAATCTCCTCATAAAGAAAAAATATGGAAATATTATATAAAGGTATTCTGTTTCTGATGACCTTTAAAAATTGTAAAATTTTCCATGTCTTCAGATTTAAGCCAAAATATTACTAAATAATATAGATTTCTTGTTTATTTTGAATTCTGTTAGCAGATCTTTTGTTCATAGTTCGCTCTTTGTAGCGTAGCCTCATGTACCTTAAATATTTGAACTCTACTCTTAGTTAATATCAGACTCTTCCAGATATCATAATATTGCAATTTATTTTATACAAATTCCTTGATGTTTGGCTATCAATAAGCAAAACTATTCAGCTAAACCAATCAGTAGTAATAAAATATTTAAAAAAATGAAAGCTGGGGCTAGAGAAATGGCTTAGTGGTTAAAGTGCTTGCCTGCAAAGCCAAAGGACCCAGGTTCAATTCCCCAGGATCCATGTAAGCCAGATGCACAAGATGGCACATGTGTCTGGAATTAGTTTTCAGTGGTTGGATGCCCGGGTATGCCCATTCTCTCTCTCTCTCTCCCTCTCTCTGCCTCTTTCTCTCAAAGGCATAAATATAAAACTTTTTTTTTTTTTTTTTAATGAAAGCTTTTAGATCTTGTATTTTTTTTTGTTTAATGTTATTTTTGGCCACTAAGATCATTGAAAAACCTTAAAAATTATCTAAGGTTTTTCTTTGTGTGTGTGTGTGTGTGTGTGTGTGTGTGTGTGTGTTTTAAAGTTAAAGGATGGGGTAATTTTTATTTATTTGCATTGTTGTGAGATAGGGGTCTCATTGTAGCTCAGGCAGACCTGGAACTCACTCTGTAGTCCCAGGCTGGCCTCAAACTCAGAGTAATCCTAGCTCTGCCTCCCAAGTGCTGGGATTAAAACCATTTGCCACCATGCATGGTTAAAACCAGGTAATGTTAAAATGATTCCTGTGTTGTTCATACTGGTTTTGTTGGGTGGTTATCACTGAGGTTATAATCTAAGTGTTATAAAATGGTGATTTTGTCATTGTGACTTTGCTTTTAGGAAAACTGAGAAAGTTCCTGTAGCAGACAGCTTCAGGTTCACTGAGATGAACTTCCAGACCAGGCACAGTTATGGAGGAAGGGATATTATTTATTGAAGCTCACAGATCCAGGGGAAGTTCCATAATGGCAGGAGAAGCAGCCTGCTTTCCACAGGGCCAAGCAGAGAGAGCAAAACCAAGCCACCAGCCACACAGCACACAGAGCAAAACTACTGCCAAAAGGTCACACAGCACACTTCAGGAACTCCTGCTAGGCACATTTGCATATATTTACAATGGAATCTCAAACCCACACCTTAAGACCACCCCCCAGTGACATTGCCTCTAGCAAGGTGATTGCAGATGCAAACTATAACTAATAAAACACTGAATATATTGGGGGACATATATTCAAACTACCACAGTTCCCCATTTCTTAGGGAAACCTACTATATACAAACAATGTTACAAACAATTTTGTCTAAGCTTTATATGGCAGTTATAAATATGTCTTTAGTTAAGCCATAAAATTGTTCAGTGGTAAAAGGTACTTATTTAAGAAATTACTTTGTGTCTGTCATATTGTCTCTAATTTATGTTAAAATCAGGCTAGCTTAACTCAACAATGACCAGGCTTGATTTTATTCTTAAGCTGTGTATAATCCATCTCAGTAAGGTTTTACTTAATTAATTGTCTCATTTCTGGTATCTTAACTTAATTGCTTATAGAGATATTATACTTAACACATATTTCCTGCCCTACAAAAATAATCTTAAACTACTGTTCTGCTTCCAGTTTGGGGGTAACTGGTACCTGCATAGTTATACAAACTAGCCAGAGTTGTTTTCAAACACAGATGCCAAGTTTTTATACTGTCTTGTCATTTTCTGGCATACAATTTCTAGATTAAATCAATTGGTTTAAAGTTATTGATAAAATAATTGCTAAAATATTGTTTTCAGGGCTACTAAAATGTTCTGCCTGTACTTATAACTGGCAGTTACTTAAAAGATAAAATGTGTATGTTTTCTATGTTCCAGTTATAGTTTACACTGTCATCCAAAACTAAACTTAAATACTAATCAGAATGATTTTAAACTATTGTGTCATTCTCTGATCAGATTTGCTTTGCTAACCAGATATGTTCTGCGCCTTATTTAAAACTGAATCTGTTTTGCTAATCAGATAGCACAGTCTCTCTGAATGATTAATAACCATATGTAGAATCCAAAGTCAATTAGAAACATCAGAGTTAAGAGGATAAGCAATATGTTGGTTCCTGTTCCCAGATCAGAAGGCCACAGGAGGTGATGGGACATTTGCTAACTTCTAGCCTCTGGAAAGTTACCTGTCTTCTTGATAAGGGACGGTATGGAGACCCAGGGATAAATTCCAAGTTGGTGTATCTGCAACAGGAGAGTCACATCAGAGGAAAATCAGTCCTCCAGGCTTCCCCAAAGAGGGAGGTCCACTTGGTCAGCACAGCCTTGACTTATCCTAGCAGATGACAATGCTGAGAGTCATAGAACTCCCTACAGGTCCCTGAAAGTCTCTCCTACAGCACCATTATTGACCTCCAAAATATATACTTAATTCTAGGCTCATAATTGTTGCCATGTATACTTGTTTAACAATTTGTACTTATAACCCCTGATCAAATGTAACTGGGGGCTGCACTTTTGAGTTCCTGGCTTGAAGTGTAGTCCTGGCCAGAAATAAATGCCTGTATTTATTAATATTATATTTGTGTCATACTGGTGAATCTCTGTGTGACCCCAGGTGAATTACATCTACATAAATAAAACTTATATTAATGTTTATGCATGTCTTTGTTTGTAATATGCTTTAAGTTCTTTTACAAAGATGGCCAAGAGTAAAATGGACATATAGTTATTATATGGTTAGCCTAAAAGAAAGTATTATTTTCCAAAACTGTGAGCAATGACACTTTCTATATCTTCCTCCAACAATGTTCTTTACTTATTATATTATTTACTATGGGTGTGTAATTATGTTATTGAAATGTGGAAATTTTACATGGAATTTCCCAATGACTATTAATTTTATGTCTATCATCAACAAACAATAATTTGTTTAGATATTGTGCATGTTTTAATTACATAGCTATTTTCTTATAATTAAGTTTTCAGCTTCATTTATATAAAATAAAGTCCTTTATATAGTTCTTCATAAATTTGTTGACACAAAAGACATAGCTTTCACCCCAAAGGGAATGAGATAATTCATTTTGAAGACAAATATGAGTGACCATGACCTGGAAACACAGAGTAGATTATCCCAAATTCAATGTCCCAATATGTTAACAATTTCATGAATGTTTTATAGTTACCGAACAAAGAAATTCATAAATCAAGGCACTTTTCCAGATACACTGACTGACCATCAGGTAGGCAGGTTATATATAGCAAAGGTGGGAAATCTCCACCATAGGCCTCAGACACTATCTGATGACATTCTTAGCCCTTGGGTTGGTGGAAGCTGGTGGTCTGTTCTTGCATTCCAGAAAGGATTATACTTGATCACCTGATAGCAGGATGTTAGTTCAGACAGAATGGTGGGCAATAAATGGCTATTAAGGGGCTAAAAGTAGCCCAAAATAATCTGGCTGCCTTGCAACATTCCATCTCCCTGTGAACATAGCTTTTCAGTCCATTCAGCCTTGCTGTAAGTATGTACAGCAGATACAACCGTTTTCTGGGAACTTTAGTTCACAAATTTATATAATTTGCAACTACTTTTTCCAGATATAATTTTTCTTTTCATTCTCTTAAAAGAGTCATAAAAGTTCTTGAACTTGATAAAACCAATTTGTTGACAAATACTTTTATGAACTATGCAGGTCATATGTATCTTTTACTGTCTTCATGTTTGATTGTGTTAATTTTCCTAGTAACAATTAGTTTCCACTAGTTGATTCTTTTTCTCTACTGTTACCAAAACTGCATTGTCTTAATGAATTTTTTAATCACTAAAACTTTTAAGTCATCAATTTGCATATTCCACTGTTATCTACTTTCAAAGGTGTTTTGAATATTGTATGCATTTTAAACTGAAAGGTATTAATTTCAAAAAAAAAATATGTCAGGCATGGTGGTTCATGTTGATTTTCAACCTGATTGGCTTGATCAATATGTAGACATATCTTTTCCTTTTGATATGAAACTTCACATTACACTGTAAATGTTCTATTAAATGTTTTCTTTTATTCAAACAAAATCACTTTCTTTTTAGTCAAAAGACACTGAGAACAAAGACCTGGAATAAAGTAATCGCAGAATGATTTGTAAACAAGGAAACCAAGCAATGAATGAATGTGTGGTAGTTTGATGTATATTCCCCAACAGACTCACATGCTTTATGAAAACTTATAACTTGGATTTCCAGCTGCCTTTCAGGTTTTCAAACTTAGAGGCACATATATTATTAAAGTATGTCCTTATGAGTTTCTGAATTTCTTTGGTATCTGTTGTGATGTTGCCTTTTTCATCTCTAATTTTATTAATTTTTGTCTCTTCTCTCTTTCTTTTGGTCAGATTAATTTATCCTTTCAAAGAACCAACTCTTTGTTGCATTTATTTATTTATTTATTTATTTATTTTTTTTGTCTCCATTTCTTTAATTTGTGCCCTAACCTTTATTATTTCTTCCCATCTACTGATTTTTGGATTGCCTTGTTCTTCTTTTACCAAGGCCTTAAGGTGAAGTATTAAATTTTTTAGTTGTGAACCCTCTAATTTCTTAATTTAGGCACTCAGAGCTATAAATTTCTGATTAGGATTGTAATGTCCTCCTGTTGGAGTGTTTCTTTAATCAGTATAAAGTGACCTTCTTTATCTTTCCTCACTAATGTTGGTTTGAAGTCAATCCTGTCAGAAATTAGGATAGCAACCCTGATTGTTTCCTAGGCCCATTTGCTTGAAATAGCTTTTTCCAACCTTTCACCCTAAGACTGTGTCTATCTTTTATTGAGAGATGAGTTTCCTGGAGGAACAGATGGTAGGATTCTGCTTTTTAATCCAGTCTGCAAGTCTGTGTCTTTTGGTTGGGGTATTGAGGCCATTGATATTCAGAGTTATTATTGAAAGATATATGTTTATTCTCACCATTCTTCTTATTTTGTAGTTCTACCTGTTTTCACTTTACTCACTTGTTTTAACTGTTATTTGAGTATGGTTTATTTTTTCCTATTTCCTGCTGTGTGTTTTGTTTTCTCTTCAGTGTGAATAATTCCTGCAAGTATTTTCTGTAGAGCTGGTTTAGTTGTCATAAATTCCTTTAGCCTGTTTTAGAATATCCTTATTTCTCCTTTAATTTGGATAACTAGCTTTGCAGGATAAAGTAATCTTTCTTGACAGTTTTTTTTTTGTTTGTTTGTTTGTTTGTTTGTTTGTTTTATCTTTCAGAACTTGGAATACATCACTCCATGCCCTTCTGGCTTTTAAAGTTTGTGTTGAGTAATCTGCTGTGATCCTGATGGGTTTCCCTTTGAAGGTCACTTGCTTTTTCTCTCTAAGTGCTTTCAATATATTTTCTTTGGTTTGTGTGTTTAGTAATTTAATTATAACATGGTGGGAAGAGGATCTTTCTAGGTTTTGTCTGTTCTAAAGCTTCGTGTATCTACATTGGCATTTCTTTCCCAACTTGGGAAAAATTGTCTTCTATGATTTTGTGGAAAACACCTACTAAGCCTCTGGATTGAAATTCTTCCCCTTCTACTATACCTTGAAGTTCTTATGTTTGATCTTTTCATAGTGTCCCAGATGTCTTGGAATTCCCATTCATACCTTTCAATTAGCTTGTCTTTCTCTTTGTTGGACTGTATTAGGTCTGCCACCTGGTCTTCTACTTTAGATATTCTGTCCTGTCCTTCATCCATTCTACTGGTGAGACTTTCCACAGAGTTTTTTATTTCACTGACTGTGTTCTTCAGAGGTAGGATTTCAGCCTGGCTTTTCTTCAGTATTTCTATTTCCTTGCTCATGTCCTGTAATGACCTTTTAATTTCATTAAGATGGTTTTCTGTATTCTCTTTCAAGAGTTTGTTTTCTTCTTTAATTTCTTTATTTTCTTCTCTGATTACTTTCATTTCTTCTTTCAGTTCTTTGAGTATAAATAACATCATTCTTTTGAAATCTTTGTCAGGAATTTCATCTAAAACAGTCTCATTGGTAAACAATGCTGATGGATTTGTAATTTTTGGTGGGATTGCATTGTCTTGATTCTTTCTGTTTCTTGTATTATAATGTAGTGACTTTTGCATCCTGGATTGGTTTTATGCTTAGATTTTCTATTTATCTGCAGTGTACTTAGATGTGGTGATCCATCTTTATATACTTCCAGGGTTTGAGTTTAAGGTGCCAAGTGTAGCACTTGTACCCAAATCCAACCTCAGAAGTAATCCTAGGTGTTGAATTTGCTTGTTAAGAAAGTATTGTAGTGGAATGGTGGAACAATTTTCTGGCAAGTTCTAAACTTCAACTGAGCAAAATACACATTCAATTAAAATGAGCACAGAGTATACAAATGAGGGAATTATAACAAACAGTCTTATAAGGTCAAAATCCCTAAGGGTGTGTGTTGCTCTACACCTTAATCCTGTCAGCTAGGAGGTAGAGTATTTTGTTCTGAATTGAGTTCCAGGTCAGCCTGGATCCAGATCAGACCCTGCCCCCAATAATGACAAAAGCAAAAGATAAAGGCTCTATAAATCTAAAAGTAATAAAGGCAGCAATAGTCAACACCCCATGTACAGCTTATTTGAAAATGGTAAAGCCAACCACAAATATGTATCCTATAACCTACCCTGACCTGGAAAGAGAGATTAGCACTTCCAATGCAGGCCTATATACCTTTTTTTTTTTTTTTTTTTTTTTTTTTTTTGTCAGCCGGCCTTGCTACGTTTTGGTGTGGCTTCCAAACTCACCAATGCTGAGTGTCCATAGAGCTTGAGCTTGGCTCAGCTGTGCTGGATGTGCTGCTGGTGTTGTGCTATGGAACTTGAGCTCAGCTCAGATGTGCTGGGCTCAGTTGTGCTGGAGGCACTGCTGGTGTTGTGCTGTGGAACTTGAGCTCTGCTCATATGTACTGGATGTGCTGCCACTGGGAGCTGAATGCTGGTGGTTTCTCGGTTCTGATGGTTGGGGGATGGCCAAGTTCAGGAAGCCTATAGTTGATCACACTGTTCCCCTGTATCTCTTTCAGTAGTTCAGCAGACTTTTTATAGATTTTGGGGCACTGCGAGGAGATGATAAGTTTGGAAAGTCCCCTTGTTTGGTCTCTATTGCTGCTGCTAGGAATGTCTGACAGCTCAGGGCCATGGTGGCTTGGGGTGGTGGCTCAGGGCAGCAGCAGCTCTGTGCAGCTGTGGACCAGGCTGCTGTGGATTGGGCCGCAAGCTACACAGTGGGATTCTGTCTGTCTCCTGTTTTTTGACTGTTTCCCAGAAGAAGAGTGTAGTTTTGCTTAAATCCCTCACTGATCTGGTTTGGCGTGGCTCCTATGCCACCATCTTACCCAGAAGTCCTTTTTTTGCAATTTTTAAAAACATTTTTTAATTAATTCTTTCTTTGAGAGAGAGAGAGAGAGAGAGAGAGTGCATGAGTGTGCCAGGATGCCCAGTCACTGCAAACAAACTCAAGTGCCACCTTTGGCATTTGACTTACATGGATCCTGGGAAATCAAACCTAGGTCCTTTGGCTTTGTAGGCAAGGGTCTTAACTGCTAAGCTATCTCCCTAGCCCATTGCCTATTTTTATATTAATATGTTCATACTTTAGAGAAATTCAAAGTTGAATGTATAATGAAACCAAATGAAAATTCCAGCTTTTTGTCTTGTAAGTATGCATGCATCTGGAAATGAAGCATGGCAGATGCAGACATGGAATATTAGGGTAATGAGAAAGACACAGACATGAACCAAGGAATGATGTAAAATACAGAATGTCTAATTGCAAAATTAGAATATGGTAACTAAAAGCAAAGATTGTGATGTTATGCAGAATGATATATTCAGATGCAGTATGAGCTTTTTAAAAAGGTTATAAAGTGTTAGAATAGGAAAATAAACCTGCAATTAGTGGAATTTTTTTTCGAAACAGAGAAAACATCTAGCACAAAAAAATTGGCAGTTTTTTCTGAATTACATGAAAATGTATGGCAAAAATGTTGTTCCCATTGAATGAGGCTTCAGAGAACAATTGAAAGAAATAATTGAAAGAGAGAAAGGAAAACCACTACTGGGACACCTCAGAGATAAAAATTTTATTGATAAAGGAATCATAAAACTTGAAAGAACATCTCACTAGAGGATACTTTATTTGTGAGAATGATGGAGATTAATGGAACTCTGCAATAAACAAATGTTAATGTTTCATCTGTTTGAACATATGGCCAGAAAATGTTGATGAGCAGATGTGATTAACCATTCTGCAATATCTGTTAATGGTAGCAAATAGAATCATGATACAAAGTGTTCTTTATCTTCCCTGAAGGAATATTTTCCCATATGGTTTGGGTAAAGTTTAAAACATATCTTAAAAGTACACTTGGGCTGACATAAACTTGCTTCACATTTTAAGTTCTCATTTGGATAATATTAGGCATTACCAGCCTTCTATTAAGAATGGTGACCAGGGCTGGAGGGATTGCTTAGTGCTTAAGGAATTTGCCTGCAAAGCCAAAGGATCCTGGTTTGATTCCCCAGGACCCAAGTAAGCCAGATGCATAAGGTGGTGCATGTATCTGGAGTTCGTCTGCAGTGGCTGGAGGCACTGATGCACACATTCTCTCTGTCTCTCTCTCTCTGACTCTCTCAAGTAAATAAATAAACAATAACTTTAAAAAAAAAAGAATGATGTCCAAACATCTTGTAGTTGAAGCTTTGTTTTTACTCATCTTTCACAAAAAACAAACAAACAAACAAACAAACAAACAAAAAAACCTGAGGGGATATTTTTAGCAGAGGACACTGTCAGTACAGATGCATCTCCGGTGATGCTGCTTAGGTACATAATGAAAATAAGCTTGGAAACGTTGTTGTTATTTGTTGCTATGGATGTTATTTTTTTTTGAGTCTCACTGTATAGTCCATAGAGGGTTTGACCTAGTTATATAGTCCATGCTGGCCTTGGACTCATGAGGTTTGGCCTGCCTCAGCCTTGTGAGTGCAGGGATTACAGCTGTTCATCACCATGTAGGTCTGACTTTTTAAAAAGTCTTATTAATGATAAGAAGAAGAAGTTTGAAAAGACATGATCTATTCCAATTACATAATATTCCTATAAATTCCTGAATCATGCATGTGATAAATTGAAATTCAGTAGTGTGTGAAAATGGGATTAAGTGAAACAGGGAATTTATAAGCTAATAAATTATTGTATTTGGTGTATAATATTGATGTAAAACATTAAATATTTGTTTAAAAGGATATCCCTTTACATCAAAGAAAGTAAAACATAATGCAGTTAAATAAAGTATTGGGCTGGACAGGAGACTTAGAGGCAAAGGCAACTGCCTGCAAAGCCAAAGGACCCATACTCGATTCCCCAGAACCCATGTAAGCCAAATGCACAAGGTGGCACATGCTTCTGGAGTTCATTTTCAGCAGCTGGAGGCCCTAGCATGCCCCTTCTCTCTCTCTCTCTCTTTCTCTCTCTGCCTCTTTCTCTCTGTCAAATAAATAAATAAATTATACACACACACACACACACACACACACACACACACACACGTGTATATACAGCATTCAGGGGCTGGAGAGATACCTCAGTAGTTAAGGTGATTGCCTACAAAGTGTAACAATCCAGGATCAATTCCACAGTACCAAGTAAAGTCAGATGTGCAAAGCGGCACAGGCATCTGGAGTTCCTTTGCAGCAGCCAAAAGCCTGACATCCCATCCTGTCTTCTCTCTCTCACTCTCTTTCTTTCCAACTAAATAAATAAAAATATAAAGAAAAAAAATTAAAGAAAGCATTTCGTTTGTCAGGGGATCTAAAAATAAATGAAAAGTTTGATAAGGGAATAAAATTATTATAATGTGTGATATGAGTAGACTGGGAGTTGCTAATTAAATTGCTAATTAAATTGGAAAATGATGATTACTCTTTTTTATTTTAAATATATATATTTTTATTTATATTATTCTGATTTTACATTCATAGTATTGGTTCCATTGTCCTCCTCCCTGTCCTCCCACTTTCAAAGGGAACCTCATCAATGGGGAATGTAGGTCATGCATTGTGAGGTTAGTCAAGAGTTCTGGGGGGTATGCCCTAGTCTCTGTGCATAAAGCCCCCACTTGTGACTCTAACAATCTTTCCGCCCCCTCTTCCATGAGTTTTCCTGAGCCACATTGTGGTAATTTTAGTTCTACTTCAGTGATGAGGTTTTGGGAGCCTCTGTGTCTCTGGATATCTGGCTTAGTTGGAGTTGGATGTTCTCTGTGTTTATCTCCTTCAGCCTTTTTCTGGTGTTGTGATCGCCTTGAACGCTGTATTCTTGCCCTTCCCCTGCATTGTTCTATGGTTTCAGCTGGGGCCCTGGTGAGGTGTGGTTAGCTGATCCTCCCTTCAGGTTCGTTGTCCTTGTGCAAAACACTATAGCTTTTCTCCAAACAAATGACAATTGTCTCTATCTGGTATCCCTGCTCCCAATCTTACTTTATCAAACTCACTAGCTGGTAACTAGAATATTAAAATTCAAGTCATATCATTGAACCCCATCACTTAAAGAAATATAGGTCAACAAGGTAGAGCCCAAGATCTCTGCCTTGAGGAACACAAAGGCAGAAACCTATCCGTGCCAGAGCACTTATCTTGGGTTTCCTTTGCATTCATTTCTAACAACAGTACCTTTCCCTTTACGACTGTCTTCTCTTTTGTATTCATTTGTAATTACTATTCTTATGACTGAACACATTTCATTATTTGTGTTACAAAGAATTAGAAACCACTTCATCCAACATATCATTTCTTATTGCCTGCCCATACAAAAATATTATACTGTCACTAGATTCTAACTAAATGTTTTGGAAATAAGAAATTGAATTCTAGTTTATAAATTTATTATATTCAAAACACACATATATCCATATAAACTGACAAATATATATAATTTAAAATATATTTTACTAATTATGACTTATTTCCCAAGAACTGAAGCCAGGATTTGAACAAATAAATGAATTAACCCCAAAAAATCATTTCTTCAAGCCATATTCTCCATATAAGTATCCAATATTGATAAGGCAAATTCTATTGTTTAAAACTTTACAAGTAGCCGCATGTGGTGATGCATGCCTTTAATCTCAGTACTTAGGAGGCAGAGGCAGGAAGATCTCAGTGAGTTCGAGGCCATAGTGAATTCCAGGTTAGCCTGAGCTAGAGTGAGACCCTACCTTGAATAAAAAATAAATTAATTAATTAAAAAAATAATTTTACATATGGATTTTATTAAAAATGTATGTGAAACCAGAAGAAAACTAACATTTTTAGGAACTTACAACATATTAAAAAGTAAGAAAAAAATTTAAATGTCATGTTTAAAAAAAAAAAACTTATGATATTTTGCAAACATAGTGTGGTATAATTGTAATTTTCATGAAATTTGATCATTTATTTTGCAATTAAATTTCCTTTCTAAGAAAAATTATTTTCATTGGAAATATATGAAAATTATTTTGGTTTAATTCAGAGTCATAAATAACTTTTTAACATTCAAAAGTAGAATTCATGAATTTATCTATTTATCTATGTCCATTTGCCTTCATAAACTTACAGGTTATTTAAGTATTATAATGAGAGACCATATAATGACTGAAGGTTTAATGAACTACTGACCTTGGTAGAAAAATTTTTGTGAACCATATTTCCTGGAACATAGCATGATAAAGGACATCTGTTACAAAGCAAGCTCATAATTCAAAGATAGCCAGATCTGACCTCAAGATCTATCAGGCCACCCTGGAAAGGCCCAAATCCTTCCATTAGTGGAATATTTTATCTTTCCCATTCTTCATTCCCAAATGTCAACCAACTCAACAGTCATAACCAAAGTTCTCTTAACTCTCCTGCCATCCCTGGCTCTTTAAATCCCCAGTGCCCCACACTCAAGCATGTAAGTTCTATCTCACAGAGGTGCTGTCCCTCATAGTTCTTTGCTCCAATAAAGAATAACCTGTGCCATTGAAGTTACATTTCTTTCTATCTTGTATTCCTCATGTCACTCTAGTCAATCCTGAATACTAGCAATGACTAAAATTTACTGTTTCATATACATTTATGAATGCAGTAATCATAGGTACATATACACAACAGAAAATCAGAATTGTAACAATTTTTAAAGAAATTAATTTCTTTATACATTGTCAAATTTTCTTCCATCTGTGCAAAAAATATGAATTGGTGTCATATATCTAAACATAGCCAAAAATAAAAGCCCACATGTAACATCCTACTTATGCAAATAGAGCATCTGTTGCTATTTGAGTGAGCCAAAGACTCTTTTCAACTAAACTTATACCCCCTCAGTAATGTGAAGATTGAATCAATCAAAATAGCATTCTACTAGAAATATTTTAGAAACCTTAATGTATTCATGTGGGATAATTGAGCACAACCTGCACTTGAAGCTGTCTTAATTGGCCAGCTTGAGTGCCAGTTCTTATTTTGTACTACCAAGAGTTAACTTGCAGCAACAAAACAAAAATTCCCCCTTCACATTTCCATTGCTATTAATTTATAGATTTTATGAAACATGTTTTAGCATTCTAGATGCTTTCATTGTTGCTCAGCTCTGTTAAAGTCTTTCTGTATTATCTGCAATGTTTAACTACCAAATCAGAAATTATATGAGTTTTTTCATTTATTGTTAGTAAAGTCAATTCATCTTTTCCCCATTTATTTATTTGAGAGAAAGAGGCAGAAGAGAGAGAAAATTGGATACAGCAGAGCCTCCAGATGTTGCAAGCAAACTCCAGACCTTGTACATGCACCACCTTGTACATCTGGCTTATGTGGGTCCTGGGGTATCAAACTTGAGTCCTTTGGCTTTGCAGTCAACTGCCTTAACCACCAAGCCATCCTTCCAACCCTTATCTTTACAAATATCAGAAAATTGTCATTGCAAATGCACAATACTTTAAATATTTATGATACAATTATAAATTATGTTTAAGATGTAACTAAAATGTTGAATTATAATAAAATATATGTCTACTATCAAAGTCTAAAACTATTCCAAAAATGTTCAATTTTTGTATGTTGTTGCTTTTACTTTGTAGTAAAACTGAAGCAATGACATTCAATAGATGATGTATATTAATATAATATAATATATTAAACATGCTTAGGAAAGCCAATACTCTACCCCCTGTAGATTTGGACCCTGATCAGTGATTGGAAATTTACGTACATATTATTTAGTAATCAATGACTGTCAATTAATAATGAGTAAATAACTTATTTGTAGATGAAATGTATTCTAGTGTTAAATTAGTAATAGAGAAATAGGCTTTCATTACCACTAAACATTTAATAAAAAATGAAATTCAATATGCTTGCCTTTCTTCAGGGTCATCATTCATTTTTGAGCTATATTATATATTAGATTACTTACTGTATTTGCTTTTAGCCCAAGATCACACCATTTTCTCATCATTGTCATTAACAAGTGATTCAATAGAAGATGGTATGATGAAAACATCTAGAATTAGACATATATTGAAAATCATACATGGAAACATATGAATTTTTCTCTCCATTCTGAACTAGGTTATGCTGTCATATCTAGTTTCCAACAGTTACAATCTCTTCCCAAAACAGACTTCATAAAATATCACTAAGCATTCTAAATAGTTTTCTCAGAAGTATAATGTTATTTTAGCCTTCTATGTCTATTTTACAATAGGAAATACATTTTATGGTTCAACATTTAATAATCATATAATGATGAATTATAAAAAGCTCTTGTTTGTGTTCTCAAAATATTCCATTTCACTGAGATACAAATAGTGTTATTAGTTTTTAATAGAATTCTGAAGGTATATAAGTAAATGTATTGGTTTTCTTTTCTTTTTAAAAATATTTTTATTTATATTATTCTAATTTTACATTCATAATAGTGACTACATTATCCTCCTCCCTGTCCTCCCTCTTCCAAAGGGATCCTCATCAATGGGGAATATGGGTCATGCATTGTGGGGGTAGTCAAGACTTATGGGGGATAGGCCAAGTCTCTGTGCATAATGCCCCAACTTGTGGCTTAACATTCTTTCTGCCCCATCTTCTGCAAATTTCCCTGAGCCACATTGGGGTCATTTTAGTTCTACTTCAGTGATGAGGTTTTGGGAGCCTCTGTGTTTCTGAATATTTGGCTTAGTAGGAGTTGGATGTTCTCTGTGTTTATCTCCTTCAGCCTTTTCCTGGTGTCGTGATCCCCCAGAACACTGTAATCTTGCCCTTCCCCCGCATTACTCTGTTTCAGCTGGGGCCCTGGTGAGGTGTGTTTGTCCATCTGAAAAAGATAAGCAAATTCTCCAATGGAGAGAGAAGTTAGTAGTAGATAGATGGGATGGCCATAGATACTGTGGAAGGAATTTTATATGTGTAGGCCCTCTTATAGCCCACATTTGGTGGTATCTTGATTGGGGGATGTGCTCATTTTTTGTACTTGGTTTTGAATTATTTCCCAATTCCAGCAATGAGTTCCATTCCACTGAGTGGATCTATTAGCCAAATCAAGAGCAGTTGGTTGCCCACCATGACTGTGTGCCACTACTGCCCTTGTTTGACCGTTACGTCAGGTTGTTTCCTTCTAGGTATCTGCATTTTGTTTGCACCGATGTCGGCCATTTTCCCCCAGTTGCTCATATAGCACCCTCTGGCACTAGACTAGCTAACTGTCTAGGGACTGACCCTCTTCCAGATTCTGGCCGGGTCGCTCAATGTTTGGTCTCACATGCATATGCTGTCTTCGACAGTAGGGTCTTACCATTAACCTTTGGTGGGTCATCAAGAACTCTGACAGAAATCTGTCTTTTTTGGGAAATCTTGTAGGTCTCTTAATGTAAGAATAAATAATTACAAGATTAGATATGTTCCCACTTTTAATAACTTAGTAATAATCTTACAGATCCAATGATATCAATATACAAGCACATTTCTTCCATCTCTTCTTATTTTAGAGATTGTGGAAAGCCCATTGAGTGCATCATGCCCATGAGATTTGTTGTCAGTGTGTGTGAAAGCAGTTGTGAGCAAAATATGCCTATCATATATTAATCATAGTGAAAATCATCTCTTTCCTAAGCTATTCAAATATACCTTTTTCCACCCTTGCTTGCAAAATAAGCCTTTAATGTTTTCTTCAATTAATGTAACTATTTAGGACTCTTGGACCATCATGTTCTTTTCTCAGTTTCTCCTCACAAGTTAAATTATGCATGGAGGTTCTGATGTACAACATTCTTCACTAAAAGCAAAATAGCCATGCAGGTTCTGTAGCATAAGCAAGCATTGTGCAATAAGGTTATTTGGATCTGGATAGTGGACTGTGCTAGTATGAAGACAAGGGTAGAAGCAGATAGCAAAGAAATAGACTAGTAAGTAAAACAAGATGATGGAGGTGATTTGCCATGCACACGCAAAAACCATGAAGAGACTGCAAATTCGTTTGATTTAGAACATTTTCAAAGTACATTTGTTAATTGACTGGACACAGAAGTGATGAATATAGAAGAGTCAAAATGACATAATGATGCTTGACCTAAGCACAATTTAGTTAACAATTGAAGCGACATAAATGTATGTTTATTTATTTTTCCTTTTGTGAGTTGAAGAAGTGTGGGGGTAGAGTTCAGTGTTAAGTGTATTCATTCATTTAAATAGCGCTGAGGACCAACTTAAATGTAGTAATGTGAATTTCATGGAGCGGGCTGAGTTGCATATATTAAATTGGAATTCACTAGTAAAGTGACAATATTTAATATTTAATGACAAGGGAATGGATATTGGGAGTGGATATCTTATAGTTAATAAAGGTATCCGTCTTTTTTGTGGGTGTGGGAGGGTAGATTTTTCCCTTTAAAGTGCAGTCTTCAGAAAAATGCCCAAGATCCTCAAAGAAGTCCATAACTTCTACCTGTCTTAACAAAACTTCAACACATCCACACTACCTGATACATTGTTTATTTAATTACTCATCTACAGCACCTTCTACTATACATGTGCTTAAGAAAGGCCTATTCATTCACATGAATGATGTAATCTATATATGAGATTATCAGCTTTTGGACTGATTTTTAGGCAATGTTTTAAATTAATTAATGCAATCATTTATTTGTTTGGGTGTGTATGTATTGGTATATGGACATGTCAGGATCATTTGCCAATATAAACACCACACGCATAGGCTACTTTTTGCATATGGCTGTATCTAGTAATGGGGAATTGAACCAGGGCCAGCAGGCTTTGCAAGCAAGCACCTTTAACCACTGATCCATCTCTTCAGCCCCAATAATATGGTTAATTAGTTAAAATAATTAATGTCATGATATCATCTAATATCTTGTTAGTTTTGTTAGAAACTTTAATCAAATTATAAAATGGATGAATTTATTGTGATAGTTTTAAAAGCCTGTTGTTGATTTCATGACTTGTAAATAAGATGTTAGTAATTGTCAAATACGTATGAATAAATGATTTTGGTAGTTATAAGAATAAACATAAAACATTAATTTTTATAGAAATTGGTTTATTAAATAAGTGTCTATGCTATATGCAAACATATAGAATGTGAAAGCAATAAAAAAATCTGAAAGTAAGGAAATGTACAGCATGAAATTTACATACTTTTTTTCTGTGGTTTTTTGAAGAAGTAGGGTCTCACTCTAGTTCAGGCTGACCTGGAATTTACTATATAGTCTCAAGGTGACCTTGAACTCACAGCAAACCTCCTACCTCTGCCTCCCAAATGCTGGGATTGAAGTCGTGCACCACCATGCACAGCTTGAAATTTACATACTTTTAAATCTTTTACAATTTGAGCCAACAACTTCTGAATATTGAAATTATGATATTTCAATATAGGGAGTAAATAATATCTTGACATACAGCCTGCTTGAATTGAGAAGGAAGGCATAAAAAGGGACACAGCAGATTAATTGCAGAAAAGATAGTCATTATGACTTTGTAAGTACCTTTTATGTGGCAGCTTCGTTCTCCTGCCCATTACATACACCAAAAATATTTATGTCTAAAGTATTACTTTCTATATAATGCTACATTTGTAAATAAATGTTGAAGAAATTTTAGGTAGGAATAAATTAACAAAGTCATTCTTTGCTCACTATTTTGTAAGCAATTCTCTACTTAATAGTTAAAACTGATATTATATTATATGGCCCATATTAATAAAACTTTAAAATATACTGAATTTTAAAAATTCAACCATAAAATATGAATGATTTATACTCTGTGGAAGATAATGTGTCAGTTGCACTCTCTTAAATAAGCCACAACATGTTAAGAAGAAATGGCATGTATGCTAATGAGAATAATTCCAGGATTGATAAAGTCTCAAGAGCAAGACTTTCCAATGATGCATGCCCAATCTGAGATTAAAGGCTACAAAACTGCTGTGTCATTACTGGTGAGAACCCACATTCAAATGATGAAGAACCTGAACTGGACAACCATAGATGATATCAGCACAAGCAAAAATAAAATAAACCAAAAATATATTTACCCACTTAAGATTTCAGCATGTTTGAGAGCTGCTTCTTGATCCAATTAGATCTCCAGACCTTGGATCTACCCACCTAATGAGTTTTCCCCCACTGAGTTTGCTGGTCTCCATGCCATTATCTTCTGGAAACAACCTCCACCTCATGTGTGCTTTATTTTCAGGGAAACTCAATTCAGGCAAGTGCATGATCAAGACTAATCATCACAGGTATAGATGAGCTGAGAAACTTAATCAATTACCTAAAAAAGGACAAAATCAAAAACATAAATTGAAATAAATAATACTATTTTGCATTAAAAGAAAGCTATTGCCTAGTATTATAATTTAGATAATTTTCAAAATAATTGTACTTAATAAAAGAAGTTAGATAATAAGTATGTACTTCAGAAATTCACTTGTGTAAGATTTTGGTAAATGTAAATACATTTGTAATGATTGGAAAACATAACATTTACCTGTGAGGAGAGATATGTAGGGTGCTGAGCAGTGTGCTATTTTGGCTGATGTGATGATTTACCAACAATTGAAATCTAAGCTTATATGTCCATAAACATTCTTATGTTACATTATACATATGTGTGTTAATTAATATATATTTATATAATTAATTATTGTATTATATGTTAATTAACAGGTTATACTTTTTTTTAGAGAGACACACAGAGAGAAAGACAGGGGGGAGAGGAAGAGATGGGCGCACCAGCAGCCTCTCAGCCGCTGCGAACAAACTCCAGATGTGTGCCCCCTTGTGGGCAAGTCTGGCATTGCACCCTTGCCTCACTTTGCATCTGACTAAATGGTGGGACCTGGAGATTGGAACTGACATTCTTCAGCTTAGCGGGCAGGGGCCTTAACCACTAAGCTATCTCTCCAGCCCAGGTTATAATCTTTTATTCTCTTGTCCCTGCTCACTTTTCCCAGGGGCCATCCTCAGGGGTTTTGATATTCACTGTGGGATCAAGAAGGCATCAGTCAGTCCCTTTAGGGTAGCCAGGCTTCTGTGTCTCAGGGTATTCCTGCCTACTCTGTAGCTATTTCAATCTTTCCATCCCCTCTTTCACAATGTTCCCTGAGCTACAGCAGGCCGGTTGACAGTCTGATTTAGTGTTGAGCTCTTTGTTGCCTCTGGATTTCTGCTTTTATTGGTTTTCATTGATCACGGTGTCTGTGACCGTCACCCAGGAGCTGGCAATCAGCTAGCAGTGAGAGCAGTACTCATGTGTCTGCTTCCTCTGCAATTTCTCCTTTACCCCAACAGATGTGATAGAGGTGGCATGTCTTGTGGTGGATAGCCAGCTTTTTCTCTGATCAATGGATCTTGGTTTTCCTCTGTTTTTCTGCCTTCTATAAAATAAGAAAGATTCTCCTATCAAGAGTGAAAATAGAGCAGTTTGGGTTAAAGGGAATATGCTAAGTTATTTGAGTGACTTTTGGTGTGTAAGCCCACTCTTCTTCTCTAGGCAGCAGCGAAGTCTACAAGCATTCTGACCACAGGATTCAGACTTGGTTTCCATAAACATTCTCTAAAGAAATGAAGAGGAGGGCTGGAGAGATGGCTTAGCAGTTAAAGCGCCTGCCTGCCAAGCCTAAGAACGTCTGTTCCAATCTCCACGTCCCACGTTCAGCCAGATGCAAAGTGACCCAAGGGCGCAATGCCACACTTGACCACAGGGGGAGCACGCTGGGGCACCAATTCTCTATCTGTCTTCCTCTCCCTCTCTCTGTATCTCAAAAAAAAAAAAAAAAAAAGAAAAAGAAAAAGAAATGAAGAGGAAAGAGACTAAGGAGAACTATAAACTAAATTGGGATTTATTACAAACTTTTCTGTGTCACAGAATTTTCTAGAATATTTGAAAATATTGTCATAATTAGTGCTTATTACTAAGTAGGAATTTAGTTGACAGTAAGAATTAGAGTTGAGGATCATGATCAGGTGTCAGCACAAAAGATTAAACGTATTTATATCTCCAATATTTTAAACAGGGTGGTAATCCTCTTACTTTTGCCTCTAGAGTGCTAGGATTAATGATATGTACCACTCTGTCTGGAATATCTTTAAAATATTTAAAAATGTTTATATTAATTTGATTTTTATATTACTATGTCATAATTTTAAGTTTATAATACATATATTTTAATACATAAATATTAAATGTGAACTCATATCATAATAATAATTATGGCAAATTAAACTAAATGATACCACTTTTGTTTGTTTGTTTGTTTTTTTGAGGTAGGGTCTCACTCTCACCCCTGCTGACCTAGAATTCACTATGTAGTCTCAGGGTGTCCTCGAACTCACAGTGATTCTCCTACCTCTGCCTTCTGAGTACTGGAATTAAAGCATGTGATACCACATCCAGCTCAATGATACTTCTTTTATTAAAACTTAAACCCATGAAATAATTGCAAAGCTAAAATTTAGATCCTTGGTGATATATTTAATAAATAAATTCTAAATGAGCCTAATCAAGAATCTGGAAAAGAAACAATAAAAATAGTCAATACCAGATAAATTGTTGAAAGAGGTTATCAATAGAAATCCTAAGAAGAAAAACTTCAACAAACTCAAAATAATATACTTTCTTTTGAAAAATCAATTTGTTAAAGCTGATGTAACAATGAATCATTTTTCTGAAAACCTTGACACATGGTAAAAATCATTTGATTATAATCACCTTCCACAATGAAAAATCAAGACCATATTGCTTAATTGTTAAATTTTATAGTATACATAACAAAAAGCAGAGCATGATGGCACACACCTATAATCCCAGCACTTGGCTGCTGAGGCAGAAATATCATTGTAAGTTCAAGGCCAACACAGTAATAATAGTGATTTCAAAGTCGTGCTGGGCTACATAGCAAGACCCAGATTCAAAAAGAAATTATAGACAAATATTACACAATGTACCCAAATGCTATCAGAAAATAGAAGTGTGTGACACTTCTTAACATAAAAGTAACATAATCCTAAAATATGGCAAAAATATTAAAAATAAAATTATAATTTTTGCTTGTTCTCTTTCAAACTGAAAAATTCCTAGGGATATTATAACAAATCACAACCATAAATGTACAAATTATCATGATGCTAATGAGATTTATGGCAACAATTTTATGGCTACTTAAGCACTTGAATGATTAGCCATTGTAAATCACCTTTCCTCTAAGTGGAATAGGAAAAATATTATGATCAGCCTTGCATCTTCAGAAAAGTAATTTGACAAACTTCCAAAACCCCACAACTTAAGATAAAAGAGTAATTTAATAAACCAGAAAGAAATGTCTTCTTTTTCTATAAGATTGAGCATAAATAAAAATTTATAGTTGACTCTGCTAAATAATAAATCATCATATTACAATGATATTAAAGTAATAAAGGGCAATAAGAAAGAATTAAACAGCATTAGCTTGCAAGCAGAAAAGATAGCAAGCTTCCATGCCACACAGTTGTCATCAAGAACATGCCTAAATCTCTCACTAGGACTGATCTCTCAAAGCTTTCTACCACTCAGTCATTCCATGTTGGCTGATTTTAAAACCCGGGCATTTGGGGGAAGTCAAGATACAAACTGTAGCATGTGTTATTCTTCATTCATTGTATCAATGTATGTATTGCCTATAATCACATAAAAAGTTATTACTTGTAATAATAAAGTTTTAGTGAATTATCTAAGAAAGCATATCTATCAAAACACAATTAAAGATATTCCATTTAAAAACAAGCAGTATTTTAGTAGTTAAAATAAATTAATAGTTTAGACACTAACTGTAGCTAGTATCTATACAGAACACATATTGGCTGAGCAGTTCAAATAGCACTAGAAAACATTTTGCTAAAAATACCCAGGGAATACAATATGGAAATCAGAAGGTATTTAGGATCTGTAGCAGGAGTATTTCTTAAGCTTACTATAAGAAAATTCATAATGCAGAATCTGAGCGAATAATTTAAATGTAATAGAACTGGCTAGATATATGAAATTTTACCAAATATTTGAGGTGTCTTTCAATATAGATGTAAATGGACTAGTCCACTTAAGCTAATAAAATAATCCAGTTTTTTGACTAAGCAGATAGTTCAATAGTCTGAAAATGGGAAAAGAAACAATTTGTCCTTGCAGAGTTTGCAACAGTTTTAAATTTGATAACAGGATTAATTAATATGGATCATCCTTCCAAAATGAGGATAGGATGTTCTATTGTACCACCTTGTGGTTTCAGGGCTGATCATTAATGCTTTATTAAACTTAATCTAAGCTTTGTTATTAAATTTGATGATGCATTTATTTTTTCTTAGCTAAGAGCTTTGTTTTCCTAAGATACATACAACAAATGAGTAATTGGAAGAATGAGAGCTTCCAAAGAAATATTTTTCAGAATCAGCAAGCCTTTCAAGAGGCACAGGAAAAGTGGAGGGTGGGACCCCACAAATGAAAACAAACTACTCCATTTGTCAACAGAAACAATTGAAAAGTGGGTTTTCTTTTGTCCAACAGTATGACTAAGCCTTCCCTAGAGCCAAAATAATTTTGTGCTACTTTCATATTTCACAATGAATATAACTGACAGTTGTGACAAGCTAATGTTTGTCTAAAGTAGAAACATGGATCTTCTATGTTATTGTTCCATATTTATATGATTAATGGTCAAGCAGAAGTGTCAGAAGACAATTTAACAGTCCACTTTGTCACAGAAGCATTCATTTGAAAGCACTTTTGCTTTTTTGTACAAAAATAAGCCTCCCTTGTCAAAATAAAAACATAAAGCAACAAAATCTTGAGGATTTAATCATGTCATCTCAAATACGTGATTTGAAACACCGTTTGTTGAACTATATTTTGTGATATGCTTCTTAGTGAAATTCTCCATTGCAATAGGAAAATTTTCCATTGAATGGTTGGCTATCAGCTAATAAATGTGAATAGTGGTTAAACAGAGTAAGTTTGTATTCTCTGTGTGTACTATCCCTGCAATATGTAGATAAATTGATTAATTCCCCAGTCACTCTAACACCTTAAAAATAAGTTTCTCTAAATTTAATGTCATTAACACAATCTTTGGTACAGGCAGAATGTACTTTATGCTCACTTTGTATGGAAAGAAAACACTTTCACTAAGGAGAGAAATATCAAACCCAAAAATGCAAAAGTCTATCATGTAAAATTTAGTATTAATTAATCAATTGATCTAAAATTAGAGTTTTTTGCTAAAGTGATTCAGAACCTGTAACCTACATGTATGAGAAAAGAATTGATTACTGGCTCCAAAGACAGATGCTGTCAATTATCTTAGCACCTATGTTACCTGTGGCAAATGCTTCAGCTTCTTCAGCAATAAATGGACGTAATATTATTTTGCATAGTTTAATTAAAATTAACTTACCCACAAAACATAGCTCAGTCAACATAGTATCTTATATTTAGCTCTGATTTAGATTCAAACATTTTACTTGTGTGCTTGATTTTTATTTTCTTTTGAAATATTAATGAATTCAGAAGAGATTGTTTATAAAAGAGAAGTGATCAATATTGCCTACGGAAAATTAGATAATTGAAATATTAGACATAGACATGAAAATGACTACTTCACATATGTGGGAAGACAATGGTATAATGGGATATATTATTTTTAAAAAATCATTTGAGGGTTGGAGATTTGGCTTAGCAGCATATTCTATAAATTACCTACAGAAAGGCAGGGGAATCTCTACCATAGGCCTCAGATGCTATCTGATGACATTCTTAGTCCTTGAGTTGATGGAACCTGGGGGTCTGCTAGAACATTCCAAAAAGGATCACATCTGATCAACTTATAGTCACCAAGATGTTGGGTTGAACACAGAGTTGGGAAATACATGGTTATTAAGGAGCTAAATGTAGCCCAAGGTAATTTGGCTCTGATCCTGCAACATTTCTTCTCTACTGAAAACCTATCAGTTCATTCAGCCTTATCTAAGGCAGATGTATCCTTTTCAGGGAACTTCAGTTCAGAAGTCATTAACTTCTTATTGTAGGTTATTTGTACACATAACACCCCACACCCCTGAACACATACATACACACACACACACACACACACACACACACATACATATACATATATATGTATATATATATATATATATATATATATATATATATATATATATAAAACATACAGTACATATATATTGAACTCTCATAAGTACTTTCTGTCATGCAGCACAAACATCTGTTTAATGAATAAATAGTCAAATAACAAAAGGAAAAGCTTCTCCCATCAATATGGAAGATAATTTGGTGGTTACTTTCAATTTATCCTGGTATGAAGTGGTTACTCAGGTAACTTAAATCCTGAATAGAAATAATTTCATGGATGATGTATTACCTAGAAAGCATTTAAGTAGACATGGACTCATAAAAGTTTTGATTTATTTAAAATTTATATCTAAAATTTTGATTAATTGAAATAAGTGGCTTGATTATTACACAGTAAGAAAAATATGATGCAAAGCCATTACTACTTACAGGTGATTTAGAATTAAACACACAGGTCTTTGTGACTCACACACAACCTACTTCTGTATTTATACTTTCAAGTTTGAGAATGAAAAAGTGGGTTGTTGATGACAAGACTGTGACCAAGGAGAGGAACTAGTTGGATGAACTTTTTCAGTTCCTCAGCTTACTGTGACTCAATCTGAGGTTGACTGGCCTGACGTGTTTCAGGTGTCTCTGCAGCCAATTCAAGCCTCTCCTGTTGAAGATTAGCAGAAAATAAGAACAGTCAAATATAGATATCAGTAATTTTAGAAGAGAAAAAGGTACTTATTCTGAAAAGTAAATGTTCATATATGTTATGCCCAGTTTTCATATTCCTAACTCTCACATTCACACATGTGTATAAGAATACCTTTACAAGGTGTTTTCTTTTTAATGCTAAATTGCCTCCTTTTATTAAATAACTATTTGGTATATATTATTTAGCAAATTTAAAGTACTAAATATTCTTAATCTTATATCAGATAAATTATTCACCAAATAAGCATAATCTGACATAGATATGCCTTTCTCTCAGATCTCATTTATAATAAAGTATAATCATATAAACAATAGATGTTATATGTTATTCTGTATATCCAATGAAATTATAAAACCACATTCAAGCTTATCTTTCTTTTTCTTTTCATTTTTTATTAAGTAGAAACATTATTTATTAACATTATGTATTATTTATTAAGTAGAAACATGGACATATCATGTGTTGGTACCATCATTTCCTTACTGCCCCCACTGCACTGAGGGCCCTCCTTAGTGGGATTGCTTGTATTCCCCATGGAGTTGTGGGTTAGGAGTTATGAGAGCAGCAGTCAGTCATTGGAGGGGGTGGGGACAATACCTCTGGATATTCCCTCCTGCCTGTGGCTCTTACCTTCTTCTCCTCTTCAGCAAAATTCCCTGAGCCTTGATGGGTGTGTTTTAAGTCTACTTTAATATTGAACTTCTGCTTTGGTGCATTTTAAGTATCCTCAGTGTCTGTTGCCGTCATTGTAGAGCAGGTTGTCAGTTTTGTCATGAAAGCAGCACTCTTGCTCAACTCATCAATTCCTCTTGGTTTCACCTAAGGCCTAGCTGCTGTGCTAGGGGTGGTTCATCTCCTGCCTGGGAATCAACTATCTATTCTTTTCTTGTACATAGGTTTTGGTTGTCCTCGACTCTTGCTTACTTGTGGAAAATACAAACAGATTCTCAATCGGAAAGTAAGATCAGGATATGTTAATGAGGATAAACATTGTTAATTTAGGGAGATTTTGAGGATCTAGGCTCAGTTTTGGCAAAGACAAGTGGGAGCTTCTCACTGGAATCCATAATCTTGGTCTCTATGGGATTCTGGCTTGGGTCCCTGTTCCAGCTGTGAGTTCCTTTCCACTGAGCAGAATTCTTAGTCAATAAACCAACCATTAGGCTGGGTGCCACTGTTGCATAGGTGTGTACATCTTGTCTGCCCTATAAAATATTTGGCCCTTGCTTGTAACAGAAACCCACGTTGAGCTGTTGATTGGAGATACATACAAGGTTCTCACAACAAGACTGGCTTCTGTCAAAGCACTTGATTGCCCACCAGAGGTGAAAGGTATGACCCTGTTGTAGAAGATATCACATGATGCTGATATGGAACATGGAGAGATTCAGTTGAATCTGAAAAGTAGCCAGCTCCCAGATGGTTAGCCAGTATAGTGCTGAAAAGTGCTGCATGACCTCCTGTGGGAAAATGACCAACAACATTGTGCACAAGGTGTTTTCCTTTTGAGTTGTTTGTACTGACAGCATCAAAGGTAAACCTTGTTTCATAGTAGGTAGGTAAGGAACCAGATCCTATACAACATATTGAATAACAAAAGTTAAAATATGAAACTGTGTGGCTTGTTTGGATATGACTTGAATACCTTTAAAAGGATGCAATTATCATTTGAAAAGCCATGAGAAAGTTATATATATATAGACATGTATTATAACATATATGTATACTATTGACAATAGGAGAATGGGGAATTAAAGTTAAAAGCAATAACAAAGTTAGTTAAAAAACTAAAAGTGAAGCACAAATAGGCAACCAAGATATCATGACATCAACATAAAATGAAATAAAAATAACAAATTAATTTGAACACCTTCTATGCAGTATCCCAAGCACCTTTGATATTGCTTATGTAAAAAACAATCAAATATTTGCACATAAATATTTGATATGTAAGGATATTTTTAAATATACACATGAATTAAAGATAAGGTACAAACTAAGGTCAGCATAAATCAATCTCTGATAATTCATTTGTGAACTTTAAATTTATTTTCAAAAACCTATTGGGATTATTTAGTATGATAAATGATATTGTCAATGTTTGGGCTTTAAAATACGCTTTCTCAATATACGTTGTGTGGTATTATTGTATCTTGAAAAATAATTATGAACTTTTTATAAGTTAAAATATTATATTTCACTTTAAACCTTGAGCTTTATATTTAAATCTAATAGCATCTCTACAGATAAATGTACATATGGCTTGAGAACATTGAGCAATCCTCAAATATGATTTATTGCTGCAGACATAGCACATAACTGTATTAGTCAATTGTGAAAATGCAGTGTTGATTGTCTATGATGTTTTCTATATTTTTTCTCTAGGGAACAATGTTAAAGTGGTTAAATACTGGTACAGATTGAATGATACACTCAATAATTTAGAACACCTTTCTTGTGTTGTGGTCTGATCAAAGAAGTAAGTGTGTAACCCTCATAAATGAATAAAAAAATCATCATTATTCCTTATTTAAGTAATTTCTGATCAAATTAGATCACACAGAAAAATATTGAAATAATTCATAATATAGCAAAAGGCATCTGAGAACTTCTGTCAGTTTCATTCATTCACTTTCCCAGTAGAGAATGAACTTGCCTTGTTCATTTGCCATAGAGAATAAATATTGAATTTTGAAATTTGGAAAAATGCAATCATTTATATCCATATAAAGGTCCAAATATTTTTTCACATAAACAAGTAATGATACAAAAATGGAGAACTAGTTCCATGTTTGTTTTGAGGATTTGACAGTAAGAGTTCATTGGCAATGAATTTAATCAAAATAAACTGTGCCAATATGACACATAAAGGACTTATACAAGCTCCCTTGTGTGATCATTTCATATCCTATATATACATGTACAATATTTATAAGAAAATCTATTTCATGTTAATTGTACTCAATTTATAATATTTCTAAGGTATAGAAACTGAAAAAATATAAATACAAGAGTGAAGCATAATATTAAAATGCAAATCTAATATGCCTTTTTCACTATATTTGACTTTATGAAAAGAAGTCCAATTCATTTCTCAGTGACAATTGGGTACATGTCAGAAATCAGAAAGCCTGTGCTAAACCTTCAGTCAAATATTAGACTTGGTGTCATGATAAATGCATAATAAAATTCTCAGCTACAGAATATAGATTCTTTTTGAGACTATTCTTTCCATCATCTTTTCAGGTTACAAGTGAAAGTTGGAATACAAGGTCAGGCAACTTTTGACAATAGTGAATATAGAAAGGTATGAAGTTTGATGAAAAATGGAAAATGAGAAATTTAGTGTACCATCATTGAAAATCACAGAGCCTTTCTTAACTCTTGAGGAGAAGTAATTCAGGAATTAAGGAGTCAGAACCTCAACAGTCACATGAGATTTCCACTAAGAGACATCAGGGCTCTTGGCTTATGGCTTTGACAAATGAAGTCCAGAGACCAGAGGATAAGGTTCAGAAAGATATTATACACAGAATCACATGAAGAAAAGCAGGGCTCCTCTCCAAGAAGGCATGAAGGAGTTTGAGAAGCCAACCTTGAGGCTCAGTTTGGGGTCTTTCATCTCACCCTCCTGGATTAAGATATGTTTTAAGTCTTTGAATGGGAAAATCTAGCCCCCTTTGAAATGTCTTCCTCTTGATTAATTCAAGATCACTTGAAATAACCTTGTGATTAAGCCAGAGTCAACCTCTTGTTAACCTTAGTTATCTCTGGCAAGTTTAATGCCAAGTATTAGGGATCGGTATTCTTCCTTGAAGGAGATTCACTGATGCAACTATATGGTGCTCAACATAATACATTAATATGCTTATTGGAATTATGGGACAAGATTGAACATATCATTTGATGATGTGTTATCAAGCACATATGAGTGTAGGATAATTGACTGAGATAGTAGATATGGAAATTTAAAGTCATTACTATTTAACTTAATACATGTGGTGGTTTGAATGTAAATGTCCCCACATAAGCTCATGTTTGTATTATTAATTACCAGCTGGCAGAGCTCTTTGGAAAGATTGTTGTACCTTTAGAGGGTGGAGCATTTTTTGGAAGAAGTGAGTCATTGGGGCAGGTCTTTCATATTTTACTGTCTAATCCCACTTCTGTTTGTTCTCCTGTCTTAGTATGAGGATGTGACTAGACCTTTTTGCTTCTGCCCCATTCCCTTGCCATGATGGCCTCTACACTGTGTAACTTGTAAGCCAAAATAAACTCCATTTTCCCTTCCCTTGGTCTGTTCAGGTATTTCTTCATAGCAACGAGAAAGAAACTAATATATCAAAAATCTGAGGATAGATTTTTTAATTAAAAAAAATTACTCAAGCACTACAATAGAAGTAAGCAAACAATATTATTGGACAACAGAGAAGTTACCTCAACATGTATTGAGAAGTTGGAAGTGTTTTAACTATGAGTGATGGGTTGCCCTACATGTAATTAGCAACTGATAAGCCATACATTAAAGAAATTGTTATTACCCAGAAGGAAAATGACATATAATGAATACTTTAAAGCTTTAGAGACATTGGGTTATAGAACTGTGTAGGTCAGTTTGGAAAAATCAAAGGGTAAATTTTGACTTGAGAAGAAGTGATACTAGACAATATTTAAGGACGAAATGTTAAAATAAATTATTTTTAAGACAACGGGCAATATATATTAAATCACAAGTAGCTCATCTCTTTTTTGGTTAGTTAGTAATCCATTTTTCCAGTGACAGTAGGAATGAATTCCATAAAATACTTCAGCCACAGTACAGAATGGCATTAACTACATGAAGAATTTTTTAAATCAGTTTTAGTGATAGAAGATATCAGGAAAATATGCTAAAGGTATAAAGGTATAAAGTAAAAATTGAACTTCGCTGGTCAGATACACAAAGCCTACACAACTCAAAGAGCAAATGTAACTTTTGTAGGTTGCCATTTCCTTTGTAATATCCTGCCTAAAAATGTAGTTTGCTTATCCCCTCATTTTACCACTGGAGTGCCTGAAGACTAAGAAAATTTAGTCACACCCTTGTGCTCTGCCTGTGTAATCAATTACCAATGAAAACCCTAAACCTGTGCTGAGAATATTAAAACAAGAACAAGAGCAAGATAGTTTCTATGGGTAGTCACCCAGGGACATGCTGGCCCATGGAGGGCTAGAACTCATGTCGGACCCAATCTCATCCAAGATGGCTGCCAGAAATTTCTCAGCAGTTGCTTCCTGTTTCTTCTTCAGTTGAGCACACCTGAGTGGGCTTCCTGTCCTGTATCTGCCTCTTGAGTCAACCAATCAAACAGTTGCCATACATTGAGTCTGATAATAGGGCTCATCCCAATTGTATGTTTAATCCATAAGTGGGCCTGATGTGTATAAAACTTCTCTTGGTTCCGACAATTGCCTGGCTCCTTAATCTCCTGATCCTTGCTTTCCTAAATTCTTCTCCTTCCCAATCCAGCTGTGAAGGGGGAATAATTTCCTTTAGTCTGGATACTTTTCTACTTGCTTTTGACATGTATTTAGTTTCTGTGTGTTTTCCTGTTTTGCAACATACATGAAGTCTTTTATTATCTTACTCTTTTATAATCCCCTATCTGAGTATAAATGTGAAGGAGTTCTTGTGATCTTTTGGCGTGGTTTGTTGTGTGTGTGTGTGTGTGTGTGTGTGTGTGTGCACATGCCTTCTCCAGAGGCTTTTATTCCCCCAGGGACTTCTCTGCGTGAAGGAGATTTTCTCCATTTTCTCTCCATCTTTACAGCATTGAAAAGGGAAGAATTCCTTTCTGGTTTGAGACTTTGAGCTACTCTTCCCTGTGGATCCTAACTTTCTCTACAATAAACCTCATAGTTCATGATTTACCTTTTCAGACCCTGTGTTTTGCAATTCTTTGCTAACTAAAATAAGAATCTAAAAGTTGGGATCCATAAACCTAAAATTTAGGCTTTATAGAAATCAATTCCTCCTTGGACCCCAAATCCTTGCTTACATGGGCTTTATTCTTAATCTGAATGTATTAGTTACTTTTTATATCAATCTGAACAAATATCTAATAAGAAATAGCTTAATTCAGGAGGTGTTTGTTCTGGTTTAGAGTTTCATGGCAGAGAAGCCATGGAGATGGGAACAGATATGGCCCATGGCAACAGAAGTATTCATCATGGTTGAGACATGTGGAGTATAAGGCAGCTGGATACATCACATTGCTATTTAGGAAGCTGAGAAGAGACCTCAGGCTAGAACCAGAGGCAGACTATAATTCATGCAGCCCATCATCCAACATTACAGCTATCTATTTTGCAACTTTCTGAAACAATGCCATCAGCTGGGGAACATTTAAACAAATGAGCCTGTAGCAGACACTTCACTTTCAAAGCCTAAAATTTTGTGGCTAATCTTCTTAGGCTCAAGGTTGTCTCATAATGCAAAAACCATCCAACTTCAAAATTCTGCATAGCAGGGCTGGAGAGCTGGCTCAACAGTTAATGGCACTTACTTGCCAAACTTAGTCTGGAGTCACTTTCCCAGCACCCACATAGATCAGCTGATTAAAGTGGCATATGCATCTGGACTTCATTAGCAGTACACAAAAGGCACTGGGTGCACCCATTTTCTCACTTTCTCTTACTCTATCTTAAATAATTAAATAATGTCACAAAGTAAACATTCCCATTTCAAAAGGGCAGAAAGGGCCACATTAAGGAATGACTGGAATGGAAAAAAGCAAAATTAAAACCCAGCAGAAGAGACACCAAACACTGCAGTTATTGGGCTTCTGTTGGTAATAGCTGGGCTAGAATGTGATTAGGTTGCTTGAAAGTCTGCATCACATGGATCCTCTGTCTCTATCTTTCTAGCTCTCGCTCTCCTCTCCTCTCCTTCCCTTCTCTCTCCTCTCCTCTCCGCTTCTCTTCTCCTCCCCTTCCCTCTTCCCTCTCTCTCTTCTTCTTTCTCTCTCTCTCTCTCTGTCTCTAAGCCAGCTCAACTCTGTGTCTTCAGCTTTCCTTTCCTGACATTCTACATTGCCAACATGACAAAATCTAGGTAGTTGGTCCTCATTGCACCTCTGACATTACAGCTTCATGCATGCCCTGGTGAGGATCCCCTTTGAGGAAATCTAACTCTGTGGACACTGCTGTCTAGTTCTGCTTCCAACTTAAGGTTCAGCCTTGTTTCTCCTTAACTATACTAGTACCTTTAATAATTACAACTCCTTTGTCTCCACTGATTTGTCCTTTGTCCTCCATGTTGGCAAATATATTCTCTATCCCTTGCCAAATTTTTTCTGCATCATTCTGCTCAACTTTCTGTTTGCCCAAACTATAAATCTGGCTAGTGATTAACAACCATGCTGTAGCCTCAGTGCTATAGTATTTTTAAATATCCTCCAGAAAATCAAATTTATGCAGTACTTTTGAGAGCAGTCTCACTTAAATTGACAAGATATAGGCAGGGTATATTCAGATATTTTTTCCAGAATATTAAAAGAATGGCTTGAAGTCCAATTTCTGATAGAATTCTCATTCATGGCAGAAACTTAATGTGTCTTCACTTTCTAGATTTCCATCCACCATCTGGTCTACTGTGCTCCCACCAGAATTTATCATTAAGCTCTAATTAGAACCATTTATTTATTTATTCATTCATTTATTTATTATTTTTATTGGAGAGAGATAGCAAGAGAGCTAAAGAGATAGAAAGAGAAAATGGGCTCAGCAACAGCCTCTCAGCTGCTGTGAACAAACTCCAAATGCATGTTCTTTATTTATCTATTTTGGGTCTTATGATTGGTTATCTCCACTTGTAAAGGAAACCTAAATATGCCTTAACTTATAAAGAGTTCAATTTAACTCAATGCTTTATTCCATTCAATCTATATAATCTCCAAATAATATCGATTCTGATTTCTTCAGAATGAATTTCTAGTAAAGGACTTCAATCCATACACTTTCAAAGAAAAGCAAGTCTCCCATGTCTTCTCTGTAGTTTGGATCATGTAGCAGTGGGAGTAGGGGAGACACCCAGGGAGACTTACACTGTGGGAAAGTAAACTGCACCTGTATGTGGCCAACTTTCACTGGATTCCCTCTCTCCTTTCCTCCCTCCGTCTCTCTGTTTGCTTTCCACTTGCACTTACTCTTTTGAGTGAATTGATATGTGTCATGTTTCCTATTGAATGTCTTTCTAAGATCCAAATTTTATTAGCATGGCACATCTCATAACTATCTGTGGTTCCTTACTTATAAAACTGCAATCTGTCTACTCTGAGTAATGGTTCAAGATGCATATAATTAATATAATTATTTTTCAATAACAATGAAAAATTAAAAGACCTGTCACAGTTTGAAGTTAAATCCAGGCCACTGTGTTTTAGACAGGAAATTTATGAATATCTATTATATCTAAGTAAAATGTTCTCAATGTTCTTTTATTTTTGCTAAGATGAATAAAAATAGTATTTACCTACCTAATTTGTATGTTTCATTTATTATTTAATTGTAAATGTTTACATTCTTCTAAGATATGACTGAGTGATATTATTCAGATTTATCTGACACCAAATAAAGTGAATGTCTGGACTCTTCTCACCATATATTAGGCATTCTGTCCAATTGACCTAAATTGTCAGTGTGTTAATGAAATAATAACAACAATAATTACATATAGGATAACTTAAACACTAGAACTATTTTCAGTTTTGTACAGTTTGCTCCTCCATCAGTGTTCCTGTTCTGTGGCAGGAAGGAGAGTGGGCCCAGGACTGGGCTAGATCTAACCAGTCAGCAGCAGTGGCTGACAGGTGCTGACATCCCTAGGGTGTGACTTTCAAGGTGACTCAGCACTATCCAGCCAGAGGACCAAGACAGAAGCTAGAGAAGTCATACTTATGGTTTCCTTGCCTTGTAGGGAAAATTAGTCTTGCTATTTCCCAGCCAATTCTAAAAATCCAAAGGGATATGATTATTTTTCTTACCAAGGCAGCCATTCCCACCACAGGAGAATGCAAGTATTGTGAAGTTCTTCATAAGAGAATTTTGTCAACTTTGTAACCAAATGAACTTCTACAAGAAAAAGTTTCAGAGATAGTGTGACCTAATGTGTGCTTTTTTCATTAGAAATAAATCGCAAGCAAAAAAATAAAATGGAGTATGACCAGGTATTTGGCAAAGTAGGAGCACTGTGAATTATTTAGTCTAAACTTTAAAACAGAGATGGCTTAGCTATGAAGTTGTAAACTAGAACAGTGATCTTCATAAACTCCATGGCAGGGAACAAGTGTGGTGATGGCCCTCAAGAGAGGAGTTTTATGGCCCTGAGAAATCCCTGTTATTCTGCTTATTGATCTCTAGCCAGGGCTGATGAGGTGCACATTACAAAAGGCAAAAGCACTGCAGAAGCCTTGGAGAAGCAAGGTGCTTAGCACTTCCCATGGCATAATGAAGATATATGCAGTAACATGAGAATTAAAATGGTCCCTGATCGATAATGTAAATCAAAGAATAAAAAGACAAACTTCTGTTGCTTTAAAAAAGGAGAGAAACTATAGATCCCAACTTATTTGTGAGGGTGCAGTGCATGAAGACTGCTTAAGATTTCAAACTTCTTGGGTTTCTTATTTGGATGAAATTAAACACATATATCATTCTAACAAATATCTCCCAGCAGACTGTGAATTTGGAAATGGGAGAAGGAATTAAAGGCAATGTATTTTGTATTTGTGTTCTTCTGTCACAAGTTCAATTATTTTCCCATAAAGAATTTATGTTTCCTATCAAGCAAGCATTGATCAGCCTTTTAATAGACATTGCTATTTCATAAAATGAACTTCCAAGACAATAAACTCATGAGCTATTATTTATCTAATTGTCTAAATGTCAGATCTAATAATTTTATTTCAAAATAGTAAGAAGATATATGGAGAGGATGCTATTCTTTTATTCTATATAGGCTGTTTAAAAAGCAACACAAAATGAAAACAGCAAATGAAAGAAGTGTTGGATTGTTAGAAGAAAAATTTTTATTCAGATGAGTCCCATGGTTTGTCAAAAATGCAGCAAGACAGCCATGCAAAGGTAAAATGCCAGGCTACTATTCTTATTTTTTTGTTGTTGATGCTGTTTTTCATGTGAATGTGTGTGGTATTCTTGTGTATCTGTGTTCATATGTGTGTGGGCTCATGTGTAATTGAGCATACATATGTGCGGAGGCCAGAGGTAAATTGTGTCCCTCAGTCACTCTTACATTTTTTTTACATGAGGGCCCTACATGAGGGACTCACTAATTCAGCTGGACTATCTAATGAGAAAGTCTCAAGGATCCTTCTATATTTGTCTTCCTGGAGCTGGGATTACTGGTGCATGACACCACACCCAACTATTTTAAGTGATCATAGCAGATGTAAACTCAGTCCTTGTGTTTATGCTACAAACACTATAACCAAGAACTATCTTTTAAGTTCAGGTTTCCTTGTCTTAATGTGAACTTACTTTTTATGTCAAGTTGGTCTTTAACAATAGCAGAATAAAAGAATGAAACTAAGCTATGTTTAGAATCATGTGATATTATGTCTGTCTATATGTTTATAAATGTATAGATTTTTATAAAATGCATGTTTTATTGAGATATTTAATATATGAACATAGTGCAGTTTGATCATATTACTGTACTGTCATCCTCATTTGTCCCCTCATACCCACCTCTGTTCCACAGAAGACCCTGTACCTTCCAGGTAGTCTTTCCTCTATCTTGCTGTCTCATTTCTTTTGTCCACAAAGCCCTGGTTGGGTCAAAAATAGATCTTTCTTTTTTCCTGGTAATATAGCCATTCTTCCATGAGCGAAAGGCAGCTATCAAGGGAAAGTGGTCATTCTCTTCTCTATTAATTGCATTTAACAAATCAGAAAGAAAAGTGTTATTTCTACCCAAGAAAAGAATACTAGGGAGGATCCAAATAGTTGAGATATTATATTGATGTATACTTTAAAAAAACAGCAGATTTATACCTAGAGAAAATGCTACTGATTGAACAGACCTACAATCAAATCTATGATTACTCACTATTTCTGTCTAGAAACATTTTATATTAAAAGTGTAGTAACAACAATAGCTAGTATAGATACATAGGTTCAGCATTTAGAATATAACAGAGACCACACAATAGACCTAAAACACTGCTATAAGAACATGGATATTATTATATTATTCTGTAATTGAAATATGCCTTATTCGTGTAATTTTAAAAGCTCTCAAGCAATTGGGTCATAATATGTTACAGACAATGTATACTAATTCCCAAACATATAATAATTTTTGAGGATTCTAACATTATATCTCCCTTTATCTTTATTTGAGAATTGAACCAAGATCCTTGTGCATTTTTAAGTAGCCAAATACTCTACACCTGATCTATATATTCACCTCTTCAGTACCTTATAGATAGTTCATCCAATTTTAGGCTAGGGACTGGAAATATGATTCATTAGCTTTGGTGCTTATCTGCAAAGCCTAATGACCTGGGTTCACATAAAGCTAGATACACAAAGTGGTGCATCCATCTTGAGTTCATTTGTAGAGCTTAGAGGCCATGGTGCACCCATTCTCATTCTCTCTTTCTTCTCTCTGTGTTTCTCTACTTGCAAATAATAAATAAATAATAAATCAAAACTTAAAAATAGTAAAGATGCTGGGGGTGGTGGCATGTACCTTTAATCCCAGCCCTCCGGAGGCAGAGGTAGGAGGATCGGTGCTGTGAGTTTGAGGCCACCCTGAGATGACAGTGAATTTCGGTCAGCCTGAGCTAGAGTGAGACCCTACCTCAAACATCTCAACCCCCCCAAAAAAATACTAAAGATGATGTTAGTTATAAAGGTAGTTTGTAATTTCTCTTTATTACATAATGACTTGTTTGCTAAGCATTTTATCATGAATATTTCTTGAATTCAATCAAATACATTAATTACTTTAATTACTTTAATGTTAATGTGGTGAAATCCATTGAAGTTTTTATAGCAGTAAACCAATTTCACATTCATAAAATAGAATTTACTCTCCATTCATACATATTTCCAAACAGCATGTTTAATTGTAATTTTTGAAGTTAGATGTGGAATTATTTTGTTTAGATTGGTATATACAAATTTAGGAAAGATGTTAGTTTAATTTTCTTTTCATTATGGTTTCTTATTAATGATAATTTAGAGCCATGCAATGATATGAAAACTCATCTGATGTCAGTTTGAGAAACAAACTTGCTTTAGATAGGTGTAAGAATTTCCTTCAAAATATCTGAGTTTAATGATGTAAGTCTGTGAATTTCTAATCAGAGACCAATTTATTTGTTTGTTTTAGTTTGTGTTATTGGAATATTTAAGCACACACAGGGTTGAGTTCCTTAAGGATGATTTATTTCAAGTGTCATATGTAGATTGGCCATATTTGCCCCCACACTATTCCTTTCTCTCGTCTTCTCTTTCCACTTTCCTTTCTTCTGCAATTATCCCTTATGCTTTCATGTCATCTATATAAAATGTGCTAAAACCGGGCATGGTGGTACATGCCTTTAATACCAGCACTCGGGAGGCAGAGGTAGGGGGATCACTGTGAGTTCGAGGCCATCCTGAGACTACATAGTGAATTCCAGGTCAGCCTGGGCTAGTGAGACCCTACCTCATAAAACAATCAAAAAAAACAAACAAATAAATGTAGCTGAGCAAGAAAATCCAACATTTCACTTTCTGAGCCTGCCTTACTTTATGTATTATGACAATGTTCAGTTCCATCCATTTTTCTGCAAATGTCATAAATATTTTTCTTCCCAGAAGAATAAAACCATTATCGTGTGTGTGTGTGCATGTGTGTGTGTGTGTATTACATATTACATTTTCATTAAGGATTCACATATTCATATACAGACAGCAAGACTGATTCCACAACATGGCTATTATGAATATTGCTCTAATAAACAAGGTGTGAGAACTTGTCCTGCTTTTGACTTATTGCCCTACAGGAATATGCCCAGGACCTGGGTCATACTGTAGCTCTACCTTCAGCTTTTTGAGGAACCTTCATGCAAATTTCCATAGTGGATGGTCCAGTCAGGTGGATATTAATTTCCTTTTCCTTGCATCCTTACTAGTCTTTTTTTTTTTTTTTTAATTATAGCCATTCTGATTAGGGTGAGATGGAATTGCAATGTAGTTTTGATTTGCATTTTCCAGTATCTTTAATATGTTTCCATATGCTTATTGGACATTTGCATTTCATGTTTTGAGAACAATGTGCTCATCTCATCAGCCAATTTATGAACTGGGACTTTTTTAGTTTTTTGTTCTTTGTATATTCTAGATATTAATCCTGTATCACATGTATAGGTAGAAAAGATTTTCCCCCATCCTCTAAGCTGTCTCTTCATTTGATTGATTCTTTTGCTAGGCAGAATTCTTTTTAACTTCACGCTAATTCATTGCTCACTTCTTGTGTCATTTCTTGAGACATTGGAATTTTTTCAGGAATTCTTGTCTTTGAGGTGTTTCCCTATGCTTTCTCCAGCAGTTTCAGAATTTTAGGTCTTATAATACAGTCTTTGATCTGTTATGAACAGATTTTTATCCAGGATGAGAGGCAATGTTTAATTTTGTTCTCCTACATGAAAATATCCAGTTTTTCTCATCACCATTTTTTCAAGTTGTCCTTTCTCCAATGTATGTTTTTAGCATCTTTTATAAAATAAGTTGGGTGGCTGTAGTTCATTAACATAAAGGAAAGCTACTGATTTTTATATCTTTAGTTTTATATGCTGATGCTTTGGTCAGTGCTGGAATTGTTATGGTCCCTCATATAAAGGAATATATTGTATGTACATGAAAATGTTTCAACTTTTTCCTTTGCTTGTATCTATTTCACTGTTTGTTTTTTTCTCATTGAACTACCTGCACTCTTATGAGTACCCACATGGAGACATAATCTGTACCCCACATAGTTCTCTTTCTTTCACCTTTATTCTTTTCTCATTTAAAACAGTCTTTCTACTTAGTCAGACACCTTTTCCTGTCTTGCTTTATTTCTTCCTTTCTTTGTTATTTGTTTTTAGTGAACTTTCCCAAAAAGCTCCAGTTGGGCTGGAGCTGAAGGTCGTGTTGCCTCTGTCTCCTGAGTATTTGGGTTGTGTTAGGTTGTCTGTTTGCATTTTATTTATCCTTTTGTCTTTTATTTGTACATTTAGCTATTACTTTTTATCTCCTCCATGATCTCTCCCCTGTATGACCTTTCCAATTTCTATTTGTCTTCTTCTGTTGCTTTAATGATAAGTGGTATTCACACTCCACTATTTCCTTCTCATTCCTACCCTAAGTAATGAATGTCTAACTACACACTATGCTAGTCTTACTCCTTTACTTTCTCAACTTATTGAATTTGAAGAAGGTATTGTTTAACTGGATATTATTGTGTTTTCTTAGCAGGATTATATATCAATTATGTTTGCTTCCACAGTTAATATCTTAATCTCAGAGTGGTGCTAGATTTAGCCCAATACACTGAGCAAATGGGATAAATGTTCAGTTACTGGGGTACACCTCCAGTGTAGTGAAGAGAAACTTCCTGCACCTCATCACTTCTACCATGCAGTTTCATTTGAACTTTACAAATTCTTCAAGAAAAATAATTAATTTATCAAAAACATAAACCAAATAATCACAGATCACACATTTCCACATAGAAACAAACAAACAAAAAAAGGACAAGGCAGCATAACTCTTCCAAATATACCAATTTCTCAATAAATCCCAATGACAGTGATTTAAATGCAATACTATTCAAAAAAATTCCAACAAATGATTATAAGAATGTTTAGGGGCTGGAGAGATGTCTTAGTGGTTAAGGCATTTGCCTTCAAAGCCAAAGGATCCTGGTTCAATTCTCCAGGACCCACGTAAGCCAGATGCACAAGGAGGCGCAGGAATCTGGAGTTTATTTGCAGAGGCTGGAGGCCCCGGCATGCCCATTCTCTCTCTCTCTTTCTCTGCCTCTTTCTCTCTCTTAAATAAATATTTTTTTAAAAAAAACAAAAAAGAATGTTAGGTACAATCACAGAGGACAGGATAAACTACTGAATGAATTCAAAGAGAATACAAGAGTTGAATAAAATAAGAAAGCCAATACAGATTATGAAAGGGAAAAATAATAAAGAGATAAAATAATGAAACGAGTTGAGATTTTCAAAAATAAATATCTTAGTTTGTCAAATAAAGCCTAGTGGACAGATCAAGTGGGAGCTAGACTATTAGGGCATGAAGGGAAAATCGATGTGTTAAAACTTTCAGACAATCACACAAATCAAATTTCTTTTAGGGAACCACTCCAAATATTTGTTTAACAACAATTTTGGTCAACTATGAATTTTGTAAATTTGTCTATTTCAAAATTTTAGCTCTATTTGCATGTATGAGTCATAATGATTTCCATTTCTATAATTATGTTCTGTTGTTTATTCTGACTTAACTAAGTTGTATTACCTTCTTTTATGTGTCCTGATAAAATTTTAATGACTTATTAATATAATTACAAATTTTTAAGAAATGTTATTTTATATTTGCTATTTCACAGCTTTTCTTCACATCATTCTATTTTTTTGTCCTGTTTTTTTCTGGTTTGTTTGGTTTTCTGGTAAGCCCTTTGGATCAAACATTAGATCAATTATTTATAACCACTCTTTCTAAAATGTACATTTGGTATTATAAATATTACTTTAAAATTCTCCTGCATTATTCACAGAAATGCATTAAGTTCCTCCTAGTTTATTATTTTTAAAATCATTATATAATCAATGTTTTTGTTCAACATTTGGAACCTCTTATCTGCTGTTATTTTTTCTTTTGTTTTTCAGTTACTTGTTTCTATTTTTAACCTGTTTCATAAATTTTGAACAGATGCTAGACATTGTATGTTAAAATTTTTGGAGGCTCTAGTCTATGGTATTTTTGGCATAGAAAAATACCAGCAGATTCTTTGCATTCTTCCCAGGCACAATTGCTGCTTGAATAAGGTTTAGTTTTGAATTTATATTATGTCCCCCATAAGTTATTAAGTTTATGCATCAAGATACCTCCAGACTCACTTGTTGTAAGCAGTGCAATTATAAGAAATTCTTCTGCTGCAGGGCATATCACAGGCAGTAATAAAGGTCTCAGCAGGTCACAACTTCTGCAGGCTTCTCCAAGGAAGGATCTTTTGCCATGCTCATTCATTTGGTTGCTGGCAGAATGCAATATTTTTCTGGAGCCCATCTCTTGGGTCCCTGTGCTCCTGAGTTTATTTCCTCATTGCCCCGAGGCCACCCTAAGCTCCCATGCCTAAGGAAACTCACACATGGTATAATAATAATGCTATGTTATGTTCTGCAGTAAAGTGATTTTACCTTGTGAATAGTGGCCCCAGCTCACAAGTTACTGTCCTCCTATTGTTTCCAATTAATGTCTCCTGAAGAATTCTTTCATGAGGTGCTTCTTTTCTCAAGAATTTGGCTGTCATCATATCCATTTTTTGGTTTGACTCAATTATGTTAAGCCATAATCTTAATATGATGCCATTTGGGTATAAATCTGAGAAAATCTGAGCTCTTCCTCTAAAATTCCTCTCTTTCAGACATCAAGGTCCCTCAAAACCTGCCTGCTAAGATACATGTTGTAGTAGTAGTAATGACTTATGAGATTTTATAGATATGTCTAATAATTTTTGCTATAGAATTCCTTGACTATAGTACATATTACCAAACTATGTATTACTATAACTCCCTACCATTTTTAAAGTAATACAAGATATTGTTAATTTTTCAAGTATATAAGTGTATATATATATATATATATATATATATATATATATATATATATATAATTTTAATATATTCAGTGATACTTTTTTTCTGCTCTATTCAACAAGGAATCTTATATTTTGATTTTTTTCTAAGCCTCACAAATTACATAGCTAGCTATGAACCCTAAGTACTATATTTTAATTATCTGCTCTGCAATAATCTCTAAAGATAAGAAATTAAATTACATAGTTTTCAATAAGTATCATGCTTAGTAGCAGGAAAAAACAGTGTCACATTTCTAGGGTTCCAGTCATGAAATGGAGAGGGTCAGATGTCGATGAATGGGTATGTATGAAGATATCCTGTTCACCTTCGTCCATGAGCCACAAAATCTTATACTCTTCACCCTTTACGTTATCTCATATCTCCTTAGATTCAATGCGGAAAAGTACAGATATTTGCTTCTGTATCTTTTAAAAACTTTTTGATTGAGAATATTCATCTATGAACATACAGCAATTTGAACATAATTCCCTCCTATTATTTTCTCTTATCCCTCCACCCCTACCTCTATTTTACTGATCACTCTCTTCTTCCAAAGAGTCCCTATTGCATTTTGGTGTCTTTTTCATTTGACATCCTCTATAGATCATGATGGAATATTGAGGACCCAATATTATGCAGGACTTATATAGACAATGAATGTTGTTGTGAGGTAATAAATGGAATGACCACTTCATGTCCAGAAGACAGAGTTTCAAAATACTCCTCTTCAGCCTCTGGATCTTACATTACTTCTGCCTTCTCTTCTGAAATGTTCCCAGATCCTTGGAGGGAATGAAGACCTATCAGTTCCTGAGCACTCAACACTCACGTATTCTCAGCACACTGATGAGTTTTGAGTCTAGAAGTTACCTCACTGCAATCTGCCTAAAGAAGCTTCTCTGACCAAAGGAAAGAGCAGCTCCAATCCATGTGTCCAAACTGAAATACTTAGAGAGCAACTGGATGGCTACAACATAGCCAATTGATAGCAGTAGCTTCCTCCCTAGGGCCAATGACTTTACTATCATAATTTTTAATTAAGGTTTCAGTAGAAGGCATGAATTTCTCCCATAGACCAGACCTCAAATCTAATCAGAGAGGAGTTGTTTTAAATTCATAACAGTAATGTCATTATTGCACCAGTGGCCACATCTTGCCTTGCTGGTTATTTGTGTGTGTCAAGGGTCAAACACTTGTTCACACTATTGATGACTTTTCTCCCCTAACAGTTGCATAGTACTTTCCAGCACTCTGATCGCTAGCCAGCATGGAGGAGACTTTAATCCAGTTCTGTCTCAATTTCTTTTTTAAATTTTTTCTTTATTGACAACTTCTATATTTACATACAAAAAAATGCATGATATTTCCCTCCCCTGCCCCCATACCCCTTTAGAACTCCAATCTCCATCATATTTCTTAATGTAGATCAACCAAAGCATGTTGTGTCTTCAGCAGTAGGGTCTTATTATCTATTTCTGGTGGGCAACAAAAATCACTGGCAATATCTTGTATTATTTTGAGTCCTTCGGGGACCTTCCATGAACCAATAACTCACTGGGAGGTATCCCACCACTGACACTGGGATTTTTCTAAAACAACCTGTAGCTTCTAGGATGCAGCATTATTCACTCTCTCAGGGTACTTCTGAACACTCATTTTTATAACTTGCAATTAGTTAACATGTTTTTTTTTTTTCATAATACTTTTGATTTGGTTAACCATCCCCCTACCTCCTGCTCTCCTCCATCCTGTCCCCTGATCTCACTTAAATCTTTCCTTGCCTAGTTTCTGCTCCTCTACTTACATATCTAATATTCCCAATATCCCCTTCCATTAAACACTTCTCCTCACCCCCATCATGGGTCTTCTCTAGCTTCCTAGCTTCTTGTGTTAAAACATAAATGATAGATACATAGATGATAGATAGATGATAAATAGATGACAGATAGATATAGGCATAGATGATATAGATAGATATAGGTATATAGATATAGATAGATATAGATGTAGATGTAGATATAAAGTTTGGTTATTTGCTCTGATGACTACATGGTTAACAGAGAGGCAGTTCTCTGTTATTGTCCAGGAGTTACATAAAATACACTACCCCATTTCACTATCCTGGAGAAGACACAAGTTCAAAATATTGTTTCTACTGTATGCCTATTATATTTGCACTATGCTAACATTAATAATAATCATTTAACCAATACTAATTTGGGTACTATCTACAAACATGAAAGCACAAGTGTTATATTTCCTGTAGGACCTTAGGGTCTGAGTTTCTTATTTTATATTTTCAGTTTCCCTATTTGCTTTTCCTAAGACAAGATGTAAAGGAGTGTTGCTGAATAATTTACTTCTCTTGCTTTGAAAAATACTTGTGTAGTTCCATGTTTTTGAATTTTGTTTACAGTAAACCTGAATCAATTTCTCAGCTTGTTCACATGTGCCTAGGAAGTGAAGCATTTCTGAATAGAAAACAGGAAGATTACTTTCAGTGCAGACATACCTGCTCTCTGTGCTCAACTTTCTGTAGCCAATTACATTTACAATGTACGCGTGAGTAAACTATTGCCTCAGGAGAATAACTGGGCCTCGTGTTTGACTTTTCTTCATAGAGTACATTGAGGTAGAACAGTAGAAGATTAGGATTTTATTTTCTTTCAAACATTCCTTGGGTTATTCCTTGGCAGCTATGCAGATTAATTATTGCATGGTATTTAGGAATCACATGCTTGATTAGAAACAGTAATCTCTAAGTGTTGAAACGTTGGTGGTCTTCTGAAACTCTTCCAAATGCCATTTATATTTGTTAGTGGAAAAATATTAGTGTGAAATAATCCAAGTCATGGGCTTTTTCCAATTATTTTTGGAAGGGTTAGTGGTGTTTTATCTGCAGCTTTTTCCTATTTAAACATATTTTCATTAGATGAATTGGCCTTTACAGACAACAGATCTGTGAAAAAGAACATCAGTCTGCTTAAAAGATGAAGAAGAGGATATTGAAATTGGATCTGAAGAAATTACCAGTAAATACCAAAGTCTCAGTAAACTCAATTTATATTTAACATGTGTTAGTTTTTTAAATTGTTTTTTGAATCTCACTTTCACATAGATCTCCACAATTTACATATAGTTTATTTTTCTCTATTTTTATATTTGTCTATGCACACTTGTATGTATTTGTGCTTATCAAATACTTTAAAGTGTATCTGAGATAATCAACTTTCAGAGGAGCTTACTTTGGATAAAGGGTTGTGGTTTCAGTGCATAATACTATTGCTTTGACTCCACCCAGCATTTCCTGTGGATACAATAGCAACTGGAAGCACGAAATATTTGCAGATTCTACCAATGACAGAGAAGAGAAGGAGGAGAAAGTGGACCAGAGGTGTGGTTATTTCATTGCTCTCCAGCATCCAGTCTCTCTGTGCCTTCACTGGATAGAGCTAGTAATCATGGGTCCATAGACTATGTGGTTGTGCTTTGCTGCCTACAACTAACTCAGAGTAGAACAGATAAGAATAATTGCGCAAGTGACCAAAGCCAGCAATCCTTGTGATTTGGGTCAGGACCTTTCTGCAGGCTGCTGTCTGTTTTGTAATGTATTTATCCAACAGTGTCATGCTTTCATGCACTCTTGTCTATACCTCCAGAGAAACACTCTTTCTGCTGTTATCTTTTTCCCTGTTCTATATATGATAATCTATTAACATGTATGCTCAATGACCTTTTCTTAGTGGCTGAATGTTCGCTGTTTATAAATATAAGATTGGAGTTTATAAAGTTCAGTAAAGCCAACAAGTAAATATATGGAACTATCCTAGTATAACTACATTTGTGGCCCAGTTAAGCAAGTATAAAAATACAGAGTCTCTACCTCATAGCTGCTCTCAGCCAAATGGAGGATGTCCCTTTTCCATAATGAAAACTTTCCATTTTTTTCTCCATATTTCTAACATAATTAAAATTGAACTTTTAATCTCTTGACTGTTTTTAATGTTATATTTTAGGAACATACCTATTTATGATTTTGAAGTATCTGAATGTATTCACAAAACCATAAGTTAAAATTATATATATATATATATATATATATATATATATATATATATATGGAAAAAAACTATACATTTACATGTATATACTTCAGGTATATAAGGTATATATGTAATACAAAGAATTCTTGTTAATTATGGTCTTCATCCCTCAGAGTTTCAATATGTTTGCAAATATTCCTATTAGAAAATGATATCTGAAACACATTTGGTCTTAGGCATGTCTTAGAAGGAATATTTAGCCTATATATAATATTAAAAGGTGGAAACCTTACAAGGTCATTAAGTAATTAAAGAGGAGCTTGCATGGGTAGGATTAGTGAGATTATAAAAGCCTTTGACAGTGAGTTTGACCCTTTCACCCTTTGTTCTATGAAGTCAGTGTTTGTCTTCTCTGGAGCATGCCAGGTGGCAGAGAGGAGGCACTTAATGCAGAATATTAAGAAATAAAGAAACGTGAGACTTCTAAGCACAAATTCTGATTCCATTGTCACCAAGTTACTTAAACTCCATGTAGCACATGTTTATATAGAATGGACAATAATTTGATTTTATAATATTGTGTTGAAGTTTAGCAGAGCCAACATAGATAATGTCTTTGAAAACTATATTTTGTGAATTATGTGTTAACTGCTAATAGGCTTATTTTGTCATGTATGAAGATAGCTTTAAGTGAGTTTTATTCACTCAAGAAGTGCTTAATACCATACTGTGTGGGAAAATTCCATTCACTGAAAGTTGTAAACTATTTTACCAGCTTTATCAAAAGCAGCTGAGACAACTCACCAGAGAAGGCATGGGTAAGTGTCATCAGACACCCATCTGAGGTCTCCATCATACACCCGTGGTACCATCAATATGTAATAATGCATGAGGTCTTGTGGCTTCAGGGGGAGATAGAGTATATAGAGGGTAAAAGATCAAGGAACGATGATCTCCATCAAGGTCTTTCTTTGAAGTCTTCATGCTCTGTACTTAAGCCCTCACCCCAGTGGTGAGAGAGAAGCAACTACACAGGGGAAATCCAAACATAATGAGCCCCACTGATGTGCTGTTTTGTGGATTCCATACTCCTGGACAGGGACAAGAAGCCCCTTTAAGGAGCCATGGGAAAGTCATCATTCAGGATAGGATGATCTATAAGTAAGCCCTCATGCTGAGGCTGAGTGAGGAGTACCTGAGGAGTCATCTTGACAAAGGGAGGCCTATCAAAGTGACTGCTTTGGGAGCTCCATGTTCCAGTAAATAACTCTCTCCATGCTTTTTAACCCCAATAAACTCATTGGTTCACTGAACTGCTATTGTTAAAACTGTACTTTGGTCTGCTATCTGAGCCCCATTTGGAGTGAAGTCATGTGTCCATGTCTCCCAGAGGGACATTTCCTGTAATATATATGAGTATACAACAACGTGCTATGGAGATGGCTCAGAGGGTGAAACACTTATTACATGAATTTGTATCCCTGGTAACCATGTTGGGCATTGTGATGCAACCCTCTTATCAACAGTGTTGGAAAATGAGGAGACAGGAGGATCCCTAATACTTACAGGCCATAATCTAGCTACAAAATAATTCCTAGATTCAGTAAGTGAACCTGTCTTAAAAGCAAATAATAAATAAACAATAAATAAATAAATGTAGGAATGATTGAGGAAGATACCTGATGTCAACTCTTGGCCTCCACATGGACAAACACACACACACATGAGCATGCATCTTCACATGCACATATACCCCAACACAAATGAAGACACGTGCACAGGCCAAAAAAATCAGCAAAATGTTTCAATTATTAGAAAATTAAACATAACAAGATATGAATAAATATGCTTGGTCATAACTAGTTCTGTGCATTTCAGATACATGTGAACATATCTGCACATGGACAAGAGATACCACTTCTGTCCAGTTATTACATATGATATGACTAGTTTCTTTGAAGGATAATATATGTCTGTTGAATGCTCAATGACATGAGTGTCAGGCCCCATCATACTCTCCAGTTAGCAATAGAAACACAGTTTTAGAGAGTTAATGTGAATTTCTACTTTCTTTTATAAGAAAACAATGTGAGATTTTTATAAAAGATATAAATTTACAACTAATGAACCCAACCAAAAAGAAGAATGTATACAGCAGAGAAACTGACCTTTACTGTCAAAGGCAGGTATCATTATTACTGTAAGTAGTTCTCAATTATGGGGTTTTACATAGAAAAACACATTCTTTTCCTTATTTGGTTATGTGACTCATATAATAGTAAGTTCAGAAACTCCCCACTTACTTTATGAGTGTGCATGAATCTTTCTCCTATGTACACATTAAGTCCTGATCTGTAATTCAGACTACTTCCTGAAGTGTCCTCTCTCCTAACAAATGTTGACTACAAATTAAAGAATAACATGTGCTTTCAAGCCCTCTGTCTCCTTATGTTAGTGATCTATTATCACATGTGTTTTATCATCTTATTTCCATACCAAACACTATCCTAGTAATTTTGATTCATTAGAGATCTGTTTCTTATAGAAATTAATGAAACACAAAATGTACTTGTATATACTGTGATTGGAGAAAATTATCCAAGTGAATCTTGAATTTTTTTTTTTCTTAAATTTTGTGTTAAGGGAGCTAGTTGGGGAAAAGCATAAGAGAAAATGGTAAACTGGAACTGGCATAAATGAAACAGTGAACATATTTTTCAGACCTAGTTGACAAGCAAGTACCGTTTTCAAATGTCAAAATACTTATTTTCATTATTGGTAAATTATAGCTGCACTTAATAGCAGAAAAGGTAATTTATTATAGATGTCTTCTGGTGTTAGGATACATTTTACAATATGCCTGTTATCATGGTTCTGTACTTATTTTTTCTTTTTTCTTTACTTTTGAGACCTTTGAAAGAACATGGCTTATTTTTGTACCTTTTGAAACGTTGATTAACTTTGGTGGCATATAAAGAAAGACAGTAAAGTCAAGTAACCATAGTTGAAATCCACTAAAAATTAATATAGAAAACTTATTTCTTCTTATCATTGTATTTATTAATGATGCTACTTAAGGACCTGCAAAATAGAAGAGTTATCAGAAGAAAAGACATCAACAGATGCCAGCAGATTGGGTTGAAAGACACAGTTTAAAGGAAATTATGACAAAGTATGTTACGGTAATTAAGTCCACCTTTCTCTTCAGAAAGGAACACTGCATAGTTGCCCTTGTCATCTTGCAATTTATTTCCCATGACATGTGTATGTTATTGACCTAAAGTTCAAAAATATTCAAAGAAAAGCTTTCAACAACTGTCACTCATTGACCCATATCATGGTCTCCTGCAGTTCAGGCCCTGCATGCTCTTCTGGTATATAGTATACAAAATCCAATTTAACATATTCTTTGATTAACCCAATGACATGAATAAACCTAGTCATCATTAGAAAATAGATTGAAAATAACATTGGCCATTTTTTCTATCCCTCAAGAACTATTCAAAAACAAACAGATGAAATCAAGCTTCCAAAAATTAGCTCAATGTTTCCAAACAAACCAAATGATCCATCCTTAATATACTTGTGATAGATTTGGGTATACTCTCCCCATCCATTTGTTTTGTCTAAAAAGTCATAAATGTTTATGATGCAGGGAAATCAACAATTGATGAACATTTTCCTCAAATTCTATCAGGAATGACTTCTATAGACAATCTGCTTTACAAATACATTAAGCTACTTCCAAGCAGAAAAGTATTTTTCCTTGGACTTTCTACTTTCAATTTTGAAGGAATTGTGAAATCCCATATATATTGCAAAACACTTTTTGATATAATTTTTGTTTTGTTTTGTTTTGTTTTGTTTTTCGAGGTAGGGTTTCACTCTGGTCCAGGCTGACCTGGAATTAACTATGTAGTCTCAGGGTGGCCTCGAACTCTCAGCGATCCTCCTACCTCTGCCTCCCGTATGCTGGGATTAAAGGCGTGCGCCACCACGCCCGGGCTTGATATATTTTTAATATAAATTATTTTCATGATGTCCATTAATACAATTAGTAATCTTCCCTTATCCATTAGAGATATGTTCTCAGACCCTCTAATGGATATCGTACCAGTGATGGTTGGTATCAATCCTATATGCACCATATATATATATATATATATATATATATATATATATATATATATATATTAAATTATACATAAGAGAATAGCAATAATAGATAATAAAACAGAACAATTATAACAATACAGGATAATAAAAATTGGGAATGTAATCTTTTTCACTCAAAATATTTTGTTGTGTGTTACCCACTGTATTAGAGTTCTCTAGGGAAACAGAACCAATAGAATGAATTATATTAAAAAGGGAATTTATTGGATTATTTTATGATAGTCCAATAACAGTTGCAAGTCCGAGAATCAAGGAACCCAGCAGCTGCTCAGCTCATGTGGCCAGATGCCTCAGCAGTCTCAATCTGCTACTGTAGGCCTGGAGGCCTCCTGAGGAGTTGCTGGTTTTCAGTCCACAGGGGTCTTCAGTTAACACTGGTCTTCAGTCCGCACTGGTCTTAAACCCACACTGGAAGGCAACAAGCATCTCCAGCAGCCAGGTGGAAGGAAGGGAGTCTTTTCACCCAGAGCTTCCTTATATAAAGTTCCCATTTGAGAGGGGCCACCCATTCTGGGGGAAGGGCTCACTCTGGGGGAAGGAATTCCTCCTTCCATTAATACTTCCTGGAAGCAACCTTGGAGACCCCCCAAAAAGGGATTTCTGTGGATTTCTAAACAGATCAAGTTGACAACACCTTAACCATCACACCCACTGTTACTGAGATTATGTGGGATGATATAATCCTACATGGTAAAATAAAGTGAATACCCATTACTAAGTAAGTGAACCCAAGGGCTGTAACACAGCAGCAGTCAATCATATGACCTAGGAGATACTAAATGAAAGAAGATATAGTATAGATATACTGGGTAAAGTGCAGGCAGAATGGGGGTAGTGTGAGATTCCATTACAATACTTTAGGACAGCACATGATTTAAAACATAGAAACTGTTTATTTTTTATTTTTTAAAGAAATTTTTAGTTTATTTATTTATTTGAGAGTGACAGACAGAGAAAGGCAGACAGATAGAGAGAGAGAGAACCAGAGAGAGAATGGGTGCTCTAGGGCCTCCAGTCACTGCAACAAACTCCAGATGCACGTGCCACCTTGTGCATCTGGCTTACGTGGGTATTGGGGAATCGAGCCTCAAACCGGGGTCCTTCAGCTTCACAGGCAAGCACTTAACTGCTAAGCAATCTTCACAGCCCTGAAACTGTTTATTTTTGAATGTTTCATTTAATATTTTCATACCAAAAGGGACCACAGGCAACTGAAACTACAGGAAGCAAAGTCATGGATAAGGAGGGACTACTGCTATATATGCTAAGTGTAAACATGTGTACATATGGAAAAGCTGTATGTGGCCCAAAGAAGTAAGTGATAAAAATAACCTCACTTCTCTTAACACTTATGAAAGGTATGGAAGGAACTGTAGCTATCAGGATTTTGATGCGAAGTAGGCAAGTGTTGTCTGTCGTTGCATGGGGAAAGTTGGACACTGGAAATGGTAAGTAAGAAGACAAAACAATGCAGGCCACTGACATAATTATCTAATTTTTAACTCATTACAGAAATTATAAGCAAAATTTTGTTTTTTATCCTAACTTCAAAGGATAATAAATCTCCTTTGAAACTAAAAAAAAAAAAAAAAAAAAAAAAAAAAAAAAAAAAGAAAAAACACTTAAATGTGTATTTACTTTTTCCTTTTTTCCCAGTTAACACTGGGAAGCATTTCTGTATAAAGATGCAAATGAGATGGGAAAAGAGGGTTCCCCACACCCCTAAAAGGGCAGCTCCACAGAAAAATCATAGAAATGATACAATTGTAAAAGTGGTTCATGGCAGTCTGCTTTAACCCATGTATTTTTCTTTTTTTAATGGGGAACTTTAATATAAGAATATACAGTTACTTGATTGCTTTCCTCTCTCATTTTGTTGCCTCTCTCCCAAGTACCCATTCTCTGAGGACTTTCCTTTTTCAAGGCAATCCTTCCTTCATGGCAAAATGTTGATGGGCTCAGAACCATGCTGACTCTGAGTCCCCAGAGATCCTCAATCTTGGGGTTCTAGGCTGAAGGACACTAAATTTGTTTCAGCCTCTGTAGACCCAGAGCTTCTCTTAGACCACATTTGTTTCTACTCAGCACCTGTGCTTTGGATACCTGCACTTTTCTGCCTCAGATAGAAACCCAATGGGACCTGCTGTCTTTCTAGCCTGTAGCTCCTGTTTCTGAGGAGACCTGCTGATATTCTCACCACCTCTGGCTCCTGGTCCTATGGGACCTGTTATTGTGCAGACAACACTTTGGTATCCAAAGCCTGTCAAGGACTGAGATGTAAGACTGTCATATTATCTTGGACAGAAGCCTGCTGCCACCAAAAGTTAACTATAACTACCTTGATATCCTTTTTGGTAAACCCACACCAGGAGGCCAGCTTCTGTCCCAGTGGTTGTTATACTCTTGTGTAAATAAATCATTGCTAGTTCGCTCTTCACTGTGTGTCCATTCTGCTTTTTTGGATGGATAGACAAGGACCCTGAAAAAAAAGAGTACACCATTTCACAATGGTCCATTTAAAAAAGATTTATGAAGGCTGGGAAGACGGCTCACTGGTTAAGGACACTTGCTGAACAAGCATGAGGATCTGAGAGACTACCTGAGTTTGATTCCCCAGCACCCACGTAAACAGCTGGGCATGCTCACTCAGATCTGTAATACTAGTACTGCAGAAGTGGAAACTGACAATTAAGGGTTGAGCGAGAAACTCCTTCTCAAGAAAGCATTTGCATGAGTGACAAAAGGAGGACACCTGACCTTCTCTGGACTCCCATATGCATATGCACAGACTGTAAGCATCTGTGTGCACATACATCACACACTATGCACACCAAAAAAAAAAAAAAAAAAAAAAAAGCTTTGCTTAATGGTGAACATAGCCATGCACACCTGTAACCCCTGAGGGTGGCAGGGATTGGAGGATTACTGGATTCCCCTGTTCAGCCTGTACACATGCAAGACAAGGAGCACCAGATTCAGTGAGAGACTTTTTCTCAGGGAAACAAGATAGAAAAGCAATAGAAGACACATGCCTTCTTCCTCTGGCTTCTGCATGTGTGCTTACAGGGTGCAGTCATCTCCACACACATGTGAATACCACACACACACACAAATACAGAGAGTAAAGAAAGAAAGAGAGAGAAAGAGATTTGTGGTTACTTGCATGTAATGCTGAAATAATGATATGATAGAATTTATGAGTCATAAATATTTTTTCTGAATCACATAAGTGCTGGTTCAAATAATAGATCTACCCTCATGTCAACTCTATTCTCTTTCTTCTTCAACCTTTAATATTAGCCTTGTATCTCCAAATCTAAAATCAGCTATGGAAAAGATCACACTGGCATTTGACAAGGTGTTATGTTCACCTATTTGGACATTAGCATGTTCATAACTATGATATTCAACAAATGAACCTTGTCTGTTTTCTACATTCGGAGGTATGGAATTGGCAACACTAAAAAAGTATATGTGTTGTGCTGTTTGACTGCCCTAAGAATTCACTTTTATGCTGAGGTTGTTTTGATGCATATTAGTCAAGATGAGTTGTGAAATGAGCAAACTACTAATACTTTTTGGCACTGTGATTAAAAACCAATGCCAAAAATATAGTCATATTAAAAGAAAATAAACAGGAGGAATCTTATATACTATTTTTACATTCACACATGTGTTGTGGTCCTAAGTTGTTCATGCTAGACAAGATTTTATTGATGACTGTATATATGAGTAGATATAAGGAGATGATCAATAGTTTGATTGATGGACATATGCTGAAAGATATATACAGATGAAATATTCACACAATGTTTACAAACTTGGAATGACACAACACCAGTTTTGTCCTATTGAAAAAATAATTTTTTACTTGATCATTTATGCTTTGGTTTTTATCTACTTCAAACTTTATTTTTTTCAGAATAACAAATACTAAATTAAATTAATGCAGACTGTTTCTAGCTCACTGTGTGCATTTTTGACACAATTGTAAATATTTAGACTTTAAAAAATAATTCCAAACCAGGCATGGTGATGTACACCTTTAATTCCAGCACTTGGAAGGAAGAGGTAAGAGGATCACCATGAGCTCGAGACCACCCTGAGACTACATAGTTAATTCTAGCTCAGCCTGGGGTAGAGTGAGAGCCTACTTAAAAAAAAAAAAAAAAACAGCAATAATAATAATAATAATAGTAATAATAATTCCAGACAAGTGTTGGACAAGTCACCACTCTCTTTAACCTATTCCTACCAGTCTATATTTAATCATGGTCAATTATCTTAGCCAGGAAAAATGGAATAACAGAGTTGGTGAGATTGCTCAGTGTTTAAGGTACTTGCCTATAAAGCCTAAGGATCTAAGTTTGATTGCCAAGTGCCCACACAAACATAGATGTACAAACCAGTGCATGCCTCTGGAGTCCTTTGGCAGCAGATGGAGGTCCTTGTGCTCCCATTCTCTCTGTCTCTCTCTCTCTCTCTATCTCTGCTTGCAAATAAATAAATAAATATTAAAAAAAAAGAAAAATGGAAGAGAAGTAAAATTTGAAATACTTCTTAATTCCATGTTTTATTGAAGAAAACTCCCTATCTCCTTCCTTCTTTTCATTTGCCTAGATTATAAATCTCATTCTAAGAGGATATAAAAAAGTCATATGGAAACCTACTTTTCTGGATAATGGAACACTCAGAAGCCATAGATTGTTACTAGAAAATTTTCAGTGCCAGGGATGGGATACCTTATAATGAGTTCTTGGCCAGGGAGGTCACAGATACCCCCAAAACATTATAGGCCATTGCCGAAACCCTTGGTTTCCCACCAGGAATAGATAGTAAGACCTTATTGCTAAAGACTCCACATACTTGGGTGGCAAGTTCACTGAGAAATCCTGCTGGAACTGAGCTGAAAGTCTCCTTCATGAGGACCAGCTGACAGAAAGTTGGAAAAAGCTACACTGCATGCAGTTCAATGGGAAAGAGAAAGCACCATTGACGGTGCTCAACAGTGAACACTGCAAGCTTTAAATTTGGCCAGCCAGGCCAAATGAGCCAATGGGTGCAATAGTGGCATGTCTGTTATGGGGGAAACAAACAGCTCTCTAATTGGACTGGAGGCCCACTCCATGGGAGGGAACACATCCCTGATACTGAAAACATATGACAGGGGTAGTCATGAGTCCTAAGGGTGTAATGTCTGCTGGTGTCTCACTAAATGTATATACTATGCTCACCAAACTGCCCAGTAAGCACTTCCCTTAATGTTCATACTCATATATTAATGCTACTCTTACTTTTGGTTAGAGAACCTTCTCTTTTCAGATGGGGGCAACATTGGGATAACTCAGAAGGCACCATGGTGCTGAGAAGAAGTGACAGAGGAGTGCTCAGCACTGAAACATCTCAAACCTACCTTCCAAGGTTCAGGGGAAGAGGGGGGCAGAAAGAATGTAAGAACCAAAGGAAGAGTAGGACTCCTTACAATGTGCTCCTCCAGGCACAAAATGGCCTGGATATCCATGACCTCACAGTGCCTGACACTACTTACCTAAGACAAACATAATAGGAGGAAAAGATCATGACATCAAACTAAAACAAGAGACTGATTGAGAGGGGGAGGGGATATGATGGAGAGTGAAGTTTCAAAGGGGAAAGTGGGGGCGGGGGAGAAGGGAAGTACCATGGGATATTGTCTACAATTAAAGAAGTTGTCAATTAAAATAATAATAATAAAAAAGAAGATACAAAAAATTTCTCAGATATTTTAAGACTATTTAATATTTGCAGACTGTGTTCTCTCTTAGTACCCACCTGTGTATTTTATTCTTCACTTATTGCACTGACTGTAGCTAGCCACCTGCTCTTCAAATCATGGAGCTAGATTTGACACTTCTCAGCTCCTATTGAGTAGTGAATTGTCAATGCCCATATATTCTCCCTGTATGTTTCATATGCATATAAATAAATAAATATATATATATATTCTGCACATAAAGTACAAAAATTAAGGAAAGGGTAATCTCTTGCTCACTAACTAGTTTCCCTGGATTAGTTATAAGTCTGTGCAGTAACTACTGGCCAAAGCAAGAAAGAAACTTCCCTGTGTGACTGAGGCTGCCAGCAGTAACATATGGCTATAAAAACCAATGTTTCCTTGCTTTCATGCTTGACCCTTCTCCCTAACCTGAGTTGTTCATTTCCCTGTCTACATCTGTATGGCCAGATTGGTAGTAAATGTATAGAGTGAAATGCTTTCAGATTCTGACTCTATACTCAGGTACTATAAGTGGGACTTATATCCACTCCAGTTCATATCAATGGCCACATCAACCCTTCATTTTGATTCTAGTTCAAATAACATTTCCTTCACAAATTCTCAAATCCATACACCTTTGTACACCCAATTTATTTCCCTCTTGATAGCATTAAGTACACTTCACAACCATTATATGTTTAGTTCTTTATAATACTAGCTATATTATAACTGAATGATAATCACTTTTGGCCAACACGTGTTTTTATAACAATTAGAATTTAGAAAAAGTAATAAAAAATACTTTTGAATAAGTCAAAAGAAGATGAAACAACAATTGTACTAGGGCATGTATCTATGAATAGAATGGATACTAATGGAAATGTCAGCCTATGAGGCATTGTAATTCCTCCCTTTTGTGGCAAGTTCTTTCTGAGCAAAAACCTCAGTTTCACAACTTTCACCCATAGTAAAGGCCATAGAACATCTACTGCAGCTTGCTTATATCCTATTCATGCTCCTTTCAGGGATGGGAATATATTCTCTACTTCATGAGCCATTTCATGGGTGCTGTACTGGAAGACTCCATTCATCAATAAGGCATGCCACCCCATACTACATAAAGGAAGACACACACCCTGTGATTCCTCCTAACATTGTTCTCTCAGACAGCTTGATTTTGGTTGCATGTCTTCTTACTCATTGCAGGAAGCATACAACAACCACTAGAGCAAGGAAGAATACCAACCCATATCATTTTAGGAAAGATAGCGATTAAATGCATGTCTTATCATCTACAGCAGAGGCCCTACAACTACTCCTCCTCTACTTATGTTTGGTTCTGTGGGACCCTGTTCAGGCAAACATTGTGCTGTGTGACTTTTCCTGGGCAAATTTGAATAAATATTTATTCACCAAAAGTGTGGTAATGATGAGAGAACAAACAATCCCAAACAAATCTAGCTTTGGGAAACAATGATTTTTGTAGAGCACAGATGAGAGGTTATTTCTAGGAGTCTGGGCAACTCAAAGTCCGATGCATCACTAACAATCCCACCCCAGCATTGATGACTCACAAAAACTATATCCCTGGAGCTCAGTGCTTCACTTCCACGCAGCTTACTCTGAAGTGTCACCCAGCAGATATTTAATACTTTTATGATCTTGGGCTGGGGCTATTGGGCTTTATGAATTTTTTATTTTTCTGTGAGCTACATGAGATTTGTAAGTTTTGTTAGCTTCCTAAGACTTATGAGTAACCCTCCTCCTTTTAAGAGGGAATATTTCAATTCAGAAGAAAATGTTATACAATATATCATTCCCATCTTTAGATAGCCTCATTATAAAATATTTTAAGCAGACAGTAACTTTCTGTGAAAAACTAAAATTCGGCTGAGGAGATGGCTTAGCAGTTAAAGATACTTGCTTGCAAAGCCTGACAGCTAGTGTTCAATTTTCCAGCATCCATATCAAACCAGATGTGAAAATTGGTGTAGACATCTAGCATTCCTTTGTAGTGGTAACACTGATATGCCATCCCCCAAACATGTTCATGTAAATGGATAAATAAAATATTAGAAAACTAAAATTTAGAAATCAAAAATTTTAAAGACAAGAAAATAATAGAATTTAAGCAATGGTTAATGTTATATGATGAAGGACTACTGACTTTTCAAACATATTATACTCCTTTGGACAGAACACAATGTCAGATAGAACAATAAAGTTAACAAAAAGAGCACATACATAGTTAGCTTTCTTGGACAGATGTAGATTATAAGATGAAGTGTTTTATTTCAAGCTTATAGATTCCAGGGAAGCTTCATGGTAGAGGAGGAAGCTGGCTGTCTCCATCATATATCCATAGCAGAGAGAGAACATAATCACTGGGTGATTCTGGATACACAAGGCTGAACTCTACCCTAGGTTCTGCCCCTGGTGACATAATTCCTCCAGCAGGGCTCCATCTCCCAAAGATTCTACTAGGTTGAGACTAAGCAGGACACTTAATCATAAACACCTGAGGCTATGAAGATGTTATATCCAAACCACCACAGTGTATGTGTGTGTGTACACATTCATGTAGGTGCATATGAACGTGGAGGTCAGGGATCAACCTCTGGTGTGCACATCTACCTGTTTGGAGACAGGATCTCATTTACCTGGAGCTAGCCAAATTGACTATACTTTCTAGCCAGTAAGCCCAAGGACTCTTCCTATATCCATCTGTCCCCTCTAACCGTCCCCCATTGCAATCTTTTATTTGCTCTTTTATTCCAGTGACTCCTGGAAAGTATCTTGAACATTCTATTGAAAATATTTTAAAAGAGACAAACCTATTTTAAGATTCTTTTTTGAAATTTGCCCATTGTTTCTAATTACTAAGTATGCCATTTTCTTAAGGGTACAGCATGCAAAATGATGTCCTATGACAACAGAGTGAATAGATGCAATGATTATACACCTTCATTCTTGAAGCACATAAAATAGTGTCAAAATTTATTTTGTGAGGAAATTAGGAAATGATTTCATGCCAAGTTCCTTATGATAATTTTAGGCTTATTTAAAATGTTTTCTCTCATGCACACAAATATTACAATGCATTTTCATGAAGTTATATTTATTTACAACAACCAGAGTCAAACAACATAGAAAAGCATGATGGCAGAAGACCTAGCCCATTATGAATGATATAGTTTATCAGTCAGAGTTTAATCATCAAAACAACAATTAAGAGAATTCTGGGGTCTGGGGGAATAGCTTAGTGGTTAAGGCCCTTGCTATGAAGTCTACGGACCCACATAAACCACATGCACAAGGTGGCACATGTGTCTGGAGTTTGTTTTCAGTGGCTGGAGGCCCTAGAATGCCCATTCTCTCTCTCTCTCTCTCTCTCTCTCTCTCTATCTCCATCTTTCAAATAAATAAAACATTAAAAACATATAATTCTGGGAATAAGATGTTTACTTTGGAAATGAATACATGCACAAAAAGTGACAAAGTTAGAGAAAGAAAGGTCTCCAAGGAAAATAAAACAGTATAGACTTATGTACACTACACTAAAGCAATAGTGATGGGGGGGGGGGGTTTGAACTCTCATAAACATCCTAGAAGCTATGGATTTCTGGTAGCCCAGAACACCCAACAGAAAGATATCTCTGTGAGGTCAGAGAAAGAAGTTACCTTTGAAGCAACTAATAATAAATAAATAAATAAATAAATAAATAAATTTTTTTTTTTTTTTAATAGCTTTAGAAGCTATTGGGCAGTGAAGTCTGTATCTGGGAAAACAACCCAGAAGTCCACACCCTCTGGAAAAATCTGTACACACCTGCCTATCCATTATAACAACCTATGATAATGACTTCTTCACTTATTCTGTTTTAATTTTGTGCCTACTCCTATTTAGGCTAACACTAAACCAGAGCCACATATAGAAGGAGATTTGAGAGAAACAGTGTCCAGATCTAGCCTTTAACCAGTTCAGAACAAATGTATAAACTTATCAAAAATGTGAATGTAATAATAGACAGGTATCATTGTGTTCATATTGTCACCAATATAATTAGGATCCACAGGTACCTGATTCACTGACATATTATTATTATTATTTTAATGTTGCATTATAATGATTTTTGTTTAAGAAATATTTAGAAAGCATTAGTATATCAAAAGTGTGCTGGGGAATACAGCAATCAACTCAAGAACAATGTTTGCTTTTAATTTTGTCAAAATTTTGCTATATAGCCCAGGACTGGCCTGGAACTTGTGATATTTGTGCATCATGCCTTGCTCTCACTACCACATTAAAAGACTAAAAGCCAAATTTCTTGATACATGTAAGTGGCATTCTTATGCTTAGAGTAAAACAACAGGCAGTGATGTCAGTACTTTATGGCCATGAAGAGAGCAAAACATGGTAAGGACCTTGAGCATGGGAGATGCTAGTGTACAGACAATAAGAGAAAGCCTTTCAGATGTACCATGTGACCAAGAAGGGGAAGCAAATGAGCAGGTGTGAACTCTGCATATGACCAAGTGACCAGCAAGCAGTAAAGCGTAGGAGGGGATACATTTATAACTTCCAACAAAATAAAAGAAATATGAGTGTGGTAGACTATTCTAATGAAGAATGGAACAAGAATGCTGGAAACTAGAATGAGCCAGTTTAACAAGTGTCATTGGACAACTTATAGTGCTCTCATTTATGAAAGAGCCTAAAGCAAAGTCTGTTTTAATTGTCAGACTCCCTATTTACTCAATATATCAAAATGTAGCCTCACATCAAGCATTCAAGATTAAAAATTATTTTATGGACTCAAAAATCCAGATTTATACATAGATACTAAAAAGTTTATATAATAAAATGTTAGCCACTAATAGCCTTTTGTTGACATTTTATTTGTTTCTTTATTTTACTTAGGACCTCAATGACAGCATTAAAACTAACATTTAGTTGCACGTGGTGTTGCGTAACTTTAATCCCAGAACTTTGGAGACAGTGGGAGGAGGATCAAGGTGAGTTCTAGGCTACCCTGAGTCTACATAGTGATTTCTAAGTCAGCCTGGGTTAGGATGAGACCATACCTCAAAAACAACAACAACAAAAAGCTAACATTTTAATGGAATGTGGTTAGGATTTAAATTTGCTTGCTATTCAGCTGTAGTAACTTAGCAAATGTGTCTTGTATTTCAATTAGAATTTTCACTAGGTGACAAGTTTCTGGATCACACAGAAGAACTTTTATCTTCCTACTTACCCCAATTACTCAAGGTAACATCCACCATTCTCCTTCTAGTTTCTAAAATATGGTATAAATGATGAAAATACAAACAATTAAACTTATAATCAATTCAATTATAATAGGTATCCTAGGCTGAATTGCATAAAGTTGTCATCAATTCTAGATGACCATAATTATAACTTAATTTATGAGACTTTTATGGTTTGTTGATGTGTCTAATTATATAGAAGTTGGCCAATAGTATTAACTAAACAGCTGTGTTTTCTCATTAAGATCACCATGCTAATAAAATTATGTGGTTCTAGAGTATCTTGTCAATTGTAGATTAAATCACACTTTAGTTTGCATTATCACTTGAAAATGTATTACTTTTAACTTAAAAGCAATGCTCTCATGCTCAAAAGAAAGGAAACAGCATTGTTTATTAAGAAAGTTTCTCTAGTGAGCTTCCCTGACAACATTGGGAAGGAAGTACTCTTAGAATTCACCAACCACCTGACTCAGTAAGGTTGGAAGAGCAGAATAAGAATCCATCAAGTCTCTTGTCATCTCTCTGAAAGCTGAATTAGTAGACAGGAAATAGAAGTAAAGTAAAAAATATACAGGGATAGCATTATATCCAATCATATTGCATATCTTAAATTTTATTTTTTTTTAATTTACAAGGGACTGGGAAGAATAAATTATCCATGAAGTATGTGGAAACTATTGTGTAAACTTGACTTTCCATGTTCTGATCCCAGAAGCTCTGATTAGTCAGACAAACACATGCAATATCCATAGCTTCTGCAAACCCAAATACAATAAAAACAGTATAATATATGAAGTTTTTCCCACTGAGCATTTGTATGAATCCAAATCAAACCCAACTCATTGCATTTTTATAATCAAACTAAGCTGATTATTTTAAACATTTTCAAACTATGTTCATACTTCTGAAAGAGTAAAAATAATCTCCCCTTCCCCACATTACACTATCAGTGAAACACTTATACTTTAAACCTAGTTACTGTGGTTTTTAAAAAAAATCTGTGTGACCAATGTAATTATGGCAATAATGATAGAGAAACAATCATGTGGCGGAAAAATAATTGTAGCACCATAAAGCTTGGTTGTCTTAACATACTACATGAAATTAGTAAAATCACCAAATCCTCAGAGAAAAACAAGCAAAGAATAGACAAAAAAACTAATAAAGGAGAAATGGCTGAACTGTTAAAGCACTTGCCTACAAAGCCAAAGTCAAAATCAAACCCTGGTTTGATTCTCCAGGACCCAAATAAGCCAGCTGCACATGGTAGTATATGCATTTGGAGTTCATTTGCAGCAGCTGGAGGCCCTGGTGTGCCCATTTATTCTCTTGCTCTCTTTCTTTCTCTCAAATAAAAAAAAATAGCTAATAAAAAATAGGAGTTCTTAACTATACATGAAGATCAAACTTAATCTTTTCCTGCCTCTCTCTCTCTCTTTGTCTCTCTCTCTCTCTCTCCTCTCATCTCTTTTATATTATCTATCTTTTTCTTCCCTCACCTTCCTAGGTGCTGACTTATAACTCCCAGTACCAGCATGGGGTTAATTTTCACAATGAGCTGTTGATCCGAGACACCTACAAGGTTTCCCAAAAAAGACAGATTTCTGTCAGAGTTCTTGATGACCCACCAAAGGTTAATGGTAAGACCCTACTGTCGAAGACAGCATACGCATGTGAGACCAAACATAGACAGACCTGGTCAGAATCTGGAAGAGTGTCAGTCCCCAGACAGATAGCTAGTCTAGTGCCAGAGGGTGCTACATGAGCAACTGGGCGGAAATGGCCAACATCTGTCCAAACAACTTGCAGTCTAAGATACCTAGCAGGAAACAATCTGATGTAATGCTCAAACAAGTGCAGTAGTGGCACACAACCATGGTAGGTAACCAACTGCTCTTGATTTGGCTAATAGATCCACTCAGTGGAATGGAACTCATTGCTGGAACTGGGAAATAGGTCCCAACCATGTACAAAAAAGGAGCTCAGGAGCTCAGTCTCCAAGATCAAGATACCACCAAATGTGGGCTAGAAGAGGGCCTACGCATATAAAATTCCCTCCAAAATATCTATGGCCATCTCATCTATCTAATACTAACTTCTCTCTCCATTGGAGAATTTGCTTATCTTTTTCAGATGGACAACGAACCTGAAGGGAGGATCAGCCAATCACACCTCACCAGGGCTCCAGCTGAAACCACAGAGTAATGTGGAGGAAGGGCAAGAGTTCAGTGCTCTTGGGGATCACAACACCAGAAAAAGGTTGAAGAAGATAAGCACAGAGAACATCTAACTACCACTAAGCCAGATATCCAGAGACACAGAGGCTCCCAAAACCTCATCACTGAAGTAGAGCTAAAATGACCCCAATGTGGCTCAGGGAAATTTGCGGAAAAGGGGGCTGAAAGAATGTTAGAGCCACAAGTTGGGGCATTATGCACAGAGACTTGGCCTATCCCCCATATATCTTGACTACCCACTCAATGCGTGAACCACATTCCCCATTGATGAGGGTCCCTTTGGAAGAGGGAGGACAGGGAGGAGCACAATGGAGTCACCATTATGAATGTAAGATTAGAATAATATAAATAAATAATAAATTATTTTTTAAAAAAAAAAAAAAAAAAACATTAGGAACCAGCATTACCCATGACATAATTTTCTTCTCCCACCTGCATCTACTCATGTAGTACTCCATGTTGGAGTATTATCCCTCCCCAATTAGTAGATTTTGTTGAATCTTTTTTACCAAGCAAGCACATGCTACTGAACCAGTAAATTCCCTCAGCTCAACAATATCAGGGTACTACTGCAGAGAATTTTTTTTTTTACCCTCCTGATCATGTAGCCTTAGGATCTCATATCCTTGATCACATTTTTCAAATTGGAAGTAGAAGGGAAAGGATTACCTAATCAAAAAAATCAAGGCTAGAAACTCTTGTGGTACACATGCTTTCTCTTTTTTTTGGAGGGAGAATTGTCCAGAGCACTACATTAAGGTATGCTCCTTGAAAGAGGGACTCTGAGAGTGAGTTCTCGCCACCTAGTGTAGTTGGGATACTTCCAGCATTACTATAGGGTCTTATCACATTTCCAATGGTATTTCCTGGATTCTATGGTCTTATTTACTAATTAACTGATAGAATACTGATTGTGCTCCTTAAAGAAAAACAAAAAGAAAATCTCTCACAAAATCCCCATTGAGGAGGGACTCTTTGGAGGGGGGAGGTCAGGGAGGAGGCTACCAGAGGCACCAACATGAATGTTAAATTAAAATAAATAATAAAAAAATACAAGAGGTGGCTGGAGAGATGGCTTACCAGTTAAGGTGTTTGCCTGCAAAGCCAATGAATCCAAGTTTGACTCTCTAGGACCCACGTAAGCCAGATGCACAAGGGGCACATACATCTGTAATTTGTCTGCAGTGGCTGAAGGCCCTGGCATGCCCATTCTCTCTCTCTCTCTCTCTCTCTCTCTCTCTCTCTCTCTCTCTCAAATAAATAAAATAAATAATTTTTTTTAAAAGAACACAAGATATATTTTAAAATGAGAAATATAATGCTTAGTTAGTACTCATTGGTCTTCAATTCTCACCCATGTTTGTGTCTCATATACAACTCAATGAAAAATACTAAATGAGTATTTTTACCTGTGTAATTTTATTAAATGTCAGAAATCCAATATAAAGTATTTCTCATGTATATAATTTTTAAAAATTTTATTGCTATGTCTAATATTTGTGTGTTGTGTAAACTTGTTAAAATAGATATTACTGTTAACTAAGTTAAATTAAATTAAATTAATCCAGACATTTAAACACATGAATATGTATCTGCACAGTATATCATAGTCAAATCAAATTACAGGTGACATAAATTTTAAAGAAAAGGAACAACATCAAATGCAATATAACCTAGTTGAGACTTATTTAAATCATTTTTATTTCAAAGATAACTTAATCTTCTAAGAACAGGATTTTACTATCTTAAATTCAAAGCTGTTTGAGTCTTATTATTTTTTTCTACTTCTTTTCTTTTGTCTTCAGTTTTAATATAATAAGTGGGTATATTTCTGCCTGGCAAAATTTCATTATGTCTTGCTTTGATGAGGATCATTGCAATTTATACTAGTTTTAAGCCTCTGATAAAGTACTTCAATCTCTCTCAGCTTAATAAATATGCTAATATGTATTATAGGAGGAAATAAAATGTAAGGATACTAGAATATATTTTAATATAGAAAAGAAGTCATATATTCTTTCTTTTCATTTCCCCCTCACTATCTATTAGAAATTTCTCTGGAGAAAATCTAGGATTATTTTAAGTAATTTTAAGTACTTAAGTCAACAGCAGAAACATTGGTTACATCCACAGGCATTTTATTTAAGGTTTTTACTGAGTAAGTGACTAGAGTAAAGCAAAATACATGCCTGAGGGAAGGTCAGACATGGACTGTATCCTTGGTATACTCATCTTTACAATGCTGCAGAACTATATTCTGATGATTAGCAGCACAGGATGACTTGATGGATTTTAAATCATATACCTAAAGAATCAATGAATGAAATTTAGAATATTGTTGTCTTATACAATTTTGTTAAGAGATATATGATTAATTTAAGATAATGTTGACCTTAAAATATCAGACCCAAAAGCTATAATGTTAAAAATGCTACATTTTCACACATCTCTGTGGTTTCTCTTTTTCTATCATTTTCCAATTCATATACTTTATCTATTTGTTTCTTTTACTTTTCTTCACTTGCCCATGCTGTCTATATTTACAAACGTGAATGACTACACATATGCAGTTAAAGTTAGACTTTAGAGTAGATTTCACAACCCGCAAATAAATCTCAGTACTGACAGGAGCATTGGCTCTCACCTAGGGCAAGTTCTTTAGCATCTAAATGCTTCTACTTCCTTGTTTGTAAAATACGGAGGAGAATGTTATCCATGCCTCAGAAGGGACAGATAATGACAGATATAGAGAATATGGAACACATTTGCACATAAATGATTGTTATGCTAGCCACACATACAAGATATTAACTTTAATGGAAATACATCAAGAACTGTCCAAAAAGTATGAAATATCCTTTGTATCATTCAATACTGCCTATATTGTTAATTCAGCCCTATATTAAATATATTTTGGGGCTAGAGAGATGGCTTAGCAGTTAAGGCATTTGCCTGTGAAGCCAAAGGGCCCAGGTTCGATTCCCCAGGACCCACGTAAGCCAGATGCACAAGGGGCACATGCATCTGGAGTTTGTTTGCAGTGACTTCAGGCCCTGGTGTGTCCATACTCTCTGTCTGTTTCTCTTCTCTCTCTCTCTCTCTCTCTCTCTCTCTCTCTCTCTCTCTCTCTCTCTCTCTCTCAATTCTTGCAAAATAAATAAAATTGAAGACAGTGTTAGTGGAACAAGAGATTTATTTCAGGAAATGCTTATTAAGGATAGCGATGCACAGTCTGAAGGTGGAGGGAGTATTAAAACTACCTGCAGAGAGACCAATAACACTGAGAAGAGGAATCCCATCTTTAACATGAAGGTCCCTTGACTATTATTGCTCTGATTTAATCTACTCAAAACCCGTTTTTTTTTTTTTTTTTTTTGGGTGGGGGTTCATTTTTTGGTTTTTCAAGGTAGGTAGCCCAGACTGACCTGGAGTTCACTATGTAATCTCAGGGTGGCCTAGAACTCATGGCGATCCTCCTACCTTTGACTCCCGAATGCTGGGATTAAAGTTGTGCTCCACCAGCTTCAAAGAAAGGTTTTAAAGAAACTCGGTACCAATTGCAGTGTTTGAATTGAGAGATGATGTTGTATATTTGTGAGGGATAGGTAAGATGTTTATAACCAGGATGTCTGTAGCAAAGATAATGAGTGGTGCAATCTGAATATATATTGAAATACAGAGCACAAGGGATGTGAAAGAGATGGAGGAGTCAAAATTGCCTTCAAACTGAAAAGAAAAGCATATATATGTCAGAGAATAACTTGTAGTGAGCCTCTGGGAGTACTCAGATAATTTCAAGTCACTCAAATCCCCAAAGCCCAGGTAGTCTCCCAACCTGACGGAATGAGCCCCTTCCCACTGGCCAGTGGGTATCTTCTTGACTTGATTTGATATTCTCCAGTGTGTTCACCTGGGAAAGTAATCAAGGTACCTAATACAAGGACCTTGGCTTTACTTGGGAGGTAACCTCATGATGCTAGAATAATAAATGGGAAGAGTGAGCTGGGAAGAGAGGCAAAGCTTATGTAGGTAACAAATGTGGCTATTGGAGACAATGTGGATAAACTTTTACCAGAGGCTCTGAGAAATGTGTGGAATTTTTTTTTTTTTTGAATTCTGCCCTTGAATGACAAGAGACTAGAGAATTTATGTGAAACAGCATTAATCATTTTTTTTTTTTTACTAAGGCATGATACTAAGTGATACTAAAACATGTAATAAAAGAACTTAAGAAGTGTGAGGAAATGAGAAAAAGCCTCAAAGGTCATTATAACACTGTCTTTCATGTGGTGGGTCCTTCTGTTAAGTCTCTCCTGAATAGTCAATTTCCAGGTCTGCCTGGGGCTGCTTACAGTGAGGAGACCACATGTAGAACAGTGTTCTCTTCTTGGAGGCTAGAGTCATCTGTTTACAATGGAGAGGAAAGTTTCAAAAGCACAAGACACAAAAGCCAAAGTAAACACTCTTTCCAAGCCCCAGCTTGCATTTACTTGCCAGAAGGACTTGATCAAATCAAGCAACAACTGGCTAATGCATACTTATGAAACAGAAGAATAGTTTCCACCTGTTGGTGGGAAGAGTAGCCAATTGTGTAGTTATCTAAGACTGCCTGTTCACATTTATTCTCACTTCTTCATGAAATGTGGGCTTGTCTCTGCTGAAGTCCCCTTCAAAATCTTCCTGAGTTAAACCATCAAGGTTGAGTGTCCTCTCTCATAGTCTATATCAACCCAAATGAAGATGACACTTTTCTATGTTACCTGACCCCTACCAACACCTAGCCCCAACATGCAATGTTGAGACGTGGAAAGTATAATTGCTATTCAACCCTAACATGGTCAGAGAAGGTAAATGGATGACACATACTCTATGGCTGCTGAGAAATCTGATGAATGTAGCAAGATTCTCTCTCCCTTGAATAGGCTCTAGTCATCTACTGAGAAGAAATTCTCAGTTTCCTATTCTATATTAGATACAAAGAACACCTCCTTTATACATCCTCTTTTCCTCCAAACTTTTGACTCTACCTTCCAGACTCTTGGCTTCATTGTTTAAGATGCTTTTTTTTCCCCTTTCCTATGAAAAAAGCTGAACAGATTTCTCAAGCTACTTTCTGATCATGGAAACACACACTTCTCAGTCTCTTTCTTTTACAGTGAGACATTTAACTAATAAAATTACCTTTAAAAATATTTGGTAAGAAAAAAGTAATATTTGGTAAGTTCTCTGTGTATCAGATAATACACCGCTACATTTGATATAAAATCGTATCATACTTTTATTCTCAGAGCAGCCTTTCTATTTTAGATATGTACAGCCCATTAAGTCTTTCAGAAATCTTAATGAAGGAAGAATGTTAGAGCCACACTCCTGATTTGGCCTGATGTCATGACCCAGATGATCAATCACATCACGACCTTGATTCAGTTTTCATTGAACTGCTCTGGACTTGTTGCATTTACTTCCTCATTGTTGGGAAAAACATCCAACCAGAAGCAGCTTATGGGTGGAAAGGGTTTATTTCATGCTTACAGTTTATAAGGTAAGCATCATCATGGCAGAGGAAGCTGGCTCATTTCTTTACACACCCATAGGAGAGCAAGTATGAGCTGGCTCAAAACACATAGAGAGCTGAATTGGGCCCCAAGATCTGCCCTTGGTGACACAATTCCTCCAGCAGGGCTCCACCTTCCAAAGGCTCTACAAGGTGGGACTAAGAAAGAAACCGAATCCCAAACACCTGAGGCTATAAGGTCATTATGTTCCTAACCACCACAGCACTTCATGTTCAGATGTTTATTTATTCTAAGTATATCTTAGCTGAAGCAAAGTTTCAGATTGTCTAGCAGAACATCATGTCCATTTACATTCTTCTAAATTCTTCCTGCAAACAGAACCATTACTCATCTCTGCCTGGGAATTATCTTTATCATAGATAGCTAAAAAAAAAAAAAAAAAAAAATCAATAGAGATGTTCACCAGTTTTCTGGACGTCACTTCACCCATACCTCAAGTTCATTGCTTTCTTCCAAGTTATTGCTTTTAGTAGCCAATAGTTTAGACAACACTAAGAAAGACCATATTGCTATCTTTTCAGCATATCAAAATTGGTTATTTGCCAACATTCTAGACAATACAAATTACTTTTTTTCCAGCCTCACTTACATTGTGCTTGGTAATTATCAATTAATTTTACAGTGCGTAGTTTTAGTTTCTTTTAGAAACTATCTTATTTTATCTGTTGACTTCTTCATAAATTGTCTAGACTATATAATAAATTCTATCGGAGTTGAACCACTGAGCAGGTCTACCATACCTGAGCTAGGTTGTTCTAATTTATCAGGGCTTGCACTTGCATATAGCAATTAATTGCCAACTTACCTGTGCATGTGTGGGGGTGCCAGCGTAGGCAGTTTGATTAATTAGGCAGGACCAGAATGGTCCTTAAAGGGAGGGATCTTAGGATGTCACACTATCAACCACCTGTGTCAGACATGGGAATTAGTGCTTTTTTCATTCCATTCAATTAGATCTCTCTTGAGCACACACCCTGCCCAGATGTGGGTGGATTTCTCCTCTAATCCAGGCCCATAGGCTATGACACCTGGTGTAGGGCTTGGGGTTACAGAAACACCCCAGAAGCCCAATCCTCCCATTACAGGTGGGATGGTAAGTAGAATGGTGGGAAGCTTAGTTGGACTACCTGTCGCTAAACCCCATGTGATATTCATTATTCCATGAGGCTATACACTTTTTAAAACATAGAACTAGAAGATCTGCTAAAGTCAGAAAAGAATAAAAAACAATTTGTAAATATTCTTCAAACTTTTTTTACAATATACTTGTTATTGTCTGATTGGCAAAGCAAGTCATTTGGTCAACTCAGAATAAAAGGCAAAAATGTCTACTCCATGATGAGATATGAAGATTTTGCAGGGCAGTATATTATTTTCTAAATATCAAAATATATAGTTCTGATTAATATATAAATATTTAAAATGTATGCTTAAAACACATATATTTGACATTAGTATAATTAATGTATTTCTAAATTTATGTACAGTGGGTAGTAAAGTGTTTGTAAAGCATTATGTATATATTAATATTGCCCCTAAATAAAAATGATGGTTTATCTCATAAAAAAAAGACTATTACATGCTGTTTCAGTTGATTCATTGATTAATCAAAACATATATTCAAATACTGTTTGTAGGGCTATTTTTACAAGGAAATTACTAAAAGATTGGCTGAAGATTTGTGAAACAAAATTATTGTTGTCATTCATTGATTGGCTGTAAGAACTACGATTGTACAGACTTCCATCTGGTGGTTTTCCACTTATCCCTTCAAAGTCACACTTCAATTATTACCAAATCCAGAGCCCTTCTCTACATAACAAAAATAAAGAATTAAAATCCCACTTTTCTCTCAAAATTTTTAATTTTAAGTGGCAAGTATAACTTTTATAATTTAGATGATGTAATTGTTTGTCTTCATTTAGATAAAACCAAAGTAAATATAATGGACTTCCAGCTGTTTTCCAAATGAAGAACACACGTCTTTGAACTATACCATGTAACTCTAGAATAAAGCCTTTTTTCTGGTTTCAAAGCCATCCATGGCGTAGTTTTATTTCATAGTAAATAGAAATATATTTAAAATAAAAAAATAGAGCCACTTTTTGACAAAATGAGCTTTCTACAAAGTTGCACCTGAATGTCCCACAGGCATAATTATTAGCCAGTCTTCTTTACTTCATTTTTACTAACAATCTCATAATTGCCATTGACAAGAGATCCTTGTTTAACAAATTTTGGATAGGTATTTAGTGTATTTCTTCAACAATAAATGAGCTAGAAAGCAGAAATCCTCAGTGGAATAAAACATTTTCCTTTAACATGAAGAAAAGCAATATTAAACTGATGCAGTCAAGAAGTGAAAGTGCACGTTATTCATCATTCGATCTGTGTTGCATTTTCTTTACCAGATGTGTTGTGAAGCTGTCATCGAGTTTGACTACATGTTTAGCTACAGGAATGTAGACCAGCACTCCAAGCAGCTGAGTCCCAAACTATATGTTATATGACTCGATGTCAAAGAACTGAAATTTAATTTAAAAAAAAAAATTGAGACTATCTATTAAATGTGTACTCAACAAGAGTCCCCCTTTCTATCCTTTTAGTTCTCAATAATATAAAAATTTATTAAATAGCTCCTGCATGACTGTACAATGGCAGAACTGAGTTACAATACATCTCCTTGATGCTCCTTGATCGAGCATCACTACTTAGTGACAGTGTCCTCCAGTCTTGAGTTGCCATCTCCTTCTCTGGACAGCAATGCCATATTAATTTGTCCAACTCATTGTCTTTGAATTTTGACAATGTATGAATGCAATCTTAGAACAGGTCAATCTATTTCAATATGAAATTCTAGATTTTCAGTACAGAATTGTGATCAAAATTCACAGAAGGTAATTATAGTGAAATAATCTTTGATAAGCATAGAAAGCAAGATAATATTAACAAAGGGATTGATCTCATAAAACCTGTGTTAAGCACATCAAGAGTACCTTGAGAGCACATTTACAGACTCTACAATAATCCATGTTTGAATAATCTGTTTACAAAAGTTGCTGTTAAGTCTCTTTCATATAGAAAATGAACAAGAATCACATTCTCTTTACCTACCTAGATGTAGAAGCATGTTCAGTCTTTTACTATTATGACTTTTCATTGAAATTAAGTATTGTTTACTTTAATGCTATAAGCTAAATGACTGATATAAAGGATCCATTACCTTCCTTGAATCGCCTTTCCAGGAAGCAGCAGTAACTAGCTTTAAGGAATAGAATTGCTTGTGCTTTATGGTAACCTTGTCCTACTCTGAGGATCTGTTATTTTCTGACATGCTGGACTGCTCTTATATGAAATGAATATTTGAAAGCATACATAAACTTGAATGTAGCTATACATATGTATATACCCATTACATGTACCATATGCATGTGTGCATATGGTCTATTTTTTAGAACACTGTTCTCATTTCTATATCAAGGCTATGAAGTTGCTGTCCTTTCAGGATGGATTAACTTCTTCTAGATCTTTGTTCTGCTCAATCCAACACAACTTTCACATATCTGGTAAAATGTCACTTACTCCATCTCTTTTCCTCATAATCTTATCCAAACAGAAATTGTGGCCTATAGAACAAGTCTGTGCCTTGCCTCTCGGGATTATATACCAGCAACAAATTTTGTCTTTTGCAGGACAAATTATTCCCCACTTTTGTATTTTCACTTCATTTGCAAAAACATCCTCTAAATGTTTTCCAGATTGTCATCAGAACTTTTATTTTTCTAAAACTCTAAATACATTATCCCTTTCATTCCAGCAGTTTCATCTTTTTTAGAGTGCTTTGAAATGTATTAGCAAGGCTGGCAGCCATCTGTTACTGTTGACTCACACTGAGCTTATGGGAAATTTAAGTATTTCAATAATATGAATGTTACTGAGCCATTATCCCTTCTTCGATTCTGTAGCTATTCCTGAAGCTCTAGTATTTGACTTGTATTAATAAATAATAAATTTCTTATGTTTGGCTCATAGTTTCAAATGATTGCTGAAGTTTCATATGAATTATTTTATGATGTACTTGCTATCTGTGTTGGTTTCTGTGTCAGCTGTTTGCTCAAAATTTCCATTTGTTATCAAGAGTTTATTAACTTGTCTGAAATTCCCTTTATTCCTGAAGTGTGGTAGACATTGAAAAGTCAGTCCTCAGAGCACACTGTCATCCTAGAATGCTACAAGAGCTACAAAATCATATTTCCTGATTCATCTAAACATTTCCTCAGCCTTTGCTATGGAAATTCATTTTAAAAAATGCTGTAATCACTCCAATCAAATTTTGCTTGCTGATCAGTGATCTCTACCTGTGTTTACTTAATTATTGTGCTGATATGGTTCTGCATTCAATGCCCCTTGATAGTCACTCAATACTGTCTAACTGTGACTCTAATTCAGACCCATTCATTGCTCCAAGACTAAATTATGAGAAGATAAAACAGATTCAAGACTCCAGCTCTGACAACCTTTGACACTAATGTGTACATCTAGTGAATGTTAGCTTCCTCAGCCCTCTTCTGAACAAGTGTTTAGTATGAGGATATGTCTTTAATGACCAAAAGGATAGAAATAGTATATGCTGTTCACTTTTGTAGCACTGAAATTACTACAGTGTCTATAATAAATGGATTGAATTTCTATTTCATAGGAAAAACATGCCTGCCCCTAATGTTACCATTAGATTCCTATGAGTTAGAAGAACTGTGGAATAATTTTATTGTTATTATATTGAAGGACAGGCAAAAGGGAATTCTGATATACACTCATATTTAAGGACTTTAGAGCTACTGAGCATATAAACCCCTATAGGATGTTTGATGATGCGCACCAGCCAGCATTCAAAGCCCACATCTCCGTTTGTGAGTTACACATAAAATCTCTTGTACATATTCATAAGCAACAACATCTAAGTGTTGTGAATGTTTGCAGTACAGAGTGCTGTCAGTGTGCAAGACAAATATTCTTGTGTATTGAAAAGATGATACATGATAGGATAAGGAAGATGACAAATTAATTAAGTTGCCCAATTATTCCTCTTAGAAAGGAAGACTGTAATAAATTTTGCATAATGAAGTATAGATTTTATGTGGGATCACACATCCAGTTGTTTATTTTATTAATTTTTATTTATTTATTTATTTATTTGAGAGAGAGTGATAATGTGTGTGCCAGAGCCTCTAACCATAGCAAACAAACTTCAGATTCATGTACCACCATGTGCATCTGGATTATGAGGGTAGTGGAGAATCAAACCTGGGTCCAGAGGCTTCTGAAGCAAGTGCTTTAACTGGTAAACCATCTCTCCAGCCCAATTGCTTATTTTGTTTAGTGGCCCACTTTGAAATTGGATATTCATAAGGTATTATAATCATTTGAACATTGCCCTGAAATGGCTGAAAAATTTTGTTCAGCTCTAAATAAACCAATTTTATTCTTAAAAGATTGCATGCATATATATATATATATATATATATATATATATATATATATAATGTGTGTGTATGTATATGTACATTATAAATAATATACATGGAGTATATATTATTTAGTATATATATAATCATTACATTTGTAATGATTACACAATTCATAATTATACAATATATGTTATATATTCAAATATATACTTATATAAAGAGCTTAGTTCACACAACTAAAAGCTGATATATGAGATTCAATATCTGTAGGGGTGAGGAGTGGGCCTGGTCAGTCCATGGTCTCATTTTAGCCCAAAGACTACCAAGCTCAGGACTCAGGACAAAAAATTGTGTCTCAAGACAGGAAATGAGTAATGCTCTGACTCTGAAGCAGCTGAAAATAATGCTCTCTAATTTGTAACAGCATCAGCTTTTCTGTTCTAGTCAGGGCCTCAACTGACGAGAAGGGGAGAACTTACCCTCAGAACTGCTTCCTGCTATTCTTAGTGTACCTACTCAAGTGATGAGTCTATCTAGAAAGTCCCTCTCAGAAACACCCAGAATAATGTTTGAGAATTAGTTGTCAACTTCAGGACCTGGCCAAGCTAGCAAATAAAACAACATAAAAATACAATACAAATTTTTATCTTGATAACATGATGCCATTGAATTATAAACAATTTTATAAATAAAATATTACAAAGGATATGATTAATATTAAATAAAATATTTATATCATATTTTTAACTTAATTTTCTTTAAATCTTTACTAATAATGTATTTTAATTTAAACTTTACTACTTCTAATACATGCAATATTTAGATAATACAGATATCTTTGTATACTCAAATGTATTAGAAACATATGTTCATCTGGAAATATAAGTAAGTGATTATATATTTTACTCATTAAAATAAGCCTAACTTACTTTAATTTTAATGAAATTATAAACAAAATTTGAAAACATTAACATGTGTTTGCAAGTTATTGAGGTAAATGAAAAGGAGGGCATTTAAATTTTCAGTAAAACAGAAACAATGAAAATAAACACAAGGAAAAAATTCTAAAAGAAAAAAAGAAATATATATCTAAATACTCAGACCTATTATTATTTTTAAAACTTCCAATACTAAAAGTAAGAACACATCTAAAAATTATAATCCATGCTCTGGTTTCTCTTCAGATCACATAAATCTTTTGCCTTTTAAAAATTATAATCCATGGCTATAAATAAAGAGAAAATATCTTTATTAAAGGAGTGTCATGGGAAAAAATGTAAGAAAGTAGCCACCCTCCAAGTATACTTACATCCCAATCCAGGCATGTGGAGCCCAAGAACTACCACATGTTTCACCAGAACATTCTGCAGATGTAATTAGGTTGTCAGAACTGCCACTGCAGAGGCTTAAAATCAAAATCAGGAGCTTGTCAGGGATGGAGTGGAAGATAAGCACTTCAAGTGGAAGAGCTTTGGATCCTAACAGAGACTTAAGGCTGTGCAGAGGAACCTTCACAGTCAGTCCTAATCCTAACCCTAAACTGAACATTGCAAAAAGGAGCTCAACATTTTTGTTATATCAGTTAACTGAGTGAATTTGAGAGTATATGGCAGGTTATTCTTGCTTGAAATGGGCATGTTCCTTAAGGCATGAGGAATTGAAATCGAGATAAAGAAACCTGACTTCTTAGTTATTTTCAGATGTTTGTTTTTCAGAAGGATGGTAGCAAGAGGACAGATCAAACGTAACTACTGTTAAACACAATGACTAACGTAACCACAATGAGGCATTGCACCTATGAGGAGAAAGTAATTGGTCCAGGTTTTTGCAGTGGTTTGAATGTGTCTCTTCTGAAATTCAGGTGTGGCCAATATGATCGCATAAGGAGATTGGACCTGGGAAACTGAATAGGCCAGGAGGGCTCTCCTCTCCTGAATGGTGTAAGGTACCCTTATAAAAGACTTGACAGCCGTAATAATTTCACTTTGTCATCTGACTTATGAAGACACGGACTGCTCTTTGCCTCCACAAGTTAGTGTTCAGAGTGCCATCTTAGAAGCCAGAACCAGACTCCCACTAGACAAAGAACCTACCAGCATCCTGACTGTGGACTTTCCAGCTTCAGAGTTGTGAGAAATAAGCATGTGCTCTTTATGAATGATCTAGTCTCTGGTACTATTCTATAGTGGCACAAAAGGAGTAAAGTGGTCACCATTTGTGGCATTTATGCCAATATAGGTTCCTTGTGAACTGTTCTCAAGACTCCTTCACTTTAAATAAGAACCCCATGGCTGTCCCATTGCTGGAAACACGAGCGTCTCCTACCCAGTATCTATTTTCAATTTTTCTTATGCTCAGGACTATCCCAAATTCTAGCCTGACGCCTTTACTACACTTTTGTGTTGTCACCATATTTTTTTCTCACATAGTTCTTTCCCTTAAGAACATTCTTGAGTGTATAATCCTGGCTTGCTGTCTTTTCCCACATGACCTGGACTAATGCCAAAGAAGAGAAGGTATTTGGATAGGAATATCTGCAAGCAATTTTGAGAAGACAATTGTCAGGAAGTATGCCTTGGTTTCATGGAAACAGGAAGACAGAGCCACCTTCTACTCAAGCTTGAAAATTGTTATTAAATGAAATTTTTAAAGTAAAGGAAAAGAATAGTTAAAGAAAAATAATTCAGTCTGAGGACATTTCAAATGGAAATGGCATGAGGACACAGGACATTGATATTCATTAACTTGTTATAAGCATTGGTCATGAACTAATGAGATACATTAAAGCAACAGATGCATGTATGAAAGTCATTCCTAGTGAGAAGGCTGTTAAACAAGCCAAACTGACCTGCCATGGTATTATGAATGCTAACATATGCATGGGGCTACTGGGAGGACATGGGAATGGACAGGTTATTATACCTGGCAATTATTCAGTATGTATTTCAGCATTTCGGTATGTATTTCAATCACTATACCAAATAGCTGAGAAAATAACTTCAAGGAGAATTATTTTCACTCATGGTTTCAGAAGCTACAGTCTATGGTGAGACAGAACATCAGGCCAATAGGAAGTGACAGAGCAGAGCTCCTCACCTGTCACCCAGGAAGCAGAGAGAAAGAGAACACGCCTCCACTTGCACTTCTTTCTTCTACATTTGCAACACTTAGGACCCCAAGGTCTGAATAAGGCCCAGACCATATTCAGAGATGACCTCTTTCTCAGCTTATGGCCTACATTTTAATGGTATCTGGGAACAACCTCAGACACCTAGAAATGGGCTTAACTAGCCTGTGTGTCCTTTCATCCATCACGTTGACAATCAGGAATAACTGTCACATTAGCAACTGCCAATTTTCACTGTTGCCATAGTTACCATGAAATGAGGAAAAAGCCAGGGAAACTTTCACACACGGTGGCTACAGGAGCGACAAAGAGCTTTAAACAAAGAAATCTAATACTTGATAGTATATATAGTATTTCAGAATAGTAATAGTAACTTATTCTGAAACTGTACAGAAATGTTTTCAAAAAATAATAATTTGGGAAGCAAGAATTCTTAAATCAAGATGTTGTGGGTGATGTACCTCTGAAGCACCATTGGGGAGTATCTGCTGCCTCCCTTAGCTTCCAGCTCCAGACATCCAATGCAGAGTATCCCTGTCTCCTATAGTTTCCAGTTCCAAACATCCAATGGAGAATAATCCTTGTCTCCTATAGCTTCTGGCTGCAGACATCTCTTGGTTGTGACTTGCATATACTCTGTCTGTTCCTTCCTGGTCACATCACTTTCTCCTCCATGCATTCTTTTAGATTTTCTTTTCTTTTAAGTTATCATTGGATTTGAGGCCTATTTCTCATCCAGGATAATCTTTATAGGACTCTTTCCTTCATTATATCTGAGAAAATATTTTACTGATATGGTCACATTTATATGTTTGGGATGGACATATTGTAGATGAGCAGCTAGGGAGGAGCAACATTCACATTACCACAAAAGGGTAGCAAAAAATTGAACCTTAAATGATGGCAAATTAGGCTGGGAGATGGTTTCTTATGCAAGCATGAGGATCTGAGTTCAGATCCCCAGTACCCACATAAAATCTTGGCAAATAGCACATACTTGTACTACCAGAGCTGAGATGGGGCATCACCAGGGCTTGCAAGCTAGCTTGTCTACCTGTATTGGTGAGCTCCAAGTTAGTTAGAAATTCTGTCTCAAAAAATAAGATGGAGAGTGACTGAGGAAGACACGTTTCACACATACATGCATGAGCATATATGTGCACATGCATGTATACCACAAACATACATGTGCAAAAATAAATAATTATTCTAAGAATGATGCCAAAAATTAACAGCCTACACTCTGTTTCCAGCAGTAAAACATATGCTTTAGAATTTTCTACTCATTTTCTGTACTTACTCATCTTAGTGGATTTTAGTATTTTCCTTCAGGTATTAAAAAGCTGTGTGCTTTAAATATTTAGATTTAAATATCACTAAAGGTTTTTATGACTATCTATGAGAAATTATGCCTGTCAATATTTGTCTGAATTATATTTTTCATTTTTAGAATAATGTAAATTTCAGGTGCCTTTATTTGATTATATGCATTGGTTATGGACCTGTCAGAAATTTAATAGGCATATTATTTCCAATTTTCTCTAATATTTTACATTCTTTAAATGATTAATTCTTTAATATTTTTAAAATTAAGTGTGAGACCGGACATGGTAGCATATGCCTTTAATCCCAGCGTTTGGGAGGCAGAGGTAGGAGGATCACCATGAGTTGAAGGCCAGCCTGAGACTACATAGTGAATTCTAGGTCAGCTTGAGCTACAGTGAGACCCTACCTCAAAAAATTGAAAAACCAAAAAAAAATAAAAAAAATAATAATAAGTTTGATATGTGATATACAGCAAGAATATAACATTGTTTTCAATGTAATTTTATTGAAAATCTCATTTGAAAATTAAGTTAACTTATTATACCTCTTTTAATATGCCATCTTATTTTCAGATTCACTTAAATTTTACTTATTCATTCACTTAAAAAGCATTATGTTCAAATTAGTTTCCATTTCCTCAATGAATGTAATACAGAAAAGACATGGGGATGTCAAATTGCATGTGGGGAAACACACAACAAATACAATAGAAGCCATATATATATATATATATATATATATATATATATATATATATATATGTGTGTGTGTGTGTGTGTGTGTGTGTGTGTGTGTGTCCCTTCCTCCACCAACACACATCGCTTCCTAAAAGTGTAATTTCAGGCTTTCTTTACTTTTCAGTTGCTTTAAACTTGGATTAATCTGTACGACAGTGTGGTTTTTCTCCAGACCTGTTCAGCTCTGTGAAAGCAGGTAGAAAGAACCATAATCTTCATCAAGTTATGAAGCGGCAGAAGAGAAAGAGGTAAGTGTGAGGCATCGACTTACATGTTTGCTCTAAATTTTTTGTTTTGGCAAGGAGGAGAATAAGCAGAGATGACTGTAATATGAACTAATACAGCTTAAATACTCACCTTCTTCCTCGCTCTTCCATGGCGCCATACAGGGTTGTAGCCATGTGCTAACACCCATGTTTGTCTTGTTCGTACCTTCTTGTTGGTGGACAAACACCTGACCAGAATCAGCTTGGGGGGGGGCTGAGTTTGTTTCAGGCTTACAGATTCCAAGGGAAGCATCATCAATGGCAGAAGACACTGGTTTACAGGAGCATGCACCCACAGCAGAGAGACAACAGCTCATCCAGCAAGTACGAGCTGACTCTAAACACCCAAGGCTGAACTCAACCCCAAGGTCTGCCTTGCTGCCATAACTCCTCCATGAGAGCTCCACTTGCTAAACAAAACACCTGTTGATGGATAAATAGGACACTTAATCACAAACATCTGAGTCTATAGGGACCTTTTACATTCAAACCATCACAGTTTGTATGTTTTTGGGAAAAAATGTATTTTAACCAAAATCATTGAATTTCACTCCTCTATTACTTATTTTGTTGTCTTCAATCCTCTAACTCTCTGCTCTTCATGCCATTCAACATAGAATTCAGAATTCAGAATTTACCTTAAAAGTGAGCTAGGTTACACCATTGAGATGAGAGATATGAATATGTGGTCTGACGTTATTGTTTGTATGAAGCTCAGTCCTTGGTAGCTCTCCTAATAAAGAAAATTCTTGTAGGATTACACCTATTATACATTTTGGCAACTGACAGTGGTGCTTGGTCAATGAACACACTGAGATATGAAAGTAACCTATATTATTTGTATGTGGATAGATGTGGAGTGGGCAGAATGTTCTATCCAAAGTATATGCAATTACTCAAAACTTTTCTCATAGGTATACATATACGTATATATACTATATGTGTGATATAGATTCATATCTATATGAAAGGAATTTAATAAAGGGTTTTTCCATATTTGTTAGCTTAAAGTAGTCATAATAAAAAAAAATGAACCAAGCCCCACAGACTTGCCTTTTTATGCAAGAGAGAGAGAGGGAGAGAGAATGGACATGCCATGGCCTCCAGCCACTGCAATCAAACTCCAGACACGTGCCCCTTGTGTGCATGTGTGACATTGCATAGTTACGTCACTGGGTGTATGCCTTACATGGGACCTGGAAAGTCGAACATGAGTCCTTGGGCTTCACAGGCAAGCACCTCAACAGCTAAGCCATCTCTCCAGCACCCATAATAAAAATTTTGATTATTCTTACTGGAGAAAATCTGAAAATAGCTGTCTAGTTTTTTATAGAAAAATACATTAACACACAAATACCATAAAATAAGCAATTAGGGTCAGCTCTTCATGTATTCTGCATCCAAAGATTAAACCAACAAAAGATCAAAAGTTTTATTCCATCTGTTTTGAACATGTACTAATTATTTCTTTTTGTTATATTTCCCTAAAGAACACACTCTAACAGTTATTTTCATGGTATTTAAATTATGTTAAGTATTATGCATTATTTAGAGATTACTTAAAATACATATACAGTTATATATAGATATGCCATTTTTTAATTTTTTTAGATAGATATGCCATGTTTTATGAAGCATATGAACATGCAGAGATTTTGGCATCTGAAGGCCTGAAAATCAATTTTCACTGATATTGATGACAACTAAACACACCTTAGAACTAAAGTTGTTTGATGAAAAATCTTCAGATAAGACAAACATATAATAATATGTGAGTGATTTTACAAGTTTTTTTGTAATTTATGATATTTTTCAATTCATTAAAATGTGTAATAAGTTGCAACTTTCCCAATTCTAGTTAGAGTAATTAGCCATATTTAGATTTGTTCTTATAGGTATATTTGAAATATTGAAGGTTCATTTTAATTTATAACTCTATATTTGCATTCTATATTCTTTATCCTAAGAAAGGCCTCTAAATTTTGTAAGTTTTAGCCACATGCAAAAAAAAAGTGGGTTTTCTATCAGAATGACTTAAGGAAAGTAATATTGGACATGAAATAGTGGAACTGAGTGCTCCAAGCTCCCACTGGGCAGTAGGAGTGTCACTGCAGGGAGGATTCTAGGGAGCAAATAACCCTCAGTCAGAATTCATTGTCCTTATTAAATACTATAGTTATTTATTTTCAATAAGAACTGTAGTAACTTATTTTTCATATTAATGTACACATCATTTTCTGTTTCTAAACTGCAATGCAATAACAAATTAATGAAGCTACTTACAGAACTGTGAAAACATCACACTTTCAATTCCATGCAAACATATGTGGAAATTAACCTTCTTTCTGTTTAAAGTTGCCTATCTTTCTTCTGCTTGTATAAAAAGCTCTTTTTTTTTTTTTTTTTTTTTTTTTTTGCTGCATATTAACTAAAGTTTCAAAGATTTTTTTTTTTTTTTCTTTTTGGCAAGATGCAAAAGGTCAGAATGGGAAAGAAAATTCTGGGCCTTAGCATTGTGTATTTCCCCTGGGAGAAATGTCAGCAGTGGTCGTAAGTGTTTCAGACAGAGATGAATCTCACAATTCGCAATAGTTTAATTAAGGTGTAAAATGGTAAAGTTCTTGTAGGAACACAGATTTAAACAGCTGAAAAATTTATTGTTAAAGGGCTGTTATGGAGACCCCCATATAAAAAGAAACATAAAATAGATAAAATAAGAATATTTTGGGACTGGAGAAATGGCTTTGTGGTAAAGGTGCTTAACTTCAAAGCCTAAGGGCCCTAGTTCAAATCCCAGTACTTATGTAAGCTTGATGAGCAAGGTTGCATATGCCTCTGGAGTTTGCTTGCAGTGGCTAGAAGCTCTGGTATGCCCATTCTCTCTATCGGCCTCTCTTTCTCCAATAAGTAAAAAAAAAGAAATAAATAATATTTAAAAAAATTAAAACTAACCATTAACTCTATTATTCAAAAATATGTATATAATATATTTCATTTTAAAATTGGATACTATGTTTCTTATGTGATTTTATAGGGCTAAGACACTTACTACTTACTGATAACAAGTGTTAGATATTCATTAGACCAAGACTTTTGACTTGTGAAAATTTTCTTAGAATAATGTAGCACTTGACAAAAAAAACAAAAGCAACACTTGTGTAATTATACTAAAGTTTGCCATCTAGTGACAAAAATGTCAAATTACAGTTTTCAAAGCAAGCTTTTTAATGCTAATTATGACATTAATTGATATGATTCTTCTAAATTTCCAGGGTTTATACCTAATAATAGCCAGTTTTGTCTCTGTAATAATCATTTTTACAAGCAAATGTTTATTCAAATAATGTTTTCCCCTTTAAATCATTTTAAAAGAATTTCTTTAAATTTGTTTACAGTGCATCTTGTCATCATATTAGCTCTGTGGACACAATTATCACTTTTAAAGTCTATATTGAATATATTTAATTATGGTCACCATTTTTAGTATTTTCATGCAATGAATGATAGATGAATTTTGTTTACTTTCTTTGAAAGAAAGACTCATTTTTAAAGCAGTTATAAGCTCACAGCAAAATTATGAAGAAAATTCCAAGATGATTCCATATACACCATGATGTCACACATGAATAGCCTCCATGGTTATCAACAAGCATAGTGATCTCATTGCAAATGATGAGCCTACAAGTGAAAGTTTTTTAAGCAAATTCACCAGAATTAAAATGACTACTGTCAGTCACTTCCCACTAAAACAGATATTCATTTAAAATTCTATCAAAGTTGGGTTAGAGAGATGATTTAGTGGTTAAGTGCTTGCCTGTAAGCCTAAGGATCCCGGTTTGAGGCTTGATTCCCCAGGACCCATGTAAGCCAGATGCACAAAGTAGCGCATGCATCTGGCCTTTCATTTGCAGTGGCTGGAGGCCCTGGTGTGCCCATTCTCCTCTGTCTCTCTCTCTCTCTCTCTCTCTCTCTCTCTCTCTCTCTCTCTCTCTCTCTTTCTCTCTGCCACTCTAAAATAAATAAATAAAACTAAACAAAACAATTATATAAAACTTGGTTCTAGGATGTTGTTTGTTTGCTGTTTGTGGCAGAGTCTCGTGTATCCCAGGCTGGCCTCATTTATTCCAGTTCTGCACCTCTCATATACTAGGACCAGTTTATGTGGTATTGGAGGCAAAGCAAGGACTTTATATATTACAGGTAAGTACATTATCAACTGAGTGATAACTTTCTCAGCCCTAAAAGGTTATGTTTACCTATTCAATACAAATATTTAAAGTATACATAATGAAACCTGTTACCATTAAGATTTGAAATTTGATTTTATTACCAAACTTAAGTCTTGAATATTAATCTTGAGCTTTTGAGTTTACAAATGAGAAACTAGTTCTACAGACAATTCCAACAGAAAATTAATGTAAGCACCAGGATATTGCTTCTTAAGTTTACTCCATTGTGGGAAATTTCTATAAAATAACTAGTCTTGGGCTGGAGAGATGGCTTAGAGGTTAAGGCGCCTGCCTCCTAAGCCTAAGAACGCAGGCTCCAATCTCCAACTGTTCCAATCTCCAGGTCCCACATTTAGCCAGATGCAAAGTGATACAAAGGTGCAATGCCGCACTTGACCACAAGGAGGAACAGGCATCTGGACTTCATTTGCAGCAGCTGAGAGGCTGCTGGCACGCCCATCTCTATCTGTCTTCCTATCCCTCTCTCTCTGTCTCTCTCTCTGTCTTTCTCCAAAAAATAAATAAATAAATAACTAGTCGTAGTGTATATTTAAACAACAAAACTATTATTTTATTCCAGTTCCAACATTTATGAAAGAGCTAAATATCAACACAGTAATCATTTATTTCAAAACATATGAAATTCCTATAGAGAATAAAAATATTTATCCCAATAATACTAATGGTAGTGGCACAATTTTTTTTTTTTCAAATCACCCATAGAAAATACAAAATTATTAAAGAGACCATTTCCTAGAATAATGGATACAACCTTCATTTCAACATAAATATATAAAAATATATAAATTACATAGGATAAAATTTTACTAAATTTTTCTTTAACACAAATAATTTTTGTTAATTTACTATATATTATTTGCTATGCAGAAGACATAACAGATTTCTTTCAAATCCTAAAATAATGAATATAAGGCCTAAAAAGATAGCTTAGTGGGTAAAGTATCATACAAGCATGAGGAGTTGCATCTGGATCATCAGAATCCATGCAAAATACCAGGCATTCTGGCTTGTGCCTATAATCACATTACTAGGTAGGCAGTATCCAGAGGTTCCTTATGGCAGGCTGGCCAACTAGTTTAGTGAAAATGGCAATTTCTTGGTTCAGCACTAGACCTTGTCTCAATTTTTTTTTTTTTTTAATGATGCAATGTGACTAAGGAAGACACCTAATGTTGAATTCTGGCTTCCACATGAAGGTACACAAATGTGGCACACACTTACACACACATTCATACACACAAATACTGATCACAGAATATACTAATTCCTTTAATTAGATTTTTTTTTTCAAATACTACATTCAGCTGTCCAGGTAGATGTACTTACAACTCATTTTCAAGATCAAGTCATTAATTTCTCTAGCTCTCTGGCAAGGTGGACTGCCTTGCTAAAGGTTCTTCCCCTCCTAGTGAGGAGCCTGTCTGCTGGCCAAGCTTTACCCTGGTGGGGGAAGACCCCAATTTTCTTGAATTTTGTGTTAGTCAGTGAGGTTGTGGTACCAGAAGTGGTTCTAGAGAAACAGAATTGTAAGGATGGATTTCTCCAGTGGGCATGGTGCTATCTGGGGTTGGCTTTCCAACTTCAGTGCCACTAAAGGCCCTACTGGTAATAAGGAGAGCACTTTAACTGGCAATAAGGAGAGCACTAATAATCTATGGTGTGCACTATTTAAAGAACTCCATGAAATTGATGTATTTGGTGATCCTGAGTCATGTCTTGTGAAGAGCGAGGAATTTAATGACTCTGAATCTAAAAATTTGAATATTTGTGGGAAAGTAGGATGAATGAAAATGCTGGTTGGTTGGTTTCTTTTAGCATCTCTGGATAAAGTATTAAGAGAAAAGCTCAGCAAATCCCAAGCTTAAGACCCTCATATATGATCTGAGGGTTTCTAAGGGTTCCCTGGAGGAGAGTCTCCTCTTTAGCCAGAATAGGGCTCAAATTGAAGAAAACCAAACCCAAGCTTTCATTGTAAGACTGCCTAACTTGCAATATAAACTCAAATCCCAGCCCCACAGACCATAAGACATTAACATAAGGACACTGATTGGAAAAGAGTGGAATTCTATGACTTGGGATAGTGATATATGGGAAGACCCTGAAGAATCTGTGGACATTGACCTCTCAGACCTCCCCTCACTTAGCAGCAGTTGTATCCCCACCCCCACACCCTGAAGTCTTGCCCTCTCCATCCTTGCCTGGGGAAATTAATCCTTCTTTGACTGAGGAACCAGCAATGATCCTCCTTGCAGGAGGAGCTGATAAACCACAGTGCCCACCCATCTTTGCTTCTAGGCCTAAAACCAGACATAAGGCTAGGCAGACCCCTAAAGATTATATAGAAAGTGTGACACAAGAGGAGGTGAGTTACACCCCTAATGAACCTCAGGAGTTTTATAACTTGTATAGGCAGAAGCATGGAGAATATTTGTGGGAATGGATTTTAAGGGTATGGGATGATGGAGGAAGGAATATAAGATTAGATCATCCTGAATTTATTGAAATGAGCCCACTAAACAAAGGTTTTAGATTTAACACTGCAACTGCAGTTGGAAGAGGTGCCAAAAGTTTATTTGATTGGAAGTATGGATCCAAAGATGGCCTACTGTGAATGAGCTCCAGCTGCCTGATATTCCTTGACTTAATGTTGATGAAGGGATTAAAAGGCTCAGAGAACTTGGAATGATGGAGTGGATTTTCCATGTAAACTCATCTTTGTCCCCACAATGGGCACATCCAGAAGATGTGCCCTTCACTAAGACTAAGAAACAGATTTGTGAGGGGATGGCCAGCATGCTTAAAGCACCCAATCATTGGTCTTTCATGTAAAGAAGACATCACAATGGGAGCTCCAGTTGCTGCATTAGGTGACTTAGATGTAATGGGTCTAACTGGATCTCAGGGTAACAAGGGCCAACTGGTAGCATTGAATCACCAAAGGTGAGGTGAACGTGTTTACCATAATGGAAATCATAGGCAATACAATGTGCAGAAAGGTATGACTCATATGGTCCTTTGGCACTGGCTAATTAATCATGGTGTTCCCTGAAGTCAAATAGGTGAGAAGTCTACAGAGTTCCTGCTTGATCTGTATAAGCAGAAAAGTTCCAGAGCAAATGAACAAAAGATCACTTTGAATTATAGCAACAGAGAATCAAGGTCTCTTAATCAGTTTCAAGATTCAACCCAGTTTACAGATCCTGAGCCCCTTGATTAAAGGGGTGGCCAGGTCCTCTTGAGGAGGGAACCTCCTACAACTCCCAAAAGGTCAAATGTCAAACTTACTCCTATTCTTCTCAGAAGAACTTATGGCCTTTTCTAGTGTAACTGGACACTTGGGAAAGGAAATAATCAGACCTTTTGGGCTTACTGGACACTGGCTCTGAATTGACATTGATTCCAGGAGATCCCAAACATCAAGATAGCCCTCCAGTTAAAGTAGGTGCTTATGGAGGTCAGGTGATCAATGGAGTTTTGGCAAATGTTATACTGACAGTGGGTCCCCAAACTCACCCTGTGGTTATTTCCCCAGTTCAATAATGCATAATTGGGATAGATATACTTAGGCATTGGCAGAACCCCCACATTGGTTCCCTAACTTGGGGAGTGAGGGCTATTATGGTTGGAAAGGCCAAACGGAAGCCATTGAGGCTTTGACCACTGGGAAAAATAGTGAATCAAAAACAGTATCACATCCCTGGAGGGATTGCAAAAATTAATGCCACTGGAAAGGACTTGAAGGATGCAGTGCTGGTGGTTCACACCACATCTCCCTTTAACTCTCCTATTTGTTCAGAAGACAGATGGATCCTGGAGAATGACAGTGTATTATCAGAAACTTAATCAGGTGGTGTATCCAATTGCAGCTGCTGTACCAGATGTGGTTTCTTTCCTTGAGCAGATTAACACATCTTCTGGTACCTGGTATGCAGCTACTGATCTTGTGAATGCTTTCTTCTCCATTCCTATTTATAAGGACCACACAAGCAATTTGCCTTCAGCTCACAAAGTCAGCAGTAGACCTTTACTGTTTACCTCAAGGTTATATTAACTCTCCAGCCCTGTGTCATAGCTTAGTTCTCAGGGATCTTGATAGCCTGTCCCTTCCACAAGGTGTCACATTGGTCCATTATATTGATGACATTATGCTGATTGGATCAAATAAGCAGGAGGTGGTAAGCATTCTGGAGTTGTGGGTACAGCATATGTGCATGACAGTATGGGAAATAAATCCACCCAAAATTCAAGGACCTTCCACCTCAGTAAAAATTCTAGGAATTCAATGGTGTGGAACATGCAAAGCTATTCCTTCTATAGTGAAGGATAAGTTGTTGCATCTGGCCTCTCCTACTACTGAGAAAGAAGCACAACATCTAGTGGGCCTATTTGGATTTTGGAGACAGCACATTCCTAACTTGGGTGTGTTACTCCGTCCCATAAACCAAGTGACTTGCAAAGCTACTAATTTTAAGTGGGGCCCTGAACAAGAGAAGGCTCTTCTCCAGGTCCAGGCTGCTGTGCAGGCTGCTCTGCCACTTGCACCATATGATCCAGCAGATCCCATGGTACTTGAGGTGTCAGTGCCAGATAAGGATGCTGTCTGGAGCCTTTGGCAAGCCCCACAGGTGAATCACAGTGGAGGCCCCTGGGATTTTGGAGCAAGGCCCTGCTGTCATTCTGCAACCAATTACTCTCCCTTTGAGAGACAGCTCTTGGCCTGCTATTGGGCTTAGTGGAAACTGAACGTTTGACAATGGGCCATCAAGTTAATATGTGACCTGAGCTGCCCATTATGAGCTGGGTGTTATCTGTCCCACCAGGCCATAAAGTTGGACGTGCACAGCAGTAGTCCATCATCAAGTGGAAGTGGTATAAGCATGATCAGGCCTGAGCAGGAAGGCACAAATAAGTTACAAGAGAAAGTTGCACAAATGCCTATGGTTTCCACTCCTGTTACAATGTATTCTGTCCCCAAGCATGTACCTATGACATCATGGGATGTGCACTATGATCAATTGACTGAGGAGAGGACTGGGGCATGGTTTACACATGGTCCAGCACGTTATGCAGGCACTTCCCAGAGGTGGACAGCTGCAGCATTACAGCCCCTTTCTGGGTCAACTCTAAAGGACTGTAGTGAAGGGAAGTCTTCATAATGGGGAGAGCTATGGGTGGTGCACATGGTTGTGCATTTTGCTTGGAAGGAAAAATGGCCAGATGTGTGGTTATACATTGATTCATGGTCTGTGTCCAATGATTTGGCTGAATGGTCCAGGAAGGAACACAATTGGAAAATTGGTCAGAAGGACATTTGGGGAAGGTGTATGTCAAAAGAACTGTCTGAATGGGTAAAGGATATAAAGATATTTGTGTCCCATATTATTGCCCATCAGAAGGTGACCTCATCAGAGGAGGACTTTAATAATCAAGTAGATAAGCTGACCCTTTCTGTGTGGTCAACCTCTTGCCTCAGTCATTCTTGTCATTGCCCAATGGGCCCATGTGGCCATGGTGGCAGGGATGCAGGTTATACATGGACCCAACAACATGGACTTCCACTAACTAAGGCTGACCTGGCTATGGCTGCTGCTGAGTGCCAAATTTGCCAGCAGCAGAGACCAACACTGAGCCCCTGATATGGTAGGATTCCTCGAGGTGACCAGCCAGCAGCTTAGTGGCAGGTAGACTACATTGGACCACTTCCATCATGGAAAGGGAAGCATTTTGTCCTTACTGGGATCGACATTTATTCTGGGTATACACTTGTTTTTCCTGCACATAGTGCTTCTGTCAAAACTACCATATGTGGGCTTACAGAATGCCTTTATCCACCATCATGGTATTCCACAAAGCATTGCTTCTGACAAAGGAACTCACTTTGCTGCCAAGGAAGTATGGCAGTGGGCTCATGATCATGGAATTCACTGGTCTTACCATGTGTCTCACCATCCTGTAACAGCTCCCTTGATAGAATGGTGGGATGGCATTTTAAAGAAACAGCTACTGCTAGGTGGCAATAGCTTGGAGGGCTGGGGGAGTGTCCTCCAGCAGGCTGTATACACTCTGATTCAGCATCCTATATATGATGCTGTTTCTCCTATAGCTCAGATTCATGGGTCCAGGAATCAATAGAAATTGTCCTGCTTAACATCACCCCAAGTGACCCATTAGCCAACTTTTGCTTCCTGTTTCCACAACCTTATGCTCTGCTGGCCTAGAGGTCTTGGTGCCAGAGTGGGGAGTGCTTTTGCCAGGAGGCACAAAGAACATTCCATTTAACTGGAAGCTAAGTCTCCCCCCCCCCCAGCTGCTTAGGTAGGGCTCCTGATGCCCTCCAGCCAACTGGCTAAGAAAGGAGTTACAGTATTAGCAGGGGTGATTGATCCAGACTACCAGGGGGAAATCAGACTGCTCCTCCACAATGGAGGTAAGGAAGAGTATGTCTGGAGTGCTGGAGATCCTTTAGGGCCTCTCTTGGTGTCATCATGCCCTGTTATCAAAGTCAATGGACAACTGCAACAACCCAATCAAGACAGTGTGATAAATGGCCCAGATCCTTCAGGAATGAATGTATGGGTCACCCCTCCAGGAAAAGAACCAAAACATGCTGAGGCGCTTGTTGAAAGTGGAAGAAATACAGAATGGGTAGTAGAAGAAGGTAGTTACAAATACCAACTAAGGCCACGTGACCAGTTAAAAAAACGAGGACTGTAATTGCCATGTTTCTATCCTACTTTGATATTCAGTGTTTGTACATATCTACACCAATATTAAGATTATATCACTAACTGTTGTTAAATTTATATTTGACCTATTATATCAGAGACTAAACATTCCTCAAGGAACCTTATTTTGTCTTGGGGTGGGGAGGAAGATTGTGTTTCCAGTTGTACGTGGCATAGTTATACCACGTTAGGAGAATTATGAGCTTGTTACTTTGTTCATTTGGAGATATGGTTTGGTGCCAAGTTCAAAAGAGGTGGACTTGTGATGGTTAAGGTGTTGTCAATTTGATCTGTTTAGTAATCCACAAGCATTCCTTTTGGGTGGGTCTCTGTGATTGCTTCCAGGAGGGATTCATTGAAGAAGGAAGTCCTTTCCCCAGGGTAAGCTCTTCCCAGCCCCTCTCAGAGGGGAACTTTATATAAGAAAGCTCTGGCTGAAAAGAGCCCCATCCTTCCACTTGGCTGCCAGAGCTGCTTGCTGCCTACCAGCGTGGATTGAAGACCAGTGTCAACTGAAGACCAGTGTGGATTCAAAACCAGGGGCTCCTCAGGACGCCTCCAGGCCTTCAGTACTGGATAGGGACTGCTGAGGCATCTGGCACATGGACTGAGCAGCTACCAGGTTCCTTGACTCTCCTGCCTGCAACTGCTATTGGACTAGTGTAAGTTAATCGAATAAATTCTATTTGATTATAATTCATTCTATTGGTTCTGTTTCTCTAGATAACCCTGACTAATACTGTCCGAGTGGCAGTTGCTATGACAAATACCTGAGGGAGACATTTAAAATCTTGGATTTATCTTGGCTAATAGTTTCATATGTCTCAGTCCTCCAACAGCCGACTATCTGCTGTGGGCTCCATCTGCTATGGGTGCGCATCCATGTAGCAAGGCTTAGCACCATGGCAGGGAACAGGAAGAAGAGCAAAGAAGCTCACACTATTTGGGAAAAGATACAATCTTCAAACACTGCCCCTCAAATACTGCCCCTCAAATACTGCCCCTAGTGGTCATTTAGGTCCCACCTCTTCATCTTCAGTGATTCCTCAAAAACTGCAACCAGCAGGAGACCAAGACTAACACATAAACCTGTAAAGGACATTTCCTATTTAACCCTTATCACATTAATTTAAGGTCTTCCCCAAAGGCTATTCTAATGCCATAATATCTTTTAGAGAAGTTAAAGGTTATAAGTGCTCAAAATCTTCCCAAACCCCCTTTTCCTTCTTCAAAGGAGATTTTCCTTTGTGAAGTCCCAATAAATCTCCTTCAGACAAATTTCCTTGGCAAAATGTCTTTACAAGAAACTTGACAAGACATATTTCTATGTCACTGAACTAAACACTGGATACTTAATCATTCACCAGTATTCACACACATAATAAGAAATAAAGCTAGCATTTGAAGTTAGAAACGCTAACTTCAATGTCCCCATTTTTACCCATTATGTCATTTTTAACTACATATAAAACACTATGTCATTTTCAAAATAATCTAGGGATTTTTCCACCATAGTATGTTAGTCTTGAAAGTGAAAATCCCATTGAAACAATATAGGTAGTCAAACAATAAGGGACAATGCATTATGAAAACAAGACCTAACCACATTATCCAAAGACAACTGCTGATTTCTTCTAAAGCTTATTTCCATATAATTTGGGTTTATGAGATCCTACCATATGTCATGAAAATATTATTATGTCTGGAAAAGACATGGAAACACAAGAAAGGCTTATGGCTGAGTTAGTCATAGGTAACAACATGGTATTTATAGTAAACCATTCATGTAAGTTCTTTGTAGGCAAGTGTAAATGTATATCTGACTTAAATATTCAAAAAGATGGACTGTCAGAAATAGTCCAAAAATAAAAATAAATCATCATTGAATAAATATGTGCTACCTTTTAAAAGTTCTTATATTTATTGAATTCAACCTACAAAAACATTGTGTAAATACAATGTTAAATATTCTTCCAACTCGTAAAATGTTTCCACAAAAGCAGAAAAGATATAAAAGTCATTATTTCATACGCATTAAATCAGAATATTATTTATATCACAAGTAATTAAGAAGTAGAAAACAGAAATTTGACTCTTCTGTAAAAGCAAACAGACTCAACCTTCAAGTATATTCCCTTTCCACTGCAAACAAACTCCAGATGTCTGTGCCACTTTGTGCATCTGGCCTATGTGTACACTGGGGAATTGTACCCTGACCATCAGGCTTTAAAAGCAAGCTCCGTTAACCACTGAACCATCTCTCTATCTCCCTTCAATAATATTCTCAAGACCAACAAGATCCAGAGTCACCAGTAAGAAGAAGCCTGACATTAGGCTTCGTCACACGCAACTCTATCTGGCAACTTTAATTGAGCATTGGGGTCACTATGGCTGTCAGCTGGTGGGCTTTATCTAAGGAAAAGAAAACTTCACATCTTGTTGAAAGCAAGTGGTCTGGGAGTTGGATCAAAGTGTCCTTTGAATTTCCTATCCTTCTACAGAAACAGAGGGTGGGAGCTATCTTCCTTGATTTTCAGTTTTGTCACCATGGCCCCTAGGTCCTTGAGAAAGATGTTTGGATCATGGGGTTCACAATGTGCTAATTTTCAAAGGCACAACAAAGTACTTGTGAATTTAAATTGTATAAATGTATGGTGTACAGAAAAATGGGTAGGGGGATCTGTATGCTCAACAGGCACAATGATGCCTTTGATTTTCTCTTTGTCTTTATCAAAACAGCACTTAAAGAACAGTAGCTCACTGCAGTTTAGGGAGATCCAGTTATCCAGTCCAATTTGCTCTTTGGCATATACTTCCTGTTGATAAACCAGCAAACCAAGCTGGTTCTGGGAGTACCTTACTGCTTCTAAATAGCTTATAGAACATTCATTCTTTTAACATACTTGTCACTGAAGCCATACACCCCTCTATCTTCAAAAGCGGTCCATACAAAATATCTGCTTATATTTTCTCCTCAAAAGTAGAAACTATATGGAAAAAGGTAAAGAAAGCATTAAGATATATTTAGATCCTTGATATTTAAGGTTTATGCATCATATCTTTTAACATTGAGCATTTTTGTTATTCCCTATTAGAAATGCCAAGTGATTTCAAATTCATCAATAAATCATTACATTTATGGATAAACCAGTATACTTAATATGGATTTTGACATACGATTCTTCCTGCTTTCCTACTCTTGAAGACCATTAATATTTAAGTCAGTCTATTCAGAATTAATTATTGCAGCTTCCAGTGCTCCAAGGACAATACTGTAAATCAGTAGGAAACATCACAGATGGCTGAAGACACATCTCTCTTGCTTTCTTTTTAAACAAAATGAGTCTTTTCTTTCTCTGTAGATGGAACTGTATTATCTGTGCATATTTATCATATCCTATGGCTGTATCAGTAAATAATTAAACATACATATAAGCTATAACAATAGCATTTGAAAGATTATGCATGGAATGGTAACATTTTAAAAGATGACACTTTTAGCACACTTCTTTTCTGTTAAAAGACATTCTACAGATCAAACTCACAACCCCAAGGCAATCAATCCCCAAACAGGCTTGTATTCCCTTAAGGCTACTACTTTGCTTTTTTGTCACTAATTATATAGACAGCTGGTAGTTCCTACTTTGAACCAATTTATCTTCTGACTGCATATTTATTGAAATACACCTTGTTGTAGTATCGACCTTACACCAGGAGGAAGCAGTGAATAATAGCAAAATCCCCAGGGTCCTGACAGATGGTTTTAGTATTCAGTGCTGCTGTCAGCATTAGACTGCACAGCATATGCAAAGAAAAGAACATCAGCTGCTGCCAGAAAGAAAATGGAATCTGCAGTAAAGTTCATGTACCCTATTTGTATTTAATCTTAAGTACAAGGATACAGTACCTTAACTTCAAAATTACTTCTGAGGTCTAAAGACAGGCAGTGCAAATAAGTCAAATATACTTGATACATGTTCTGTGTTTTAAAGGACTGTTAGTCACTTTGTCCATATAATAATTATGGTCTAAAATGATGATAAGCCTGAAATTAATGGGAGTTATGTCCCAGAAACTGTGCTAAAACTTTTCATAGCTTTGTATTAATCTTTATGATGTAAAAATTACTCAGATTTTAAATGTGCAAAAGCTGAATTTGAAACATTATTTAATCAGACTATATTTAAATTTCCTAAGATCTTTCATACCTAGTCTTTTTGCTCATTAACAACTATTTTTGTTTTGTTTCCTCACTCATTTCAGATAGGTATTGCAATGGTATCTGCTATGAATATAAGTGTCCCAAAGCCATATGTAACCCATACAATGTTTTTTTTTTTTTTTTTTTTTTTTTTTTTTCTATACAAGGTTCTTTAAGAATATCACAGAGCAGGAGCATCAGAACTCAAGTTCATTGCCAACTACATAGCAAGTTCAATTTGAGGTCAACCTTGACTAGATGAAACCATGCCTCAAAAAAAGCAGAAGGAAAAGGATAAGGAGGAGGAGAAGAAGAAAAAGAAAACTGCAAGATCTAGAGTGAAAAGAATCCCCCTCTACCATGAGACAGAGGCTGTCACTTCACTGTGAGAAGAGATGGTGACCATCTCTGTGGTTTTAATTTTCTCTTACATTTGAATTGAAATATTTCCACAACAGCATCATTGTGATTTCAATAGCAAATCCATGAAAACATTATGCATTTTTGGGAGGAAAGTCAATATGTTAATTCAAAGGATGTTTTAAAAAACTACAGAAGTAGGTACTCAATAAGGTGAATGATTTAAATAAAAATAGAATGAGAAGCAAGGCACAAGATTTTAAAAGTGAATGTCAATCACAGCTTTCAAGGATCTTTTTAAAGTATGATGTTTGTTGTCCTTTCTTATTTAATATTTAAATCATAAAAGTTATGACAATAAATTGTTTGTTATATATAACACCTAAAACATTCATAATATGCCAGAATTTTTTTGCATTTATCAATGAACTGCAAGTTATTATTTATTGCATCATACCAAGAAAAGTATAAAAGTATCACACCTATGGTTAGTTATATTTAAAGCACAGATCCCAAAGTAGCCACCAGTTTTATTTTCTTTTATATTTTTTTTACCCCATGTGGCATGATATTATCTAGTAAATGACAGTGATTATAGATGAAAAGAATAACTATTTTAAAGCACTGTGATCTTCTCTTTAATCTCTGTAGAATAACCAAAATGTACAAGTCTATTTCATGTTATAATAGTAAATACAGAACATAAAGGAAATAGATCTCATGTAACATCGAAGGTAAAATTTACCAACCCAACATTGACATGGCATTTCAGATCAGAGTTCAGTTAGCTATTTCAAGTAAAGTTTGAACTAGATGGCACACTGAAGATAACTAAGAATAATTCTCTTGCTTTACAAAATGGAAAACAGATATCTAAAATATTGACTTTCCTGGAGTGAGAAGAATCTAGTCTTTCATCACATTTACCTGGCTGGTAAAGATGCCAGCTTAGATGTAATGGGTTGAAGTGCATCCCCTCCAAACACACATGTTGCAGTACTCATATCTAGTGCCTCCCCATGGAGTCTTATTTGGAAATCAGTTCTTTGTAAATGTAATTATTTAAGATGAGGTCATATGTGAAGACAGGAAAATAGGGAGAACACCATGAGGCAAAGAAGGGAGAAATTCCTTTGATACAATAGCCATCCTAGGAAGGTCAAATATGGCTGGGAAACCACCAGAACACCAGAGGTTATAAGGACACAAGTAAGTTTTCCCTCACAGGTTTCAGGAGATCACCAATCCACCAACCCCTTGTTTTTTTTTTTTTTGTTTGTTTTGTTTTTTTTTTTTTTTTTTCCCTCACTCTGGTTTCCAGAAGTAAGGTTTGAATTTCTTTCCCTTTCTTTCTTTTGTCTTTCTTCCTTATTTATTGAAAAGTGTGTGTGTGTGTGTGTGTGTGTGTGTGTGTGTGTGTGTGTGTGTGTGTGTGTGTTTGTGTGTAGTGAGTGATGTCCCACACAGATGGTTCAGTGTTCCTTTCTTATCACACAGGCACATACTTCCTTGAGTGAGTGTCTGTCTATTCCTCAAGCTGTAACTGCTGCAGGACAGCAAGCTACAGTGCTTCTCTGATCTCAATTCCCACAAACTAGGTTTACAGGCATGCTTCCCAGCTTTTTACATAGGTTCTGGGGAGTCTTAACTTTTCAGTCACCTGTCACAGAGGCCCTCATGCTTAAATGGCAAACATTAGTAAATACTGAACCATCTCCCCAGCCCTTATTCAGAAAATTATACAAGCATATAATTTATTTTGATCATAATCTTCTCCATCACCTTCTCTGGATCCCCTTCTCTACCCAACTTCTGCTGAATCCTTTGTTCCTTGTAATTAGTCCCTCTTCAGCTTTGATGCCTCTTGTGTGTGTGGGGGGCGGGGGTGTAGGGTGGTGTCCTTACCTGATGAGTTTAATTAAGATCGATGTATGTACGTGGGAGAGGGCTTATTTACCAGAGCATGCGCGTTTTACCTTGGCTATGTCTCCAGCTCCCCCTACCTGTAACTAGAGGAATGAATTTCTATTGTTTCAAGAAACCTGGTTCATAATACTTTATTGTAGAAACCACATGTAACTAATATACTATGTAACTCCTATATCTGCATTTTCTTTTGATGTGAGGAACAATCTAAGGTAATAGAAAAAATGTGTGTTATACTTGTTATACTTACCTTTTTATATTATAATCCATAACCATAAACCTAAATGGTAAATTAATAAAATAGTAATAAATAACATATCATAATAATCTTGCAGTTCTTCAGGAAATTCTGAAATACAACATATGGAATACAAAGTTTCTTCTAAATCTCTCATTGTTCTTATGCCCCCTCACTTTATAAGCTCATATTTGCATCCCAAGATAATGAAGCAATTTCAACAGACTCTATCTTCAACCACAAAATCTGGAACACAAAATATATATTGTCATGGTAGCCAAATTAGAATTTAGAGTAAAATAAAATTACTCTGTCTTTATCTATCTATCTATCAATTATCCATCTATGTAATTTATGCATTTTGTATACAAATATTCCTTGCCACTTGCAGTTCTACTAGGTGTAGTAGACAGCCACATGTTGCTGATATGAACTTCCAGACCAGGCACAGTTATGGAGGAGGGAATTTATTGAAGCAGGGGAAGTTCCATAATGGCAGAAGAAGTTGGCCCTTTTTGACAGGACCAAGCAGAAAAAGAAAAAGCCATAGGCTAACAACACCAGTACATGCAAGCACATTTTTTTTGGAACTCTAGGCTAAGCTCAAGCACTTTGTATATCTTTAGACTATAATCCCAAATCCACTATCACACCCCAGGGTTGGACCCTTGGATCCATCCAGTGACACCTCCTCTAGCCAGGTGGCTGCAGATGTAACTTAAAAACTTCAATAAAATTCTGAATACATTGGGGGCCATTCATTCAAACTACCACACTAGGTAACAGAGTCCAGTGGTTAAGGAAAAGCACAGCTTATGAATCAATAGTAACAAGATTCAAATTCCTAGTTCTTCCATTTCTCCCCATGTGACCTTGAACATGCTATAATCTGTGTCTCAGTTTACTTCTTTATAAAGTAGATAAAATAGCAGTATTCATTTCACATGTTTGTTAGAATATACATTTTTACTTTGAGTAATGTCTGCAAAATAAATGGTATCAATGCTATCAACTAATTTTATTTTTGTGTTATTGAAAATGCCAAACATATATATTTTTAAAAATAGACTACAGAAAGGAGTAGAGTCTAAGTTGTATAGAACAGTAAATAATACATATATTGTATTTCACCTACTTTATAAGGACCATGTTTATGAATTGAAGGAAACCAATTGCTTTAATGTGCTTTTTATTCAAAAAAGGCCAAACACTGAAACTTCAAACCATTTTAAATAAAGCATATGCATTTTACAAAGTAAAAAGAGGAGTCTTATGTGATTTGGCATCATTTAAATTCTGTCTCGAGCATACCACAGAGAAACAATGATAATATTCTGTCCAGATGTACAGACATCCATAGATATCACCAAATTCCTGCTTATGCAATTTTAATCAATCAATACTTATCAAATTAAACTTATTTTTCTTTAGCTTGATAGCATATATATATATACATATATATATATATATATTCTTGTAAAAACTAATGTAAAAATACAGATATTAGAAAATAATCCCATAAAGTAATTTTTATAAATAAAGTTATATTACATTTTGCTTAAAGATTTATTTTTAAGTAAATATATATTTAATTGGTACACATAAAAATAGAACTGTGCAAATTAATGAGAGACATATGATACTTCTTTATGTGAACATATTGTACTTAGTTTCTGTTATTTATTACAATACTTGAGAAGAAATAATGTCAAAATCATGTGCTGATCAGAAATATAGATAAAGAAGTCATTCTTTTTAATAGCAACATATATAACTTTTGTCTGTTTTATCACCAATTATCTCCTGCTTATTTCTTAAGATTCTTTAGATAACAATGGAACCATTTTCTAAATTATCACCGATTTACAAAGGAAGTAATGTGGCTTGGATAAGCCAGAATAATTTTCAGCACTTCATCATTTATATTCCTGCCTATCAATATTTTGTGCAGAAGTTTTGAGTTCTATAATAAATTTTGAGTTCATATACTTTTGTGTAAACATATATTTTAAAAAGCATATTGTTCTCATAGAAACAATCCCTTTATATGTACTCAGAATTTAAATTGAGTGTGGGACATTTGTCCATCAATCATAGTTTGTGCTTCTGACTTAATCAAGAGAAATATCATATAGGAAGAAATTAGTAATTAAAATTAACTTTTAATTTTAATAAATGGAAGTTTTATCACTTGGACTGTTTCTAAGTAATAATGTAATTGTGTTACTAAAATTAAAATTCCTGGTAGTTACTTTGCTCTCACAAAAAAGTGTTCCCTGCACACTTACTGAGGATAGAGAACTGTGCAGAATTTTGAGGGTGAAAGTGGAGAGAATTCTAGAACTCATTTGCTCATTGAGCAAAAGGCATAGATGAGACTCTTTCTAAGAGTGCCTGGGATGGATTAAGAAAAGTTAAGTAGTACTTTTTAAAGAAAATGAAGTAAAAAACGCAAACAGGTAGCTATGATAGGTTTAAGGGGGATAGCAGAAAATATATTACTAAAAGAGAGTATTCATGAAAATGAAATTGGATCCATGTAAAACAAAATTTAAGTTTTAGAGTTAGTAAAAATGACCTACAACTTTGTGTATTTTGTAGAGAATTGAAATACAGAACAAATCTTAGTATAACATGATTTTGAATATTAGAATAAAGGATTCTATAAATAGCCTTGTGGTGGTTTGATTCAGGTGTCCCCCATAAATTTAAGTGTTCTGAATGCTAGTCTCCCCAGCTGATGGCAACTGGAAATTAAAGCCGCCTGGAGGCAGATTATTTTTGGGGGTGGGCTTATGGGTATTATAGCCAACTTCCCCTTGCCAGTGTTTGGCACACTCTCCTGTTGCTATTCTCCACCTTATGTTGACCAGAGAGTGATGTCCACCCTCTGCTCATGCCATCATTTTTCCTGCCATCGTGGAGCTTCCCCCTTGAGCCTGTAAGCCAAAATAAACCTCTTTTTTTTTTTTTCCCCACAAGCTACTCTTGGTCAGGTGATTTCTACCAGCAATGAGAACCTGACTGCAACAGATAGTGGTACCAAGCAGTAGGGTTGCTACTAGTCATCGGACTGTGTGGCTTTGGCCTTTTGGAGCTGAGTTTCAAGAGGAATGTGGAAGGATTTGAAACCTTGGCCTAAGAGACGTCTTGCAGTGCTATAAGTACAGCTTGATGGACTATTCTGGTCAGAGTTGAAAGACCTGAATGCAATAACTATGGACTGTAAGGTTTGGCTTATGAGGGTGAGAAAGAGCTTTACTTGGACTGAGCTAACAGTTTGTGTGACAAACTTGCTGTTATGTCCATGTCCTGAGGAGTTGTGCAGGGTTACTTTGCATAGAAATGAACTGGTGTGAGTAGAGGGATATGGCACAGAAAAAAATGAAATCTTTGGGTGAACTCTGCTTGCTCATCTGCAATTGAGAAATTACAACCTTTGAGATTGGGCCAGCTGACCTGCACTGGGGCAACAGAAAGAATGCAGACTCATTTGAAGGAGCCTGAATGCTGAAGGAGTGCCCTATTCCTCAAAGTTTGATTTATTACCCCCCTGGATGAACAAATTGGCACTCTACCTGGTATTATGGAGTATAAGAAATGCAGGAAACAGAGGGTCATTGAGATTGTAACATGGTCTTGTGTTTTGGAAATGGCCATGGGCAGTGTGAAGCAGGTTTTCTGGATGCCTGCATGGAGATCCTATGGGGCCATGAGGATGGACCATGGGTTGCCGTGGAGACCCAGTGGAGATGCCAGGACCACAAGATGGCTGCTAATGAGAGCTGCTGGCCCCAAATGGGATTTTCCAGAACTGTGAGTAGCCTACTGGAGGGGTGGAATTGGAACTCCAGAGACTTGTTGCTGGTTAGAATTACCGGACTTGGAGATTTGTCACTGACTAGAGTTCTTGGACTTGGAATTACAGAGTTTGATGTTTGCCCTGGTTGTTTCAAATCTTGTATTGGTTAAATATTTCTATGCCCAGTGCCATCTTTTGCAGTGTGAATGTTTATTTTGTGTCATTATGGGTTTGGGGGATTTTTTTTTTTTTTTGTATTATGGCTCAGTTAAAAGACCTTGGACTATGGGGATGTATGACCATCATTGGAATTGATAAAAACTATTGGGACTTTTAAAGTTGGGTGAATACATCGCATTTTACATCATGTATGGTTATCAGTTTATGGGGGCCAGGGGCAGAATGTGGTGGTTTGATTCAGGTGTCTCCCATAAACTTAGTGGGTAACCAACTGCTCTTGATTTAGCCAATAGATCCACTCACTGGAATGGAACTTATTGATGGAACTGGGAAATAAGTCAAAACCATGTACAAAAAATGAGCACAGTCTCCAAGATCAAGTTCCCACCAAATGTGGTCTAGAAGAGGGCCTACACATATAAAATTCTCTCTAAAATAACTATGGCCATCCCATCTATCTAGTACTAACTTCTGTCTCCATTGGAGAATTTGCTTATCTTTTTCAGAAGGATGACAAACCTGAAGGAAGGATCAGCTTATCACACCTCACCAGGGCCCCAGCTGAAACCATAGAGTAATGCGGGGGAAGGGCAAGAGTACAGTATTCTTGGTGATCAGGACACTGGAAAAAGGCTGAAGGAGATAAACACAGAGAACATCCAACTTCTACTAAGCCAGATATCCAGAGACACAGAGGCTCCCAAAACCTCATCATTGAAGTAGAACTAAAATTATCCCAATGTGGCTCAGGGAAATTCATGGAAGAGGAGGCAGAAAGAGTGGGAGAGCCACAAGTTGGGTCATTATGCACAGAGACTTAGCCTATCCCCCATAATTCTTGACTACCCCCACAATGCATGACCCACATTCCCTATTGATGAGGGTCCCTTTGGAGGGGGGAGGACAGGGAGGAGGATAATGGAGTCACCAATATGAATGTGAAACTAGAATAATATAAACAAAATAATAAATTATTTAAAAAATTGTGTATTCTGAATGCTAGTCTCCTCAGCTGATGGCAATTGTAAATTAAAGCCACCTGGAAGCATAGCATTGTTGGGGGCAGGCTTATGGGTATTACAGCCAACTTCCCCTTGCCAAGGGGTGATGTCCACCCTCTGCTCATGCCATCGTTTTTCCTGCCATCATGGAGCTTCCCCCTTGAGCCTGCAAGCCAAAATAAACCTCTTTTTTTCCCAGAAACTGCTCTTGGTCGGTTGATTTCTACCAGCAATGCAAACCTGATTGCAGCAGCCCTATAATATTGAAAACACACTGGCATCTTTATCTGAAGATACTGGAAAGTGTTTTTAAAGAATAAATACAAAAATTAGTGTCCAAGATACATGTTCAGCAAAGTAACATTTTCTTTTTAGAAAAGAAAAGAGAATGTGTTGGTAGACTATTTAATATGTTTATGGTTATTTGTCTCTCTTTTTTTTTTCCTGGTAAGCATTTTTCAAGCCCAATAGAAACAGTTTCTTCAGCTTGTTTTCAGGTCCCTTCAAAGAAAATATCTTAGAATGCTGATAGAACTATTATTTCAATAGGTCACTGTACAAGAACCTTCATTTGGACAAGCTGATTCAGAATAATAAATATGACTCCAGAGCTTTTTGTTAAAGAAACTATACTACTGGGTTTGCTCCATTGAAAACCTACATACAGTATCACATTTATTTAAATAGTAAGAATCAAAGCAAATGAAGACAGAATAGGTATAATGAATAACTTTCACTTTTATGTTGTGGAACATTTTTAATATCTCTTCTGCTGCACATTATCTCTATTTGGATTTTCAGTGTGTCTGTCTTAGGTATTTGAGGAAACATATAAGGTTTATCTCATTAAGACTCTTTCCAAAGAATCTAAAGGCTATATTGCTGAATTTTCTAGTTCATTTCCTCTGAGACAAATTTTGTAAGTCAGTTAATAATAGGTTGAATCTGTCCTCAGTCAAATTTACAAGCATTGACAGTAATGATTGTAACTCACCTTATCAAAGTGGATTCTTCATTTTGTATCTCTTTATTAATAATGATATATTATTCTTCTATTTAAATGCTTGAGTGTAGCTATTACACTAAAAGGTATTCTCATGCCATATTTAAAATACTATTATATCATATGTCCCCAGCTTCCTAAAGACATAACTGTCACTGTTTCAGCATAAAAAGTTATTTTGTTGGGCTGGAGAGATGGCTAAGCAGTTGAGGCACTTGTCTGAGAAAACTGGGGACCCAGGTTCAATTTCCTAGTGCCCATGTAAGCCAGATGTACAAAGTGGTACATGCATCTGGCATTTGTTTGCAGTGGCCTGTGCATCCATCTTTCTCTCTCTCTCTCTCTCTCTCTCTCTCTCTCTCTCTCTCTCTCATTTCAAATAAATAAATAAAATATTAAAGAAAAGTTGTTAAAGAGTTTAAAGCATAACAAAATAATATTTTCTTTAAAAGTTAACTATAAAACAGAAGTTCTTTGCACTGTTAGATTCTGAAACCTCATGAGCAGAATTTGGAATTGTTTTTTAACTAATATTGTTGAATTTTATGCACAATCACAAGAAACAATGTGGAAATGCTTATTTTGATCACAAGTATATATGTATGTATACATATACATGTAAATGCTTTATACGCTTATGAATTTATGCAAACTGAAAATGTATCAAAATGTTCATAATGATATAGTTATCTCTAATAAAATACTGGTAAATATATGTATTTTACACTTTTAAAAACTTTTTAAAAATATTTATATCATTGTATACATGCATTGCACATAATGGTACTGAGTTACAGAAGGACATTTTCATACAAGATCCCTCTACTCTCTCCTTTCTTACCCTTTCCCTCCATTAGAACTTTATTCCTCTAGACAGATTAATTTATACTTTCATATTATACATACATACATGAGTTTATCTGTGTATATAAAATCTAGGAATAATACATGAGAGATATTGTATGATATTTGTCTTCCAGAGACTAACAATTTTGTTTAATATGATTATCTCTAATTGAATTATTTTGCTATGGAATACATACATAGTGGAACTTCTTTTTTTCAACCATAAGGAAAAACAAAGCTATGCCATTTTTTAATATGTGCAGTAATTTTATATAAGGACCTAATATAAATCACAAAATATAGAATTAATCTGTCCCATAAAATGGCTAATGGAAAGCAATATCCATCGGTATTGATTTGTCAGATACTTTCTAAATTATTTGAGCCTCTTATTGATTTTTTTCAGAATATCAAATGTTGCTTATGACAAAATCAATATGGTACTTTACAAGACATTTAGCCCAAACTCAGACTGTCCTCTGGGTACTACATTCAGAAATGCATCCATTTTATTCCAATTTGTTTACCACAACGATATTGATAATAGAAATATTAATTTGGAGTACAATTGAAAGCAAATATTTCCCTAAACATAGGCTTTTCAATATTTTGTATACCTGATTAAATATAAAAGGAGTAAATCAGGCATGTTGGCACAAACCTTTAATCCCAGCACTTAGGAGGCAGAGGTAGGAGGATTGCTGTGAGTTTTAGATCAGCCATAGTGAGTGCCAGGTCAGCCTGAGTTACAGTGAAACACTACCTCCAAAATAAAGTAGAAACAGGCAAAATATAAAATTAAGAATATAAATACAATATACTACATGTTGATTATAATAAAAAACATAAATCTTAAGTCTAAGAAGATTATTGATAAAAATCTATCATCCCTTAAACTACATGAATAAATATGAGCAAATACATTGCTGATATTGCAAGTCAAGTTTCTTAAAAGAGAAAACGTTTAACTAATTTCATAGTTAAAAGTCTAATCTGAGGACCGAACCTGAGTACAAAATAGCCACTATGAAGATATGTGGGCTACTTGCACACTTAATCATCAAAACAAACCTCAAGATAAAAAAATGAAGTGCTGACAGTACATTAACTGGAGATGACTTGATAAAATGTGACTGGCTATGACTTTGGTCATGTTTTTGTTGTTGTTTGTTTTGTTTTTATGACTTGTCCTCCTACTTTGTTTATATCAATGAAATGAGAAAAAAATTGAAAAGTTCCGATGATGAAATTAATGTCAAGTCTTGTCAAGCCAGTCAATGCTAAGTTATTGTGACTGAATGAAAGGTGATATGGGGTTCATTCTTCTGATTCAATTATTTTATAAGGATGTTTTAAAATATTCATATCTGGAAACCATCCATAAAGTAACAATTTTTCTACTATCTTTAAGAACACTTATCTTCAAAAATGTAGAGAAACAAATAAGTTTAAGTTTAGAAAGACTCTAAGTTAAACCAAAGTGCATTTGATGACACTTTTCAAACTCAAATATAATTACTATAAATATAGGGCCAAATAAATCTCTCTCTCTCTGACCTCACCTATAATAGATGTTGTTTCCTAAAGGCTAGCCACAGCAGTTCATCCACTTACCACTAATATTTCACGATTCCATAGATGCAAAAATTCTACTCATCCTTCTCAAGACTCTCAGAAGCCTATGTCAGTACATGGTCAATATCACAGCTTTGACAGAGAACTGAAGGTTGACCTGCTAGTATACCTATGCCTGGAGAAAAGTTATCTTCTCTACATATGCTGTACATTACATGGATGGCCCAGATAGCCTCTGTAGATTTTCCTTTTCTAAAAAGGAAGTAAAATAAAATAAAACAAACAAACAAACAAAAAAACCCAAGGATATTGTAGCATACAGTTGTCATTCCAAAATAACTGCAATCTGTCCAGGCAGTTAATCCTCCCTGAAAGAAAGTCTCCTTCACTTTGTCCTGTGTGTTCTGGGCAGCACCCTTGTGTCAGCCATTTCATTAATAACCCAGAATGAAAAACAGTAACAAAAACTGTAAGTGAATTACCTTGGAGGAAAGTGCCATAAGATAATGTAGTATAAAGTACCTTGTAACAGTAGTATGTAAACTTTCTGTGTTTGTGTGTGTGTGTGTGTGTGTGTGTGTGTGTGTGTGTGTAGCTTTAACTAGTAGGATATAATAGCAAATAAACAGTTAAAACTTCTTCTGATGGTGACATCTACTTTGTTGATATGTCATTTTTTATATTCTTTCATAAAGTGTGGTAAAAATGGAAATTATATTATTATTAGAACATATTAGCATATAGAGAAGACAAAATATATTGCTGATTTTTGTCATTCCTGATTAAAAACTAATCTGTTAGTTTTGCTTGTGATTTTCTATTGTAAGTGTTAGAGACAAAAGTACAAACACGGGGCTTGATGCAGTCAGATTTGCATTGCTAGCAGAAAACACCCGACCAAGAACAGCTTGTGGGGAAAGAAAAAAAGGTTTATTTTGGCTTATAGACTAGAGGGGAAGCTCCATGATGACAGGGGAAAATTCTGACATGAGCAGAGGGTGGACATCACTTCCTGGCCAACATTAGGTGGACAACAGCAACAGCAGAGTGTGCCAAACACTGACAAGAGGCAACTGGCTATAACATCCATAAGGCTGCCCCCAACAATACACTGCCTCCAAGAGGGTTTAATTGCAAAATTGCCATTAGCTGTGGACATGGCATTCAGAACACCTAAGTTTATGGGGGACACCTGAATTAAACCACCACAGGGCTGGAGGGATGGCTTAGCAGTTAAGGCGTTTGCTTGTAGATACTAAGGAATCAGGTTTGATTCCCCAGTACCCACTGAAGCCAGATACACAAGGTAGTACATGCATCTGAAGTTCATTTAGAGTCCTTGGCACAGCCATTCTCTCTCTCTACCTCTTTCTCTTTCAAATAAATAAATGAATTTTTTAAAAAAACTACAAACAGTACTAAGCAAGTTAAATCCAAAATCTTGATATTTTAAACCTGGGTGCCCATTCTTCCTTTGTGCTTTTCTATCTCTATCTCTCTCTCTCTCTTAAATAAAGAAATAATATTTTGGTGGTCTGGAGAGAAGACTTAGCAGTTGAGGCACTTGCCTACAAAGACTAACAATCCAAGTTCAGTTCCTCAGTACTCATGTAAAGCCAGATGCTCAAAGTTGCACATGTATCTGGAGTTTGTCTGCAGCAGCTAGAAGCCCTGTTGCACCCATTCTGTCTGTCTCTATCTCTTTATTTCTGCCTGCTTGCATATAAATAAATAAGAGCATTTTTGTCAGGCATGGAGGTGCATGCAATTGTGAAAAAGTGTTCTCAGTCTTTTTTTTTTTTTTTTTTTTTTTTTTGGAGGGAGACACAGAGAGAGACAGAGAGAGGGAGAGGAAGACAGATAGAGATGGGCGCACCAGCAGTGTCTCAGTTGAGAATGAAATACAGATGTGTGTGCCCCCTTGTGGTCAAGTGCGACATTGTACCCTTGCATCACTTTGCATCTGGCTAAACATGGGAGCTGGAGATTGGAACCACTGGAGAATGGAACCAGCGTTCTTAGGCTTAAGAGGCAGGTACCTTAACCCCTAAACCATCTCTCCAGCCCTTCTCACTTTTTTGAAAGATACTTTCTATCAAAATTATTTATTTCTTGGGGAATATCAGCAATACCACTGAGAGGTGTCCGTAGTGGAATGGTGCAGGGAGGAGGGAAAAGATAGTACTAATACATAATGTATCCATACAAAGTATGTTATTAATAAAAACATTTATTTTGTAATTGTTTACACTCTTATTTCTCTGAGTTTTGAAGCATAAAACAAATAGATACTTAAAATTCTTGGAATTAAGTTTTCTTAGCATAACTTTGTCACAAACTTTCCAGTAACTCTGTGAGAAAATTCTCAAAGAAAATTAAAGTTAGCTTCCATAATTATGAGTAATGATAGAGAATAAAACCCTTCTACTCTGAACCATATGGTTTTAAATGAAAACTTGTATAACCTTTGATTTAATGAAGATATTCAAATTCTCCAAAGAAATTTATAGATTATGATTTAAATCCAGATAAAATCATCTTTAAGATCAGTTTGCCCCATGGGATACATCTCCTGAACTATGTGTCCATCGATAGCATTGAGATGTTGAATTCCAAAAGCAAATGAAACCTGAGAATGTTCAATTCCAAGTACTCAGAAATCCAATCCTACAATGTTTTATCTACACTTCCTCTGTATACATTTAAGTTCCTTTACCCCTATCTATTTCCACTAACACACAGCAATGTATCTCTACTGTTCAATGATGGGCTGTATCACTAGTGCATCTTATCTACTCGATTCTGGGCAAGACCACCTACTTTATTCTCATCCTCCACCAGTTTCTGTTCTCTTTGGAGCAGATGGTGATTTTCATGAATTGCAAATACTATTTCATTCTTTTCATTATTGTCATTCTTTAAGTTTCCTTTTCTTTACACAGAAGAAAGAATAAATTTATGAATATTTTTGGATTTTGTACATGGTGTTGCTTTCTTCCAATAATCTTGTGAATCTAGTTCATCATAAACAAAATAATTATTGTTTAATTGATGTGTTATGGATGAATATGCCAGTTTCTAAATGCATTCTACATTTTAGTTTTCTGTGTTATAAAACTATTTGTTATTACTCTTCCATGCATTCACAAAGCAAAACAAAAACATCCCAGAGAAAAGAAGTTTTGAGCAAACTGGTGCTTCAGTGTATAACCAATGCACAATAGGAAGAGCATCAACTCAGTTAACAAATAATACTTATATTGTCTTCCTCTATAAATTGAGACAGCTAGGAATACTGTTGATCTTCAAGGGTGGGAAGTGCTTCAAGCGGTGTCAGAACTGCTGGGAAGCCTGTGTATATGACTGTATGTGGTCCTACATGTGTGTTTTACATAGGCTGTGATACCTCAGTCTATATGTGGGCTCTGCAAATTCATTGTCAAACAACATGTGCTGTGGAACATAATGAAGAATCATGACATGTCCCACTTATATTTTAACTAACTCACCAGACACTTATTTTGAATTATGTCAAGCTAAAATATTATTTTATTTTATTCATAAATACAAGTCATTTCATCTGGTTTTAGTGTATAGTGATACTGACTTTTGAGAACAGAACTACAGTGCTATTAAGGTATTATTATACCTTAATTTTTCCCTAGTTAATAGTGATTCTTTTTAAAAAAAATTCACTACTGATTGGAAAGGAATTTATGGTCCTAATATTATTAAGTTAACTATATAGAATCCATATTTCCACCTTTTCCATTAATGACAATTTTTATATTATTCCTAATATATATATGTATATATGTGTGTATATATATATATATATATATATATATATGTGTGTGTGTGTGTGTGTGTGTGTGTGTGTGTGTGTAAGTATATCTATTTCACTTTTAGGTTAAACTAACATAAAAAGCAGTGACAATACTTATATGCTGTTTATTTGCTTCATCTAGCAGCCATAGGAAACTAATAGAGTGGTCTCAGTAAATTGCACTGGACAGAGAAAAATAGGCAAGCTAGTTTTGTGATGACTTCTGTAGGGGAACAGCTTACAGTCAGTCTGCTTTTTAGAGCTGGATTGAGCCAGTGGGATAGTACAACAGGACGCTTAGGAAGAAGCTGAAAACATGATTAAATTAGCTATGTTTCCTAATTCTAAGGAAAAACTTCCTCCTTTCCTATAGAGTATGAGAAATCAGCTATAAGTTTCAAAACAGGCAAAACATGACAAAATAATTTTAAATTTAAAACACTATATTTGAAAGGGATACAGGAAAACTTACAAGTTTTCTGAAATAAATGGTCTAAGAAAAGAGGGAGTGAAGTCGATAAGGAAGACTGTCTAAAATATTGTTCAGTGAAAAGTGTTAAGGCTGTGTGCATCAGAGATCAATAAGAACCTTTGCTTAAATATGAGTATATATGTACTATAGCTTTGAGAAACATGATGTTACAACAGTGAGGGCTGCAGATAGTTACTAGAATGTACACTTGTTATTGAAATATGGACTTACATTATACAATGTCTTGATTTAAGATAGAATGCATCAAAGTAATTCACAACTGTTAATGAATTAATTAAAAGCACTATGCCATAGAACCCTTTGCCATGACAGAAGCATTAGGCATCAACATTGTTCAGTACATCAGCCACCAGCCATATGTTACTATGTGGTACTTGGCATATGGCTATTGTTTAAAGAACTGAAGTTTGAATTTTATTTTATTTTAACAAATTTGACTTGTGGTTTGTGGCTGTCCTAATATCCACTTTAGTCACTGTGTTTCTCTAAGCATATTTTTTAACATAAGACTAGGCCCAAACTGAAATCATGGAGAATTGAGAAATACAACAATATCTTTTACATAAGATAACTTAGCTATCTAAAATATTATACACTATCATGCCTATTTTACATAGATTTTTTAAAACACATAAGGGCCACAGAAACTACTGAAATAAACCATGGTAGTTAAAGGGCAGGTAAACGGCATCTGAAATCCGAGAGAGAGATATAAAATACAATATTTCTTTTTAAATTAACATTGAAACTAAAAGCATATTCATCTTTTGAAGTTTCACTATTGTTTACTTACTTTACCTGCCCCTTGACATAATTTCAATAACCTAGTATCATTGTGTCTGTTTATAAAATGATTTCTAAATGTTGTATTAGAGAATATAGACAGAACTACCTCCCAGTAAAAGTCTTGTCACTTTCCACAGGCTCTGCTCTAATCTTTGACAATGTCCAACATTTCAGATGTCCTATTGACTGTTTTATGAGGTTTGAGAAGTTTGTCATTGATTGCTGCTCAGATTTTTGCACCTCGCTTTATAATTTATAATTGATTTTAATTAACCTCAAGTAACACCAACTATCTGGCTGACAGGGAGGGACTAACAGCTGGGGAAACAGAAGAACAGACACTGCTATAGAGCCTCAAAGGAGACAAAATGACACCTGCAGAGAAGAGAGCTCTGAGAAAGAGGTGGTTCACATGTGCGGTAATATGATGCTTTCCATAAGCCACGGGCACTCTCCCAGCTCAGATCCACATGTAACAAGCTGACTGCTTTTGAAAAGGCACACAACTTTGTCTCTTGATCACAGTTCATTTGTAAGTGTTCATCTGTAACTGTGTTTTTCAAGTAATTGCAAGAGATGGCTGAATCACTCTGCAGCTAATTGTCTGCAGAGACACAATAATTGCCAAGCAGACATTCTGAGTTTTACATATGATTTATCTTTTGGATTATTTATAATTTATACAATTTGTGCTTTGATCCACATGCCATAACGTTATCATTACTCATTGTGATTTTAAGAAACAGAAAGGGAAAGCAATAGTTTCAAGTTCAAAGAGATATTTGAAAAGAAATACAGAATTTTGCAAAAGATACAACATTTATTTATTTGTTTATTAGAGACAGACAGACTGAGGGGAGGAGAATGGGTGCACCAGGGCATCCAGCCACTGCAAACAAACTCCAGATCCTTGAACCACCATGTGCATCTGGCTTACATGGGACCTGGAGAATTGAACCTGGATCCTTATGCTTCACAGGCATGTGCCTTAAATGCTAAGCCATATCTCCATCACAAAAGATGAAGTTAGTGTTGAGAAAAATTTGCCTGCAAAAATTAGATTAATGAAAAGCTGGGCAGGGTGGACATGCTTTTAATCCCAGCACACCGGAGGCAGAGATAGGAGGATCGTGGAGAGTTCAAGGCCACCCTGAGACTACATAGTGAATTCCAGGTCAGCCTGAACTAGAGTGAGACCCTACCTCAGAAAACCAAAAGATTTCATCTAAAAACAAAAAACTCAAAAACTTCACTTCTGATCCCCAATGTAAAACTCAGAATTTTGATGTTCTTTGAATGGACAAACATACATCTCCCTCACCCTAACAATGACCTTACAAATATTGTAAACTATCAACATGGAGTTTCAGTGGTGTTTATTTTAATATCTAAATTATTCCATAGATGATGAAATTTCCATGGGACACTTTGTAGCATAAAACTAATACATTACGAGGTCAGGAGTGAAATTATGGTGTGCCATATGACTTCTGTCCTACTATCATTATTAATACTTCAAAGACATTATAATAAGGGGGAGCCCTCCATGGCAACAATTCCCAAGGTTTCATTGTGTTGTAAGCTATGATGGAGTGGTTGGAAGAGGGAGAGATGTGGCCACAGACATGACACCCACTGCCTGTGTGCCCAAGGGTGGCCAGTTCACTTGATAAAACTGCTAACTCCTATATCATATAAGCATCCATGGAGGATGTTCCTAGGACATGCTTTTATTGGCTAAACTGTGTCAAGGTGAAAGAATGCTGTGCTCACCTTGTAAACAATCTTAGTGATATACACCCAGATCTCATGTATGCACATAACAAAATCATTCCTGAGGTTTCATGTTAGCAAATTTTTCAAGTAATTTGCAGAATTCCTACATAGGTAAACATTAGTGTTTCATCTGCTGTCAACAAAAATTCAGAGCAATCCTTGCAATAAGATCTGACCGACCAAGTGCTCAGTGTGCTTTTAGCACCCCACAGAGATCCAAGCTCAGATCCACTTGTGAATCAATTTGGGCCCAGTGCTCTAATCATCTGTAACAAGGGAGGTGCTAAAGGAGAGGAAAGTGGGCCCTGCAGATGATTTTAAATGAGGAAATTGTGATCTACAGGAGGAATCATTGACTATATATTCCTAAACTAAAGGCACACAATTAAACAGAAGGCTGGCTAGAAAGCATCAAGAAGCCACAGGGTATATCTTATTCCTATGAAATCAGAAACAGAAACATTTTATCATGCAGTAAAAATTTAAAACACCTCTCAAACGCAAATACTCTATGAGGTTCAGGGACCATGCCTACTCCTATGTTTTATAACAAAATAAGTTCAATCACTGGCAGCTCAATAAATAACAATAAAAAGTCTACCTCTGAGATGATATTATAAAAATATTTCTTTTATTTTTTTCCTAAGCATATAAATCCCAGATTAAACTGCCATTTTAAAAAAATGCAGGGCAGCACTGAAAAGAACATGGCAAAAAAAAAAAAAAAATGAGCTCAGACACAGTATGAAATTTGTTGTTTTATAGGACATATTCTTTGAACTTTTAAAATGTCAAGTTGCCTAAATATTTATTTCTTCCCAGATTTTAACTACAAAAGCTCCTTTAGGGAAAGATGTCTGGAAATAATTTAATTAAAATGAGTATGCTATCTATACTTACACTTTCATTATATGTAATCATTCAGAAAAAATATCATAGAGATTTAACATACCTCTTTATTCTTTATCAAAGAGTTTTTCTAGAATGCTGAAAAGTAACATTTATATGAATAGTTGGGCCTCATAAGGTCATATTAGAAAGTGCTTATAGGAAATGGAAGTGCCAAAACACAAAGTGTTCTACAAAAGAGATGAAAAGCTTTCAACGGCTTCTCAGGCATATAAAAATTTCTGCAGCAGCTATGACAGTAAAACAAATGATTGCTCAAACAGTGGACAAAAAGAAACCTGCCACCCTCTCTGTGAATGGCTGGCTCTTCAATGGAAACAGGAGCTGTTAGAAAGCACAGAAGATGCTGAGGCAGTAAGTAGAAGTGAGGAGTGGGCTTCACTTCATTCTCAAGCTCTCTTACATGTTCTGACATCCTGTTTCCCAAATAACAAGACTGCCCCACCCCAGACATGCTGACTGCATTTATTTACTCCACCAGAGTGGCCCACAGGTTCTGGGGCCAATCACACAAGGCCAGGCAGGGGTAACACTAGCAATCCAAGCACAGGAAAGCTTCCTCCCTTTGGCCGGTTCATACTGGGTCTGCACTTGCAGTGACAAAGCAGCTGCCACACTAGCAGGGGATCACCTTCCTGCATCTGAACTCCTTCTTTGCAATCTTGATCTGCTGTGCTAGCACTGGGGCCCACAGGATTATGGGGCCTAGCACACACCAAAGGCCTGGGAGTTGGTGGGTAAAACTCTTCCAAGTCCAGATGAACTCCACAAGCTCCACAAGTTCCTGGCCTAGTAATCACTGAAAGTAATGAGCCACCACACTAGCAAAGGAACCTTCACCCTGCAGCTGGGAACTCTAGAACTCTAGACGTGCCCAGTGGCTAACACCAGTCTTGAGACACATAGGGTCCAAGTGATAATCTCACTCCAAAATCCAAGGCGGTGAATAACATTGGGAAAACAGGGCTCTGACTCTGAGCAGGCCAGGCCTCCCAGGAGGGACACTCTCAGGCATGTGTGGAGACTACACACACAAGGAGGTCCCTAATCAGACTCAAAAGTACCCAGTCCAAGCAGGTAGATAGACCACCCTCCCACTCTCATCTCAGCCAAAGCTGTCTGGAACATATGACAGGTACCATAAGAGCTACAGATACAAAATAAGGAGGCTATCTCAAGATGGGCAAAGCCTGGTGCAAAACAAGTAACACAAGACCTCAAACCAAGAGATCTCCACCAAGAAGCCTCCAATGAATTCATAGAGGAAATACCAGACATAGATTCCCATAATGAAACTGCAATAAGCATTGTATACAAACTCAATGAGTCTATGAAAGAGGCTGGAAGAATTCATAAAGAATCTTCAAAAAGAATGTGGAATAGAATTTAAAGCATGGCTGAATGAAGAAAGCCCACAAAAAGAGCTCAAAGCATGAATGAAGAAAATGCAAGCAAATCAATGAAAAGAATTCAATAGATGCCTGAATGAATTGGAAAAGAGCCAACACAATATTCTCAATAGTCACCTTAATATAATTAAAAAGAATCTAAAAAGATTGTAGGATGAATCATTCAGGCTGACCCCAAAGAAGGGGGTGGGGATGAAGCCTAATCCTAAAACCATTGGCTTGGTTTGTAACTCCCAGTGCCAGAAATAAGCTACATCCCACAGTGAGCTGTTGTTCAGAGGGTCCCCAAAACAAGGCAGGCTTTTGTCAAGGCACTTGATTACCTGCCTGAGCTTAAAGACAAGACACTTTTGCTCAAGACACTACAAGCTGCAAACACAGAACACGGAAAGATCATGTTGGAATCTGGAAGGAAGTCAGATCCCTGATGGCTAGCCCTCATAGTGCTGGAAAGTACTACATAAGTGGCTGAGGGAAAATGGCCACCAAGGCTGTGAACAAGTAGGGGATCCTGCTAGACATGAAATCAGCCAGCTGGACAAGATGTACATAGTTGTGCCATAGTGGCACACAGCCTAGGAAGTTAACCAGTGGCTCTCTGATTGGATAAAACACCCACTCAATGGGAAGGAACCCAGAGCTGGTACTGGAAACAAGTCAGAATTCTATGGAGATGAGGCCATGGACTCCAGTGAGAAGATCCCACTAGTCTTTGGAAAAAAGAGGGGCTGCATCCATCAAAATCTCTCTCTCTCTCTCTCTCTCTCTCTCATTTAGATATGGACATATTTAGTATGTAAACACGTGTTGGACCATCCTTTCCCTCCTCCCTGTTCCTTTTCTGAAGAGGCCTTCCTTGTTGGGGATTCAGGACAACCCTATGGGGATTGTGGGTCATGTATTATGGGGGTGGGGGAGAGGCAATTTCTCTGTGCAAAATGTCTCAATTTGTGGCTCTAACATTCTTTCCACCCCTCACTTCCACAAAATTCCCTGAGCCATGCTGGAAGCATTTTAAGTCTACTTCAGTGATGGGCACTTAGGAGCCTCTGGGTCTCTGGTTTGGTAGGTGTTGAGTGTCTTCAGTGTCTATCTCCTTCACCCTTGTGCTGATATCAAAATCACTAAGAAAGCAGCACTCTTGCTCATTTCCCTAATGCCTCTTGTTTCAGCTGGGCCCAGGGTAGAGTGCACTGGGTCTTTTATCTAAAATCTCTCTTAATTACTTATGCTTATCTCCTTTAACCCATGCTGTTGTCACTCTTTATTGGAAAACCTGTTTTCTGTTTTACAGAAAGCAGGGAAAACCAGGGAGAACCACATTTCATCAACATGACAGGAAAAAATAGCTGACATTCTGTCATGAGATGAGCCATCTCTTGCCCTTCAGCCAGGGTCCAGGTAAAACCACAAAGGAATGGCAAGTTAAGCATGCATGTTGCTCTCAATGCAAGCCTGACAACCTGTGCCAGGGTGATGTCTATAGACGCTGAGGATACTCAAAATGTACCAAACAGAAATGTAGAAGTTGCTGAGAGCTTAACACTCAAGTAGACTTACAACACAACCTCCAAGGCTCAGAGAATGTTGCAGAAGGAGGGGCCAAAAGATTATAAGAGCCACATGATGGGAATGAGTATCCATGACTGACTTGTGATTAAGTAATAAGGGATCTTGCTGTATGTATCCAGAAGAAAATCATTCTGAAAGGATTTAAATGCATTTTCACTTTTGGTTGCAGTTGAGTAAATAAAGAGAATTATATATATATTTGCTATATTATCAAAACAGAATTGAAATGAAGTTCAAGTTGTTTTTAATAGGATTCAGTCCTGTTCCAACAAAACTAGATTCTTATTTTAAAAATATTTTATGTTCATTTATTTATTAGAGACAGAGAGAGGGGGAGAGAGAAGAGAGAAAGTGAGAATGGGTGCTCCAGGGTCTCTAGCCACTGAAAACATACTTCAGATGCATGTGCCACCATGTACATATGGCTTATGTAGAGACTGGAGAATTGAACCAGGGTCCATAGGCTTCTCAGGCATGTGCCTTAACCACTAAGCCATCTCTCCTGCCCCAAACTAGATTCTTAAAGGTACTCATTACAGAAAAAATTAAGGTAAGGTTGGGTTCCATCAAAGTGGACTACTGAAGCTTATTTTTTTACAGATGATTTGAGGAAAGAAAAATAAAAATCTATTACCAGATCAGGACATTTTACCTCATCAGGTATTAATTATATGCAAGCTCAGATGATAATTAGGGATGTAACTATAGAAAATATAATATGCTAGGTTATATACTCCAATTGCCTCAGTTGTCAAGATTTTATTATGGTTTATTCAAATACTTTCAATCATCCATTAACATTTTATTCATAAAATATAAGCCTTGTGCTAAAAGATCAATAGCATTACACCTGTATTTTTGAGGCATATTTTGTGTCCTTACCTATTGACTCTGTCAGGGAAGATACTTAAGAATTAATGCCCAAAGTAGGAAAAGTCAAACTACAGCACAGAGATATCACTAATTTGTCTTCTCATAGCATTAATAATAATAGAATATATATCCCTTTGTGGTATGTGAATTCAATTTTCTTGAGCTTATTTCTAAGTATAACATTTATTATTCAGAGAATATGCATATGTTCAGACTTAGGAGATAAAATTAGATTATTTTCCAACTGGTTAAACTATTTTATATGTCCATAAGCAAAGTATGAGTGTTGTCCTTGCTCGATGTCATTGTAACTTTGGACTGCTCTATCTTGCCATGTTGTGGCAGCTCTGCAACTTGAGGAAAAATTTGATGCAAACATTTCACTTGTTTTTTTTTTTTTTTTTTGAGGTAGGGTCTCACTGTGGCCCAGGCTGACCTGGAATTCACTATGTAGCCTCAAGGTGGCCTCGAACACATGGCGATCCTCCTACCTCTGCCTCCTAAGTGCTTGGATGAAAGCCATGTGCCACCACGCCAGCCACTTGTTCACTTTTATTATGTGCATATCATAATTATTTTGCATAAAATACTTTTCATTATCTGGCACAAAAATGTGATTCAATAAACACTAGCTATAAAAAACTCTGGGCTGGAGGGATGGCTTAGCAGTTAACAAGGCATTTGCCTGCAAATCAAAGGATCCAGGTTCGATTCCCCAGAACCCACGTTAGCCAGATACACAAGAAGCACACACATCTGGAATCTGTTTGCAATGGCTGGAGGCCCTGGCATGTCCATTCTCTCTCTCTCTGTCTCTCTGTCTCTCTCTTTCTCTGTCAATAAATAAATAAATAATTTCAAAAACTTTAAAAAATCTTACTAAAGGGCTGGAGAGCTGGCTTAGCAGTTAAGGTGCCTGCCTGCCAAGCCTAAGAATGCCAGTTTGATTTAGCCAAATGCAAAAGTGAAGCAAGGGTGCAATGCCAGTTTGCCCACAAGGGGGCACACACATCTGGAGTTTGTTCACAGAGGCTGAAATGGCCCTGGCGTGCTCATTCTCTCTCTGCCTCTTCCTCAATCTCTCTGTTTCTCTGTCCCTCTCTCTCAAAAAAAATCTTACTAAAAATAACAAAAATATCATACACAAATAGTATTTCATATAAGTGATTACATTTAATTTTATAAAATTTAGCTATTGAGATATTCATTTGTATTCCTTACAGCACCATAATAAGGAAGATATAGTATCCTTTGGAATTGAAAAAAGTACACATACATCTTTAAATTAAATATCTGTATGTATGTGGAATAAGGATTGTTTACATAAAGACAACTTTTCAATAGTGATATAGTCATTATCTTTAATAAAGATATTATATCTTACCCATAAACATGCCTATGAGATATAAGAATGTGAAGGGGAGCTAGCAAGTCTGGAAGGATTTTACATAGCAGCATGTAAGAACAGGTTTTCTTGCAGACAATGACTGATGAAGGGGAGTGTTGCTGAGCAGGCAGAATTCCGGTTGGAATGGAAAACAAGGTTCTAGATAGAACAGATTCCCCAATGCCTCTCTTTTCTAGGTTTATCCCTGGAAATGGAGAAACACTGTTCATGTTAAACATTGCATTCCAAACATACAAAGTATCACTGAACCATGTTGCTTTTACCACTGAATTCTTCTAGGCAGGTACCTAGAATTCTGAGTTCTGAGCACGCTGTAAACAGATTCAGTCGGACACAGAAGTATTCCTGAGGTGATTCACTTCTTTCCATGTTCTGTAAGGTGACACTGTTTGGTATTGGACTAGTCTCATGTATCATTGTTGTGGTCTATCTTTTCAATTTACTATCATCTATTAAGTCCGGTAAACTTCCAGGCCTACTGGCTTAATTGGAAAAATGGCAATAGAATATACTGTGCAGTTAGAAGTTTACTTGAGCTTCTATCTAGGATGAAAGATACACAGATCACTACTAGGAGTTCTGATGATACTTTCAAAGAGCACTCTGATTCTAGCATGATATACATTTTAAACTAACTGTAGCTAAATCCTCAAACTAAAACTTTGATTCATATTTTTTCAAATTAACAATACCATGTAGCATATCAAATCTGGTCAATGAATAGACTCTTATGGCTAGAAGATAGTCTGAGATCAAATAGTGGTACTTACTGTCCTACTGGAGTTGCAGCCAAATCACCACTCATTCAAAACCTTCATATATCAAGGGAAATCTTTGGTGGGGAATTGTTTCAAAATGTAAAATATGCTGTTCATCCCCTTGTATGCTCCAAAATATCTTGAGTTACTAAGATCTTATCCATTTCATTTGTGTCACATGTTGCTTAAAACAAAGGACCATTTAAAGTATATAGTTATATAAAATATAAATATATACCTTACTTATCTCTAGTTGAATTTATATACTTCTAATTTTTCCTCATGATCTCATAATTTTAAGGTACCAATGAACAGAATTAGATATTTAGTGTAGCCACTTGATTAATAGATGGAACTTTATCAATTTAGCTAATTACCATAGTAATTGCTATGCAAATATGAATTTTACTTATACAATTATGCTTCCAAATATATATTCATATTATATATAAACAAATATAAATCATAGCAATGCCTTGAATTACTTTAATGCATGAGTACTTTATGTTGTATGAACTATTTAAATCATCAATTATGTACCATTATTTAAATTATCCTTATATATTACTTATGAGTAAATATTGTGTAAATAAAATTTAAAGTATATATATATAAATTATAAAATAAATATGCCATGTTTTCAGTATTCATTACATTTATGCAATATAATTAAGTGAATTATCCTATATATCCATTATTTTCTCAAAATTTAATAAAGAGTATAAATTACTTCAATAATATGAAAGCAAATAGGGAAAGGCAAAGTAAGCAAAACAGCTATATAGTAGAGATGAAACATTTATATTTAAAACTGATTTCTATTCAATCCAAAATGACTATTATTTTACAAGATGGGATTGTCAAATGCTCATTTGTGCTACATAAAACTGGCTTTTAAATGTAAATAAATGAAAACCACTTTTTTCTAGGAGAAATTTTCTTCACATAACAATTTGCACATATTGAAAGCTTTAATGACTTTTGGGACAAGGCAAGCTTCGTAAATGGTGAAACAGCTAATTTAACATAGAAGACAATTGTGGGCACTTGGGAAAGTAGGAGATACAGGACCTGTGTAGATAAGCCTGCCTGCTGAAACAAGCATGTTCACAGGCAAAATGCGAAACATAAGAAAAATTTTTGAACCAGAAATTATAAACTCAGTTTTATAACTGAAGCTAATGAAAATATAAAATGATTTTATCATCATATCAATGCCATATGTCTTACTGATATATTAATGTGTAATACATTTATTACCATACTGAAGAATATTCAAATTAGATAAAATTAAATACAGATTATAAAGAAATAGTAGACAGGCACACTTGAGAGGCAGAAGTAAGAAAATCCATCTAAGTCTGAGACCAATCTAATCTACATTTGAGTTCTGGTGCAGCCACTTCTACATAGCCAAACTTCACCTCAAAACAAACAAACAAAAAAAGAAGTTTACTAATACTAATGATCAATAGCAAGGATGCTACATACACAGCAGAACATGGAAAATAACATGTGTTTACACAAATTTTAATAAAAGGATAGAATTAATGTATGAAAAAATATAACTTGAAAGTGATGATTTTCTAAGACTTGATATTTATAACTTTTATTATATTTATTATAATTGTTATACTATTATATTTATACAGTTATATTTATAACTGTAGGCATTAAATTCCTTGAATTTCTTAATCTTACCAGGGTTCCTCTATAGCCCTGACCATGAGGAGAAATCTATACAGAGGTTGCACTCCTTCAGTTCTTAGGGTTATTTTGTTTCACTTTCAGCCTCTGTTAAGTTGAGCTACTTTCCTTTTAGATCCTCAATTACCCACTGAGTTGGAGAGCTGACCACTTGAGCATACATACCCTTGGGCCCCAGTCAGTCCTTCCCAGCCTTGACTTTGGAGACAAGACATCTAGCTTCTTTGCAAGCAAGCACCATTAATTGTTGGCCCATCTCCCCAGCCTCATGTAGAGCCTCTTCATGCTCCTAAGTGCTGGCTGTCACATCTGCTAAGGCAGCCCAGCCTGAACCCATGACGTACTTGCCTTGCCTAACCTTAACATTGACCACTAATGCTCTTATGCACTTGGCATCCATGCACTAAAGTGGTCTGTTTCACTGAAACAGGGTCAGATCAAACCTTAGGATGATAAGATTGTACAAGTACTAAATTCCTTATTCTTAGCAATGCTCATTAAGATACTATTTCAGTGCATAGCTCTTTAAGCAGTGTCCCACATGGATAGGCAATATGTATTTTATTATACATTTGCATCCCATCAGTAATAGAGACTTTTAAATTATGGGTGCATTAAATTATACTTTTATTTGTACCAGAAAAATGGCATTCTAATATTCCCTTGTTTTGTTGTTGTTTTATTACTTTATATGTTGGCATACAAAATAATGGTTTCATCTTGGTACCTTCACACATATGTGACATTATATTTTGTTCTCATTCTACCCCCTTCCTTACTGCCCTTCCTCATCATGTCTTAGCCCGCTAGCTGGTTCTCTCCCTTCCCTGGTTATTCCTTCCCTCTATTGTCTTACTACATTGTTCCATTAACCTCTCTTTTCCCCACCTCCCTTAAGATCTCTTCTTCCCCATCATGATCCCCCTTCTGGTTTAGTGACCTACACATACATACACACACATGCTTGTGCACGCACACACACCCCCACATATATCATTTTAAGCCTAACTTCTACATATAAGAGCTTGACTATTTCTTATTGATTTTGTATAATATAATGACTTCCAACTGCATCCATTGTCCTACAAATATCATGATTTCACTTTTTTTAATTCCTGCATAAAATTATTTTGTGCATGTATACCACATATTCTTTATCCATGCCTCTGTTGATGGGCATCAAGGCTGGTTCCATTTCCCAGCTATTGTGGGAATGACAGCAATAAAAATGGATCTACTGCTGGGCATGGTGGTGCATGCCTTTAATCCCAGCACTCGGGAGGCAGAGGTAGGAGGATTGCCGAGAGTTCGAGGCCACCCTGAGACTACATAGTTAATTCCAGGTCAGCCTGGGCCAGAGTGAGACCCTACCTTGCAAAAAAAAAAAAAAAAAAAAAAAAAAATGGATCTACTGGCCAGTCATGGTGGTACACACCTTTAATCCCAGCACTCAGAGGCTGAAGTAGAATGATCACTGTGAGTTTGAAGCCACCCTGAGACTACATAGTGAATTCCAAGTCAGCCTGGGTTAGAGCCTGACCCTACCTTGAATAAACAGGAAAAGAAAATGAATATGCTAGGGCCTTTGTGAGCATGTACCCTGGGGTAATAGAGCTGGGTTATATGGTAGTTTTATGTTCAGCTTATGAAGAATTGTCATACTAATTTCCATTGTGGCTGAACAAGTTTACATTCTCACCCACAGTGAATGTGGGCTTGTCATTCCCCCATCTTTGTCAGCCTTTGTTGTCATTTGTTTTATTGACAACAACCATTTAGAGTGGAATGAGTTGTAATCTCAAAGCAGTTTTAATATGATTTCCTTGATGACTAAGAACCAACATTAATTATTAATTGTCTCCATATTACAAACCCATTCAAAGGCCAGTAGACTCCTTGTTTATGTCACAATTACTTTTGGCAATGTGTCAACAACAACAACAAAATAAAACTCTTACTTCAAAGGGAGTAACAAATGATTTAGTATAATGTCAAATGTGAGTGATCACAGACCAGGATTACAGAATCAGATTGATTCACATAACATGGTCCGAGGCCTAGCCCATGAGAATAAAGATTTTATAACTCCTTATTATCTATTTACAGTGTAGAGAAGAAAGATTGAGTTAACATCCATTCTCCAAATTATTATGGGTTCTAACTCTTAAAAGGGATGATATACTGTTATGAGGGTCTTATGAAAGTAATGCTAATCACTGTAAGGTGATGGATATTGAGGTCAATTTCTGTCTGGACAGTTGCATTGTAAGGACTTGTACCTTCCTTTGCCTCTTAGATTCTTTCTACCACCTTTCCCCAATGGACCCTGAGCCTTGGAGGGTGTGATAGAGATGTTTCAGTGTTGGACACTCCTCCATCCCTAGACCTGATCAGGCTCTATCCCAGCCTGCTTTCTGGTCCCTCCAGGACCAACCTCGGCTGTTTGTCTGGTGTATCTGTCAGTCTTCTCTTCCAAGCCTGGCCAGGAGCTCGTGTGCCATGGGAGGCAGAGCTCTGATCAGAATTTGGGCCCTGGAAGCCATCAGGGACCGCACTTTCCAGATAACTCAGAGACTCCACCCCCCACAGCAGCTCAGCTGCGCATGACAGTGGCTCAAAGGGCCAGAAGTTTGCATGAAAGACTCTCGTGACTCAGTTTCCTGGCCAATCAACACCAGCTATGTTACAGGAATTAATGAGTCAACGAGAATAATCATGCAAAATCCACTTCAGAGAGAGGGAGAGAGCCTTTATTCATGTATGGACCTCTGCTGGCTAATGCCAAGAACCTGACAGAGGCCCTGAACTCAAATTGTGCTGGACTTATATACCTTTTACAATCCTTTGTCTGAATTCACCCTCACTTAGAGAGGGGATAGATTTACATTCAAAAGTGTAGAGTTCTGGCAAATAAGATCAAGTACAGACAGCTCTCTCTTGAGATAAGGTAGTTATATAATGTCCAAAGGGGTCAGGCTCAGAGTCACAGAATTCTTGTTAGCTACCTTTAGAGGAATCTCCCCTGCTCTAGTTTCAGAGCAAGGAAGTGCAACATCTATAGCTTCACTGGAAGTCCTAGGTACATTTACATTTCTTATAGATAAATTTCTTATATTCCATTTAAACTAATATAAGCTAGAAACACTAAATATATGGTATTCCTTCAATAGAACCATAATGAACAGAAGACAATTCTGTTCAATCAGTGCTGATAATGTTCAATAGTAGTTGATTACTCTCATCATGAAAAACAGTTATGGTTAGAATTCCAGCCACCTTTTTGCATTGCAGGAAATAGCTGACCACAATGAAGCACCTTTTTCCCAGATAGATGAATTAGATAAAGCTGAGATGCTCAGATTTGGCAATATCCAGACAATTCAAATTCTTTTGCTTTTCCTCATGAGTAGTTTGCTTAAATGCTTGTCTCTATTCAGCAATTAGGACAAAATACTTGCTAAACAAATTTTGCTTGGGTCTTTCTCTTTTCCTGGGCCTTTGCACTTTGATCTGCCTTTATTCTGACAGGATATTCAGTGCTTCCTGAAAATTGGCCTCAGGGTGAAACACTGATAGGTGGAAGGTTGCAGGTCAAACTTGGAAGGAAGAGCTACCCAGAACCTCCATTGCTAGCAGGTGCTGGAGAAAAACAAGGAGGCATGAAAATTGAAAGAAAAGTCCTCTAAAGAGTAGAATACAATATACTCACTCTACCCAAAAGTACTAAGAAGCCAAGCAAAATGAAATTTTGTCAGCATGGAGGTACTGAGGGTATTGGTGGAATTAGTATTAGGGAAGAATAGGAGGCATGGATGAGTGACAGCTTTGGGATAAACTGCTGTAAGGAAAACATGAATGAGAACATCATATCATTGGGCAACAGAGAAATGGGATCAAAGTTGTGTTGTTTTTTCTTTTGTTTTATAGAGCAGGCAAATTTTTATGTCTTTTATCTTGTGGTTGTTGACACAGCCTGACAATTAAATTGGTATCAGAAAACTTAACAGAAGGATGTACTATATTTTTTTAATCAAATATTTGTGTGACATATGGCAAAGACTCACAGGAAAAGCTGGGGTAATACCAAACTGGACAGAGAAGTAAACTGTGAAAATATGACAAGACAGGGGGTTTGAATAAACACAACCATGAAGCTTGATTTACAAGTTTCCTTAAATACCCACATGTATACCCTTGTTAGTTTATCAGTATTGCTGCATTTCTATCATTTTTAATTTGTTATGATTATCATTAAAATTCTGCAAATTTGTTAATTGAAATTTAAATTATTAGATGGATAAATTATTTCATTATTAACAGATGTGTCACTTTGACTTAATGTCACAAATTATTTTTTATAACCCATTTCTCAGAATGGAAGCATGTGACACCTTGTATTTCTAAATGGCTTCTAACTTGATGACATGTTATCCACAAAGACTCATTTGACCATTTCTCCAGACAGTCAGTGAGCACTGCTTAACTTCGAGCATCTGCCCACTGAAAGAGCATAGTCACCCATTAAAGGAACTGAAAAGGAGTCTACCAACATTTCTAAGCTTTTCAAGTAAAAAGTACTTTGCATGTTCTCCTATTCCATCCCAGTGCCCAAATTCTTCCTTATGAGTAGTTAGCATTTGTAGAAATGCACTTTGAAATCTTTCTGATCTTGCATTACAATGATTATCAAGAGTGTAAAACTATGTTATTTTATCATCTTTATAAATTCTGTTGGTTAAAGACAGAAATTTGTCTTTGACTCATTTATGTTTTGATTTTTAAATATTTTATTAATTTATTTGAGATAAAGAGAAAAAGAAGTAGATAGATAGATAGATGATAGATAGATAGATAGATAGATAGATAGATAGATAGATAATAGACAGATAGATGATATAGATGATAGAGACAGATAGAGAATAGGTGCACAGGGGCCTCCAGCCACTGCAAACAAACTCCAGATGCATGCGCCACCATGTGCATCTGGCTTACATGGGTTCTGGGGAATCAAACCTAGGTCTCTTGGCTTTGCAGAAAAGCTCCTTAACCACTACGCCATCTCAACAGCAACCCTCCCCAACAAAAATCCCAGTAATATTTAATGTTCATGTTTGTCTGTATCAATGAGTTATCCAGCTAGGATACTCAGAGGAAATGTAAGGTGGAAGCACTAGATTCTTATTTTCTCATTTTCTCAAAAGAAAAATTTTAACTATAAGGAAGCAAAACAGAAAAGCCAGTGAGAGGTTCAAATACAGAATTGTTCTAGGATCCATTAATACTGTGAGTATATTCTATACTATTATGTGAATGTGAAGTAGAAGTTTGATATATGTGAAATTTAACCCCTTCACTTTGTATTCACTCATAAAACTGTTAGAAGTCTGTGACAATGCAAAAGTTCAGCTACAAAGCAATTAATTTCTGTTTGTCACCCTATGTCTGAAACTTCTAAATTTGTAAATATAATTTAAAACAATCATCAGTTTCTTAGCTTTCAGAATGTCAAAGTATAGGTATCTCTATACTCTTTTCAAAAGAAATGTCACACATATATGTCTTAGAGTTTGGGACGTCTGAGAATGAAGAATACTGCATCTGTTCATATCTGCATCGGGTCTTTAAAACATTTGAAAATAATCATCAGACAAATAGCTACAGTACAAAGTTGTCATCTGTTGTTTTATTGTGCCTCCTGGTTTAACACTTTCATGTTCTTGCACTGATAATGTACTAGATTTCAAAGGTACCAAGTATTCATTAGATCATCTGGTATCTTTAGATCTCAGTTTCAAAGCTGAAGTTTTTGCTTTCCTACTCTAATTAGCACCATTGTTGACACTAAATACAACTCATGACTGAGTGTGTGTGTGGGGTGGGGGTTATTTACATCTAGGAGCTCCAAACCAGCCCAATGGCTCCAGCCCACATCCATTTCCATGCACATAATTTGATGGCCCTAACACTACCAAACCAGTGCTCAAGTTTCATAGTGCTATTATTGCACCATTTTACAGAGTCTGAATATCTACGTATTATTGGGGGTCCACAATTCAAACATATCTTGAATTTATTTTTCAACTTGAAAACAACTTGTACATCCCTCTCATTTCTATTTACATCTACATTAGAATAATAAATTGAGTGTAGGTATTTATATGTAAGAATACAGTGTATATAGCTATTTTGCTAGGTACATCCTTGTACATATATGCACATCATATAAGACAAAACCAGCTTTGAATGTTTGCATTCCATTTTATCTGCATAGCTGTCTTACTGAAATGCAATGAAAACTGCTACTGCCAAGTAAAACATTTAATGAATATGTTAGCTTTTTAACACAACAATAAATACTGGAAATAATTAACTATAAAAGGAAAAGTTTTACTTTGGCCTATGGTTTTACTTGTTCCATTCTATGATTGACCGTGTTGCTGCTGGATCTATGATAAAGCAATATGTCAGGGTATTATTTTATGGGGCAAGAAGCCCTTTGAATCTTGTGCCAGCTTCAATGATGACAGCACTCACTCTAGGGGACATGTCTTCACCAAGGAAAGAAGAATGATAGTAAGGTGGAATGAGATATTGCTGTGTTTCTACTGTTACTTTAAAGAGAGAACAAGTGAACTAGGTAGGGTTTAAGTGATCCATAGCAGTCCATTCTTGAATAGTCCCAATGATTTCTTGGATGTTCAAGTGATTCATTGTAGCAGGACTGAAAAATGTTAATGTAAAAAAATAGCCAACCAATTTCTCTAGGGGGAAATACCAACATAAAGGTATGTATAGAACCATGAGTGTTTTGTGTTTTACTCTTCAATATTGAGGAAATTTTTGTCTACAATGAAAGCAATGTTCCTTCTTTTTCTTAGCTATATAGTATTATAAAAATAACAAAGTCAGGGGCTGGAGAGATGGCTTTGCATTTAAGATGCTTACCTGTGAAGCCAAACGACCCAGATTCTTTTCCCTAGTACCCATGCTAAGCCAGATGCATAAGGTGGTGCATACATCTGGAGTTCATTTACAGTGGCTGGAGGCCCTGGCATGTCCATTCTCTCTCCTCTCTCTCTCTCTCTCTCTCTCTCTCTCTACCTTCTTCTCTCAAATAAATAAAGAAATAAATAAACATATTTTTAAAACTTTAAAAAAATAACAAAGATAACGAAATTTATTCTGATAGTTTTATGTACTTTGTACAATGCTTATTTACTACTCAAGACCCATATTTTCTGTATCCACTAACTTCAAGAAGACATAGTGACTCAGGATTAAAGAGCAACTGCTATGATAGGGGTCAAGCTATGACCTACCTGCCACAATACATGGATGTGGAGGAGGACTGAGACTGAGTCCAAAATGAGGCAAAAAAAAAAAAAAAATGGTGAGAACTTTAAGACAGCAAAGAGTTTTCTTGGATATTATTCAAATTCCAGTGGTAGCACCAGAGGTTACCAGATAACGGATGCCATAGCTATAATATCATGACTCACATGAATGTGCTCCTATCACTTCACCCTGTTGACCACCAAGTGATATAGTGCCTTAAATAAACTGAAAAATATACTCCGAAATTTTATCAGTGAGCCCTTCTCTTATATTACTCATGGCAAAAAGTGTAAAACCAGAGAAAGAAATGTTTGCACCTTCAAATGCACCAATGAGTATTTTGGTGCTAAGCACTATTACAGAAGGTGCTAAGTGGAGACAGAGAATTCATGGCAATCCCAGGTCAGGAAATACACTAAGCACAGGGACTAGAAACCATCTAGAAACAGTCAACAGCGACAGGAAAGAAACACAGTATGATGTAGAACATGAGTCTGGAGGTGTGAACAGCTCTTGTCCCTGAAATCTTGAACGCAGGCACTAGCAGGGACTTGAGGAGCTCAAAAGAAAAAGGCAGATGTGGTCTGATATTACACCCTACTGAGTTTCTAGTGCCAGTGTGAAGAGAACTGGCTGACAAAAAATAAAAAAAAAAAAAAAAAACTAGTTCACAAGCTATTCACAATACAGTATGTATTGTGGGAAACAATAATCAAGGCATATGAGTAACATTAAGAAAGAGGTGGGTGCAAGTGGGACACACAAGTTAACATAATTGCTACAGTGTGGGAGCCAAGCACTTAAACGGTAGCATACTATGGTCCAAACCAGTTTAGACCTCCTTGGGTTTTGTTTTGTTTTGTTTGTGTGTGTGTGTGTGTGTGTGTGTGTGTGTGTGTGTTTGGTGTTATGTGATGAGGTACCCCATGAGCTCCTCTGTGGTGGAGGGGTGAGGATCACCTACAGTAGCCAGACCAGAGAAGAATATTGGGGTGCTCTGCTCCATTGCTCTTCCACCTGTTCTTATTTTAGCCATAATCTCTTTATTGATTGCAGAGCTTGCAGGGCTCCAACAATTCTCAGGTTTTTCCCATCACCACCCCCACCCGGCTCCCCCATGGGATTGGGGTTTACATGCATGTGAAGGTATGCTCAGCTGCACTTTTATCTGCACAAACATCCTTCTGGCCCCTTGGTGATTCACACTCTGGTCAGGCTCCTTCAGGCCCTCATAACTTGTACAGGAAGTGAACTTAATCTCTGAGCCATCTCTAGCCCTAGACCTACTTTTGAATCTTATATAGGTAAGGAACAGAACTAAGACTAGTTTGTACATTTTAAAAGGTTTTAGAGAGAAACGTAGAAGGAAATAAGGTAGGCCATAGATGGGGAAAGACTGAGAACATACATGACCTAAAAATCCTAAACTAATGTCAACTGACCAGAAAATGTTAGTTATCTTGTGCGAAAGAAAGAACTCTCCAAGGAATTAAAAGCTTACAGAATTTAAAGTATTGAGAAGCTAAAATTTCTGATAAAAAATGTCTCATCTTCTGGATAATAAGGCATAGAACACTGTTTTCATTTTACAAAGAGATAAAGAAATAGATGAAAACAGAACATTCACAAAAAATGTATCATATGAGAATCATCTTAAAATAGGGAGAGTAACTTAAATATTAATAGGGTTATATTTCTGATAAAAATTAAATCTACATATTCAAATCATGTAATTTTATAAGTTATTATGCCATCAATTCAAGAAAGAGTGTATATATATATATATATATATATATATATATATATATTCTTTAAACTCCTTTGCAATTCTTTTTTTTACATTTCTTGTTTCTTCTCCAATTTTCCCCATCTCCAAGCAACTATTGATCTGCCTTATACTCCTGCATTAACTCTAATGTTCTAGTATTTCATGGAAGAGAATAACACAGTGTGCAGTTATTTCACTCAATGTGATATCCATTCATGTTGGGTGCACCAACAGACCATTCCTTTATATTCCTTCATACTCTATAGATGTACTTTATACCTTCAGTCACTTCTGAATATTACAAATAAAGCTGCTATCAGTATTCAGGTAAAAAATGTTGATGTGTGTATATCCATTCATCTCTTAGGGAAGTATCTCAGAGCAGAATATGTGGGTCCTATAGCATACAGGCATTTAACTGTTTAAAAACATCTATTTTCTCAGTGGTTGCAGCATCTTGTAACCTGTAATGTATGAGTATTAAAATTTTCTTAGCCAGGTGTGGTGGTGCATGCCTTTAGTCCCAGCAATTGGGAGGCAGAAATAGTAGGCTCACTGTGAGTTCAAGGCCACCCTAAGACTACATAGTAAATTCCTGGTCAGTCTGGGCTAGAGTGAGACCCTACCTTGACAAACCAAAATAAAATTTTCTTGATGTATTATATAGTATGGTATGGTCAGTTTATTAACTTTTTAAATTTTATATTTTAATAGGTATATAGTAGTATTTCATTTTTCAAAATTTACATTTTCTTGTTTACTAATGATTGAGCATTATTTCATAAGCCTACTTTTATCTCTTTAAATTTTTGTAAAGATTTTTATACATATGATTTATTAATTTGCTATTGTTGGATTTTTAAATTTCTTTACACATTCTTCATATAGGCCATTTATTTGATAGTATTTAAAATATTTTCCTCAGGGTGTGGGTAATGTTCTTTATGTGTTAAAGTATAATTTTATTTTTAAGTATGATATTTGGAAACCACTTTCAACAAAGGACTATTTAAAAATTAGATTTAGAATATTTCTAACTATCTGTCTGTGTCCTTTGAAATATATTAGAATTAATTATGGGTACTTTGAGAAGGTTATCTTTATATCATATCACTTGTTATGTTTTGGCAGCATTGTTGTATATGAATGTCTGAGCTCATTAATAGCTCCTTCATCTGAGTAATTCTTCACAATGTGACATTTTAAAAGAGATACAATTGATCCCAAGTTTTAGTCTTAGAAGAGAGAAAATAGTCACTGGGCCAAGGAAAGGTATAAAGCAGAATAGATTGTGGCAGGGAAATCTATATCAATGTGCCAACTGTCTCTCCAGTGGGACTTTGCTGTCAAAATGACCTCAGACTCATTCACCCACATTGTCTATGTGCAGCTCTGCTGGCTGCATCATGCATCTTGTAATGGTCCTACAGATTAGCTTTGCTTCCTGGGGGAACAATGTTTATTTAAATCTGTAGTTGAGGCTATTATGAAGGAAAGCCCTTGGCTTTCCAAAGGCTACCCATAGACATACTGAATGACATTCTTTGTGCCTTTTTCCAATTTTCCAATACTGTTTATTTATTATCATAGCTATTTTTTTTACTAATTAGCCTTCTAAGCAAGATATTTTTTTAAAATATATTTTATTTTGTTTATTTATTTGAGAGAGAGGGAGATACAGAAATAGGCAGAGAGAGAGAGAGAGAATGGGTGCGCCAGGGCCTCCAGCCACTGCAAACGAACTCCAGATGCGTGCACCCCCTTGTGCATCTGGCTGACGTGGGTCCTGGAGAATCGAGCCTCGAACCGGGGTCCTTAGGCTCCACAGGCAAGCATTTAACCGCTAAGCCATCTCTCCAGCCCTAAGCAAGATATTTTATGTATGGTTTTGAACTGTTTCAAGGGAGGAAAGTTTTTATATTAATTCAAAACCAATGGAAACTAATTGTTCAAACCTCAAGATTACAGAAGGGAAGGAAAATACCCCAGCTGTGTCAGCATTTTCCATATGTGTATCACTGTAAAAATGTCATTGCAATATTAGAGAACCCAGAAGAATCAAATGTCTTTCAACGGTCATAGTTATATAAAATATGAAATATATTTTCAGAGAATCTTCTCTGTATAATTGTTTGAAAATCTTTGAACATCTTAAGCTATTAAGGTTTCACCATCATTCAATTTCTGGATAATTTCCAGACTACAGCTTAACATGATTAAAGAACATCAGCCAGTCTGTCATATAAGCTTTTGCTGAACTTTTATCTATGAAGTAAAAAAGAGTGAGATCTAATTATTGACCACTCCAACTGGATGTAGTACAGCCTCCATTACCTCAACAGCTTATGAGTGACTTTTTACCAGTCAAGAAAAATATTTTAGAGATGTGACAAATTTGTCTACTTATATGTAACAGAATAAAGTAAATTTAAGTGAAATTCTCATAATTATTAGACTTACATAGGTTATTTTTCTTGTTACTATTCAGTCACTGAAAATAACACTTTGGTTATCAGTTTTTCAAATTTTAATAAAAATTCACAGATATTTAAGTTACCCCACATCCTATTATTATGCTAAAAACTGCAGTTGTTGTAGTTAACATACTATGAGGAAAGCATCTAATTCTATACTTTTCATGTTGCAAAAATATAAGCTGATTCAAAAGAAAAGACAGACTCCAACATTTAGGCTAGTAACTACATTTGAAGGAAAGAGCCAGTAGGCAGTATTGAATTAAACTAAATGTATTCCTTTACAGAAAATTTATGTATTTTTCATTCTATATGAGTTGGGTTTTATTTACACAAAAATGGCAAAATATATGTCCAAGAAATTAAATATATTTGAATTTTAAATGACAGCCCAGCAAAATAATTTATAAGGGGTTTTAAAGTATATTCTCTGCAGCACCTCCATAAAAAAATACACAGCATATACTGAGAATTTTTGAATGAGTATTTTGCTCTTTAACTTTAAACCCTGTGCTAATCCTAGCCATCGGTAGCAGATGTGGGATGAGATTTATGCAGTATGCAAATCAGACAACCTCTAAATATTGACTTGTTTGGGCTATTTTTAAAATACTTATGAAAAAATAAGTGAAGAACAGATGGACTCTTGAGATATCAGATCCTAGCATTAAGTAAAGGAGTAAATAACCTATTATTTACAATATAAAGGGGGATATATATATATATATATGTGTGTGTGTGTGTGTGTGTGTGTGTAGTCATATATATACACACATAAATATATTGGGATAATCAAGTATTTATATTTATATATGTAAAATCATGAGTGTTCCAAATTCTTCAAGTTTTCTTCAATAATTGTTATTATTTGTCCTTTAGATTTTATCCATTCTAATGAGTGTGAAGTGATACATCAATGTGGTTTTCATTTGTGTTTCTAGGAGGGCTGAAGATGTCTGTATGTGCAAATGCATACAAATACAACTCAAGAGAGAGAGAACGAGAGAGAAAGTGACAGATGAAGAGATAGATGATAGACTTTTGCATTTGGAATATATAAAGATTTGTTACAACCCAATAGTAAAAAGACATATTGCCAATTCTAAAAGTGATATGAAAAGATATTCCTCCATAGTAGATAGAAATAGCCTACAAGCATATGAAAAGTTATTCAACACCATCAACCCATGTGAATGAAATGTCATATATTATTGGGAATTCAAAATTTTTCAGTTACTTGGGAATGCCATCTGGCAATTTTTCAGTAGTTAGAATTCCACAGCATTGGAATCCCACTTATATGTGCACACCCACGAGAAATGAAAACATGACCACATAACAACTTGCATAATATTCTTTCTAACAATCAAAAAGGAAAAGTAGTCCAAGTGCCCAAGAATAAATAAATGGTTAAAGAGAATGTGATGTATCTAAACCACAATAAATTATTTTATTAAAACAATAAAATGTGGGCTGGAGAAATGTCTTAGTGGTTAAGGCATTTGCCTGCAAAGCAAAAGAACTCTGGTTTGATTCTCCGGGATCCATATAAGCCAGGTGCATTAGGGAGGCATATGCACCTGGAGTTTGTTTGCAGTGGCTGGATGCTTTGGCATGCCCATTCTCTCTCTCTCTCTCTCCCTCTCCCTTTCTTTCTCTCTCCCTCTTTCTTTCTCTCAAATAAATAAATAAATAAAATTTTTTAAAAATAAAATAAAATGTTAAAAATAATTTAACATTGAAAATAGTTGCTAAGTGAAAGATGCTATACAAGATTGAATATGTTCTGTATGATTTGTAATCACTTCCTTGCAAATCTTCATGGTTTGATTCCCCACATTTCCTACACAAAGGCAGATGCACAAAGTGCCACATGTGAATGGAGTTTGTTTGCAGTGGCAGGAAGCCCTGGTGTGACTGTAATTGCTCACTCTCTCTCTCTCTCTCTCTCTCTCTATGACTAGCTCTTTCCCCCATCTCTCTGTTACTCAAATAATTTTTTTTAAATAAAGGAAGGGGGACTGAAGAGATGGGTTACCAGTTAAGGTGCTTTCCTGCAAAGTCAAAGGACCCAGGATCGATTCCCCGGGACCCATGTAAGACAGATGCACAAGGTGGTGCATGTATCTGGAGTTCACTTGCAGAGGCTGAAGGCCCAGGTACATCCATATTTTCTGTCTCTCTCTCTCTCACTCTCTCTCTCTCAAATAAATAAGTAAAAATAAAAATTATACAAAGTAAGAGAAAGAGAGAAGAAGAAGGAAGGGCAAAAAGAAAATTAAACTGTTTCCAGGTACCCTATCATTGTCCAAGAACACAGCTCAAGAATAGAGAAATTATAAACATATCCAGGCCAACATGGTGATATGCACCTGTAATCCCAGCACTTGTAAAGTTGAGACAAGAGAATTGCAAAATGTCAATACTAAATAAAACTATGGAAAAAGAGGGTTGTATGGTTGTTTTGGATTGTTGGAAATTACTAAAATAAAAAATAATTTTATGAAGTGGATTTTTGCTGCTCAATATGGAGAAGTTCATAAAAAAGGAATAAGAAATGAGTTATAGCCATGTTTCATGTTGGCTAATAATGCCATTAACTGAAACAAAACACACAAGACAGAGAAAGGTTTTGAAAGCTAAAACAAATCATACTGATAAATTTGGTCCAATATTGAGACATTTAAGTAGATATGCTACTTAAGACATTTAAGTAGATATGGTACACACCTGTAGCCCCAGCTATAGAATACAAGTTCAAGAATACAAAATAGTGAGATGCCTGTCCCAAAACAGTAATCAACTGTTCAATCAATAACAGTAAGCTGTTCTACACATAAGTCTCCATATAATGGGAGAGAAATATTGGGCAGAATGAGGTATAACATTCCAACAAGAAATCCTGGTATAGTAACATATCTGAGGATGATCATGTAGAGGGATAACATAAAAAAATCCAACCCAGAAGACTCCAAACCCTAGCAGCAAGCGGTGGATGGCAAGACCATATTTGTCATTACAAACAATAGAAGCAACAATAAGCCCAGAAATTTCTATCTATGGAGTCTCTCTTGCTTAGGATTCTAGCAACATTTCCAGATAGGAAAAGAGGCTACTATTTACTAAATATTCTTGAACTGAAAGTGCATCTTTCATTTCATTTCTCCAAAGATTTTATAAATTACTTTCACAAAAGACCAAAATACATTGTAACTAATAGTAAGATAATTACCATTTTCACCAATTGCAGTTCTTTTAAGGCATTTCAGATTTTCATTATCAATTCTATTAGAGATGTTGAAGCTAATGGTGTACAACTTATGAATAACGCACAACATCCTGATGTAGTTTAAATTGCTTCTAAGTTGCTTTACCATTAAAATGGCAAAATAATACTGAATTTCAACAATTGCATCCCTAAAAAAATTAAAATATCCTTAAAATTTATTTCCAAAATACCTTTCTAATTGTATGAATGAAATGTTTAATGTCTCTTTTACATGCTATGAACTTCTTACCAAGATAAAGGATCCTCCTGGGCAACATGTGCATGAGGATTATGGCAATAAGATATACTGTGTGTGATGTAAGGCACTAGACTTGTGATTCTTGGAAGGATTGGGAAAATGCACATATTAAATCTGGTCCGCATCACTAAATCTCTGTAAACAGACATTTCTTTCCATTTTGGTATCATTCCACCAGAGAATCCCTGTTCCCAAGATGCCCTTTGCCCAGACATATGCAAGGCCCCTACTTTCCCTCCTCCGTGAGTTTATTTATGTTTTGCCTTTGTATTGAGGCTTTCTGGAAACACCCTGTTTAAACTGTGACTGTCCTTCCCACTTTGCCCACTCTCCACTTCATGTTTTCCTCACAGCACCCAACATTCCTCTAAACTTCACTCTTCTCTATATGTTTGTTGGTTTTCTTTCTTCACTGGATAGCACTAATGCAAGGATTACATTCATGTCCTCAGTGCCTTGAAGAGCACATAGTAATCACACAGTAAGTAAAGCATTATTGAGTGAATGAGATGGAACTAGAGCACAGTATGCAAATATATAATGATGAGAATGGCTCAAAAATATTCTAATCATCTGATGCATTGAACCCAATAAATTCCACATAAATAAAATCCATACTACATACATAATAATGAGACTCTCAAAAGGCAAAAGCAAATAAATGATCTCAAAAGTTGCCCTTTGGGGATGGAAAGATGGATTAGCCATCAAGGCACTTGCCTGCAAAGCCTGATGGCTTGGTTTTCATCCAGGTTGACCCCATACAGCCAGGTACACAAAGTGGAACATGCATCTGGAGTTCCATTGCAGTCACTGGAGTCCATGGCATACCCATTTATACTCATTCACTTTCTCTCTCTCTCTTTCTCTCTCTCCCCTCTGTCTCCCTCTCTCTCTCTCTCTCTCTCTCTCTCTGTTTGCAAATAAATAGTAATAATAATAACAGTTTTCAAAAGTCATCTTTGAAATGAGTGACATTAGTCTGAGAGCTGACTTCACTGCAGCAACGAGAGAACACTGAAGGCTCTTGTTCAGGAACTTGTTAACCTAGAATTTCTCATTGTGGAAATTTCTTCCCTTAGATGTAGAACTTCACAGGACACCTCTCCCACCTGGTTCTGCCTTCATCTCCGAGATGAGACTGTCCATATGAACAGAACGTGGACATGCTGACTAGAGTCTCCATATCAAACCCTCAGGGAGAGAGACAAAGCAAACAAAGAAAATACAGAGTAGAGTGTAAATTACAGTTCCATACTGTCTCTTGATATGTTTAATGTGGGGTAAATAAAGATAGTTTAAAAAAAAACCTGAGCAACAAATTATGAGCTTCAGACATAATAGATAATGAAAGACTTTTTTCAGTTAAAAAAATTGGAGGTATGCCACTGGTAGGTTCTTAGAAGAAAATTTAGTTTTTAGAACATAGTTGACTGTGAAGCAAAGTAGTCTCAGATAAAAGTTCTTTCAGGAAGGAAGAAGTACAAAACATGGAAAGATAAGACTTTATAAAATAATAGTAATAGCTAAATATACCACAGTAAAATATTATCATTATATAAGCTGTTCAGAGAGTATGAATTATACAAATCCTTGTATTTGGGGGAAGGAAGACAAAGCTTCTCATTCACTTTAAAAAATTTTTACACTGTAATTCCTACAGATACAAGCATTCTAAAGTGGTAGATATAGGGTAAAATAACTCAGTGCAAGTAGATCAAGATACACTCTGAGTCACCAAAAAATATAACCTCACATTACCAGTTAAAAACTAAAATTTGAGCTGGGAAGATGGCTCAGCAGTTAAAGGCACTTGCTTGCAAAGCCTATAAGCCTGGGTTCACCCAGCCCCTACATATAACCAGATGCACAAGGTGGCAAATGCAGCTAACGTTCATTTCCAGTGGCAAAGGGTTCTGATGCATCCGTACATTATCATTCTCTCTCTGTCTCATGAAAATAAAAAATACTGAAAGGTCTTGTTGGAAGAAGGGTATTTGTATTTGAGTTTTTGTCACTGTTGCAAAGCCCTTTGAGAAAGTCAGGCTAATGGAGGAAGAGAGTGCCTATGGTGAGACAGAATATCCTGGCAAAATGCTGGGGTGGAACAAAGCTACTTGTCTTTTAGTGCCAGAATCAGGGAGAGAAAGGATGAGGCTGGGGACAAAATACACCCTTCTGGAACAGACCCCTGGTGATTTACTTCCTCCAGGTAGGCTTATCACCTAGAGATACCACTACCTTTCTAGATCGCCCTTAAATTATGAATCCAAGAGTGAATAAATCTGTTGATGAGGTTAAAGCCCTCATGATTCAATCACCTCCCAAAAGCCGCCACCCCTGAGCATTGTTTCATTGGGGACCAAATCTCTAACACACTAGCTTTGGAAGGCTATTTTAGATCCAAACTATAAGAGAGGATTTAAAAACGGTTCAAGTCCTGTATATAAGAGAAGACAATGCAAAAACAAAAAGACATGGAAATGCTGAAAAATAAAATTAAATGCAAGGAAAAGTGTGTTTGTGTGTGTGTGTGTGTGTGTGTGTAAGAGAGAGAGAGAGAAAGAGAGAGAGAGAGAGAGAGGACAGGAGAGGAAGAGAGGGCTGGCTATTAGGACTTATTCACATGCTAACAGACTAAATGCTTTAGTAAAATCAAATCTTATGACAGGATTTTGAAATATCCAATTTACACTTTTTTGCAAAGAAACACAAAAAAATTAAAATACATGAATTGGGAAAAATAAACTAAGAAAATTCAAAGGAGAGAAACCTAGCATATTTTGTTAAAATAAAAGAAAGGACTTTAACATAAAAGTCCCCCGCCATAGCCTGGGCACTCACTGCTGCTGGACACTGGCACAAGGACACTGCTCATCACTTGCCACCTGATTCAGCATGGGACTCTGCTTTGACTTCAGTTTTCCTCAAGTTGACACACAGTGGAAGGTTCTATTTTCTCTTGGTCCTCTGAATAAGGAAAATGCCTCCTCTCTTTTGTTTTGGTTTATTTACTTTTAAGGAAAGGGGGAGACATTGTGTGGAAAATTTTTGCTGGAGTCTAATTTATTTAAGGACTTCATCATTTTGCATAAAACCACCATCACAGGGAACAATGTCTTCTAAAAAATTAAGACAGAAGTCAGATACTGACAATTACTTTCTTTCTTGAAATTTTCAAGATGTAAAAAAAAATTAATTAAAAAAATCTTTTGGCAAATTGAATTAATATCTCTTCCAACTATAGTACCATATATTAAGATTCATAGGAATTATACCTAAGAAGGATTTCTGCTTTCCGTTTTCATGCTTTACCCTGAATGGGATTTCTGATTTATTGTTACAACTATAAGAAAAGTCTCTAAAATAACCTTAAATAATTAAAAGTATAAAATTCAATATCCCAAAGACAAATAGGCTGTCTCGCATTTCCCCCAAGTCACACAGCATTGAGCCACTTGCGATATGAAGTTCTGCCCAACAGTGAGCCCTTAGCCCAAACTAATTATGACCAGGCAGCTGGCAATTTGACATGGAAAGACAAGCTGACAGTTTCTCCTCAAACATCAAGCATGTACTGTGCTTCCAGTGCCAAGTTGGATTTGACATTTAATTAAAAAAAAAAAAAAAAAAACTATCTTAACATAGGTCCACACGAAAAACTATGCTGCTTCAACAAAATCAATTTTGTCTTATTTAAAGCTGAAAAATCTTGATGCCCAAAAGGCAGAATTTTTATAAGAAAAATATCACTGTTCTACCACTGGGAATTCTGAGAGTATTAAAGGTAATGCATTTTGACTAGTTTAGGGTATTGGACTTGGCTCTGGAGTGTAGATAGTAATGGTTTATTAAAGAAGTTGAACCAACATGACTTTTTAAAAATCTTGTGCTATAATTAGCACTTTGGTCAAGATTATTGGTTTCATATGTTAAATGTATTTATTCACATAGACACATGTATATTCATATCTCCACATACTTGTCTGTGTATGTCCCCACATACACTCATAAAAAAAAAAAGTTTTCTCAAGTAAACAATTCAGTATTAACTGAATAGTACAGAACAATAAATATACATATTGTTAGGTCAGGACACAATATTTTGGTTCCTGCTCCCAGGTCAGAAGGCCACAGAAGATAATGGGACACTTACTAACTTCCAGCCTCTGGTAAGTTAGCTATCTTCTTGATCAGAGAGGATATGGAGACCCAGAGATAAACTCCAAGTCAGTGTATCTACAAAAAGAGAGTCACATTGGAGGAAAATCAGTCCTCCAGGCTTCCCAAAAGATAGAGGACCACTTGGTCATCACAGCCTTGACTTATTCTAGCAGATGACAATGCTGAGAGTCATAGAACTCCTCACGGGTCCCTAAAAATCTCTCCTACAGTGCCATTATTGACCTCCAAAATATACAATTAATTCTGGCAGCCTATGTGGTCTTAATCACCCAGTAAGAAAATATAACTACAAAAAATAACTATAATATAAACAAAGATTAAGACCAATAGGGTCCCCTGTCTGATGCTGACTTACAATACTAAACTTTAACATTAACTTATGCTTTCTGTCTCTGCCTGTCCCTGATTAACTGTTGAACTTCACCTATCCTGACCCAGCTTCTCCCACTTAGGCAGAATCAGAGCTATTCCTCAGGACCCTCCTGCCTTAGCCTTTACCCTACCTCATCCAGGGATAAGTACCCTGCCATCCTATATCAGACAGCTTCAGGTTTGCTGAGATGAACTTCCAGACCAGGCACAGTTATGGAGGAAGGGATGTATTGAAGCTTACAGAACCAGGGGAAGTTTCATAATGGCAGAAGAAGCTGGCCTGCTTTCATGGGACCAAACACAGAGAGCTAACCCAAAAGCCACACAGCAAGGCACACCTCAGGAACTCTAGCAAGGCACACTTTGCATATCTTTAGATTGAGATCTCAAATCCCTCACCACACCTTATGGCTGGACCCTAAGATCCACCCAGTGACATTGCCTCCAGCCAGGTGGCTGTAGATCCAAACTAATAAAACACTGAATATATTGGGGGCCATGTATTCAAACTACCACACACCCCAAGGGGTACTCTCAAGCTTAAACTATCTCTTGTTCCTACATTTCCCCTGATCCCAAAATGCTCCTCTTTACTACACTGATGCCCCTCTGCCTTTTCTCTCTTGTCCCAAGCCCTATCCCTAACTTCTGAGTGCTCATTATCCCCTTGTGTCTGCTTTTTGATGTTATAGCTGTTGACAAGGGTAAAAAGCTCCTTAATTCTTCCTTCTATCTTCTCATGGGGTGTTCAGAACCCATCTCCTTCACCCTCTCTATAACAGATGTCACCAGTGACTGCCCCAAAGCCATGATGCTATGAAAGAAGTCTGTTCAGGACCCAGTCATTACTGCATGCTACACTGACACTGTTGGAGGGTGCCCACTATCAATTTCACCACTTGGCCACCTCTAGCCATCATGGAACTGACTCCTCATCACCTGCCCTGAAGGGAGACCCATTGACTGCATTATCCAGCCTCTCCCATAATAACTCATCACCCTTACAGCCAGCATAAAGAAATTAAATTCCATCTCTTATCATTATCAAAAGACTGGAATGTTAGGTCAAGACAGGCTCCCAAAATGGAGTCACCAAGGACAGCAGGATGGTGACAGGCATAAGGAAGTGGATTATCCACATTCCTTAAAAACTACCCAGCCATTATCCCTTCCTTGCCTAACAATGCCCCAGATCATGGTTTCCTGTCCCCTTATCTCATAAGTCACCTGGTCACTGTTCTTATACCATACTCTGGATATCTTAGATCTCCCCTAAAGAAACCTTTTTCTTATTTAGCTTTTTTCCCTTCCTCGCCTTACCCCAATTGAAGAAGCCCTATAAATCCCACTATCTGAAAACTCAGATGGGCTGTGTTCAGGTCTTGAGAGTCAGTCCTGGCAACTTTTCCCAAATAAAAGCTGTTATCTTCGCCTCTGAGTAGTTTGCATGGTCTTGGTCACCCCTAAAACTTACACATATAATGTATTTAGTGATCAGAAAAGCTAAGTTTTATCAGGAAACTCCTAATTGAAATGTTGATATATGTAAATGTAGCAAGAGCTTTTCATAAAAACCCTTGGTTAGATAGTCACCATTTTCAGTAGCATGGTCCTCACTGCACTAGCATTTTTTGTTTTATTTTATTTTATTTTTTGCATCTTGTTTGCAGGATTGGAAACACAATATTCTTTGTTACTTATTCTCTTCCAAAGTATTGAGAACATCGTAATAAAATGTGCCTTTGTGGGGGAATGGTGGTGATTGAACCTAGAATCTCACACATGCTAGGCCATCACTCTGCCATTAAGCTCTATATAAAACCTCTTTCTTTCCTTTTTATTTTAGACATGGTTTTGATAAGTTGCCCGGGCTGAACTTGAACTTGGTATGTATCACAGACAGGGCTTAAACTTCCGATATCCCTGCCTTTGCCTCCCAAGTACCAGAGACCTGTCATATTTGAAAAATCTGTCATAGTTGAAGTACAGGTAACTTTCACTTGCCCTCATACCAACACCACTGTCTTTATCACTGAGTAGCAAACATATCTCCAGACTGCTGCTATAGAAGATGCTGTAAAATACAGGGATCAGATATACGAAATGAACTGTGATACAAAACCTACAATGGGTGAAGTATAGATAGAAATAAAAAATCAGTTTCCAACAGAAAGACAAGCATTCTCACAGGATGATCCCCACTGGGACTCTAATTGTCCCCTGGGGGACTGCACTTCAGGAAGTTAACCTGAGGTTAAATACCTAAGAAAAAGGAAGAGCTGCTTTTGCCTGTTCTTGGTATCCACAGAAAAGGCCACTTAAGGAGGTACTACTCAGACGTTTGAGAAACACATCCTGTCTTATTCAACTTGCCAAGGTGCCTACTGGATGCTTCAATGCCCCCAGATGTCCATGATTGCTGAGAACTTCCAATTTGGGTATCTCCTGTTCAAGGAGATGACTGGAATAAATTACAACAATACACTGATTAGGCCCGAGCTAGTTCCCCCATCTTAAATCAGGTTACTGGATGTGTTGTTTCTCAATAGCCTATTAATTTCATCAGGAATGGAAAAAGAAATAGAAAGAGCTTTTCATGTGGGGGAATCAACAAAGACCTATAAAAGTATGTCCCCCTTTCAAGAAATTTGGGTACCACAATAAGAGAAAACAACTATAGATAGCAAAATGGCTATTTTCAAATCTGGGCTACATATAGTTGGATGACTCTAAAGTTCACTTAAGCCAAAAGGCTCCCCTGTGCTTGGACCAAAGAAATCATATTCACTCGAAATCTCCCAATGATGCTTCCTGCAGCAGACAGCTTCAGGTTCGCTGAGATGAACTTCCAGACCAGACACAGTTATGGAGGAAGGGATATTATTTATTGAAACTTACAGATCCAGGAAAAGTTCCATAAAGGCAGGAAAAGCAGCTTGCTATTCACAGGGCCAAGCAGAGAGAGAAAAAGCCAACCAGCCACCACAGCAAACAGAGCAAGACAAACTACAGCCAAAAGGTCACACAGCAGACTTCAGGAACTCCTGCTAGGCACATTTGCATATCTTTACAATGGACTCTCAAACCATCACCACACCTTAAGACCAGGCCCCCAGTGACCTTGCCTCTAGCAAGGTGATTGCAGATGCAAACTATAAACTAATAAAATACTGAATATATTGGGGGACATATATTCAAACTACCACATTCTGCCCCTGGCCCCCAATATATTTAGCTCCTGGTCCCCAATATATTTATAACTATCACACATTGTAAATTGTACTCAGTCCAATTTCAAAGGTTCTCACAGTCTTGATCAACTTAAGATAGTGAGTCCTGTACAATCAAACAAGTTAAATACTTTCAACATGTAAAGGCACAGAGTAAACATTTTAACTGTATAAGGAATAGCAAGGAGAAACTAAAACAATGCAAACTCAATCACCATCAGCCATCATCAAACTTCTGCAGTTCAAGTTCAATACAACCAGAGACTAACAGTCTCCATGCAACCCACAGTCCATCTTCCAAAGGCTCTTCCAGCCTATTCCTGAGGGTCTTCATGCCCTGCTTCATGCCGCATCTCAGCAGCGGCTCCTGGAACCGTGTGCAACTCATGACCATTCTATGCATTTTTCATATTTCCAAAACTAATACCAGGTGTGCAGGACACAGCCATATTCTTAATCCAGGGACAAAATAAATCAGAGCCTTGAAAAGCAGGTTCCTTCTCCAGTAAACACTCTTTCCAAAAGTTTGCATTTCTAACAGTCTTTCCTCAGGCATCCTCTCCATTATTTTAATGTAAATCAAGTCAGGCCACCTTCCTTCCACCTTCCTTAAGATTGCTAATGTGTAGACAATAGCAGCTTAACCAGTCTCAGTGCCTCTACTTTTAGCTTGCTTCAGGTTTTCCAACTCAAAAATCTTAAAATTTCAGTCCGATATCTTTAGCCAAGCACATCAGTCCATTACAAATTTAACCTTGATCAAACTTTCCGGACCTGGATAGCAGAACGTAGCCATCCCTTATGCCAGTAGCCCAGTTCCAACAAAGTCCTCTGCCATCTTTCCTTCCCCTTAGAAAGCTCATAAGCCAAGCCTCGAAGTTCAATACTGTCTGCACTTAGCATTCTCAAACTCTCATCAGAATAGTCCATAAAACTTGGCTTACCATTCCAGAAGGCATCTTCAGTTGCAAGCACCAAGTCCATGCCCATTCCTCCAAAACAAAGGTTCCAAAAGACGAACATCCACACGATCTGGTTCATCTCACCCCACACTCCTCGGTACCACTTTACTGCAGCAGACAGCTTCAGGTTCGCTGAGATGAACTTCCAGACCAGACACAGTTATGGAGGAAGGGATATTATTTATTCAAACTTACAGATCCAGGGGAAGTTCCATAAAGGCAGGAAAAGCAGCTTGCTATTCACAGGGCCAAGCAGAGAGAGAAAAAGCCAACCAGCCACCACAGCAAACAGAGCAAAACAAACTACAGCCAAAAGGTCACACAGCAGACTTCAGGAACTCCTGCTAGGCACATTTGCATATCTTTACAATGGACTCTCAAACCATCACCACACCTTAAGACCAGGCCCCCAGTGACCTTGCCTCTAGCAAGGTGATTGCAGATGCAAACTATAAACTAATAAAATACTGAATATATTGGGGGACATATATTCAAACTACCACACTTCCTATCTAGGATGGATCCCTCCTGACTTATGGCAGAATAGTATTGTCCTTAACCCATCAGAATGGTTTGCTACAGAATGGGTCATGAGGCCAGGAAAATGTTGAGCAGCTCCTAATGGCATCCAGTGGCTCTGTGGTACAAAGCTTTGTCCTTTTCTACACATAGGATGCATTCTAGGCATATTCTAGAATCCCCTTTGATGTAGGGACAAGTAAAAACTTAAGATCATCTTGCAATTTACCTATGTTATAGCAATGATGTACCAGAAGTGATTTTTACTGATCTGATCATTTAGTTTCCATTTGTATCCCATCTATAGGTTTACAAGGTATCATTTGCAATACATAAAACTGCATTAACTACATTCAAAATGCTTTATTAAATGACATAGCTCAGGGAATCTCTCTTTCTAAGGGAAATAATTGCAGAATTTTGTGGAAAAAGTTCATTGATTCAAAAATTCAAAGGTGACTTCTGGGGCTGGAAATATGGATTATCAGTTAAGGTTCTTGTCTGAAGAGATGATAGACCTGGGTTTGATTCCTCAGTACCTCCGTGAAGCCAGATGCAGAAGGTGACACATGCATCTGTTATTTGTTTGCAGGGCGAAGACCCTGGCCTGCCCATTTTTTTTTCTCTCTCTCTCTCTCTTTCTCTCTCTCTCTCTGCTGTTTACTCTTTCTCATAAATACATACATACATAAAAATCCTTTAAAAAAAGATGACTTCTGAAGCCTGGCATAGTGGCGCACACCTTTAATCCCAGCACTTGGGAGGCAGAGGTAGGAGGACTGCCGTGAGTTCAAGGCCACCCTGAGACTACAGAGTGAATTCCAGGTCAGCCTGAGCTAAAGTGAGACCCTACCTCAGAAAACCAGAAAAAAATAATAATAAAATCATGAAAATACTTAAATATTTAAGATTAAAGAAAATACTCAATAAACTTTAACTCTTGCAAACATTTAATGAAGATGGATATATATATAGTATGTGTTCAATTTTATCAACTTGAGGTATATATTCATAAAGTTTAACACACATTTTAAGTATCTAACAGAACAAAAAGAAGGAATATTGTTTAACCATAAAATATTTTATGTGAAAATATATAAGGATTCATTGGTTCTTTCATTCATTATACAATTTTAATGAATATATATTATCCATTACATCATTTTTAGCATTAAAAAGAAAATAGTGGAGTGTCCCCAGCAAATGGGGGCAGGGCGAGGAAAACAGGGTACCAACACATGATGTATCCATATGAAACATCTTGTTAAAAATAATAATAATAAAATTAAAACAAGAAAATATTGAAGAAAATAGGTGCAACTTGCTCATATCTAAGACCTACTTCTAGAGAGGAGACATAGTTAATAAACGTAATTACTAAAATATAATAGTTAAATATTGGATTGTGTGTTATAGGTAAAAACTGCAGCAGCTTATTGTCTGTAAATATAGAAGTTGTCAATAAAAAAAAAATTTTTAAACTGCAGCAGTTAAAGTATGGAAAGGGAAAAGAAACTTTAAAGAAAAGGTTTAGGATTTCAGATAGAAAATTACACAGACTTTATGGAGAAGATAATTCATTGCGACTATCATGAAAGGCTGGAGAAAAAAGTGAAGCAAAACATTAAAGAGCAGCTGGAATACACATCCATCTAAGGATCATAAATGAAATAGCTTAACTTAAATCAATGGAAAAGTTTAAACCCAAGCCAAGAAAACCATGAGTAAATATGAATAAGACAATGTTTCACAAAGAGGTGGATGGCATAGCTAAGGAATTATACCCAAGGTTGTTCTTTAACCTCAATATGCATATGCACACAGACAACCATATACACATATGCATGTACACACCCATGTAAATGGATATACACATGTACACACACTGAAATAAATAAAAAGCTGTATGACAGCAAAGGAAACAGAAAAAGGAGCTTGCACAATGATAGAAAACTTTTGCTAACACAATAGAGGATTTATATCTAGAATATATAAGCAAATCAAAAATAGGGCTTGGAAGATTGTTCAGCTATTAAAGGTGCTTGCTTGCAAAGCTAACCAGCCCAAGTTCCGTTCCCAACCACCCACATAAAGCCAGATGTAAAAAGTGGCACAATCATCTGGTGTTGCTTTTTAGCAACAAGAGGCCCAGGCACACACATTTGCAAATTAATTAATTAATGAAATACCACCCCCCCCCCGGAAAAATACAATGACTACATGAACATTTGAAATGGACAGATAGTTCTCAAAAGACAGAGTACAGATGGACAATAGGCATATGAAAAAAAGTATTCAACACCCTTAGCCACTGGCACTGGGAAAATGCAGCTTTAAATTACATTGAGCCTAGCATGCTGGTCCACGGTTTTAATACCAGCACTGGGAAGGCTGAGGTAGGAGGATCACTGTGAATTCAACTGAGTTCCAGGTCAGCCTGGGCTAGAGTGAGACCCTACCTCAAAGGCAAAACAAAAAGAGCAAATTACATCAAGATTCCATTTCCCCCTAGAGCAAATGACAATTCTTAAACCAATAAATAATAAATATCACTGAAGCAGGGGAAGGAGAACCATTATATACTGCTAATGGGAATTTCAATTATTTCAGCTACTACAAACATCAATGTGGAGATTCCACTAAAAAAAGAAAGGAAAAAAGAAAAGAACTATGTAATCAAGCTATACCACTCCTTGAACTGCACTCCAAAGTATGTAAGTCAGCATTCTGTTGAGATATCTCTCCATCCATGAGATTTCTAGCACAATATACACGAGATGTGGAAGCAGTCCATCAATAAATGAACAGATAAAAAAAAATGTTACTACATACACAGTAAAGATTTATTTCAGCTATAAAAAGGACAAATTGTGTCACTTTCAGCAACGTGGATATTCTTGGAGATCATCAGAAAACAAAATAAGCCCAACTAGGACAGACAAATATTTCATGTGCTCTCTCACATGTGGATCCTGGAATTTATATATGCTTATAAAGTGTGTGTGTGTGTGTGTGTGTGTGAATGTAGAAGTGAGACTATCTTTAAATTAGAGGAGGATTAGTAGAATGGGAACAGGAAAGATAAGGATATTGGTATAGGAGATGAAAATACATGAAACACATCACTATATATGTAAAGTTATGTCAATAAGTATACAAATATATGTTAATAAAAACGAACAAATATAAACAAATATAAATGAGTAAATTTCAGTGGATATACATAAATTAACACACATATTTAACAACCCTGCCCCAAATATATCATTTCAATCTGATGGTGTTCTTAAGGACTTCAAATTAACATAATAGTAGTATGGTATATAAAAGTGCCTTAAGTTAAAATACAAATGCTTTGTCAAACTGTGACTGCCACCAAGTGGAGTAATGTTTAATAAGATAAAAAAATTATTTGGCAAATCCATAGACATTCAGCACTCATGTTCTGCAAGAAAGATCAAGCATGATGGATCATTATATAGGTGAAGAACAAACACATGGTTTGGCATAGAAACAAAAAGTGTGTAAGCATAGCACCTTGTCCAGTTGGAAAACATCTTTGAGTTTTAGTTGATTATACATTCAATCAAACCATCACTTATCTACTTGAAAAAGCAAACATATGCTTAGAATGCATAAATAAAATTAGAGTTTTAAGTATTTTCTCAAGGAATAGAGTCTGTCTCAATTTTGTATTCAGATCAGATCATATCTCTAAATGAACACTTTTCTAGAAAAGGGATACATATGGAAAGTGTGTGTGTGTGTGTGTGTGTGTACACACACATACATATATATATATATATATATATATATATATATATACATACACATGTATATATAATTTCCTGATGAATAAGTCATAAATGTCTGAAAGCCACCTAAAGAAAAATTGTTGAATACATTCAAAGAAAGAATATACATAAAGGAATCATTATTCGAAGGTTTGTCTAGTGGAAAAAAATTAAATCTGATCCTCTAATCCCAATAATGAGTAAATGCCAATTTTTATCAAGGAATTGCCTTGTTCATTGTTTTGGCTACATTTTTGCTATAGTAAGGTTTACTCATCAGTTACCATAAATGTAGGACAGTGGGGTTTTGTCTGACCAGACTATCTCAGGTATTTCCAACAACATTCCCAGAGGGTAGAAATTGTAACTTTTTCTAATCTATTCATAATAGAAAGGTTATATAATACACACATGGTCACAGTGCTAAAATAGGGCTACAACTTGAATTGGAATGGATGCGTATCTACAAAAACATTTTGTTTTTAAGAATTACCATTCTGAAAAATGAAGAATACTAAAAAGTATAAACAATTAAATATCCAAATTTGGAATAATCACTGGGAGGGACAATGACTCTCCAAATGATAGATGATTACCTTAAAAACTGCACTGTACCTGAGACTACATAGTTAATTCCAGGTCAGCCTGGACCAGAGTGAGACCCTACCTCACAAAACCAAAAAAAAAAAAAAAAAAAAAAAAAAAAAAAAAAAAACTGCACTGTATAAAAGTTTGTAATCAATGACAGTACACTTTTAACTTTTAAAGCTTTTGACTTAGTATTTATATTATTTTAACTTCTCTTTCTCTAGTTAACTATCCAAGTTCCCTTGAAAAGAAGAGGGATTGAATTGGGACACTTTGTATAATGGGAATACATAGTAATAGGTTAATTTTAGTAATTTTAGTGGTTGCATTTTGGTCTGTTCACACTCCCATATTTTAATCTTCCTTTTTTCAGAACCTTTTAATTTGTCACCCCCTTGATAGAACTAATTTTCAGCTGCGCTGGTTAGCTGTATGTGCCATTCATTCCCAATTATCATGGTCAGTTATTTGATCAAACAATAGTGTAGATGTTGCCTTACTGGCATTGTTCAATGGTAATAAACATTTGTAATAATTTGACTTTTTAAAAAAGCAAATTATGGGCTGGAGAGATGGCTTATCAGTTAAACGCTTGCCTATGAAGCCTAAGGACCCCAGTTCGAGGCTCGATTCTCCAGGACCCACGTAAGCCAGATGCACAAGGGGGTGCATGCATCTGGAGTTCGTTTGCAGTGGCTGGAGGCCCTGGCATACCCATTCTCTCTCTCTCTCTCTACCTGCCTATTTCTGTATCTCTCTCTCTCAAATAAATAAATAAATAATTTTTAAAAAAGCAAATTAGCCTTTGTATTGGCAGTGGAAGTAAAGATTTTAAGAGAAGAAACTGAAGATCCACAAAGAAGGAAGTTTTGCCTCCCCTCTACAAACTAGAGATTCTGTTTCTATCTATTAAATTCAGCCCTGCTTAACGTCACTAAATTTCCGAATGTCTAAAAGTGCCTGTTCGGACCATCAATTCTGCATTTCCTGGTCCCTATAATTATATATGTGTGCTGTATTGTAACATAAAAAACTACATGTTATAATATATATACTCTGTGATCATTTCTATTTCCTAGTGGAGAACAGCAACCAAAACACCAGGAGAAAAATACTTGCCCATTTTTTTACTTCTTCATTCTCACTCTATAAGAGTCAATTGTGCATAAAGTGTTGTTTTGTTTGATTGTTTATTTAAAAACCTCATTTGGTTTTTCACTTGAATTTTGAATCATCTCTAAATTACTCATAAGTCTCAATTTTCCAGATGTCTGTTCTAAAAGCCTGAGACTTGAGAGGTATTATCCAAAAGCTTATGTCACAGTAACTGGAGTTACAGAAGTGGAAAGTAAATACATAAAAAAATGCATTTGAAGAAATAAAGCCAATTTATCTAAAATTTATAAAAAGTGAACATCAATTCACAGTTCATGCAGTTTAATAAGCCCCAAATTACATGATTACAAAGAAAATCAAACTAATGTATGGTATAATTAAATTGCTAAAGAATAAAGTGTTTTAAGAAAAAAATAAGATTCACAGTTAAATGCAATATAATGTAACAAAACAAGCCAATAGGCAATAATTGATCGATTATGAGGCTTAATCACTAACACAGAAAATAAAAATTTAAAAATATCACCCAGTAGAACCACTGTCAATGAATGCCCTTAGAATGTGAAACATATTTTAAAAATAATAACATAACTATCAAAAAATATTTAAGTGCTCTATGTTAGCTCTAGGGACACCATCTCTCAATGGAAAATCCCCAGAACAAGTACATTTAATTTTTTCTCTCTAAACTGAAATTGTCTACCCCATTTCCTTCCTCCTAATGGGATCAGTAACAGCAAGCCCTACTTCCTTTCTCCTAATAGGACCACAAGAGGCACTCCTGTTCCCTCCTCTTATGGATTATCTAGCTGTAAACCCAGCACTCATCCTCCCATTCATTCCTTCTAAGGGCCCTGTTCTGTGAGTGGAATGTGGCCTCTGAGTCCTCTGCTAGAGACCATCCCCCACTCTCCAAAAGTGATTGTTTCAGATAAACCTGTACTGTTGTTCAGCTGTTTGTTGCCTTTCTTTGCTCTTTGCTCCAAATGTGTACCACACATAACATAGTACCATTAGCGCTAGGCACAATGATGTACAACAGACCTCCAGGCAAATCTCACCTTTGCATAGTAGAACCTTCACGTGTGTTGTCCTGCAACACTCCATTCCCTCCCCTTAACAATCTCTGTGTGTTGTCCTGCAACACTCCATTCCCTCCCCTTAACAATCTCTGATAACCATCTGTGTACAGCCCCTTTCTGTAAATTTAACTTCTATAGATCCCTGCTATGTGTGTAATCTTGCATTATTTTTCCCCCTTTGGTAGTGCCCTGTTTAATTTAGCAGGCTGTATTGCAAATCCATCTATATCGTAATATCTAGCAGAATTTCCTTTTTCTGGAATTAAGGAAAAGCAACATATTTCCCTTTAAGAATGATTCTATATAGATTTTTTAATTTATAAATTAATCCCCATCTATTGTTCAGTAGTTTTAAACTTAAAAAATAAAATTTAAAATTTACTAAAGGTGGCAGTAATATTTCCTAAGAACAAAAGTTTAACTGTAAGCATAATAAAATGATTGCATTTCTTACAATGTTTGATTTGACCAATAAAAATTATTTTCACACTTAAAATATAAATTTAAAAATGGGATACACAGATAATTATTGCACAGACATTTTATTTCCTAGTAGACCTAGTTGTTTATATCAACTGTTCTCTCTCTGCTTTAAGAAAATATTTAATTGATGGAAATACCTTATTTGGAATAGTCATAATTTCACAAAACATGCCTCTGTGAAAGCCATATATGTACTATGTAAGAGCTTAATGTTCTGATATATTAAAAAATTATTGAGCTGAAGGGATGGCTTAGCAGTTAAGGCAATAGCCTGCAAAGCCAAAGGACCCAGGTTTAATTCCCCAGGATCCATGTAAGCTAAATGCACAAGGCGGCTCGTGCTTCCAGAGTTTGTTTGCAGTGGCTGAAGGCCCTGGAGCACCCATATTCTCTCTCTCTCTCTCTCTCTCTCTCTCTCTCTCTCGCTCGCTCTCTCGCTCTCTCTCTAATAAATAAAATAAATAAATAAAAATTAGGGCTGGAGGGATGACTTAGCAGTTAAGGCATTTGCCTGTGAAGCCTAATGACCCATGTTCAACTCTCCAGATCCTGCATAAGCCAGATGCACAAACGTGAGGCAAGCACAAGGTTGCACATGACACTAGGTGGCACAAGTGTCTGGTATTCAATTGCAGAGGCTGAGGGCCTCGCCTGCCAATTCTCTCTCCCTCTCTCTCAAATAAAAACAAAAAAAATTTAAAAGATATTCATCAATCCTTTAGTGGCTTATAATATTTTACATATTATTATTTTATTTTAAAAGCATTGTGTTGAAAATGATGTATTCCCCATATCTGTTCCAAATAATTAAAATCAAATAAACAGAAAGGTTAAGGTATATTTTAATTTTTATGTTCTAAAATCTTTTTTCTGGGCTGAAGAGATGGCCTAGCAGTTAAGGCACCTGCCCGCAAAGCCAAAGACAAAAGACCCAGGTTTAATTCCCCAGTACCCACATAAAACCAGATACACAAGGTGATTCATATGTCTGGAGTTTGTTTGCAGTGGCTACAGTCCCTGGCAATCCATTCTCTTTCTCTCTCTCTCTCTCTGTGACGTGTGTGTGTGTGTGTGTGTGTGTGTGTGTGTGTGTGTGTGTGTGTGTGTCTTTCTCTTTCCTTCTTTCAAATAAATAAATAAAATATTAAAATCTTATTTCCAAATCCCTACTTAAACATAATAAACATTTTGTCTACAAATCTAAGCTGCTAATTATTCATACCTAAACTAGTCCATTTACTAAAAGTAAAAAAAAAAAAAAAAAAAACAAACATAATTTACTTTATTTACTCTGACAAGACATTATCAACAGATATCTGTCTTTAATTTTCAATAGACTTGTTAAGCAAATACTGTGTTTTCTTAACTTGTCTTCTGTTATCATAAATTTCTACCTTGAATTTTTTTTTGTTTGATTTTTTGAGGCAGGATCTTGCTCTAGTCCAGGTAAACCTCAAATCTGTCTCAGGCTGGTCTCAAACTCACAGCAGCCCTCCTACTTCAGCCTCCCAAGTGCTGGGATTATAGGCATATGCCACCACACCCACCTTCTAACTTGAAAATTATGCTCATATATAACCATTTTCTTTTCAATTTATGTATATTGTATATATATATATATATATATTACATTCAATCAAGTAATTTATGCTATATATGCTATTTCAGGAATGTCTAAGTCTCTTTATTTTTCTTATTATTTTTATTTAATTTATTTATTCTTTTTTGTTTTGGTATTGGTTTTTCAAGGTAGGGTCTCACTCTAGCCCAGGCTGACCTGGTATTCACTATGTAGTCTCAGGGTGACCTCGAACTCACAGCAATCCTCATACCTCTGCCTCCCAAGTGCTGGTATTTAAGATGTGTGCCACCACGTCTGGCTCTAAGTCTCTTTTAATATGAATAAAAGACCACTGGAATTCTTTTCCCTTCATATCACTAAAATATTTCACATAGGAACTACTATACTTTGGTATTTAAAAAAAAAACCTTAATTTTATTTCCCTAACTAGTATTCATACATTTTATATGCATGCACATGCTTATGTGTACTAGCCCAAAGCATATATAACTATCAATTTTATAAATGAAAGATTGCCATCAGATACCAGTACCTTTTTACATTTCTTTATCTTCAAAATCTACAAGAAATAAGCAGATGATAATGAGGCTCTTTTATACAGTTACCTGGGCTATTATACACCAAAGTAAAATACTCTGTTGATGTTGAAACAAAGATAAGTGAGAGTTGTGTGGATTATTGCAATTTGTCATAAACAGGAAACTCCATGAAAAGAACTAGTTTAAGAACCCCTTCATAATCAAACTCATTAATAAGATATTATTCATGCTGTCATAAAAATGAAAAAATGGGACCATGATTTGCAAAGACAGCTCTTAGAAACTTTAGTTTATGCATATTTTGTATCTATTTTGTGACAAGTCATAAGAATTAATTAGGAAAATGCAGCTGAATCTTAATGACTGCTGTATTTTCTGTCTACTTATCAAATTTTATTCTAATGGTAACAATAGTCTATGGCCATACCACCCTGAAAACAAATATATAAATTTTTGACATGAAAAAATAATTATCACATAAACCTGTGGAAAAATATATACATCATATATATATATATATATATTGGTTTTTCAAGGTAGGTTCTTGCTCTCTAGCCCAGGTTGATGTAGAATTCACTATGTAATCTCAGGGTGGCCTCAAACTCACTGCAATTCACCTTCCTCTGCCTCCCAAATGCTGGGATTAAAGGCGTGCACCACCACACCCAGCAAATCTGTGATATATTTTTTATAAATCTGTTTATGAAATCTCTCAGTTCCGGACTTATTTGTCTAGATTTACCTCATTAACAGAGTCCATCTCATCTAGATATCTATAGAGAGTGCTCTAAAGAGATTAATACAATTAACTGTAATAATAAAAATGTGGAGGGCTGGAGAGATGGCTTAATGCTTAAGGTACTTATTTGAAAAGCCAAGGGAAAAACTTTCAATTCTCCAGGACCCATGTAAGCCAGATGTTCAAGGTGGCATATGCCTGGAGTTCATTTGCAGAGGCTGGAAACCCTGGCACACCCATTCTCTCTTCCTCTCTCTCTCCCTGTTTCTCTCTCTAATAAAATATAAGCAAATAAACAAGGAGACATTTCCAAACAAGAAAAGGTAAACAGTCTTTCTGGCTGGGTTGTGGTATTTGTTTATTTCTACAAATGTAAAAGATAAGAGTGTACAAAAACACTCTCAAACATTACATTAATATGTCTTTGAATTTTTTGTAAGTTAATTTTATATCTTACCCATTACCTGAGTTTTTTTTTTTTTTTTCTTTTCTTTTTGGTGTGGAGTCTTTAGGACCTTTTATGTATAGAATCATGTCATCCGAAAATAAGTATACTTTGGCTTCTTCCTTTCTGTTTGTGTCCTGTATATTTGCTTATCTATTATTGTTTTAGCTAAGACTTCCAATACTATATTAAATAAGAGTGGATACCGCATCCATTTTTGTTTCTGATTTTAGTATGAATGCTTTGTTTTTATCCATTTAATAAAATGTTGGGTACAGCTTTGTTATATACAGCTTTTATTATTTTGACATATGTTTCCTCTGTCCCTAGCTTCACTAGAGATTTTAAGAAGCAATAGAAAGTACCTCACTCTCTGATATACTCAGAGCCAAGTAGACACTGAGGCTATGATATTCTATCTCAAGTACTCTAATGAACTAACAAGCACACACTTAATCCAAAAATATGCCATTTGAGCTAAAGAGATTGCTCAGTGGTTAAAGACACTTGCTTATAAAAATGTATCATTTCCTATACCAGCCATTACTTGCTCTAATGAAGTCATGCATTAGTCACTTTATTTTAAATGATCATACGCAATAGTTTTCATAACCAATGTTATAGAGGCAGATTTTTATCTCATTGGGACATGACTAAGAAGGTAATGAACTTTGATATTTCCAGAAAATTAACTTTGAAGGTACATGGCCTACAACTAAATTTGATAGCAAAAATTGCCAAGGATATACCAAGTCCAGATGACAATTATCTCAAGATATCTTAAAAATGAGTTATCATCAAACTGGTTGAAGATTTTGAGGATGGTGTTCTATCCTCAGCTTGAGAATGACTCTTAGAATTATCATACTGCTCTTGACACTCAAGGAAATCTGTTATTTTTCCTTAAAAATAAGGGTGAAGAAGTATCACTGAAAGAGTGCCAAAAGGATTATCTCTAGGGAGACAGCAGCTGTGCTGCCTTGGTAAAAAGGTTTCTATCAGAACTGGCAGCTGCCAGATCTGAAGTAATAAAATATACATCATGAACTCTTGTCCATTTTACTACTTCATTCAAACCAACACCAGGCATATTGGATAAATCTGATTGGGAGAAACTAAATTAAGATTGGAATGTTGAAGAGCTACAATGTGTAATCTGTAGTTCCTCAGACTCTAAGTAAAGAAACACAGGCAAGGAGAGTATTGTACCGAACATGACACAGATAGTCCACTAAAACTACCATAATCACCAGCAGAATGCAATGGAACAGCTGAGCCTGATATTCCTGGAGTGGAAGTGCTGAGACGATAAAGAAAAGCAGATGCAGTCATTGTAAGTGGTGCAGTACTCCCTCTTCTGCAAAATTCCCTGAGCCTATGGTGGGTGTGTTTTAAGCCAAGATTAGTATTGTGCTCTCAGAAGGTTCTGGGGTTTTACTTTTGTGCATTTTAAGTGCCCGCTGTGTGTGTTTCCATGCCCCTGGCACTGGTTGACAGGCTTATTATCAAAACAGCTCTCATTCATATCATTTCCTCTGTAGTTTCACCTGGGCCTGGCTGATGTTCAGTGTGGTTTAATATCCTCCTTCTAGCTGCATTCTGAAAAAGAAAAACAGATTTTCCAAAGGAGACTGAGGTCAGCATAGGTTTAATTGGGTAAGCATTATTATTTAAGAGAGATTTTGGTGGGGTAGCCTCTCTTTTGCCTAAAGACTAATTGGAGCTTCTTGTTGGGAGTCCATGATTTTGGTCTCTGTAGGATTCTGACACAGTTCTCAGTTTCAGCTAAAGGCTCCTTTCCATTGAGCATATCTCTTACCTAATCAGAGAGCCATTGGTTACCCTCTTAGGCTGGGTGCCACTATTGTACAGGTGTGTCCATTTTGTCAGACTGGTTGCTTTTGTATAGCAGTGTCTCCTGTTGGTGCACAAGGTTAGCCATTTCCCCACAGTGGCTCATGTAGCGCTTTCCAGCAATTTATGGGCTAACCATCTGGGAATTGGCTTCCTTCCAGATTCCATCTGGATCTCTTGATGCTCTGTGTTGGCAGCATGTGGTGTCTTCAGCATTAGGGTATTACTCAAAAAATTATTTTTATTGCAGCCTTGCTTAGTCTTTCCTTAATTTCCTCATAGTATTACTGTTCCATATTTAGTGCTCATATCAGTAAAATGAAGTAAGTAAATTGCATAGAAATTATACAAGAGTTTACATAAAAGCATACAAAACATGTCACAAATTTAAAACAAATGTGTGTGTGTGTGTGTATAAATATATATATATATATATATATATATATATATATATATATACAGTCATTATAATTTCTATCATATTTCCAACAGGCTTTTTATTGGAAGCATCTTGGTATCCAAGTCTAATATAATATGTGTGTAGAAAAAGAAAAGGAACTGGAATATGCAAAATAATATTTGTTGAAAAAATATGTTTGTAGGCTGAACACAATCAGATGTCATTGCTTAATTTAAAAAGTTACATTCATCAGGACACTGTAGTATTAGAATAAAATTAGACAAAAAAATCCACAGAACAGAATAGAAGTTCAACATTAATACCTGCATATGACACAGTTCCTTGCATTAAAAAAAAAAAAATCAAAATTCCAAAAGCTCAAAGGAGGAAAACCAAATGTGCTACAACAGATGAGAAATAACAAAATAAAATTCTGAGGATCCCCTTCCTGTGTTCATAATTATTACACACTAATTATTTCATGATAAATTAAAAATGATAATAAAGTTGGCACTATAACATCTAAAACATGTATAAGGAATGCTATGAGGTCTTGGGGTAAGCTAAGATACTTGAGGGAGAAAATAGACATTAAAAGTTGCTGATATGCTTAGCTTAATTGAAATTACATTCTTCCACCAAAAGATAATATTTACATAATGATGAGACTCACATGAAGAAAATATTTTTGTAATCTTATTTTCAAATAAACAGTATTTAAATGTATAAATTTTCCAAACAATAATAAAATGATAAATCATTCAATAAGCATTGAATGAGAAAAAAAGAAAGTGAGTAGTTTATAAAATAAGATATATGAATAGTTGATAGAAATAAAATTCCTCAATGTCTTTTGTATTTTGAAATTTCCAAGTGAAAATTAAAAGTCAGGAACAATAGGATGACTAAAATAAAAATGGATGAAAACATCAAGAATCTTCATTTTTAGGTAGAAATTAAAAATTATTTTAGCAATTATGAATACAGATTACAGTTTATTATAAAGTTAAGCCTGAAGCTACCTGAGATTTAGTATTTTCACTTTTAGGTTGCATTTTAAACAAATGAAGACTTATGTACACAAAATCCATGTCAACAAGATCCATGGCATCAAGAACACTAAAAATGTATAAACATGTTATGTCAATAATTGCTGAAACAATCTATTTTTCTCATAATGTGAACGTCTGAAAGCATTGAGTTAATATACTTACAATGGAATGTCATTTCTTTAATGAAAAAATTGCATGTCGAACAACTTAGGTGGATCTCAAAAGCATTGCATTGAACAAAAGAAACCAGATAAACATAAAATGTTGCTCTCACCTTAAAAAGAATAATAGACAGTTTACTCTGTGACAAATGTGAGTAACTGTAAAGAGAGCAAAATGTGATATTTCTCTCCATTTCTTTATATCAAGCCTAGAGAAAATAGAAGACACATCCTTGTAGGAACTCATAAAAGAATGGACTGAAGCACTTGCTTAAGCAGATGGGGATGGTAGATAAGATGGTATGAATAGCATTACCCCAGGTCTGCAATGTTGAGCAAAATCCTTAGGTCAGATAAGCAGGACATTTTGAGACTCTTGGTCACAGGTCTACCTCACACCCCACCCACCCCACCCCCAGGCTTTTCCTGTAACTGACCAACAGACTTGTTCACAAGTTCTTTCTGTTTTTTCTTCCATATAATCTTCTAACAAGGTAAGTTGTGATTTATGGCTTAACTCCCATCCTGTTTTTGCAATAAACATTTTGTGTGTATTTTTCCAATAAAAGCTGACCCTTCAAACAGTTCAGGGCTACATCCTGAGATCCCAACTCTGGATGTAGATCAGATATACCAGCCTTTCTTATTTTTCTTTTCTTTCTTTTTTTTAACCCAATAAAATATTGCCTCACATTCTGTGAGTCAATTGTCTTACTTGTGAAACACCAGACCTGATAACATTTTGGGGGCTTGCCCTTGATCCACATTTCAAGACCTTCCTCCTAACTCTGAGGTGACTGAACCAGGGAAGGACTCCTATTTTCAGCCAGAGAACCAAATCTCCATCCATCTGCATGTTCCTGGTTTTGGAGTTGGTAGCAAGGTGATGACAGAGAACTTTTGCCTAGGACTGCTGGCCCCGTCCTTTTTTGGGTACAAAACCTCCAGAGGTTCTTTTTCCACTCTTCTTTTAGTTTTTCTTTTTTTCCTGTTTTTTTTTTTTCTGGTTTTCTAGTTTTTCACACTTTTCTGGGTCCAAGAGAGAAGCTGGATGCAGCATTAATTCCCCTGGATAAGGGATCAAGGGGCCACCCTTGACCCTCTCTGGCTCCGTTTGGAGATCTCAAACAGAGGTCTGTTTCTGGTTCAGTTTCAGTTTGGCAGCCACTCGGGGCATTGTCAAGAGAGCTGTTCTTGCTAGCATGTTTGTGTTTGGTGTTATGTTTGCTTGTCTTAGCCTCATCATTGAAGATATGGGTCAAAATCATTGAAAACTCTCCTTTAAAACTTCTTAAAAAGCACTTTAAAGATCTTCAGGGAAAAAAAGAAAAGCAATAAAATGAGCTAGGCCTATTTATCCTAGCTACTTGGGAAGCTGAGACAGAAGGATCTCCAATTCAAGGTTCCAATATGATAGCCTGTCACCACATTTTAAACATGTGACTTTTAAATTGCTTGATAAAAATAAGTACATAATTTAATTTTATCTGTGCCTGATATTTCCTCTTTTGTTTGGGTTTGAAACAAATAAGACATTGTTTATGTTGTGTTATGTTATGTTTATGTTATGTTATGTTATGTTATGTTATGTTATAGAAACCTTTTGGTTTCTTTATTAATCCAAATAGTCCAACAGGTCTCTACTGAAGTTTTTGTTGCATTTGATTTTTTCAAGGGTTTTTGTTTTTTGTCTTTAAAAGTCAGATTTAATTAAAGCCTATGATGAGCAAAAATTTTATGTAAACAAAGCCATACTTTATTGCATGATCTCATAAATACAATTACTTAGTTTATGTTCTAGGTCAACTTCAACCTACATAGAGGATTATTAAGAACAACAAAATTCTCTCTGAGATGAAGGCTCATAATTTACCAGGTATTTTAAAAGATTGTAATGACCTGTTACTTAACAGGTGGAGGCTTTTAGGGCTTTTAGTTGGAGTTGTAGGTCAGCCTGCCTCAAGACAGAAGCAAAAAATTGCCTTAGTTACTCCTATAAAAGCATTTACAAGTGTGTTAGAGGTATTGATAAAGATTATCCCCAAAATGGTCGTCATGTTTTGCCTGTATTCATAGAAAGTGTATTTCATGGAGTTTATTAATAGGTTCCATCTCAGATCAATGGGTTATTTGAAATTTGAAGGTATATATATTAGTATTATAAAGTAAGTCTGGTTGTCAGGTAGAGATTTTTTGGTGACCTAAATACTAAGGGAGGCTTTTTCTCTGCAATTTCCAATAGTAAAATGGTTAACTCTTTGAAGCCAGACTCCTTGCTTCTTGGTCAGTGGGTAATAAGTCAATTTGGTGTAGTTTTTAGTCTTATAAGAAAGATGGTTAATTATGGGTTGAGATGAGATGATTGAAGGATCTGGGAAGGTATTTTTCAATGTTGGACATAGAATGCTTATGCTTTTTTGAGTGGAACTTAGATGGGAATGTTAAATTATGTGGATGAAGACCTGTGTATGTAGAAAGGATGTAAGATATCTAAAAAGACCAAATTTTGCCTAAAATTAATTTCCTTTTAGAAGGAACAGAAAGCTAACTTTCAGGCTAAACCTCAACACCCCACATGCCTAAAGTTAAAGATTTTTCCAACTGTTTACAGACTTTCAAGGAGGCTCTAAAAGTTTTTTTTTATAGTGGTGTAGACTTAATGTAAATTCAGCTTACATTAGACACAGGTGATGTCCTAGGCTAGGTGGGTCACAAAGTCATAAGCACAGATGTAATTCACATTCTTTGGAGGTCTAACCAGATTAGACATAGACAAAACCCTATCACCATATGTATTACAAATGGGTAAAATAAATTTCCTAGGTAAAAACAAATAACTTCAAAGTAAGATAAGCAATGCCAGGATGCTTAGCTGTCTGTTCTGTCATTTCCTTTTGCTCTTGCTTACTGTTATATGCTATTTAAAGTCATGGCAATCTGGACTCTAAAGGTTTGACATCCCCTTTATCTCAGACCCCATGCAAGTTTAAGCCATGTGTCCCCCTGATCCTGTCCAGAGACAAAATGGCCAATTGTCTCTGACAAGGAAAAGTGCATGATAAATGGCATATAACTTTGTTTCTCTTTATAGTTCTTCTCTTTTGAACACCTAAAGTCACATTTGTTAGATGAAATTTCTCAGTAGACAAAAGGTTAAATAGGTAAACTGAGTCAAGATACTAACTCCTTACATAAGGCAAACATCAGACTTACCAAAAATGTATATCAGGGTTTAAACAGATAATTTAAAAAAAAAACACATCAAGTAAATGATGGTTTAACAGTTAACGTGCTTATCTGGGAAGCCTAAAGACCTAGGTTCAATTCCCTCCCATCGCCATTCTTATTGCTAAACCCAAATCTGATTTAAAGCAGGTTCTCTGATAGCCCTTCTCGAGACAGTCTTCTATACCCATCAGCCCACATGGAAGTACTGTCGGCAACTCTTGCAGACCCTCTTTATCACAGAGGGACATGAAAAATCTGAGGGGACGCCAAGAAACTAGTGTTGGGAGCTGATGGCCACCTCATGGAGAACCATAATTATTGAGGTTTTCCCTTCCACATGACCAGACTGGGATCCCAACACTACTAAATGTAGGGCATCCCTTAACCTCTTTCTGGACACTAATGGGTGGTCTCCAGGCAGCTGCTTGCTTGGAACCCTACAAATTTGTCTAAGATGAATGAAATGACCCAAGGCCCCACAGAATCCCTGAGTGCTTTCCTAGAAAGGGTGCAGGAAACATATAGGACATAACTCCCCCATAGATGCTGAGGCCTCTGAGAATAGGTGAGCTATTACCATTGCTTTTGTAACTCAGTCCGCACCAGATATTAAAAAGGAGATTCAGAAAATAGAAGGCTTTGAGCATAAACTTCTTTCAGAGTTAATAGAGATTATTGCTAGGGTACATAACAATAGAGGCACTCTGAAGATAGACAGACTAAGAAAATGGCTAAGGTTATGGTGGCTACCTACCAGAAGGCACAAGGCCTCATGAGACTGCCCTTATACTTTGCTCAGTATGATTCCACCTGAAAGGCAAATATATACTGTGCTGGACCCAAAAGATGCTTTCTTTAGTATCCAATTCACAAAGGGAAGTCAACCCATTTTTTGTCTTTCAATGGACAGACCCAGAACAAGGCAACAGTGGGAAACTAACCTTGACTAGGCTTCCACAGGGATTTAAAAATTCCCCCACCCTCTTTGATGATGATATTCATAAAGACCTGCAGGCCTTTCACAAGGAAACACCTGAGGCAACTCTCCAACACGTGGACATGGATGACCTCCTCCTAGCTGCAGAAATGGAGGAGGAATGTCTCTCTGCCATACAGCATCTCCTGAACAGCTTAAAACATCTGGGCTATTGCATACAAGCCAGGAAGGCTCAACTTTGTGTGTGTGTGTGTGTGTGTGTGTGTGTGTGTGTGTGTGTGTGTGTGTAAGGCAACCTACTTGGGATATGAACTCCAAGAAGGTAAGAGGATGCTGTTGGCCTCTAGGATTCAAGCCATCACTCAAATGTCCACTAAGAGACAGATCCGAGAATGCTGCAGAGCTGTAGGGTGCTGCAAATTATGGATCCCAAGGTTTGCTGAATTAGCCAAGCCTCTATATGAAGCCATGAGAGGACCAAAAAAAAAAAAAAAAAAAAATTAATTGGACTGAAAATGAGGAACAAACATTCCAAGAACTAAAGTCAGCTCTGACATCAGCTCCTCCCCTGGGGCTTCCAGGCTTAACCAAACCCTTCCACAAGTACTTGGATAAAAAGAATGGGGAAGCCAGGGGTATCCTAACCCAAAGACTGAGGCTATGGTATCACCCAAGTAGCTGCTGATTGGCCCCCTTGTCTCTGGGCTATTGAAGTTGCTGCTATTCTGACAAAGGAGGCTGGCAAATTAACCTTGGGCCAGACATTACCAATTACAGCCCCACATGTAATAGAGACTCTTTTAAAAAGCCCCCCAGACTGGTGGCTCTCCAACTTTCACATAATCCACTACCAGCCCTTGCTCTTAGATCAACCAAGAATACAGTCTCATCAAACTGAGGCTTTGAACTCAGCCTCCCTGCTGCCAGAAACTGATGAGGCATCAACCCCTCTTCATGACTGCCTAGAGATCACCTTCACCTTCCATGGACTCCGCCTGGACCTGACAGATGTTGCTCAGCCGGACTCTGATATAGTGATGTATTCTGATGGCAGCAGCTTTGTTGTGGACAGAATCAGGTATCAGTGGTGGCTGTGGTGACTTTGGAAGAAACCCTGTGGGCTGAAGCCCTACCTCAGGGTACATCAGCTCAGAAAGCTGAACTGATAACACTGGCCAAGGCTCTGATATTGGGAAAAGACAAAACAGTGAACATCTACACGGACAGCTGTTATGCCTTTGCCACGGCACATGTACATGGGGCAATCTACTGGGAGTGAGGACTATTAAAAACAGAAAGTAAAGACATTAAAAATAAAAAATGAAATTCTGGACATATTGGCTGCCATTTGGGTACCTGCTAAAGTGGCTATAATTCATTGTCTGGGTCATCAGAAAGGGGGGCAACAGAAACAAGAGGGAGCAGACTGGAAGGTGTAGCAGCAAAGAGTGCAGCCTCTCAGCATCCATTAGATTATCTGGTCACTCTCCCAGCACCCACTCTTCCTGAGCAACCAACATACATGGAACAGGACCGATAGCTCACCTCTTATCTGATAAAGGAGCATACCCCACAAGGATGGTACCAATTGGAGAAGGGATGACTGTTGCTGCTCCAAGCCCTAGGGTGGAGACTGGCTAAACAACTACATGAAGGAACTCACTCAGGCAGTAACAAGCTAGCGGAGCTAATAAGGAAAGAATTTTTTCTTCCCAGGTATAGACTCAATCATCAAGGACACCACCACCCGCTGTCAGGCCTGCCAACAGACAAATGCCTCCTCTGGTAAGGTGCCACCAATGGGGGCAAGACAGCAGGGAACAGAGCCAGGTAGATATTGGAAAGTTAGTTTCACAGAGGTAAAGCCAGGTCAGTATGGATATACATATTTACTTGTTTATGTTGATACCTTTTAAGGATGAGTACAAGCTTTCCCAGCCAAGTTTGAGACAGCCCAGATAGTGACCAAGAAATTGTTAGAGGAGATAATTCCCACTATGGATTGCACCTCAGGATATGCTTCCGAAACTAATACCAGGTGTGCAGGACACAGCCATATTCTTAATCAGACTGAAAATGAGGAACAAACATTCCAAGAACTAAAGTCAGCTCTGACATCAGCTCCTCCCCTGGGGCTTCCAGGCTTAACCAAACCCTTCCACAAGTACTTGGATAAAAAGAATGGGGAAGCCAGGGGTATCCTAACCCAAAGACTGAGGCTATGGTATCACCCAAGTAGCTCCTGATTGGCCCCCTTGTCTCTGGGCTATTGAAGTTGCTGCTATTCTGACAAAGGAGGCTGGCAAATTAACCTTGGGCCAGACATTACCAATTACAGCCCCACATGTAATAGAGACTCTTTTAAAAAGCCCCCCAGACTGGTGGCTCTCCAACTCTCACATAATCCACTACCAGCCCTTGCTCTTAGATCAACCAAGAATAGAGTCTCATCAAACTGAGGCTTTGAATTCAGCCTCCCTGCTGCCAGAAACTGATGAGGCATCAACCCCTCTTCATGACTGCCTAGAGATCACCTTCACCTTCCATGGACTCCGCCTGGACCTGACAGATGTGGCTCTGCCAGACCCTGATATAGTGATGTATTCTGATGGCAGCAGCTTTGTTGTGGACAGAATCAGGTATCAGTGGTGGCTGTGGTGACTTTGGAAGAAACCCTGTGGGCTGAAGCCCTACCTCAGGGTACATCAGCTCAGAAAGCTGAACTGATAACACTGGCCAAGGCTCTGATATTGGGAAAAGACAAAACAGTGAATATCTACACGGACAGCTGTTATGCCTTTGCCACAGCACATGTACATGGGGCAATCTACTGGGAGTGAGGACTATTAAAAACAGAAAGTAAAGACATTAAAAATAAAAAATGAAATTCTGGACATATTGGCTGCCATTTGGGTACCTGCTAAAGTGGCTATAATTCATTGTCTGGGTCATCAGAAAGGGGACGCAACAGAAACAAGAGGGAGCAGACTGGAAGGTGTAGCAGCAAAGAGTGCAGCCTCTCAGCATCCATTAGATTATCTGGTCACTCTCCCAGCACCCACTCTTCCTGAGCAACCAACATACATGGAACAGGACCAATAGCTCACCTCTTATCTGATAAAGGAGCATACCCCACAAGGATGGTACCAACTGGAGAAGGGATGACTGTTGCTGCTCCAAGCCCTAGGGTGGAGACTGGCTAAACAACTACATGAAGGAACTCACTCAGGCAGTAACAAGCTAGCTGAGCTAATAAGGAAAGAGTTTTTTGTTCCCAGGTATAGACTCAATCATCAAGGACACCACCACCCGCTGTCAGGCCTGCCAAAAGTCAAATGCTTCCTCTGGTAAGGTGCCATCAATGGGGGTGAGAGAGCAGGGAACAGAGCCAGGTAGATATTGGAAAGTTAGTTTCACAGAGGTAAAGCCAGGTCAGTATGGATATACATATTTACTTGTTTATGTTGATACCTTTTAAGGATGAGTACAAGCTTTCCCAGCCAAGTCTGAGACAGCCCAGATAGTGACTAAGAAATTGTTAGAGGAGATAATTCCCCACTATGGATTGCACCTCAGGATAAGATCAGATAACGGGCTTGCCTTTGTGTCAAAAAAAAAAAAAAAAATCACTAGGGGCTGGGGAAATGGCTTAACAGTTAAGGCTTTTTTGCCTGTGAAGCCTAAGACCCAGGTTCGATTTCCCAGGACCCATGTAAACCAGATGCACAAGGGGGCGCATGTGTCTGGAGTTCATTTGAAGTGGCTGGAGGCCCTGGCATGCCCATTCTGTCTCTCTGCCTCTTCCTCTGTCTCTCAAATAAATAAATAATTTTTTTAAATCACTAGGGAATTGACCAAGACATTGGGGATTAATTGGAAACTACATTGTACCTATCATCCCCAAAGTTCAGGACAAATAAAAGGAATGAATCATAACCTAAAGGAGACTAACTAAATTAACTCTAGAGACCAGTGAAGGATGGATGGGACTCCTTCCCTTTGCCCTGTTAAGGGACAGGTGTACCATTTATGTAAATGTATGGATACTCCCCCCCATCCTGCCCTAGATGGATGTTAAAGAGATAACTGGCTTTACTAATGAAAGGCTTCTTTCTAACCAAGTCTTACAAAGAGTCCAGGAGTCCATTGTTCCAGCAGTCAAGGCTGCTTTTCAGACACACCCTGTTTGTCCCCACCCCTTTCAGCCCAGCAACAGAGGTCAGATGAAGAGACACCATATTGGGATGTTGGAAGGGCCCCCACCAGGTCATACTAACCTCTCCAACAGCAGTGAAAGTGGAGGAAACAAACTAGAAGGCAGCTTACTTCACTCTTCATGAAACAAGGGGGTCCATGTATGGCCTTAGGTGAAACTTGTTGCTTTTATGCTAACCAGTCCAGAATAATAAGAAACACCTTAGCCTTAGTCAGAAAAAACCTTAGAGAAAGAGAGCTCCAAAGACAGGCTACTGGAAACTGGTTTCAGTCTATTTATAATTGGTCTCCATGATTAAATACTCTTATATCTGTGATCACCGGCCCACTTTTGTTAGTATTGCTAGGCCTCACTATAGGACCCTGCATTATTAATTCTTTGATCAGATATATCAAAAATAGAATTGGTTCTGTTAAGCTTATGGTATTATGAACACAGCATACCCTCCTTTCTGATGCTGAACAAACCCTAGACCTTACCCTCATGAGTCAAAGATTTAACTCAGTGCCATATCAGAAGGGGAAATGTAAAGAGTGCAAAATGTTATATTTCTCTACATTTCTTTATATCAAACATAGAGAAAATAGAAGTCACCTCTTTGTAGGAGCTCATAAAAGAATGGAATGAAACACTTGCTTCAGCAGATAGGGATGGTAGATAAACAGGATGCTCTGCTGGTCTGAATAGCATTACCTCCAGCCTGCATTGTTGAGCAAAATCCTTAAGGGCAGATAAGTGGAACATTTGGAGACTCTTGGTCACAGGCCTACCTCACACCTCCAAGGCACTTCCTATAACTGACCAACAGACTTGTTCACAAGTTTGTTCTGTTTTTTCTTCCCTATAATCTTCTCAGAATATGAGTTGTGATTTATGGCTTAACTCCCATCCTGTTTTTGCAACAAATATTTTGTAGCTTTTTCCAATAAAAGCTGACCCTCCAAACAGTTTGGGGCTACATCCTGAGATCCTGAAGTTTGGATGTAGACCTGGTGCACCAGCCTTTTATCATTTTCTTTTTGTTCTTTTTTCAACCAATAAAATTTTGCCTCATAGTCCATGAGTTGGTGGTTTTACTTGTGCGACACTGGACCCCATAACATAATCATGGTCCAGAAACACATGGTAAATAACATAGTCCAACATGGAAACAGTAACATGAACTTTGTATAGTCACAGAACAAAAGAAAATCTTAAATATAAAATATTTGATTTGACATTTACAGTATTTGAAATACTTCTTTTAAAATTCTAATTTTCGGACATGGTGGCGCACGCCTTTAATCCCAGCACTCGGGAGGCAGAGGTAGGAGGATCGCTGTGAGTTCAAGGCCACCCTGAGACTACATAGGTAATTCCAGGTCAGCCTGGGCCAGAGTGAGACCCTACCTCGAAAAAAACAAAAAACAAAAACAAAAACAAATTCTAATTTTTATATTGGTGACTTTGATTTTATAGCAGAAATTTAGTGTGGAGTGACTAATTTACATTTAGGAAATCTTAGCCTTGAATGTCCAAATTATTGTGATTCTTATAGCAACAAATTTGCTTTTTATCCTATCACCTGGCTATTATACCAGATTTCAGTTTGGAAGTTGTAAGGTTTGTGAATGACCAGACCATGCAAGACCACTCTAAGGCAGGAAAAGCATTGTCTAATGGGTTCTGAGCTGCTGGGTTATCTCACAGGAGGAAGAGAGAGAACAGCTAATGTAAGTCTGCTTTTTTTTTTAAATTTTTAAAAATCTTATTATTTTTCTTAGAGAGAGAGAAAGAGAGAGAGAATCGGCATGCCAGGGCCTGCAGCCACTGAAATTGAACTCCAGACACATGTGCCATCTTGTGCGCAAGTGTAACCTTGCATACTTGTGTCACCCTGTGCATCTGGCTTAAATGGGACCTGGAGAGTTGGACATGAGACATTAGGCTTAGCAGGCAAGCACTTTAACCACTAGGCAATCTCTTCAGCCCTGCTTTAGGTTTTTATAGGTTTTTTTTTGGGGGGGGGGAAGGATACAGAAGACAAAAGGACTGAGGCATTCAGGAGAGGGCAGGGTCCAAACTGAGGAGCTAATCAATCAGAGAATGGATTGTCATTAGAAGAGGAGCCAGGCAATATAAACATCTAAAGTTACATCAGTCAGGCTCCTATCATTCTCCTCCTTCATCTACATTCCATCTTTGGACTCTTGTCCCAAGAGTATAGTTTTGAGTATAGTATTTTATCAATTGTGGTCTTAAAACAATATGAATATTGTAATAATTGGGGAATAATTGTTTTGTTAAATTTGGATAAAAGGAATCAACCTGAAATCTTTGGGTATTCTCAACAAGGTTTATGTGGTAGTTTGAATACATGCCCCCTCAATAGATCCAGAAGTTTATTTAAACTTCTTGGATGTCTAGCCACCTGGCTGGAGGTGTCGCTAGGCAGATCTTAGGGTCCAACCCTAAGGAGTGGTGGTGGATTTGAAATTCCAATCTAAAGATATGCAAAGTACCTGAGTTCTGCCTGGAGTTCCTGAAGTGTGCTGTGTGGTGTAGATTTGGGGTATTTTTTTTGGCTTTGGACTTCTCTCTCTCTCTCTCTCTCTCTAGTTGGACCTGTGAAAGCAGGCCAGCTTCTTCTACCAATGTGGAACTTCCCCTGGATCTGCAAACTTCAATAAATCCCTTCCTCTATTATTGTGCCTGGTCTGGAAATTCATCACAGTCACCTGAAGCTGTCTACTGCAAAAATTTGTACTAGGAATGTGGTGAAATGAATCTGACCATGTGGATTTTGTTCTTTTGGAACTTTTGTTTTAGAAGAACAGACATGGACTTGGTGCTTGAAACTGAAGATGCCTTGTGGAATGGCAAGCTAATTATTACGAACTGTGGTGGTTTGGTGCAGGTGTTCCTCATAAAAATAGATGTTCTGAATGCTAGCTTCCCAGCTGATGGAGATTTGGGTATTAATGACTCCTGAAGGCAGTGTATTGTTGGGGTGGGCTTATGAATATTATAGCCAGTATCCCCTTGCCATTGTTTGGCACACTCTCCTGTTGCTGTTGTAAATCTGATGTTGGCCAGGAGGTGATGTCAACCCTCTGCTCATGCCATCATTTTCCCCTGCCATCATGGAGCTTCACCTCGAGTATATAAGCCAATATAAACTTTTTTTTTTTTTTTTTTTCCCACAAGCTGCTCTTGGTTGGATGTTTTCTACCAAAAATGTGAACTACAACATGGACTGTTATGATGAGAGTTCAAAATGCTTAGTGCAGAGAGAGGTGAACTTGGAGGCTTGGCTTTTGAGCTTTCCAGGGGAAGAAAGACTGCAGAGGACTTTGTTGGAACTGGGCTACTGACATCAGGACTGCCTGTGTTCTGCTGCCTAGACCTACAGAGTTTCATGAAGGTTAAATTTGTAATGGACTGAAGTGCTTGGCTAAACATACTGGACTGGAGATTTAAGATTTTAAGTTAGAAAAAACTCAAGCAAGTTTAGAATTACAGGCACTGAGACTAGTTTTGAGTTACTGAAGGTGCTATTGTCAAACACATTAACAATCTTAAGGAACATGGTCCAACAGTTTTGCATTAAAATGATGGAGAGGATGCCAGAGGAAAGACTATGATAAAAATGTAAATTCTTTTGGAAAGAGTTCACTGGAGAAGAGACCTGTTCTTCAAGGTTATGAACCTGGTATTGGTTTTGGAAGCATGAAAAATGCAGAGGGGTCAAGAAGTACACACACAGTTCCAGCAGCCTCTGCAGAGACATGGTATGAGGCAAGGCATGATGACCCTGAACAAAGCCATTGGAAGATGGACTGTGGTTTGCATGGAGACCCAAAGATGTTTTGGATATACAAGGACTGTGCAAGGGCTGCCATGGAAGCTGTGGTCTAGGGATGGAAGTTTTCCCTGGCTACTCAGCCCAGCTGGAAGGGGGATTTGGAAAAACTGGAGACTGTCAGTCACTGGTTATTGATATTGGACTTGAATTGCAGAATTTTGATGTTTGCCTGATGTTTGTTGAGTTTGCATTGTTCCATTCTCTCCCTATCATGTCTTATACCAGTTGAAACTGTTTACTCTGTGCCTTTATAGGTTGAAAATATATGACTTGTTTGAGTTTACAGGACTCATAGCTAAGAGACAATATTAAACCTCAGAGGAGACTTGGGTATTTGGGAATCTCCAAAGCTGGTAAAGACTGTGGAAACCTTTGAATTTGGACTGAATACAATTTACCATGTGAGATGATTATTACTCTATTGGGGGCTAGGGGTAGACATCCAGTAGATTCAGGAGTTTATTAAAACTTCTTGGATTTCAAGCCACCTGGCTGGAAGTGTCTCTGGGCAGGTCTTAAGGTCCAGCCCTAACGTGTGGTGGTGGATTTGAAATTCCAATATAAAGATATGCAAACTGCCTGTTTTCCTCCTGGAGTTCCTGATATATGCTGTGTGGTGTGGCTTTTGTTGTTGTTTTTGTTTGTTTGTTTTCTGGTTTGTGGTTTCTCTCTCTCTGCTTGCACTTGTGAAAGCAGGCCTGCTTCTTCTGCCATTATGGAACTTGCCCTGGATCTGTAAACTTCAATAAATCCCTTCCTCAATAACTGTTCTTGGTCTGGAAGCTCATCTAAGTGACCTGAAGCTATCTACTAAAAGCTACTAGAACAAAAAATTGGTTCAAGGTACACAGAAAACCTAGTATTCCCAATCTTTCTAGGCCTGATAGTAATATTTACATGATTTGGAATTTGAATTCATCAAGTTATTACTGTAAATTATAATTCTTGGAGTTGATAGATGTAGCAGTCACCTTCTTGTTCCTGGAGGTAAACACCTAACCAGAAGAAGTTTAGAAAAGGAATTTTCATTCATGTGGGAAAAGCATGGATAGAGCAGATAGCCTGGTGTAACATCTTCATAGATCAACAATAGGACAGAAGCAGCAAGAGTGAGCTCTTGCTAAAAGGGCTGTACTATAAAATCCCAAGACCTGTGCCCTGTGACACACCTCCTCAAGCAAGGCTCCACCCCTCAAAATTTTACCAGCTGAGGATTAAGTATGAGACTTATTCACAAACACATTATACATCTAAACCACAATAATAAATCCCAAATGTGGAATATCCAGCTCCATTTTTGAAGAGATGGACACCAGGACAGGTTACATAGTGATAGGAAATACAGGCAACCATAACATATTGGTAATTATATCTAAGGATTTGTTGTATATTAATTTCAATGACAATACAGTAATCCAATTAATTGGACCCAGTTAATGATCTTTCCTTTTTCATAGTAGCTAGAAGTTCTACTGATTCTGACTCTACAAGTTTGGAACTAATATAGAACTACTCCCAAAATTGAGTTCAATTTGGAAGATTTAAAACAGGTCTCTGTCAATCTAAACACTGGAATTGTATCCAAAATATACTGAATAATAAGATAATTTATACAAAGATAGTCAATATTCTGAATCATCTTAAACATGAAGGATTAGTAGGAGGTCTGAATAATTAGTCATAGTGAGTCCATCAATAATGAAAATATATTCTCATCATCATAACTTTTTGGTTTGCTGGAACCAAGAGCAGCATTATTCCTGTTACTTAAGAAAACAAAGCAAGGTAATTTCCAAGTATCTCGGGCAATCCTTATATAAGCTCTAACTATAGAATTAAAAGATATATTAGTCTGGTATGGTGACTCATACCTATATCCCAGCACTTGGGAGACTGAAGTAGGAGTACCAGCTCAGCCTGGGCTTTAAGGAAGTAAGTTATAAAACAGCGAATATTAGTAGAAATGCCATTACAGGGATTTTGCATTCAGTTACTTGAGGTTCTCAACTGTCAATGTACTTGAAGAGGAGTGTCACCCAGCTGTTTGGAAGTTCACATTGAGGGATATATCCTCAGAAGAAGCTGGTACACATTTGAGATGATAAATAAGAATCAACAGTTCATTGCCTGAAGATTTGAAGCACAAAAAGGGATTAGAAGTACCTAATAGTGTCCTTTCCACTGAGGCCAAAAATAGTTTGATGAAGTATCTTTTTAATTAATGAAATAATTTGAGAATATGTTTCAATTAATTTGTTCTTCCTCTCCTGAGAGCTTACTTTGGTAAGGTTCTGTATTTTCCATTATTCTTTTCAGTATATTATAATAGTGTATAATATCTCCATTTAGTAATGATGGCTGAAAGAATTTTCATATATGTTCATAGAATACTGAGTAATTATTTTACAAGGAGATAATCATTTTTTTTCCCAAAAGTGGTAAATCTTAGATTGAGACCAACTAACGAGACTAATGAGAGTATTTTTGGAGAAAAGGTCTGAAAGCTTTTGACAATTTTTTATAATTTCATTTCTTCATTTTTCTACCAATCCAGAACACTGAGTGTTATAGACACAAAGATCATTTTTTACCTTAGGCCAAATTTTATGAATTATTTAAATATTTGTCCAAAAATGAGTATAATAATTACTATATAATTCATCAGATGTGCCCCAAACAGGGCTAATTCTTTTTTGTTTGTTTGTTTCTTTGTTTTTGGTTTTTCAGGGTAGGAGGGTCTCACTGTAGCCCAGGCTGACCTGGAATTCACTCTATATTTTCAGGGTGGCCTCAAACTCATGGCGATCCTCCTTACTCTGCCTCCCCAGTGCTGAGATTAAAGGTTTGTGCCACCACACCCAGCTTGGGCTAGTTCTTTTTAACTGAATTGTTTCTACTGTTAAAGTAGTTGTTTTCTGACACCAGAAATAATCATCTCAAAAGGAAAACATACAAGTAACATTAAGACACATTTATATCAGAAGATTTTCAATAAAATCTAATTGTCAGAAGGTTCGAAATGACTCATTTTGTAAGGCAATAAAAGAAAATACTTGTTCTTTAGACCATTTTTCTTCTGTAAATGTAAAATCTTGATTTAAGTAGAGAGTTTTGCTTTATGACAGTGCAGTTAATTTTACCTAAATAATCTTTAATAGTATGGATATACATGCATGCATATATACATGTGTGTGTGTCTATGTGTAAAATCTTTACTTTTATCTTGCACAACCCTTCTTGTAATATGATTTAAACTTGTAGTTTTGGTCTCATTTTGTCTTTTTACATTTTGAGGAAAAAATCAATTAATTTTATCTTAGGCCACAATTCTATTATGCTGTATAAAATCCTTCCTTCAAATTATTTCCTTTAGAAGCTAGGCATGGTGGCACATGCCTTTCATCCCAGCTCTTAGGGGACAGAGAGGTAGGAGGATCACTATGAGTTTGAGGCCAGATCTATGGAGTGAGTTCCAGATCAACCTGGAATATAGTGAGACCCTACCTCGAATTTTTTTTTCCTTTATTCTTTAGCCCTTGTTTTTACCACATTTTTAACCACATTTTATACTTGGGCATTTTATTTGTTTTCTTGTGCTTGATGATCCATTGCTGTCTTGCGTTCTACAAAAATGTTCTGAATGTAAAAAAAAAAGAATATGTTAAGGTTGTTTTCAAAGTAGAGGAACCATGACCATTACATCTTAGAAACCTAACAGCTATAAGCACAGATAACACATTCTAATTGTCCCAAGATATATGTCTTTTCTTACCAATAAAGAATTAACTAATTTGTAAAGATACAAACCTTATACAAGCTTTTGATAAAATACTGACATTGTGATTCCACAATGTAACCAAAAGTGGAATACAAGGCTGGCATGTCTATATTTTCATTTTATTATCAATAAAATTGATACATTTTCAGCACCATCATTCGTTAGGAAAAGGCTAAACAAAAGCACCACGAGACACATAAGGAAGACTAAAGACATTGAGAGATAACACAGGTATGTTCAGAGGGAAGCCCTCTACATTCTGTTGATAGGGATGTATATTAGTATTGCCATTTTGGAGAACAGAATGAGGATCCCCACAAAAGTGAAAATGAGTCATAGCCAGCATTTGGGAGGCAGTGATAGGAGGATCGCTGTGAGTTCGAGGCCAGCCTGAGACTACATACTGAATTCCATGTCAGCCCAGGCTAGTGTAAGACCCTACTTTGAAAAACAAAACAAAAATATGGATCATTATATACTAAAGAAATTCCACTATGGGTTGTATCTGCCCAACAGGGAATAACAACACTATGTGGAAGAGACGAGAGCTCCTGCTCTTCTATGTTCATTACATCACTGCTCAAGCAACCAAAGTGGAAAAAGTGCTTATATCAACTGATCACTTAAAAAATAAAGAGTACATTTACACTATGGAAGATTATTCAGTCATAAAAGCAATGGAAACTTGTCATTTCTAGTATCATAGCTTGAAGGACAGATCAGTACATAAAAAAAAAAAAAAAGCCAGACAGAGAAATACCACATAATCTTACATGTGAAATCTAAAATTTATCTCATAAAAGTTGATTGTGTAATTTTGAATCATAGATGTAATGGACAATATGGAAGAAATATGGTTTTAAAGGTTAATTAAAGGGTACTAAGCTACAGTTAGACTGAACCAAGACATGCTGTTAATTATAGATAGCAATATTGTACAATATACTTAAAACTACTAGAAAAATGATTTTACAGTCTTAATCATAAACATCAAATGTTTAAGGAGATAGGTTTACTGTAATTCCAATGTTATATAATGCATCAAATTATCACACTACCTCTAGCAAAACATGCTTTTTTATGATTTTGGGTACCAGTTAAACGATAAACTCAGTTTAAAATCCAAAAGCTCTCTTTGGAGAATTAAATAAGAACAATGAGGTAGTTATACTATTTTAATTAACATTTTAGGTGTTGAATATATTTTAACTAGTAATTATAATAGTTATGTATTTCTTGTCAAATGCAAAAAAGGCATTCACTATTTCAAACAACTTTTACTCACAAGATATAATTTATATATAAAAAAGATTTAATAGTTTCAGATTACCTCATTTATATTTAGAGTTTGTTCTCTCATCATGGAAGCATTTACTTTCCTAGCTCTTTTTGTTCTGTCATACTGGGAAAACATTGTGTTCCTGGCTGTATATCCCCTAGCAACTGAAGGGAGCATCATAACTGAGGTGAATGTCTCATGAAAGGCAGTCTGTAAAGCCTGGCTCAGTAAATGGGATACGGGAATTGGCACAATCATGACTTCCCTCCTCTACTCTGTTTCCACCTTGCCTCTCTCCTTTCTCCTATTTTACCTTGTTCTATACACAGCTTACCTAAGCACACACACACACATTATACACAAACTATACAGCTTACTTTCTGATTCCTCTTCAGTCTGCTGTGAGGCCTGCTGATTGCTGTTGGCGGCAAGCAATGGCTTTGCCAGCTCTCTCCAGCTGTGTGTTTTCCAGCACACAGGTGGTTGCTTCAAAACCTGATTGTAAAACTTGATGTCAAACCAAAGAATACAAATACAAAGCAAAGATGGCTGTTTGTATAAAAATGAAACTGAGCCACTTAGCAATTCCAGATAAATGCTTTCAAAATGATTAGAGAAGAAAGGATTGAATAGATGAATTGAACATCTCAGTAAATCTGCACTCAAGTTGTTTCATGAACATTTCTATGTATTTATAACATTTTAAAATTGAAACTGGAAGTGGCCATTTAAGCAAAAATAAAAGTATATTTGAAACTCTACTCAAATAACTCAAAGTTAAAGGAAAAGTGTATGCTTTTTTTATATAAAAAAGATGAGCTAATGACTTAGTGCCAAGCTGTCAAAACAAACTAACATGAATGAGATAGACAAAACCACAAAAGGTATTTCACAATCATGGAAGTCTGGAAGCAAGAGTAGGTGTTGCCTGTACTGGTTCCCTTTTAGAGGCTGTGGAGGGAATCTGCCTTCATCTCTTCCTGGGAGCCCCTAATGATGGTCAGCTGTTTTGGGTGCTACTTGACCAACTCATACCACTACAGGTCTACCTTCATCTTCACAAGTCATTCTCCTCTTTGTTTATTTGATTTTTCCTCTTTGTTTAAGGATGTCAATCATTACATTAGAGCTTTCCTTGTCTTTTATAACCTTTTCTTCATAACATCATGATGGTAAAGACCCTATTTCCCAGAAGGCTAATAACGTCATGTTTGTAGCTTCCAGGTGAATATAAATTTGAGGAATGGAAGACAATATGCAGCTGTGTAGCCAGTGAGTTCCATGGATATTTATTTTATGAGATAAGTTTTAAATTGTGCTTATATCATTTATAATATTCATTATAATATTCATAATATCACCATCACTTATTCTTAACTTAAGCAAATAACAACATAGCCCAATTGTATTAGTTAAAGAAGAGTAAATAACTCCAAACTAAAATACAAAATATATGTGGCTATACTTCTAACTTATATTTACTATGTATTTAAGCCTATATCTCAAGGAGGAAGGAAACAAACTCTCTCTCTCTCTCCCGCTCTCCCTCCCTCCCTCACTCCCTCCCATATATAAATAGAGACAGAGAGAGGAACAAAGAAGATAAAAGCATATAAATGCAAAATAAAAATCCTGACACTAAAAGGAAATGATTAGATATAATTGCTGTTTTAGAAAAGAGTAGCGAATTTACAGAAATTTACAGAAAAACTGGTCAAGGCAAATATTATTATTGATAAAAAAACAAAGTATCATTACAGACTGGAATCAAAAGGTAATATAAAAATATTATTAGAAGACAATAAATTTAACAATCTGAGTAAAGAAATATGATTTATATCCACATGTACATAGTAGTGGCAAAAGAGGTTGAATGTGTTATAAAAGTCTTTGGCACATGGAAGTATCCTTGCAGGGATGAGTTGACTAATAAATTCCTTAAATATTTCTTATACAACCTCTTTTACACAAGAGGCATTGAATCCACATGTGTTTTATAAGAGAAGCACAAACCTTATAGACAAATTTCACTAGAATATTCTCAGTCTGAGTTATTACTTATCAACCTCTCTCACAACCCTGGTTCTAAATGATCAAAGTAACATATGTGTGAAGTAAAGCCCACAGTTTACAACAGAATAATACATCAGGACCAACTAGAGTTCATTCAGTGCTTCCAGTAATCATTTCATACATGACCATTAATGTACTTTGTGTTGGTTTGAATGTGAATGGTTTTCCCCATAGCCTTGGGTATTTTCAATTAGGCTTAAGCTTCCTGCTTGTCTCCAGCAATTTGCTGGAGGGGGTGTGTCACTGTGAGCCAATTTGATTCCAGCCCAAAGGTGAGGAAAAAACAGTATGAGCTCTGTCCATTCCTGCTTACGTGCAGCTTTTGCTATTCATTTTTGTGTTTGCTGTTTGTTGGTGTTTTGCTTGCTGCACTTGTTTCTCTCTGCTTGGATTGATGGAAGTAAGCAGTTTCTTCCAACACTGATGGAGTTTCCTCTAGATCTGTAAATCTGAAATAAACCCATTCTTCCCATAACCTGTCATGTCATGATTGAAGGGGGGAAAATACTTGCCACTATAAAGCAGGCTAAAGACATTCATAAACATTGAATCAGCTCTACAGAATATCCCCCTGAAGGGATCCTTTGAACTGAAAAGAAAGACAAATACTTCCATGAGACCATAAAAATGAATAAATTAGGTTGTGATAATACTTAATCAAGATAAGAATGAGAAAATAATAGTATGTAGCTTCAAAGACTACATAATGAACAAAAAGGATGTGAATCCAAGCATATCTTTCAACAGCAACTCTGTATATTCAGGGTCTCAATCCCCAAATCAAAACACACAGACTAATAAATTGAATTAATAAATAAAACTCATTAGTATATTATCTTTAAAAAATGCACCTCACTATCAAAGAAAGATGAGTCAAAGAAAGATGAGTCCTTGGGATGAAATGATGTGAAAAGGTTTTCTAAGCAAATAGACCAAAAAACAGGTATTTCTATTTTGATACTCAACTTCAAACAAAAACATAGAAGAGGTAACTGTTTCCTGTACAGATTAAAGGAATAAAACATCAAGGTAACATTAAAATTCTAAGCACATATGCACTGAATAATGGTGCACTCAATTTCACAGAACAAATGTAAAGCTTATGTAAAGTCATACGTTAACATCGGTGCCAATAATAATGGGTAACTACAGTACCATAATTTCACCAATTGAAAGGTAATCCTGTCAAAAATTAAATGGAGACATCTGAATAAAATGGCATCATTGGTCAAAAGAATTTAACAGGAATCTACAAAACAATCCATCCAAACACTACAGAAAGTGTTTTCACAGATATTCATGTGACTTGCTCTAAAATTGATCGTATCTTAGGTTCCAAAAAAGTCTATCAAAAATAGGAAAAATATAAATATATATGTATTCTACCTAATAACAATGGAATAAAATTTCAAATTAACAGGAAGAGAAAATATCACCCAAAACCTGAGGAGACTGAACACATTATTGAATAATGAATGGATAATTAAGACAGCAAGAAAGATTCTTTTTTAAAAAATCCTAGAACTGAATGAAAATAAAAATGAAACTATCAATACCTATGAGACACAATGAAAGCAGTCCAAGAGGAACATTTATGGCTAGAAATACTTACATTCATAATGCACATTAGGGCTTTAGAAAACAAAGTCAAAAAAGTAGACAGAAAGAAACAATTAAGATCAAGATAAAAATTAATGAAATGGAAATAAAATAAACTCCACAAAGAATCAAAAAGAATTGGTTCTTGAAAAGGTAAATAAGATTGAAATACCGAGCCACACTAAACAACAAAACACAGAGAAGTCTAATAAAATTAAAGTTGGAAAAGGAGTAAATGCAAATTCATAAAACTATTAGAAGAACGAGCCCAACATGGTGGTCACACCTTTAATCCCAGTACTTGGGAGGCAGAGGTAGGAGGATTGCCATGAGTATGAGGCCACCATGAGACTACATAGTGAATTCCAGGTCACCCTGAGGTAAAGTCAGACCTTACCTCAAAAAATGAATAAATAGCTGGGCGTGGTGGCACACGACTTTAATCCCAGCACTAGGGAGGCACAGGTAGGAGGATCGCTGTGAGTTGAAGGCCACCCTGAGACTACATAGTTAATTCCAGGTCAACCTTAGTGAGACCCTACTTCAAAAATAATAATAATAATAATAATAATAATAATAATAATAATAATAAAATTAAAAATTAAAAACTGTTAGGATATATTAAAAACTTATACTCCATAGTCCACCAAACTGGATAATCTAAAAGAAATGAATGAATTTTTCAATGCACATGAGCTTCCAAACTTAAACCATGATGAAAGCAACAATTTAGCCAGATCTATGACAACTAATGCAACTGAAGAAGTAATAGAAAATCTGACTAAGGCCAGCTGTAGTGGCAGCACATGCCTTTAATACCAGCACTCAGGAGGCAGATATAGGAAGATCACTATGAGTCTGCTGCAACCCTGAGACTACATAGTGAATTACAGGTCAGCCTGGACTACAGTGAAACACTAACTTGAAAAACAAACAACAACAACAACAAAAAAATCTAACTATAGGCAACTCAGGTTCTTAAGGCTTTGCTGCTGAATTTACTAGATTTTCAAAGAAGTTCTAACACCAATGCTAAGCCAACTATTTCATAAAATGGAAAGGTATAACACTCCCATCCTCCTTTTACAAAGCCAGCATTTTCCTGAAATCATATGTGATTATAAAAGGAATACCTCAAAGGAAATTGTAGAACAAGCCCCCTGGTGAATATAAATGCAAATGTTCTCAGCACAATACTTGCAAACATTACATGTACAACTTGGCCAAAGAATCCAACCAAAGGCAGCTTATGGAAGGCAAAAAAAAATATTTCTAGATTATTGTTTCAAGGAGAAATTTCATCATATCAATGAATGAAGAGCATGATTAGACAGCTGGGCATTACATTTCCACATCTTTGGGGAGGAAGTAGAGAGGATAAATTGAGTGTGACAAGCAGGTCTGGGCTGCATTACCCTGAGGCCCACTCTCAGCAACATACATCTTTTGGCAAGATTTTACCTTACAAAGGCTCCACAAACTTTCCAAACAGTATTATCAGCTAGGAATTATATATGAGGATTAATCAAAACCACATGGGGAGATGGAGGAAGGACAGTTCACACTCAAAACTACCACAGCAAGGAATCACCAAACGAGATCATACACCTTGGTTAATCTCACTTTATCCCAGAGATAGAGAGAAGGCTCATCATATACAAATAAAATACATGATATAAATGTACTCAAGTACAGAAATTACATAGTCATTTTAATGGGTACAGAAAAGGATTATGACAAACATCAAAACCCTTTTATGATTAAAAAACTGGGAACAGTTGGGTGTGGTGGCACCTGCCTTTAATCCCAGCACTTTGGGAGGCAGAGGTAGGAGAATTGCCAAGAGTTTAAGGCCATCCTGAGATGACATAGTGAATTCCAGGTCAGCCTGAGCTAGAGTGAGAGCCTACCTCAAAAAATAAAACAAAACAAAACAAAACAAAATAAAAAAATAAACTGGGAATAGAAATCACATATCTAAACATAATATCAGTTACATATGACCAATCTAGAGAAAATATTTACTAAATTAGAGGAAACTGAAAGTATTTCCACTAAAATAGAAAATAAGACAAGGTTCCAGAAAAAAATAAAACTAAAACTAATAATTGACATCAGCAAAGTGGCAAGATAAAATATGAACATAAAATAAGGTCATCCTACTTACCAATAACAAACAGACAGAGGAAGAAATCAGAGAAACAATCCCATTCACAATTGCCTCCAAAAAATTACCTTTGAATAAGCTTAACTAAGGAAATAAGAAAACTTTAAAACACTCCTGAAAGAAATTGAAAAAGATACCAGAATATTAAATCAGAAGAATCAATAACATGAAAATACCTTTTTTTAAAACCAAAGACTACCTACAGATTCAATGCAATCCCCATCAAAATACTAGTGCCATTCATCACAGAAATGGAATAAGGATCTTAAAATACATACAGAAGCACAAATAACATTTTTAGCCAAATGCTGAACCAAAAGAATAATGCTGTACCAGAATAATTGATTTGAAGTTATATTACATAGAGATAGAAACAAAAGCATCATTGGAACAAAGAAGACAGGTAGATCAATGGAACAAAACAGAAGAACCAGTCATCAATCCACTCAGTTACAACTACGAGATTTTTGATTAGTTACCAAAAATATACATTGATAAAAAACAAAACAGCCTTTTAAATGAATGATGTTCAGAAGGTTTGATATCTACCTCTCATCCTGCACAAAGCTCAACTCCAAATGGATCAAAACTTTTACATAGACCTGAAAATATTGTAAGAAAAAATGGGAAAACACTAAAGACCCCAGTGACTTAGGAATTCAAAGAACTCAAGGAAAATGTGACACACACACACACACACACACACACAAATATTGAAAAATTTAGGAGTTAAAGAAAAATTAAATTATGTAATTTTCATGAAAATGGATACAACTGCATCCACAGCAAAGAGAGAAAACAAATACAATCAAGTGAGTTTGAACGGAGAAAGTTAAAAATCACTCTAAACACACCATAGGGCTGAACTGTGAGCTGCATTCCCACTGACATCTCCTCATGCTGGAGTCTGAAATCAGAAGCTTAACCTTATTCAAAAATCCTTGAGGTTATGGGGGACATACATTCACATTCAAACTGACATATTCTGTCCTAATCCCCATAGACTCATGACCTCTCATGCTGCAAATTGCACTCAGACCAACTTCAAAGGTCCCCATAGTCTTTATCAAATTAACATTGTTCAAAATCCTAAATCTCATCTGTGATTCAACTATTTCTTAACGGTGAGCCCTATAATATAAAAACACAAGTTACATATTCCAACACATAGTGACATAGAGTAAACATTCCCATTTCAAAAAGGCATAACAAAGAGAGACTGGACCAATGCAAAATCAATTACCAGTAGGCAAACATCAACTATCTCCAGTTCAAATTCAACATCCATAATCAGTAATAGAAAAAATAAAAACCAAGAAGTTAAGTAATCTGAAGGAGAGCAAAAAGGGACCTCAGTAATAAGTTGGCTGAGCTCAATGAAGACATAGATAAATGCAGGGATGAATTCCAAGAAGTATTAAGAAACTGATGTGAAAGGGGACTCAACAGAGGGATAGATACTATACTTAAAAAGGCAATAGAAAATACAAACCAAATTTAAAAAGTCCAAACCTCTATAGAAGCTCTTAAGAAGAGAGTCAGCCATGTGGAGCACAGAACTTCCATCTCAAAACACTTTAAGGTGATTAATTCCTTCAGCAAAGTAGCAGGATACAAAATCAATGCACAAAAATCAATAGCCTTTCTATATGCAAAGGACAAAATACAGAGAAAGAAATTAGCAACATTGTCATAGTTGTGTTAATTTACGTTTCTCTGATGATTAGGGATGTTGAACATTTTCTTTTGTGTGTATTTGCCATTTGTATTTGTTCCTCTGAGAACTCTGTTCAATTCTCTGTCCCACTTTGTGAGTGGGTTGATTTCTTTTATTGTTTAAGTTTTTGAGTTCTTTGTAGATTCTAGAAATTAGGCCTCTGTCAGTTGTATAGCTAGCAAAATTTTTCTTCCATTCTGTGGGTAATCTATTGGCTCTGTTTATTGTATCTGTGAAAAAACTTTTCAGCATCCTGAGATCCCAATGGTTGAGTGATTATTTAACTTCTAGAGATATTGGGGTTTTGTTCAGGAAGTCTTTTCCCACTCATATATCATGGAAGATTCCTCCTGTTTTTTCTTGCAGTAGTAGCAGAGTTTCCAGTCTTATATTGAGATCTTTGATCCATCTGGACTTGAGTTTTGTGAATGGTGAGATGTGTGGGTCTAGTTTCCTTTGCCTGCATATGGTTGTCCAATTTGTCCAGCACCATTTGTTAAAGATGCTATCTTTTTTTCCAGTCTACATTGTTAGGGCCTTTGTAGAAGATCAAGTAGCTGTAGTTACTTGACCTAGAGTCTGGATTCTCTATTCTGTTCCATTGGTCTATAAACTGGTTTTTATGCCAGTACCATGCTGATTTTGCTACTATGGCTTTGTAATATAGCTTTAGATTTTTAGGCAATGCCTCCAGAGGTGTTTCTTTTGCTGAGGATATGTTTGGCTATCTGAGGCCTGCTGACATTCCATATGAATTTTGAAATCTTTTTTTTATATCCCTAAGAAGAAAAATGCTGGGATTTTTATTTTTATTTCATTAAATCTGTATGTTGCTTTTGCCATTTTCACAGTGTTAATTCTGTCTATCCAGTAGCATGGGAGTTCTTCCCATTTTCTCAAGTCTTCCTCAACTTTCTTGAGCATTTTTATGTTATCATTATATAAGTCTTTCACTTGGTTAGTGTTATTCCAAATTATTTTGTTGTTGTTGTTGCTGCTATTGAAAATGGGACAATGTTGCTGTCTTTTTTGTCCTTTGCATATAGAAAGGCTATTGATTTTTGTGCATTGATTTTGTATCCTGCTACTTTGCTGAAGGAATTAATCACCTTAAAGTGTTTTGAGATGGAAGTTCTGTGCTCCACATGGCTGACTCTCTTCTTAAGAGCTTCTATAGAGGTTTGGACGTTTTAAATTTGGTTTGTATTTTCTATTGCCTTTTTAAGTATAGTATCTATCCCTCTGTTGAGTCCCCCTTTCACATCAGTTTCTTAATACTTCTTGGAATTCATCCCTGCATTTATCTATGTCTTCACTGAGCTCAGCCAACTTATTACTGAGGTCCCTTTTTGCTCTCCTTCAGATTACTTAACTTCTTGGTTTTTATTTTTTCTATTAGGTATAATCTAGTGAGGACAGCAGTCATACATTTTTTGGACTTTTGTCGATTTTCTGCAAGTTCTGCTAAATGCTTTGCCAGGGTCACATAGATTGTGTCTACATTTTGGGGTTTTGATCCTTTTGTCTCTTCTATGTTTTGATTAGAGACTTCCATTGTGGGACCTGGCAACTTTGTTGGATTTACTTCCATTTCATTTTTCATGTTATTCCTTTTGCACTGTTGTCTGCCCATCACAGTGTGGGGAATCTTATTTAATTCAGGAGGAAGCTGTAGTTTACCCTTGAAGTGTCTTCAGTGGTTATTACCCCTTGATGTTTGACTAGATTAGGCTTCTGATGGCAAGGGGGCCTGTCTGCACAGGTGAGAGGAATCCACTAACGCCTAGTAGGACTTGAAGACCTGGTGGAGGGGCTCTTTGGTTGGGGTATGGCACTGCATGGTCAGGTGGCCTAATAGAGTGGGTGGAGGGGGGAATGGGATAAATGCAGACAGGTGTTGCGGTGGGCCAGGGAAGGGAGGAGGATGGGACTGAACCATCCTGTGACAAGGATGGGCAATGGGATGGGACTGCGGGGTCCACTGGAGCAGTGAAGCAGGAGGAAGATGGGACTGCTGCAAGGTCTAGTGACACAGCAATGGGGGGGTTGGATGGGAAGGCAGGCTGGGAGAGCAGTCCTGATGGCAGGAAGAGGGAGGAAAGCCAGGGAAGGAAGAGAAGGAGGAATGCAGCTGGCTGGCCTGGGTCCTTGTAACTTATAGGTAGTGCAGGAGTGAAACCTGTTCCCTGGTCCTGGTGGCAGGAAGAGGGATGGAGAAATGTGAGTTGCCTGGCCTGGGTCCAGTTAGCCTGCAGGTAGTGCAGGAGTGAAATTGGTCTGAGGCACAGAAGCTGTGTTGGCTGGGATGGCTGCTTGAATGATTTGGGGGACTAGTTGGCTACCCAAGAGCAAGGGAAGCAGTGAATTCCCTACTTTGCTCCTCTGTTCCCTCCCACTAGAGGTCTGCTAGGACCTGCAGACCCTATAGGCCCACCACACTTGCCTTCCTTCTCCGCTAGTTGAAGCATGATTAGGCAGACGCCATGTTGATGGAAGTCCAAAAACACATCATTTCTAATGGTGAAGATATATGGTTTTCCCTCAACTTTAAGAACTAGCAAAAAGTATCTACTTTTATCTCCTTAATCACCACTATACTGAAGTCTAAAGCCAGTGTAATAAAAGATAGGCTTTTGAAGTATCTGAAGACAAAGGAACTAAAATAACATCAACTGAATATAATTGTTTTCACAAACAAATCTAAAAATGTGCTTTGTTAATTGAAATGTACAGTTTTCCAAGCTACATGTGTACTTATAAAAGTTTGTATATGCATGTATCTAACAACGTATAAAAATAAATTTACAACAATACTATTTGCAACAATGTCAAAAATTACAAAATGTTTTAGATTGAATACTATATATATATATATATATATATATATATATATATATATATGTTAAAAACTGAATATTGAAAATTTTAAGTGTAAAGAATATAAAAAATAATGCATGAATGTATCCCTTAATTTACTATAGAATAGGTTTAAACTGTAATATCTTATTTCACATTATATTTTCTTTAAACAGCCAATTGTTTTTAAGGAAATATTTTAGTTTACAATGAAAAAAACTCTCTTAAATTTTAACTGGTCACACTAGTGTTAAAACTTTTCAGTCTTTGAGCTTAACACATTTTTATTTTACCTTCATTTGTACAGTCTATTTAATCTAAAAGAATTGTGGTTTTTTTTTTTTTTTTTTTTTTTTTTTGAATTTAGAGTGATCATTCCACCTATTCCAAATCCTCATTGTCATCCATAACAATGTCACCATATCTGGGGGTTATGCAACTCTTTGCCCTTAGCCATTTTAAGGATTATTTTTGTCGATTTTTTTGTTTGAATTGCTTGCTTATGGCATATTTAGGAGTTGATGTGTGTAGCGGAAGGTGCCTGGGTGGGCCAGTGGGGCATGTGGAGCCCATGTGTGACTTGTGTGTCCTGAGTTCTATGTGTGCATGTGTACGTTTCTTGCTTCAGATTTACCAGGTTCTTTTGACCTGTAGATTCCTGTAATTCATTAATTATGAAAATATTTCAATTATTATGTCCTCAGGTACAATTTCCCATTCTTACTTTCCTCATTACTGGGTCATTATTGAAACATATATTAGAGCATTCAGAAATTTTGAATTTTTATTTTACATTATTTTCTCTACCTTATAGCTTTTATTTTGTGATATCTCTGGCCTGCCTTCACTTTCTTTCACAGTGTATTATTGCCTGTGAAATCCACAGAATGAATTCCTCATTTCTGATATGTTATGTTCAGGTATTTGTGTTTTTATATTTATTCTTCTTGTGGAAATCCCCCAATTTGTCCATTTTGTGATAGCGAAATGTAAACTTTAGAATAACAGCTACCCATAGGAAAGGATGTGTTTCTCTGTCAGGCTGTTGCCTGTGGAGGAAGCCTCCATCAAGAGCACCTATGCTGAGGGCTCTGAGCTCCCTGCAGATCCTCGCAGCAGCTGCTTAGGGGCTCTCACTTCTCTACTGGCTTGAAATAGTTGAACTTCATTCGAGGTGAGATACATCTGCACCATGGCTCACACACAAAGCTGGCCAATCCTCAGGGATCACTTTGCATTCAAGATCAGTAGCTAACTTTCTAACGGAGCGTCGGTCATCCAGCCTGGTGGTTAACTAGGACTCCTGTACTTGATGTTTCAATCTAGCTTTGCATTTGTGCTTTTCATGTGAGGTTGTTCTCCTCCCAGCATTATTTCAAACCTACAATTGGCATCTGCTTTGTGCTGAAAATAAAGTCCTGGGAGCACGGTTCGGGTGTATCTGGTCTGCCTTATTCTCTTGCGTAGCTACAGAAATCTACCTGCATTTGGTAAAAAGCCTCCATTATTCCAAGACTCCTCCCATTCCTTGCTCTCTGCTGCCTCCCTTTCAGCAGCAGCTCATCACTGTAGAGTCCTTGAAGGCTAGGGCATCTTCAATCATTCTGAGCCCTCCTGCCCTGCTTCCAGCCTTAATTCACTGCCACTAAATTCTCTGGAGTTTGTGAACACCAGGAAATTCAATTCTCTTGTCTTGTCGCTGGTCTACTGTTTTTGGTAAAGGATCTCACCTAGCTCTGAATTGTACTATTTCAGCTGTTCTCCTCTTCCCACCATGAGCACTGCTGCTTTCCATTCTGCAGACAGTTTTTTTTTTTTTTAATTTCCTGATATTTTTTTCTTTTTCTTTGTACTGTATTTCATGAAAAAAAGTATAACCTTAATATGAGGAATTCACTAAAATCAGAACAGATCACAAGAGAGGGAATGGGCTAAGCCAAATGTTTGCAAAGTAAAATCTGTGATATAGCAAAAGGACAATCTTCATGACTGTGTGTATTGATCCTCCAAAAGCCATTAGTCACACTAAGCCTTTTATAGCCAGTGCAGTTCCTAAAATGCTCGGATGATTTCTTCATGTGCTCAGAGCATTTTGGGTTCCCTTTCTTTCAGCATCCTCCTTCCTTGGAACATAATCAACTCAAATTTATATTCACCCTAAATTCTCTGATTACTTAAAGGAAAGCAAAACAATGATTTATTAGCTTGTCCAGTTTGTTCCTATTAGGCCAGAACCTGGGCCAGAGCCTTTTTCTTAAGTAAAACAAAGAAATCTAAAAACAGAAAACATATTGGCAAGAGAAACATTAAACTTATTCTTTCTACTTATGAAAAGACCCCATTAGAAGTACAAATGAACCCTACAGCTAAGAAATTATATCATTTTTACACAGAGAAATAAAACACAATTACATCCAAAGTATTCAGTGATAGCCTCTTAATTGATAAGTAAAAATGAAAATACCCCATGACAAAATTTACTCAAAAAATTTGAATTGCATCTCACTACAAAAGGAGCTATAAGATGGTTTAATAGCCACTAGTGTATTCAAACTTGCTACCTATGTTATCAAATATTGACAGTGATATAGATAAACTGTGACTCAGTACACTACTGGTGAGAAGCATTTGAAAGACTATTTACCCATGATGTGAAATGCACAAGAATTTTTTTGTTGCTATTATTATTATTATTATTATTATTTTTGGAGAGAGACACAGAGAGAGAGACAAAGAGAGAGAGGGAGAGGAAGACAGATAGAGATGGGCGCGCCAGTAGCCTCTCAGCTGCTGTGAACGAAATCCAGATGTCTGCGCCCCCTTGTGGTCAAGTGAGGTGTTGCGCCCTTGCATCACTTTGCATCTGGCTAAACGTGGGACCTGGAGATTGGAACCGCTGGAGATTGGAACCATCATTCTTAGGCTTAGGAGGCAGGCGCTTTAACTGCTAAGATATCTCTCCAGCCCTTCTTGTTGATTTTTTGAGGTAGGGTTTCACACTAGCCAAGAATGACCTGGAATTCACTATGTAGTCTCAGGAGGCCTCAAACTCAAAACAGTCCTTCTACTCCTGCCTCCCAAGTGCTGGGATTAAAGGTGTGTGCCACCATGCCCGGCACAAGAATTTTTAAAGCATCCTAATAGTAGTAGTAAAAAGCATGGGGGCAAATCTAGTAACTGTGAAGAGTAGATATTATAAATAAATCATGGTATAATTATAAAATGGAATACTACAATGAAATGAGAAAGAAGTATTGCTTTACCCTATATAGGTTTATACCATAGAGACTGTGTTTAGTGAAAGAAGCCAAAAGGTAAATTATTCATAATAATTATCACAATAATGTTATAATAAAGGTCACGGGCGCGCCCATTCTCTCTCTCTCTCTCTCCCTCTCTCTCTCAAATAATAATAATAATAATAATAATAATAATAATAAAAGCTGAGATTTATCTTTCTGGGTCTGCCTCACTTTTCTTAATATGGTGACCTCCAATTCAACCCGGTTTTCTCTAAATGACATAACTCCCTTCTTCTTTATGCTTAAATACAACTTCATTGTTTCTTAGCTGGGTGTGGTGGCACTTGCCTTTAATCCCAGCACTTGGGAGGCAGGAGTAGCAGGATCTCTATGAGTGCAAGGCTAGTTTGGAACTACAGAGTGAGTTCCAGGTTAGCCTGGGCTACAGTGTGACCCTACCTTGAATAAAACACCCCATTGTGTCTGTACACCACATTTTCTTTATTCACTTACTGATGGACACACAGTCTGAATACATGGGTAGAGTGTTGTGAATAATGCTGTAGTAAACATGGACAGTCAGGTACCTCTGTGCTTTTGGGAATATTGCCAGTGGTGGCATGCCTGGATCACATTGTATTCTACTTTTACTTTTTTGACAACACATAATAGTCTCCACAGTAGCTAGAATATGTACATTCCTACCTGCAATGTATAGGGTTTCTTTATCCCACATCCTCACAAGCAATTGTTTGTTTTTTCAATGATAACCATTCTGAAAGGAAAACAGCAGAATGTGAATGCTGTTTTGATTTTCATTTTCCTGATGGCTAAAAATAGTAACCATATTTTCATGGATCTATTGGACATCTTTATTTTGACATTTGGGAAGTGTTTGCCATTTACTGACTGGATTATTTGTGGGGATTTTGGTGTCTAGTTTTTTGAGATCTTTAAATATCAATCCATTGTCAGGTATACAGCTGACAAAGATATTTTTCCCAGTTCTGTAGGCTGCCTCTTCATTTTGCTAATGGTTTCTTTTGCAATGTAGAACTTTTTTTAATTTGCTATAATCCCATTTGTTTAAATCCCATTAATTGATTCCATTCTTGGAATTATTCCCAAGATGTTTTCAGAAAATCCTTGTGCATGTGTATGTCATAAAGTACTTTTCACATGCTGCCCTTTAGCAGTTTCAGACTTTTATTAAGGTCTGAGCCTTTTTTTTTTTTTTTTTTTTTTTTTGTGGTGTGGGGGAGCAGTAGCATCTTGCTCTGGCCCAAGCTGACCTGGAATTTACTATGTATTCTCAGTCTGGACTCGAGCTCACAGTGATCCTCCTACCTCTGCTTGCCTAAAGGCCTGACAAGTCTGAGCCATTTTGAACTGATATTTATTCCAAGAGACAGATAGCAATCAAGTGTCATCCTACATGGGGAGATCCAGATTTGCTAGCACTTATTCATTAAAGAAACTGTCTTTTTTAGTTTTCACTAATGTATGCTTTGCCATTTTTGTCAAAAATTAGGTGGCTCTAGCTGTGTGGGTTTTTTACTGTGTCCTCTATTATAGTCCATTGGTTTACATATCTGCTTTCGTGCTAGTAACATGTTGTTTTGTTATTATTCCTTGGTAATATTACTTGAAATTAGGTGTTCAGTTATGTCCAGCATTATTCATTTTGGTCAGGATTGTGTTAGCTTTTCAGGGACATTTGCGCTTCATATTAAATAGATAGATGATTTTTTTTTTCTATTTCCCAGGATTTCATTGAATTTTTGATGAGGATTACATTTATTCTGTAGGTCACATCCAATAATATTATCATTGTCACAATATTATTTATGTCAATCCATAATATTGGGAAGACTTTCTTTCATCACATGTTTTAAATTTCTTTATTTGGTATTTTAAAATTTTCATTATAGAATATAGCCATATATCTCCTTTATTGGGTTTATTATTAGGTACTATATTTTCAGGGTATTGTGAATAAGAATTTCTTCTGGTTTCTTTCTTGGCTAATTAATATATGTTAATTTATATATAAGTATTTCTATATAATTAATATAAAATATAAATATATAATATAAATATATGATGTGAGTGTTACTGATTTTTCTTTGTTGACTTTGTACCCTGCTGTTTTGCTTACATTGCCTAGCAGATATAAGAGCTTTTTGGTAAAGTGTTTAGTATCTTTTAATAAAAGCATTTGGGGAATGAATACTATACTCTGGAACTCTTAACTCCAATGACACCAAGGTTCCCTAAAGGCAGAGGAAGTGCCCACACATAATCTAAATAGGAAGGGGGATGAGAAACAGGGGCAAGGAACCATCAACATTCTGTATACTGTATATTAGAAATAATTTGTAGAGCTAAAATAAAACAGTTAAACTATAACCTACTATTGACTATAATGCGGACAACAGGAACTGCCCATTGCCTTTCTCCAGAGACTCAAGGAAACAATTAGAAAGTACATTGGCATAACTCCAGATACCATGGAGAAGAAAATTCTTCTTAAGGATAAATTTTTAGCACAGTCAATACCTGCTAGTCATAAGAAGTTACAAAAATTGGTGGCTGAACCAGACTAGAGCTTAAGATAGTTGCTCCAGGCTGCAACTTCTATTCATTATAATCAAGAAGCTGAGAGAGAAATAAAGGAAGCAGAAAGGGAAAGAAGGGAAGCAGAAAGAGGGAAGAAAAGGTGACAAGAGCAGAAAGGGAAATAGAAAAAGAGAAAAATAAGGATAAACATCACCAGAATATCATAGGGATAATGAAAATCGCTCAGGGAAGGACCCCTTCAAAATGTACCTCCAGGGCATTTTCTCTGTGGACAGAGGGGGCACATTTGTCAAAACTGTCCCAAGAAAAACTATGTCAGGCCCCCAGCAGCACCCTGTCCTAAATGGCAGTGGAACCACTGGAAAAGCCAATGCCCTCTGAGTCAGAGATCCAAGGTCACTGTCCTCAACAGTATATTGATGGGCCCCTGGGCTTCTGTGCAGGCTCCTGTAGTCCCAGTCCATCTTCAGGAGCCCCAGGTAACTATGCAGGTGGCAAAAGATATCATAAATATTCTCATTGAGCCCGGTGCTCTGTTTTTAATACTTGTTTTTTTTGTTTTGTTTTGTTTTTGTTTTCCCTGGGGCTAGATATAGCCAGACAGCTGCCTTCAGCGGTATCTCAGGTCAGGTTCAAAGAAATTCTTTACAGAGCCTCTGGCTTGCTTCTGGGAAGACTGTCTCTTTCATTACTCCTTCATTATAGTCCCAGAGACTAAATGTCAGATAAAAATGATTTTACCTCCTCTAATTCTCTGCCTTTTGTGATTTATGGCACCAGAAACTTTCCTTGATATGGGATAGTCTAGAGGAAAATACCAAATCATGAATATTAAGAATTGTTATTACATGTTGGGGTGTCACCTTTGTTGATCAGAAACGTAATATTCCCTGGTGTCAACTTCTCAATAAAATAAAGTGTCTTCCCTAGATGGTTAGACCACAATGCAAAAAAGTCAATGCAAGTCAGAAATCTAAGAGATCTCCACCAAGGATACCTAGTCCTACAATGGAAGCCTTCAATAAAATGATAGAGTAATCAACAAAATGAAAACACACCGAACAATGAGACACTGATCAAAAGAATTGCTGAACTGGAAGCAAACCATCAAAAAACCAATGATTGTATCAATGAAATTGAACAGAATCATCTCTTAGAGTGCTCGGCTTTTGACAGTAAGCTTAACTTGATTGAAGAAAACATTAGAACCCTCAAAAGAGATATGAATGAATTGAAGGTATGTCAAGAAATGGAAGACCTCAATAACCAATTGATTAAGACTTGATCAAATGTAAGAATAAATTCCAGGAAGCATCAAGAAAATCAGAACTTGAACTAAAACAGAACCTCAAAAATCAGATGGACATGATGCAAAATAACACAAAAGAAAACAAAAATTAAATAGAGCTTATAAAAAAAAACTCTCTAGAACACTCACTAAGAGAGTTATTGATGTGGAAGACAGAACCTCTGACCTGGAAGACAAGATAGAATAAATTGATTGGGAGGCCAAAAACTTAGCTAAGTTCAAAAAAGCAAGTGAACAGAATATGAGGGAACTGTGGGATACCCTTAAACAACTAAACATCTGGATCATGGGTATAACAGAAGGAGAGAGGAAATCTAGGCCAGAGGCATAGAGAACATATTTGACACAATTATTGAAGAAAGTATTCCCAATCTCTCAAAAGAGAGGCCCATCCAAATGCAAGAAGCCCATAGAACACCAAACAGACAGGATCAAATAAGAAACTCTCCAAGGCACATCATAGTTAAAACTCTTAACAATGAAAATAAAGAGAGAGTCCTAAAAGCAGCAAGAGAGAAACAACTCACTACATACAAAGCAATGAAATCTGGTATTCTTAAAGGCACCTCATCATGGCAGAGATTAATTTGAATTTCACAGTAATAACCTTAAATATTCATGGTCTTAACTCACCCATCAAAAGACACAAGTTATCATGGTGGATCAAAAAACTGGAACCTTCTATCTGATGTCTTCAAGAAACCCACCTCACCACTGAAGATAGACACCTCCTCAGGGTGAAAAGATGGAAAATGATATTCCAAGCAAATGGAAATAAAAAACAAGCAGGTGTTGCTATATTAATATCTGATAAAATAGGCTTCAAAACAAAAGTAATCAAACAGGACACAGAACGCCACTTCTTACTCATCAAGGGGATGATCCAACATGAGAACATCACAATAATAAATCTATGTGTGTCAAACACAGGTGCACCACAGTTTATAAAACAAAACCTATTTGACAACAAAACAGAAATAAGCACCAACACCATCATATTTGGAGACTTCAATACTCCACTATCATCAATAGACATATCATCCAAGCAGAAAATCAACAGGGAAATAATAGACCTCAACAACACCATTGATCAAGTAGACCTAATGGCCATCTATAGAATTTTCCACCACAGATCTAAAGAATACACATTCTTCTCAGCAGCCCATGAAACCTTCTCCAAAATAAACCAAGTATTAGGACATAAAGCATGCCTCCATAAATTCAGGAAAATTGAAGTAACTTCCTGCATCATATCAGATCACAGTGCTTTAAAGCTAGAAATCAACAAGAGACACATCAAGAACTCCACTAGCTCCTGGAGATTAAACAACAGCTTTTAAACAATGAATGGGTCATGGAAGAAATTGAAAAAGAAATTTTAAAATTCCCAGAATTGAATTATAATGAAACCACAACCTACCGAAACTTATGGAAGACAATGAAGGCAGTCATCAGGGGAAAATTCATAGTGCTAAATACCTTCATAACAAAGAAAGATCACAAATTAATAACTTAACTGTCCACCTAAAGGCCCTAGAAAAACAATAAGAATCTAGTTCCAAGAGCTCCAGATGGAAGAAACAAATCAAGATTAGAGCAGAAATTAATGAACTGGAAACTAAGAAAAGAATTTTAAAAATCAATGAAATGAAGAGTTGGTTCTTCGAAAAAATAAGCAAGATTGAAAAATCATGGCCAATTTGATCAAGCAAAAAGAAAGTAATCTCAAATTAACAAAATTAAAAATGAAAAAGGAGCGGTCACTACAGATATCAATGAAATTAGAATAATCATCAAGACATACTTCCAAAATCTACACTGCACAAAATTGGATAATCAGGAAGAAATGTATGAATTCCTAGGCACATACCACCCACCAAAACTAAATTCAGAGCAGATTAATCTCCTAAACAAACCTATCAAATGCATGGAGATTGAAAAGGTAATCCAAGACTTCCTCAAAAAGAAAAGTCCAAGACCGGATGGCTTCTCAGCCAAATTCTATCAAACCTTCATGGAAGAAGTAAAACCAATTTTTCTCAAATTATTTCACATAATCAGAGACCAGGGAATCCTACCCAACTCCTTTTATGAAGCTAGCATCACACTAATACCAAAACCAGATAGAGATACAACAAGAAAAAAGAACTATAGGTCTATATCCCTGATGAATTTAGATGCAAAGATCCTGTGGTAGTTTGAATATACATCCCCCAATATATTCAGTGTTTTATTAATTATAGTTTGCATCTGCAATCACCTTGCTAGAGGCAATGTCACTGGGGGCTGGTCTTAAGGTGTTGATGGTGGGTTTGAGAGTCCATTGTAAAGATATGCAAAGTGTGCCTAGCAGGAGTTCCTGAAGTGTGCTGGGCTTTTGGCAGTAGTTTTGCTTTATTATTTCTTTTATACTAATTTTGGGATTGTTTTATTATTCTAATATTTCTAAGAACTTGGCTGCATAAATAGGCTGCTTATATGAAATTTCTCTGAAGTTAGGAATTCATAGCTATAAACTTCCCACTTTGAACTTAACTTTTACACCAAATATTTGGTTGTTATATTTTTGAGTCTCATTTGATTCTGGGAACTTTTAACTTGCTCCTTTATTTTTTTCAAAGATGTCCTGATCATTCAATATGAATAGTTTTTGTAGTTTCTTTTGTCAATTACCTTATAATTTTATTACATTATTATCTTGTAAGATACAGGATATTATTTTAATTTTTGTATTTGGTAGAACTCACTTTATTTCTGAAAATACTTTGAGGTCAGTTCCATGTACTCCTAATAAAAATTTGTATTTTGTAACCATTGGGTAGAACATACTGTAGATGGCATAGGAGACTGCTATTTGTTCCTACTCCACTATCCTGTTTGTTTTACAATTTTTATTTTATTTATTTATCAAAGAGAGAGAGAGAATGGGTGCACTTGGACCTCCAGCCATTGTAAATGAACTATAGATGCAAGTGCCACCTTGTTCATCTGGCTTACATGGGTACTGGAGAATCAAACCTGGGTCCTTAGGCTTCACAACCACCACATTCTTAATCTGTTCTAATATTTAATATGGATTTCAAACACTCATTTGCAAAAATGTATTAAATAATTAACTTAAATTTGAGCATTTTATTCATATTCTACGTTGATATTTTTGAAAATGTCAGGGCTGAATAACTAAAATCTCATTCAACATGGTTCACATCTTGCCACTATTGAAACTTCACCAAGGTAAAAAAAAATTAAGAAGTTTGTCTTTTTACTATACATCAAAAAGTCAGGCATTTTGAAATAGAATAACATGATTTACTTAGTTAATGTAAAACCAAAAGCTCTCTGGGTGAATAGCCTTTTTCATCCATTCTAAATGCTTCTGGTTCACATTTATAATAATTTCTCATCTCAAGTTTTGCTAACCTCCTACACATTCAGTTATGCATTTATAAAGGCATTGCAAATATATTATTCAGTTGCTAGACGTCTGTTAAGAAATGATTTATTCAGACACCAAGCATGCCAAACTGCTAGAATTATCTTAAATCCCACTGAATGCTGTAAAGAAATTATTTCATATTTTATCTCCAGTTTATGATGTGCAAATTCTCTAGTTTTTCTCATACACAGACATGTCTAATTGTGCATTCAGTCTTAGTGAGATTTGTTTATTCTCTAAGCATTTCCTAAATCCTGTGTTGTGCATGCTATATTTTGAGTTTCCTTTGCTAATTCCTGGTGAGTTTCAACTGCTCTGTACTATTTTTAAATTAGTTTCTTGGCTCTAGGTTCCAGTCATATAAGGAGTACTATATGAGGTCTGCAAAATGAATCAAGAGTGAGGTGAAAATATTCCTCAGTGCTTCTTCACCCTTTGCAGCTTTACTTAGACTGTATGGTGCTTTGAATCTGAAATGTCTCCCATAGACTCATGTGGTCATACTTGATCCCCAGCTGGTGGAGCCTGGCTGGAGGGGGTGTGCCGCTGGAATTGGGCCTTGAGATTTTTTAATCAGTTTACTTTAGTGATAAAAATTTTATTTTACTAATAATTTAGTAAAATATTTAAAGGCCACAGAGGTGAATTTCTTGTCTTTATTTATACAAATGCAACATACTTCTAATACAAGTATTTTTTTTCACTTTAAACTTAAGCAAGATTTAAGAGATATCACAAGATTGCGAGGCTATTCATCTCTGTTATTCCACTCACATTGCTTGTAATATATATATATATATATATATATATATATATATATATATATATATGTTTTAATACTTGGAATTCCCTATCAGTTGTAATTATAAGGACACACATTTAAGGTCAGCAGCATATTTAGGAGACTTCTACCATTAAAAATCCAGTCAATGATTGCTGCTTGCTTCCCCTCAATGTTTATAGAAAACCTCAATCTGTTTTTATTCAACTTTTTTTTTTTTTTTTTTTTTGGTTTTTCTAGGTAGGGTCTCACTCTGGCCCAGGCTGACCTGGAATTAACTATGCAGTCTCAGGCTGGCCTTGAACTCAAGGCACTCCTCCTACCTCTGCCTCCCGAGTGCTGGGATTAAAGGCGTGCGCCACCATGCCTGGCTGTTGTACTTACTTTTAAAGCAGGACACAGAGCACATCCAAGATTGTAGAGGGATTGGCTATAGGAAGGCTGCTGGCTGATACCTCATTAACATACAGGGATGTAAGTGGACAAAGGTCACAATGCCCTGGAAAAAGCAAAACCTAAGTCTTATCAGGATACACAGGTGCCCGGGGCTGGGGGGAGGGCGTAGCCTCATTCCTTCTGGTCTAGAGATTACTGAAGTTGGGGCTCGCTGCAACCTTGGGGTCCAGGACCCTAGTGATGTTTAATAGCTCAGGCCTGCCTCCAGTAGTCCGGAGGCCTTCAGCCGTGCCCTACAGCATCCCTTTGTTTTTATAATGGGGCAGTATCATCATACTGAGTGAGATTTTTATAGTCTACCACAGGTCTAGATAGAACTAGATGGTGCCCGAGGACCTGATTCGTAGCAACCTTAGCAATATTAGTTATTTGTTGTCTGAGAAATTTGATAAGGCAGGGGGCCACAAGTAACAGGGTCCTATAGCCAAGAGGGGACCAAGAAAGGGGAGAAGCCAAGTGACTAAAGGGTTGGAGAACCAGGTGGTGTGATTGTTAGGTTTGTAATGGTCAAGTAACTCCATGCAGAGTTTTTTGAGGGTCTTGATATTTTGTTCAACAATGTTTGATTTGTTAATAAAAAAATAACATTTTTCTCCCGAGACCACACACATTCCCCCATGTTTAGCAGTGATGAGCTCTAAGGCTCTGCAATTTTGGAGCACCACACCTGCGAGGGAGCTTAATTGTACCTGAAGAGACGTGAGGCTGTTGGTAGTTGATGTCATGGCCTGGTGAAGCTTGTCCCAGAAGTCCCCTGTGAGGTGGTTGTTTGGACCAGGGTGGCTCCCACAGCACCAGAGGGCCCCAGGCACAGCATCATGCTGAGGCCCACCAGTAGGGGGATGCAAATCTCTCTAGGTTGACACGGGTGGAGTTTGTAAGCTGCTGCTTCTTCCTCATAGAGATCCACCTGTGGAACAATCAAAAGTGGGAAAGGAAACATTTATGCGTGGGGTGATAAGCCCTTCACACCATAGGAGAGCAGGTGTTTTGACACAAGTGGTCTTGGTTATGGAAATATTGGCGAGGCACTCAGCTCTGGTCGGCTTGGAGCTGGACAGGCAGAGGGGCATATCTTGACCAGAATCAAAGAGGGAATATCAGTAAGGCGGCCTTGGGAATAGTTTGTTATTGATGTGCGGTATTCAACGGTGGCATTAATAGGGACTGCAGTCAGCAGGGGACAGGTAGGGGATGCCAAAAGGAAACAGAAGCATTAGGATGGTTAGTAACCAGAAAAAGGTTGGCCACATATTGGACATACTGTGCCCATGTTAGAGTGGCTTGTGTTTTTTTCTGTGACTTGCTTTTCCTGTGAGAGAATGTGGTGGTTAGTTTGCACCAGGCAGGAAGCAGGGATATGCTGCCTAGAAATATGAAGAGTGCCAGAGGAAGATGATGTGAAGCTATTAGCATAGAGTTTTCCTGTCCCCCCCATCTGTCAGCGTTCACCCCAGGGGTCTTGTATGGAGAATGCATATTCTCTCGTTTTCCTAGAGGTTTTAAAGACAGAGTCTTAATGCCCATAGTGCTCAGTAATACAGGTTTGATATCAACATCCCCCATAATACTCCTGATCTTCAAGGCACTCTTTTTTAGTTTGGCAGTACGCAAAGCCTGGCCTGCTGTTTGTGCAACCCACAGACTGAGGATAGATAAGGAAGCTGACAGTGTTCTGGCAGCCCTGAGTAGGGCAATATCCTGTGCCAGTGGTTTTATTGACACCTAGATAGGTCCCTCAGGCTTCAAAGTGCCATCCTCCAGTGAGAGAGACATTTGCATTGGAATGTAAGATTGTTAAAGCTGCCAACAAAATAGCCAAGAGGGAGGCCTGTGGCGGGTGTATGGCTTTGGCTGCGCCAATGAGGGCATGAACATCCCTCCAGGGGCTCCCCTTTTCTGACTCAGATGGTGCCAGCAGGGGTGGCACTTCCTTTGTTTATTCCATCTCTGATCTGTCGGGCCATCTTTTCTAGTTGGTGGTGTTGAATCAGACATTTTGAGCCAGGACCTAAATGGGCCTGGGCTGTTTCTTTGGGAAGACAGAAGCAAACCTGCTTCCTGTAGTAAGGAGGGTGTCTGGTCCCTTCCATATTCCATCTAAAGGATCTCACCACCACACCAGAATGGGAGGGGCAGTCTCTGGTATATTCCAGTGAAGGGTGATATGGGGTGTTGGGAGTTTTTATATACATTGAAATGTTTAAAGAAGGGCCATGGCCGACTGAAGATTGGGTGGGTAGGTACTGGGCTATTGTTTGTTAAGTTGTTTTTGGGGTTTGGTGTGTCCTTTCTATTATGCCTTGGCCCTGTGGGTTACGTGAGAGATTCCCGTATGGTGAGTGATTTTCCATTGCATACAAAAGGCTTTGAATGAAGAACTGATAAAAGCTAGGCCATTGTCAGTCTTTATTTGTTGGGGGAGGATCATGATGGCAAAGATGGAGAGCTTATGGTGTATGAGTTTTTTAAGTTTTCTCCCATTTGTGTGGTGGCCCATATAAGTTTGGAGTATGTGTCTATTTTTACAAAGACATATTTCTGATGGCCAAATTGGGGGATATGGGTGACATCAATCTGCCAAAGGGCCTTGGCCTTAAGCCCTTGGAGGTTGATACCCATTATCTGGAGGGCAGGTGTGGTTAGCGAAACACAAGAGTGGCAGGTTTTTAATATGCATTGGAGTTGACTTTTAGGGATGAGAGTAAAGTGTGATTGAAGTCCTTTAAGGTTTCCATGGGTGTTTAATGTGGAATTTTTTAGTGTCTTCAATGATGGCCAAGAAGATGCCTCCATGCTGGGCCACCTGGTCTGCTAGCTAATGCATTTACCTTAGTGAGAGGGTCAGGTAAGGGACTGTGAGACCTTATGTGTTGTACAAACAGGGGGGCCCTTCATTTGCATATGAGGTTAAAGACTTACCAACAGTGGTGAAAGAGGGTTTTCATTTAGCTGGATGTGTGAGTGAGTGAGATAGGGGAGCAGGTTAACAGCATAAATACTATCTGAGAAGAGGTTAAAGGAGCCATCTTCCTCTAAGAGTGCTAGATAAACATCATATAGCTCCTTGTATTGTGGGGATCTGCCGGGAAGCTCCTTAAAGTAAATGGTAGGAGGTTGATCCCTTGGGTCGTAGAGGACCATAGCTGTTCCCTTCTTCCTTCCATCTGTGAATATAGGAGGGGCTTCAGGGATTGGTTTTCTTGAAAAACGGAGAGAGTTTAATTTCCCTAACTTTCAGGAGTGCTTTTTTTTGTTTGTTTGTTTGTTTGTTTGTTTTTTTGTTTTTCGAGGTAGGGTCTCACTGTAGTACAGGCTGGCCTGGAATTCACTATGTAGTCTCAGGGTGGCCTTGAACTCACAGTGATCCTCCTACCTCTGCCTCCCAAATGCTGGGATTAAAGGTGTGTGTCACCACACCTGGCTCAGGAGTGCTCTTAATCCATGAATCTGTGATTCCTTTTGGTAGGAGGCAATATTGCCCATGATAGAAAAGAGTGGAAATGCCAAGACCAGAGGGCAACTTTCCTAAGGGCCTAATAGCACTGGGAGGAATTCCTCAAAGGTCCGGACACAAGCATGCCCTCAAGTTTAAGAGAGTGGCAACCACCCTAAGGGTTTTAAAATGGTTGAGGCATTACTGGTTTTTGTGTTACAAGAGAAATGGGGGTTGTTGCCAATGCCCAAATGGGCTGTTGGAGTCTGAACAGAGGGCTAGAGGGCTTCAGTCAATGCTGAAGTGTGGTCTCGGTCAAGAGACATCAGTTGCACATTCACTGTATCCAATCCCTCACGATGGCACTAACTGAAAGTAAAGGAGGAAAAAGAAAGATCTTACTAGCCTTCAAATGTGGAGACAAGGCCACAGGGGGCTGTTATCCTCAGGAGGACAATGCCCCTCCAGGGGAGCACTCACATACCCTGGTGCATCTCAGCAAGCCTCAAATTGGGTGCCAGCTCTGGTTCCTGGTCATCCTGGGGTTATGGCACCTCAGTGTCCCAGGGGCATCCAGGCATTGGTGGAGCTGGGTCTTGAGCAGCCGTGAGTGTGGTGGGAAGAAACACCCAGGAAACGGCTTTAGACAACAGCTGGTTTATTTGCCAAGGGAATGGGTTAAGGGTTTGTGAAAGAGCAGGAAGAGGTATGGGTAGGTATGGGTCGTAAGGGATTGCTTAGTTCAAAGGTCCTGCTGATGCCTAGTTAGCATGTAGTGACATCATAGGAGAGGGCCACAAGGTCTAAATAGTGGCAAAAAAAGGTATAGGAAAAGGGTTGTGGGGGGATTGGCTGTACAAAGGCTGCTGGCTGATACCTCATTAACATACAGAGATGTCTGTGGACAAAGGTCACAAAGTTCTGGGGAATTCAAACCCTAAGTCTTATTAGGATATCCAGGGGCCCCAGGCTGGGGGGATGGAGTGGCCTCATTCCTGCCAGTCTCAAGATTATTGGAGTCAGAGCTTGCTGCAACCTCTGGGTCCGGGTCCTAATCATGCCTGACAGCTCAGGCCTGCCTCCAGTAGCCCAGGGGCCTTCAACCATGCCCTACAGCTCATTGGTTTGAATACTTAATCCACAGCTGGTAGCAATGTTCTGGGAGCTTGTGGAACCTTTGGGGTTGACTATAGCTCAACTAAGTGTGTCACTGAGAGCTTTAACTGTTAGAGCCAATCCTTTTTGCTGTTCTGTCTCTCTACTTTCCCCTGCTGATATGACAATGTGACACTGGCTTCCTCTTCCTGCCATGCTTTCCCTGCTGTCATGGATGCTTCCTTCTGGAGTGTAAACTGAAATTAACTCTTCTTTTCCCTAAGTTTTGCTTCTAGTTGGATATTTTGTTTTGGCAAAGAGAAAGTAATTGGGAACAGTGAACTCTATCACATCCAGATTCTCCCTTTGTCTGGTGTATGTACACTGTCCACTGCCCACCCATTAATCATATAACATATATTCATGCTATCATAATGACTGCCATGGTATCTCAGAGCTTGTGGTTAAATACTTAACTCACTTCACAATAGGTCCAGTGCTCAATGGTGGCAATTCATATGTGACAAAGAGAGGCCACAAAGGGTCCTAAAATCCTAAATCCTATATATGGCCACCAACAGAACCCTTGAATGTTACTCTCTCTCTCTCTCTTCGAGTGGGCAACACCCATTCTCTCTTTCTGAGCACCCCTTCTCCTAACCCTTATACCTGATCCTATACTAAAACATCTTTAGAACATCTGCAACTCTGCTTCATATTGGCTCCTCTAGAAATTATTTTTGGCATGCAACCCACAAATCCTGAGTTGAGGCCCCTAAACATGTGGGAACTCCTCACACTGTGAAGCCTGACAATGTGGAGCCTTGCCTGAGTCTAGTCATCACTAATATTTCTCACTGAGAAATTCAATCTCATTTATATAGGTTGAAATTTATAAAAATTAATTTAACTTTTAAGAATAGAGTGTTTTCCTTAATGTCATCTTTCATTTAAAAGGAGTATTTGATTTTTCCCTGAAGTTGAAGAGAATTTTTTATCTTTTCTGAGATCAGGATTCTCAGGAAACCATAGTTTAAGAATGCTGGCCAGAATAGGGCATGGGCAGTCTTGTGCCTGTTCTGGACCAGTCTAGTGGGTACTAAGCACAAAAACAATAGACAGGAGCTGCTGCTATCACAAAGCAAAGAATGAGCATGAGTAAAATCTTCATGCATGTCTGAAAACAAGACTTCCACTAAGCTGAGTTTCAATTAATTCTACTGGGTTAGTTTGCCTATGAAAACACAATGCCATTTAAATAACACACAAGTAAAATACATGTACTACTTGCAGTAATATATCAAAAGTTACCAAAGCTGTTCCTATGAAAATTTTTGTTTGTTTCCAAGGTAGAGTCTTGCTCTAGCCCAGGCTGACCTAGAATTCATTCTGTAGTCTCAGGCTACCCTCAAACTCATGGCGATCATCCTACCTCTGCCTCCCAAGTGCTGGGACTAAAGGCATGTCCATCATGCCCAGCTCTTATGAGATTTTAATATATGTCACTTAGTTTTCATCATGATAAAGATTTTATTATTTCTGGAAAAGCAATTTGTGGATACTTGTAACTAAGTGACTTATAAAAAACTAAATTAGAATTAGGTAAGTTAGCTAAAATGCTGAATGCATTTCCAGACACTGATGTTTTGCCTTCATTATTGATAACTTTGTGTGCATATGGATATTATATATTTATGTAGTTTACATTTCTATGCTATTTTAATTCTTTTTAAGTAAAATTCTTATTTTATGTGAATGTAATTACTAAAAATTTTATTTTTATTTTCATATCATTTCTCTAAAGGCATAATTCAAAATTTTCAACACAATTTGAACTTTTCCTATTTCCTAGAGTTTTCTATGTAAAACTTGGTTCATGTGCCAATGATCTCTATTGCATTTATTCTAATTGTGCTTTTATTTTTCCCCTTTTCTATGCATTTTATGATTATGTGGGTTTTCCTGCAACATCTTAGGTATAATTTTTATATATCCATGTCATTATTTCAATTTTAAAATTGTTTTTCTTTTAACTAAAACTAAATTTGGAAGAAAATAATGTGCAATTTCAAAGCACATTCCCTGATGTATTTAGAGAAGAAAATTGACCTAAAGTCCTAAGAAACATGTAGAAAGTTTCCAAACCTTCCCAGAGTTCACAAAATAGTGCCATCCTACCAATTGTTGATAAAAAGATAAAAATACTTAAGGTGCACTAAACTGTAAAAATCGTCCCCACAAAGCACAAAATTCCATATAATTAGAAGCCAAAGGCTGGAAATAATCATGTTGACCAAATTATTGTATTGACAAATTTGTTATTATGATCAATTGTTTGAATCAGCCAATGCATTTTAATCAATTCACCTGAAGTTTAGTAAAAATCACTGTGTAGCTTTAAGATTTATTGCTGAAATCTAAAATCTCCTAAAAAAAAAAAAAAAAAAAACTCTTTGCAAAGAGAAAAATCATCAAGCCTTTCAAGGGGATTACTTTTTTCCCTTTCATTCTTGATCTTTTCCTTTCAGTGAACTTAATGACTATGTGTGCCCCAGTTTGATAATTTGTTTAGATGTGACAAAAACTGACAAGGTGTGTGACATTCAGAGACTCCAAAACTATCAATTTCACATGACTCCAGAAATTAAATATGTCTCAGATATATCACTGATTAAAAACTACAAAAGGCTGAATAATATGTCTAGTCTGTTTTTACAATGAAAGCAACAAACAAACTGCATGTATATGAAAAATTCCTTAATGGAAGAAAGGAGTTGTAAGGCCAAAAATTATTTTTATGTAGTAGTTCTTCACTGTATTTAGAACTGTTCATAGTTTGATAGTTCTTAGGGATTAAATGTTTTGTGCCCCTTGACAGCAATTTGGGCAATTATACAGATACGTTGTCTCAAAAGGAGTCAAAAAACAGGGTGAGAAGTGCAAACTTGCATGTCTGGACACAATATTTTAAAAAGTACTATTTATTAGAAACAGAAAGACAAACTGAATATGAACTCCAAATGAACTTCAAATGAATGTGCCATTGTGCCTCTGGCTTTACATGTGTACTGGGGATCAACCCTGGAAATCAGGCTTTGCAAGCAAGTGCCTTTAACCACTCAGCCATCTCTCCAGTCTGTAGACATCATCTTTGCATTCAGTAGGTTTGTTGGGTGGAGGTGAGGGAGAGCAGATGTAGACTTGAGGACAATGAGTATCTTTGAATGTCACTAATCCAAAGAGATATTACTGTGTCTCTTCTGTCGTTAGGATAGAAAATGTTGGGTAAAAATTATCCTATTTTATCCAAATAACAAACCAAAACTAAGTAAACAAATAAGGATGTTTTTGCTCAAGAATGTTGTAATAGAGGAGACAGACTGACCTCAAGCATACTGAAAAAAAAAGTCCAGAATATTCTAAAGTATTCTTTAAAATATTTAGAGGTGAGAATGGAGAGAGTAGGTTGATCAGTGGGATGTGTCAGACACATTGAGTTATTCACAAGTTTGCAATTCTTTTTCCTCTTTGATTAAGCCATCTGGGTGAGCTAACAGACACCCATCCAAATTAGGTTCCTATACTCTTAAAGATGAGACATAGAAACACTCTTTCCTTCATGATTATAATTCAAGGAGATCAAACCTAAGTCTTGGAAAGAACTTATCTGGGTTGTAAAACAAATCAGAAGCTTTTAAAAGAGGAAGAAAAAAATACAGTTGTGATTTTCTAAATAAAACTCTAAGTAAAGGGAAGCAAGGAATATATTTATGAGGAAAATCTCTGTTAAAAACTAGTTCATAAAATCAGTAAGGAAACTTGAACTCCATGAATTCATACCTATTTTTTCCAGAAGTTATTTTTAATGTGTATGCTAAATAAATGATAATTAAACATGAGGTAAAACTACATGATTCTTTATCCAAGTAAAATACAGAGGTGCATTCACAAATCAAACTCTACAATCAAGCACCTTGATCAAATTTTCCAAGTTTATTATTTCTCCTTAAAAGTTTCATTTCCAAGAGACAAATAGATTTAGATGTATCTGAGCAATATTACCTTTAAAAACAGTATATCTTAAAACTAATCAGCACAGTTTAGTCATTAATCGTTGCTTTTCTCTTCATTCAAGTGAAAACAGTGGAACAGATATTAACTAAACTCCTCTGCCCCAAATAGGAATGAACCTTTAGGATACATCAAGGCAAATTAATCCTAGGATTACCACAAAGATGATGAACATTATGATTTGCAGGGCTAGCCCCTTCCATTGGAGAGCTCTGTGAAGAAAACTCATCTGACTTGGAGGAATAACAAGAAACAAGCACAACTACCTAACTATACCTATCACACATAAAAAAAAATCACTGTATTTTAAAAATTCATTTTTTTTAAATCCAGCCAATAATATCTTTAAAAGTTAAGTATAACCTTTGCTTTAAGAGATCACAGAAAAGTTAGGTTTAAATACTATAATTAAGCAAAAAGCAGTCATATGTACAAATATGAAAATTCAAATTGCTCCTGTAGTAAAGTTGTTTCAGAGAAAATCTGCTGCTTAACAATCATGCTAAGCTAACAACTAACATGTCATTATCCTGCAAATCACATTACTTTAGCTAATTTCAATTACATTAATAACAAGTATTACATTAGATTTTTTTTTTCCTTTTGGGTTTTACTCCAGCCCAGGCTGACCAGAAACTCATTGTGTAGCCCAGACAGGCCTTGAACTTATGGCAATCCTAGTTAACTTCAGCCTCCCAATACTGGGATTAAAGACTTGTGCCACCATACCCAGTTACATTTATTAATTACAGGTCTACAGGTTTCTTGATGGTAGCAGCTGAGTGTTTCCAATAGAATTTTTTGCAGAACCTTTGTACCAGACCCTTTCTTTATCTGACAGTTTCCTAAGAACCCTGTTTTTTATCCTGGGAGGACTGCCTGTATTATTATTGACCACAGATTTTAATATGCCATGATTAATCAGATCATCCAAGGGAGCCTTAATCTGGCCATCACATTTGCCATCCTGTTTACAAACTCTAGTGGACCCGAGAAAGGCCTTCACAGCATCTGGGTGCCTCTTCATTTTCAAGAAAGATTTAGAAGTTAGTTCCATGTTTGATTTTGAAATTACAGTCATTCAACTGACTACACAATGTAGACTGTAAGAACCTGACTGAGTGTACACCACAGAGGAATCTTGTGACGTGCTTTTTACACATGAGGGAAGAGAACGTCACAGCTCACTGCTTTAACCAAAGGAGAAGCATCACTGAGGTCCAACTTCTGCCTCCCAGGTGGTCTGCTGTAATCCAACAAAGAGTTAATTCTTCTGACAAACTGATAGACAGGAATATGCTGAAATTTAAGAGGTGACTTCACTTTTGTTCTATTTGGTTCATTTAAAGAAAGCTTATTGTACCACTTTATGTGATCTGAAAGCTTTTGTGTTCTTTCATTTGTAAATTTGCAAGAACTCTTTTATTGTATTTGTCCACCAGTGACTGCTGCATGGCAAGTCTCACAGCCCTAGGTTTTGAAGCAATTTTTTTTTTTTTTTTTCAATATATTTTATTTATTTATTATTTGAGAGACAGAAAGAGGCAGAGAGAGAGAGAGAGAAAGAGAGAGAGAGAGAGACAGAGAGAGAGAATGGGCATGCTAGGGCCTCCAGCCACTGCAAACAAACCCCAGATGCATGCACCCCCTTGTGCATCTGGCTTATGTGGGTCCTAGAGAGTCAAACCGGGATCCTTTGGCTTTGCAGGCAAATGCCTTAACCGCTAAGCCATGTCTCCAGCCCTGAAACCATTCTTACACTGCATGCACTCTGCTGTGGGGAAGAGGACGAAACCTTGACCTCCTGAGGAGCTGCACTTTTCACCACACCCTCTGCAATCAGGTTGTCATTCTCTCTCTTTTTGTTAAAAGTTTTTTGTTGTTGTTTATTTTATTTATTTATTTATTTGAGACAGACAGACAGACAGAGAAAGAGGTAGATAGATACAGAGAAAATGGGCATGCCAGGGCCTCCAGCCACTGCAAACGAATTCCAGAAGCATGCACCACCTTGTAAATCTGGCTTACGTGGGTCCTGGGGAATTGAACCTTGAACTAGGGTCCTTAGGCCTCACAGGCACGTGCTTAAGTGCTAAGCCATCTCTCCAGGCCCCTCATTCTCTTTTGACTATTTGCTTCATCTTATACCGACTCCTGTCCCTTAGCTTGTTTAGCACTCCGGACTGCTTGCTGGCAGAGGTCATCTTTTGGTATAACCAAATGAACATCTTTTTCAGGTTCCACCTTTATCAGAGTTGAATAACATTTTACAGTTGCTTCTCTACCAATGTTTTGACTTTGATGTGGTATGAAGTCTCCCTCTGAAAAAACAAATGTCATCTTTACCATCATTTTCATAATTTTCCTTTTATTCTCTCACAGTCAAATCATTAGTTTTAAATAGATTTTTCTCTGAGCCATTTTTTATAAAACACTCTTCACTCAATTTTTTTTTCCTCCATAATAGTTACTGACGACTGCCTGTGATTTACCAATGCATGAAGATTACTTCCAGACTCAGAAAATGCCTTCTGAATCTTCATCAAGGTCTCAGAGGTCAAGTTACTTTCGTCACCACTAAGGGAACTACCCATTTCACTGCTATCTGACTGATTATGTGCAGTAGAAGGGGTGAATTCATGTGACATTGCTGGTGACTTTTCAATAGTAATATTAGGCTCCAAAGAACAAATTTCCACCTCAAGATTTCCTATTGTTGGAGAAGCTTCATTTGGATCCACTTCTCCAAAACTTGAATTACTGAGTCCTGTCCAAGACATCCAGTAACTTGCCCCATCTAGTCGATCTGGAGTCAGTAAGTTTTCCTCACTTACTAGTATTTTTGAAATCTTTGACAATCTTTCATCAATATCAGGGATAAAGAGCAGGCCTGTTTTCACAGATTCCATTCCATGTTTTAAACTATGCTGATTAGCTAGTTCTGTGCCAACGTTTTCGCATCTATTGATGCCTGAACATCCACTTGCATCTCTGCTATTATTTCCCAGACTTAATTTTAAATGAAGAGATCTTTGACCTTTTCTTTACGACTGATTTTAGGAGAGAAACAGCCTGCTTTTTCCTGATTTAATCCTGCACATTTTTTTGCCTGCATCCTTTTATTTCGTGTTGGCCTATCTATACTGATCAAATGGTTTCCACTGCTGAACTATAGGAAAGAGTGAACTGTGAGGTGGCCCTTGCAGGCTTGTATCCAAATGGACTGGTGTAGAGTTGCTACTGAAGAGATGCCTTTGGCAACAACTCAAAATTCAAATTGTGTTTCATGAACTTCCTCCTCTTACTGGAAAATCCACGAGAAGAGTCCCATGGAAGCTTACGCTTAGCACTTGGCGTAAGAATCACTAGTGATACAGGTGACTGGGCTGTTCTATCCTGTTGAGGGGTAAAACAGGGTGTTCTGTTAAATTTAAGTTTATTTAGATCTGCATTAACAAAATTTCCAACACTTTGCCTTCGCTTTCTCTTACATTCTCCAGGGGTTTCATATTCACCCTCTTCAAAGCTTTCCAAGGATGGAGTCGTAGAGAGACCATCAATACTTAACATAGCTGGTATCTTTTCCAGGATAAAATGTGACACACGCCCAATTTCTGACGAATAGTCAATCAGAGTGTGTACCACTGCTGCCTGTAAACACAGCCTCTTCTCTGTGCTAGCAGACATCTTTCCATGCCCTTCACTCTCTCGTCTGAAGAAGATCTGGTGCAAATATTACTGCACGATTGCTGCTATTCATCTTATTCTCACGTGACCAAAGAGATACATTCCACCTCTCCTGCCATCCCCTGGTCCACCACCGCCCTTGATCTTGATGCCATAGGCAGCCTCAAGCAGCCACTGTAGCAAGGCCAGTCTGACCAGCCTGGGATCCACATCCCAGATGTGCCGCCGAGGCACATCTCTCCGAGGCAGGCTCGGGATCCTCACTTTCCGCCGCCACCAATCTTGCACGTTCAAACACCTCTAGTGTTCGCGCCCCTGCTCCTCCTTCCAGCCTCGTCCAGCACTTCTCAGGCGGGGGAGCCCGGCCACGTCCACAGCTTTCCCTCGACCTTCCCCCCGCGTCCACGCCGCTCCAGCCTCCCTTCTCCCTCCCTTCACGTCCTGGCTTCCTTCAGGCCCCCAGCCCCGCTGACCACTCACCAGCCTTCCTCCCCTTCTCCAACCCGCCACTCCACAATCAGATCGTCATGGGACGTCAGACGATCTTCCTCTCGCCCCTTTCTCTGGCTGGTGCTCTCAGCCACCCCTGGTCACGCGCTGCTCCTATGGGCCATCGGCTTGCCCACGGGCCCTGTGTGCTATCTTCAAATGCCTGTGTAGCGGAGGATGACCTTGAACTTCAAGTTCTGCAAACTGCACCTCCTGAGTGCTGGTAGTATAGGTGTGAGTGCCTGATTTATGTGGTGCTGAGATCAAACACCAAGCCTTATGCATGTTAGGCAAACATTCTATCCCTGAGCTACATCCCTGGTCACCCCCACATTTTTACAGTACTGAGGACTGAACTGATAATTTCTACCACTGAGTTTCTTTCCCAGCTCTTGTTAAGACTAAATTGACCTAACATACATATACACAGAATATTCTATCCAACAGCAAGAGAACATACATTTTTGAAGTACTTGCAGACCATTACATTAGTAAATCATATGTAAAGCAAAAAGAATCTTATGGCATATTTTACTGACTTTGCATGTTTATTTTTACCACAATTGTATTAAATTATGAATTCATAATAGGAGGAAATTTGGATAATGTGCAAATGTGAAAATTAAAACCCATACATCTGAGCAAGTAATGAGTCAAAGAAGAAATATCAAGGAAATTTAAATACAAATAAATACAAATACAAATAAAATAAGACCTCAACACATCAAGTTTTATGGGATACCCCAAAAGTAGTACTAAGAAGAAAGTTTATTACAAAAGAAAGCCAGGCTGGGTGGCACATGCCTTTAATCCTACCATTTGGGAGGCAGAGGTAGGAGGATTGCCCTCAGTTCAAGGCCAGCCTGAGACTACATAGAGAATTACAGGTCAGCCTGGGCTACAGTGAGATTCCTCGACAAAAACAAAACTAGAAACTTGATCACAACAAACTGACATATGTTAAACATCAATAATCCAGAAAAGAACAAACTAACTCCAAAACTCAGAAAAAAAAATGAAAGGTCTGAAAAAAAATTGAATAGTCTTGAAATGGTAGAAAATATCAATGAAATGCTTGTTTTTAAGTATAAATGAAATGGCTAAATACTACACCAAAATTCTTCTAGAAATAACTAAAAAATTCAATAAATTTGTAGAATATAAAATTAACATGCAAACATCAGTAACATATTTGATAATAACAATGAAAACAATGCCATTTACAAAAGATATAGAATCGCTTCTCAGCCTTTTGGCTAGGATCAAGTGTAGTACAATAAATATAGAAAACCATCATTTAAAAATTATTTATTTATTTGAGAGAGAGAGAAAGATCATGGGTGCATCAGGGCCTCCAACCACTGCAAATGAACTCCAGACACATGTGCCACCTTGTGCATCTGGCTTATGTGGGTACTGGTGAATCGAACCTGGGTCCTTAGGCTTTGTGGGCAAGCACCTTAACCACCAAGCCATCTCTCCAGCTCTTGAAAATAATCTTCAGAAATAAGTTTAATCACAGATATATTAGGTCTATATAATAAACACTAGAAGATACTGATAAATGAAGTTGAAGAAGCAAAAGTAAGTAGAATTACATCTCATCATTATGGATTGGAAGTATTCATGTAGTAAAAATGTCTACATGATACAAAGTGATCAATGTATTTGAGAATCCCTATCAAATTTCCATTGATATTTTCTAGAAATAGAAATGATAATCCTAGACCTGGGGAGACACCTCAGTTGATAAAAATGATTGACTCACAAGCATGAGAACCCGATTTTGCCACCAAGTCCCATGTAAAGTGGCACATGCTTGTCATCACAGTTATCCAGATGGAGGCAGGCAGATCCCTTGGGCTCACTGAAAAGCCAGTCTATCCGAAGTGGTGACCTCTATACCAACTAGAGGGCTAATTTCAAAGGAGGTAGGCAGAATTCCCAAGGATGATACCTGAACTTGTCCGTGGGCCTCCACACACATGTGCATGTACATGTCCATGCACACACCCCCACATACAACCACGTGCATATGGACGGACATACATATAAAACACGACACTGAAAAAACATATACACACAATAAATAATAAATAAGTAAACAAAAAACCTAAAATTCATATGAAACAATAAAAATCCTAAATTAGCAAAGCAATCTTGAACCCCTGAAACAGTGAAGATGAAGACATTATGCTGTCTGCTCTCAAAGTGTACTACAAAGTGAAAGTAATCAAAATAGCACAGAACTCCATAAAATAGATGCATAAATCACTGGCATAGACTATAAGGCCCACAAATTAAGCAACATATTTATGATCAGTTGATTTTTGTCAAAGATGCCAAGCACCATGGTAAAGGGCATTGTGTCTTCAACAAATGTTGCTGGGAAACTGTATTTCCACATGTAGTAACTGAAATTAGAGCCTCGTGTTACATAATTCACAAAGGGAAACAATACAGGGCTAGGAAGATGGCTCAGTAGACAACGTGCTTACTGTCAAAGCAGGAGTACCTGGGTGTGGATCTCCAGAGCCACTGTAAAAATTCTGAAGCTGGGAGAGGCTTCTGTAAGCACAACACACCTATAGCAAGATGGTAAGCAGAGACAGGAGAATGTCCATGAAGCTCATGATCCAGCTAATCTGGTGGAGCAGTGAAAAAGCACAGACCCTGTCTCAGCTGAAGTATAAGGTGAAGACTAACACCCAAAAGATGTCCTCTGACCTCCACACACATGAACACATACATCATACGCACACAAATACACACCAAACAAATAATAAATAATCTGCTGCAAGCAAATTAAAGATTTCAATGTAATACCTGAATCTATAGAACTATTAAAAGAAAACAGGAAATCTACAACAGGAAGAACTAAGCAAAATGTTCTATATAATCCCAAAATCACAAGTAACAAATAAAATATAGACAAATGAGGCTTCATAGAAATGACAATCTTCTGAACACCAAAAACAACAAACAAGGGAGGAGAAAAATCAACACAAGAGAAAAATATTTCTTAAACCATAGTTGATAGTGAATTCATGTGGAAAACATATGAAACTCAAAACAACTAAATAATGACAAAATAAATGGCCCTATTTCAAACTTGCAAAGGACTTGAAGAGACAAATCTCAAAGGAAGATAGTAAATGGACATGAGGAGTATGCAAAACTGTTCATTCTGCTAATCATCAAGGAAATGAGAGTAAAAATCACAAGCCTTTAGCACCTATAAAATAGCTGTTTTTAAAAAGTCAAAAACTTTACTGGATATAGAAACATCAGCTCATTCTTGAACAGTCACATAATATCCATTTTATATTATAGAGCATATACTTTTTCTCTCATTCTCATTCTTTCCCTCTCCCCTTGCAGACAAATACATTTAAAAACCAAATAACTGAAATATTTGAGTTACAGTTACCCTAATAATCTAATTGAATCAATTTATTTAACATAAATATAAAAAATTCCACAGTCAGTCACAAACACACAAGAGTTAGAGAAGTGTTAAAGAAAATGAAGCAATAATAAACAAAACATCTTTCATGAATTTTTGGTGAGAATGTAAAGCAGCATGGAGTTTCTAAGAAAACAAAAATAAAGCTACCTTATGATCTAGTTCCACCAAGGAATCAAAAGCCGACGACAATAGGTACTGCACAGCTCTATTTACTGTGGCAACTACTCAAATGAGACAGGTTATTGACTCAGCCTAAGTGTCCGCCAGTGGATGAATGGATAATGAAAATGTCATTTGTACACACGAAGGAATTTCCTTAAGTCATAAAGAACAAAATTATGTAATTTTTAGTAATTTGATGGAACTGGAGCACATTAAGTGAAGTAAGTCAGATGGAGTAGAACAAGCGTGACATCTTTTCTTTGATGTGTGGATTTTAGCTGGGGGAAGGACATAATGAGAAAGGGAACAAGGGTGTGATAAGGAGGAATATGATCAAAGTATACTTACTTTATGCAAGTATGAAAATGTCACAATGAAACCTAACACTTTTTGAAATTGATATATACACTAATATAAACCTCACCACAAGGTGGGAGGGATGGCTTTGCAGGTGTTTCACAGGTGTTTGCCTGTGAAATCTAAGAACCCAACTACCCACATAGTCCAGATGCACAAGGGGGAACATGCATCTAGAATTTGTTTTCAGTGGTTGAATGCCTTGGCCTACCCATTTTCTCTCTATATTTGCCTCTCTCTTTCTCTTTCTCTCCTGGATAAATAATAATTATTTTAAAAAGTCTCATGATGAAAAATAGACAGAATTAGAAATAATAAAAATGAAGATGGGGTTGAGAGATGGCTTAGCGGTTAAGGCACCTGCCTGCTAAGCCTAAGAACCCGGTTCCAATCTCCAGGTCCCACATTTAGCCAGATGCAAAGTGACACAAGGGTGCAATGCCGCACTTGACCACAAGGGGGCGAACACATCTGGATTTCGTTCCCAGCAGCTAAGAGACTGGCATTCTCTATCTGTCTCCCTCTCCCCTCTCTCTCTGTCTCTCTCTGTGTCTCTCTCCAAAAATAAAAAAAATAATAATAATAATAAATAAAAAATAAAGCTTTAAAAATGAAGATGGAAAACAGAACATCTAATATGTTCTACTTGGATGGGGAAGAAATGCAGGTCTGGAGGAATGATAGTAATTAAATAAGAAAAGAAACATGTCATGATAATAATTAAACAAGAAAAGAAACATGTCAATATGCAGACTACCATGTCTCAACTAATTTTTAGGAAGATTGTTGAATTAGTACAAATATCTAAGTCATCTCCTGGTAAATGCAGAACCTAAAGAAGCAGAGAAAAGTCTCCAAAATACCTTCACAAATAGAACAAGTTACCCTCACCAAAAGAAAAAAACAGGGGGGGTGTAGAGGTGATGACAGACAGCAATCCTACCTGTCACTCTTCTACTTCAGTTTCAATTACACTTGTGACCTCCCAAGTCTCCAGCTGAGGCAGCAGAGGAGTTTAATTTGACTTATAAGTATCTGACATTGATTTTTACCAGCTTTGATGATTTTTGATGCCAACATTTTAACGTTTAAACATTTCTGGCAATTACCTCATATCTTTCTCAGTTATTACATCTAGTACCCTGACAGAAAATTCTCCAAATTCACTATAATTGAAATCCATTGTCTTACTGTTTTTTCAATGTATAAGTAGTAGTGCCAACTTTCTATCTTATGCTGTCATCTCTTAGATAAATGTTCCTCAGCAGAGAATCCCAACTTTAATACACAAACTTATTGGCTTATCTCTCAACTATATCTAACAGGTACATCTATTTTCAGTGAATATTTTCAGTAGAATTACTTATAAGGATTATTCATACTTATATTCTAAAAACTCAATCAAATATATTTTTTAAGTATAAAAAAACAGAAAAACATTACTTGAAGCAGGAGAAGGAAAGAAGACAATGAGTCTATAAAACAGGAGGGTGCCAGGTGCAGGCATTCCTGTAATATTTTAATTATAGTAAATTTAATGTTCAGGCAAGATTTAAGATATATTCCAAATATAACTGACAGAATGTCAGAATTATATACCAGCATATTAAAGTTCAGTTTTTCTATGTATATCATATAAATGGGTATTAATTCATAGTTATTGGAGAAACAACTAATAAGATAATTTATCAATGAAGCTTAATAAAATACCCACATATTACATATAACTATATATACATAATTATAAATGTGATTTCTGCATTCATATTTCAGGAAGTTGGTTGAAATTTTGGGAATTATATAACTCTTCAGAGTGTTTTCTTTTTTTGAAAAAATTATATATAGGCCGGCTGTTACTAAAAAATATCTGAGTTTTATTGCAGCAAATACTAGGGAGACCCAAACAATCAAGCCCACAAGAGGAAGAGCAATCCCGGGCTTAGCACTAAATGAGGCGTCTATCACACCTGCAGAGAGCACTGCAGAGGTAGTCACAGAAACAAGAGTGCTGCTGTCATTGCTTGATAGACAACCATCTCCATGGAGATGATGGTACAATGAGGGACAGCTCAGTGGTTAAAGTGCTTGCTTGCAAAGCCTGATGCCCTGGCTTTGATTCCTCAGTAAAAATGTAAAGCCAGATACACAAAGTTGTACATGCATTTGGAATTTGTATGCAGTGACAGGAGGCCCTGGAACACTCATTCATTCTCTCTTTCTCTCTCTCTTTCTCTCTCTTTCTTTGCATATAAATAAATAAAAATTTTAAAAGCCTCATTTGAGCAGAAAATATGAGACTGTCAAGAGATCAGCACTAAAGGAAATTTCTACTACAGCCTGTAAGTTCAGAGAACATGGGGGATAGTTAGAAAGAATGTAAGAAACACAGGGGCCATAGGCTTACTTTGGGGTCCTAGATTCTGGACATGAACTGTCTGATGTCATCATGACTCCACAATGTTTGCCAATACTCTCACATTACCTTCAAAATTCTGAGCCCATCAATATTTTGATATGAAAGATGAAAGAGGATAAAAGGAATGAGATAGCAAAACAGAGGAAGGACTACCTTGAAAAATAGGGGTTCCCAGGCAGTCAGGGAAGGGGACAAAAAGGATAAAGGTATGGGAACATGATCAAATTACTGTATGCTCATACATTAAAGCTTTTGACAAATTAATAATGATCATAATGACATCTCCTTTTAAGAAATGGATTCCTGTCTAAATGGGAATGTTCACCTTTTACCACCACCTATATCCAATATGTGAGTTAATTCTACATGTGTTGGGTTTCTATTTTGATATTACCTTCCTTTAAGGTTCATATTTGTGCTTTAGGAAAATGGTGATTTCTGTTCTTAGGGATCACAGCATTCTCTAAGACTTGCTTTCCTAGTTGGGAAGGAATAAGGGTTGTTATATCAAACGTGCAGAAAGATGTCAATGATAAAAATAAAATCATGTTGCTCACCTACTTGCTATAGCAACTCTAGCCCCTCGCTTCTGTTTGGATTGCATCACTTCCAGGTCTCTCACTTGCTTCAGGGCTTCATCATCTCCTTTGTCTAGTTCTGGCATTATTTCTGAGATCTGAGGAAAGACCTGAGTTTTAACTAATTTTGATGTCTCTACAAGTAGCATTTTCCAAGTGTTCTTCCTTCATGATAAGTGCTGTGGCCCTCCCAGAATTATGGTTTTCTGGTAAATGTGTGATATCACATTTAAATTTTCTCACCTCACTGAACCCTTCCATGGCCTTTACTACTTCCATGATAACTGAGGCATTTCAAGTTCAGCCATTGTAAGCCACTGCTGTTCCAGACTTCTAAGATTCTATCACGAAGGCTGCCATGTCCTCTTGGATTCTTGTCAGATAATCCATGTTCCCAAAGAGCTCACCCAAACAAATCAAATATGTTCATTCAACCCCATGTGTCCTCACTAAGAAGCTATAAATGCATCAGGAAAATCCCAAAATGCATATATGAAGGTTACCTAAAAAGTAGTGATGTCAGGCCAGTCCCTTCTGAGGAATCAGTGAAGTTCCAACAGCCATGAGATGTTACCACTGAGGACACAGAGAGAATCAGAAAATCCATGTGACCACTAGGAATTAAAGCCAGATACAGTAAATTGTTCAAGCTGTCAAACATCCCGGTAGCATCTGGGTCCACATAAAACAGTGGTCTAGCTCCCTGGAAGCAGTTGTCTCGCTCAAAAAGCAGGCCAAGTTTGACACCAGCCCCAGTGTTCAGCTCGGAGGGAGGACAGAATCTAACACAGAGCCTAGCAGTCATGAGCCACAACTGTTGTGCAGAAGTGGTTGTGTGGATAACCGTGCCTGCAAAAGACTTAAAGAAATAGCAGGGTGTCTTATACCCAGTCCTGTCCAGGAAAGCTTAATGAGGAGCCAGGATCCCTGGAGAAAAGAGAGACAGATGTGATAGTAAATTTATCTTTGAATTCATTGAATAAATTACCCAAAAGGCACTAATTTATACTGAGAAAAAATATTCTATACTGGAACTTAATGACATATTTAATCCTCATTATTGTTTATTTCCCATTAGGGAAACGGGGAATTTATGTGCATGATGAGATCCTTTGTTGAACATAAAGGAACTTTAAAGCTCCCTTGCTTTCATATCTATTCATATTCTTATTTTCTTCAATAGGATTTCCTCTTTAATTTATGTAACTGAGAGAGCTGTGCAGTAGAAAAACTGAACTGACTCTACTTGCGTCTTTCCTTTCTATTTCATCTTCTTGTCATCATTCTCATACAGACTTTTGAGAGTTGATTCTTGGAATGGGCCATGCCCACTGCCCATTCCTTAGGCTGATAATTGATGAAGGAGCCCAGATTTGCCCATTGCAGTGTTTCCTCCTCATATGCCTATTATACAAATGGGTGTATTAAATTACAAAGTAAAGAAAAATAGTATTGTCTGGATATGACAGAAGAGCTGATTCACAAAGAAGCATGTATTTCCTTAACTTTGAGCACCCATTATATCACTTCAAGAGGAAGCATCTTCCAAGTTATTATTATATCATAAACTCTGGAGAGGTGATGGCCTCGAGGTGTTTCATATTAAACCTGTGCTCATGACTTTGTCCTCCCCGACAGATGATAATTGCATCTGCTCTACAACTCAGTCTACTTTCTTCAAGTTTTAATCAAATACAGCTTTTAAACTTTTGATGTTTCTCTGTTGTTTAGGTTAGGTGGTATTAGCTATTTGTTAAAAACCAGGTTTCCCAGATCACTCCTACATAAAAGGGCATGTCATGTTCATGTGGCTAATGGACCCTTTTTCAATTCAGTAGTGAGTTGTATAGAAGACTAATATTGCCACTTACTACAAAAGCTTTAACAGGACTTAGCAGGATTTAATACAACAATAATCACAGTAGTAGTTGGTTCACTTCTATAGCCAGAGATACTGCACTTTTTAATAGCCTAGTAACAATTAGTGATGTATTCTCCCTAATTCATTTTTATGAAAGGAAAATTTAATTCTTAATTTGGAAGATGGGACGTGTTGTAGTTGCCTTCATACTGCTGGCACAAAACCTTGGACCAGTAGAAGCTTGTAAGAAGAATGTTTTTATTTTACTTTATAGTCTAAGGGGAAGCTCCATGATGGCAGAGAAAAGATAATAGCAGAGGTGGTACATCACCTCCTGGCCAAGATCAGGCAGCTAACAGCAACAGGAGAGTGAGCCTAACGTTAGCAAAAGGGAGCTGGCTATACCACCGAACAACACACCTCCAACCATGAGCCACCTCTCTAATTGTCAGGAGACCAAGCTTTAAGAACACATGATTTTATGGGGAACACCTAATTCAAACTACCCTGTAGGTTTTAGAAATTTTTTTTCTCTTTCTTTTTCTACCCAAAAACAAAGCTAAGCCAGGTATGGTGGTGGCCTTTAATTCAGGAGGCAGAGGTAGGATAGGCATGAGTTTCAGGCCACCCTGAAACTACATAGTGAATTCCAGGTCAACTTGGACTAGAGTGAGACTCTGCCTTGAGTTTCCAGACTTTTCTCTGTGGTAGAGCAAATACTTTAAAGAAAAGTGAGTATCATGTGAGGACCTTGCTCCTGCTGTTCTCATTCCTCTCACTGGCTGAAAGCTACAGGAAAGCTGCCCCTATAAGCACTTCTTTGAGGAAACAATTGGTATCACATAATAACCAGAAAAGATTGTTCTGCAAAGCATGTTTCCATGCAGAATTTTAGAACAATCTCTATGAGTCTAATATAATAAATCTTAAAAGTTAAACTTATTTTATAAAGTAACAGGAACTAAAAAGGAAAGAGAAGAAGACAGAAAACAGTGGCAGAGGATTGGAAGGTATTGCTTCCAGGAATAAAGAACTATAGTGGATGAGCTGCTCCCTCATTTTAAACAGTTTATTTCTTTTTCTTTGTTATTTTGTTTAGTTGATATTATGTTTTATGATATTATGGATATATTTGTAGACATATATTAATATATTTTATTTATTTATTTGCAAGGAGACAGAGAAAGAGAAAGAGAATGTGGCCTTCTACCCACTGGGGGGGGGAACACCTCCATATACATATGCCACTTTGTGCATCTGGCTTTATGTGAGTACTGGGGAATTGAACCCTGGTTGTTAGGAATTGTAAGCAAATGCTTTAACTGCTGAGCTATCTTTCCAGACTTCTAAACATATATTTAAAAGGTGTTTCTGGACTGGGAAGATGGCTGAGACATTAAAGTACTTGCTGTGCAAGTGTGAGGAAACTGAGTTTGAATCCCCAACAACCATGTGATAATGCCAGGCATGGAGGTGCACACTTGAAATTCCAGCACTGAGGAGGTGGAGACAGGAGGATCCCTGGGCAAACAGACTAGCTAGACTAGCAGAATCAGTGAGCTCTGGGTTCATACCCCACTGAGGAGGGCTCCCAGCAGAATGGGGGCAGGGAGGAGGGAAAAATATTACCAACACATGATGTATCCATACAAAGTATGTTCTTAATAAAAAATAAATAGAAAAATAAAATAAAAAATATGGTGGAGACCTATTAAATATGATAGCAGACATCAATTTGTGGTCTCTACATGCATGAGCATCCACATGCATGCACACATGTATGCACACTATACTCATACTGAACTGTGAACAATGTTATTTCATTGAATGGATATTATCTGTTTCTGAGGTGTTCACAGACTCCTATAAAAGTTGTTGCAATGAATATAGATTGTTGTAAGCTTGGGCATTTCTTTTCTTCTTATTCTTTTTAAATGACTGAAGAAATAGAATGTGTATCAGTTTATGTAATACTTTGTCATAAGTGTACATTTTAGACAAATTATATCAATATAATTAATATATTATTATCTTATTGTGCAGTGATATTAAAAACTTACCCCTCAGAGATATGGAAATATGCAAGCCATTATTATTAACTATGGTTCTAATGCTTGCAATTACCACTATTACTCAGCCCTCCTGTGTAACTGAAATTTCCCCATGCCTAAAGAGGTGAATGGGCACTGCTGGAACTTTCTTCTCTAGCTTACTCCATGAATAATCCAAGTACAAGTCTCCCCTCCAGTCTTATGTGTGCATATTATATAGAAAAGAGGACATTGTAGAAGGATGAAGTGAAATTTCTTTGCGTCTGAAAGGACAGGTGGGCACTTGCCATGCTTGTCTGGTGGTAAAAATAAACATTTTATTACCCTAGGCTATTAAAACTCACCATTTCAACATATACCTAAAAGAAATGTAGAATATTACTAGTAATCATTTGTTCACTAGATCCTGAAGCTAACTGATCATGGCTTGCATAAAATGATGTATCATTGTGAAAATGACTTTGTGAGCATGTGGAGGTCAATAGAGAACACTTTTGGGTCAGTCTTTGCCTTCCACTTCTTTTAAAGCATTCTTATAATTCCCAGCTCAGTCCCCAAGCTTCCAAGAAATGTTCTCGCCCTGCTTCCTGTCTTGCTGTAGGCACACTGGTATTACATCAGCTCACCACATCTTCCAGCTTCTTTACATGGGCCCTGGCCATCAAAATTCAGCTCGTCAGAGTTGCAAGGCAACTTTATCTACTGAACCATTCCCCCCACCCCCCAGCTCTGACTTGACCCAGCTCTGACCACTCAATCTTGGATTTAATTCCATATATGAGTTTTTCATTTATTTTAAGTCACAAAATAAATTATATTCAGTGGCTATCTGAATAATTCTTTAGAGATATAAAATGATTTTACTCTGAAAACATATGGTACCAACATGTGCTGTTTACATACTGACTATGTCCATAACTAATAAAAATAAATAAAATAACATATCAATAAATATAAATAGCATAGTAAGTGGAATCAGAGGAATAATATAAGTGGAATCTGTGTGGCTCATAGCACTAGGATGTAGTTTGGATTCTTTTGCCATGTTCCACTCACAGAATAGATTACGTTGTCTCAATCTTCATTTGAAATAAATATTTGGAATCTCCCTTTGTTTTGTCTTAAAAATGGTAAAATATGCCATCACACCACATTTCCCAATTTTCTTTATCCCTGTTTGTTGTTTTACATGGCCATAAAATGCACAGGAATCTTTCCCTAGCCTTATCATTTCTATCAATTCAGAAATTAATTAGATTTTACATAAATAATATCTTAGCAAAATGTATCACATTATTTTATCAGAATAAAACAGAAAAAATTACCCTGTTTAGAAAAAGTGAGGAAAAAATAGGAGAACAGATCTTGTCATTATGATAACTTTTTTTTCCTATTATGTTGTTTGTGCTCCAGATTCTCAGGCTTGTGTTTTGGTGTCTTTCATTAATTTTGGATGGTTCTCAGACATTATTGCTTCAAACACTTCTTCTACTCCCTTCTGTTTTTTCTTCTAGCAATCCAGTTATATGTGTCATGTCACAGTCTTGAGAAGTGTTGCTTAGTTTATTGTTATTATGGCAGCACTTCAGCTTGGGTTGCTCCTATGATGATCTCAGTTCATTGATGGTCTCAGAAAGGGGTTAGTTTTCAGTTTGGCATGTATCAATCAAAAGTTTTAGGATGTATGATCTTCAGGTGTCTGAGTTCAAAGTGGAAGTCTAACAAGCACTTTTGTTCATGTCGTCTATTTTTCAAGAGCACTTTTAAATTTTTTCATTTTGACCAAACCTTAGAGCTAAGATATGTGTAGAAAGTCCTATCTTTAATTCTCTGAGTTAGTCAGGCATTATGAAGAGATGGATGAGTGAAGACAAAAGATAGAGTCACACCCAATGTGGCTCAGGGAAATTCGCGGAAGAGGGGGCGGAAAGAATGTTAGAGCCACAAGTTGGGGCATTATGCACAGAGACTTGGCCTACCCCCCAGAACTCTTGACTATCCCCACAATGCATGACCCACATTCCCCATTGATAGGGTCCCTTTGGAAGAGGGAGGACAGGGAGGAGGAAAAGGGAGCCAACACTATGAATGTAAAAACAGAATAATATAAATAAAAATAAATTATGGGGGAAAAAGAATCAGTCAATCAATAAGTAATTTAGGCAAAGATGTGCAAAATAAAGCTTTGTTGTACATTGCTTAAAAAAAAAAAAGACAGCTGCTGATTTTCATGTTGACCAATGTCTCCTGTTTGAAATGGTAAATGAAGTAGAAATCTTTTTTTATGAAATCAAACACATGTAAAAGCCAGCTTTTCATTTTGTTTTCTTATTGTACTAAAATGTTTAATTTTGGTTTTGGATATTATTATACAGAATTCACAAGATAATTTTCTACTATCAGCTGACTATATTTATTCACTCAACATTAAAAACCACCCACTACTTTTTAAGTTTCTACCATGAAACAAGTGAGAGCCACTATTAACCTTGAATGAAAGGATCCCCACACCCTTGTGTGTCCCACATGCCTTTGCAGGGCTCAAAGGGAAGAACCTGAGATGCCAAGATGGCCACACTCCTCAAATACTCAGCCTTTGGGACTTGCAGCATCCAATATTAAATCTGCTGTGGTTACTAAGTTGTATCAGGCTGCATGCACACAAAGCCTGAATTGTTTTCTTTCTTTTGTAGAAATATTCTGCTTATCTCCATTGTAGATTATTAAACCTACACTTCTTGCTAAAAAAAAAAAAAAAAGATGGAGTCACAGAGTCCTGGAGTTTACCCAGGAGGATATAGTTTTGACATGGCCATCCTAGACTAGAAGGAATAGAACTGAAGTTATTGTATCCTTACTATCAAAAGGATGAGGAAGGCAGTTGGTAAGGTCTTCAGACGTGTTTTATCAATTGAGATATGGATATCAATATAGAGTAATAATGGCCCAAAACTCTGATATGTGACAGTAAGTGATTCTGTGGACATGCCAAATTTCCAGTCAGTTAGAAGTGATTTTCAGATAAAGAGATTATTGGTAGTCTCAGCTTGGTTATCAGGGCATTTTCCTTGCCCACAAAAAGATCATTCTGAGGAAGCCATCTTCACAACTCAGCATAGATGAGATAGAAAGTCACTCTCAAACATACCTGGGACCATATGTTCTGCCTATCTGGTTATGTAGAGTGGTACTAGAAGAGCTAGCTAATCATCTCTCTCCTATAAGGTCAGGTTGCTAAAGAATCCATCAGCAGGAGGGAAAGAAGTCAAAACCCATGCCACTGAGGCAGAAATGTTGCTTTTTTTTAGGTTTGATATTAAATTAGTATATTTTGCTGTGATTAATTATTTGTATGTTAGGGTTAACATTCATCATCTTTAATATTCTTTGCTTCTTTTGTTTGTAACCTCCACTCTTGAATATATATTCCATGATGGTTCTTTGTGTTTGTACATTGCTCAGTTGGATTAGGTTTGTTCTGTTTTTTTCTTTACCCATTCTACTATTGTGATAAGTCTACTACTCTTCCCATGTAAATGGATATCCGTTCCCTCTCTTTCCAACTTCTCCACATTCTCTATCTATTACCCCATCCTAACCTTCTATAGTCTTAAAAAAAAAAAAACTCTAAAATCTATGGAAACGAATAGTATCCCTACTTTCCTCTCCCAGATTCTTTTGGCTCCTTCATCTTTTACAAAATGAACACCAGTCCCTATCCTAGCCTACCCCACATTCCTCCCTCTTCAAAGTAACCAAATTCCTAATGTGCTCCACATCAACTTTGCTCATTTATACACCAGCAGTTATTGATGACTAAGGGTCCATTGTTGTTAGTTTAATGTTATAACATTTGCATAGCTTGTGTATTCATAATCTTTAGCCATGCCTGCTGTTAGTAATCCATTCTAGTAGTGATAAAGTGCTCACACCAGATACCTAGACTGAAGATATAACTTCCCAAGTATATGCTTAAGAATACAGAAAATGCACAAACTAGTGTATATTAAACAATACACTACTAAATGATTAGATGTCATTGAAGAAATAAAAAAAGAAATAAAGGGCTGGAGAAATGGCTTAGCAATTACGGTGCTTGACTGAAAAGCCTAAAGACCCATGTTCTACTCTCTAGGTCCCCTGTAAACTAGAAGCACAAAGTGATGCAAGTATACAAGGTCACACACGCACACAAGGTGGTGCATGTGTCTGGAGTTCAATTTCAGTGGCTGAGGCCCAATTCTCTCTCTCTTTTCCCCCCTCCTCCTCCCCTGTCTCTATCTTTCTCTCTCTCATAAAGGCATGTTCCACCATGCCCAGCAAAAAAAGAGGAAATAAAAAATTCCTAGAATCAAATGGCAATGAAAATACAACATAATACAACCTATGGGACACAATAAAGGCAGTACTAAGAGGGATAGTAGATATTATTATTCTAAATTTCATTTAAATCTAGCATTACTTTGGAAAATGAGAATCCTTTAGTGACCTATCTGGGCATTTTAGTATCAGTGAAATTAATTGTAACTCAAATTTGCTGCGATATCAATTTGTAAATATTTGTATTTAAAATGTGCTTATGAATTTTTGTGTGTTTTAGTTCTAAATTTTGCATTCAACATTTTATAAACTATATCATTAACTTACATACTAAAACTAAATGTATTAGAAACATATATTTTTAATAGAAAACCCCAGTCATTACCAAAATCACTAACAGACATGATTAAAAATGATTTCTGGCTAGAAATTGTTACTTGGCTATTTCAAGTAACTGTTGAAGTCTGAAACCACATATAAAACCCTTTTTATTTCTCAAATATTTTCCAAATTTTAGCCTCATTAATAGATTGCTTATGTTAAGTATTTTGATTCTTGAACCATATTCACCAATATATTACAAATGTGTGAAAATGGCTAGCATGAAGCCTATTGTTACCCATCTTCTTGGCTTGTAGGTGGGTGGCAGGTAAATGCTAATTAAGGTCTTTTCACAAACATCCTTTTAACACCCTTCCACCAATCTACTAGGATAAGTGTTTCATGTTTCATATCATTCGGAGATTCCTCATCCATTGTCTACCATACATCCAGATGGGAGCAGCTCTTAGTAACTATCAATTTGATTAATACCAATATAGCTGGGAAAAGGCTTTATTTTCTATTATTTGTTCTCTGCAGATATTAGATCATTTAAAAAGAGAAAACTCCAATGCTATTAGAGAAATGCAAATGAAAATCATAATAAGACATCACCTCAAACTTGTTAGAATGGTTACTATAAAAAGAACAAAAGAGCCGGGCGTGGTGGCGCACGCCTTTAATCCCAGCACTCGGGAGGCAGAGGTAGGAGGATCGCCGAGAGTTCAAGGCTACCCTGAGACTACATAGTTAATTCCAGGTCAGCCTGGACCAGAGTGAGACCCTACCTCGCAAAACCAAAAAAAAAAAAAAAAAAAAAAAAAAAGAACAAAAGAGAGTATTTGAAAGAAAAGTAACCCTTAATGGGAATGGAAACTGATAGAGCAAAACCTATAGAGGTTATTCAACAGTTAAAAAATAATACCATCATGTGGACTTCGCATTTCTACCAACTGTGTGTGTCTCAGGACTCTGACATAAGCTTAAAAAGGCATAACATCATCCACAATAGCCAAAACATGAATTAACTGCAGAATTCTGGATGGGCAATTTTTTTTAAATGATACATTTTTCAAACATTTTCTTCCCAATTCATGTCTACTTAAGAAATTCTTTAAAAAAATTATTTACTTATTTTATTTATTTGAGAGAGAGATTGAGAATGGGTGCACCAGGGCCTCCAGCCACTGCAGAAGAACTCCAGATGCATGAGCCCCCTTGTGTATCTGGCTTAGGTGGGTCCTGCAGAGTAGAACCAGGATCCTTTGGCTTTGCAGGCATATGCCTTAACCACTAAGCCATCTTTCTAGCCCAACTTAAAGAATTCTTTTTGAGTCTTTTTTTTTTTTTTTTTTAAATTGTGTGGGATGAGAGCTTCATTTTATTATGGGCAAATTTTATTTTCCTTACATTATTTTTTGTGATTAGTGATGTCCTATTAGCAATGGAGAATATGGGATAAATGCTCTGTGTTTAAAAAAGCAAAGAGAGAGAGAGAGAGAGAGAGAGAGAGAGAAAGGATGACAGTCACAGATGATGGTACATACTTTTAATCCCAGCACTTGGGAGTCAGAGGTAGGTAGAAGGGTCACTGTAAGTTTGAGACCATTCTGAGACTGCAGAGTGAATTCCAGGCCAGCCTGGACTAGGTCGAGACCCTACCTTGAAAAACCAAAAACACAAAAAGAAAAGGAAGACATGCACATATACATACATCATAGAACACTCATCTTTTAAAAAAGAACAGCAACATGCCATTTGTGACAACTTAGATGAATTAGGAGGACATTTGACTAAGGAAATTAGCTAGAAACAGAAATACATATAATGCATGATGTCCTGTTGTGTGGGAATCTAAATAGCTCACGTTCATAAAACAGAGAATAAAAAAAAATAAAAACAGAGTATTTATTGCTAGATGCCAGGGATGGAGAGGAGGTAATGAGGAGATGTTAGGCACTGAGTATAAAGCCAGCAGTGAAGAACTGAGATGCTTTGGAGGGCTTAGCTATAACCTGGTAACTATAGTTGCTAAAACAATGCATACTTCAAATTTCCTTCAAAAGTAGAGCTGGAATGTAAAGTAAATTACTCAGTTACCACAAAAAGAAAGGGTAGCTGAGTAATTTACTTTACTTGATTATAGCAACCATTTAACAATTTATACATGTAGCAAAATATTGTTTTGTATACCATACATGTATATTTAAGTATTATTTGTCAGCTCTAACCTCATTATAAAACCTGGACAAAATAGGTACTGAGAGACCTTTTTTACTCTCCAATATTAACAAAATCATGTTCCCCATAACCACTTGGTGTTTTTAAAGAAAATTAAACCAATAAAATCCTTGCCACATGCTTGCAAAGCCTGATTACCTGGGATTCGATTCCCAAGTACCCAAGTAAAGGCAGATGCACAAAGAAGTAGCACATGTACCAGGAGTTCATTGTCAGCAGCAGGAGGCCCTGGTGTGCCCATTCTCTCCTTCTCCTCACCCCACCGCTCTCTCTCTCTCTCTCTCTCTCTCTCTCTCTCTCATAAAGAAATATTTTTAAAAATCCTTGCCATAGGAGGTAGAGCTCCATTTATCTCATTTTCAATAATACTTTAACTCTTTTTCAGGTCAACACCATTATTTTAGATTTATGTCAAAGAAAAAATTTGTTTTGCTATGTTTAAATTGCTAATGTAGAAGCTAGAGTATAAATTCTTAGGCTTTTAAAATTAGGAAACCTTAGATTATTTTAACATAGTAAAATACATTCAAGAGTTAATAATGTTAGTAAACTACATGTTTTTTTTTTTTTTTTTAAATCTTAGGTCTCATAAAACCAATCAGCAAAGTTTTATAGATTTGAAAACATATCAGAATCTAGAACATTTAAAATGTGTTTTTTAGAGCAATATAAATGCCTCTGCTGCCCAAAGCTCAGGTCAAAACACATTCTGCTATCAACCATGAAATATTCTACCATAAATATTTATTGATACTTTAAGAAGAGTCATACTGTGCTAGGGGTAGATTTTAAACCAGTCTGCAAATGTGCTTTTACTTGAACTCAGCTGGTGTCTCAAGGGATATAATCAACAGAACTACACATAAATGAATGACAAGGAAAGAAAGAAAAAAGTGACTCATAAAATCTGATCAGAAAGAGCTCCTTTTGAAGGAAAAACTTTTAGAATATGTTTGAAAATGAAGCTTCTTGAAAGAGCTTGATTATTTTTTTAATTATATCAGCAATCTGGTAGCCTTCGTCTGCATGCAGGGAAAGCCTTGGGCTTCCCCTGGAAAAGGTTATATTGATTTCTGCATCAGGCCCTGAACAGATGGATGAGGGTCACAGTACTTCATGCCAGAAATCAATGCCATTTGACTCCATCACTTTCCAGGCAATAAATATGCTATTACAACTGAGGCTGTTATTTCAGTGTCTTTTATTTTAAATTCTAAACACAATGCCAAACTATTAAACCCACTCTGCTTCCAAAATAAAGTAATTAAATGAGCTATTTTTTAAGGCAGAGCTGCCAACATCAATACAGAAATTACAAAATCTTTTTTATTATACCCATCAGGATATCTAGCTCTAGAATGCAATACCTTCTCAAGACCCTCATAATAGAAGAAAAAGATGATGACATCAAATTAAAAGAGAGACTAATGGAGAGAGGGAGGGGATATGATGGAGATGGGAGTTCTAAAGGGGAATGGGGGAGGGGAGGGAAATATCATGCATTTTTTGCATGTAAGTATAGAAGTTGTCAAATATATATATATATATATTAAAAAAACTTGAAAAAAATGAGTTGTCTCCTTGTCTCTGGACAATGACAGCAGGAAATGGTCCAGATAAGATATTTTTCCTAATGCACAATCCATGTAGTACTTGCGTTCAGAGAGAATGGGATGCAATCCACCCAGTTTTAAATTTGCACGCAGTGGATTCCTGCAATCCAGTACAGTTGATTTCTGTCAACAGAAATGAAAAATTCAGCCTATGTTGCTGTATGAGACAGATGAGTTTTAGCCAGATTTTTTTTTTTTTTTGAGAGAGACACACAGAGAGAGAGAGAGAGAGGGAGAGGAAGACAGAGATGGGCGCGCTAGCAACCTCTCAGCTGCTGTGAATGAAATCCAGATGTGTTTGCCCCCTTGTGGTCCAGTGTGGCATTGGGCCCTTGCATCACTTTGCATCTGGCTAAATGTGGGACCTGGAGATTGGAACCGGCATTCTTAGGCTTAGGAGGCAGGCACCTTAACTGCTAAGCCATCTCTCCAGCCCAGGCAGTTTTTTTTTTTTAGGGCTTATACTTCCATTGTTCATATCATACCTAAGAAAGCAGTGTTCTCAGCAAGAAGTTCCTGCCTGTTTCTGTTTTGTTTCCATTCATTTCTGTTTAATTGTGCTTTGTACTTCTTTCACTTTTTGGAGGTAATTAAATCCATGATTGAGAGCTAGCTGTGATTATTTTCATCACCTTGTTCCCTTGTCTGTTTCAAATATCTCTTGAAATCTTGAAATTGCATTCCATGCTGAAAATCAAGCAGAAACAGGATAGATTTGCAAAAACACAGATAAGAAGAGGGTTGGAAAAATTTGCTGGTCTCCATTTCATAGAGTTGACTTTATATCACTGTGCATCTCTAGTAGTTGTGTACTTAGGAATCGGAATGCTCAGTATCAGATTAACAATTATACTCAAAACTACAGCAACTACTATTATATGTAATTCTGCCAATCACTAATTGTCAAATGTAGAGTATACATATATAATATTTTTAATATTTCATATTTATAATATTTGACAGAGAAAGAGAGAGAGAGAATGGGCGTGCCAGGGCCTCCAGCCACTGCAAACAAACTCCAGATGCATGGGCCACCTTGTGCATGTGGCTAAGGTGGTTCTAGGGAATTGAACCTGGGTCCTTTGGCTTTGCAGGCAAATGCCTTAATCACTATCCCTCCAACCCAGAACATGTAAATATATACATATATATATATACATATATGTATATAATTATTTTAAAGAACTGTTGTATTATATAAAACATGATAACAAAGCTAGTAGCTAACATTATAAACTAATAGTTGCTAAACCCTAAGCATTAATACTAATTTATTCTGTCAAAGCAATTTGAGGCTGGTACCATAATTATTCCTATTATTTACAGAATTCTCTTCTTTCCAAAAATTTCTGTGTTGAGATTCTAATATTCAATGTGGTGGCATTTGGAGGAGGGGCCTTGGAATAGGATTTCATTATCAGAGTAAGGCTTCACAAATGTCCCTCTAGAAGTGACCATGGAAACCTACTCCCCTTTCTTCTGATGTGTGAGATAGAGAAGATAGCAACTCGCAAGCACGTAGACTCCTGCCTCAGGGCCTGGCCTTGCTGTAGCTCTTTTCATTCCAGACTTGTAGAAAATAAAATCCTATTGCTGCCTATGAATGACTCAGTGCACAGTACATTATGACAGCTGCCCAAATGGACAAAGTCACTCCTTAATCTGAAATATTATAATCAGGACCAACTGGGCCAAATAATTTAGCAAATAGAAGTAATATCTATTTAGACATGCGTGGTTTAAAAAGTAAATTATCTGGGCTGGAGAGATGGCTTAGTGGTTAAGGCGCCTACCTCCTAAGCCTAAGAACGCTGGTTCCAGTCTCCAGCGGTTCCAATCTCCAGGCCCCACGTTTAGCCAGATGCAAAGTGACGCAAGAGCACAATGCCGCACTTGACCACAAGGGGGCAAACACATCTGGATTTCGTTCGCAGCAGCTGAGAGGCTGCCAGTGCTCCCATCTCTATCTGTCTTCCTCTCCCTCTCTCTCTTTGTCTCTCTCTGTGTCTCTCTCCAAAAAAAGTAAATTATCAACTTATCTTAAATTATATGTAAGAGATTAAAATTTTCATTATTAAGCTATGTAAATTAATGTATCCAACTATAGATGTTTTAGTTTTGAGATTCCCATTAGATAATTCAATCTCTTAAGTAGTATGTTTGAATTTGCTGAACTTCTGTGCAGCCTAATGATACTCATTTTGAGTTTTCAGAGCATTTGCACTCATCTCTGTTTGACACTGCTGGATCTCTGTTTTTCACCTGTGATGTGTTCCAAGATCCAGCAATCAGACTTCCACTGCAGATCTTGAAATCAGTTGGGAATGGCAATGAGATCTGTCACTTAAGCACTGAAGAAGAAAATATTAACTACTCCATCATTGTGAAACCTGCTGGAATCCTTGACGTTGAAGTTGAATCTCAGAGTGTGGCTTATAGGACTGTGTTTGGTAAAATGTTCCTTGTCTCAGGCTCACAGTCTGGACTTGCAGCACTGACTTCATCTGTCTTGTCTGCTTTCTGTTGTGTAACTAATTACTCCTTATGGGTAATTAGTAAACAACAAAGGTTTGCTAAATGAGACCTTGTCTCAAAAAAACAACAACAAAACAAACAAACAAAAAAAAAAACTGTGTCCATCATGGGTGCACACCTTTAATTCCAGAACATGGGAGGCAGAGGTAGGAGGATATATGTGAGTTCAAGGTCAGCCTGGGCTAAAGTGAGACCCTACCTCAAAAATAAAAATAAAAAAAAAAAAAAAAAACCTGAAAGAAGTTTATTTAGTTCATGGCTCTGGAAGCTGGGTGCTCCAAGAGCACTGCATTGGAATGTGTCAAGGGTCTTCTTTGTGAATTATCATGTAATAGCATCAAATGGTAAAACAGAGCAAGGGTGTTAATTTAGTTTTTCTTCCTGTTCGTAGAAGACACTCATGCCATCTAGATCCTCCTCTCATGACCTCATCTAACCCTTATTCTTCCAAAGGACCCCATGTCCAAATACCACTGACAGGTGAATGATTAATTTTCAAGTTCACGTGCTAACAGGAGCTGCTCCTAGGTCATGGCACATGAAGGGTGAGCATTGGTATAAGACAGAACATGAAGGTTCTTGGAAGATGCTAATGTTGTCTCTATCTAGAGAATAGAAAAACTGGAATAGAAATAATCCCATATCAAGAAAAAATTTACTTGCTAAGACTTCATTTAATGTACAGTATAAAACAGATTAAAATAGACATGTGGTAATAAATCTTACTAAGCACACTGCTAGTGTGCATTAAAGAGGTTTCTATGCTAGACTTTGTTTCCTGAGCACGTTTCTGTACATAGTTTGCTGCTAGGATGCAGAGATGGACTAGGCCATATTTGTGAATAAGGGGTGATTATGCCTTTCCTGACTGAATCAGATAATCTCCAATTTATTGCCCAACAGAAATGCATTGTTTCTTAGCTAGTAATAGTTACAGTAATACTCATAAGGGATAGCTGTTATTTTATGACTTGTTCTGTGAACCTACATTTTCTTTAAAAATTCCATTTAATTTTTTTAAGTTTTTTTTTTAATTTAGGAAAATACATAACAAAAGTGAGGGAAGCTTTTTTTATTGTCCTGCTTTGAGAGAAAAGCTGCCTCAGCATGAAGTGTACAATAAAAGGAGTGTTTTTAATATGGCTAAACACAATGAGTTGAACTCTTGGCATCAAATCATTAAGCTGTGATGATGCCATCGGTTTATAATAGGACATTGTAAAACATGTTTCTCAAAAATTTCTTAGGGATATTTCTTGTTTTCTTTCCCTATGTGTTCATTATTTATAAATATATATTTTCCATTGAGCATATTACCAATAAGTTTGAACACTTAGAATATTATGTGCTTGTAATCACTTAATTTAAATCTACTTTATTATGAATTTATATATTATAGAATAAAATTATCAGCTAGCATTTAAATTCTTTTTATAGAATCCTAGATAATTAGCAAAAGTAAAAATGGATTATATATTGGGTTTAATGTTTATAATTTTACTGGAATATAAGCCTTCATTTAGTTTGCCCTTTTGATCTGTCTAGTATGTACTTTTATTAGTATTTTTGTTTGTTTGGTTGGTTTGCTCCATTACACTGAGGTACTGTTGTGTAGCCCAGGATGGCCTAGGACTCTATGTGTCTCAGGCTGGAATGCAGTTCATTATGTGGCCCACGTTGGCACCAAACTTGTGATGTTCTTGACTCTATCTCCAAATACTGGGAGCATAGAAGTGTGCCACCACATTCAGCCCTCACAATAAGTTTGACTATGTAATCATATTTATGAAAATGTCATTGTGTCATTTATATTGGGGTTGTTATGGTCAGTTCCAACCGTATCTCAGTTTTATTCACAGTCAAAAACCACCCTCAAAGATTAATTTAGAAATCAACTCTTGTTTCTTAAATTATTAACATGCAAACAATAATTTTAGCTTCAAATTTTCACATTGTAATAAATCCTTGTAAAGTCTAGATTTGTTGTTTTATGAATTTGGTGCACTATTTCAAGGATGTATATTAACGTGGTCACAGAAAACAGAGAACATTTAACACTTACATTATATGTGCCCCATGGTAAAATGCTATGCCTGAGGAAGTGAGAGTTCAATAAATGTTCTTTAGTCAGAATGTATTTTTAGTGACTAGAATGCTAGCTAAGATGTTTCTGAATCAATTCATTTCCTCCAGGAAATCAAAGACTCATGAGTGCAAGAGACATACCCAAATGATAAATATGACAGTTGCACAGAGAAAAGCAAGAGAATTATTAAAAACCAGAAAATTCTCCCTGCAGCTGAATAGCTTCTTAGTATTAGCCAAATCTATGTGATCACAGCACAAACATCTTAGCCTCAGGGTTCTGCTCTCCCCCAGCCCAGATGTACATTTAGTTCCTCATGTATCTGCCTTATTGATGCCTTTGTGCAGCAAAAACAGAATCAATTGTTTCAGATCTGTTCATCCACCCACCAGCATGAAGCTGTGACCTGAAGTTTCTTCTGTTTCATTGCCCATCAACAGAAAAAACAAATCAGATTTTCTATCTTTGTTTCTGTATTCATTCTATAGATAGCTGTATACTTAACAGAAACTATTCCATTTGTCTAAAAAGTAATTGTACAAGAAGATGGATGTTTGTTCTATAATTATATTCAAGAATTTACTCAAAAGCCCATCACAGGCCGGGTGTGGTGGCGCACGCCTTTAATCCCAGCACTTGGGAGGCAGAGGTAGGAGAATCGCCATGAGTTCGAGGCCACCCTGAGACTACATCGTGAATTCCAGGTCAGCCTGGAACAGAGTGAGACCCTACCTCAAAAAACCAAAAAAAAAAAAAAAAAAAAAAAAAAAAGCCCATCACAAAGATTTACTTAAACAGTACATCAGTACATATTCATATGACATAATATCATCAATAAGATAATAGATGAATGAATACTTCATACAGTAATATAAGTATAGTTCCAAAATCCCCTTCACAAAATAAGCCAAGCAATAAAAACTAAGTGTTTCATAATCGCATTTATACAAAACAGAGAAAAATAATTTAAGAAGACATTCATTAAATAGAGATTATTTCTGGTGTTAGAATGGAAAATTAGAAGTGGTATATGGACAAGAACATGGATGAACTTTCTAAGATAAAGGTCATTTATATGCCTTGCCTGAGGGACATACTTGTGTTTTAATAGGGAAGCTTACTAAAAGATTCAAGTTTAAAATTTACTTTGTAGATTTTTTTTTCTTTCTCTCTCCCTCTCTCTCTCCCCCCCTCTGTCTTTCTCGTCCTTTTTATTTTTCTTTGGGGGTGGGATGAGTGTGTATGTGTGAGTAAAGTAAACATTGTCATGTATGGTGATGTGATGTGTGTGTAATCTGTATACCCACACAGAAGCCAGAGAGATCTGAGGTTCTTCATGTTTTCGCTCCTCTACTTGTTTCCTTGAGACAGAGGGTTTCACTTAACCTAGAACTACTATTTTTGTTGTTTTTTTTTAAATCAGGGAGTCTCTGAAACTCTCCAGTCTCCATCCCCACAGGACTGGGATTACATTGTGTATGGTCATGCCCAGCTGTTTATATAGTGCTCAGACAGTTTCAGTCCCTCACCTCCACCTGATGCAGGATTTTGGGGATCAGGGAGAGGTTATGCGGGAAATCCAAGGCCTGTGAAACACAAATTTTGGGTCCTTATTCCAATGTAGCAAAGAATGAAAAAAATGGTCCCTAACAAGGGTGAATTATGGAATATGAGCTATATTTTAGGGAGAATTAGTATCCAAGGAAGAAAAGAGAGATAGGGAAATATTTTGGGGAAAAGCCTATGAAAAGCTCTTTTCCTGTTTCTGCTTCACTCTTAAGTGTTCTCAACCACTGAGTTGTGAATACTGCCACAATAAATATTGATATGAAAGTACCTCTCTGATATGCTACATATCCAGGGAATGGAATAGCTGGGTCCTATAGTAGATCCCTTTGTAGCTTTAGTAGAAAACTCCATACAGATTTCCAGTGTCTAAACTGGTTTACATTCCCACCAGCAGTATATAAAGGTCCCATTTTTGTCCACATCCTGGGAAACATTTATTATTCATTGTTTTTTTAATGACTGTCATTTGACTGAAGTGAGATGGAATCTTGATGGAGTTTCAATTTGCCTTTCTTTGATGGTGAGTGAAGATTTTTTTTTCTTGTGTTGATTGGCCATTTGTGTTTTATCTTTTAAAAACGGTTCATTAGCCATTTATTGACTGGGTTCTTTAAGTTTCTTATTAGTAATTTTTAAGTATTTGTATTTCATTATATTAATGTCCTCTGACAGAAAAATTGATGATTTCAAATCCTAATTTCGCACATTCAGAGAAACATTCTAAGCCAAGCATGGTAGGGCATGCCTTTAATTCCAGCACTTGAGAGGCAGAGGTAGGTGGATCATCATGAGATCGATGCCACCTGAGGCTACATAGTGAATTCCAGGACAGCCTGGGCTACAGTGAGACCCTATCTTGAAAAGCCAAAAATAAATAAATAAATAAATAAATAAATAAATAAATAAATAAGTAAGTAAGTAAATAAATAATAATAGAAACATTATGGTAGAATATGAATAAAACTTCAGAAGCTTAAATCAACAACACAAAATCATACATTGACAATAGCTCAGTTGTAGTTTATTCAAACCCAAGAACATCAAAGTTGTGATAAAAAAAAGAAAGTGTCACAACTTCAGGTAAAGATTTCACAATAGGCCAGGCCTAGCCTCCCACGCCTTTAATCCCAGCACTTGGAACACAGAGGAAGAAGGATAGCTATGAGTTCAAGGCCAGTGATGTACAAGTCAGCTTGGGCTACAGTGAGACTTTACCTGTAAAACAAACAAACAAAAAACAAAAGATGGCGGAATATGAGCCACACCAAAGTACCTGGGAGAAGGGGAGAAAGAGGCTATGTGCCACCCAAGACACCCTTCTCAAAAACTGAAGATCTGTAAAATGAAAGACTATAAGTAGCTAGAAACCCAGGATAGTACCAGGCAGAGAAGCAAGGAGATTCCATCAACATAACCAGTGTGGTTTTGGCTTCAGTGGAGAGCCAATAGTTTAGGGGAAGTGCCATCCTTGTGAGAGCTGGTCTCAGCACTAGGGCTTAATCGCATTCAGTGGCAACTACTGGGAAGTGCAGCCAACAACCTAGAAGTGCCAGCAGGCAAGGGCACAATTGGGGCTAATTGCTAGGCTGCAATGAACAACCTAGATAAAGTGCCAGCAGGCAAGAGTGCAAGCAGAATCAATCACTAGCACCCAGTCCCATTTTGAGGCAGTAGCTGGGAACTGTAGCAGATTACTGAGGGGAAGTGCCAGCCAGGAAGCAAGGGGGTTGATCTATACTCGTCTAGTGGCTGGTGCTGGGAATTGCAGCTGGCAACCAAGGGCAAGAACCAGCTGCCAAGTGTGAACAGAACTATTGAAGAGTGAGCAAGAAATCATTAATGGGCACCAGAAGGGAAAACTCAAGGGAGTGGGGCAGTACGTGAGCCGAGAGAGTTCTTAGCCATTGGGAAATCTTTCTACTCACACGGCCCAGCCCTGCCTTAGCCAGCAATAACTAACCTACTTGGAAGGGATTCTACCACTTATCCCCACCTTTCGAGACCAAAAAGAAAAATTAAAAACATGAAGAAGGACTGAAGTGGAGGGCAACTGAGCCCTGGCTCCAAGACTCCAGGAGGGACTTGGAACTGATCTCACTCCAAAATTCCAGGCAGTGAATAGCACTGGAGGAAATGGAGGAAAAGACAGAAGAAATAGAATGACACCCACAAAGAAATGTCAGCTTCAAAAAAAAGTGCAAATAGAACACAAGGAAATTATGGGACACAGTTTATTGTAAACGTTTCTTTTCTCATAGGACACGTTGCTTTGAAAAATAAAATGTTTTCTAAGTTCTATTAAATTCCTACTATTATATATAATACATTAAATAGATATATTAATTTTTATGCTTCTAGTCTTAAGTTGTCTACTCATAAAAGAAAGATTCAAATATTGTCTTTTAAATCAAAGCCAGGTACTATTATGAGCCTGATATTAGTCAATATTTTCTTCTGCAGCAGCAGCCACATCCTATTAAATATCATATTGGTTTATAATGTTTACTTGTGTCTCTGTTCTTATAAGGCAGTGATGGTTGGATGTTATGTAATTAAGCAGCATGTTTAATCATTATCTGGTAGAGCCTTGAAAGGAGGTGTGCTCACCCTGCACTTTACATACTCTCTACTTCCTCTTGTTAAGGAGAACATGTGAAAACTGGCTGGCTGTTCCTGCCACATCTTCCCCACTCTGATGACACTTGCCCTCAAAACTGTAGGCAGGGGGAATGGAGAGATGGCTTAGATGTTAAGGCGCCTGCCTGCTAAGCCTAAGAACCAGGTTCCGATCTCCAGGTCCCATGTTTAGCCAGATGCAAAGTGACGGAAGGGTGCAATGCCGCACTTTCCCACAAGGGGGCGCACACATCTGGATTTCGTTCACAACAGCTGAGAGACTGCTGGTGTGCCCATTTTCTATCTGTCTCCCTCTCCCTGTCTCTCTGTTTGTCTCTCTGTGTATCTCTCTTCAAAAATAAAAAAAAAAAAAAAAATAAAAAAAAAAACTGTAGGTGGGAAAATAACAAGCTGCTTCTGGTTGAGTGTTTTGTTCCAGCAACAATAAGCAACTGCTATAAAAGCAATTCTAAGAATGTCACATTTTTATATTAGTATTGTTTATTATGTTGTTCTGATCTCCTCCAGCAGTACCTGTTTGAAAAATATTTGATATACAATATTTAAAAGAATTGTAAGAAATTTTTGAAGGCTTATGTGTGTATTCAAATAATGCCCTGAGTTACATTTAGAATGTGGAATACCCTCCATAGACCCAAAAGTTGAAGACTTACTGGTCAGCTGCTATACATGGTGATAAAGGACACTGGACTATGCCCTGGAAGCATAGGTCAGGACCCAGGTCCTTGTTCTCCAGCTCTGTTTCCCAAGTGACTTGAGGTCAGGATAGTTACTCTATCCTGTGCTCTGTGTTGTAATTTTCCATAGAACCATGACCCTGAAGCAAGTAAGCCCATACACTAGACTGTAACTATGAGACAAAATAAAATGGTTCTCCTTTAAACTCAAGTTTTGAGAGCATTTTGTCTCCGAATTGTAAACTGAATCACACATGATTAAATGGTGCAAACATTTAGATTTGTTAGTAGTTCCAAATGAATCACTCTAGTATTAATTTTGATTTCATCAAAGAGTAGCCTTTTTACTCCCTGAAATTTTAAATAGAATAACAAATAAATACCCCAAATAAAAATCATTTGTTTAAAAAAAAAAAAGTTTATTGAGATATAACTGTTACAAAAGCAGTATTTCTTTATCATGTATCTTTTATGCATGCTGGAAGCCATACATCTATTTTTAATAAATTATACTTAAATCTGCCTGCACACAGACAATGATGGTTAGATTGGGGGTGGGGACATTAGTATTGTGACAGGTGTGTCACAAAAGGCCATATTTTCCTTTGTCTACATCTACAAACTTCCACTTATGTAAATATTTACCGTTTGATAAGAAATATATATTATGGACTGGAGAGATGGCTTAGCAGTTAAGGCGTTTACCTATGAAGCAAAAGGACCCAGGCTTGATTCCCCAGGACCCATGTAAGCCAGATACACAAGGTGGCAGCAAGTGTCTGGAGTTTGTTTACAGTGGCTGAAGGCACTGGTGAACCCATTCTCTCTCCCTCTATTTTTCATCTCTTTCTCTCAAATAAATAAAATAATAAAAATTTTTAAAAGACATATATGTTATAACCAATGTATGACTAAAATACACTTTAATCTGAGAAACTAGTAAACCAAAGTCTATATAAAAATCATCTAGTATTTAATATCTAGTATTGTATATTATAACATGGACTTTAACTTCCATTTGTGTTATCCACATACTCATTTGTTTTGTTTCAAGCATGCTAGATAAATAAAATAAGTTGCTCTTGAGACAACTGAGATGAAATGTATAGTATTTTAAAATTTCTATATTTTAGTCTACAAAATATAATCAGAATACAGGCAATTACTTTATTTAAAAGCATTGTTGGGCTGGAGAGGTGGCTTAGTGGTTAAGCGCTTGCCTGTGAAGCCTAAGGACCCCGGTTTGAGGCTCAATTCTCCAGGATCGCCGAGAGTTTGCCAGATGCCATCCTGAGACATGCATCTGGAGTTCGTTTGCAGTGGCTGGAGGCCCTGGTGTACCCATTCTCTCTCTCTCTCTCTCTCTGCCTCTTTCTCTCTGTGTCTGTCTGTGCTCTCAAGTAAATAAATAAATGATTTAAAAAAAATATTTAAAAAAAAAAAAAAAAAAAAAAAGCATTGTTAGACATGGTGGCACATACTTTATATCAGCACTCAGAAATTTATGTTGAAGAAGGCTTTGTGTTCTGAGGCCATCCTGACATAACTTGCTGTGTCCAGGTCAGCCTGGGTGGAAAAGGTAGAAAATCCAAACAAAACAAAACAAACAAACAAAAAAATCTTTTTTTTTTTTTTTTTACAGCCCAATGTCTTAGGGATTGGTCCTTTAGTGACTAGTAGAGCCATAACAAAATAACTTAGACTCAGCCTTTAGGCCCAGGATGGCTTCAAATTCATGGCAATCCTCCTACCTCTGCCTCCCAAGTGCTGGGATTAAAGGTGTGCACCACTATGCCCAGCAAGGTATCATTCTGCTTTTATTTATTTATTTTTTTGAGGTAGAGTCCAACTCTAGCCCAAGCTAACCTAGAATTCACTATGAAGTCCCAGGCTATCTTAAAATTAACAATGATCCTCCTACTTTGCTTCCCAAGTACTGATATCAAAGCCATGCACCACTGCACCAGGCAAGGTTTCATTCAAAATATGAATTACCATTAAAGGATTATGATATTTCATTTCTTTTGTTCTAAAATATTTTATACTAAATCAATGTACATGATGTCAAGTTAATACCAACACTATATGTGTCAAAAGATATTGACAAGAGAGTGTTGCAAATGCATATCCAATAAACTAGATTGTGTTAAATTCATGGATTTTTAACTGTGGATACAAATAAGAATTCTACATTATGCTAATATTCACTTACATGTAAAATAAATCATTCAAGCCACATTTAAAAAATATATTCCCTAACAAAGTTTGACATGATGGTGTTTTGAATTTTTTTTTTTTTTTTTTGGTTTTTTGAAGTAGGGTCTCGCTCTAGCCCAGGCTGACCTGAAATTCACTACATATTCTCAGGTTGGCCATGAACTCATGGCAATCTTCCTACCTCTGCCTCCCAAGTGCTGGGATGAAAGGCAAGTGCCACCTCATCCAGCTTGAATTTTTCATAGGAGTTTTATCTTCAAACATATAATATGATTTACCTTCTGAAGTAAAATCACCTCCATTTCATTCTACTACACTAGAGATTATTTTATTGAAATATGCTATCATAAATGACTTTCACGATGTTTATTAGATATCTCATAAACCTCTTTTCAGTATTAAAGCACTAATAACTTAAAATGTTTAAATACTATGAGCCTACATAAACCAAGTAAAATATCTGCAGTATTAATTTTCACAGTTAAACAATTCCAATTTGAAATTTCTAACCAATTAACATCATTACCATCCTGACTGGTTTCTTTTAGCTCCCATCCATAATTTAATGGTGGAAATAATTTACATATAAAAGATTGCTGGCATTGAATTGTGACTACATATTCCTTACCACAGGATCATCAGAGCAGGTTTTATTGGCTCATCTGAAAGGTACATTTCCATTACTATTATTTTGAGTTAGAGATCCTCCTAGAGGCATTAATAGAAATGCTCAATCTTTTGACTTACAATATGACATCATCTACCAAACTGTTGGGAGGCACCGATGTCTACCCTGAGTTCCATGTGGCCCACATGCCGCAGAGTGGCACACTTGGAAGGATTGCTACTCTTCGCTAGCTTCCTTGACTCTAGCCCTCGTTTTCCTTGAAGGCCATCAATGACATCATTTCACACTGTCTTCATTCTGCTGCCCATTTCTTCCTCTTAAGAAAGGGTCTTGTGTTATTATTTGGTGCACCAAAGTAGTTAAGGATAGGGATGTGCCTCCATTTCAAAATTATTAATTTGTTTAAACTTGCAAAGTGCCCTCTTTCATGAAAGTCAATACACTCCCACATTCTGGAAGTGGGTATATGGATTTCTTGTGAAAGTACCTGATCTATTCACCATGTACATAGAAGCAAATTTTGTTTGGGGCTTGGCTAGAACATCATAATGCTTTAATGCACTTGGCTATTTCATTATAACATTAAATATATTGCCATTATTCCAATTGATTACTCTTAGCTTGATTATACTTTTTCACATAATTTATTTCTTTCTGATTATTTCAGTGAAATACTAAAATAAATATCATAATCTATCTTAGATCTAGCTGTTATTTTGAATTAGTAGGTGACCTGTAAAACCTGATTGTTGACAACATTTTCATTGTTTTATAATATAAGATGTCAATTTATCTAAGATTGCTTTCTTTTCCCAAGAGAAGGCTTAATTACTCACCTGAGGTTTTTCTTCCTCATTTGAAGCCATGCCTTAGATATACTTTTAGATGATTTCTTCTTGTCATGTGATCCCTGAATTTAATTACATAAAAGAACTCAAGTGTTAATAGTTATTTTTAAAGTATTACTAAAGCACCACACTATATTTAAATTGGTTTAGAGTTACATTATGCATGGGATAATGATTCCTCTAAGCCTGACTAAGCAGTGATACTTTTTCCTAATTCAGATATATTACAGTATAATGAACATTTTCCCAGTTGGGCTACAAAGAATGAAAATTTAAAAGAAAATAGTAGCATAGTACTTCAGAGGAAGGTCAAAGAATTTGAAATGGTTTATCACTAGGCACAATTTTGTGGGCAAGCCACACAAAAAGTAAGGAGGATTTTCTTGGTCCCCATATAAGTCATACACCTACTCTCTTAACTTCCTTTGCTCTATTTCAGGTGTTATCTATAGAATAATATACAAAGGACAGAATATAAAATCGAGGTGTTTTTAAAATGCTCTTCATGGTTCACTGAATGAGAGGGACCAGGAGATGCTGTGTATCAGTATCATTGCTTCTGTTAAGGAGGATAGAGACCAGATAGGACCCAGTCACTCTACTTATTATTGATGCAAAGAATAATTGGATTTAGATTTGTAAAAGTTTCATTGCTGAGAACAAAATTATCCAATGCAGCAAACCCTTTCTTAAGTACAAAACATAATCTAGGGCTGGAGAGATGGCTTAGTGTTTAAATGTTTGCCTTAAACTGCTGTTCGAAGCTTGGCTTGACTCTCCTAGACCCAAGTAAGACAGATGCACGAGGGGACACATGCATCTGGAGTTCGTTTTTAGTGGTTGGAGGCCCTGACATGCCCATTCTCTCTCTCTCTCTCTGCCTGCCTATTTCTGTATCTTTCTCTCTCTCAAAAAAAAAATAATTTAAAGAAACAGGATCTATAATTTCCACAGGTCCTTTCCAGAATTATCCTGGACAACCATCCAAATTAATAAGTGGAAAACTGTATATAGCTTAAAATAAGCAGTTCATTTAAAAGAAAATTTGACTTTATGGCTAGGAACAAATTCAAAGTCTTTATCTCTGAAATAAGAATCCTTGTAATTTTAAGATCTTGAGCTCTATTTAAAGAACAATATCATCCACCAAAACTGATATGATATGTATAAGACATGCTACAACATAATAATTGAAAAAGCTGGTAATACACCGTACTTGTCATTGGTCAGGCCATATATGGAATATTGCATTTATTAGTGGAAATTTATTTTAAAATGAGAGTATAAAAGGTTTCAGGTGCCAAACTGTAAAGGCTAAAGCACTACTAATCCTTCAAAATGAAAATTAATGGGGACTGGGGAGATAAATCAGTTACTAAAATGCTTGCTACATTACTAACTGAGCATGAGGATCCTACATTCAAAAAAGAGGATGTGATGGTGTGTACTATTAAAAGATCTGGAATTAAATCCGGTGCTGAGGAAGTAAAGACAAGAGGATCCCTGGGGCATGCTGGCCAGCCTACCTAGCCAATGACAGACCTTGTCTCAAAATTAAAAAAAAAAAAAAAGGTGACATCAGTTCTGAGGAATTACCCTCAAGATTATCTCCTGGCCTACAAATGTACATGTACATGCACTAGCACACATAATCACAAATATACACACATGCACACACATATACTAACAAAACAAAGCTTCAACATAGCATTCAGAGGATTATTTCTGTTCATAAAACAAATTTGAACAATTAGTTATATATATAGGCTACCTTATGAGAACAGGTAACTATATTAAATTACCATACCATACACCACCCCCCACACACACAAACAAAAACGCAGTGATTCATAAAAATGTTTTGGGCTGGAGAGATGGTTTAGTTAAGGCACTTGCCTGCAAAGCCAAAGGACCCAAGTTCAATTCCCCAGGACTCATGTAAGCCAGAAGCACAAGGTGGCACATGCATCTGGAGTTTGTTTACAGTGGCTGGATGCCCAAATGTCAACATACTCATTTCTCAAAAAATGAATAAAAATTTTAAAAAAATTAAAAAGTAAAAAGCAGTGATTGTACCTTTATTACGAATTTGGAACATAAACTAAGAGAAATATATATACATACATAGCAAAAGGGATACTCATTTCTCAAAAAGTGATAATTTTATTCTTAGCCTTGTGTTATTATATCACAATAATAGTGAGTATAATATCATTTGGTCAATTAAATGATATAATATGTGTAATATCCAATTATATATGTAGAATCCAAAAGAGACTAAAACAAGGTAGAATGGTGATTTCTAGGGACTGGTCATGGTACAATGGGAGCATCTGGGGAGATATTGGTCAAAAATGAAAAGTTTCAGTTGAACAAGATAAATAAATTCTTGCAATCTGTTACCAGCATGGTGATTATAGTTAATATCTGTTGTATACATGTATACTGCTAAGACAGTCCATTTAGAAATGTTCACAACACAAAAACAAAATGGTAACTATGTGAAGCAATCGTTATGCTAAATAGCTTCCTTAATCATTCTAGAATGATATGTATGTCAATCACCACAATGAGCAATACATACTTACTGTATTCATGTATAACAAGGCAGTACAGTGTTGTACTGTACAGAGAGACATTACCTCACTTTAAATCCCTGCCTACCCAATTATGAGCTGCTTCATCATTTTTGAAATGATAACAATACTAGCTATCTTACAGGGAGTCTTGAGGAATAAATGAGTTACTTCATTGTAAAGTACTTTGCTGTTAAGAACTCCATGAGTGCCAATGAATATGAAAGTCTGTTTCTGTCTTATACACAGCATAAGTATAACACTTAATAACTGTTAGCTGCATTATCTCTCCACCTCAGGTTGTTAATTCAGATGATTAATTAATATATTTGTCATGCTATAGAAATGCAGGGAATGGGAGAAGGATGGGCAATTTGAATAAGCAGACTCCTGAATTTCTTTTCAAAACATCCTATGAATCATCACTTTGCAAGAAGTTATACAGAAGTCTTTGCCTAAACCCAATATGTTCTTTATCCATAAACTCACTTTCCCTATGTGTCTAATCTGTGCCCTCCAAATGATGAATGGAGTGATTTAATGTGACTGCTACCATAGGTGTCAATAGATAAGAATTGTGTCATAGGTGCAAAATATATGATGGTTTTCTGTTGTAGCAATTTCAGTATTTAAAGAGGATGTTATAATATTTGCATGCATTTGCATGGAATTGTGCCTAAATCTTGAGAGCTGGCATATGGATGATAATATGATATCACTGCAAGATTTTTTTTTCAAAAATATTCAGTTTTGTATGCCATTTTATGTACCAGTTTGCAAATTATGCATTCTATACCAGTGAGAATCAATTCTCCACATTTGCTTTGGCGTTCACAGGGAATAAAATTCACAGGAAAAGACGTCAACATATTTCACTAGCACAAATCTAAACCAAGATGAATTAGATGCATCTTTTCCTCCAGGCACTGGAGCAAACACTGGCTGTATATTAGTCACAGTACATCTCAAGAGGAAATAACAATTTGTAAATATGTCATGATTTGAGAAAAGGTGGATCTACTATGAGTTTTACAACTGCAATACTGCCTTGTGTATGCAGAAATTTATGAACTGAATACACTGTGCTTTCTGCTTAATTCCTGGTCTTATCAATGCCGTGGATTTGTTCCTATCAATATGAAGTATTGGATGATGAAACTAAGGCAACTGAGCACAAAACAAAATGAACTCACTGAAAAATCCAATTACTATGTTGTGTTCTCTCTATACGAGGTTATTTTAAATAAAGGTGCCATGATTTTCTGCATATAAGTATTTGTTTAGATATATTTTTAGTTCTTTTGGATAAATATTTGGAGCAGCATGGGTGGTTATATAGTCAATATATATTTATTTTTGTTGCCAAACTTTTTCTCAAGATAACTTTAGCATCACCATTAATAATATAAGAAAGTTTTCAATTCACATATTTTTTCACCTCTGAATGTTAACACTCCTTTTAATAATGACCATTCTAAGGAATATAATATAAATAATGCCCCTCCATTAGAGATGTTTTTAAGATTTATTTATTTTCCCAGTTTTGACATTTTGAAAAATGTACACAATGTATTTTGTGTTGATGCAGGATTTGGGGGTTCAGAAGGGGTCTCCCAAATTTATGAACCTTGATTTTGGGTCTTTTTCATTATAACATAAGAATTAATAAAAACAGACTCAAGAATGATAAATTATAATTATTGAGTTTGTTTAGGGAGAAATCATAAATTGTGGGGTTGATTTAGGGGAAATTGTGGTCTAGGAAAAGGCTGGAGCAGAGTCACAAACATGTGAAAGATAGGAAACACACACTCATGTGTAGGTATATGAAGAGGCTGGAGCAGAGCCACAAGCACGTGGAAGATAGGACCTAGGAGCATATGTAGTGTGATTCAGAATAAACATAACACTAGTGTGGAAAGCACAGGATATGTCCTGTGCCTCCCCATGAAAGAAAGTACGTGGTGATGGTTGAAGGAAGAATAGCTGAGGAAAATACCACCATGTTGCTGGGATGAACTTCCAAACCAGACAGAGTTTGAGGAAAAAGGATTTTATTTCAAACTTCTAGATCCAGGGGAAATTTCATCAAATGGCAGAAGAAACCTCTCCCATTCATAAGTCTAAGAAGAGAGAAAATACAAATGGCCAGCTCCACAAACAAACATAGCCAGAGCTCCCTGAAAGATGACTGTTGTAGTTACCTTCTTGTTTCTAAGACAAAGTACCCAAACAAAAGCACATGATGGAAAGAAAGGAATTCATTTCGGGTTTTGGTTTTTATGGGAAAGGAAGATACAGCAGAGGGATGACAGCACTTCTTGCCAAAGCAGCTAACAGAGAATAGCAAGAGGGTAAGCTGAACTCTGGAAGAAGGATCTGGTTTTAATCCCTTTAAGCCTGCCTCCAACAACACATCTTCTCTAGCAAGGTTCCACCTTCCAAATTGCCACCAGGTTGGGAACAAGCATTCAAAACACATGAGTCTATGAGGGACATTTTATTCAAACCTCCACAGCAAGCTTTATTTAAATACTTTTTTTTTTTTTAACTTAGGGCATTGCTGCCGGGCGTGGTGGCGCACACCTTTAATCCCAGCACTCGGGAGGCAGATGTAGGAGGATCACTGTGAGTTCGAGGCCACCTAGAGACTACATAGTGAATTCCAGGTCAGCCTGAGCTAAAAAGTGAGACCCTACCTCGAAAAAAAAAAAAAAAAAAAAAAAAAAAACTTATTTTAATTGGCTAACCAAGCAGTGTATTTCCATATGGTTTATTCACATATTCTTAGTTTTGATTCATCCTCCCATCAACCCTTTCTCTTTCTCATCTCCCTATTTCATATCTACTTAAAATTGTCTATTCTACTATTATTTCCCTCTACTTTTTCATGTCCTTTGTGTTCCATACACCAAAGAAACCTCCTCTCAAATGGTCCCTTTCAAGCTTCCATGCCTTTACAGACACTCTTACAACTACTTGTCAAGCAATTCTTATCCATGATCCACATATGAGAGACAACATGCGGTATTTGTGTTTCTGATCCTGTTACCATCCTCATTATGATCTTTTTCAGTCTTATATATTTTTTCTGCAAATTTCTATGTTTATTTATTTATTTACTTTCAAGGAGAGAGAGGGAGGGAGGGAGAGAGAGAGAGAATGGATTTGCCAGGACCTCTGGCCACTGCAAATGAACTCCAGATGCATGATCACTTTGTGCTTTTGACTTTACATGCGTACTGGGGACACAAACATGGGTAATTATGCTTTGTAGGCAAGTACCTCAACTGCTGAGCAATCTTCCAGTCCTTCAAATTTCTAAATTGTTTTTACAGCTGAATAAAATTCCTTTGTTTATACTTGACACATTTTCATAATGTATCCATCAGTGGCTGAATATCTAAGCAGATTCCATTTCCTACCTCTTGTGAATAAAGAAGCAATAAAATGGATGACTAAGTGTCTGTGAAGCATTGTGTAGAGCCTTCATGGTTTATGCCAAGGAATGAGAGCTAGGTCATAAACCATTTCTACTTTTAGACTTTTGAGAAACCTCCACAATGATTTCCATCATTTCTTTTTCCCTGTATCTCCTTAGGTATAGTTATCCTTGTCTTTCTTCTGTGGTAATCCTTCCAGTTTCCTTTGTTGAACTGTGTTGGTGGAAACTAATTCATATAGCTTGCTTTATCATGGTGTTTTTCTTTCTCCTTCAAATATTACTGATAGTTTTGCTAGGTATAATTGTCTGGGTTAGCCATTGTATTCTTTCATGACTTAAAATACATAATTCAAAGCTATTCCATCTTTCAAAGTCTCTGTTGAAAAGCCAATTGCTATTCTGATGCACCTGTCTTTATATGGGACATGGAATTTATGTTTTGCAGTTGTCAGTATTCTTTGTTGATTACAATGTGATAAAGGGAGTTTCTTTTCTTGTTCTATCCATTTGATGTTCTATATTCTTAGCTGTATGGATTTCTATTTCCCTAGACTTAGGAAAATTTCTGCCATGATTGTATTTAAAATGGTCTCTATTCCTTTAGTATAACATTCTTCTCCTTCTATGCACACAATTCATAGATTTGTTATTTTCATGGTGTTCTGATGATATTTATACTTCATCCATATATTTTTATAAGTTTATCATTTTCCTAGACTAAACATATCAATTCCTCTGCTTTGTCTTCAAGCCCTGATGTTCTGTTCTTCCTGTGATCCATCCTGTTGGTCTGGTATTTTCACATAACTTTTAATTTCACCTACTGTATTTTTCATTTCCACTGTCATCTCAGTGTTTTCTTCACTCTTTCTATCTCTTTATTGAACTGCATTTTCATCTCTTTCATTGATTACCTTACTTGATGCAGCTGATTATTTGTGTTCTCTTAGAATTCTGTTATTTCTTTGCACATATTGATCATCATTCTTTTGAATTCTTTGTGTAGAATTTCATTTAAGTCTCTGTCATTGGGGCATCTCTCTCAGATGAGTAAGTTTTGGAGGAGACATGCTATCTTGACTTTTCAACACCAGATTTGGGTTTCCAGTATTTCAGTTCACTGGAGTCCCTCTGTGGTTCAGAAGTGTGCTCAGAGTGCATGCCACATAGGCTTGGCATGGCTGCAGGTCACAGACCCTGATCTACACATTCATGACATTTTTCCTTCAAATTTCCTCTTTAGTGTGCAGTTTTTTTGTTCCTATTGTGATTTTCTCCTTCACTGCCTAACACTGATGCTGTTTCTAACTTACCATCTCACCCACAATTCCTCATCATGGTATACTTTGAATCCCATAAGCATTAATGAATTGAAAAACTTGATTGATCATTCATCATTATGCCTTCAAACCCTTTGATCATTTTGACTTTTTACTTTCTTAATATTAAACTGTACAAGTTTTCTATGTATTGTGAATACAAGTTATTTATCTAATACATACATTGTGATCATTTTTTTTTCAGTTTATGGGTATCTTGCTTATTTTTTAATGTTTACTTTGCTGAAGTCCTATGCTATTGTTGGATATGGCTTGTTGTACCACAACTCACAGTGATACATGGTCACTAATATAGGGTATTGGGAACTGCAAGCTAGAGCTTTTAAGAGGGTTTAATGTCCTTCTGAAAATGAGTTCTTGTGAAGGTAGGCTTGTGTTCACAGGACTGGGTATTTATAAAGTAAGTAGGGTTGGGGTATGGTTCATAATTAGCATACTTACCTACCATGTACTGCATCTAAATTTCCATTCACAGCATCATTGTAAATAGCAATGTCAATAAAAAATAAAGAGGTTATTTTTTAGCCTGCCCTTCTCTCTCCTTCCCTCTCTGTCTCTTCATCTCTCTTTCTCATTTGCACACAGCCCTTCATTTTCAAATTTCCACCAGGAGTGCCTTATCAGAAGCTATTGTGTAGAATTTTTTGTGAACTGAAATGCTATATCCTGGAGAGAGGCTCCTTTGAAAGTTGCAAATTAAAGCATAGCTCATTTTAACTCTGGAAGTTCCAGGGTCTCATTAAGACTTGAGAAGTAAACAACTCACAAGTTCTAGGAAGTTCCTAAAATTTGTAAGATTCACAAGGCTGGCCCAAGGTTATGCAACATAAAAAGTAAGAACTGCTGAGTGCCTACAAGTCACACAGTGAGCTCCAGGGATGCAGCTTTCATGAGCCATCACCTTTGCTGGGATGGGCAATATGGTGGTGCCTTTGCTGCTTGGAGCCATCTGGTCTCTTGTAAATAACCCATGCTCAGTAAATAAACCCAGTAAACTCACTGGTTTATAAACTACTTGCATGGAATCATTTCTTCAGTCTGTTGGCAGGACCCCATCTGGGGTGAATAGACATCTCCAGACAAAATTAACACAACAAAGGCCTAACAGATGACAACAGCCTCTCAGCCTCCTCTATCATAAGCCCAAATAAAAATGTTCTTTATACATTACTTATTCAAGAGTTTTGTTATAGCACCATAAGATAGACAAAAAGATCGATTATATTATATTCTGTATTTTTATAGAATTTTGGTATCTAGCTAAGAAAATTTTGCTTATTTCAAGATCATACACATAGTTTCTAATGTCAAACCACAGAAGTTTTATAACTTTACCTTTTATGTTTGGGCATTTAACCCATTTTGATTCAATGTTCATATATTTCTTGGTAGTAAGTTTGGTGCATTGAATTTTCAAAAGAATATACTATTTATTCAAAACAATTTGTTAAATACTCTCTTTTATCATTGAATAGATTTATTGCTTTTGGTGTAAATCAATTGAACACACACACATATGTTATATATAGTTGTGCTACGTATTGATATGTTATATATACCTATATTTTTGAGAAGAACTATATTGCTCAATAGATAATATGTATCTATATATACATATATAGTATGAATCTAATTTAATTGTTTAATTTCTTTTCTCAATGCCTGTTGAGAAAATATATATATAATTATATACATATATAATATAATATATATATATATATGTTTATAGTGATTTAATAATTCAAAAATATTTCTTATTGCCAGCAACAATGAAACTCAGCAAGTAGCAAATAACAACACAAAATTTACAATGTTTATAGTCAATAATGTGTGACCAGGCATGCAAAAAAAAGAGATAAATCCATAACTAATTAAATTTGAAGTGACATCAAATGTCTAATATTAGTGTACTCCTTATGACCAAAATGATAGGAGAAAAAAAAAGAGCATGGTAAATTGATAAATAAGCGATCCAAAAAAAAAAAAAAAAAAAAAAAAAAAGCAGGATAGCTACATCTGAAAATACAATGTTATTAATGAAAACTAGCAGGTGTAATTCGCCACAGATTGAATGGTACAGAAGAGATTACTGGTCTGGAGTAGAAAAAAATCTGAAGTATCCATATTGAAACACAGAAATATACACAAATATCAAAGGAATGAGAAGAGTATGTGAGGATGTAACTACTGACTAACGCTGTGTAAATAGAGATTCAGAAGGGAGGAATTAACAGAGGGGTCAGAGGAATACAAAGAAAATATATGAAGACTTAGTAGTTTAAATGTTTACAAATTTGACATAGCAGAAACTAGCTCAGCATACATTAAATGGAAGTCTAATAAAAAAAAATAATGACACAATAGTAGGAATGCCAAAGACCAATAAAATGGACACATATATATATAGAAAAATTATGATAAATGTAAGCGCACTGTCAGAAGTTTTTAGTGCAAACTTGAAAACAACTGAGAAGTTTTTATCACTTAATGAAAGAAGGCCTGAAGGCCAAGAAATTTTTATTTAATGAAAATATATTGCAATGGTTAAAGCCAACGAATATATATTTTCAGATACACCAAGCTTTATGTATTTTCTATTCATCAGAACTAAACTATAGCAACATGCTCTGGAACCTTGCCCCCCAGCAGTTAATCTAACATACATGAAGTCTGAAAGGGAGTTCCTCACCAGTAGGAATGGAATGGCAGTTCTAAACTTGCAAATACATATAAGGATGATGAGCATCTACAATTATAAATTTGGAGTATGTATAAAGCAAAGTTTAGCCTCTTTTAAAGGTGACTGAGCATCTAGTCACAGAAATATGTCGGCATAGCCTCCATTCCTTGACAGAAATGCCTCTCTTGGTTCTTCTCAATAAGGAAGTCTCCTTCAAAGAGAAACCTCAAGGAAGAAGCTGAAATGCCTGGTTTGACTCATCCACACATTAAGTATAGAGTCACTCTCTTCACTCCTAGTCTTTGGGTGTGAATCACAAAGTCCATACTTCAGGTAATAAAAATCACTAGAAGTGGAGAATGTCAAATAATTTGGGGGCATATTTTTAAATCACATAGCTATGTGTGTATTTGCCAGATGAAAACAATGCATTTTGTCACATAATATTCAAAGTCTCCTGTTTTAAACTATATGTTTAAATTATACATAATTTGTTCAAATTATATGTAGATTTCTATATTACTTGTTTTGCTTAACTATTCCTCCTCCTCTCCCCCATCTCTTTCCCACATTCCCACTTAAACCATTCAAGCTGCTTTCCATACTCCTCATCTCTACTTTCCATTACATACCACACATCATTTTTCAAATTTTATTTTATATATAACAGGTTACCCTTCTGTCCCCTGGCTCTGGTCCCCACCACCCTGAGGACCCTCCTCCACTGTATCATGGTTTCTACTGTGAGACATGAAGGCCTCATTTAGTCCCTGTGGGATCAGGGGGCGGGGGGCAGAGGGTCCATGTCTCATGTATTCCTACCCACTCCATGGCTCTTACATTCTTTCTGTCCCCTCTTCCACAATGTTCCCTGAGCCATGGTAGGCCTGTTTGCAGTCTGATTTAGAGTGGAGTTCTCTGTAGGCTCTGGATTTCTGCTTAGATAGGTTGTGATTTATCACCATGCCTATCACCATCATCCTAGAGCTGGTCATCAGTTTAACAGTAAGTGGAGTATGTCATGGCTTCCTCCACCGTTTCTCCCTGGACTCTGAAAATGTGATAGAGGTGGCATATTTCATGAAACGCAGTTGGCTATCTTCTTGTCTTAATAATGGATCTCAGTTTTCCTCCATTTTCTCTGCCATCTGTAAAATAAAACAGATTGACCATTCAAGAGTGAGAGCAGCTTAGGTTAAAGGTAGTATGAAAAGTTATTAGAAAACATTTTTAAAAGATAAGAAAATAGGAATTATTTCCATAAAACCATCATTCTAACTAGCATTCTATAAGATCTAACCACCAATAAAGGGCGAAGGGAGACAGTCCATTCAGAAGGTGGAAAAAGCTGAACCTTAAAACCATGGGCTCTGGTTATCCCCTCAGTGAGGTGTTGGCCAAAGAGACCCATGAGGTTCCCAAACCAATGTAGGCCATTATGAAAACACTTGATTACCTGCCAGAGCTAAGACCCTATTGCTGAAGACACCATAGGCTGTTGTCACAGGACATCTGAACACCATGCTATAATAGAAAGGGAAACTAGCACTCCCCCCACCACCCACAGTTAGCCCTCATAGTGCTGATGAGCCCTATGATAGTCACTGTTGAACAATGGTCACCTACAGTTGAATAAGCAGGGAACCCTATAGACTATGAAATCAACCAGCTGGTCAACAAGGTCCCCTTATTACGAAAAGAAACTATTTTAGTTTGAAATACTATGCATTACTCATTGATCACCTACACATAGTTTGACTGCCAGTCCATTAGCCCTTAGCTCAGTCCTTATGCCCAGGTGCTCATGTGGCCACTGAACATAGGAAGTGACACCTTCTTCATGGCATCACAGAACTATTGATTTTCCATATACATTTGCATCTTTCTTGGAGAATTATTATGCTATTTCAGGGCATACAGTGATATGCTCATAAACAGAAACATAGCCTTGCCTGGTGGCACATACCTTTAATCCCAGCACTTGGGAGGTGGGAGGCTGAGGTAGGAGGATCACTGTGAGTTCAAGGCCTGACACTACATACTGAAATGACTTCCAGGTCAGTCTTGGCTAGAGTGAGACCCAACCTTGAAAAACAAAACAAAACAAAAAAGAAACATAAATAATAAATGATGGTGAGCAATCATTGATCTTCTCTGCACTTCTAGGTAGACACTATTCAAATAAAGTCTAATTGAGGACAAAAATATGAAACTTAATGTTATATTATTGGAGTTAGGATCCTAAGTCCGCCACTGTGGAGCTGTAGGACCTAAGAAAGTTACTGAAAGTTCTTATTTTTCCAACTTCCTTATGTAAGAAACTGAGGTTGACAATTCCTGTCTCATAGGGTTATTATGAGTGTCAAGTGAACTAAAATATAAAAGGTATTTTATTTATTTATATTTACATAGATATGAACAATCATAAATTTGAAAGTATTCACACCTATGAACTTGCATAAATGTGTATTTACTTACCAGTGTTTATATGCAGCCATGGATATGTTCTGAATCTGTGGTTATTGATATTCATTGTTCTGGTCATAAAGAGTCTTTCTGAAGAACGAAATCAAATCCAAGAAATGATAGTTTAAGGTGGTACTAAATTCTGGTTTGAGTCTCTGAATCTAGCTGTGTATAAATCCATATATGGATTTTGATGTTTATTGAGACAATAAATTCCCTTGTTTTTTTGCCCAAATTTACCTCATACTTGTATTTGAAAAGGTTATAAGAAATGCTGTATTTCACCCTGAGAGCACTGTGCTTAGTCCAGAGTAAGTTGCCTCTTGACAGCTGTACAGATAATTTTAATGGCAAGAAAATGGAAAATAATCAGGATTCAAGTGCCCAGGCAGGTCAAATGGAAGGGACGTATTGGTTAGGAATTCTCTTTGATGGATCATTGCTTCAAAAGATTACCTTCTTTGCCTTAAAACAGGAAGTTCATATGAAGTGAGGTATGACCCAACAAAACAATGGGAAAATATCCATCAAAGAAATAGAATTCCAAAAGTGATACTTAAGAGTGTGGTGCCAAGAGGTTTTGGAGATTGGTGTTAGGAAATTATAAGGATCATTACCTTCTTTGAAGTGCTGTGCAGATATTGTATGGAGATTTAGTTTAAACATTTCAATATTCTCTAATAAGCCATACAGAACCAGTGCTTTCCCTACCAACTTATTATAAAGTGGATTTTGGCTTTATGCTGCAATGTTCCTAAGGTAAGTTAGTTGAATACAAAGAAATTTGATTGAATATATTAATCTGACGAAGACACTTATTGGTTATTTAAGATAAGATGAATTAAAACTTGCTAGAAATATATAGTTAATTACCATTTGAAATTGTGTATGAATTTGTTTATGTAACTATGTATACATATGTAAACATACAACAGTATGTATATATTCTTTTAAAAAAACTTTAACTTAATTTAATTTATTTATTTATTTGAGAGAGAGAAAGAGGCAGAGAGAGAGAGAGAGAATGGGCACACCAGGGCCTCCAGCCACTGCAAATGAACTCCAGATGCATGCACCCCCCTTGTGCATCTGGCTTACATGGGTCCTGGAGAGTCGAACTGGGATCCTTTTGCTTCGCAGGAAAATGCCTTAACTGCTAAGCCATCTCCCCAGCTCCTGTATATATTCTTAAACAAAGGATTTTTCTGACACATACTCCATTTCTTCCTATATATTATTTTTAAAAGTTCTATGGCATTATCATTTACTATTTAAGATAATCCATCGTGAAAAAAAGGATCGGAAACCAATTTAATAATCTCCTTAGTTACTAGAAAAAGGATTATTCACTTCTTGGGACTCAATAAAGAATTAAAATATTTTTTTAAACAACAAATTATATGTCAACAGAAAAAGTCCCCAAAAATGCTATATTTGTATGGTGAAAACATTTATAAAATCAATTGCCATAATATCAATATCAATTCTTATTAAATTTTCTAAGTAGACTTTGAGAAATGGTTACTGGTGCTAATAATGACATAGCATCAATAATAAAAAACTAAAGTGAAATTAGACTGCTTTGTAGGGCCAATAAGGAGTGTTTGAGTCCATTACATTTTACTTAATTAAGTCACATGCAAATATCACCCAAATCAATCATTGATAATGAAATGCAAAATGCTCTACATATCAAAAGTTAGGGATGTTTCAGACAAGGCAAAGGTATTTTAATATATGCTAAGCATGTAATTCATTATTTATTTTTTTCATTGATGTTCATCTCATATTGACAAAACTCATGCCACAGTCTCATCAACATTAACAGTTGAAAACACCCAATTGCATATCATTAGCAATTCATTGTGAAAATGTAAAATTTGAGTTTCTAGATGTGTCTGGTGTTGCACTCTCCTATTGCTGTGGACATGATGTTAATGTTGAAATATAGCAAAACTGTAAATTGGAATTGTTTATTTTCACTGCTTTGCTTTACAATACTCTAATTATTCTGTGTGTGCCATGGGCAATGTTTTGGAGTTTTTAGCCACAGAAGTTAACAGGCTTAGTTTGGCCATAAACATAGATTTTGCCATTTCAAAAATATTATCTAGAAAAAGGATTTAAAGGTGGGAATAAAATAACTGTTTTCTGAGCTTACAAAGGGCACATCCTGCAGAGGAGAACTGGATGCACCCACAGAGAAAACTGACTGGCTTTCATGCCACATGCTAATATCACAGATTCCACTGCTGTGTTTTCACAGTACACGTAGTCCACACTCTGGGCCTCATGTGGAGCCTCACACCTGGTAGTAGGAAGAAGATCCTGAACTAGATGGTAAACTACCTTGCTCATAGCACTTGCTCTGTGGGGAAGCTGTGCTCATTTTAAGCTCCACTGTGGATGAAAAGACAAACCAATAACCTGTGGGAAGTCAGAACACACACACAAAATTAACCTTGATAGGCCAATAATGGAGAAACCAATCAAAACACAGCATATTAGCCAGTACACTAACTTTGATTGATTCACTGGGTTCTTCTCTAACAAGGCATTTATGGTCCTTGTTAAACTAACTGGCTTATTTTCTTTCCTCTAAACTTACATACTTACAGAGCTAGTGTGTTTTAAAATTGTATAAGGTTTTATATAATACTTGAGTTTTCTTCAGTTTCTCACAATGATTTTATCTTTAACAAATGATTCTCATTATTGTTAATATTATTTTCTTAATTGCTAGTATAAAGAGCAATCTCAGTGTTTCCCACCATAACCATTTTCTTCTTGGATATATCAATTACACTAATTGTACAATTTTTTCTTGATTTTCACATTTATGAAGTTCTTTTACATTATGGAATTCTTTTATCTAACTTAAACTGCCCCATTACATTCCTTTTCTTGAGCCCAGTGGAAAAACACAATAGCTACTTGCTTTTCAGTGTAGTGACATTAAGAATGGAATCTTTAGAGAGCTACTCACACGTGACAATTGACATTTTAAATTAGGAAAACAAGATATATTGGAATTCCATTGTTTTATTTTGTTTAATTTCTAAATAATTTCAAGAAAATTATTTTCTTAAATTATATTTTGAAACATCAGTAACACAATCATTTTTATTGCTCAGACATTATTGCAAATTATTTATTTTAAAATAATTGAACTCCTCTCTTTTAAAAAAAAAATCATTAGTTATTTCGTTTATTTCTCTGACCACTTATCAACTGAGTAGACTGTTTGGATTTGAGTTTTGATTGGAAACCCAGCACACCTAGCTCAAGTAGGGATTCCTAACAAAATATTATGCCGTCAAGAAGGGGAAGGCTGTGCCTCTTTTTCATAAGGTTTGGAATTTTTTTCTTCCATAACTTTTGAAGATATTTTCTATGCCTTTGAGCCTTCTCCATGGAGAAAGCAATAGACACTGTGGGGACTTAATACTCATTAAAGCAGAAAATAAGAGGCTGCCAATACCTCATACTAATGGAGACTTCTAACATGTCCTCCAAGGCACAAGGAACATTGTGGAAGAAAGGGTAAAAAGAATATAGAAGGGCTGGAGAGATGGCTTAGCAGTTAAGGCGCTTGCCTGCTAAGCCTAAGAATGCTGGTTCCAATGTCCAGCGGTTCCAATCTCCAGGTCCCATGTTTAGCCAGATGCAAAGTGAGGCAAGGGCGCAATGCCGCACTTGACCACAAGGGGGCACACGCATCTAGAGTTTGTTCACAGCAGCTGAGAGACTGCTGGCGCACCCATTTCTGTCTCCCTCTCTGTCTATCTCTCTCTCCAAAAATAAATAAAAAAATAATAATAAAAACGAATATAGAAGCCAAAGGGTTTGAAGGGGTTCTGTGAGACACTGTCCTCCCCACAGGAACCTACTGGTGTATTCATGGCCACATCAAGAACTGGCAAGCAGGAGTGCACAAACTAAGGAGCTTCATCGCAGCATAGGAGACAACTCTGTCCAACAGCAGCCTATCTGCCAGCTAGCTATGATAGTGCTCAGAATACAAAGAGAACTTTAAAAGGCAAATACTAAAGTAAAAATAACCCAAGCAATAAATTGCAATATGAACATGAGTGGATGCTTTTCAAATGCTAAATTATAAATGCCCAACAGATACATGGCATCCTTGGTCATTCAGGGAAAAGCAAAGCAAAACCACTGCAGTTTTGTCAATGCCAGTCAGGTTATCATGAAGAAAACAATAACAAATGCTGGCAAAGATACAGGGAAAATGAAACGTTTAACACGGCAAGTGCAAATATCAACTAGTGCAGCCAATAGAGAACCTGGTATGGAGATACTTTAAATCCTAAACGTAAAACTACTATAGTCCTAGATATATACCAGAAGGAATGTAGGTCAGCATAAAAACAAAATCTACTTATCCATGCCTCCGTTGTTCACAACAGTCAAGGCTAGAGGTCTTCATCAACTTGGAGAAAGAAGATAAGGTATATATGTACATTGAAGTATTAATAAGCCATAAAGAAGAAAAAATTGTGCTTTTATGAAAATGGATATTAAAGAAAAATCCAGACCAGAAAAATACTCTTTATAAAATTCTTTATTTTTTTTATCACAGAAAGTGAGAATTGTCATGCCAGGGACTTCAGCCACTATAATCAAACTCCAGACACATAAGTATGTGCAATCTTGCACACTCACATCACATTGTACGTCTGCTTATGTGGGATGTGAAGAGTTGAATATGAGTCCTCAGACTTCGCAGGCAAGCACTTTAACCACTAAGATATCTCCCCAGCCCTCGTATCTTTTGATATGTAAGAACTACATGTTACAAAAAGAACTGAAAGTAGAAGGGGACTGTGTAAGAAAGAGACTGGCAAGAAATAAGGGCTTAAGACAAGGTAATGGGAGGGGTAGTGAATCCCATTATTTTGCACAATTAATATAATAAAAAAAAAATAAAGAAAATAATTATGATTCCAAAATAACCAATGTGAAGAAATACTGGGCTTTAAAGAAGAAAATAAATATTTTTTACCCTAGTCACAAAAAAATGAATTGATCTGAAAAAAATCATCATCAGTAATATTTTGCCTCATAGAAAATGGAATAATGTGTTTAAGGTATGTATGGGGGAGGAGCTGTAGAGATGGGTAATTGAGCCTGGTGCCCACCCAAGCAGTTTAGATCCTCAGCACCCACATCAAATGTCAGGTGTGCCTGTGTGCAATCCCACCTAGTGCTTGGGAGGCAGAGACCATGGGATCCATGAAACTTGATGGCTTGCTTGGCTAGCCAAGATTAGGTGGCACTCTGTTTCAAAAATTATGGAGTGGCTGTAGAGATGGCTCACTGGTTGAGGTACTTGTCTGTAAATACTAAAGACCAGAGTTTGATTTCCCAGTAAAGCCATGTTTGAAGCACTTGCCTATAAACACTAATGACCAGAGTTTGATTTCCACATAAAGCCAGATGCACAAACTGGTGCATACACCTTGAGTTTGTTAGCAGCAGTTAGAGCCCCTAGTGCATCCATTCTCTCTGTCTCACCTGGGTATAGTAGCACATGCCATCAGTCCCAGCACTTCAATCAGGAGGCTGAGGTAGAAAGATCTCTGTGAGGCCAGCGTGAGACTATATAATGAATTCTAGTTCAGCTTAGGCTAGAGCAAGACCTTATCTCAAAAAACCAAAGACAGAAACAAAAAGTAAGCATATATGCATATATATATATATATATATATATATATATATATATATATATATATATATATATATAAAGTGGAGAGTGATAGATGAAAACAGTCCATATTGACTTTTGTCCTCCACAAGCACACACTAGCACACACATTCATCTTCATCTACACAGACATGCATACACACTGTAATGCACTACACACACACGACACACATACAAGTGCAATAAAAATTTCAAAGATGGGGCTGGAGAGATGGCTTAGGGGTTAAGGCGCCTGCCTGCTAAGCCCAAGAACCCGGTTCCAATCTCCAGGTCCCACGTTTAGCCAGATGTAAAGTGACGCAAGGGTGCAATGCCACACTTGCCCACAAAGGGGCACACGCATCTGGATTTTTTTCACGGCAGCTGAGAGACTGCTGGTGCGCCCATTCTCTATCTGTCTCCCTCTCCCTCTCTGTCTGTCTCTCTCTATGTCTCTCTCCAGAAATAAATAAAAAATTTAAAAAATTTTTAAAAATAAAAATAAAAAAAATTTCAAAGATGTGCAAGGGAAAATATTTTAATCTATAAAAATAATTTCAATTATAAAAGTCCGACACAAGAAGGAGTGCTGGAAAACGTTGTCATTTGGATGTACCAAGGATATTGCACCATGATCTCACAAGAGTCAAGGTTGCTTGCCCAAGACCTGCACAAGACTGGGCCAGTCACCTTCTCTTATGGATGGTGAAGGGATCATGAAGCTCTGTCTCTCCCCAAGGAGTTATTGGTAGTTAACACTTGCTATGGTAGGAGGACACATTTTGCCAGTGGTATAATCCATTGGTAAATTGTTAATATTCTGGTAAATAATTCCTCATCCATGCTCATGCTAACAACCTTGATTAAACTCAGTGAATCATAAAATAATAAGATCTCAAAGTAGAAGTGGGACTAATTGAGAAGGGATCACTTCCTAAGAAATTTACTAGAGAATGATATGTAATAACTAAAATGACTAGTGCTGTGTGTGGTGGCACATACCTTTAATCCCAGCACTTGGGAGGCAGAGGTAGGAAGATTGCAGAGAGTTCAAGGCCACCTTGAGACTCCATGGTGAATTCCAGATCAACCTGGACTTAAGCAAGACCCTACACAAATAAATAAATAAATAAATAAATAAATAAATAAATAAATAAATAAATAAATAAATAAAATAAAATAAAATAAAATAAAATAAAATAAAATAAAATAAAATAAAATAAAACAACTAGTAAACATCACTGTAAGAACTGGTGGTGAGCATTATAGCCAAAATGGATGAGAGGTGGTAGTGGAGAGTGCTGTTTGAATGACCTTGTACTCTGATATTTTTCAGTGATGATTTAAATGGAAGCATTTTCATCTTAAAAAATTCAAATGTTCTTATTAATTCTACAAAAGTGTTAATATTAATGGTGTTATTCTAAGCATCAAATGCTGGATAACATAAATGAGAAATTATCATTGACCATCATTTGTGATCTTGAATGAGAATTTTTTTAGAATGGAAGACAAATTTTAATTTTTAAAATAAATTTTAATTAATCCTTAAAATAAATTTTAATTAATACAATTATTTAAAATTTTAAATTAATTAATTTAATTAATATGGAAGTGACTAAATTATAAAACTGAAACACTATACTTGAATAGGACTTATCAATATAAATCCATGTTATTGTGGAGCATGTTCATACTATATTTTATTGGCCACACTGTTATTGAATGACCAGTTGAAGTTAATATTCCAAAATCCTATGTTATGGTCACAAATAATCATGGAGCTGACATGAAGCTTAGTGGGATGTTGTCTGATTCCAGGACAGTGCAGGAGATATTTTAAAAGAAATTAAAATATCTCTTTTTCAGACAACAAAGAACCCTGTATCTGGATCATTGCAGTCACATTGAAATTACTTACAAGACAAGCAAAAGAAACTCCAGGACCTCCTAATAGAAAAGACACTAGTTATAATATATTTAAACACTATTTGGTTATTTCTAAAAAGGGGTATAAGACACTATCTTATTATATATGGACTTATAAAACTAATGTGTTAATGGCAACTTTCTAATATGAATTTCCTTCTAGAATTTAGGAATGTAGTGTAGCACGTTATAACCCCCAATGACTTATGGCTCTGTGCTTAAGGACCAATCTGATAATACTACATGAAGAAACACAGTCATGAAGATGCTATCTACAAAGTCCATACCACAGATACTGATGAGTTCCCAGACTTTTCAACCAATTATGAAGGCTTAAAAGACAGACATAATTTAGTATAACTGAACTGCGTTATGTAAATGTCCTCAAATGGATGTAACTTTTTGTCTTTGTGGTACTAGGAATCAAACAAACACAGGGACTTTAATGTTGTAGCAAATGCTCTTCTACCAAGCCAAATCCACAGCTCTGTGAAGGCAACATTTTAAGGAAAATCCAGGAAGAGAAAACTGAAATAGGTTGAATAGCAATTCGTTTTAGAAGAGTGTAGGAGGAAGAAAATGATTTCAGAGTTGTGGACAGGCCTGTGGTGCTAGCATGGCAGGCTGAGAACTTTGAATTGCTGTCCCAAGCTTGTCCACTTTTAAACAGCTCATAGGTGTAGGCTTGCTTGTGCTATCACAGAATCCCATTCTCTATTACAAATATAAAAATGAAAACCACTAATTTGTCTTTTATCAAACATTCACATTAAAAGTATGCCTCTTCATCTTCAAAGTACATAATTTTAACTCTAAAGTACTCTTATTTAAATCTCTGTGGCACAGGGTTCCATCCAGTCTTACAAACCAAACATCACAAATTAATTGTAGGTAACTTGTTCGTTCATGTAATATTCAATACGGTCATTCTCCTTTCACAAGTTTCCCACACTTATCTCCCTTTCTTATCAAACCAGCCATCAAGGTTTTTTCAAAGTTTTATTGCTTCTTTCCTGTAGAATAGAAATTACCTGCTTTACAATCAGGACATTCTGATTCTCTTCTCTGTCATCCTTCATAATGCCATCAAAGCGATATTTCAAAAATTAGCATTTGAGATATTATAATTCCTGACTAGGATGACAACTTAAGGAAATTAGATGTAGGAGTTGGTTTTACTTTCTTACCTTAGAATTTAAAGGCATGAGTACATTTTTGCAAACTTTCAATTAGTTCTATTTGAAAGCAAGTTTGATTCCTTCATTCAGTGAAATAATAGAACTAATTAGATAAGCCAAGCATTCTAAAAAGATCCTGATGTTTCAAAGAAAATTGAATGATATTCCTTGAGCCATAGAAATAGGCCAAGATTGAAGCTTTCCATGCATGTGTTAGCTTAGAAACTGACCATCTAATTAAGCCACCAGCACTATCTTCATTGGAACTATCTCCTACAGGGACATTTCAATCTGAAAAATGCTCGAAGGGTCTGACACTCTCATTTCAGAAATAATGACATTTAGACAGAGAATGTGTGGGTGTTACTCAAATTCCTAACACTGGAGATGACAGACAAGAGAAGAAATTAAGTCCCTCGCTCCCCTACCTGCCAGTCTTTTCTTGCAGATATCAGTAGAACAGAAGCATCATTCAAGAAACCAGGGCTTCCAGAGTAACTAAAGTTTCTTTTGCCCACAGGTGCCTGACCACACTTTGGAATGATGTGTAAGGGAAGAGGATGGGGCATTTCTTGGTTTAGTTCAACCCTAGCCCTGATTTTGATATACTTTAGAACTGCCAGAGGTTTCTGTTAGCCAATGATTTCTTTTTCAACAGGTAAACATGTAGCAGAGTCAGTTACCAAAGGATCAGAAACAAATTCAGATCATGGATCACATAAAGACTTAGCAAAATCTGTCCTAAGAAAACAAATTTTGAAATTTATAATACAGAGTAGGTTCATACCAAAGAATAAAATATAAATAAAAGCCATGATGATCAAGATAAATTTGAAGAAAAGGAAATCTGAGTCCCTTAATTTTGTGTGCATGACATTGAGAAATGACCTAAAGACACTGATGCAAGTGAAATCTATAATAAACAGCTACACATCAAGTACTAGTGGTATGGACCAAATCAAGAGGTAAAAATAAAGTTCATAGTATTAAATGGGAACTTTGAGTATAGCTACCTTAAAATTTTTATCAAAGAAAATATTCTTCTTGAACTATGTGGTAAATATATGCATGCATATCAAAACCAAATGGGTAAATTAAGCATGAAGAAAAAAGAATAATTTATAATCCTTACTCTATATTCCATATTTAATATCTGATATAAAAGTAAAAATAATCAAAAGAGGGATAATTTTATCAGATAACTCCTTTTGTGCAATAACATATTGACATATAATCACTTCTTCCATTTAGTTTTATTTATTTTCTGATTAAAATTTGCATACCTAAACAGGCCATAATGCTAAATCTTATCCTTTTTCAGTACACACACACACACACACACACACACACACACACACATAAAGTTATCTAACCAAATTTAATTATGCCTTTTGTCATATATAGGAATGGTGAAAATTAAATGAAAACTCTATAAGCAATTGAGTTATTTTTCTTTAATCCACTTTTTGAGTTCTGAAGGGTAGTTTGTTCACACTCTACTATGTCTGAAAAACTCCATTCTTTATTAGTCACAACAGGTACGAATACAGTGCTGTTACATTTGGGGAGTTTAAGAGGCATTGTTTACAAAACTGTTCTTTCCCTTTGTTACTAATATCATAGTGTCTAGATTATCAAAGGAACTAAAAAGAAGCTGACAATCTTAGCAATGTAATTACTTTCATTGTCATTTCAATAAGGAATTTATCCAGTCATCTGGATTGGAGCAATTCATGTGGCTCTAGCTATAAAATAGGAAACTTTTGTTCTCCTAAGAAATAAATTGAGGGGCTCATCCATCATGTCTCTAATCACTTCTCTTCTCTTAGAGTTCTTGGAGCACTGCATCTTCAGCAATGCTTGAGAAGCTGACAGCCAAGGGTCTTTTGACTTCATTCTTTCCAGAGCACCAGCCCAAATCATCATTTTAAAGATAAACCTTTGTTCATTTGTCACTTTGTTTCTGCAATAATCAAGATATAAAGTAATTATCACACATACCAAAATGTTCCAATTCTCAAAATAAAAACTTCTGATGGGTGTATAAAAGAATATTAATTAGCTTTGTGAGGTTTAAAAACTTTGTTTTGATATAAATTCTGTCTTAATACATAAGAAAACACTGAAGCCTCCAGGTTGATCATGTAAATCATCATTCTTTTGTTTTGCTTTAATTCTTTCTGAAGCACTTTGGCAAAATATGAAAGCAGGCACTGAGAAGATGGCAGTTACAACTGCCAATGAATCTCCTGATATTGGACAAGAAAAGCAGATTATTTATGTGGCATTGCTCTGATGCTTTGAAACTGTAACGTTCAGCTACCTATATACTCATATATTTTCCAATTTTGAGAGTATCTTGATACTTTTTTTTATAATCAAGTATTTTGATACAGAAAAATCAAATTTTAATAAAGACAATAAACTTCTTTTGTTTTTCCCCATTTCCAATTGCTAATTTGAAAAAAAATGATATTCAAAAAGAAATTATGTGTTGAACAATTCTGTGAAAGTATAAATATGAATAATCAGACTCTTGTTAAAATGTGTTTTTAAAAAAATGGAAAACTGCCAAGTATGGTGATGCTCTCCTTTAATCCCAGATCTAGGGAGACTGAGGTAGGAAGATTGCCAAGAGTTTGAGGCCACCTTGAGAATACATAGTGAATTCTGGGTCAACCTCGGTTAGACTAAAACCCTACCTCAAAAAAGAAAAGGGGGCTGGAGAGATGGGTTAGCGGGTAAGGCACCTGCCTCCTAAGCCTAAGAACCCTGGTCCCAATCTCCAGGTCCCACGTTTAGCCAGATGCAAAGGGGTGCAATACCGCACTTGACCACAAGGGGGCAAACACATCTGTATTTCATGTGCAGCAGCTGAGAGGCTGCTGGCCCACCCATCTCTATGTGTCTTCCTCTCCCTCTCTCTCTGTCTCTCTCTCTCTCTCTCTGTCTCTCTCCAAACAAAAGGGGAAAATATATGAAAAAAGTAACTAAGTTTAGTCAACCCACATCTTAGTTATTGTAGTATATAATTTAAGTTTTTCAATCTGTTGACTGTCTGTACAGGTGGAATGACAGACTGTTGTTCCTTTCTCTTCCAAAGCAAGAAACTGTTCAAAATATAGCCAATAATTAGAGTTGTAAACACAATCCATAAGGATTTGGGGGCTAGGGGAAATAAGAGGCTTCTTTGTAAACCTTGACAGATTGGTTTTGTTCTTTCTTTTATCTGTGAGTTATAGAAAGCATTTGGCATTCTCTCATGAAGAATTAATATTTGCCATGATGTTATATATGACAATAGTCATTGGGGGTATTCTCCTTTTGTTGACTGTTCTTTCTACGTATGATCTAGTATATGTATAATAGCTGTAGGCTAATTAATAAATCAAATATCTACAGAGGGATTTTGAGTAAATATCAGGTTAAAGCAAGGTAAGGCATACCTATGATTGAAAACGTGGTTCCATGAGCTGCTTAAATTTTGATCTCCTCTGCTTACCAACAACATGCCACTGGAAAAGTCACACTGTATCTCTGTGCCACAATTTCATCTCTTTAAGGATGTATCAGCAACAATTAAGTAAAGTTTTGATATTTGGAACATTCAAAAGTGAAGAATCTAATATAAATGATGTATGTTAGTTACGATGAACATCTGAGGAATGAATATTAAGTTTAAAGCCAGTTTTTACATAATTATTCCCATTAAATCAATTTCCTATTGCTTTAAAAACATCATTTTGGCATCTTATAGATTTAATTTTTTTCAAATTTTGGAATCTACTTATATTAACGTTTTGAAACTGAAACATAAATACTATTTTGTGTTTCAATTGTTAAGCATATTTTCATGCATTTTATTTTATTTTTTTTTTCAAGCCAGTCTTGCAATAGCTAAAGTGAAAACACTTGGAAAAAGTGTCCCACAAGAACTAACCCTCACAGACTGGTCAGATGTCAGCATGGCTATTCATCTTCATTGACAGAAAAACCAAGGGTTAAGATGGCCATGTGTCTGACAGGCAGGTCTGAGCATACTGTGTCTGAGAAGCAGACACTCAGGAGGGTGATTCACATGGCCTCCACCCTGCACTTTGAACATCTATGCACACAACACATCTTCATTACTGCTGTCATTCATCCCTCAGATAGACACAACCGTAGCAGCAAGGGCATACCTGAGCACTGCTTGTGAAAGGAAGCTTCAATAGAGTGTCACAAGGACCAGCTAAGTGCCATGAATTCTCTCAGGAATGTAGAAAATCACCATTAGGCCTCTTGCTTTTCCTCAAAGGAAAAAAGATGAACCATGCGACATGATTATAAAATTACAAATAATAAATTTAAAGGCAAAAGACATTTCAAATAACCATCTTTGAATATCCTTTGCACAGTCCTTGTATTACAAAAATACTGCAATATAAAGAGGGAATCAGCAGTAGCTGATTGCCAGTACTTACATCAGCATTATAAATCATGAAACAATGTTCAAGTAAATGTGATACCTGTTAATATAATTAGAAGTAAAATATTCACTAGCACATTGACTGGTTTCCTCTTTGTCATTTAAGATGCTATTGGTAAATTTAAATTATATAAAAGTTTGTATGCCTACTTTAAGATGGGGGTATATGTTAAAGTCAAATGACTTTCTTTCCTTGCAAATAAACTCAAGTATTTTTTCTATATTGCCTTACTACCTACTCCCTTGATTCCTACTTCTGGAATATACTGGTTTTCCTTTCAGAGAAGCACGATCATTAGAAAAAAGTGTCTTGTTTTGTTTTTTAAAAAAAGAAAGAAAAAAAAGCAGTAAGAACAGTGATCAGCCTGATCAGCCTGAAATGTGAGCCTGAGGAAAACAGACCTCAGGAAGGAGGAACAATGTAATGGCCGTGTCACCTGCGGTCTGTGTAAGCATACATTGCCGTTTCTCGGGAAGGATGCTGCATCAGAGCAAAAAAACAAACTACCCAGCATCTGAAAGAATAAATTGATGCTGGTTCACTATTTTAACTGATTTAAATACAGTGTCTCTGCAACCTATGCTGTTTGGTGCCTTTTGCAGACTGTAATATTCTCTTCATCACCAACTTTGTGCAATAAGCATCAATTTAAAATTTGTTTTAAATAATTTTTGAGAGATGAACTCCATCAATATATACCAAGCCCTCCAATTAGCACAATACCTTTAAATTATTGGAGGATAGTTCTTCTCATATGCAAAAGCTTGATATTAGTACATCCTCTACTTGTTATCTTTTTGGACAAAACTCAAATGTATTTTCTCAACTTACCTTTCATTTGAAGAGATAAATGAGATATTTGAAACAGAGAGGGAAAATAATTGCATAAAATAATTGCATAAAAAGTGGAAAACATCACCAAACACATGATTTGGCAGTTAGGTTCACATTGCTGCAGAAAATACCCAACCAAGAGCAGCTTGTGGGGAGAAAAGGTTTATTTTGGCTTACAGACTCTAGGGAAAGCTTTGTAATGGCAGTGGAAAACGATGGAATGAGCAGAGGGCAGACATCACCTCCTTGCCAACATCAGGTAGATATCAGCAACAGAAAAATGTGCCAAACCCTGGCAAGGGGAAACTGGCTAAAATACCCATAAGCCCACCCCCAACAATACACTTCCTCCAAAATGCATTAATTCCCAAATCTCCATCAGCTGGGAACCTAACATTCAGAACACCTAAGTTTATGGGGGACACCCATAAATAGAAAAGTGTTCTGCATATACAGATTCTCACTTCCCTAGTTATGATTCCTGAAAGACTTTACCTTTGTGCCAAAAAATTAAAAGTCTGAGAATAGAGAATGTTTTAACAGGTGGTTTTATAATTTTAGAAATAATCATCAAAGAAAGTACATTTATAACATAAATTAATTTAGTAAAAATATTTTGACTCCATTTATGTTCAAGATGTGTTAGAGATGTGACCAACAATAAAATATAAATTGTGCACAAAAGACTCAAAGTACACATTCATGGGGCGAGGGGCACAATTCCACTAAAGCAGTTCATTTGATATTTTCAAGTTTGAGAATGTCATAGTAGTGGTACAAATATTATGACATTATCTGGAGACATGATTCCTTATGTGCACAATAGGAAACAGCTGCTCTTCTTCAAACATTGCATGGGAGAAACTTTTCAAAACAAACAAAGAAGAAGACATCTTCAAAATAAGATGACCACATTTTGGGGTAAATATAGAAGGCTAAGAATAGACTTGGGTAATAAGTCCTGCTACTGAGCTATGGAAACTCAAGCAGTCAGCCACGCTGTACAGGTAAGGAGGCTGTCTCTTCAGCATTAGAGCTACAAGTTTTAAAGCTCTGCTTAGATCCAATGGCTTATGCCTGTTTTCTCTGCTATGGAAAAAAAAAAGCAAAGAAAAAATAAATGTCAACACAACCTATGCTATGATTTTAACAAAAGAATGTGTTATTTGTAAGTGATGAGGTACAGCCATTTGCTCTTGACAAAGAGTCCAACAGTGGCTACCTGTAGTTAGATTTGTGGTTTCATTGCTGTCACCACCAGGCAGAGGTCCTGTCTGGCCAGATTCTAGATGATAACAGACTCCTGTAAATCACTGGCAGTGGCTCCACTTCCTGGGCTGAGTAGGTCACTGACCTGCACCCCATTCTCTCCTGTATATGCCATAGCTAGGCCATAGAATCCAAAGGTTTATGTTGTAATTATCCTACTGAGACATAAATGTAACATGGTATCTTTTTATTTTCATGACCACTGACACTTCCAGTAACATGGTGTATGCTGGGACACTGAGCCACATGTGAGGACTTCATGTAGTACAGCCTTGACCTGCATCAGAGTCTTATCCAAACCTGGGCTTCCAGTCAAACCTCGCAGCACTCTGTGGTATTTAAAATAAGGGACAAATCATTATTTCTCAGTATAAATGCACTAACTTTAGTTCCCCCAAAGCTGGTGAGGTGCTGAGTATCTTCCTTTGGACTGATGGACACAGTCATAGTTCTTTTATTTCACAGTGGATGACTGGTATGCCTCCAATTACTGTACCCTTAAAAACTTTTACCACAATGGCAACAATGTGCAGTCCATTTGTCTAACTAAGGCTTCTGATTATTTGTTGTTTCTTTTATAGCTGGAATGGTTAATGTGACTTGGTCAACATTATTTTTATAGTGATAAAAGAGAAGGTTCTACAGGTTTGAGGAAGCAAATCTGCACACACATGTGCATATACCACTCAAAAAATGAAAAAGTAATGTCTCCTGAGACAGTGCCTGGGGAGCCAGGAGATTGCAGAACTCACAGTCCAGCTATACTGGCACTCATGTGCAGCAGCAAGGGACCCTTCCATCAAAGAAGATGGAAGAAGAGCACAGACACCTTGAGGTTGTCCTCTGACCTCCACAGGTATGCTGTCACACACACACACACACACACACACACACACACACACACACAAATAAAGAAAAAAATATTTTTAAAAATTTAAGAAAAAGATTGAGGAAGGAAGCCAGGTTAGTGAATTCAAGGCCAGTTTAGGCTCTGAACAAACAACTGAGGATTACCCACAAAGTTAACAGACAATTCCACCAATGCTGGTGGCGCACACCTGGAATCCCAACAGTTAGGAAGGTGAAGGAGGAGGATCCCCATGAGTTCAAGGCCAGTCTGGAATGGATTTTAACCTACCTCAAAAATAAAATCATTCAGGCATGGTGGTGTACACCTTTATTCTCGGCACTTGAGAGGCAGAGGTAGGAGGATCACCATGAGCTAGAGGCCACCCTGAGACTACATAGTGAATTCCAGGTCAGCCTGGGATAGAGTGAGACCCTACCTTGAAAAACGAAAACAAACAAACAAACAAAAAAAAAAAAAAAAAAAGAGATAGAGAGATGGATTAGAGGTTAAGGCACTTGCCTGCAAATTCTAAGGACCTAGGTTTCATTCCCCAGTACCATGTAAGCCAGATGCACAAAGTGGTTACATGCATTTGGAGTTGGTTTACACTGGCTAGAGGCCATGGTATGTCCATTCTCTTTCTCTATTTGAATCTCTCTCTCTCTCTCTAATAAGTAAATAAATAAAATATTTTAGCAGGGCATGGTGGCACACGCCTTTAATCCCAGCACTCAGGAGGCAGAGGTAGGAGGATTGCCACGAGTTTGAGGCCACCCTGAGACTACATAGCTAATTCCAGGTCAGCCTGGACCAGAGTGAGACCCTACCTTGAAAAACCAAAAATATAAATAAATAAATAATTAAATAAAATATTTTTATTAAATATGGGCATACTTAGTATGTAACAACACATATTGGTAGCATCCTTTCCCGCATCTCTGCCCCTTTTCTGAAGAGGCCTTCCTCATTGTGGATGCAGGTCAACCCCATCTGGATTTTGGGTCATGCATTGGAGGGGGGTGGAGAGGCAATGTCTCTGTGCAAAATGTCCAAACTTGTGGCTCTAACAGTCTTTGTGTCCCCTCTCCCACAAAATTCCCTGAGCCATGCTGGAAGCATTTTAAGTCTACTTCAGTGATGGGCACGTAGACGCGTAGATGCCCCTGGATCTCTGGTTTGGTAGATGTTGAGTGCCCTCAGTGTCTATCTTCAGATTCCCTAAGAAAGCAGCACTCTCGCTCATTTCCCCAATTCCTCTGTGGTTTCAGCTGGGGCAGGGGTGGAATGCACTCGGTTATTTACCTCCTTAAATCCAGCTCCCATCTGAAAAAGAGAAGCAGATTCTCCAAGAGAGAATGAAGTCAGCACTAGTTAAATGGGATAACTATTATTACTATTATTAATTATCATTATTATGGCTTTTTGAGGTAGGGTTTCACACTAGCCCAAGCTACCCTGGAATTCACTATGTAGGCTCAGGGTGGCCTTGACCTCATGGTGATCCTTCTACCTCTGCCTCCTGAGTGCTGAGATTAAAGGCATGCACCACCACAGCAGGCGTGGATAATCATTATTAGTTTAGAGAGAATTTAAAGGATGTAGACTCCCCTTATAGCCCAAGGTTAGTGGGAGCTTCACAGTAGAAAGCAGAATCATTATCTGGATATGATTCTGTCTTGTTTCCCAGTTCCAGATATGGTTTTCTTTCCACTGAGCAGGACTGTTAGCCAATCCAAGAGCAGTTGGTTACCCACCATGACTATGTGTCACTGTTGTACTTGTGTGAGCATCACGTCAGGTCATCACGTCACTTAGACTTTGAGTTGCATGGACAGATGTTGGACACTTTCCCTCAGTAACTCATGTAGTGCCTTCCAGCACTAGATGGGCTAATTGTTTGGGGACTGGCTCTCTTCTGGATTCCAACCAGGTCTCTCCATGGTCTGTGCCAGTGTATGGAGTCTTCAGCAGTAGGGTCTTACTATTAACCTCTGGTGGGTAATCCAGTGCTCTGACATAAATCTGTCTTGTTCATTTTGGGACAGCTAGTAGGTCTCTCTGAAAAACAGCTCATTGTGGATGTAAACCACATCCTTGTCTTTTTCTTTTTTCTTTTCCCTTGGCACTGGCCTGTAAATAAAATATTTTTAAACCCAGCTGTGGACTACTGTTGCAATAAAATGAAAAGGAATTATTATAATAGACAAAATAATACCAGACAGCATGAGGTTTACACTTCATGTGGATTGTGGTTGAGACAAATTAGCTTTTAAACAATATATATATATATAATTTTTTGAGAGAGAGAAAGAGGGACAGAGAGAGAGAATGGGCACTCCAGGGCCTCCAGTCACTGCAAATGAACTCCAGATGCATGTGCACCCTTGTGCATCTGGCTTATATGGGTCCTATAGAATTGAACCAGGAATTGAACTGGGATCCTTTGACTTTGCAGGCAAATGCCTTAACTGCTAAGCTGTCTCTCCAGCCCTTAAACAATACTGTTATAGAAAGTACAAGGAGCAGATCATCATTCTTCTATTTACTTTAAATTTATCATAGCCCATCACAAGTTTCGCTGTATTTTATAATTAAAACTATAAAAGACTTCAAAATCACATTCAAAACCTTGAAGTTGGCATAATTTTCAGTTTTCAGCTGTTAAGTGAAATCTGAGTATTAATATGTTATCTGTGCTTGGACCGTGTAATCTTTTCTAATTTGCCTTGTTTTACTCCTCAGAATCTAGCTTAATTCCTCCTCTTCATCTTTCCCCTATGTTAAGACAGAGAAGCACTAAACAGTGGAATCTTGTAGGGACCTGCTCATCAGCACCATGAAGCAGAGTTGTACTGGCTATGGAATTCCTAGGCCTTCAGTCACAGCAAATAAGCAGAACATGACAGTGGTAGCCAGCTCTATGGTGATGAGGCTGTTAATATTACCTTCTGGAATATAGGACCCTTGCCTGACAATACAGACCCTACCTTCTCAGGCCCAAGTTTCAAATAATTCTGCCTAATAGCACCTGCTCTTGAGTGCGTAAAGAATGTAGGTGGTGCATCACTAGCTAGGGGGTTCTGGACTCTAGCAGTACAGCCCCAAAAGTTAAAATGCTCCTATAAGGACTCCCAGTAAGCTCATTGTTTCAAGTTGGACTTGGATAAAATCCTTTTCATGGTCTGTCTGGGGTGAGGAGATTAGATGTTTATGCTTTCCAGGAAAAGTCACATGATAGATGTCATTATCATAATACGAAATTTCTTGAATCTTAGAAACTTTATTTATTCTTGACAGCTGTTTTCTCCTACCTCTTATTACATAAATTCTTTAAACCATGATCTTTTAATAATTTAAAAGCATTATTTTATCTCTAAACTAGCAGGTTTTCATAGACTCAATATTCCCAGCAAGACTAAATATTTATTCTTTAATTAAAATGATTAAGAAAATCAGAGCTTTGTGATTTTCCATGTACTAGCATTGTAAGGATGTGTTATCTCTAAATTTTATCTCTTTTCTAATATATACAGTATACAGCTCACACTATTTTATAACCTCAACAAATTGATGCTCTAATTTTAATCTTTAATCAAAAAATGTTTCCTCTGGATATGTAATGTCCTGTGCTCAAAAGTTTCTTATTTACTATCTACCAAATAAGCTGCATGGAGTTTGAATACATAAAGATCACAAAACCACTTTCAATCATTTTATACCTGAAGGCTTTTTATTTTGATTTTAGAAGACTGCTTTTCGAAGAAAATTGTAAGAATGCTATTTCCCTTTATCTCAGCCCATAAAGATTTTATTTGTGAACATTTTCATATATTTATATGCAAATAATCTTTCTTTGATGTTTCACTTTCTGAAGGTGAAGAAAACATGTTTTGCCTCAGGCATTTCAATCCTGTTATGAGTTTAATGGAGACACAATAACTTTTTAAAACATTCTTATAAAGAATTGTGTGGCTAATCCTGTTTCTCTTTATAGATTGCTCATGTAGAAAACCCTTTTCAAATATAGTAGCAAGAATAATCCATTAATCAAAAATTTTGTGAAAATTTTATGACATAGTAGGTCTATTTTTAAAAGGTATATTTAAGTTTTGAGATATATAGATTGATGTGCAAAGACAAAATGTAAAATATGTATGAACATTCTATGCCCAAAACATTTGTTTTATATTTTAATGAAGGGAAAAATTTAAAACTATTTACGATACTTAAAGGCTCACATAGATATCATTGCACATTACCAGTGCACATGTGCACTCAGCAAAGGATACACTTGACAAAGGAAAATACCTGGCTTTTAAGAACTAACTTAAAATCATGATAAAATGGATGTACATTATCCATGAAGTTTTATATAATTTCATAGCAATTTTGAGCTAAGCATTATTTAGTTTAATTTAACATATAAGTAGCACTTTGTTGAAGTTTGTCATTTTCTATTTTTTATTTTATTTATTTATTTATTTATTTATTTATTTATTTTATTTTTATTTATTTATTTATTTATTTTGGCTTTTTGAGGTAGGGTCTCACTCTAGGCCAGGATTACCTGGAATTCACTATGTAATATCAGGGTGGCCTTGAACTCCTACCTCTGCCTCCTGAGTGCTGGGATTAAAGGCGTGCACCACCATGTCCTGCTAAGTTTATCATTTTTAATTTAATTACAATATTATTCAATATATAAGAAAGCTTGAACAGTATATAGATCAAATAAATTTCAGCAAATAGTTAAACTTTTCAAACTAAATAATCATCTATATACTGAGAAAACAAAAGCATTAGAAATCAGTTAGGAAAAGTATGTGTGGAATGAGGAATAACAAGTCAAATACTAGTGGGACATCAATGAAAAGTATGCTTAAGATAAACATATCTTATGTTTAAGAAGGAAGAGAAGACAGAGAAGTAAATTACTCTATAGAATAAAATAACTTATATATGCATGCATAACAAACACACACATATGTTTGTAAAATATGTTTTCACCAAAACATATACATGTATGCAACATATTTTGACCTTGTCTCCCCAGTTACTCTCTTATCCCCTTTCCTCTCCCAGTAGCCACCCATTAGCATCTATTAGGTAGTCAGGGAGGACTGGGTTCTTGTGTATCTTCCTCCACTGTAACGCCAGGTTCAATCCAGTCCTAGAAATCCCAGTTGCTGTGAGTGGTTGAGTGTAACAGCCATGCTACATCTAGATGATAGCATTTCATAGCTCTCCTCCACATTCTTTTATTCTTACATTCTTTCATCTTCTTCCACTAGTTTTTCTGTTTTCTGACCATCAAATTGTTTGATCTCCTTGAGTCTTTTATTTAAATCACACACTTATTTGTAGTTATAAATTTATCTATCCTATTAACAATTAGAATTGATTTATCTTTATTATGCAAGTTAAGCCATAAAATGAATATCAAATCTGTATCTTAATATTTGTAGATAATTTATTTTAATTTTTGCTTCACATAAATGCACACTTTAATCACTATAAGATATATACAATGTGTTTACATGTAGCATGTTTTGTGCATGAAGTATTTTGTGAGTAATGTGCCTTGTATAAGTCAGTATTGTATTAAACAGGTTTTTCTAAATCATATTATATTATACCTTATTAGAACAAAATTTCATTAAGCCTATCTACAAAAGTGCAATTAGTATCATATTTTTAGCTAGTAATCAAAAAATTTCCAGATGGCAAAAATGTGAATGACAAAAATAGGTAAATTAAAATTAGAACTGTGATAGATTAATTTTTTTTGGTTGTCCTTATGTTGTTGATATTCATGCCAAATCCATGAGCCAACACTCTCAAAGACACAAACAAAGAAGGGCAGATAAGAAAAGGAAAATTCTAAAGTACTTTCAGTGACATTTGTAAACTGAAAATTAAAATAAATATCCACTGTAAAATTGGTTCTCTCTAGGTTTAATTTATCATGGTGTGTCATTAGCTTTAAAAGTCATTCTTTTGGTCTGGGGAAATGGCTTAGCAGTTAAGGCATTTGCCTGCAATGCCAAAGGGCCTCGATTCAATTCCCCAGGATCCATTTGAGCCAGATGCACAAGGAGCACATGCATCTGGATTTCATTTGCAGTGGCTGGAGGCCCTTGTGTGCACATTCTCTCTTTCTCTCTATCTGCTTCCTCCTCTCTCTCTCTCTCTCTCTCTCTCAAATAAATAAATAAATAAATAAAATGTTTTTAAAAAGTCATTTGTTCTGTGTGTTTTAGAAGCATATACTGGATGGCCACCAGAAATCACTTATTAAAACAAGATGCAGACTCACTTTACCTGAGAAAATGACCCCTTCCCTGAATTGTTATAAAGACTTGAGGCATTTTTTTTTTCCTTTGGGTAGTGGGGTGGTGGTGAGGAATTGAGACATTCTTAATTAGAGTAGACCCAGCCAGGCATGATGATGCATGCCTTTAATCCCAGCACTCAGGAGACATAGGTAGGAAGATTGCTGTGAGTTCAAGGCCACCCTGAGACTACACATTGAATTCCAAGTTAGCCTGGGCTAGAGTGAGACTGTATCTTGAAAAACAAACAAACAAACAAAAAGTATAAGTAGACCCAATACTTTTTCTTGTAAATATGAATTCATTAACACTCATGAAACAAAATAGGCAGGAATAAAAAGCATAATTTTCCCAAAGCTGAGGCTAAATTTCTGTTGTTGTCTTTCTTGTCAAAAATTAGTATGTATCAATCGATAAGTTTTTACCCCCATAGGTTTCACTAGCAAGGAGACTGGATTTGGAATAAAACAGTGAAAGCCGACTTTAAATCTGCCCAAATAACCACAGTACACCTTTTATAGTTACATGATTAACAATGACCTGCTGTGAAAAGCCTTGCCTATGTAGGGGAACCCTTTTACCTGAATGAAAACTGCATCAAAAATATCACACGAACTATACATGTGCTAAAACGCATATTGATGGGTATGCTATTCATGGGACATTTGGCTATCCTATGCCTTAGGCTGCTAAAAATTTCACTTCAGTGCCTTCAATAGTATAATAATAATCATTCTATCCAATTTTCCAAACTTGTTTTAAAATGCCTATAAATATAATCCTAAGTGTTGTACAACTAAATATTTTTGAGATAGTCTTGATACGCTAACCTCATCTCTTAGGCAGAACTCCCTCAAGTGTATTAGTAATGAGTACCATTGGGCACCAGGAGGCGCTGCTGTGCACAGCTATTGCGAGCTATGTGAGACAACTGATCAAATGGCGCTCTCCTGTTCTTAGAGTCCAAGTTAATAGCCACAATCCAAACTTTGTTCTCTGCATCTTGAAAATTTAATGTCTGCTACTAAATTTTTACAAGTTCCATTGAGTGTTTGGGGCAGATTGTACAAATAATGGATCTGGATCTGGCAGCATTGAAAGCACTCTTTAAGAAAAGTAACATAAGGGATGGAGAGATGCCTTAGCAGGTAAGGCACATGCCTGTGGAGCCTAAGGACCCTGGTTCGATTCTCCAGGTCCCACATAAGCCAGATGTTCAAGGGGGTGCACACTTCTGGAGTTAATTTGCAGTGGCTAGAAGCCCTGGTGTGCCCATTCTCTCTCTCTTTCCCTCTCTCTGTCTCTAATAAATAAATAAATAAAAATAAAATATTAAAAGAGTTTCGTCCCTTACAAAAGCTTTAGAAAAGAAAAAAAAAAAAGAGAAAAGTAACATAAAATTAATAATACAAAATAGTGTAAAGATTTATACTTTCTAGAAAGGAATAAAGAAATCACAACCAATAATGTACATTTGACATGCTAGTCAATCCCACAGACATCAAAATATCCATAAAAGTATTTACATTAATGATGCAAGATGTCTTTATTTCTCTATTTTAAACTATATTTTAATAGAGTTTTTGCAAGACAACAATTTTGCAATGACTTCTGTAGAGAAGATAAATGTCAGCCTTCTACAACAATTGATTAACACTGGTTTTGTTGTTGTTTTGAAGGTTTACAAAATGATGCTTTAATTTAATAAATTTTTCTCAACATTATGTAAATTTGGAGGATAAATGTCAAGTTTTGAACATCATCTATCAAAAATTGTTTATGCATGCACTATCATATTTTCATGTTTCAAGTTTTCTTATGTATTGACTCATGTTATTACTCCTGGCATTTGCCACTCATTAGGCCCTTCATCTCCTATGTCAGCCAAAATGATGCACTATTCTTGTGTATTCTCTGTAGCAGTTTTTGTGCTAATGTGCTCTCCATGATGTTCACCACACTCCACACCTCCTCTGATGTAATCTGCTGCTCAGTAGTCATTATTTTTGGCTAGTATTAATTTTACTTAGGTTTTCAATTTGTGTGTTTTATATTTAACAAAAATGATCCTTTGCAGTCTGGAGAGATGGCTTAGCTATTAAGGCGCTTGTCTGCAAAGCCCAAGGACCCATGTCCAAATCTCCAGATCCCACGTAAGCCAGATGCACAAAGGTGAGGCAAGTGCATGGTCTCACATGCCCTCTAGGTGGCGCAAGCATATGGAGTGTGCAGTGGATGAGTCCCTGGCAGGCCAATCCCTCTCTCTCCCAAAGAGAGAGAGAGAGAGAGAGAGAGAGAGAGAGAGAGATGTTCTTCTGTAAATGAATTTATAAATTCACGTGCTCTTTAGTAACGAATTTTAGATAAAGAACTTTAACCAATTACAGATGACATACATTCTCCACCAGTAGCAAATACTAGTGGCATTTGAAAATTGAAACTAGAAAATATGTAGCAACCTGATAAGAAATTGAATGTCATGACAAATGTAACAATATTGCTTTTGAGAGTAGTATACAAATGTAAGCTAATCACCCTCACACATTTTCTGTAGTCATAACAAATACATTTGCAAAACAAATTGTTTTACTAAAGACTGAGAGATAGTTATCCTTACTATTTAACTTTGTGGAAAACAATCCTTAATATCAAATGTTTTGCTTATTCCTTGATTACCTAAAGCAGTAATTTCCTAAATGACACTTCTGGTGTATGAAAGCACAGATAGCTGCTTTTCCCTATATTACATTAAACTTCAGTTGTGATCTTCTTAACTTCTACTTGTGTATGAAGAAGAATTAATGATGGTGCTAATGGATTCCTTGCTTTAAAACATGAGATTTGGTATGGGAAGATGGCTCAGTATTCAAAGACACTTGCTTGCAAAACCTGCCAGCCCAGGTTCAATTCCCCAGCACCCATGTGTGGTGGTTTGATTTAGGCATCCCCTAAAACTTGTGTGTTCTGAATGCTAGGTCCCCAGCTAGGATCCTCCTGGAGGTGATGTATGTTGGGAGTGGGCTTATGGATGTTAATAGCCAGCTTCTCCTTGCCAGATTTTGGCACACTCGCCCACTGCTGTTGTCTGTCTGACATTGACCAGAAGGTGATGTCGTCCCTCTGCTCGTGCCAGTGTTTTCCCCTACAACCATGGAGCTTTCCCTCAAGTTGGTAAGCCAAAATAAACCCTTTGCTCTGATAAGCTGCTTTTTGTCTGATGTTTTCTTCCAGCAGTGCAAAGCTGTCTGCATACTATGTAAATTCAGATGCACAAAATGGCACATGTGCCTGTAGTTTGTTTGCAGTGGCCCTAGGTCCTGGCACACCCATTTAAATACTCTCTATCTCTTCTTTAAAATAAAAACAAAAATGTTTTCAAAAATAAATAAAACATGACTGTTGCAGACAGCTTCGGGTTCGCTGAGATGAACTTCCAGACCAGACACAGTTATGGAGGAAGGGATATTATTTATTGAAGCTTACAGATCCAGGGGAAGTTCCATAAAGGCAGGAGAAGCAGCCTGCTTTTCACAGGGCCAAGGAGAGAAAGACAAAGCCAACCAGCCACCACAGCAAACAGAGCAAAACTACAGCCAAAAGGTCACAGAGCACACTTCAGGAACTCCTGCTAGACACATTTGCATATCTTTACAATGGACTCTCAAACCCATCACCACACCTTAAGACCGGGCCCCCAGTGACCTTGCCTCTAGCAAGGTGATTGCAGATGCAAACTATAAAGTAAAACACTGAATATATTGGGGGACATATATTCAAACTACCACATTCCGCCCCTGGCCCCCAATATATTTAGCTCCTGGCCCCCAATAGATTAATAACTATCACACATTGTAAATTGTACTCAGTCCAATTTCAAAGGTTCTCACAGTCTTGATCAACTTAAGATAGTGAGTCCTGTAAAATCAAACAAGTTAAATACTTTCAACATGTAAAGGCACAGAGTAAACATTTTTAACTGGTAATAAGCAAAGAGAGACTAGAATAATGCAAACTCAACTATCATCAGCCATCATCAAACTTCTGCAGTTCAAGTTCAATATAACCAGAGACTAACAGTCTCCATGTTTTACCAATTCCGCCCCTCCAGCTGGGCAAAACTTTCAGGAAAACTTTCATCCCATGCCAACACTGCACTCCATGGTAGCCCTTTTGCACAGTCCTGGTATATCCAAAACATCTTCAGGTCTCCATGCAAACCACAGTCCATCTTCCAAAAGGCTCTTGCAGCCTATTCCTCAGGAACTTCATGCCCTGCCTTCATGCTGCATCTCAGCAGCGGCTCCTGGAACCGTGTGCAACTCATGACCACTCCATACATTTTTCATATTTCCAAAACTAATACCAGGTGTGCAGGACACAGCCATATTCTAAATCCAGGGACAAAATAAACCATTGCCTTGAAAAGCAGGTTCCTTCTCCAGTCAACTCTTTCCAAAGAGTTTGCATTTCTAACAGTCTTTCCTCAGGCATCCTCTCCATTGTTTTAATGTAAATCAAGTCAGGCCACCTTCCTTCCACCTTCCTTAAGATTGCTAATGCGTTGACAATAGCAGCTCCAGTAACCTAAAACCAGTCTCAGTGCCTCTGCTTTTAACTTGCTTGAGGTTTTCCAACTTAAAATCTTAAAATCTCAGTCCGATATCTTTAGCCAAGCACATCAGTCCATTACAAATTTAACCTTGATCAAACTTTCTGGGCCTGGATAGCAGAACGTAGCCATCCCTTATGCCAGTAGCCCAGTTCCAACAAAGTCCTCTGCAGTCTTTCCTTCCCCTTAGAAACCTCATAAGCCAAGCCTCGAAGTTCAGTACTATCTGCACTTAGCATTCTCAAACTCTCATCAGAATAGTCCATAAAACTTGGCTTACCACTCCAGAAGGCATCTTCAGTTGCAAGCACCAAGTCCATGCCCATTCCTCCAAAACAAAGGTTCCAAAGACGAATATCCACACGGTCAGGTTCATCTCACCCCACACTCCTCGGTACCACTTTACTGTTGCAGACAGCTTCAGGTTCGCTGAGATGAACTTCCAGACCAGGCACAGTTATGGAGGAAGGGATATTATTTATTGAAGCTTACAGATCAGGGAAGTTCCATAAAGGCAGGAGAAGCAGCCTGCTTTTCACAGGGCCCAGAGAGAGACAAAGCCAACCAGCCACCACAGCACACAGAGCAAAACTAAAACTACAGCCAAAAGGTCACACAGCACACTTCAGGAACTCCTGCTAGACACATTTGCATATCTTTACAATGGAATCTCAAACCCATCACCACACCTTAAGACATGACACAAATGAGCCCCCAGTGACCTTGCCTCTAGCAAAGGTGATTGCAGAGGCATTTGATTAGGTTTTTCAGTACCAGGCATGTATTCCCTCCCATAGAGTGGGCCTTCAGTCCAATTAGAGAGCAGTTGGCTTCCCCAGAGCAGACATATGACTCCTTACAATGCAACTGTCCAGACAGAAATTGGCCTCAATATCCATGACCTCGCAGTGACTAGCAATACCTTCATAAGACCCTCATAATAGGAGAAAAAGATGATGACATCAAATTAAAAGAGAGACTAATGGAGAGAGGGAGGGTATATGATGGAGAGTGGAGTTCTGAAGGGGAATGGGTGAGGGGAGGGAAATATCACAATTTATTTTCTGTAAGTATAGAAGTTGTCAATAAAAAAATAAATAAAATGAAATTTTTAAGTAGCAATTCAGTTATGTATACATTTTTGTATAGATAAAACTGTGGGTCTTTTCAATAGTTTTGATTTGGGGAGACTGAAATGTTAAATAATTAATGTATCTCATTCTAGTTTGTTAAGATAGTTTGTTTACTTAGATTTTCACATTTCAATTGAGATGAGACTATTGTTTATATATCCACTAGACAGAAAAAAACAGACTACTACAAATGGTTCAAATATAGTAAATTTAGTATAGAGTGTTCATTACAAAGGTTATGTAGAAGTTGGATAACTAAACAGACAGCAATGAAGAAGGGAAGGAGGTGGAGCAGTAAGGAAGGAGACAGAGGCGTAAAGGAGAGGGAAGACAGAAAGCATGAACTAGCATGAAGACCTTACCTTAGAGAAACGCAGGGAAGAAGGAAATATTCCCAGAGCTATCCGGTGGAAACAAGCAACCATCAAGAGAGGTCTGAGTGAAGCACATTCCCTGGCTGGCAGGGCTTGTTCAGGGAGAACTAGGATCATAGAGATAATGCAGATGCTTCCCAAGGCAGCGAAAAAGTCAGAAAACACAGGCTTTTACTGGTGCTTTGGCTGGAAAACAGGATGAGTGCCAAGATTCCAAGGAAATATAGCTCCCACAAATAGAATAAAATGAAGGAATTGCAAGAATTAGCTCTGAGAATAATGAAGAAAGAAAAGATTAATTTTCTTTTATAATTTTCCCAATACTTTTCCTATTTTTTATACAAATATCCATAAATCACACATTATATCATTTAAAAATCACTAAAATGTTAGTACATTTTTTCCTCAAAGAGCTATTTCTAATAAAAGGATATGAAAATGCAGTAAGAAAGCTATGTTTTCAAAAAATTTAGGTGCATTGTGCAATTATATTACATGCTTAGCTAACAGCAGAGCTTCAGCTAGTACTAGTTTATAAAAGTAATCAGGTTTAGGTCTAGAGATATAATATTTCATATAATATTAAATGGGACCCAGGAGCTCTTTTTACAGCAAGGAATGTGTGGCAGTAGGCACAGTACTACGACATCAATTTGCCTTATCAGGTAAAGCTCAACAGCAGCAAATCTGAGAAAACAATTAAATGGATTTTGTAGTGTATCTAAAACCAGCTTAAAAATTATGCACAAAGAGGTTGGGGGACCATTCACAATGATAGTGAACACATCCCACATAAGCAAATTTGTTGCTGTGGCTATAATAACTATAATAATAATGAAAAAGAGAATCAAGTGTGTTAGTCAACTTTCTGTTACTATAACAGAAGATCTGAAAATACCAACTTATTAAGAGAAAATGTTTGGTTTAGATCACGGTTTTGGAGGTTTCCTTCTATGATTGGTTCTTTTGCTTTGGGCCTATAATGCAACAGCATTACATTAGGTAGATGTGTGTGGCAGAGAAAAACTAATCCCCTGATGGCCAAGAAGGAAAAGAGAAATAATAGAAGGACCGAGCTTTCCTATTGCCCCTCAGAGGCCTGTCCTCCCATGGCCTAAGGACACCCCACAAAGCCCCATAACCTGAAGGTTCTACCACTTTTCAATAGTACCATTTTGAAAAACATACCTTGAACCTGGAGACCATTTAGAGACTGTCAGCATCCAAATCATAACATAAAGAGTGGATATTGATATTCTCTTCTCATTATAAACTAGCATTATTTTCTTAGTAAATTGATGTTATTCTCTTCCACTTTTGAATATGCATATGAAATTATCTATATGTGTTCCCTATGATTTTTGTAGTTATTAATCATAAATTATTTTAGTATCATAGGATGACTTTCAGATGGGCTGTCTTTTTGCTGTGATCAGATAATATAGCAAAATAATCAATATTCAATAAGGAGAATTATAGCACTATGTTTATATAGAGTAATATATAGAGTAAATATTACACAATTTTTCATAACTTCCTTTTTGTTTTCCCTTGTCCAAATGTATTTGTTCAAATACATTTCTAGACTTAAACTCTTAAAATCATCTCAAAACTTCCCCAGAAGACTGTTTTCCTGCTGTAAATACTTATAATTTCCAGTTGGCAAATGTACACTGTTCCATCTTGTCTGTGAATTGCAAAGTACTGTAGCATTGATAATAAAAACCTGGTCAGCAATAACAGCAGTAAAAAGAGAACTCTTGGTAGAGTCAGAAGATAAAGGCAATATTGCCACTAGAACAGGTGGCATAATTCAAATAGGTATTATTTGTCTCCATTTGGGATTATAAAAAAAACCCTAGGTACAGAACTTCAAGATGACAAGACTATGGCATATTAAAAATAGAATCTTAAACACACATGGAGGGTGGGAATGAATAAGTAAACTGCTTTAAGAATAATCTTTACAAATGTCAGTTATAGCAATAAAGGTTTTGTTCAAATATGGAAAGTAAGTGGGAGGTTATAAATAGCAATGTTTCACTGAGACTTTACAATATGTGGCATTTATGAAAATTATAGCAATTCTCTAATATGAAGAATAAAAAGTAGGAGGAGAAATTAAAGGTTAGCTGTGGGGAGCAATTTGTGTCTATCAAAAGGATAAATGACAACTTATGTTATACTGAATAAGCAGTAGGGAATCCAGGTAAAAGGTATACAGGAACTGTCTTCACTATCCTTGCAACTTCAGTAGACCTGAGATTATTTCAAAATAAAAGTTTGTGAAGTATGTGTCATAGCAATAAAGTTAGTGATTTTCTTATAGCCTATTTCTAGGTCACCTTTATTATTCAGGACTGAATGATGCTCAGTTGAGTTCATGATTAAGAGATTATACTCAGTGTTCTCACTCTTACCACAGCTGAGGAGTAGAGTCATCAAGTCTGTTAAACATGCAAACAAACCAACAAACCATATATCCATATTATAGATATAAGTAATATTGGGTATACACAAAGAGTATATTTGATTGTCAGAAGTACAATTTGTTTCTAACTGAAATATGTGGGAAGAATGTTATAAGGAAAACAAACACTCATAGGAGCTTATGAGTCTTTTATATTTTTAAGTATCATTATCAACATTAATCCCTGTATATAATTTAAAGAAATTTAGGAGCTGGAGAGATAGCTTAGCAGTTAAGGCACTTGCCTGTAAGACCCAGGTTTAATTCCCCAGAATCCATGTAAGCCAGATGCACATGGTAAAACATGAATCTGGAGTTTGTTTGACTAGAGGCTCATTTTCTCTCTCTCTCTCTCTCATAAATAAATACATATAAAATGTATAAACATATTAAAAAAACAATTTTACACTGTTTTTTTAACAAATACTTCACAAATTCCTACAACATGCCTGACACTGTTCTAAAAACTGGAGCTATGCTAATAAATAAAAGGTGACCTCTGCCGTATGCTTGTTATGACATTCATGCTTCTAAGGCAAGCCAACAGTAAATAACTGTGAAGCCAGTTTATAATGCCCAGTGATGGTAAATACAATCATGGAAGGTCAATCAGGGTAGAAAGCTTCTTTCTTAATGTGTATGTGACATGCATACATATGCCAAAGTGAAATGACACAAGTCATTTCAAGGAAAGTTCTTTGAAGCAGAGAAATGAGCAAATTGTGAAAAAAATATTTAAAAACAAGGCTTATAATAGTTATAAGGGGGACTTCTGGTTAAGATGGTTGTGTAGAAACCATGCCAGAACAGCCTAAGGGAGAAAAAGCAAAAAAAAAAAAAAAAAAAAAAAAAAAGCAAAATATACTCTTCTACTAAAAAGTGACATATATAGTAAATTATCAATGACAGCAGAGAAATAGGAGAACTCCAGACTGTCTAGAAAGATAGCAAAAAAAAGAGGACCTCAATAACCAACTTGCTAAGCACAATGGAGACATTAAAAAATGCATGGATGAACTCCAAGAAGCATTAAGAAAATCAGAAATGATGTGAAAAGGGAACTTGACAGAGGGGTGGGAACTATATATTAAAAAAGCAGTAGAAAATATGAACCAAATTGTACAAGCCCAAAACTCTAGAAGCTCTCAAGAAAAGAGTTAGCCAAGTGGAAGATAGAAACTCAGAACTGGAAGACAAAACAGAAGAAACAGTTCATGAGCCCAAAAGTTTCAGTAAGTTCAAAAATGTCTGTGAACAGAACATGAGGGAAATGTGGGATACCCATAAGCACCCAAACATTCAAATCATGGGTATACTAGAAGGGGAAGAATGTAGAGAGCTGCAAGGTGCCGCGCCTTAAAGATGGCGCTGGCTTCCGCCTTCCGCCTTCCCGATGGCAAGTGCTCTCCTGGATAAACAAGTCCTTATTTGGGTGATCTAGGTAAAAATATGTGGACCTATCTGCATTCACCACGTGGCTTACCAGGGTTGGCTGTTCAAAGGCTTCTTAAGCTTTGGGCGGGCTTGTCCCGGAGGCAGTGAGTCAGGCAGTCAGAGAGTCGGGCAGTCAGGCAGTGAGTGAGTCAGTGAGTGAGTGAGTGAGTGAGTGAGTGAATGAGTGAGTCAGTCAGTAAGAAGATTGTTTAAGGAGTCAGAAGATTGTTCAAGGTTCCTGAATAAACTGCTGAAAGAAGAGTCCAAGTGTTGCGTCTTCCTTGCTGGTCGAGGCGGACGCGACAAAAACGGGAACTCAGAACTTGAAGGGCAGCTAGCTGGTAAGTTCCAGGTAAGTGGACAAAAAGGGTAAAGGCAAGTTCTCCGGTAGAGAGACGATAAGGTCCCATAGCAAAATGGGCAATACATCTTTCAGTATTAGGGTTAAAAGGCACCACAATAAGGTTTCTTAGAGGAAATGAGAAGATTTCTTAAGAATGATAGCTGGCCAATTAATGTATATTTGTTCGTGTGTCTTATTAGTGTATAAAAGTTGGTTAACCTCATGTGGTGTATTTGTGTTGTAGTGTGTCTAGTCATATTACATAGGGCAAAACGAGAATGATTCAGAAGCAGTTTTTTTAAAAAAATTTTTTTAGAGGAGGTGAGAGAAGAGCGCTCGAGTAAAAACATCTAAAAGAAAAAGTAAGGTTCCTGAATAAACTGTTGAAAGAAGAGTCCAAGAGGGACTCAGAACTTTCTGCAGTCAGGGCAGTAGTAAGGTTCCTGAATAAACTGTTGAAAGAAGAGTCCGAAGAGGGACTCAGAACTTTCTGCAGTCAGGGCAGTGCACTGGTAAGTTCCCAGGTAAGGTGAGAAAAGCGACAAAAGCGGGGATTTTGCTCTTCTCGGTAGAAAAAGAGGGAGCAGGAAAGTTCCCAGGTAAGGTGGGAATCCGCGACAAAAGTGGGAAAAGGAAGGGTTCATGTGTAGCGAACCGAAAGTAAAAGTTTTAAAAGAATTTTTTGCAATGTAGCCATGGCACTCCAATTTTTTTGGCTCTGAATGAGCTGCTTTGTTCAAAAAACTTAAAGATAAAGGGGAGTACCCTGGAGAGGTTCCTGGAGGAATGTGATGCCATAGTCCCTTGGTTTGCGCTGGAAGTCTTACAATCCCTTCATGGGAAAAATTGGGCGATTTTGCAGCAGACCAAGGCACGCTTTAAGGGCGGGTAAAATCGATCTGGAGGTTAGTGAGGAAACTGCCTCGAGGAAGAAAAAATAGGCAAACAATGAAAAAGAGGCAAAAACAAAGAACAACTTATATCCAACACTTGAGCTAGAATGAGCTTTCAAAGGGGAAGGAAAAACTGCAGAGGACTTTGTTGGAACTGGGCTACTGGCATAAGGGATGGCTACGTTCTGCTATCCAGGCCCAGAAAGTTTGATCAAGGTTAAATTTGTAATGGACTGATGTGCTTGGCTAAAGATATTGGACTGAGATTTTAAGATTTTAAGTTGAAAAACCTCAAGCAAGTTAAAAGCAGAGGCACTGAGACGGTTTTAGGTTACTGAAGCTGCTATGGTCAACGCATTAGCAATCTTAAGGAAGGTGGAAGGAAGGTGGCCTGACTTGATTTACATTAAAACAATGGAGAGGATGCCTGAGGAAAGACTGTAAAAATGCAAATTCTTGGAAAGAGCTGACTGGAGAAGGAACCTGCTTTTTCAAGGCTATATTGAACTTGAACTGCAGAAGTTTGATGACTGCTGATGGTGGTTGAGTTTTTGCATTGTTTTAGTTTCTCCTTGCTAATGTTGTTAAAAGACCTTGGATTATACTAGGGCTGCAAATTTATCCAGATTTTTGTCTAGTTTTCTATTACAGAATTGGTCGCTTGAATTTGAAGATACCTTAAGAGAACTGAGACTGGCAGTAGTTAATGTGAATTCTCATGGACCTCTCCTTTGCCTCTGGATTGTCATCTTGGCTGATCTCCGCTATGAATCATCTGAAGGAATGGGCGGGGTTTGGGTGCGCTTTACCAGGCCTTCTGTTACCGGGTCTCTCTGGTTTGCTTGTGGTGTCTGTGTAAAATCAGGGTCACGCAATGACGGGATGCAGCTATGATCATTCAAGCCTTTACTGCCATAGAGGCTGCACAGTCCCCCCAAGTCTGGCTGGCTACAACTAAAAGTTAATCTTCTTCCTGCTCAGGTTAGTGAGGCTAAGCACTGCACTCTGGGTTAGCCCTAGAAATCCAGAGAAGAGCATGTTTGATTGCATGCAGGTTGATGCCCCAGAAGAAAAAGGCATCAGGGTTGCAAAAAACGGATCATCAGAGATCAAACCTCTACTCTTACCTGTGGCTTGTTTTAAAACATAAAAGGGGGAACTGTAGAGAGCTGAGGTGCCGCGCCTTAAAGATGGCGCTGGCTTCCGCCTTCCGCCTTCCCGATGGCAAGTGCTCTCCTGGATAAACAAGTCCTTATTTGGCTTGGGCCATGATCTAGGCTTGCTTCCGCATATGTGGACCTATCTGCATTCACAACGTGGCTTACCAGGGTTGGCTGTTCAAAGGCTTCTTAAGCTTTGGGCGGGCTTGTCCCGGGAGCAGGGAGGCAGTGAGTCAGTGAGTGAGTGAGCAGTCAGGCAGGAGTGAGTCAGTGAACAGTGAGTGAGTGAATGAGTGAGAGTGAGTCAGTCAGTCAGTAAGAAGATTGTTTAAGGAGTCAGAAGATTGTTCAAGGTTCCTGAATAAACTGCTGAAAGAAGAGTCCAAAAATGGTAAGCCATTTTGGGAACTCAGAACTTGAAGGGCAGCTAGCTGGTAAGTTCCAGGTAAGTGGAAAGTAGAGAAAGAGCAAAATGGCCATCATCAATTAAAACCTACAATAAGTTTCTTAGAGGAATTGCAGTGAGAAGATTTCTAAGAATGATAGCTGGCCAATTAATGTATATTTGTTCCTGTGTCTTATTAGTGTATAAAAGAAATTTGTGTTGTAGTGTGTCTAGTCATATTACAAGAGAATGATTCAGAAGCAGTTTTTTTTAAAAAATTTTTTAGAGGAGGTATAAAACATCTAAAAAGAAAAAGTAAGGTTCCTGAATAAACTGTTGAAAGAAGACAAGAGGGACTCAGAAAGTCAGGGCAGTTTGGTTCCAAAGAAGAGAAAGAGGGACTCAGAACTTTCTGCAGTCAGGGCAGTGCACTGTAAGTTCCCAGGTAAGGTTCCAGCGACAAAAGCGGGATTTTGCTCTTCTCGGTAGAAAAAGAGGGAGCAGGAAAGTTCCCAGGTAAGGTGGGAATCAGCGACAAAAGAGGGAATTTTGCTCCTCTATGTTCCCAAAACTAAATTTTTTTGGCTCTGAATGAGCTGCTTCGTTCAAAAAACTTAAAGATAAAGGGGAGTCTGGAGAGGTTCCTGGAGGAATGTGATGCCATAGTCCCTTGGTTTTCTTTTCTGGAAGTCTTACAATCCCTTCATGGGTAAAAATTGATGGACTTTTGCAGCAGACCAAGGCACGCTTTTTGGGGGGGTAAAATCGATCTGGAGGTTAGTGAGGAACTTTCTTGAGGAAGATGCAAATAGGCAAACAATGAAAAAGAGGCAAAAACAAAGAACAACTTATATCCAACACTTGAGCTAGAATGAGCTTTCAAAGGGAAGGAAAAACTGTCACTTTGTTGGAACTGGGCTACTGGCATAAGGGATGGCTACTGCTATCCAGGCCCAGAAAGTTTGATCAAGGTTAAATTTGTAATGGACTGATGTGCTTGGCTAAAGATATTGGACTGAGATTTTAAGATTTTAAGTTGAAAACCTCAAGCAAGTTAAAAGCAGAGGCACTGAGACGGTTTTAGGTTACTGAACTTCTTGGTAGCATTAGCAATCTTAAGGAAGGTGGAAGGAAGGTGGCCTGACTTGATTTTACATTAAAACAATGGAGAGGATGCCTGAGGAAAGACTGTAAAAAATGCAAATTCTTGAAAGAGCTGACTGGAGAAGGAACCTGCTTTTCAAGGCTATATTGAACTTGAACTGCAGAAGTTTGATGACTGCTGATGGTGGTTGAGTTTTTTGCAAGTTTCTCCTTGCTAATGTTGTTAAAAGACCTTGGATTATACTAGGGCTGCAAATTTATCCAGATTTTTGTCTAGTTTTCTATTACAGAATTGGTCGCTTGAATTTGAAGATACCTTAAGAGAACTGAGACTGGCAGTAGTTAATTGAATTCTGCCCGCATGGACCTCTCCTTTGCCTCTGGATTGTCATCTTGGCTGATCTCCGCTATGAATCATCTGAAGGAATGGGCGGGTTTGGGTGCGCTTTAACTGGTCTCTCTGGTTTGCTTGTGGTGTCTGTGTAAAATCAGGGTCACGCAATGACGGGATGCAGCTATGATCATTCAAGCCTTTACTGCCATAGAGGCTGCACAGTCCCCAAGTCTGGCTGGCTACAACTAAAAGTTAATCTTCTTCCTGCTCAGGTTGCGAGGCTAAGCACTGCACTCTGGGTTAGCCCTTGAACAGAGAAGAGCATGTTTGATTGCATGCAGGTTGATGCCCCAGATCCCGCCTGAGAAAAAGGCATCAGGGTTGCAAAATACGCATCATCAGAGATCAAACCTCTATACCTGTGGCTTGTTTTAAAACATAAAGGGGGAACTGTAGAGAGCTGCGAGGTGCCGTTTTTAAAGATGGCGCTGGCTTGCCTTCCGCCTTCCCGATGGCAAGTGCTCTCCTGGATAAACAAGTCCTTATTTGGCTTGGGCCATGATCTAGGCTTGCTTCCGCATATGTGGACCTATCTGCATTCATTTTTGGCTTACCAGGGTTGGCTGTTCAAAGGCTTCTTAAGCTTTAAAAGGGCTTGTCCCGGGAGCAGGGAAGTGAGTCGGGCAGTGGTGAGTGAGTCAGTAGTGAGTGAGTGAGTGAGTGAGGCAGTCAGTGAAGTGATAGTGAGTGAGTGAGTGAGTGAGTGAGTCAGATTCAGTCAGTAAGAAGATTGTTTAAGGAGTCAGAAGATTGTTCAAGGTTCCTGAATAAACTGCTGAAAGAAGAGTCCAAGTGTTGCGTCTTCCTTGCTGGTCGAGGCGGACGCGACAGACGAAATTTAGACAAGAGGCATGGAAAACCTATTCAACAAAATTATCAAAGAAAACTTTTCCACCCTCTCAAAAGAAAGTCCCATCAAGACACAAGAAGCTAGCAGAACTCCAAACAGACTAGACCAAAGGAGAAATTCTCCAAGACATAGTATCATTAAGACTCTAAACATCAAACACAAAGAGAAAGTCCTAAAAGCAGTTAGGGAGAAACAACACATTATCTATAAAGAAAACCCATCAGAAATACTTCAGACTTCTCAATGGAAATCCTAAAAGCCAGAAGAGCCTGCGATGGAACACTGTGAACTCTAAGAACTTATGGCTTCCGACCCAAACTACTCTAACCAGCAAAAGTATCCCTCATAGTAGATCGTGAAAGAAAAACTTTCCACAATAAAAGTCAGCTATACAGGGCTGGAGAGATGGCTTAGTGGTTAAGGCGCCTGCCTGCTAAGCCTAAGAACCTGGTTTCAATCTCCAGGTCCCACGTTTAGCCAGATGCAAAGTGACACAAGGGTGCAATGCCAAACTTGACCACAAGGGGGAAATACATCTGTATTTCGCTCACAGCAGGTGAGAGACTGCTGGAGCGCCCATCTCTATTTGTCTCCCTCCCCTCTCTGTCTATCTCTGTGTCTCTCTCCAAAAATAAATAAAATAATAATAAATTTTTTTAAGTCAGTTATACAACTATATGAACACAGAGCGAAGATATTTTAGCAAGACTCAAATTGATGACAGTCTTTTTTATACTTAAAGAAAGTACAAAGATTGATACAGATAAAATGTCATCACATCATTTCTTTGTATTCTAAATTAATTTTTCCTCAAACATCATTTACTAGTACTTCCTCTTCTTCATTTCCTAGTTATTGTTTTTCCTTTAATATAAGTAACCTGATAAATCTTTTTTAAAGATCATCAGACATGCCCCTCACAAAGTAAGTCATGTTTCAACTGTTTCTTCTTCTTCTTTTTTTTTTTTTTTTTGGTTTTGTGAGGTAGGGTCTCACTCTGGTCCAGGCTGACCTGGAATTCACTATATAGTCTCAGGGTGGCCTCGGCGCTCCTCCTACCTCTGCCTCCCGAGTACTGGGATTAAAGGCGTGCGCCACCATGCCTGGCCGCAACTGTTTCTTCTTAAGCATGACTAGCTATAATCTAAATTATGCCAAATTAAATATAGAAGTTTGTCATTTCCTGCTACTTTACATATCACTTTAAAGATCTGAAAACTGAGTTTTTGAGAAATCTATTTCTTAATCATATAGTTTTGCCTGGAATTTAGGAATTCCTTATGTATGTTGTACTTCATAACATTTTCTTCCCAAAGAAATATAATTAGCACTACCTATGGTATACATAAGTTAAAAATGGGTAGGTGGAAATGATATTTTCACATGTTTATGTCTTCTTTCTGTATACACCCTTCTCCACAAATGCTGACAAGTAAGCAGAGAAGAAAACACAATATATTTGAATGAAAGGTAAAGGGAAACTTGGGAGGATTATAACTCATGTCTTAAGTTACACATCCAGCTGCCACAGAACGGGATGTAGGCCTGGTCTTGTAAATCCAGTTCAGGGCACATTCGGGTCTATCTCCTGCTCCCTATTCTCCTCCCTAGTCAAACAGAAAATCTGGCAGGAACTTCCACATCTATAAACTGTTAAAGCACACACACTTAACTGAACAGATCAGATATATGTTTGCATACTATGTCAGTTTTCTTTTTGATCATTTATACAAATGGAAATAACACTACCTCTTGTACAGGGTTGTATGAAAATTGATGAGAGCACTCTTGACAGCTCCCAGGCAGTGACTGGCACAAGGTAGATATTAGCCCCATGTGCACCTATTGTCTGGCATGATAGTCTTTCATTCTGCTCAAATTGGGCTCTTTTTTTATGGGTAAGAGATCCTATAGTAGGGATATGTAATAGCCCTGTTGGGAAAATGACCCTTCTAGAAGCTTCAATTTTACTCATAGCTTTGGAAAAATAATAAGTAATTTAAATGGCAAAACATTAATTTTATTAAAATCAGTTCAGGAAAGGAAATAAAACTGTTTTAAACTTGAGATTTCAAGGCAATTCTCATCTAGTAAGTCTCTTTGAGCCATTCTTGTGTTTGTTTTATCACGCTGTTTGATGGTTTGGTGGAATGGGAATGAGAAGAAAACAAGAGAAAAATTCTAATACTACATAGAACCACTTTAGGAAACACTCTCTCACAATATTCAAAGTGCCAACGCTGGCTTATATTAGCTCCCACATCTATTCCTATGCAGAAAGACCTGGGGGGGGGGGACAAATATGCAGAGCTGGTTCAGAGCTGGGAAGATGGCTTAGTGGATAAAATATTTACAACCCAAGTGTGAGGACCTCAGATGAATCCCCAGCTCCCCTGTAAATGTGTGATGACTCCCCTGTCATCCTAGCACTCAAGAAGTAGACTCAGGGACAAAGAATGCCCCAGGCAAGCTGGATACCTTAGCCTAGTCAAACAGGTGAGAAGTGGGTTTACGTGAGAGACATGGCCTCTGTAGTAAATAAAGTGGAGAGGTTAAGGAAGATAGCTGAATCAATCTCTGGCCTTCATAAACACATGCAGATACATTCCTCTAACATATGAACATGCATACCACAAAAATGTACATGCAAAGAAACAATTCATTTGTGTTTTTAGTAGTACCATAGTACTGTTATATCTTCAAATTTGAAACTACTGAAAATGTCCACAAAGGGAATAACTGGTCAACTGGAATGTCCACACAAGGAAGACAATACAAAGATGAGAATCAGTGACCCAAAGCTCTTAAAATATGAGTCCAATACATAAATCCTATCATTCACAACAAACTATTGGAAATGAGCAAATAATACAGCCATAGAAGACAAAATCATTTATGATGTATCTATTTGGTCAAGTGTTTGGATGTAGCATGAAGGGTGGAGAAGGTCTCTGTAAACTCACAAAGTGTCTTCCCAGACAAATTAGTAAGTGAAAAAGACAACCATTCAAAAAAAAAAAAAAAAAAAATCTAACAAACAACTGAGTAGCTGAAGCCCAGTATCAAAATTTGGATTATTCTAGAATTTCTACAGTCATGCTATGCTTGCTTTGTTGAATATTTTTCAGGCTACACATGTTAAAATGTAGACAGCTAAAAAATGTTTTCCTATAGTTTTATTCACTGTAGAAGTTTCCTTCTGCTGATGTAAGAGGAGCTGTGTCATTTCAAGCAAAGGAATCAAAACTATCTAGCTACCCATTTTTCCTACCTTAGTGTTTCAAGCAGAAAAGGAAAAGTTGGGAAGTTAACACTTTAATTCCTAATCAGGCTATAATTTTCCTCATTCCAGGGTGGCAGAAAACTACTGAGTTGAAAAATTTATCGTTACCATCTTTTCCTCATAAAAATCTCTAGACATCTCCAAGCATTACAACAAAGAGTAGGGGGTGAGAGAATGTGTCTAAGGAACAGGGGCATTTGATGACTCTTAAAATGTACTTTGTGTTAGGCTATGGCCCAAGCCTTGAAAGATATTCTCATTTGATTTTCTTCAGAAAAAAAAAAAATCAACATCTAAATTCTCTATTTTTCCTTGGTATAAGGGGTCTCATGTAGCCCAGACTGGCATCAAACTCACTATGTAGCTGAGGATGGTCTTGAACTTCTGATTACCTGCCTTTATCTCCCCTAAAGTGGAATAACTACAGGTGTGGGCCATCATTTTTTTTCAAATATGAAGTATGGTACTTAGAATTTTGACATTAAGAAAATGGAAATTCCTGGAATCTTAATTTTTTTTTTTCAAGGTAGGGTCTCACTCTGGTCCAGGCTGACCTGGAATTAACTATGTAGTCTCAGGGTATCCTCGAACTCATGGCGATCCTCCTACCTCTGCCTCCCGAGTGCTGGGATTAAAGGCATGCGCCACCACGCCCAGCTTTGGAATCTTAATTTTTAAAAGGAAAAATTGGGGGCTGGAGAGATGGCTTAGTGGTTAAAGTACTTGCCTGCGATAGCTTCAGGTTCACTGAGATAAACTTCCAAACCAGAGACAGTTATGGAGGAAGGGATATTTATTGAAGCTTACAGATCCAGGGGAAGTTCCATAATGGCAGAAGAAGCTGGCCTTGTGTTCACAGGTTCAAGCACACAAGCCAAAAGCCACATAGCACACTCCTGGAACTCCAGGAGGAACTCAGACACTTTGCATATCTTTTTATTGGAATTTCAAACCCACCACCACACCTTAAGAGCCTCCCAGTGACACTTCCTCCAGCCAGGTGGCTGCAGATGCAAATACAAACTAATAAAGCCCCGAATATACTGGGGCCATCTGTTCAAACTACCACACCTGCAAAACCTAAGGACCCATGTTTGACTCTCCAGATCCCACATAAGCCAGACAAACAAGATGACACAAGCACATAAGTTTACACAGATATCTGAAGTTTGATTACAGTGGCTGAAGGCCCTGATGTGCCAATTCTTTTTTTCTCTCTCTTGCTCTCTCACATGAAAAAGGCCAGTCTACAGGGTCTTGCCTCAAAAAAAAAAAAAAAAGAAAGAAAGAAAGAAAGAAAGAAAGAAAGAAAGAAAGAAAGAAAGAAAGAAAGAAAGGAAAGAAAAGAAAAAAAAAGAAAGAGAAAAAGAAAAAGAAAAATTCCCTTCAAATTTTAAGAAAGTTTTTCTTGTGTTTCTATAGACCAAGAAGAGGGTGTTCAAATGTAGACGTTACATTCAATTCATGCTATCTTCAATAAGGGGTGACAGAAGATATCCCACATTTCCCAGTGTTATTGAAACATGCCCCTGATTACCAAAATATTCACTTAGCTTACTGCATCCCACAAAAATTCATGGATATATTGTAATTAAGAAACTGGAAGAAAGCATTACCCAACTCCTTGTTCATTTGCTAGAATCAACCACCTACATTTTCTGATTGCTTTCACTTTTCAGGTGGAGTGCATCACATACTTCCACCCTGCTCATGTTAGCTTGATTCCTTGGCCTTATCTCCATCATGGTCTGACATATGTGCCCCCATTCTACCCTGAGCTTCTGTTTTGTTCTCTGACTATATGGTTAGGTTGTGAGTCTCTTGCAGACAGCTCATCTTCCTTCGTTTTCTGTTGTTTCTCTACCCACAAGTGCTCAATACATACTGCAAAATAAATGTAGAAGAAATAGATGTTTTGAGAAAATGGCTGATGAATACACATCCTCTACTTCTACTGGGATTGGTGTTCCCCCTCTCCCTGCTTCCTTGCAGACAGCATAACTAATGGGTCTGGGATTCATCCTTCCTCCCCATTTGCCATTCAAGGCAGGCTCAGGTTAGCAAGAATAAGGTAAAAATGTGAACACCAGGGGGACACACGAGCAACGAGAGACACACCCTTGTTGCTATGTCTTTCTTTCCGTACTATCATTGCTGCAATGTTAGAATTATATTTGTATTCACAACCTCCCTGCTTTCAATTTAACCCAAAAGTATAACTTATTTACTGTGAAATGGAGTTGAACATCACCTATCAGAAAAACTGTGAAACAAACAAGAGAAGGCATTCAAAGGGTAATAGGTATCTTAGAAAGTCATGAATTTCATAAAAGAGCCATTCCATTCAGAAGCTAACTGTAACACGATAGTGATAATTAACTTTTATTAAGCACTTAATATATGTTAGGTATTTTACTAGGCACTTCACATTTAATCTCCAGCAATGGTTTTGAAACATGCACTATTGCCTTTTATGGATTTCATTCAAGATATGTCTGTCTGATACCAAAATACAGTCACTGAAACATGCAACTGCAATTCAAAAGGTAATCATGAATTAGGTTATATGGCCCTAGACAAATATACTACTGATGCTTGTCCTGTATGTTTTTCACCCTAAAACACTCACATGAAGGATATGGACTTAAACTAAACATTTCCACATTGCTGAACTTTTCCTAAGTAAGAATAAGGAATTATAGGCCTTGGAGCCTAATAGAGAGCCTGCACCCTGGGGGCAAAGAAAGCCATATAGATAGCTAAAAAATGTCTAACTGTGCTCTCTGTGGTTAACAGTCATTCCCTAGGTTAATTATCCATTTATAATATAATACCAACCATTTATATACACTGGAAAATAACCTATTTCCACAGTCATAATTATTTGATTACTTCTAAGAAGTCTTGTACTCATTTAATTTTATGCAGCGGAATACTGTGTAGCTATTTTCTACAAATTGAACCATTCTCCACAAGACAAAGGAGGAGGGAGTCTTTTAGATTCACAAGGCTCCTTCCCAAAATTACTAAAGCAGGAAACAATTGCTGGGAGAGAAGAGACTTCAGAGGCACTAGATGCCTTTAACTTAGGCACAATGCTTTAGGGATGCAGCTTTCTTGGGCCCTTACCCATGCTCAGGTGGCTTTTGTGGTGAGGCAGCTGCTTTTGAATCACCCATACTCTTAGAAGTAAGCCCATGTGGGGATCCATTCATTCACCTAGCTAGAAACAGTGGAATCATTACTTTGATGTGTTGTATGTACCCCCTCTGGAGTGAATAGTCATTTGTTCAGGTTTCCCTAGGACAAGTAATGCAACATTGTAAAACCAAAATACTTAAACAGATGCATTATAATTGCTTTTATTAATTTGAATGATTAGAACCAGTATCATTGTGTACTCTCAAAAAACATCTTTAAAAAATCATTTGCACTTAATGTTACACTTTTCTTTTCCTAAGCTTTATTAAGGAAAAAAATGGTAAATTTTATGTAATGTTTCATCTTGTCAAAATGACAGGATTTAGAATGACCATGGAAGCAAATCTCCTGGAATGTCTGTGAGGGATATTCTAGATTGTATAAACTGTGGTAAGAGCACCCTAACTGTAGGAGGTGCCATTACAGAAGCTGAGGTCCATGACTGAGCTGAGATTCAACATTCATTATATACTTCTTCACTGGGGACTGAATGTGACCAGCTGCCCCAGGGTCCTGCTGTCACGCATTCTCTATAATAATAAATTGAAAAAGCCCTTCCTTCCTTGAGTTGCTTCTTGTCAGGTATATGGTCACAACAATTAGAAAGAAACTAATGCATATATATATGTGTGTGTGTGTGTGTGTGTGTGTGTGTGTGTGTGTGTGTGTGTGTATGTATATATACACATATATATGTGGGTGTATGTATATATTATTGATATGATATATTATTGTTATGTTACATGGTATATAACAGACCTATGTGCTAAAAAGGGCACAAAATATTTTCAGTTCTAAAGAGTAAAACAAAATCTAAAAGACCTCTAGCATCTTTTTATATATTTGATTTAGATCTACAAGAATTTCAGATTTTTGACATCTGTGAGATCTTTCCTGTTTATTCCAGTTCTCCGAAGTTATCTGTGTCCATTTTAAGAACAAGTCTGCCATGCTCTTCTCTACAGTTAGTTTCTTGCCAGTTATGAATCTCATGTGTTTCTCTTCACTTTTGGACTCTTTGCTGAACTTGCTATAAGCTCTCATGTCTTGCTTACTATATGTCACAGTGGAGGAAGAAATGAGGTATCTAGAAGGGACAGAAGAGGAGGATGTAGTCTGAAAGTTCCACAAGAAGAAAAAAGCACAATATCACAGTAAAAAAAAAAAAAAATGCTACAGCAAAGGATAAGGAGAGCTAAAACCTGTACCAAACAGTCTGCACACGATGACCATTAGTCAGTTTTTCATGCTTATCACACACATCACATTCCATACACTTACTATCTTTGTCAAAAAATTCTCTTTATTCCTATTAATTTTGTATCCAACCCAGACAGTAAATAAAAAATTTTCTTTCAATAATTTATCATGCTATATGCTATCTGATGAGAAATTGAGGTGAACCCATGGCATACACTCCCATTAAGAAAGAAAATAGTGTCATTGACCAGTAAACTTATTTCTCTTGCAATATGAATTTTTATACTTATCTATATTTTCCCATAGATTAGTACTATTTGAAGCTTCAGTCACATAAGTTTCTTATTGCAATAAGGAGTGGTTGGTAAGAGATGCATAGCTGGCAAAATTGCCAAGAATAAGTGACAACTATGTGCTTAGCCTCAAACAGGACATCTACATCACCCTGTCCAAGGCAAAAGAAAGAATGTTAAGAATAGGAGGGTGGTTGTGAAATGCTGTCTTTTGCATATAATACGGTCTTTCATTCAGGAACTCACAGCAGCTATGGCTTGCAACACAAAATTGAGTCTGTCAATTTGACCATCATTAGGGAAGGGCTACCTGAGACTCTAGACCCACCAAAGTAGTTATTGGCATCTAATAGTTAGTGGAAGAAGAGGAGTCAGGTTCACGAGTGGTATAATCACTGTTAAGTTTCTCCAGTCCCAAGTAAATCATCTTCCTTCCATGATCATGCAAGCATCCATGACTTAACTCAATGGATTTAAGAAATGGGCCTGAAAGAAAGGTGGGAATCAGTACAGAACAAGAAGGGTAAGGTCTCATTCTAGGCCAGAATAACCTGAAACTAATACTATTTTCCCCGGCTGACCTTGAACTCGCAGTGATCTTCCTACTTCTGCCTCCAGAGTGCTGGAATTAAATGTGTATGTCACTCCACCTGGCCAAAAATTATCTTTAAAAGTTTAGTAAACTGCAGGTACTAAATGTATAAAAAGACAGTAAAAATCTGTACATCATTTTATTTATATTATATGTGGGTTGATAACTTCAGCAAATTTTCAGGGTATGTATGCAAACATGTAAAGAGTTCACCACAGATTGGCTAAACTTTCAAAACTTTAAGTTTTTTTGTTGTATAAATCACATCTGCCCTTAAACTGCTTTAAAATAATAAATTCACATTCCATTGTAAAATTCTAGTGGAAATATAAGCCTTGAAAAAATAAATTCAGTTAGTGACATATGATCTTAAAATGAATTTAAAAATGTCAAAATTATTATGTTAATTTACATTTTCACAGAAACTGGATACTCAATATCTAATAACTTATAAGGAGTTTTTGTTTCTGCTCAGTTCAGTAGTAGAATGACTTTATTTTTCTAAGATGTCATGTTAGAATTGCCTGACTTCAGTGTACAAGTGTGCATACTTTCCTCTCTCAGCATTCTAGACATGCCCACAACTACATTTGACTCTTACTATAATGATATCTTGATTAACTTAACTAGATATGTGGCTTAACTAGATATGTGGCTTAACTAGGTATGTTGAAGGTGACCTTTTGGTTTGGTTGTATACCGACTTTGGTGCTAATCAGATAAGAAATGAGGTGTCTAATGAAGCTGCATGTGGAAACGATGGAACGCTCGTTTGGAATTTCCCCGACACAGCAGCACCAATCCTGCTGAGGAGTCTGTGAAACCTAACTAATTTTAGAGGGAAGTTTTATTGATTACACAAAGACACTGCACATTTTAATCATTTTTACAGCACTATATTGCCTGAGGTACCAAAATCCATTAAACAGGGATTATAAACTTTGTTTTAAAGTAGATCTTAAATTGTTTCTTGATGTACAGTCAACAAAAGCTCTGTAAGATCAATCACAGTTACTAAGGCATATTAAAAATCAACTTGTGTAATTTTAATTGCTCATATGGCTGACCCTCTGAGATGCAGCTGTTCATGAAGCTAAATTACTTTTCTCCCAGAATTAAGTTTACATTGCAATCATTCCTTTCATAAGACACCAGCATGGTTTAGTCTTTATACGTCTTTTAATTTCTTCTTTATTTCCCTAAAAATATGCTAGAAGTGATGCTTAAATATGACATCTTTTCATATTTATATGCAATAAATATTGAACTGAGTATGAAAACAAACTGTAACCAACCATATACTGAATATATACATATATATGTAAAATTTTCATATGGTATAATCCTACCATATTCCTAGTAATAGATTAACTAGATTTCCATGTACATGTATGCAAAAATATTTAGTTTGTTGTATGTAATTCAAATTTTCTTATTTTTCTTGTTTAGTAAGTAATTTATGCAAATGTATTCACAGATGTAGTAAAGATATAAACACCTTAAGTATTTATTGAACCATATATTATTATGAATCAATAATATAATTCTACAATATGTGAGAGAGAAAGAGACAAATTAAGTTAATGGGCATGGATAAGCTGACAAGAGAGTGATTGTGTCAGTCAGAACACAGGTTTAAATTCTAGTTTGTATTAAAGTAAATTATACAGCCAGCATGCTAGTTAATTTTATTATCTTCCTCCACTTCTGTAAAATAAGATAAAATTAGGAAAAAAGATAAGAAAATTTTAATTTTATAGGGCACTATATTGAACAGCTTTTTTTTTTTTTTTTTTTTTTCATTAAGAACGTATTTTGTATGGATACATCATGTGTTGGTAATCTTTTCCATCCTCCCTTCCTCCATTCCACTGGGGACCTCCTCAGTGGGGTTGCTGGTATTCCCTATGGGATTGTGGGTTATGCATTGTGGGAGCAACAGTCAGTTATTGGGGGAGGCAATGGTTCTGGGCAGGACATCCCAAACGGGGCTCTTACAATCTTTCTGTCCCCTCTTCCACAAAATTCCCTGAGAATTGAGTGCGTTTTAAGTCTACTCCAGTGATGAGCTCTTAAAAGCATCTGGATTTCTGCTTTGGTATGTGTTAAGTATCCTCAATGTCTGTCTCCTTCACTCTGGTGCTGATTGTCAGGCTCACCATGGAAGCAGCACTCTTGCTGGTCTCCCTACTTCCTCTGTGGTTTCACCTGGGCCTTGGCTGAAATGTCAGTGGTAGTTTATCTCTTTGGGTCTCCCAACCTTCTAAAAAAGAAAAACAGATTCTCCAACAGAGTGTGAAGTCAGAATTGGTTAAATTAGATAAGAATTATTAATTTAAGGAGATTTTGATAGTTGTAGCACCTCATTTAGTCAAAGACTAGTGGGAGCTTGACCCTGGAGAGCATAATCTGTTTCTTAGATTCAAACCTGGTTCCCAGTTCCACATATGGGTTCCTTTCCACTGAGCAGATCTCTTAGCCAATTATAAAGCCATTAGTTACCTGCAAAGGCTGTGTGCCACCATTTTACTTGTGCGTACTTCTTGTCTGGCTGATTGTTTCTGAGTAGCTTAGACCCCTGCTTACTCACACTACTGTTGGCCATTTTCCCACAGTAACTCACGTAGAACTTTCCAGCACTAGACAGGCTAACTGTCTGGCGACTGGCCCTCTTCTGGATTCCAGCCAGGTCTCTCCATGCTCTGTGTTGGCAGCATAAGGTGTCTTCAGTAATAGGGTCTTAGCTTTTACCTCAACAGTTAATCAAGTGCTTTGACAGAAGCTTCTCTTATTTTGTGGACTTTATAGGTCTCTCCAATCAACAGCTCAGTGTGGGTAGCATTGATTTCTGGTTCTGGGAGTCACAGGTCAGAGTCAAAAATTTTTAAGGTTAGGCTTGGTCCCACCCTCTGTAGAGCTCTTCTTTCCTTCTTCTCAACCCTGTTGGGGGTTATATCATTTAGTCTACCTTCAAGGAGAAAGGTTTCTATGGTACCAATTCATTTTGAATTTAGTTTTGGTGTTTGTTTCCCCCCCCCCAACTTCCCCTCACCCTCCTCCAAACCCTTCAATCCCAATTGTCTGGGCTTCAGGTTGCCTATCCGGTATGCCAGTGTTTCATGTTAATCCATGTTAGGAACCTCAGATGAGTGAGAACATGTGGTGTTTGCCTTTCTGTGACTGTGTGTGTTCACTGAGTATGATCTGTTCTAACTCCATCCATTTTCCTATAAATTTCATTGTATAGTTTTTTCACTGATGAGTAGAATTCCATTGTGTACATGTACCACAATGTTGTAATCCATTCATCTAATGATGGGCACCTGGGTTGATTCCAGTTCTTAGCTTTTATTAATTGACAGTTATAAACATGGTTGAGCAAGTATCTCTGTAGTGAAGTGTGGAGCATTTAGGATAAATGCCCAGGAAGGGAATAACTGGGTCTGTTGGTAGTTCTGTCTTCATCTTTTTCATGTTTCTCCATATGGATTTCAATAGTGTACAAGTTTGTCTTCCCTTCAACAGTGAATGAGGGTTCCTCTTTCCCCACATCCTTGCCAACATTTGTTGTCATTTGATTTTTTGATGATTTCCATCCTTACTGGAGTAAGGTGGAATCAAATGGTGGTTTTCATTTGCATTTCCCTGATAGTTAGGGATGTTGAACATTTTCTTAAGTGTGTGTTAGCTATGTATAATTCTTCCTTTAAGAACTCCCTATTCAGTTTTTGAGTCCAGCACTTAAACGTTCCGGCTTTCTTAAGCCAATAATGTCAGAAACACTAAAACTCTAAAAACAAGTATATTCATTACATATGAAGGTAGCAAAATGTTAATTAACTTTTCTCTCTTTAATTTAGCTTCAACTCAATAAAGTAAGTAAAATGTGCCTTTGTTGTTTTTAATTATAAATGAAATTAAATGCCACCATTAATGGCATATTCATAAATATACTGAGTAGGAAAATTGCTAACATTATCATATCTAGTAATGCATACATTCCTTTACTTCTTGGATAGCATGTCCCTCATGACTGGGTCACTTGTTGCTGTGATCAAACTGTTAGAGATACAGGTTGTGATGATAATCTGAGATTCAGGTGTTTCTCTTATACAGCTTTTAAGAACACTTCAAATTAAGATCAGGAAAACACTTTGTCAATTTCCTAAGGGAAAGAAATACACACAGTATAATGTGTATCAGTGTTTGCTAAATGGTTTCCATCCACCCCAAGATGTGCTTCACATTGTTAAAATCCAGCAATCATTCCCATAGTGCTTATGTCAGGGGCAGCTAAGCTGAGACTGGATATATAATGTTGCCCCATTCACAGGCACAAAGCTTCAACTGGAAGAGCTGGGGAACTCTCCACATGGCCTTTTGTCATTCAGTAGGCTATCTCAGGCTTCATCATTGGGTGAAGGAAGTATTCTTAGGAATGACAATTCATGGGAGATGACAACCAAAGGAAACAGATGCACAGAAGGCTGAGGATATTAAGATCAACTCCATATCCTATCACTCAGAGCATGACACATGGTTCTTCCAGCTTTTTTTTCCTTGAAGCAAGCCTAATAGACTGGCCTTTTTTTTATGCAGGAGAGCAAAAGTGGGGGTGTAAATGAGTGAAAGAGAGAGAGAGAGAGAGAGAGAATTGGTGTGCCAGGGCCTTCAGCCACTGTAATCAAACTCCAGACACCTGTGCCACCTAGTGAGCATGTGCAACCTTGCACACTTGCATCTCCTTGCATCTGTGGGACCTGGAGAGTCAAACATGGGTCCTTACACTTCATAGGCAAGTTCCTTAACCACTAAGCCATCTCTCCAGCCCATCTTACAGCTTTTAATAACTCCCCATGTCATGCATGCTATTAATGGCATATCCTTTCAACAATTTCACTGCTTCTGAGCAGTTCACTGGAGGTGTGAAACTTTTGATACAGGGATTTAGGGTTCCTTGTACACCAATAATTTGCGGTGTTCCTCGATCCTTGTCCTATGATTTTGAAGAATGAAATCCACCAACCAGAGAATAATGCTCAGAAAGACTTTATTACAGTTTAAAGCTTTAGGAAGATGAAGAGAAGGTGGCTTAAGCCTATAACATAAGAGAAGGAAGCAAGATAGAGCTCTTGCCCAGGGTTTGAGAAGCCCACCTCGAGACTCAGATCTGGGTTTTTTTTAAGGGGAGTGGCTACGTGAGGAAGACCAGGTCGGCAGGTTGCTATGGACAAAAACCAGATTTTACAGCTTTGCCAATAATCTCAGGTAAGGATGAGAGCTTCTGCCCTCTAGGAGAGGTGCAAGCTTAATCTAGAAATCTTTGCTGAAGTGTGTAACATCCAGGTTTCTGCAAGCTTGGTGACATTTCCTGCTTTTAGTCAATGAGTTAAAAAAAATTATTTTGGGGCTCTGTTACCCTGACTGCCTACCCAATTTTTGTCTCCTATCACTTTGATAATTATCTAAAAACAAAATAATTCTAACTAGTTCTTTATTATTTGCTTTTATCTATATACAACAGGTAAAAAACTATAGCAAAGTCTATGTAAAATATTTAGTTTTCTATCATTTAATGTTAAAAATTAATATTTATCATAATTATTTATTAGTAATATTTTGGGGGGATTTTTTTGAGTCAATGTCACATGTGTAGTCATACCAGCCCCCAATTAGCAATCCTTCTGCCATTTTTTCTTAGTAATTTTTCATATATTGGAAGTGTGTTCTTATTATCATAAAGTACTACAGAAGGTCAAAATTTCTGAGAGTATAACATCTGAGAAAATAAACATAGAATTCTTTCCAAAACTAAGTAATTTGAAAAAATGTATACCAAAGGACTAAAGACATATTTTAATATGATGATTAAGGAAAAAAATATACATATTAAAAAATATACATATTAACACTATCCTTAAATTCAAGACAGCAAAAGAGGAAATTGGAATTTTTAAACCTTACAAATATTATTTGGAATGCATTTTTCTAAGACAACATTACAATTACAATGAAATTAAAAGACATGCTGATGTATACGAATAATTTTAATTCCTTGGGTGTAAATCCAATGAATGACTAGATAATAATAACAAAGTACCCTTTGTTCATATTTTATTAAAACTTTCTTTCTAAGAGTTTTCCATCCCAGTTTCAATCATGAAATACCTATTGTTCACATATATATTGCATTTCTCAGATTATTTAGTTTTAGATGTTGGTAGATATATATTCATACAGCTCGGCCTTTTCATCTTATATTTCAGGCTATATTTCCCTGATAGTATTTTGTAAGCTCTTGTCACTTGACACTACTGACTCAATTTTAAATCATTCTATAATAAAATAGATAAGAATTTTTTCTATCACTTTTTTCCTGTTCACCTGGATGATGTCATCATGCTACAAATTAAAACTCCTAGAGCAAATAAATGCATGTTATGTGTTGTCTGGAAAGTAAGTTTGGTATGGAATAGACAAATATATTTCAGTTGAATTTTCACAAATTCCATTTCAGTGTATATTGATAACTGGAAGAGATAATCAGTCTGTGCTAAACCTTCCAAAGGACCTTAAAATGCCAGTTCACTTCCTCTTCCAAATTTATGGTGACAGAGTTTGATATTTAACGAAAACTATATTAGAAACACCCTTCTGAAATCATACTTCTTAAGAGAATTTTTAATTTTATGCAAATTCTGTAAATTCACAATCTGTATGTCTGAGACCTCCCTCTCATTAGCTAAGGCCAGTCTAATGTGGAAGCCTGGACACTTTGTTCTTACTTCCTGAGCCATCTTTCACAGCATGTCAGAGGAGGTAGGACTAGAGTAATCAACTAGAGTAGAAGACTACTGTGCTCTGTGACATATGACACGTTTATCACATATGGCTTGCAGATCGGGCTTCTGCCCTGTAAACAAATATAGCCTGAGACCTCAGGCCCTGTCCTGACTCTGCTCATTGCTCAAAAGCTAAAAGAGTGCACACCAAGAATTTGAACTGCTCTCACTTTTTATCTACTAAACTTTCAAATGTAGTCACTCACAGCACAGCATAATGATAGCATTCTGGTCATGGACAGGCTGTAAATTCAACTGTAGTACCATAACATTCTAACAAGCTGAAAAACTCCTCTCACCTAGTGTTTCATAGTCATTGGAGGTGATGCTGGTATAAACAAACCTACTGTCTGACTCATAAAAGGATGGCACATAAAGTAATGTGTAGGCCATAATACTCAATAGTAATAATAAACAAGTATTACCAGGGTATGAATTTATTGAAATTTATTTGTTAATAATTTTAGAGTATATCTCTCACACTTGTAAATAGTGTTATTGTAAAACAGCATGCCATGTTATACCAGCAGCCCCATACATCTTGCTTATGGTGTGTCTCAATTGCAACATGAGGCCACGTTGAATAATTGCATATCATTGCATGGGTTCAACTTCAATGTTCACACAACTATGAGAATGCCTACTGACACATTTGCCAGAATGTGTTTTTAAGTATATGAAGGATGTGTGTGCATTGTCAAGCTCTTTCCTTTGAAATCTGCAATACCCAGGAAGACAGAAGTCCTGCTGAAACGTCATGTATCCAGCATTTAGCATAATCTCTGGTATATAACTGTCATGCATTCAATGATCTCAGTAAGTGAACACTGAATGAATGAACATGTGTCTTTGATTGATTCATGCAATGTCTATATTAGATTAAAAAGCTAAGTAAAGGTTGGAGGTATGACATGGCGGTTAAGGTACTTGCCTGCAAAGCCAAAGGACCCAGGTTTGATTCCCCAGGACCCTGATTAGCCAAATGCACAAGGTAGCACATGCATCTAGAGTTCACATGGAGTGGCTGAGGCCCTGGTGCATCCATTCTCTCTCTCTCTCTCTCTCTCTCATCTATCTATCTATCTATCTATCTATCTATCTATCTATCTATCTATCTATCTCCCTCTTTCTCTCTCAGATAAATAAATAAATATTTTTTTAAGTAAGTAAAATTGTAGGGTCTTTAATTTGAAGCTTCAGGCAAACATTCCAATATGATGAGGTTCTGAAATACAGATGTGAATGCAGGAACAAAATAAAGGATCAAGAGATTTATTCAGATGAAATCTCTTACATGCTGGCCACGTTTCTTCTACCTTACTCTAATCTGGAGAGTGCAAGCTCTTTCTCTTTTCTTTCCCCATCTAAAACATTCTAATACAGGTTACAGCTGGCTAATTGCAACAGATTTTTCTCAGCTAGCTAGCCCTCCACATCACTTGATTTCTTCTTAGAGCTCTCACTGACAAGTGCGTCCATGAGCGAGTGCACGTGCAGACAGATGCACAGTGGAAATAGACTGTGCTTTAGTGAGCAGAAGGCCCACATGACAACCAGCCTTATCAATCACTATCTCTGTGGCTATACGCAGTTTTTAATGTTTCCAACCCCCATTGTCTTCACGCATGTTAGGATTATAGTCAGAAATAAAATTAACAAGACTGTATATAAGATTCATTTTGCCTGGATGATACTAACCTTCATTTCTACTATGTATGTAAAATGAAATCCCTACACACTGGCACACATTTCTTCTTTACTTAAATACGTATGTCCTCTAACCAGTGTGGGATGATTAATGATGGCCTCATAGGTCTTTATAGCCTCCTTTGCACAGAGTTTCTACTTTTGTATTCTTAATTATCTATTGGAAATGTTTGCAACTCATTCTATATTCATATATATTTTATTCTATATGTTTGATTTGAAAATCTCCAAGGAATATCTCTAGGAATAAGGCAGTCTAAACATTGGGAATGAATAAAATGAATTAATCTCTGCCAAAACTTTCATATTATTTGGCTACATGCAGATATCATGCTTGGATCAAATATTAAACTTCTTTAATAAACACTAGCTTCTGAGATTCTACTAAATTTGAGTAGTTTGTGTTGTTTTCCCACTGAAATTAAATGAGAAGGAATCAGTATCAGTGTCTCTGCTTCTAGCATGGCTACCTTTAAATACATTTTTTTGTAGCCACCTGACTCAAAACACAAAATTTTATAACACCATACTTGTTGATAGAAATATTGATAAAGACTACAGATGACAAAGTAGTCCACACATTTTCAGTTTATCTTCTATTTTTAATTTTTTTTTTCATTTTATTTGAGATACAGAAGGAGAAAGAGAGAAAGGGGAGAAGAGACAATGGGCATACCAGGGCTTCTAGACACTGAAAAAAAAAAAAAAAAAAAAACTCCAGTCTCTTGGGCCACCTAGTGCATTTGGCTTATATGAGACCTGGAGAATTGAACCTGGGTCCTTAGGCTTTGCAGGCAATCGCCTTAGCTGCTGAGCCATCTCTCCAGCACAGTCCACACATTTTTGTTAATTTTTTTATTATTTTTTATTTATTTTTTGGAGAGAGAGACAGAGATAGATAGACAGAGAGGGAGAGGGAGACAGATAGAGATGGGCACGCCAGCAGTCTCTCAGCTGCTGTGAACAAAATCCAGACATGTGTGTCCCCTTGTGGTCAAGTGTGGCATTGTGCCCTTGCGCCACTTTGCATCTGGCTAAACGTAGGACCTGGAGATTGGAACCAGCATTCTTAGGCTTAGCAGGCAGGTGCCTTAGCCACTAAGCCATCTCTCCAGCCCAGTCCACACATTTTTAAATATCCCTATATAATTATTTCACTAAAACATTCAAATGCAAGTCACAAATTTCAAATACTTCATAAAATCACAAACATAGAAACTATTATAATGAACATTTTTATTTTGTTGAAAATTACAAATTGCTCCAGGTGTGGTGGCTCATACCTTTAATTCCAGCACTGGGAGGTTTAGGTCGGAGGATTGCTTTGAGTTCAAGGCCAGCCTGAGACTACATAGTGAATTCCAGGACAGCCTAAGCTAGAGTAAGAGTCCACACTAAAACAAAATTTACAAAAAGATCTTCAAAACCATAAACATTTTTTTTTCCTTGTGAAAGGATGTTCCTGTGCATCTTCTTGCTGGCCTGTGACCCAGCCATCCCTGTAAGATCAAAGTTCTAGTGAGTGACCATTATGTGTTTTGCTGCATGTTGTCAAATTGCTCCTTGATAAATATCTGAAAGGAAATTTACAGAGACCTAGTATCAATAGTTTAAAAAGTTAATAAATAGATGTGTAACATTAAAAGTCATTTTTACTATAAATTTCACCTTTTATATTTTATTCTATAGTATTTAGCTCTGCTGTAAAAATCAGTTTCAAAACTTCTTGTGTGAAGCAAAGTACTCCTTGTAGTTTTCTATTTAGACTTTGAAAAATAAAGAACCTTGTCATTGTCATAGGTCAGTGACTAAGCTATCATGCCCCACATAGAACATGTGACACTTCTATACATTTCATATTTTTTCTGGTTTTTTTTTGTTTGTTTGTTTGTTTGTTTGTTTTTTCAGGTAGGGTCTTGCTCTAGCTCAGGCTGACCTGGAATTCACTCTGTAGTCTCAGTGTGGCCTGTACTCACAACAATCCTCCTACCTCTACCTCCTGGGGAGGGTCATGTGACCTCCACCTGCAATGGCAAGAGCCTCCCGGTGCCAGCTGTATGCAACCAACTGCATGCAATGATGCAGAAGGTTTTCTGGCCTCAGGGTCAGATAGAGTATAAAAGATCAAGGAACAAGGACCCCCACTGAAATGTTGCTTTCAGGACTCCATGCTCTGTAAGGGAAGACTCTCCTGAGACTGAGGAAAGAGTATCTGTGGGTATAATCCCAACATAAAGAGCCCCACTGAAGTGCTGCACTGGGGTCCCAACACTCCTGAACAGGGACAAAGAGCTCCTTGATGCAGCTATTAGGAAGCCATCATCCAGGGATCCAAGTGCTCTGTAAGTGACCCTCACACGGCAACAGAGAGAAGTAATCTTGACCCAGGGAGCCTCATCAAAGTGGCTGCTTTGGATTCTCCATGTTCCTGTAAATAAGCCCTCTCTGAGCTCTGTAAGTAACCCTATTAAAGTATAAGTTCACCAAAACCGGTACTGGTGCAGCTGTACTTTGGTCTGCCATCTGAGCCCTATCTGGGGTGTTCATATCATGTTCATATCACATAATGTGCTCATATCTCCCCAGAGGAAAAGATTCCCAGAACAGCAACCAAAGATGAAATCAAACTCCTTTTCCTTGGTGGTTGTGCAGGGAACAGGTCACATTGGCCTACATAGAACCCATTAGCTATATTTTACAACTGCACAATTGTATTAAAGCTAGAAATTAAAGATGTTTTATCAATAATTGCTACATCCAAAAGAAGTAATATTTTAAACATCAATTAGTGAAGAAACCAAAGAGCTAGAAATTCAGTTATACAGTGGTATATTTTTCAAATAAGCACAAACCATTCATTTAGGACCAAGAGATATAAACTTTCAAAAAAAATTAGTGAGTTTTAAAGGTATATAACTAGCATTTTTAGATGTTTAATTAATCTTCCATTATTAATTAAGCACCTGTGACTTAAGATGGTATGTCATGTGATATGCTAGACAGAGTCCCTGACCTTGGACTTAAAGTATACCAGGAAACATAAATATGAAAAAGGGTGTCCAGATTCAGTGAGAGATTCCATCTAAAGGAATATTACAGCAGAGCAACAGAGGATACTTGACATTCTTCTCTGGTCCCTGCACACACTGACATAGGACACATGTACATCTGTACACACATGGCCATACCCCATAGACATAGAACACACACACCACAGGTACACACTAAAAAAGTAAATAATGTAAAACAGTTGTGAATTTTTCACAAACCTAGGAGGGCATGCATGTGCATCAACGGGAAGCAAAGAACACTGCACTGGCAGGAATAGCATCCAAACCACAGCTGGCAATCACAGTTGGGAGAATCTTGCAGGCAGTAAATGAAGAAGTTTAAGGCAGTCAGAAAGCAAAATCAGCCAAAACCACAAATTCAGTTTCTAAATGTCTATTATAAAAATGACCACACATAAGTGATGATCTCTATGAGAAATGGACGGGAGAGGAGAGAGCATGTGGATATGGGGCTAGAGAGATGGCTTAGCAGTTAAGGCACCTGCCTGTGAAGCCTAAGAACGCCTTTTTGAATCTCCAGGTCCCACATTTAGCCAGATGCAAAAGTGAGGCAAGTACACAATGTCGCACATGAGCACAAGGGGGCTTATGCATCTAGCGTTCATTTACAGAGGCTGAGAGGCTCTGGCACGCTCATTCTCTCTCTGCCACTAGCTCTCTCTCTCTCTCTCACTCTCTCTCTCTTTTTGCCTTTCTCTCTGTGTCTCTCTCAAATAAAAGTAGAAGAAGAAGAAGAAGAAGAAGAAGAAGAAGAAGAAGAAGAAGAAGAAGAAGAAGAAGAAGAAGGAGAAGAAATGTGGGTGTGTGCTTCTCAGCCATGAGTACACAAGCTATTTCTAATAAAAATAATACTAGGGGCTGGAGAGTGGCTTAGTGGTTAAGACATTTACCTGCAAATCCAAAGGACCTCTGTTCAATTCCCCAGGACCCATGTAAGCCAGATGCACAAGGTGGCACATGCATATGGAGTTCATTTGCAGTGGCTAGAAGCCCTAGTGTGCCCATTCTCTCTGTGTGTCTGTCTGCCTCTTTCCCCTCTCTTGCTCTCTCAAATAAGTAAGTAAATAAATAAAATTAGAAAAAAAAGAATATTGGAAATTTGCATTGCACCAAGCTAAAATAGACATGAAAATAAAAAAACGTGTTCACAGAAAAAGCATGGTATAAAGGGGTCAAGTGGAAAGAAAAATTGTAAATGCCAAGGTAGGTAAATGTGCTAATATGGCTAGTAAATAATTAAAGTTACCAGAGTATGAAAGGCAATATAAAAACGATTAAAGAAAATAATAAGTACGATGTCCATATTATATGTTAAAATTGGTAAGTTGGAGGGAATTGAGAAAAGTAAATTACTTACATAATCTCATTACATTAAGATTTGAACACTATTTAATTCTTAGGATTTTGAGGAAGTGAGATTCAAACCCCAATTTAACTGTAATGACTTTTCCAATTAGAGAACAAACTCCTTTTAGATTTGATAGGGGAAAAAATAACTAAAACCAAAAAAAAAAAAAAAAAAAAAAAAGTTTCATTTAATTTTTAACTATTTTTGAAGCAGAGAAAAGCTTTTATAAAAATTAAAGGATGGTATTGTATATATGTAAGTAGAACAACAGATTAATGGGGGTGAAAAGGCCTAAGTGAAGTCAGGGGAAGAGATAAAGGATAAAGATAAAGGATAAAGGAAGAGATAAAGGAAAGGTAGATGAAGGGCTAATCATATTCTAAGAAGTCATAAATAATTCATATGGAAACCTACTTTTCTGGACAACGTAACACTCAGAAGCAATAGATTGTTAGTAGAAAATTTTCAGTGTTAGGGATGGGATACCTTCCAATGTGTTGTTGGCCAGGGAGGTCACAGATATCCCCAAAACATTATAGGCCATTGTCAAGGCCCTTGGTTTCCCACCAGGAATAGATGGTAAGACCCTATTACTGAAGTCTCCACATACTTGGGCTGCAAGGTTACTGAGAAATACTGCTGGAGCCAAGCTGCAAACCTCCTCCATGTGGACCAGCTGACAGAAAGCTGGAAAAAGCTATGCTGCATGCAGTTCAATGGGAGAGAGAAAAAACACCAGTGAATATACTCAACAAGTGAACACTGCAAGCTTTAAATTTGGCTAGCCAGGCCAAATGAGCCAATGGGTGCAATAGTGGCATGTCTGTTGTGGAGAAAACCAACCTCTCTCTAATTGGACTGGAGGGCCACTCCATGAGAGGGAATACATCCCTGATACTGAAAACCTACAATGGGGGTGGTTATGAGCCCTAGGGTTGTAACAACTGCTGGTGTCTGGCTAAGTGTATATACTATGCTAACCAAACTGCCCAATAATCACTTCTCTTAATGTACATATCCATATATTAATAGTACTCTCAGTTTTGGTCAGAAAAGTTCTTTTTTCAGGTGACCTTGGAATGATTCAGAAGGCACCATGGTGCTGAGAAGAAGGGAAAGAGGAGTGCTCAGCACTGAAACAACTCTAGCACACCTTCCAAGGCTCAGGGTCCATTGTGGAAAAGGTGGTGGAAAGAATGTAAGAGCCAAAGGAAAAGTAACACTCCTTACATTGTGCTGTTCCAAACACAAAATAGCCTGGATATCCATGACCTCACAGTGCCTGAAACTACCTACACAAGACCATCATAAATAAAAGAGAGGATTAAGAGGGGGAGGGGATATGATGGAGAGTATAGTTTCAAAAGGGAAAGTGGGGGGAAGAAGGGAAATACCATGGGATATTGTCTACAATTAAGGAAGTTGTCAATAAAAAATTAATTAAATTAAATAAAATAATTAATTAAAGAAAATTCATACCATAAAAGGAAAAAATCAATATATATGAATATAGAAAGTTTTGAAATACATGTCTCAGAATAAAATATTGGATTTAGGGCTGGAGAGATGGCTTAGCATTTAAAGTGTTTGCCTGCAAAGCCAAAGGATCCCAGTTAGAGTCTCCAGAACCCAAGTAAGCCAGATGAACAAGGGGGCACATGCATCTGGAGTTTGTTTGTAGTGGCTGGAGGCCCTGGTGCACCCATTCTCTCTCTCTCTCTGTCTCTCTCTCTCTCTCTCTCTCTCTCTCTCTCTCTCTCTCTCTATATATATATATATATATATATATATATATATGTAATATGTCTCTTTCAAATAAATAAAATATATTTTTAAAAGATATTGAAAAAAGCCGGCCATGGTGGTGCACGCCTTTAATTCCAGCACTTGAGAGGCAGAGGTAGGAGGATTTCTTTGAGTTCAAGGCCATCCTGAGACTACATAGTTAATTCCAGGTCAGCCTGGGCCAGAGTGAGACCCTACAAAAAAAAAAAAAAAAGATATTGAATTTTAGACTTCCAGTCAAGATGTCATCTGTGTAAACAAGCCTCACCTGGCACAGAAGGAAAGGCAAGCCCTTGAGGGTTCCTTAGGACATATTAGGATCTGGGAGGGCACTGAGTACCAAAGCAGGGAATTGTCAGATTCCCATGATTTCAGGGAACCACCAGTCCCCCACCCTCCATGCACACATATAGCCTTGCTCTGTGCCACCCCACCCCCACTCCACCCTCTGCACCCATGGGTAGCCCCACCCACTGGGTCCAAGCATCACCCTGTCCCTCCTACATGCTGAAGACACTTGAAGGTAAACTACAGCTTCCTGCTACAGTTAACAAGATTCCTACACTGTAATGGGCAGACCACAGCACAAAAGAAATAACATGAAAACCAAATGCAAGTAAATCCATCAAGACTGCCCAGTCCCACAATGGATGTCTCTAACAAAACACAGACAAGATAATTGGATCAAAACCCCCAAATTAAAGCATAAGCAATGCAATCCTAGCCAAGAAAACAGCAGAACTGCAGAAAATCAACAAAGGGCCAATAATTGTATGAATGCTGTTCTCGCAAGATTAGACTTAATAGAAAAGAGCAAAGAAGGGCTCCAAAAACAGTTAAATGACCTGAAGGAGAGTGAAAAAAGAGAGGACCTCAATAACCATCTGGCTAAGCTCAATAGTGATATAAATAAATGCAAGGATGAATTCCAAGGAGCACTAAAAAAAAATCAGAAAATGATGTGAAAAGGGAACTCGACAGAGGATTGGAAACTATATATGAAAATCCAGTAGAAAATACAAACCAAATTAAACAAACCAAACCTCTAGAGAATGTCTCAAGAATAGAGTCAGCCATGTGGTAGATGGAAACTCAGAACTGGAAGACAAAACGGAAGAAACAGCACATGAATCCAAAAGTTTCAGACAATTCAAAAATTTTTGTGAAAAGAAGATGCGGGAAATATGGGATAGCCTTAAACATTCCAACATTTGGATCATGGGGATAACAGAAGGGGAAGAAATTCAGACCAAAGGAATTGAGAACTTATTTATTCAACAAAATTATTGAAGAGAACTTTCCCAATCTCTCAAAAGAAAGTTCCATCAAGGTACAAGAAGCTAACAGAACTCCAAACACACTGGAGAAAGAAGTCAAAGGCATACAAATTGGAAAGGAAGAAGTTAAGTTAGCCCTATTTGCAGATGACATGATTCTATAGGTAAGTGATCCAAGACCCTCCATGTCAAAACTCTTAAAGGTGATTAACTTCTTCAGCAAAGTAGCAGGATATAAGATCAATGCACAGAAATCAGTAGCCTCGCTTTATGCAAAAGACAAAGATACAAAAAAAAAAAAAAAAAAAAAAAAAAAAAAAGCAGCATTGTCCCATTTTCAATTGCAACCAAAAATAAAATAACTTGGAATAACATTAACCAATTGCTCCTGGATAGGCAGAATAAACATTATGAAAATGGCAATCTTACCAAAAGCATTATATAGATTTAATGCAATACCAGTATAAATTGCAATTTCTTTCTTCACAGAGATAAAAAAAAAAGATCTCAAAATTCATATGGAATGGCAGAAGGCCTCAGATATCCAAGCATGTCCTCAACAAAAGAAACCCCTCTGGAAGCATCACCATACCTGATCTAAAGCTATACTACAAGGCCATTGTAATAAAAACAACATGGTACTGGCATAAAAACAGGTAGACCAATGGAACAGAATGGAGGATCCAGACTTTGGGTCAAATAACTATAGCTACTTGATATTTGACAAAGGCCCTACCAATGTAGATGGGGAAAAAGTCAGCATCTTCAACAAATGGTGCTGGACAAACTGGACAACCACATGTAGGAAAATGAAACTCAATCCACACATCTCTCCATGCTCAAAAATCAAGTCCAGATGGATCAAAACCTCAATATAAAACCAGAAACTCTGCTACTCTTGGAGGAAAAAAACAGGAGGAACCTTCCATGATATAGCAGTGGGAAAAGACTTCCTGAAACCCCAGCAGTTCAGGAAATTAAATAATCATTCAACCATTGGGATCTCATGAAGCTGAAAAGTTTTGTCACAGACAAATATTCAGTAACCAAAGCCAACAGATTACCTGCAGAATGGAAGAAAAAATTTGCCAGCTATACAACTGACAGAGGCCTAATTTCTAGAATTCACAAAGAATTCCAAAGCCTAAAGAATAAATCGTCAAACATCCCACTCACAAAATTGGGAAGAGAACTGAACAGGGAGTTCTCAGAGGAAGAAATACAAATGGCAAACACACACTTAAGAAAATGTTCCAACATTGCTAATCATCAGGGAAATGCAAATTAAAACAACTAGGAGATTCCACCTTACCCCAGTAAGGATAGCTAACATTAAAAAACAAACAAAAAAAAAAAAAAAAAAAATGACAACAAATGCTGGTGAGGGTGTGGAGAAATAGGAACACTCTTTTTCTGTTGGTGGGAATGTAAAATGGTACAACTATTATGGAAAGCAATATGGAGACGCCTGAAAAGGATGACCATAGACCTACCAACAGACCCAGTTTTCCTCTTACTGGGCATTTACCCTAAAAGCTCCAAGCCTCAGATTAGACAGATTTGCTCAACCATGTTTATAGCTGCTGAACTGATAATAGCTAAGAGCTGGAATCAACCCACATGTCCATCATTAGATGAATGGATAACAAAGATGTGGTATACCTACACAATGGAATTCTATGCAGCAGTAAGGAAAAATCCTATTCTCTGAACAACAGGCTAAAAACATTGATCCTTCAGCAGGCTCGTAGAAGGAAAACCTGAACAACCTGACGTGTTGCTCAAACAAGTGCTATAGTAACACACAGCCATGGTGGGTAACCAACTGCTCTATTTGGTCCCACAAAGCCATATGTGGTGAGGCAAGCATTCCATGTCTCACATGTGGCACAAGGGGGTGCATGCATATGGAGTTTATTCATGGTGGCTAAAGGACCCTGGTGTGCCCATTCTCTCTTCCTCTCTCTCTCTCAAAAATGAAAATAATAATTTAAAAAACTGAGGCTTATGTCACCTACTAGTTAATGGGTTTATCTGTTCTTTTGAGTAATGTGATTTGGCACATATTTCATCAAACTTCTGACTTTTAGATGGACTGATAATTTTGCCTAATCACCATCACAAGGATTTCAGTTGCTCACTAGTCCAGAACTCTAGAAGCCCCCACCCCTGCAATGATTACCAAGCAGCACCCTCATCAGTCATTCTGACAGCAATAGGACTGGCTCAAAAACCCATAAGAAGTTCCACTAGGCAGGAAAATAAAACTACTAGAAACTATTAAGGAAGAAAGCTTTTATCATCTTCCCATGCTTTTACTCATGAAAATAGAGTGTGTTCTTAGCAAGTACAAAGACAGGTAACCACAGGTAAAATGTCAGCCTGTCAACTTTTTCTCCTCCCAGAACTGTTTTACAAGCTGTTTATCCATTCTTCATGATATTGTGTTTCAAGAACATTGCCTTTTTCACTATTATTTAAATAGTAGAATAATAATGACTAATACTGCAATTATTTATTGCAAGTTTCTCTAAAGAAATAAGATTAATATCACCTTCAAAATACTTTTTTGTTTCCTTACAGGGAATACTCGTTATTGCATGTGTATAGTTTGTAACATTTAGGGCTAAGGAAAATGTGTTAGTATTAACTTGTACAAATTGTTACATAATGGCTTTTGTTAGAAACAAGAGGAAAAAGAATATAAATTCAATTGAGAGATAAATTGTGAGGCATTTGATTAATGCTGACATGCAGTTTTTCTTTTTTCTTTTATCAGGACAACTAAAACTGTTCCTATGAAAAGAGCAAAACTGACAGTGTATTCATCAATGAATACTGTGAAAACATCCATTAGTTTCCATTCAAATGGGATATATACGTTCTGCTCTTGTAATTCAGGATGGGAGTCCTTCTCTTTCCTATGAAACTTAGAATAAAATTCTATTTATAGTGCTGGAGAGATAGCTTAGTGGTTAAGGCACTTGCCTGTGAAGTCTAAGGACACAGTTTCAATTCCCCAGTACCCACTTAAGACAGATGCACAAGGTTGGGTATGTGTCTGGAGTTTGTTTGCAGTGGCTAGAGGCCCTGGAATACCCATTTTCTCCCTCCTCTCTCTCTCTCTCTCTCTCAAATAAATAATTATTTTTTTAAAAATTTTATTATAAAAACTAGCATAAATTGACTATTACTCTATATAAGACAACCTTTTCATGTCTTCCCTCAACATTTGTTATTCCTTAAAGTAGTACTACAAAATGATACCGGCAGTTCCAGTATGTTTACAATTCCTTTTCTTTCCAAATTGTCCAAAGCCAGTATACTTACTTCAACAATCATTGATTTTAATTATTTTTTTGACAAATAAGCATCCTTAGGACTAACTCCTCAAGCAGATACTTAATAATCTTTATGCTATGAAAAACTAAGAGTGGCCTAGGCCACTGTACTTGTAGTTATTTTAAAACTTGAATTTGTTTTAAACCAAGACCTAGCCTGAAGCACATATTTAATGAATAAACCAAGCAGTGAATAATGTTTTACAGGGAGTTATCCTCACACTGACTGGTTCATGTTGATAACTTTAAATGGAGTGGAAAATGGGATTGCTTTAATGATTTTATATTAAATTCTACATGTTATGGGATACTTTGATGGAGTAAGTGACTAAAAATACATGAGTTTAAGAAAAATAGAGAAGTTAAGAAAATGACCTTAAAAGAATGATGAAGCACAAATCTAAAACTTCACTTAGTAACAGATATCAGAGTACCAATAAATAATAATAATAAAAATACAAAGGGACTCATTTCATAATCACAGCTATACAACAATTGAAAGATCTCCTTTTAATTACAGTTCAGTTTTCTTGACAGACAGTGGTCTGGAAAAATGCAAGTAGTACGTGTTTGTCAAAGAAATACAGTTTCCTGACAGTCTCACTCCACAGTCAGGGCTTGTGGGCTTTATCTATTAATAGAGTCACTTTGGTTACTCTCATGCCTTCCCAAGCATTGCCTCTGACCAGCAATACCGATCTGAAAATAAGCTGCCTAAGCACAATAGCACCATTAATTGCCGAGTGATCTGGAAAACAATTAGAGAGCTCCCAGCTCATGTACACATGGATAGTCAGAGCTGTCAGCCTAATCAGTCACGGCTGTGCTTGCCTGTGGACCAGTTGAACTCCTTGGAAATGTCTTCTGCATCTGTCACTTTCCCACTCACATCTTGGAACATGTCACCCCTTAGACCACCACAGTCCTGACTTCTAAGAATTCTTTGTGCATCTGTTATGCAAAAAGAATATTGGTTCAGCATTATCTTTTGGAGGGAACACAATTGAAAGGTGGGTTCAGAAAAAAATACTTAAAAAATAGGCCTTGGGCTGGAAAGATGGTTTAGCAGTTAAGGCTCTTGCCTGCAAAGCCAAAGTACCCAGGTTTGACTCCCAAGACCCATGTAAGCCAGATGCACAAGGGGGCGCATGCATCTGGAGTTTGTTTGCAGTGGCTGGAGGCCCTGGCACGCCCATCCCCCTCTCTGCCTATTTCTGTATCTCTCTCAAATCAATAAATAAATAAATATATTTTTGAAAAAATAGGCTTGCCGGGCATGGTGGCTCATGCCTTTAATCCCAGCACTCGGGAGGCAGAGATTGGAGGATCGCTGAGAGTTCGAGGCCACTCTGAGACTATATAGTGAATTCCAGGTCAGCCTGGACCAGAGTGAGACCCTACCTCGAAAAACCAAAAAAAAAAAAAAAAAAAAAAAAAAAAATAGGCCTTTAAAAATGTTCACTGCTCATATGAGGTGAATGAAATAGTGAAGTAAATATAATTAAAAGGCATGCATGAATATTACTAGTATCTATATATTCTGACATAGAGCATGTATCCAAGCACTACGATGTAAGAACCATGCATAACCCATTCTTTCCTACATTATACCAAAACACACATATTATGTTTAACTCAATATGTATTTCAGAGTAGCTACAATATTTTTGACACTTGAACAAATGGCCCACACAAATATAATTGTATTTATTTCTTAATAGCTATAATGTCTTGATAATATATTTTCTGTTATGTAAAGACATTTTATGATAAAAATGAAAAATTATCTCATACACATACATAGTAAATAACTTTGGCATCAAACCATAGGTTTGAGTGCTTGAATGGTTCACTAATAAAAACCCATGCCTCTCAGGCACTGAAGGGTACTGGAGGGGCTGAGGATGTAGCTCACTGATATGATATGATGCTTGCCTAGTTAGGTTTGCTTTTGAGCACTAAAACTTTAGAAACTAGGGGCTGGAGAGATGTCTCAGCATGCTTGCAAAGTCTGATGATCTGGCTTCAATTCCTCAGTTTCTACATAAAGCAAGATATACAGAGTGGCACATGCATCTGGAGTTCATTTGCAGTGGCTACAGGTCCTTTCATGCCCATTGATTCTCTTTTATTTTTTTTTTCTGCTGAAAAATAAATACATTTAAAAACAATTTTGGCCAGTTTTGTATTATCTCCTGCTATTATATACCTCACTGAAGCTCAATATGTTTATCTTGCCATGTAGTACGTGAAAGCACAGAAGACCTGCTTTATTAATAATACTAAGTTATCCACACAGTCTATACAAATATGGATGCATGGATTATGAAAATAATACATTTCACACCCGGCTAAGACCAGGTTCTGTGTTACAGGGAGATATCAAGGAAAGCAAGTAATTCCATCTATAGCAGGAAACCTGATTCAACTAGACACAAATATATAAAGTGATTTCTGCGAATACTTTGCCTGTATTTTGTCTGTCCCAACATGTTTGTTTTAAACAAAAGGTTTGAAACAAAAGGACTATATTTTGTCTGACCCAACATGTCTGTTTGAAACAAAATACCAACAAATAAGAAGCCTATGTTTTGAGAACTCAAGATTTCAGGGTTTAGATTTGCATCCTTGGTACCAATTAGTAGTTGAATTTAAGAGTCACCTCAGCTATTTGTTTTTCTACTTGTTGGTATGTGTTTTTCTTCACAACCCTATCATTGCATAATGTCATAGGTTCAGGGACACTGATATTGTGCCTTTTTTCCCCTTTCTTTAGTACAAAATAGTAAGTGTACAAGTCTTTCAATGTAATGAAATTTGATATAAAATATGAATTTCCACCAACATAATGATATACACAGAGAAAATTATTGGCAGAAGTGATGTTAGAACATCTTTTATGAGAATAAAATGAAGTTAATAATTCTGGGATTCATTTTGTATATTTTGTGCTTACATGATTTTGATTCATATAATACTTTCTACAGTGTTAGTCTTAAGTAGTGTAGACTAATGATTCACCCAAAGAATTCAGAACATTTCCTCAGCTCGGTTTCCACTGTCATAAAGTCATTGTTTCCATCACACAAATCCACTGTTCCTTCAGTTACTTCTTTTGCCTTTGTCCTTTTTATTTCTTAAAATATTTTTGTCAAACACATAAAAGAATAGAATGAATACAATTATGTTCCCATAATTTTATGTAGCCATCATCAACCTCTCTTCTTGCCACTGAATTTATCATAAAAAGTCCAGGCATCACAGAATTCCAACATAGGTTGGGATTATGAAAACATAATTAAACCTGTAAAAATAAAAATAATTACACTATGCTATGTATTCCATCTTTATCAAGTTTAATGCTTACCCCACTGTTTCATCATTTTTAAATAATTCACTTGTTCACATAAGGTTTTATACCACACATACACTTTTATACTTCTAACAGTCTGCTTGTAGTTCATACCCCTAAGTCTTCCATCTTTCCACCCCATGTGAATAAGCTGTTATTAGCCAATTTTCTTATTTCATGTTTATAATAACCCATTTTTTTAGTAACACAATTGGTCCATCTTCCTATGAAAATTCAACTATATTGCTGTGCAATTACAATCCAAAACATTTAGTCTGGCATTGCCTTCTGTCACAGAGAACAGCAACATGTGATTTGATGATCATTTCATGCAATTCCTAAAAGAGCTACAGGTCTTTATGTCTACTGTTCAAACCTAAATAAGAGCATAAAATCATTTCAGTTGATCTAGTCAGAGTAGGAATAGTGGTAAATTTTCTGAATTCTCTTTTCCAGCTAATGCACTTGACATTAAAATGCAGAGATGGACATGGATTTAAAAAAATGAAACACATAAGGGCACCAACTGCAGATTTAGACAATGTTAAGTTAAATCATGCCTTAGGCAATTATTAGCTTTCAATTCTATAAATTAGTTTCTCTGAGCATCACTTAATATACACCAAAAATGGAAATAAAATTTCTAATTTTGAGCAGCATAAAAACATTTAGTGTAGTACTTCTATCTTATATTGCCCACTGCTCTATTTCTATTTTGTGGTAGGCTTCACTGTTTATAAGCTGGAATATTTATGTATGCCTTCTAAGTATAAGGTTTCACACTAAGTAGAATCGGTAATGGACATTTTACTGAGACTTTAAGAATGTCTGTGTAGTTGATATTTATGTGCATATCTTAAAGGAAAATTTTCTAGCATAAAAACATAACTTTGAAATTTCTCATGCTACTACTGTTGTCAAATTTAGATGATCTTAATAGCCATGATTCTAATATTACAGATTTCACACTGGAAACATCCAATATCTTTGTGGACAGTTACAATAGAAAGTGTTCTTCTTACTAATTCTGCGCACAAAGTGGTGACAAAGTTGCTCTAAAGACAATTATGTACTATTTAAAGACTCAGCTGACACTACATTTCTATATACTACTGAGAATTTTATTTTGGTTTTCTGAGCCAGGGCCTACTATACAGTAGTAGTCCAGACTGACCTGGAGCTCACGGAAATTCTCCTGCCTCTGCCTTATAAGTGTTAGTATCACAGGTGTATGCAACTCTTTGCAGCTATATCACTGAAATTTTTAGAACCTATATTTTCTCTGCAGCCTTGTAGTTATCCATGCAAATAAAATCCTTGATATTTTATATAACTTATTGTTGGCCCTTCCAGAAAAGCAGTATCGAGAAATCCTACTATAAACATATTCCAATTTTGATTTTATGAAAAATATCACCCTTAAGACTCCCTTTGTGTCGGAGATAATCCTTTCCAGAATCCATAAGAATAATCTCTCTATCTGATCGTATTGCCTTATTTTCAAATTAGGTTAAAATTTGAAATAAAAATAGACAAATGTTTTTATGGCTTTATTTATACAAGTGCTTTTGTATAACATTCAAGCATTGCAAAAGAAAGTATTTTAATAATTCATTATTTCAAACAACTTTTTCATGTAGTTAGAAAAATAAAAATATTCACTTTTAAAGAAGGAATCCTTCAGGAAAATACTTTAAATATGCTCAATTTAAAAGGAACAAAAGTAAAGAAAAGGCAACTTCAGAAGCAATTCAGAAGCCCATGAAATGTTCAAGGAACCCAAGGGAGAAACGCAGTTATGACACCTCAGGTTTCCACCTGGACAGTTCCATTAACACATTTGAAATACACAGGCCTCCATTGAGACTCAACGTGTTGTTTTGTCTCACTGATTTCATCTTTTCTATTTGACAGTCACCCTTTGGGATTCAGGCCTGGAATGTGTCCAACTGCTACAAATATTAGTTATATCAACTGGAATATGAAAATGTGCTTTAAAGAAATTAAATGTGTAGCATAATTTAATAGATGTCCCATGTTCAAAGCGTATTTAAAATAATTTAAATTTATGTGCCTAAAGCTTTAAAATTACAGCAAGCATTATGTGTGTATGACTTAGCTGGGCAAGTGGCTCACCCAGAAAGCAGATAATGTGAGGCATGGTGGAAGAAATGAAAGGAAAAGCCTATTTCATGGTATTATCCAAATCAGTGAGAAGCCTGCAGGGAGATGAGGGGCAGCAGATGGTACACTGGCCAACAATATGACATCTAGAAGCCAGACTCCTACTGCCTGGCCCTTCCTCCTTGATTCAGAACAAACTATCCAGTAACCATTGCTGTCATGGTGAGTTACAGATTCAAAGACTTTGGGATGTTTTACAATATTTTCTTTTCCTAAACACAATAGAAATACTAGTAAATTTTCATTCAAATATGAATAGGTACAACTGAGAAATTACTGTTTTCTTTCTTTATTTCCTTAATTTTTTATTATAATTTTGTTTGACATGTTACATGATTATAAAAGGAAACTATGATCAATCTCCAAATGAAGAAATATATATATATTGTTTCCTCAATATTGGTTATATAATGTTTTCTAAGTGTCTGCAAAGTTAGCAATGTTATAGCAAACTTAGATGCCATATTTCATGAATATTTTGGCTCCCCCAGGAACCCTAATTCTGGGGTAGGATACATAACTAGACATTGTGTAGATAAATACAGAATAATGGTCATTTCAAGGCTCTTGTGGAATATTCTGGTTCCATAAAATTCAAACCTAAGAAGATCTGATACCACACCAAAAACCTGATTAATCAATGCAATATATTAATGCAGTGTTCTGTAGTTTCACTGTATCTTTGGGTGTTTCTGCTCTACACTTCATTTAACTGATCTTTTGTAATTTCTAGTTTCTATTTAATTTATTTCTGCTGTGATGCAAAAGAAAACAGGGGAAGCCATATGTGTATCAGGCATATTAGACTGTCAATCCAAACAGGAGTGGGGGACAATAGACACAGATGAAGGGATCAGTAGAAAAAGAAGAAATAGGAGTTCCAAACATAAATGTATTCAAAATCACCACACCAAAATACATAAACAAATATTAATACAAACACCTAAAAGGAGAGATAGAGTCCAATTAAATGAAAGCACAGATCTTCAACACCTCACTTTCAGTAAATAAGAACTTATCCAGACAGAAAACCAATCAACAAAAGAATTATATTGCACCCTAATTTGATCTAGTAGACATCTAAAAATTTTTACGTCCAACAGCTGCAAAGTACATATTCTTCTCAATAGCATGTGGAACATTCTCTGGGGTGAATCTCATAATTATTTGCAAAAGAAATATCAACAAGGAGAGATTGCTCCATGGTTAAAATGCTTGCCTGCTAAGCCTAATGAACCCAGTTCGCTACCCCAGTACCCATATAAAGCCAGATTTATAGTGGTACATACATTTGGAGTATATTTGCAGTGACTGGAGGTCCTGGCATGGTCTCTCTCTCTCTCTCTCTCTCTCTCTCTCTCTCTCTCTCTCACACACACACACACACACACACACACACACTTCTCTCTCTCTCTGCTTGCAAATAAATTATATATATATATATTTGGTTTTCAAAGTAAGGTCTCACTCTAGCTCAGGCTGACCTGGAATTCACTATGTAGTCTCAGGGTGGCCTCAAACTCATGGCAATCCTCCTACCTTTGCCTTCTGAGTGCTGGGATTAAAGGTGTGCGCCACCACACCCTGCTTAAATAAATGTTTTTTTTAAAGAAATATAAATAAAAGATTCCATAGTCAAATCATATCTTTTCTGATCACAATGTAATAAGACTATAAAGTAATAGCAAATGCAACATTCAAGTTTATTCAAATATGTAGAAATAGACCTACTTATAAATGAAAAATCACTAAACCAAAGAATAAATCAAGAAGAAAATTAAAACAGTTCTTGAAGTAACCAAAAATAGTGTTACAGAGCCAAGTGTGATGGCACATGCCTTTAATAACAGCACTCTGGAGGCAGAGGTTGGAGGATTGCCATGAGTTTGAGGCCACCCTGAGATTACATAGTGAATTCCAGGTCAGCTGGGCTAGAGCAAGATCCTACCTTGAAAAACCAAAAAAAAAAAAAAAAAAAAAAAAAGACTGTTACAGTGTTAACAACTTCTGTGGGTTCAGCAGAGCAGTAGCAAAGGAGTTCAGACAAGTCAGAACTGATATCAAAAAACTGAAAGTGCTCAACTAAATTATTGCTGCATTTCAAGGGACTATAAGGATAAAAAATAAGAATAAACCAAACACAAAATTAATAGAAGAAAGGAAATGCATATTCTTTAAATATATCTTCAAGTAGATATATAAATCAGTGATCTCTGTACCAGCCTCTAGAAATGTGAAAATTAGCAGCAAACTTAACTAAAAGAAAGATGAAAGTAACAAAGAATGGATAAGCGAAAGTAAATTTGTGGTACATAAAATTCAGTAGTCACAACTTGGATGCTTAAAAAGACCAAAAGAAGAGAAAAAGAGAAAAGATATCTCAGTACAGTAGACTGAAAGAGAGAAAGAAAGAGACTGATAGAAGAGCAGAACTTATCAGCACCAGCAGTGGTGAAAGGACATGCATGTAGAGCCAAGAGATTTGAAGATATAAGAAGAAAATATGTACTAATGTATACTAGTAAATTAATCACATAAGTGAGAAAACTCTCTGGAAAATAAATTATCAACACTGACAAAATAAAAATAATTATTTCTATAACTGTGAAATCTCTACTGAACCTTTATGTGAAGAAATCTAGAGTCCCAAATTCCTTTGCCATGGAATTATCCCAAGTATTTAAAAAAGGACCTATACAAAGTCTCTCAATACACAGAAAAATGAGTAATTATCAGTTCTTCGTAGGGAAGGAGTATAATCTCAACAACAACAACAAAAAAAAACCTGATAAACCTATTATAACAAAACTAACCAACAAGTACCTCTCATGGAAATATGGATGAGAAAAAAATCCATAACAAGTTGAAACCAGGCTATAAAATGAGCTAACTTTTAGGCTTGCGTTGAGAGTTTGCATAACTATGAAATTGATGGAAAATTTTGACAAATAATGTTTGAATAAAAATACTCTTAATCCAAATTCAACTTAGATTTTGAATTCAGTAATTCACATTCATAAATTAAATATTAGAATGTCTGGGCTGGAGAGATGGCTTAGTGTTTAAGGCATTTACCTGTGAAGCCTCAGGACCCAGGTTCGATTCTCCAGGTCCCACATAAGCCAGATGCACATGGTGGAGCATGCATCTGGAATTCGTTTGCAGTGGCTAGAGGCCCTGGCATGCCCATTTTCACTCTCTTTCTCTCTCCCTCTCTCTGTGTCAAATAAATAAATAAAAATAAAATCGTTTAAAAAAATTATAGCAGGGCGTGGTGGCCTACACCTTTAATCCCAGCACATGGGAGGCAGAGATAGGAGGATCACCATGAGTTTGAGGCCACCCTGAGAAGTCATAGTGAATTCCAGGTCAGCCTGGGCTAGAGCAAGACCCTGCTTCAAAAATACCAAATATATATATATATGCATTAAAATGTCTAACATATAGCAACATCTGAGCAAATGTCATGACATGCAAAGCTTACTTCCTAGTAAAGCTGCCCTCACTCCTTTGTTCTTGTGACTTTGAAACATGAAAGAGTACACACACAGGAAAATGGAAATTTCCAAAAACATGTTCTCTGCAAGTTTGTAAAACTATGAGAAGTCTTAAATTGAAATCGTGTTAATATTAAATAAAATTAATAAGCTTCATGAAAAAAAAATACACCTTGAAAATTATAATGAATTCCACAAGTCAAAGAGACAATATGTTTCCCATCTTTTTCTATAATGGGGACACAAGAGGATCACTATGTGTGTACTTCTATTAGATAAAATTTAAGTGAGCTTGAAGATTCAAAGAACTTTTTGAAATTGCTATGTCAAATACTGTATAAAATCCGTTTATACTGGAGAGATGGTTTCATGGTTAACGGGCTTGACTGCAAAGCCTAAGGACTGAGATTTGATTCCCCAGTACCCACAAAAGCCAGATGCACAAGGTGATGCATATGTCTGGAGTTTATTTGCAGTGACTGGAGGTCCTGGGGTATCAATTCTCATTCTCTCTGTCTCTCTTCTTTCTATGTCTCTCTGCTTACAAATAAATGAATAAATAACTTTTTTGAAAGTAGTGCTCAGAAGAGATTTGCCTAAGGCAATGACTCAGTCAAGTGGCAGAAAATTTACATATTCCATTTCAATTTCCCTTGAACTCCATATATAAGTCTGAAATACTACTTTATTTAACTATCTAAACCTTCCTATATTACATTCCTTTATCCTTTGGACTTTATACATCAGTCTGGCCACTTTCCAATATCAGATCAACCTTTGTTCTTTTACCTAGAGTACAAAAAATTAAGTAATTAGCTTTCACATCTTAGAAAATTGAACAATTTCCAATTTGTTGATCAACCACTGGTTAGATGTTCAGAACCATGTTTCTTAACTTACCAGCAAATATCTTAGTTTACAATAAGAGGAAACACATCACCACGAGCTTCAAATATCCTGTCCACCTCAAAGTACACCAAAAGCCCACTTACACTAATTTCCTTTCTCAGGAAAAATACTTCTCAGTTGAAAGAATTAATTCCCTATTGATTATCACTGAATTGGCTATACTTTTAACTTTTCTAATTTTAAAATTTGTATCTACTCTTTCCTCTTTCTCTTTTCTATTTATGTTTTCAATCCACTATAACCTGCCTTTTACTCTGATCATTCCACTAAACATGCTCTTCAAAAAAAAAAAAAAAAAAAAAAAAAAAAAAAAATCTATAGGCTAGAGAGATGACTTAGCTATTAAGGTGCTTGCCTGCCAAGCCTAAGAATTTGTTTGATTCTTCATGTCCCAAGGAAGCCAGATGCACAGTGATGCAAGCATGCAATGTTGCAAATATACACAAGGGGGGTGCATGCATCTGGAGTTTGTTTGCAGTGGGCGAACCCTGGTGTATCCATTCTCTTTCTCTCTCTCTTAAATAAAAACAAACAATCTTCTATCATTTCATAATTAGGAGATCAATAGCCTCTTACAAGTCCTCCGATTTGACCCCTTAGTGTTGAGTGCAAAACCAATCATCATCCTGTTCCTCTATGCCTTTTTTCAAAATTATTATTCATAGTCTGTATCAATAAGGTGCCCCCACCCATTTGTTACTGAAATATTTGTATAACTTGAAGTTTTGTCACTATTTTCTCTTTCTTCCATCTTCTGCTGTGGGATAATCTTACGGGACTCACAAATGCAACCAGATGTGTGCGCCCCCTAGTGGGCAAGTGCAGCATTGCACCCTTTCATCACTTTACATCTGGTTAAACGTGGGAGGTGGAGATTGGAACCGGGTTCTTAGGCTTAGCAGGCAAGCGCCTTAACCACTAAGCCACCTCTCCAGCCCCAGCTGGAATATTTTTAATCTCAATGATTCTAGCTAGAGGAATTTCTGTTGTCAAAAAAGCTTAATAGCTTAATAACATTTGAAATACAGATGAAAATTAAACAGATACAAAGACATATAACATGCCTCTTCTTATTTTATTGACATAAATTTAGCAGAGATAATTAATTCAATAGTAAAATTGAAGAGATTATAAATTAAAATATTTATTAATTTTTAAAGGTAGACTAATAGTGATTTCTTGAAAATCTGTAAAGGGAAATACATTGAGTGCCACAAAGGAATCTAAAAGGCAGAAATGCCAGTATGCCCAGCAAGGTTTTCTTTTAGTACCTACATCTTGAACTGAAAAGCTAATGATTACATGCCCTGTGGCAAATCAAAAAAGCATTATCCATTAATTTTTTATGGAGATGGTGTAAATGCGCACATTGCTGGAAATTCTGCTTTAGTGTCCAGGTACAATACAAAAGCAAGGCATTTGTGGTTCACTGACCTAAAGTTCTTTCAAAGAGTCAGTGATCATAGAGGTAAATGTGTACTAGAGGTGTACTGCAACAGACATGACTTGTGGGTACTGACTTTGGAAAGAAAGTTACCTATTCTATTAATCTATATCACTGGAAAATGTATACATGTAGTGAAGTATGTTATCATAGAGAATCACTACACCCAAACTATAGGTTTTTGTGAAGACAATTAGAAACTTAATTTGTTCTTCTTTAGTTAAATGCATATAAAAACAAAACTAGTATTCCCACATCAGAAATTAATATTGAAATATATGATCTTTGATTTAGCAGACATAAACTCTTACTGTAGAATTCTATTCTTCTCATACTGCTGAAACTGTGCAACTCTAAGACTGTCAAACTGTGGAGGGAATTAATAGCTGGAGCTGTGCTAGAAAGAAAAAAAATGCCTATAACTGGGCCAAAATATTCCCATAAGCTGCCGTGGTCTATATTTAATCAGTGTCATGTCCTGGCATAAAGAATCTGCATCTTTATTTACAGCTTCTACCTTTGCAGAACAAAATGTTCATGATCTTTCACTTGGAATGTATTTTTTTAGAAAATGAGATTTTTCAACACATTTCCTATAGCAAGGGAGTCTTCCCTCTGGTAAAAGAAAGTTTTATGTATTTTTTTTTTCAAAAAAACCCACTAAAGTCCAAAGTCAAAGTAGATGGAGTAGAAATAAATATAAGATAAAGAAATATATTCCTACTGGGAGAGTAAGGAAAGCCCTTAGAAGGTTCTTCCATTCTTAGTCCATTAGTGGACCAAGCAGTAACTTTTAGAAAATGAGCTGCTCTCTTACAGGTCAAAGAGCAGGTCTTTGGGGATCAGATCATTTAAACTGCAGTATGCAGGTGAAGCTGAGGAGGTGAGTGTTCAGGCCAACATGTGAGCAATGGAGATGGAGAGTTTATATGGCTGCTCACAGGTTTGTGATTGCTAGTCACAAAGGTGTACTCCTCCTGGGTCATAAAGGTGTATGCCTACTGGGTGAGATAGGTGTACTGCTACTGGGTCAGAAAGGTGTATCCCTACTGGGTGAGATAGGTGTACTCCCACTGGCATGGAAGACAGAAAGCATTCAACTGAGAAGTACCTCTCAGCAGTGGTAAATGCTGGTTACTGCCCCAGGAGCTTAGAATAGACACCAGCCAATAGCCAGAAAGGAGATGTGGACTTCATTCTCATGACCAGAAGAAACAACTCTGTCAGCAGAACAAGCCTGGAAATGAATATTGTGCCATGGCCTTCAGCCAAGAGCCCAGCCCTGTCCTCATATTCATTTCCTTCATGTGAAAGCCAGGGCAAATAATCTGACCTCTCCATGTCCTGATTTTTGACTTTAAAGTGAGAGTTGATCACTAGACAAAGGTGTAAGGTGCTACATTTGTGGTTATTGGTATAGTGTTGGGAAAACAGTGATGATAACATTAAGAAGCAACTACAAGAAACAGAAAGTCTATACTGGCCAACATTATTCTCAGAAGTAAACAGACTATCATACTAGGACTTGAAACCTCTACATACATGGTATTTTAAGCTGGCAATTTGGGAACAGGTGACATAAATAAGCTAATATATAAAAGTACAATATAAAAATTTTGCCATGTGCTTATCCCATGAGGAAACTGTTATATTGTTCCTTTAAAGATTCACTTAGTGCATATTCCAGTGGTTATAGAGTTGATATTTTACTTCATAATGAAAATACAGTAATAGCTACATTGACTTTATAATTTAAGTACATTACCAATGAATATTTTAAACTATAGAATAAATACCACTGAGCTAGCCCCACTGCATACTTTTGATATATATTGAATTTTGTAACATGTTAAATTTTGCAAGGATATTAACCACATACAGGAAGTGAATTCTTACTGTTCGTTTTTTTAATGTCCTAAGCCTATAAAGCAAGCCAAGTTGATATGAAGTTAAAAAAAAAAAAATAATGACCTCTTGTGTCTGAAGACAAAGTATTACTTAGCATTTAGTATTACTCCTCTACAATCAATGATGCTTGTCCAGTTTGTCTCATCTGCCATATGTACCAGAACCAAGTCTACGTTTCATTTTCCAAGTCTGATAGAAAAATGATCTAAGTGTCGTAGGATACAGATGTAGCTAACAACCATTGTACCCATGTTTCAAGCAGTGAATTTACACAAGCATGGAAATTAGACTCAATAAACGTTTTGAAATTCAAAAACAAAAACAAAAACAAAAGCCCAATAGAGTTGAGTTACAATAGTTTCCTATGGTGAGATCCCTGAGGCTAAGCATAAGAAAATGCGAAAAGCATGGTTGAGATCTTTTTCCCAAACCTTGAAGTATTCAGTATTCTGGAAAGTGTTTCCCAAAAATCACTGCCCATTAGAATCACCTGGAGACTGAATAAATCACATTAGGTTGCTCTTCTTTGCAGTTCCAGCACTCATGGGGCTGGCAGCCAGGTATAAGGACCTCAGTGTGAACCATGCAGTAGATAATATACAATGTGCAGTCCAGTTTTTGAACCAATGTTATGAAGTTCTCAGAAGAAAAGTCACACCTATGTTGAAGATGATTAGAACCTGGATTGCAGAGAAGCCATGTTGTAGATCCAGAGCCAAAAATAGTTTGGACTATTTTTTTTATTTGAGAGAAAGGGCGGGGAGAATGGGGGCACCAGGGCATCTAGCCACTGCAAACGAACTCCAGATGCATGGACCCCCTTGTACATCTGGCTTACGTGGGTCCTGGAGAATTGAACCAGGGTCCTTTGGCTTTGCAGGCAAACGCCTTAACCGCTAAGCCATCTCTCCAACCCTTAAGACCTTTTAAAATTAATCCATTGCCCACCTGTATGTTTTATCTATTATCCTTTTATCAATCAGGCAAAACCTTTGGAATGTTTTAACTTAACAAAATACTAGTTTGCACCAACCCAAAGCTAAAAGTGGCATCAGATGGCATGTGAATTGGATAGCAGAGTTTTCCTACTTTATTAACCTACCTAATGTCTCCACCAATATATTTGGTAAGCACCCTGATTTTTCATTTTCTTTTGTGCTATGACTATAAAAGTTAGTATTACTGATTCCACATTGAAAAATTATTATCTTGGACAACCTGAATCAATGTTCTCAGCAATGGTCACTCATATTTGGCTACGAATAAACTAGTTCTTATTTCCTTTTAGCTAAGAACTATTTTATGTTGACACCCATAAACCAAAAAGTGCAGACTTCATGTTCATTTCCAATTTGAATAGGAACTCCAAATTCAATCTACTTTTGATTTTTCATTTAGAAAACAATAATACCCAATGTCTGATAAGTCCTCATGATAAGTCCTCATTCTCTATCTGGGTTTTATAAACATTTCAAAGTATGAACAAAACTTAGGAAAACTCCTATGAAAGTATTTATTGTTATTTCCAGTACGTTTATTTTATATGAAAAAAAAAAAAACCTAAGACATAAAAAAATGATAAAGTTGTTTGATGTCACAGTGAGAAAGGGCCCAGACTGGAACAAGCAATTGGCTATCGCCTGGCTCCCAGACTCTCTTTCTTCCATGATTCCTCCAGAACTTCCATGCTGACTCCTCTCCTTGATTTCATGAGAACTCACTTGCCGTCTGTTCTCCATGATGTTTTTAGCAGTCCCCTGCCGTCTCTTGTCCATGATGTTTCCACCCAATAATGTGGAGGTCATCCCCTGTCAACTGCAGGTGAAATGCAAGTAGAATGTCCTTCTGTCATTCTTTTTTTTTTTGTCTGTGTTACTCCAAAGATGTAAAACAAACTTGTTCTCATAAATATTAGATGCTAAAGATTAGATGCTAAAATTACCTCCCTGACACTAGTTCTTTGAGTCAGTGGAGGCTATTAATGCATATCTTCCTTCAGAGGGTGAGTAAAAAATCAAGTTGTTCAAACAATATTTCATATTTTTCTCAAAAAAAAATACATAGGAGGGCTGAGGAGACAACTCAGTATATAAAGCACTTTCTGTACAGGCATGAGTATCAGAATTTGAATCCCCAGACTCCATGTAAAAGCCAGAAGCCATGGTGGGCTTCTGTAATTCCAATATACCTAGACATAGATGCTAGGCAGAGACAGAACAATTTTCTTGAAGCCCGTAGACAAGCTAACCGAGTGGATGCAAAAGTAAACAATAAAGAGAATAAGAGGCCATGCCTCAAACACAGTGGAAGATGAGAACTGACACCAGAAAGTTTTCCTATGATTCTACATGTGTGTCATGGCACACACATGCCCAAAATCATACACATAAGCACACATATACACAGACATGCACACACACAAAAAAAAAAAAAAAAGGAAAGCTTAGGTGACACATTTGTACCATAAAAATTCCTGTGGAAGTGATCCAGTATGTGGATTTAATTTACTCAACAGATATTTATGGGTTCTTTGAAAGCATAGTACATAATGCTAATTTTTAAAGATACTACTAAATTGAAACAGACTATAAAGAAATTATAACTGAAGAAGGAATTAAGCAACACACATGTACACATGGAAATACATTCGCACATGAAGACAAAACTAAAATTGACAATTATCATAGTAAGGTAGCAGAAAGATATAAAATTTCAGATAAAAAGGTTACTTCTGACCAAGTAAGAATAAAAATGTATAGCATGTATTATAAAATCCTTGACAGTCTGGACTGTAGCTTCATTAATATTTATTTTCCCTACTAATACCTTCAAGGCTTTTCATACAGTGCCATCCACAACCATATGCTCCAGACAGAGAGCAGTATAGAAAGAAGAGCCACAAAGTTTTCACTCCATCCAGTTCACATTTCAAGGATATAAGATTGTGACTTTTGAGAACTTGTTTTACAAACCATTTGATGAAATTATTTTCCTTAAATATATATTTTATTTGGTATTCTCTATTGTTCCTCCAGAGCTGTAGCCTAATGGACCTTGACAAGAAATCTGTTATGTCCTTTCTTTTCCAAATGAGGCAGTGGTAAGTTTGGCTTCTCTGACATAACAAGATTGTGTCAGAGATCCTAACTTCCCTCTACCTGTGCAGAGCACAGCGCACAACATTCAAGGTATATCACAAGGCAAAGGCCCAAAATATACTGATAGATCATCCTTCATTATTATTTGATCCTAAACATAAGTCAGAATTCAAACGTTGGAGCACAACTTGAAGAATTCGTTATATCAGACATGTAATGCACTCAAACACACACACACACACACACACACACACACACAAACAGGAGAGGTAAATATTCCTTGCTTTTCAGAAACTCTATATTGTTGCATTTGTTTTAAGGAATGTGCTTTTATTTATCTACAAAGTTGTTTACAAAGAAACTAATGATGAAGACTTCCGGGTAAGATAGTGGCATAAGAGCCACACCAAACCAGCCTAGGGAGGAATTTAAGCAAAACCATAGCAAAATACACTCTTCTTCTGAAAAGTGAACAAGTATAGGTTCTTCTTAGATCCAGAGGAGAAGCACGAGAGACTAAGATCCACCAGAAAGGAGGAAACTGGACAGAATCCCACTGAGGCACTTGTGGCCTGCTGATCCATGTGATCTATGCACCTACCCAGCACCGCCCGCCAGGTGCCAGAGCTGAGCAGAGTCCAAACAAGGGGACTTTCTAACCTCATCAGCCACCTTGCAAAGTTAATAAATATGAAGGAAAGACAGCTGAGATCAGCTAAGTAGCTACTGAAAGGGATACAGGCGGGACTGCTTGAGCAACTCCAGGCTTCCTGCACTTTCCCATCCCCCAACCATCAGAACTGGGAACCTTCAGCATTCATCCCCTGGTGGCAGGGAATCCAGAACAGCTGATCAGAACTCTAGCTCCACAGCACAACATGTAGGGATTGAGGTGGGCACTTAGCATTGGTGAGATTGGAAGCCACCCCAAAAGGTAATGAGGTTGACTGACAAAAAAAAAAGAGAGAGAGAGAGAGAGAGAGAGAGAGAGAGAGAGGTATATAGGGCTGCATTGGAAGTGCAAATCTCTCTTTCCATGTCAGGGCAGGTTATGGGTTATATATTCTTGGTTGGCTTTATCATTTTCAAATAAGCTATACTTGGGGGTTGAATATTGTTGCCTTTGATGCTTTCAGATGTATAGGGCCTTTGTCTTTTGCTTCTGTCATTATTGGGGGCAGGGTCTGATTCAGATCAGGCTGACCTAGAACCCAATTCAGAACAGAATTCTCTACCTCCCAGCTGACAGGATTAAAGGTGTAGAGCAACACACATCCTTAGGGATTTTGGGTTGATAAGACTATCTGTTTTAATACCCACACTTCCATACTCTGTGCTGGTTTTTATTGATTGTATATATTGCTCAGTTGAAGTTTAGAATTTGCCAGTAAATTGTTCCATCCAGTACACACTTGCTTAGCAAGCAAACTCAACATCTAGTATTACTTCTGTGGTTGGATTGGGGTACAAGAGCTACACTTGGCACTTTAAACTCATATCCTGAAAGTATATAAAGGTGGATCACCACATCTAAGAACACTGCAGATAAGTAGAAAACCCAAGAATCAAATCAATTCAGGATGCAAAATCACTACATTATCATATAAGAAGCACAAAGAAACAAGACAATACAATCCCACCAAAAATTATGAATCCATCAGAAATGATCAACAATGAGACATTTTTAGATGAAATGCCTGACAAAGATTTCAAAACAATGATTTTATCTATACTCAAAGAAATCAAAGGAATCAAAGAAGAAAACAAAGGAAAACACAGAAAACAGCTTACTGAAATAAGGAGTTCATTACAAGACATGAGTAAGGAAATAGAAATACTGAAGAAAAACCAGGCTGAAATTCTAGCTCTAAATAAGACAGTCAGTCAAATATAAAACTCTGTGGAGGGCTGGAGAGATGGCTTAGCAGTTAAGGCACCTGCCTGCCAAGCCTAAAGAACCCAGTTCCAATCTCCAGGTCCCGCTTTTAGCCAGATGTAAAAGTGATACAAGAGTGCAATGCTGCACTTGACCACAAGGGGGCTCATGCATCTGGATTTCGTTCACAGCAGCTGAGAGACTGCTGGTGCGCCCATCTCTATCTGTCTCCCTCTCCCTCTCTCTCTGTCTATCTCTCTCTGTGTGTCTCTCTCCAAAATTTAAAAATAAAAATAAAAAACTCTGTGGAAAGTCTCACCAGTAGAATGAATGAATGAGAGAACAGAATATCGAAACTATAAGACCAGGTGGCAGACCTAATACAGTCCAACAAAGAGAAAGACAAGCTAATAAGAAGGTATAAATGGGAATTTCAAAATATCTGGAACCCTATGAAAAGATCAAATATAAAAATTCAGGGTATAGTAGAAGGGAAAGAATTTCAATCCAGAGGCTTAATAGGCATTTTCAACAAATCATGGAAGAAAATTTTTCCCAAATTGAGAAAGAAATGCCAATGCAGATACAAGAAACTTTTAGAACACCAAGCAGACAAAACCCTAGAAAGAACCTCTCCTCACCATGCAATAATTAAACTACTAAACACACAAACCAAAGAAAATATATTGAAAGTAGTTAGAAAATGAAAGTCATCTACAAAGGCAAGCCCACCAGGATCACAGCAGATTACTCAACACAAACTTTAAAAGACAGAAGGACCTAGAATGATGTATTCCAAGTTCTGAAAGATAACAACTGTCAACCAAGAATACTTTATCCTGAATAGCTATCTATCCAAATTGGTGGAGAAATAAGGACATTCCACAACAAAAACAGGCTAAAAGAATTTATGACAACTAGCCCAGCTCTACAGAAAATAATTGAAGGAACCCTTCACACTAAAGAGAAATCATAGGAAACAGTAGGAAAAAATAAACCATATTCAAATAACAGTTAAAACAAAAGATTAAAGGGAAAACAGGAAGCACTACAAAACAAGAAGAATGGCAAGAATAAATACCTACCTTTCAATAATAACTCTTAATATCAATTGCTTCAATGCACCAACCAAAAAATAAAGGTTTGCAGACTAGATTAAAAGGTAAGATCTTGCATTTGTTGCTTCCAGGACTCATCTCTCAATAAAAGATAGACACTGTCTTAGGGTGAAAGGATGAAAGACAGTATTTCAAGCAAATGGGCCTGGGAAACAAGCAGGGGTTGTTATCCTAATATCTGACAGGATGGACTTCAAACCAACATTAGTGAGGAAAGATAAAGTAGGTCATTTTATACTGATCAAAGGAACACTCCAACAGGAGGACATTACAATCCTAAATGTATATGCACCTAACATGGGGGCTCCCAATTTCATCAAACAAACATTGTTAGACTTAAGGTCACAAATAATGCCAAACTCAATTGTAGTGCATGACTTCAATACCCCATTCTCATCGATTGACAGGTCATCCCAGCAAAAAATAAACAGAGACATCTGGATTAATTGATACCACGGAACAAATGGACTAACAGATATATATAAAACATTCCATCCAAATGGTACTGAATATACATTTTTCTCAGAAGCATGTGGAATATTCTCTAAAATAGACCATATATTAGGACACAAAGCAAATCTTAACAAATACAAGAAAATAGAAATAATCCCTTGTATTCTATCTAGCCATAATGGGATTAAACTGAAAATCAGCAACAAGAAAAACTATAGAGCATAGAGAAATTCACAGAAAATAAACAGTACATTATTGAATTATAAATGGATCATTGAAGAAATCAAAAAGCAAATCAACAAATTCATAGAATCAAATAATGATAAGAATACAACATACCAAAACCTTTGGGACACAAGGAAGGCAGTCCTGAGAGGGAAATTTATATCTCTAAGTGCCCAGATTAAGAAATTAGAGGCCTAGAGAGATGGCTTAGTGGTTAAAATGCATGCCTGTGAAGCCTAAAGACCCCAGTCAATTCTCCAGGTTCCACATAAGCCAGATGCTTCTGGTGTTGCATATGTCTGGAGTTTGCATGCAGTGGCTAGAGGCCTTGGTGTGCCCATTCTCTCCTTCCCTCTCTCTCTCTCTCTCTCTCTCTCTCCCTCTCTTCCTTTAACTGTCTGTAATAAATAAATTAAAAAATAAATCTAAAAAAATAGAGAATTCACAAGTAAATAATTTAATGATTCACATTAAGGCCTTGGGAAAATAGAAATAAGGCAAACCAAAAAGTAGTAGATGGGAAGAAATAATAAAGATTAGGGCAGAAATTAATTAAATAGAAACCAAAAACAAATACAAAGAATCAATGAAACAAAGAGTTGGTTCTTTGAAAGGGTAAACAACATTGATGAACCCTTAGCAAATCTGACCAGAAGAAAGAGAAAAGAGACACAAATTAATAAAATCAGAGATTAAAAAGGCACCATTACAACAGATAACCCCCAAAAAAAACAGAAAATCATAAGGACATATGTTAAGAATACATATGCCTCTAAGTTTAAAAATCTGAAAGAATTGGATAATTTCCTTGATTCATATGACCTACCAAAATCAAATCAAGTTGAGATAAACCATTTAAATAGACCTATAACAAGTATGGAGATCCAAGCAGTTATAAAAAGCCTCCCAACTAAGAAAAGGCCATGTCCAGATGGATGCACTAGTGAATCTTACCAGACTTTCATGGAAGAAATAACACCACTGATTCTTAAAATTTTCCATAAAATAGAAAAGGAAGGAATTTAACCAAAATCCTTCTATGAAGCCAGCATCACCCTCATATCAAAACCAGACAAAGACAGAACAAAAAAATTACACACCAATCTCCCTCATGAACATAGATGCAAAAATTCCAAACAAAATATTGGCAAGTATAATACAAGAATATATCAAAAAGATTATTCACCCTGACCAAGTAGGCATTATCCCAGAGATGCTGGGATGGTTCAACATATGCAAATTGATAAATGTAATATACTATATAAATGGTCTCAAGGACAAAAATCACATGATCATCTCAATAGATGCAGAAAAGGCATTCAACAAATCCAACATCCCTTCATGGTAAAAGTATTACAGTAACTGGGAATAGAAGGAACATATCTCAACATAATAAAAGCTATTTATGACAAACCTACAGTCAACATAATACTAAATAGGAAAAACTTGAAGCTTTTCCCCTAAATTCAGAAACAAGACAAGGGTGTCCACTGTTCCCACTTCTATTTAATATGGTACTGGAAGTTTTAGCTCCTTCCCTCCCTCTCTCTTTCTCTCTCTCTCTCTCTCTCTCTCTCTCTCTCTCTTTCTCTCTCTCTTCCTTTATCTGTCTCTAATGAATAAATAAGCATAAATCTTAAAAAAATTACAGAGTCACATGTAAATAATTTAATGATTCACATTAAGGCCTTGAGAAAAGATGAAGAAGGCAAACCAAAAAGTAGTAGATGGGAAGAAATAATAAAGATTAGGGCAGAAATTAATTAAATAGAAACCAAAAAAAAAAAATCAAAGAATCAATGAAACAAATATGAGTGTCTCTTGCAATAAGGCAAGAGACATTCATAAACGGGAAACAAATTGGAAAAGAAGAGATCAAATTATCATTATTTGCAGATGACATTATTCTATACATAGAAGATTCTAAATACTCTACCAGCAAACTGTTAGAGCTGATAAACACTTTTAGCAATGTAGCAGGATACAAAATAAGCACACAGAAATTAGCAGCTTTCCTATATACTAACAACAAACATGCAGAGGATGAAATCAGGGAATCTCTCCCATTCACAATTGCCTCAAAAAAAAAAAAAAAAAGTATCTTGGAATAAACTTAACCAAGGTAGTGAAGGATCTCTACCATGAGAACTTCAAAACATTCAAGCAAGAAATTGCAGAAGGCACAAGGAAATTGAAAGACATCCCACTTTCATGGGTTGGAAGAATCAATATTGTGAAAATGTCAATCTTACCAAAAGCAATCTACACATTTAATGCAATCCCCATTAAAACTCCAATGGCATTCCCCACAGAAATTAAAAAAAAAAAAAAAGCAATCCTAAAATTCATTTAGAAGCACAAAAAAACCTCAAATAGCCAAAACAATTTTGAGCAACAAAAATCAGGCTGGTGGTATCACCATACTTGATTTTAAACTATATTACATAGCCATAGTAACAAAAACAGCATGATACTGGCACAAAGATGGACATGTAGATCAATGGAACATAATAGAGTACCCAGATAATAATCCAAGCAGCTACAGCCATCAGATTATTGATAAAAATGACAAAAATATTCATTGGAGAATAGATAGCCTCTTCGACAAATGGTGCTGGGAAAACAAGATAGCTATATGTAGAAGGATGAAAATAGGTCCTTGTCTTTCACCATGCACAAGAATCAAGTCGAAGTGGATCAGAGGCCTTAATATCATACCTGAAACTGTGAAATTTCTAGAGGACAGGTAGGGGAAACCCTTCAGCATATTGGCATAGCCATTGACTTTCTGAATATAGCCCCAATTGCTCAAGACATAAAACCACTAATTAACCACTGGGATCTCATGAAATTACACAAGGTTTGCACAGCAAAGGACACTGTGAATAGAGCAAAGAGACACCCTACAGAATGGGAGAAAATCTTTGCCAGCTACACATTTGTCAGAGGATTAATATCCAGAATATACAAAGAACTCAAAAAACAGAATAATAAGAAATAAAACAACCCAGTTAAAAAATTGGCTATGGAACTAAATAGAGAATTCTCAGAAGAAGAAATACAGATGGCATATAAACACATAAAAAAGTGTTCCACATCCTTAGCCATCAGGGAAATGAAAATTAAAACTACTTTGAGATTCCCTTTTAGTCCTGTCAGAGTGGCTACCATCAAGAAAACAAATGACAGTAAGTGTTGGTGTGGATGTGGAAAAAGGGGAACCCTTCTATACTGTTGGTGGGAATGTAATATGGTCCAGCCATTGTGGAAATCAGTGTGGAGGTTCTTGAGACAGCTAAAATTAGATTTACCATATGATCCAGCTATAGCACTCCTAGGCATATATCCAAATGACTCTTCTCACTACCTTAGAGATACTTGTACAACCATGTTTATTGCTGCTCTATTTATAATAGCTAGGAAATGGAACCAGCCTAGATGTCCCTATACAGATGAATGGATAATAAAGATGTAGTACATTTACACAATGGTGTTCTATTTAGCAGTAAAGAAAAATGAAATTATGAAATTTGCAGGGAAATGGATGAATGGATCTGGAACGATTATACAAAGTGAGGTAACCCAGACCCAGAAAGCCAGATGTCACATGTTCCCTCTCATATGTGGATCCTAGCCACAAATGTGTAGACATGTGTGTGAGCTGGAACCAAAAATCGGTAGCAGAGGCCAGTAAGCTAGAAAAAGTCCCTAAGGGAGGGAGGAGAGGGAAGGACTTAAGGGGATGGTATTGTATATATGTAAGTAGAAGAACAGATTACAGGGAGGGGAAAGGCCAAAGCAAGGCCAGGGGAAGAGATTATGTAAAAGAAGGGTGGGGGGAGGTTCAATCAAAATTCAAGATATTCTAAATAAAACATATGAAAAGATACTTTTTTGAATAATGGCACATCCAGAAACCATAGATTGTTACTAGAAAATTTTTAGTGCCAGGGATGGGATGCCTTCCAGTGAGTTATTGGCCAGGGAGTTCCCTGTTGCCTCCAAAACATCACAGGCTATTGCCAAGGCCCTTGGTTTCCCTGGAGAACGAGATAGTAAGACCCGATTGCTGAAGACTTCACATGCCTGAGCAGCAAGGTCACTAAGAAATCAAGCTGGTACTAAAGAGAAAATCTTCTCCTGGTAGACCAGCCAACTGAAAGCTGGAAAAAGCTGCACTGCATGCAGCCCTATGGAAGACAGAAATTGGCCTCAATATCTATAACCTCGCAGTGCCTAGCAATACCTTCACAAGACCCTAATCATAGGTGAAAAATATGATGACATCAAATTAAAAGAGAGACTAATAGAGAGAGGGAGGGGATATGATGGAGAGCAGAGTTGTGAAGTGGAAAGTGGGAGAGGGGAGGGAAATATCATGGTTTATTGTCTTTCACTATAGAAGTTGCAATAAAAAATAAATATTAAAAACTAATCGTGAGTATAGATTATACATAAATGGAATGTTGAAAAAGTATACAAAATAGAGTTAGTTTTATAATTCTTTCAGCTGTAGCAGTAGTGTTCAGTGAAAGTACATGTGTAAATAGCATCCTCACAGAATTTGATCTTAACTGGGATTAGTTCCCATTAGGTGTCATTTTATATTTGATACTTAAAACACTGCAATAACTACCAGAGAAGTTATGTTTAACTACCTGAACCTGAGCCTTTTATTTCATCCACTTGTTAATAGTACAACCTTGCTCAGCTGCAGGACAAAGCTCTGGGTTTGATTTATGACTTTGTGCCCCAAAACTTGGCATCTATATAATAAATGGAAATAGTGAAACTCTTCAAGGGAAATGGACCAACTGATGGTAAACCGAAAACAGGCATATGAAATGCCTTGTCACCGATTCCAAAGTACCCCTTATAAGTAGATTATAGTAATTTCTTGAATGCTATCCGATGTTTATAGATGCATATATTTAGCATACTCCCCTTATAAGCTTATATGTATTACTTTGGTCTGATAATTTTATCTTTTCATTATACTATTCATTTCTTTTAATATTATTGTTGATTTTGGTGATCTTAATGTAATATATCCTTCATAGGCTCATGTTTTTGAACACTTGATCTCCAGCAAAAAGGTGCTGTTTGGGAAAGTGATGGAATCTTTACAACGTAGAACCATGATAGAGAAAATGGGAAATCTAGGGGATCCCTGCCAACACTTATTTTATATTCATTCTCTCCTTTCACTGTCTCTGTCTCTCTTTCTTTCTCCTGAGCTAACTTACTCATTGGAGAAAATTGTGGCTGCCCACTATGGCCTTCCATGCCTTCCAGACCATCATGGTATTGGTTTTGAAACAATAAAAGATGCAAGATGGAGGAGTCATGGAATATTTCACTGTTATTCTAGATAGCAGCTGAAGATGAACAACATAAGGCAGAGAGAAACTCCCTACATTGAGGCCTCCTAAGGCCACTCTGTGATGCTATGAAGTTGTGGTGGAGAAGCTAGGACCACATGAAAGGCAGACCACGAAAAGCTGCAGGTGCAGGGCAGACCAGGCCCACAAGAAAGGCTAGCAGCAGCACAAGTGCAAGGGCAGAGGTGCCCAAGCTTTATGGAAACCAGATCATTTCATCATGAGTCACAGGCACTGGACATGGAGCTCCAGGGTTTAATGTTTGCCCTGCTGGGTTTCAGTCTTGCTTTGATCTAATCTTTCCTTTCTCTTCCCCAATGCCTCCCTTTTGGAATGGGGATGTTTGTTCCAGCCCACTGTATGTTAGAAGTATACAACTCGTACTTTGAGTTTATAGTGCTCACAGTTAAGAGACTTTCTTGAATCTCAGATGACTTTGGACTCTGAATATCTGAACAGTGTTGGGACTTTTAAATACTTTGACTTTTTTTCATTGAAAAGTCTAATACACAAACACACTGTGTTTTTTATCATATTCCCATCCTATTATTCTCTTTTGTCCCTCATGCTCCATCTCTATTCCATGGAGCACTCTCCTCTTTCTAAGTGTTTTCTGTTTTATTTCTCCTTTTGTCCTCCTCCATTCTCTATTTCAAAATTATTATTGAGCTCAGAATTTTTCAGATCTTTAGGGAGTAATGAAAACCACTGTGGGGACACAATTGCACTAGTTAGTCTACATCCAGATGACAGTGCCCAAGAGTACTCCTTCCTACCTTGTGGCTCTTACATTCTTTCTGCTCTTTGTTTAGCAGCATTCTCTGAGCCTAGAAGGACATGACAGAGATTTAGCTCTCAATGGCCTCTTATTTTCAGCTTTGTTGAGTTTTGAGTCTCTTCAGTATAGAAAAGCTTCTCTGGCAAGCAACGAGAGCACCACTAATATTATTTCTTCTAACACCTCCTCCATAATGTTTCCTGAGACCTGATAGAAATCACTTGTCCAGTGCTTAACAATGGGCTTTCTCTTCTATGCACTTTGAAAGTTGGACTGAATTCATTCTGTATCATGAGATAGTCCTGAAAATGGATGTCAGAGTGGAATGTGATAGATTTGATGTAAATGTCCTCCATACACTTAAGTGTTTGAACATTTGATCCCATAAAGTGGCACTATTTGGGAAGGTATTGGAACCTTTTGGAGGTGGAGCCACGCTGGAGGAAGTGTATCACTGGGGCAGCACTTGAGGATTTATAGTCTATCCCCACTTACTGTGCTATTCCTATGCTACAATGTAACCTTGACTTCCTGCTATGGCCTTATATAACTTCCTTTAGAAACTGTAAGCCAAATTGAAACCTTTTATTTTCTTTTTTTTTTTAATTTTTATTTATTTATTTGCAAGCAGAGAGAGAGATAGAAGAGCAGCAGACAGAGAGAGAATGGGCACACCAGGGCCTCTAGCCACTGCAAATGAACTCCAGATGCATGTGCCCCTTGTGCATCTAGCTTACATGGGTCCTGGAGAATCGAACTGGGATCCTTTGACTTCGAAGGCAAACGCCTTAACCACTAAGCCATTTCTTCAGCCCTAAACCTTTTATTTTCTTAAAGAAATGGTTGGGTATTTGCTCACAGCAAAAAGAAAAAATAAATACAGTGATACTTCTTTTTTTTAATATATTTTACTTATTTATTTGAGAGAGAGAGACAGAGAGAATGGGCATGTCCTCCAGCCCTGCAAAGGAACTGCAGATGCATATGCCTCCTTGAGCATCTGGCTTACATGGGTCCTGGGGAATTGAACCAGGGTCCTGTGGCTTTTCATGCAAATGCCTTAACTGCTAAGCCATCTCTCCAGTCCAATGATACTTCTTATTAAAATGACTTGTAAGCTCATAGGAACTTTACTGATAACAAAGAAAATGTGGGAATAACCAACATATTCATAGATATGGTAAAGAAAAAACTATTGTATTTTTATACAAAAACATGCTATGAAGTAAAAAAACGTTATACTTCTAGCAGCATGAAAGACTCTTAAAGTAATCTTTCTGAATAAAATAAATTAGACAACAAAGAGTATATACTATACAATGGTAGGTATGTAAAATTCTAGAAACCACTAATTAAATGCATAATTACTGAAAGCAGATCAATGGATGCCAGAAAAGGGCTGTGATAGAAGGAAGGGATTATATGGGGACATGAGCCTTTTGAGTGTGTGTTATGTTCATTTTTTATTATAGAACACACAGTGCATGCATATATGAAGATATTTAAAATTGTACACTTTATGTGCAGTTAGTTTATGGCAATTATAACTTAAGCTGGTAAGAATTTAAATACTGAATTGTAAATACCATAATTTAAAATATATTCCAGACTTTAAAACTATGGGAATATTTTAAGCATAATATTGCTATGTTTGAGTTCCCAAATTTTTATTTCAAATATTCTGTCTAAGTTTTAACAAATTGGATAGACTCTGTGCTAGGAATAAAAAAAAAAAAAAAAAAAAAAAAAAAAAAACTCTGACTAAATAAAATCATTCCATTCAAGATTCAGTCCACTAAGGAACTAACATTTTTTTAATTGTTTCCATAATTGCAAATTTTTGGATGAAAGTTACTCATGTTGAGAATTAGAATTGCCATGATTATAATCATTGTCCAAGCTCCTTTTCATCCAAAGAAAGAGTCTCACAGTGATCAAATTGAAGCGCCTCTCTTTAAGATAACTGCTCTCATCATCTGGTCCATACATGAAAGAATTATCTGACAAGGAAAAAATGCTATGCACAACCAAGGATCATCCCCACCCCCAGTCAACATATAAAACTGCAATCCATGGGTTTTAAAAGCAGTAAGTGTTCTGTGATACCTTCTGTGCCTTCAAAAGTTGAGCCTGTTTGCTCAGAACAATACTAAATGAACAGGAATAGTAGCTTATACCTGTAATCCCAGTCACTAAAGAGGCTGAAGGAGCCCACAAGTTCAAGACTAGCCTGGCCAATACAGCTAGATACTGTCTCAGAGAATGAAAAATAAAGTAGTGATATGGATGAGGAGTAAGACATTTTTGTTTTCTGATGGATAGTTAGCTAGGGACTGCCCACAAAAATATAGTTGCACCTAGCCTGCTCTGGCAAGGTAGAGCTCCTGTCTGATCCAGTCTCTTCCAGATGACTGAAAGCACCAGCTCCTCAGCAAAAGCTTCTTGCTCCTTCCTCAACTTTTCCCAGCTTAGCATATCTGTGCTCCTTCCTGAGTCAGCCTCTTGAGCCCACCAACCAATCAGGTCTCTCCCTTACACATGTGAGTCTGGTGATGAAGTTCATTCTAGTTGGATGTTTGATTTATATAAATGGGTCTGAAAGACACAGGCAAGCCTCTTGGCTGCTTTGTAAACTCTTGCCCCCTCCCCCCATCTTTCTGCTCTTTTTATCCCCTATTTGAGGGGGATCTTCTCAAAATCCCCTTCCCAGTTTGGCTGGGGAGGGAGAGATTTTTTTTTTTTTTTTTTTTTTTTTTTTTTTTTTTTTTTTTTTGCCTAGGTGCTTTCTTGCTTTGTTTTGGGCACTTTCCAAGTGTGTGTGATCTGCTTCCCCAGAGGCTTCTTACCCACAGACAGACCTTCCTTCTGGGAGAGATGTTTTTGATGTCCCCTTCCCCTTCCCAGCCAAGCTTCTTGTGACTTGGGATTTCCTGCTTTGCTTTCCCTTCCATCTGTCTCTGAAGTACCAAGATTGATCCTTCCCAGACAACATGTAAAAAGACACAAGCCAAGGCTATTTTTTGTAACCCCAGCTTACTGTTGGCAAAATGGGAGGTGGAGACAGGGGAATTTCCCAGAAGGCAAGTGCAGCAAAGAACAGGAGCACACTAAAATGCAGAGAGCAAAACCCTGCCTCAAACAGGGTAGAAAGGTGAGGACTGGTGTCGTGATCGCCATGAATGCTGAACTCTTGCCCTTCCCCTGCGTTGTTCTATCATTTCAGCTGGGGCCCTGGTGAGGTGTGGTTAGCTGATCCTCCGTTCAGGTTCATTGTCTACCTGAAAAAGATAAGCAAATTCTCCAATGGAGAGAAAAGTTAGTACTGAAGGAGATAAACACAGAGAACATCCAACTCCAACTAAGCCAGATATCCAGAGACACAGAGGCTCCCAAAACCTCATCACTGAAACAGAACTAAAATGACCCCAATGTGGCTCAGGGAAACTCGTGGAAGAGGGGGCGGAAAGATTGTTAGAGTCACAAGTTGGGGCATTATGCACAGAGACTGGGGCCTACCCCCCAGAACTCTTGACTAACCTCACAATGCACGATCCACAGTCCCCATTGATGAGGGTCCCTTTGAAAGTGGGAGGACAGGGAGGAGGACAATGGAACCAATACTATGAATGTAAAATCAGAATAACAGAAATTTTAAAAAAGGAAAAAAAAAACTGATAGTAAAGAAAATAATAAAAATGAAATCCCTCATGTGTTAGACTAGACTATTTTTTGACTTTATGATTAGTGCAGGTCCTAATCTTCCATCTACTTTTAAATATGTTGTAATTCCCAACACAAAGAAATGATAAATATTTAAGTAGACAGAAATGGTAATGAACCTGAACTGATCATTATACATTGCATGTATGTATCAAAAATTATCAAGCTATGCCCTATAAACATGTGGAGTTAAGATAGCTGTGATGATGATTAAAATTTTTCAAATTATTAGAAAATGCTAAAAAAAAAAAAAAAAAGACAGGTGAGGACTGACCATATAATCCTCTGACTGCACAAGCACAGTGTAGTACACATGCACACAAATACATCCACACATAACATGCACACACACATGAATACATACATACATGAACACACAGACACATAAACACACTCATGCTTATACATACTTATACATATGAACACACATACACACCAACACAAAAAAGAAAGATAAGGCTGGGTGTGGTGGTGCATGCCTTTAATCCCAGCACTTGGAAGGCAGAGGTAGGAGGATCACTGTGAGTTTGAGGTCCCCCTGAGACTACTTAGTGAATTCCAGGTCACCCTTGGCTAGAGTGGGACCCTACCTCAACAAACAAACAAAAACAAACAAACAAACAAAAAAGATAAGACTTAAACTACCCAAAGTTTTTCTCTCAATATTTTATATCAATGGACCATGGTTTCTTAATATTGCCATTGTGGGAAGTACCATCTTTGAATATTTTTGTATGTGGAATTGACTAACTATGAAGAGAGTAATAGTGACTTCCAGAACTAAAGCAGTGAATGTGATTATTTCTATTCTATTGTTTATAACTTCAGGAAACAAACCATTCCAGATGGCTGGTGGAGTTAGGTCACAAAACCACCAAAAAAATCTTCCCTGAATCTGAGGGATTCTGTCTGATGATATCTGAGAAATTTCCATAAGTCATGAAATATCCAGAGACATTCCAAACAACATTTAGGTTCATTTTTGTGGTTTGTATGGAATTTCAAAGTAAATGGGAAACAAATTGAACATATATACAATCCTGAGTGAATAATGCTAGTAGCAGAGTTTCCCAGGAAGGCCAGGATAAAAGAAGAGGCTAGAGAGAAGTTGGTCAAGGAAGTCTGACAAAACAGGACAATATAAACATGGAGGCACAATGTGAAACTAAGTTGCAGTCAAGGTACTGAGCCAGGGAAAGGGCAGTGAAAAAGGACTCAAGAAAGTGGGTCTACTCCCTTGGGACTTGTGTCTCATCAAAAGCAGACAAACAAAAACACATTATTTCAAAACCATTTGTGCCTGAGTCACTTGGGTTGTGGGAATCCAAAAATGTCAGTATTCAAAATTATTGCAGTGAGACCTTGGAAAAATCACTAATCTACATTTCTTGTGCTACATCTCCAAAATAAAGGCAACTACAGATAAAAACTGCAGAAATTAGCACCATTGCCAACAGATCCTAATTCAGAGTGCAGGGAGGCCAGAACTACTTAGAATAAAGCAAAATAATTATCATGTCAAGATCAAAAGGATGTCATGATTCCAATAAGTTGTTGGAGAGTGAGGTACAATTCCTGGCAATACCTAGTCTCCATTTTCCTGTCTTTCCTTGAATGCCCTGAATTCCCTTCTTCAGTGCTAAAGTTCATCTCTAAATAGTGGATCCTCTCCTGCTCTAGCCTAGAGTCCACAGGCACAAGGTAGCACTTTCACTGCATGCTAGCATGGTTTTAGAAGGGATATTTGTGATGGAAAAAGAGTATATTTAAATTTGTTAGCTTGATTCCTAATGGTTGAATATTTACAAATAAAATATGAGCTCCAATTTGATACTTACCCCTCCCCCCAAATTCTGGAGGCCTTCCTTTGTAGTATTAGCACAGCAATAGTATGAAAATCCTCTGTACTTCCTGTACGTCAGAAGAGAATGGAATTTCCCTACTCGCTCAGAGCAATGGGAGTCCAAGCTCAGCCCTCAAGGGAAAAAAAAAAACAACAGGCCCATGCCATAGATAATGAGATGGTGAATATATGGGAGCAATTCAAGTTAGACATGAGAACAAAACTGCCAAACTGATAGTCCCTAGTAAATATCTTGTCAGCATGCAAATTTGCATTGGAATTATTAAAAATATTTTGGGAGGTGACCCTGAGAAAAATCTAGAATTTCTGTCAACTAAATAAATGAGGGAAACGCAGGTCAACAAAATTTGAGATGGTACTATGCGTTAGACATGTTTGTAAACACCAGGAGGGAAGCTGTCACAACCTAGTCAAGATAGTTGACTATGACCATCATGAAACAGTTCACAATTTGTTTAACAAAAGAAAATCTAAATGGTTCACATAAATGTTTAAACTGGGATGTATAATTTCACGTGAATTAAATATATAGGAAACCCAGACCTCTTTTCTCTGTAATACCAGTGCATATCAAAAGGAAGATATTACTCAACAATCCCAGGCCCTTTGCAATTGGTAGATGTTAACTAATTATTATATTCTATGCTACCCACATGAGTGATAATAAAGTTTATTTTAACTGATAGTTGCAATATGGTGGCTCATATATGTGAAAAAATTTTGTGATTCTAAGACATGATAGAGATGAAAATAGCCAGATTGTTACTATTAAAGAAGGAGCCTAGGGCTTGAGAGATGGATTAGCAGGTAAGGCATTTCCCTGCAAAGCCAAGGGACCCAGGATCAATACCCCAGGACCCACATAAGCCAGATACACAAAGGGCACATGCATCTGGAGTTCATTTGCAGTGGCTAGAGGCCCTGGCATGCCTGATCTCTCTGTGTTTGTCTCTTCTATCTATCTCTATCTCTCTGCTTGCAAATAAATAAATAAAATTTAAAAATAATCATTTTTCAAAAGAGAAGGAGTCTAATAATAAAGAGCTATAACATCACAACAAATTTCTGCACAGTGAAGTTAGGATCTGTTTTGTTGTTATTTGTTTTTTGTTTGTTTGTTTGTTTTCTTTTTAGGCAGAGCTTAATTCTTATTCAGGCTGCAACTCACACTGTAGCACAGTCTGGCCTCAAACTCACAGTGATCCTCCTACCTCTGCCTTTTAATTAAAGGTTACCAATTAAATTAAAGTTTACCAATTAAAGGTATGCACCACCACACTTGGCTCCTATTTGGTTTTAATCAAAGGCAATAAAATATTAATATTGTATAAAGCTACAAAATTTCATACAGAAAGCCATAACAGTGTCATTCTGCTCCCAAATAGTCAAATCTAGTATTTACATAAATAATGTAAATCATATTTAACATAGATATCAGTATCCTTGTCAAGATGTATCAATATTAGAGCTGGACACAGTGACACACACTTTTAATCCCAGCACTTGGGAGGCAGAGATAGGAAAATCACAAAGAGTTTGAGGCCACCCTGAGGCTACATAGTGAATTCCAGGTCAGCCTGGGCTAGAGTGAGATCCTACCTCGAAAAAAAAAAAAACTTATCAATATTAATTTCTAAAGATATATTGAAAACTATAAGTTGTTCAGATTTTCTTTTAGAGAAAAGGAAGTATTTACTAGATTTACTAGAAAATATTCTTGAAAAATACAGCACAATTATAAATTTAGAAGAGTAAAACTGGGATGAGTACTATTTTTCTGAGATATGAGCAGAAAATACTCATGTTCTCCATATTATACTGTTCTAATATACTAACTCTTTAATCCAAAGCTCTGAGAAACCTAGTTTAATATTTAATGAAATAATTAAAATGAAACCCTAAATCTTTTTAGCACATGTCAAAGCTGTTTTTAACAAAAAAAAATTATCAAATTATCAGATTCAGGTTTTGTTCAAGAAAGAATCAGAGAAACTACATACATTTAGTTGGCTTCCCTACCAAGACAAACATTTCATTTAATACTTTATAGGGTATATATGCTCTTTACCACTAACTAATTTCAAACCAGAAATATATCATTTCACTTGGCCTAAGTCATATGAGTATATACATATCTAATAATTGATCTAATAATTGGAGTTGTTTTGTTTTGCTTTTTACAACTTTATACAAAGCAAAAGGAACTTAGGAAGAAATGTAAGTTTTTGACTTGCAGTTTCTAGGAGAAGTTCCATGCTGGGCAAGACATGGTGGCAAGACATTGCAGTCAGGAAGCAGAGGACATATTTGTGGAGCCAGGTTATAAAATCTCAAGGCCAGCTTCTAGTAACCCATTTCTTCTAAGAAGTCTCTACATGCTAAACATTTCACAACCATCCTAAACAGTGCCATTGGGTGGGGAATAGATGTTGAAACACATGAGCCTATGGAGGGCACTTTTTATTCAAATCACAGCATTCCAACCCAGGTTCTATGGCTATCTCATGATGCAAAATTCATTCTGTATGATTTCAAAATTCCCCATTGTCTTTTTACAGTCCCAACGCTGTTCAAAATTTCAAAGTCCAGAGTGTTTCCTAAGACTCAGGTTATATCTTAACTATAACCCCTTATGCAATCAAAAGACAAATTACAAACTTCCAACATATCACGGCAGATCTTCCCATGTCAAAAGGGAAGAATTGGGGCACAGCAAGGAAACATTGAACCAAACAAAGACTGAAACCAAGCAGGGCAAAAACAAGTCCTGATGTCCCATGCCCAGTACCCAGGATGGTAAAATTGTCTACGTTACACAGCTGAGGGTCCGCTCACCCTTCCAGTGCTGACTCCTTTAGCACATACAACCTCTATCGTGCGGCAGCTCTGCTCTGAGCCTACAGCTTTCCTTGGCAGACAGCCCATGGTCCTGGAATCTCTAGTTTCCATGGCAACTTAGGATTCCTTTTCACCTCTTTATTCAGTGACCTCTCACAGCTTCCTTTCAGGAATTCTAATCCTGCCATATATTTACCTGGCTTCAGTGGATTTCTGAAAAATGGTAAAATACTCCATAACTCCTTCAATCTAGCATTTGCCACGTATGTAAAACCAGTACCACATTGGTGATCTTGCCAACTTCTGTTTCCTTCGTGTGGCAATTTCCCTTCAGGCTTTCTCCCTTAATAAGTATTTTCATTTTCACCACTTAGAGCCTTTAATAGGAGGGGGTCTTGCCTTGGGGCATCTTTCCTATTACCCCAGTAAAGAGCAGTATGTTTCTCTTGAATGGCTCAAATCTCTTTAACAATTACAACAACTTTGTCCAGAATGTTCAACTTGCTCACATCTTTTTCCTTGCCAAACTTCATATTTTCGTATCTTTATTCTGTGCATTATGTTCTTTCACAGTTGATCTTTTTAACAGCAATTGACAGAAGCCACATCACAGATCCAGTGCTGTTCCGACTTAAAATTTTCTTTACCAAAAACATTAGCTCATTACCTTTAAATTAAAACTCACTCAAATTGTCAGGACATGGGCAGATGTAACCAATTTCTTTGTCACAATATCACATGAAATGCCATTAGCTCAGTTCCTTATAAAGTCCTTCTTCTACTCTGAAAACTGATAAGCATGTTTTGAAAGATGGCTTAGTGGTTAAGACACTTGCCTGTGAAGCCTAAGGACTGAGATTCAATTCCTCAGGACCCATGTAAGCCAGATGCACAAGCTAGCACATGCATCCAGAATTCATTTTCAGAGGCTAGAGGCCCTAGCACAGCACCCATTTTCTCTCTCTCTCTCCCTCCCTCTCTTCTCTATCTTTCATAAATAGATGAATAAATAAATGAGTAAATAAAGCCGGGTGTGGTGGCACACGCCTTTAATCCCAGCACTTGGGAGGCAGAGGTAGGAGGATCTCAGAGAGTTCGAGGCCACCCTGAGACTATATAGTTAATTCCAGGTCAGCCTGAGCCAGAGTGAGACCTTACCTCGAAAAACCAAAATAAATAAATCAATAAATAAATAAATAAATGAGTCAATAAGTAAACAAAAACTCATAAGCACAGCCTTCAGAGCGTACATTTCTTTCTGTCTTCTGGTCTTCCAAATTCCCACAAAAATGATCCATTAGATTACAACATTGTAAGTTTTCTCTAACCCAAAATTTCAAATTCACCATTTATCTACTACAAACCAACTCCAAAAGCCCATATACCATATGGTTAGGTTTATCACAGATATTGCCCCAGTTTTGGGTGCAAGTTTTCTGTATTAGATTTTTTTTTTCTTTGCTAGAACAAAATACCTACTGAAAATCAATTTAAGAAAGAAAAATATGTCATTTGGCTTGCAGTTCCAAAGGAAGATAATTCATTATGGCGGTGAAGGAGTGGAGGCAATAGAAGGAAGATAATGCGTTATGTCAGCAGGAAGGAAATAGAATACACAGGAAGTGGGACCCGGATACAAATCCCAAAGTCCACCACATTTATGGTGTGGCCCCCCAGACTGGAAAAATCATGCTTTGCTTTGTATTCCCTGATTTTGGTCATCTCCAGAAGTTTGGAAGCGATAACCCTACCTTTGATTAAATCTTCATTTATGTCACTTAAGATACTGTATCCAGTACACTGAGGTTCTTGTATATGTGAGTTGATATCTTCTGAAATGCTGTGGACATTGTAAACCATTGTTTGAATAATTCAGTTCTCTCTCACTTGTCTTCCCATAACTTCAATGCACATAAATTAGATCCTCTGATATGGTTTTGTAGTCTCCAATGCACATTTCCTCTACCTCTAATTTATTAATTTGTCTTTAAATTCTTATAAATAAGGTCATGAAAAAGTGTTTAACTTCATTAAACATCAGAAAAATAAATAACTAAAGTAAAATGAGATTCTACTTTAAAACCACCAAAACAGAAAAAAAAAAATCAAGGAAACAACAATTTTTATTGATGCATAACAGCCAAAAATAACTTAATCTTATATGATGCCCAGATTTCTATCGGTGAACTAGTTTCAACTCTCTCACATTAGTTGTCTTCTGAATTAGTTGTATTCTCACATTATTTAATTCAGAATTTTCCTCTCACTACTAGGTTATACCAATCAAAACTCAAATCAAAAATAAAATTATTCTTTTACTCCTAAACTTTTCTCTAGCAAATACCTCATTCTGTCTTACATTTCCATCCGCTAGTATTGTTGGCTTCATTCGGCATCATGGCCCTAAGCACATCTATACCTTGATGACTCATCCAATTTTCCTTTCATTCGGATCTGTCTCATAGATGCTAAACTCAAGCTTTCGTCGCTTGAATACCTTATGAATATCTCCAACTCTCCATATTGCATCACTCCGGGGGGGGGGTGGTTAATTGTTAGTAATGATAATAAAATACTTAGTCCAGATATCTTGAACATGACTCTCACTCTTCCTCCAGCTTACACTGACTCTTTCCCCACACATGAATTTTACATTAAAATAACTCTAAAACAATATCACTTCTCGTATCTCCACTATTTCTATCTTATTTCATGCCATAACCAGTCATACCTCATCTATTATCAATGGAGTAGCCAAAATAATCTTTTTAAATATTAAATAACATTCTATCATTCCTGCTTAAATTCTCCAATGACTTCTTGTTGCTTCTATAATAAGCCAAAGATTTTACAGTTTCCCATAAATCTCAAATTATCTGATTCCCTTAAATGCTATATGATTGTTAATAATTTTGTATTGGGGGCTGGAGAGATGGCTTAGTGTTTAAGGCATTTGCCTACAAAACCAAAGGACCCTGGTTCGATTCTTCAGTACCCATGTAAGCCAGATGCACAAGGGGGTGCATGCATCTGGAGTTCCTTTGCAGTGGCTGGAGGCCCTGGTGTGCCCATTCTCTCTCTCTTTCTTCTCTCTCTCTCTCTCTCTGCCTCTTTCTCTCTATCAAGTAAATAAATAAAAGAAAACAAGTAATTTTGTTATGTCCCTACATGATGGAATGTTTCAATTTAGAAGAAATTGTTGTATAATAACAACAAACTTTATAGAATATAATATTCTGAAGTAATATCAGACAAAGGAAAAGATGTTCTAGTGACGCAATAGTCAAGCATTTTATATTATAATATTTATTATAGTTTTTATTTTTATTTTTATTATTTTAATTATTATTTATTTTATTATTATATTTATTATATAATTATTCCAAAATATAATATTTTGGAATCCTCCGTAAAAATAAGGAACAGCATCATTATTTTGCTACTATCCTATATTTAAACATGATGGGAAAGATGTTAAAATTAATTGGCACCTTGTCACTATATATTTTAAAATCACATTTATGATGTCAGTGTGAAATAGGATCTCTAAGACCAATGTTACATATCTAAGTGAACATTGGTATATCTTTTTTTGCAATTTTCTGAAGTCCATAATCTTATGCTAGTGAATACAGAGGATAGCATCATAGTCACAATTATTCAATATTATGGTTTCATTAAAATTTACAGCATGCCAAGCACGGTGGTGTACACCTTTAATACCAGCACTTGGGAAGAAGTGATAGGAGGATTGCCATGAGTTCAAGGCCACCCTGAGAGTACATAGTGAATTCCATGTCTGCCTGGGTTAAAGTGAGACCATGTGTTGAAAAAAAGAAAAAAAAAAACTTATAGAGAGAATATATATTTTATGGGATTTTTTCTTCATCAAAATAAAACCACTTTAAAATAGTATTTATAGTATAGTCTCTTAAATCAAGATTTATAAAATGCATTTCATTTCTCAGCATCCCTTATATTAAATATTACAATAGACTAAGATTATGTTGCTTAAAAATTGTTGGGAAAAATTGTGATTATTTCAGTATTGAAATCAAAAAAATTCTTTTTTGTGTGGTTTAGCTATTCAGTTGCTAACTATGAATCAGAAACCAGGGGCTGGAGAAATGGCTGTGGTGAAGCGCTTGCCTACAAAGCCAAAGGACACAGGTTCAATTCCCCAGAACCCACATAAGCCAGATTCTCAAGGGGACGCATGCATCTGGAGTTGATTTGCAGCAGCTGGAGGCCCTGGAGCACCCATTCTCTCTCTCTCTCTTTCTCTGTCTCAAATAAATAAAGAAAAATAATTTTTTATAATTTATTTTTATTTATATTATTCTGATTTTACATTCATAGTGTTGGCTCCCTTATCCTCCTCCCTGTCCTCTATCTTCCAAAGGGACCCTCATCAATGGGGAATGTGGGTCATGCATTGTGGGGGTAGTCAAGAGTTCTGGGGGGTAGGCCAAGTTTCTGTGCATAATGCCCCAACTTGTGGCTCTAACATTCTTTCCACCCCCTCTTCCGCGAATTTCCCTGAGCCACATTGGGGTCATTTTAGTTCTACTTCAGTGATGAGGTTTTGGAAGCCTCTGTGTCTCTGGATATCTGGCTTAGTAGGAGTTGGATGTTCTCTGTGTTTATCTCCTTCAGCCTTTTTCTGGTGTCGTGTTCACCAGCTATACAACTGACAGAGGCCTAATTTCTAGAATCTACAAAGAACTCCAAAGCCTAAACAATAAATCATCAAGCAACCTACTCAGAAAATGGGGCAGAGAACTGCACAGGGAGTTCTCAGAGGAAGAAATACAAATAGCAAACACACATTTAAGAAAATGTTCAACATCCCTAATCATCAGGGAAATGCAAATTTAATTTTTTTTAAAAAGAAACTATATACTGATGTTTACAGCATAGAATACTATTTCCCATTTGTAACATTCACTTTACTAAGTCCTACCCATGAAAAAACTGAAACTTCAAATTATACAACTTAAATATACAAAATTTTTATCTGTCAGTTATACCCCAATTAAAAAAAACCTGAAACATAAAAATATTGTATTAAGTGCTGGGTGTGGTAGCGCACGCCTTTAATCCCAGCATTCGGGAGGCAGAGGTAGGATGATCACCATGAGTTTGAGGCCACCCTGAGACTACATAGTGAATTCCAGGTCAGCCTGGGCTAGAGTGAGACCCTACCTTGAAAATCAAAAAAAAAAAAAAAATTGTACTAAGAAAAAATTTTTAACATTTTTTTTAATATTTAATTTTTTTCTGAGAAAGAGGCAGAGAGAGAAAGGCAGATAATAAAAAAGAGAATAGGCATGCCATGGCCCTCAGCCACTGCCAGCAAACTCCAGAAGCATGTGCCACCTTGTGCATCTGGCTTATGTGGGCCTTGAGGAATCAAACCTGGGTCCTTTACCTTTGCAGGCCAGTGCCTTAAACACTAAGCCATCCCTCCAGCCTGTATTAAGAAAATTATAATGAAGAAAGTCATAGTCTATATAGTTGTTTTTCCAGTCACTGTGACAAAATACCAAACAGAAGTTTGGAGAAGTTTATTTTGGCTCTCAATTTCAAAGGAACAATCCTCCATCATGGTCAGGAAGGCTCTTGGAGGGTGTTGGCTGTGACAGTGGGAGCTTGAGGTGCAGTTTTGTCACTTCTTGATTCATCAGGAAGCAGAAACAGCTGGACCATCACAAGACTGGACTATACTACCTGCCGGGAACAGCATGCTCCAAAAAGCCTGAGGCGAGACCCAGTGCATCGCTTGACATGGATCCGACCCCGTGGTCTCCTCTCAGCTCATTTAGCTTGGCAAGGACATCTACTTCTTTCAGGTGTACAGCTCATGTTTGTTGCCATGATCTTTCTGGTTTCTCTCCTTACCTTGGCTTGTTCTTTCTCTTCTGTGAATGATCTGCAGGCCAGCCATGCATGACCCCGGGAGTTAGATGTACTGCCAGCTTCTGATGAGGTGATTTTGTGGAATAGTATTATGCAGGCAATAGGAGATGTGTTCCCAGATCAAACGAAAAAATGGAATGGAAAACAATGGGTTTATTACAACAACAATAAATGGTGGGAGCCCCCTCAGGCTACTCGTGAGGAGTACAGATTTGATCTTAAAAGCTTGCTTCCTCCAGGTGGTCAATATCAGCGTGACCCTAAGAGTGGGAGAGTGAGACTTAGGATCTGGGACAGTAGAGATTACAGAGGAAAATGGGCTGATGAGTTAGGTTTTATTATTTAGCTGTTAGGGATTTGAGAAAGAATGAAAAGGAAACCGCAATGAGCTAATGCCCCATTATTCAAAAAAGAATTGGTCAAGGTGTTTTTCAAAGGTGTTTTTCACAGTTAATGGTTAACAGTGCTTGCTCATAATGATTGTACGGGATGGGGCTAACTTTCCTGGAAATACTATGTACTTGTAATTTTAAAGATTATGCATGCATGTCAAATTTGGACACAGTTTTGTTTTTGCCTTTTTCCTTTTGAATCCTATTTCCTCGTATGAGAAAAATAAAAGACTGAGGTTTTGTGGCAAGGAGCAGAGCAGAGCAAGCGAGGGGGGGGGGAGAGTGAAAAGCCAGAGAGAGCCAGAATGAAAGAGAAGGAGAAGAAGAGAATGAAAAAGAAAAAGAAGAGAGAATGAATGAGAGAGAGAGAGAGAGAGAGCGAGTGAGTGAGTGAATGAGAGAGTGAATGAGAGAGAGAATGAGTAAGAGAGAGAGAAGCAAAGGGCTTGCTGCTGAAGCCCGACCTGTCAGCTTGTACCAATATGTCCTAAATTCATTTCGTTTTTGCAGCTCCCATTCATCCCAGCTTTGTTGATGCTATGCCCAACCCCTTGTTGATGCTATGGCTGCACCCCGGCAACTACCTAAAAGCTCCAAGCACAGAGACTCACCTCTAGTATCCAGGCCCTATCTCCTAAAACAGTGCCACCTGCTTGGGACCAAATTTTCAAACACTTTAGCCTGTGGAGAACATTTTAGATCTAAACTGTCTCACACATAATTTTATCTGCTATGTGTGCTCTTTGATTGGCATAACAATTAGCATGTAGTGGACCCTCAATAAATGTAAATTAAAGGAATTATATTTCTTAAGGGAGATATTTTGGTCTTACTTTTGTAAATCAATCACCTAACAATTTTAAAGTAAGAATCTATTATACACGCTGTTGCAATCCCAAAAGAACTCCATCTATCTTCAACCTTTCCTTCATAAACTTTTATTTTTTTAACTTATCACATTCACAAATAACTTACTATGATTAAGGAGAAAACAATCAAGGACATTTACTAAACACTTGTCTTGAACCAGGCATTGTGTAAAATCCCAGGCACATTCTGTCACTGAATCATCAGAGTGTATCAGTCCCCCTTCTACAGATGGGAAACTCATGATAGGAAGTGAACCCTGAATTTCTGGTTCTAAACATTGTGGGATTTAAATTGATACACTTATGTCCAGTTTGATCAGAGAACACAATTCATAAAATAAGGATGAATGCAAATTATATTTAAAAACCACTATACTACAATGACTTCTTCAAATGATCTATATTGCCTAATACAGGACATGAAACACTGTACAAAATAAAATAAAAAATACTAACATTTGTTTCCTTTATGTATGTTACTTTTTGTTATTCCTCTGATCTATAAAAAAACACAAAACAAACAGGACAAATGAAAAAAAAAAAGATAAATAAATGTGGTAATTGATCACTACCTTTTAGACGCCTTCAGTAAAAACAAGAATACAATCAAAAGACATTGTATGCCTTTGGATGACTATTTTATTTTTGTACTTAGAATTTTTTTTCTTTTGTGTATGGATGTATCTAGAAAGATAAATCTTATCATGCTATTACAAGATTGTACTAAGGAATATCTGTTTTGTAAAGCAAAGAAGAATTCAATAAAAGTTTTTATTTCAATGTAAAGAAAGATATGCCGCAGGAGTGCAGAATCTCAGTAGCCGCACACCAGCTGGTGAGTATACCTAGGTTCCCTTATCCCCTGCCTCCCAGTTCCCCAGCAGCCAGTAGGGTGTCTGGGACCCTGAGTGCTCACAGCATAAGACTGGGATCCAGGTTCCCCCACCTCCCTGGAAGCTGGGGTAGGGTGGCTGGAACCCTCTAGACACATGAAGCAAGAGTGGACCCCACACTTCCTGTTCCACAGTGGGATGCATAGGGAACCACTGGATCCTCACACAAGACTTCTTGTGGCAGGCTCAGAAGCAAGGATATCAGTCTGCAGTCATCTCAACCCAAAACTCTTGACAAGGGGGCTGGAGAGATGGCTTAGCGGTTAAGGCATTTGCCTGCGAAGACTAAGGATCCGGGTTTGATTCTCCAGGTCCCACATAAGCCAGACTCACAAGGGGGCGCAAGTGTCTGGAGTTTGTTTGCAGTGGCTGGAGGCCCTGGCGCGCCCATTGTCATCTCACTCTCTCTCTTTCCCTCTCTCTGTCTCTAATAAATAAATAAATTAAAATAAAATAAAATAAAAACTCTTGACAAGGGCAGACTGCCTAACCACCGTGACAGATTCAGACGCAGGTGGGATCCCAGCTATTCCCTCTCCCTGCCTTCCCCCTCTTGCCATGGCCAAGCCAACTACGGAGAAGCATGAAGCGAGTACCAGTCAACTGGACTCTCGCTGGTCACTAATTTGTCCAGGCGCTCCAGTGTCCCACCCAGCATTGCCAAGAGAGTGAACATACAAGAAAGGCCTGCTCAGGCTCAAGAGTCCCCAGCCCAAACCTGTGAATAACCCAGTTTCTCACTCCTCCCTTGACCACACCTGAACAAGGCAACCAATGTAAATTCCGTAAGAGATACTAATTGCCACAGTCCTGGCAAAACAAGACAATGACCTCAAAATGGGGAAACCCTGACACAAAACAAAGAATGCAAGACACCAAGCCAAAATATCCCCTCCTAGGTCACCTTGCTCCTTAATGGAAGCCTCCCTTGCAAGCAAAGAGGAAGTTCCAGCCAGGGAACTCCAAAATAGGCTTTGACAAGTCTATTCAACAAACTCCCTGAGGATATGAATAAAAGGATGGAAGAATTAGTTGAGAATTGCAATAAGCAACTCATAAAAGATTTTAAAGCATGCTTGAAATAAAGACAATTAACAAAAAGAATTTAAGAATGGACTCAAAGCATGGCTGAAGGAAACAAATCAGCAAAAACAACTCAAAACACGACTCAAAGGGCACTTGAAAGAAGGATAAAGGAAATGGGAGAGAAACGACAAATAAATGACCTCAAAAGACAGTGGAATAAACTCAATGAAGATGTAATCAAGACAGAGCCAACTGTATACCAGGTGATGGCTCAGCTGCACCTCATCTGCCTGGGCCCAGAAGTCATTATAGGGGAAGCGCTGACACCAGTATTTCTTGTGGCTAGCCTGAAAATCTGCCCCTGGCAAATGGTGACAGACAGGGTGGTCATTCACACCTCTTAAAAACAGAGATTTACAGAGAGTTACAGAGAAAACAACACTAATTCAGATCTCTATCTTGCCCACCAAGGCTCAGGGCACATAGCAGAAGAGGGTGCAGGAAGAGTGTGAGAGCCTGAGGGTGGTTGGAAATAGCCTGAGACACCATGTTTCCCATCACTGCAGACACTAAGGCCTCTGTCGTCGTGGGCAACGAGCCAATAAATCCACCACCGAAGACCCTCAGCAGAATTGAGGCAGGAGGGTGGTCTATATGTGCAAACCTTTTATTTAAAAAATAAATTAATTTAAAAATAATAATAATGCAACAGAAACAGGAATGAGTTTGATAGGCTGGTTAGTAGACTAGACATAAGTAAAAAAAAAGAACTCAGATTAAAAACACCTCAATAGGAATGACCAAAACTAAAGAGCAGGAACATGGAACAACCACACCCAAGCCATACTTGCATGTAGTCCAAAATAAGGAGAGAAAAATGAAATAAAAAACTTAAGAAATAGCCGGGCTTGGTGGCACACACCTTTAATCCCAGCATTCTGAAGGCAGAGGTAGGAGGAGCACCATGAGTTCGAGGCCACCCTGAGACTGCATAGTGAATTCCAGGTCAGCCTGGACTAGAGTGAGACCCTACCTTGAAAAATAAAAAAATAAAATTGAAGAAATAAGGACAGAAAAATCCCCAAAGTTAATGTTATACACTAAACCAGATTACAGAAGTTCAAAGGAAGCTAAACAGGATAAATCCCACCCCCCCAAAAAAATCTATATATACATATTATTTTTAAAGCTACAGAAAAGTCAAAGCTATATTTAAAAATCATCAAAGAAATTTGGGACAGTGGGTAATTTACCTTCAGGTGAAGGTAAGAATTATATCTGACTTCACCTCTGAAACTGTGTGAACAAAATGAAGTGTTCAATATGTCTAGAGTATTAAATATGTCCATATGTGTGTGTATATATATATTCCTTTCTCAAGGATGCAGAAGACTTGTTGATATTTCAGTTTGCTTAGTCTTTAACTTGTTTGCAGGATATAATGATCACTTCAAAGTTCCTTACATGCTAAACTTGAAATAGGAAATCCAAATTTTTCAAATGAAATTTTTCATGTAAAATAAGTTTCATAGATAAAACATATATACATATATCATACTTAAAGCAGATTCTTTTAAAAATGATGCTTCCAATTTAAGGAGAAGAAATGAAGACTTACTAAGACCGAAATTAATTTTTTTATTGCAGCTTCCTTGAAAGAAATGTTAAATGTGCCTCAAGGAGAAAGAAAATTACATAGGTCACAAGTTTAAAGACACACAAAGAAATTGAAAGAGTTTCAGAGAAGAACTGGAGGAAAAGTGAAAAGTTTTGATCAGATCTAAGCATATGATTGCAAAGCAATGACAACAATGTGGGTATGCACATGTAATGAATAAAAACAAAGAAGAAATTCACTTTGTTTTATTATTCTTATAAAGATCCTCTTGACATCTGTAAAGGGACAGCCTATTATTTAAAAGTGGATTTGGATTGGTTGTAAATGTATACTGCATTTCTAGGGCAAACCCCTACTATTGCAAAGTGCAATTTATCTGCTAAAAGATTTAAGAAAATAGTAATATAAGATATTCAATTAAAAGTATAAAATGGGGCTGGAGAGATGGCTTAGTGGTTAAGGCACCTGCCTCCTAAGCCTAAGAAAGCTGGTTCTAATCTCTCTCCAGGTCCCACGTTTAGCCAGATGCAAATGACGCAAGGGCTCAATGCCACACTTGACCACAAGGGGGTGCACGTGTCTGGACTTCGTTCACAGTGGCTGAGAGGCTGCTGGCTAGCCCATCTCTATCTGTCTTCCTCTCTCTCTCTGTCTGTCTCTCTCCAAAAATAAATAAAATAAAAATAAAATAAATAAATAAAATAAAATGACAACTAAGAATGGAAGACAAAAATAGAAACAAAGGGCAAGAGCAGTATATAAAAAAAGCATAGCATATAAGGTGGGCATTAATTTTATCATTAATCACTTTGAATGTCAGTGATAAAAAGGAATCAATTAAAAGAGTTCTCAAGAGTATATAAAGGCTCAACTATAATTTTCTACATAAAATTAATCTTAAATAAAAGGACATTAACAATACTAAAACTAAATTGACAGGAATGGATATACCAAAAAATTAATATTTCATTAATTAAATAAGCATAGGCTGCTCAATAAAAAGAAATGTCATTTTTCCTGAAGACTTCATATACAGATAAAAGTACCCCTCCCAGAGAGGTTTAAGACACTAAGCACCTACCCCACATGTGTTCAGAAATCATTATTCTTGAATATGGGACAAGGACAGAGAAGACAAATGCTGAAAATTTGAGGAAAAGAAAGAAGTAAAAAATTAATATGGAAATCAAATATAATTTGCATAATGTGTAAAATTGGAAGCACAGAAATTTATTCAAATGTAATTTGTCCTTAGTGATAGCCTGATTGTAGTGACTGAAAAGATAAAAATCAGAGCAGAATTAAATGGCATGGTTATCTTTTCTACCAGCAAAAATTATTCAAATCATGTTTCTCATGTTGAATTCCTTTAAGTAACAAAAAAGATGATTTTAAAATTTATGTGATGATAGGCTAGAGACATGGCTCCATGCTTATCAAAGCCTATCAACCTGGGTTCCACTTCCAGTACCTGAGTAAAGCCAGATGTTCAAAGTGGCACATGTGTCTTGTAGTGACAAGAGGCCTTGGCATGCCAGTATTTTCTTCCTGTTTCTCTCTCTCTTTCTCTCTCTCTCTCTCTATCATAAATAAAATAAACTTTGAAAATAAAATAGAGCTGGGTGTGGTGGCACACACCTTTAATCCCAGCACTTGTGAGGCAGAGGTAGGAGAATCGTCATTGTGAGTTCAAGGCCACCCTGAGACTACATAGTGAATTCCAAAAACAAAAAGAAAAGAAACTTTATACTATGAAACAATTTTGCTCTAACGATACACATGTATTTGTGCATATACAAATACATGTATATTAACAGATACTAGAAATACATCAATGTTATATCTATACATACATAAATATAGTTTAAAAATCTGGAAGGATATATAGCAAACTTCAACAGTGGTTATAGGTAAGTGACAGTAATCATTTTATGGAGGTACTTCATTGAAGCAACCATTGGGGAATTCATTCTCTCCTGCTGGGTCTGATACCCAAGGTTCCTATGGTCTTGTCATTGGGGAGTTCATGTCTGACTTCTGTCCTGGGCTGGCTCTGTTCCCCATCACCCACCCTCAAGTCCCACAGGCCTACCATTGCTGATCTCTGATCTGACTTTTCTTTTGTGCTTGCTCGGTGGCCCCTGGACTTCTAGGGAATAGTCATGGGTCCAGCTTTTATCTTGTGTCAGTTCTTTATCTACTCCTGCAGGATTGCCATTGCTGGTCTCAGGTATGGCTTTTCTCCTGTGATGGCTCAGCTCCAAACCCCATGTTCTTAAGTACTGACCATTGCTGATTCCTGTGACCATCTCAGTTCCAGCCTCATTGCAGTGTGTTGAACAGTTGGGTATTGCTAAGCTAAGGTTCAACTAACCTTCTGCTACATTCTTTGTTCCCACAGCACTTCCACAGGTTGGAAAATGTTGAACTCTGTTTCAGCTTTTTCTCAGTGTTATCTCCCTTCCTTGTGTTCTCACAAGGAGGCCATTGGTAAATACAAATACCAGTTTTTCTCCAGCACCCTCTCCTCTTCTTCCACTGATGACCCACTTGTAAGTTCTCATGCCAGCATTTCTCCATGATACCCTCTGTTAGTGCCTAGATTGCCCCTGATCTGGCATTGATGAGTTTGGGAACCAGCTTTTCTCTGGCACCCTTTGCTTCTCTGAATTGCCAATGACAGACCTCTGGTTTTCAGGTACTGGCTTCTTCCTGACACCCTCTCTGGCTTACATGGGTCCTGGAGAATCATACTGGGGTCTTTTGGCTTTGCAGGCAAATGCCATAACCACTGAGCAACCTCTCCAGCCCACAAGGATGTTTTCTATTTTCCTTAATTTATTGAGACTTGCCTCTTGTCCTGTCATATGATCTATTTTTTGAGAAAATTCTATGGACTGCTGAGAAGAATGTGTTTCCAGTAATTTGGGGGTGAAATGTTCTGCAAATGTATTTAGGTCCATTTGATTCATAGTGTTACTTAACTCCAGTGTATCTTTACTTATGTTTTGATGAGAAGACTTCTTTATTGGTGAGAGTAGGGTATTGAAGTTATTTCCTATCGCTGTGTTGCAATTTATCACTGACTTTAAATCTAGTAAAATAAAGTCATAAAATTAAGTGTACCAATGTTTGGTACATCTTTGTCTAGAATCATAACATCTTCTTGTTAGATTGTTTCCTTAATCAATAAGAAATGGATTCCTTTTTCTCTTTTGTTTTATGTTGATTTGAAGTATATTTTGTCAGATATTAGAATAACATCAGCTTACTTCCAGGGTTCATCTCCTTGGAATAAGTTTATCCATTTTTAAATCTCAGGTAGTATCTGTTTTTGATAGTGAGGTGAGTTTTCTAAAGTGAATAAACAGATGGATCCTGGTTTCTAATCCAATCTGTAAGTCTGTGTCTTTTGATTGGGGAATTGAGGTTATTAATATTTAGTTATAATTTAAAAGTATTGGTTAATATGTGCAATATTGATACTCTTATTGTGCTTGGTATTTTCTTAGTCTTCATTTGATTAATAACTGTTCTAGCATTAGTTTGCACTGTTCTCTCTTGTAAGCCTCCTGAATGTCATTATCCTTTTCTTAAATGAAAAGTATCCCTGTCAATCCCCTGTAAAGCTAGCTGAGTGCTCATAAATTTCTTTTGCCTCCTTTTTATCATGAAAATATTTTCTTTCTTGTTTATTACAAAATATAATTTTGCTGGGTATAGGAGTCTGGGTTGGCAGCTGTGGTCTTTCAGTACATGGAATATATCATTCCAAGCCCTTCTAGCTTTTAGAGTTTCCACTGAAAAATCAATTGTTATTCTGGTGGGCTTGCCTTTCAAGTAACTTGATGTTTTGTCTTTGAAGTTTTCAGTACCCTTTTTTTGTTCTGTGAATTCAACTATTCAACTATAATATGACATGGGTAGTTTCTTTCTGGTCCTGTTTGTCTGATGTTCTATATGTCTCTTGTACCTGGATGGGCATCTCTTTCCTTAGATTTGGGAAATTTTCTTCTAATTTTTTTATTTTTATTTTATAGAGAGCGAGTGAGAAAGAGACAGAGAAAGAAAATTGATGTGCCAGGCCCTCAGCCATTGAAATAGAACTCCAGATGCTTTTGCCACCTAGTGGATATGTTTGACCTTGTATTTGCCTCATCATTGTGCGACTGTCTTATGTGGGATCTGGAGAGTCAAACATGGGTCTTCAGGCTTAGCAGGCAAGTGTCTTAAGCACTAAGCAATATCTCCAGCTCTCTTCTAGTATTTTATTGAAAATAGTATCTCTCATACTCTATTCATATGTTATTTTGAACTTATTTTGTTTTGAATTAATTGATCCAATTCTTCTGTCTTATCTTCAAGTAGTAGTCTATCTTCCTCTTGGTCCATTACATTGGTGCTATCCATGGAATTATTTTGTTTGACTTATTGTATTTCTCATTTCCTGCTTTATTTCAGTTTGGATTTTCTTTAGGATTTTTATCTATTAAGTTTCATTTTCTTACTTGGGTTTGATTTCTTCATTTTATCAACTTTTTATAATCTCTTGGAATTTATTTGGGTATTTATCTGTGTATTTGAATTTATTTGCGGTTTTATTCAGATGATATTTTAAAAATATTTTATTTATTTGTTTGTAAATAGACAGAGATAGAGAGAAAAGAGACTGGGAGAGAGAGAGAATAAATGGGTGTGCTAGGACCTCCAGCTGCAGCAAAGGAAGTCCAGATGCATGTGCCCACTGTCTTTATATGGGTACTAGGGAAGTCAAACCTGGGTAGTTTAAGCTTTGCAGACAAGCACCTTGATCACTGAGCTATCTCTCCAGCCCACATGTCATTCTTTTTGAGCTCTTTGTCTACAGTTTGCTTTAAGTATCTTTTACTGTGGGATTGGTAGTTCATGGGAGTAATATACGGGATTGTTTTTTCATGAAACCCCTTTGATGCTGAGACGTACCAATCTTGACATAGTTCTTGATCAGGTTTTCCTAGAACAACTGTGTTTCCAATGTGGCTTGGTGTTTTTGTTGTTGCTTTTGTTTGCATATAGTATCTTGTATTTGTTCTGCTTTGTGCTGCGAGGAGTTCAGTCTTGGTACTGACTAGTTTTGCTGATGAGGTAGATTAGGTGATATTAATTTGATTACTACTATGCCTTGACTTACATGGGAAGCCCTGTCTCAATGTTGAGTCATTTGCAGCTGAGGGAGGGCACTGGAATACCCCAGCCCAGTAAGGAATGATCTCTATAATAAACACAATAAAATACTGAAGAAAGAAATCGAGAAAGATACCAGAAGATGAAAAGACTTCCCATGTTCAGGGATTGGAAGAATTATTTCTTTTAATTTAAAAGGGTATGAATAAATCATAGAGAAACCTACTTGTTTGGATAACAGCATGCATCTAGAAGCCATAGAATGTTACTAGAAAAATTTTCAATGCCAGGGATGGGATACCTTCCAGTGAGTTGTTGGCCAGGGAGGTCCCTGGTGTTCCCCAAAACATTACATGCCATTGCCAAGGCTCTCGGTTTCCCACCAGGGATCGATGGTAAGGCCCTATTGCTGGAGACTCCACATACTTGGGCTGCAAGTTTACTAAGAAATACTGCTGGAGCTGAGCTGAAAACCTTCTCCATGTAGACCAGCTGACAAAAAGTTGGAAAGAGCTATGCTGCATGTAGTTCCATGGTGGGGGGGAGAGAGAGAGAGAGAAATCACCAGTGGAGATAAACAACAGTGAGCAATGCAAGCCTTAAATTTGGCCTGCCAGGCAAAGTGAGTCAACAGGTGCAATAGTGGTATGTCTGTTATGTAGGAAACCAACCATTCCCTCATTGGGCTGGAGGTCTGCTCCATGAGAGGGAATGCATCCCTAATACTGAAAACCTACCACAGGGGTAGTCATGAGCCCTAGGGATGTAATGTCTACTGGTGTCTGGCTAAATGTATATACGATGCTCACCAAACTGCCCAGTAAGCACTTCTCTTAATGTTTATACCCATATGTTAATGCTACTCTCACTTTTGGTTAAAGAAGCTTCTCTTTTCAGATGGCAGTGACTTTGGGATGACTCAGAAGGCACAATGGTGCTGAGAAGAAGTGACAGAGGAGTGCTCAGCACTGAAATATCTCTAACACACCTTCCAAGGCTCAGGGTCTGAGGAGGAGGTGGCGGAAAAAATGTAAGAGCCAAAGGAAATGGAGGACTCCTTACAACACATTCTTCCAAACACAAAGTGGCCAGGATATCCATGATCTCACAGTGCCTGACACTACCTACACAAGACCATTCTAACAGGAAGAGAAGATCATGACATCAAAATAAAAAAGAGACTTATTGAGAGGAGGAAGAGGTGTGATGGAGAGTGCAGTTACAAAGGGGAAAGTGGGGGGAGAGAATTACCATGGTTGATTGCTTGTAATTATGTAAGTTGTCAATAAAAATAAATAAATAGAACTAAATAAATAAATGGATAAATAAAAATTGCCATAGATCTGATTTAGAAAAAAATAAATCCTCCCATGCTCAGGTATTGGAAGAATTAATATTAGGAAAATGGCCATCCTACCAAAGGCAATATACAGGATCAACTCACTTCAATCCAAATTCTAATACCGAGAAAATATTTCCAATACCATTCTTAGCACAAGTAAAAATTAACTCTTAAAATTCATATGGAAGGACAAAAGACCTTGGATAAATAAAACTATTCTCAAGAAAAAGAATGCTGTTACAGGTATTACCATTCCAGACTTCAAGTTATCCTACAGAACCATAGTAATTAAAAACAAGGTACTGGCAAAAAAAAAAAAAAAAAAAAAAAAAAAAAAAAAAAACCATGTAGAACAAAATAGAATATCCAGATATAAGTCCATGTAATGATAGCCACCTGATTTTTGACAAAGAAGGCAAAAACACACTGGAGAAAAGACAATTTAAAAAATATATATATATTTATCTATTTGCAGAGAGACATATAGAAGAGAGACAGACACAGAGAGAATGGGCACATCAGTGCCTTCTAGCCACTGCAAACGAACTCCAGATGCATGTGCCCCTTGTGCAGCTGGCTTACATAGTCCTGGGGATCGAACCTGGGTCCTTTGGCTTCATAGGCAAATGCATTAACCTCTAAGCTATTTCTCCAGCCCCAAAGACAGAATTTTTAACATGTGTTACTGAATACATGGATATCTGCATGCAAAAAATGAAAGTAGAGCCTTATCTTTCATTCTAGATGAAAAGCAACTCCTAATGCATAAAAATACATCTAGGTAAGACCTGAAAAGCTGAAGCAGCTAGGGGAATACATAAGAAGAACCCATCAAAACATGGGCATAGGCTAGGAATTTCTGAACCATACACTAACAGTTCAAGAAATAAGGCAAACAGTCAAAGAGTGAAAGCTCATGAAACTAAAAAGCTATTACACTTCAAAATAAAGCCATCAACCAAGTCAGAGACAACCTACAGAATAAGAGAAAATCCTCACCAGTTATATATGTGACCTCCATACTCATGAACTGGAAAATTTAACATCAGAAACATGGCCAAGTGGATTCATGTCTAAAATATGCAAAAACTCAACAATCTAAATAAATGTGAATGTGAACACCCCAATCAAAAAATGGTCCATAGTACTAACCAGGAGTTCTCTAAAGGAATACAAAAATATATTAAAAATTATTTAACATCTTTAGCCATCAGGAAAATGCAAGTTAAAACAAAACTACTTTGTAATTCCATCTCACTCCATTAAGAATAAATACTACAAAGTCAAATGATAACCAATACTGGTGAGATTATGTGGAAAGAAAAACCCTTAGTCACTCATGGTGGGAATGTAAACTTGTGCAGCCATTATAGAAACAGATCTACCTTATGATCCAGCTATAGCATACTGAGAAATCCGAACTTTACTATGGGTACAGTAGTTTGTCCATGTTTATTGTTGCTCTATTCACAATAGCTAGAGGAAATGGAAGCCCCAGTGCTAGAGGTGGGATACCTCCTAGTAAGTACTTAACACCCCCCCCAAAAAAAAAGAGCCCAGGCTGTTGCTAATGCTCTTTCTTGCACACCAGGACTAGGTGGTAAGACTCTATTGCTGAAAACACCACAAGTGTTGATTGTAGGACACAGAAAAATCAAACAGGAAGGGCTCTGGAAGCCTCCTTCCACTGGGCTCGCTATCATAGTGCTGGCAAGTGCCATGCAGCCTGCTGAGGAAGAAAAGTAAGCAACATTCTTACCCAACTATGGACCCACTCTGCCTGTTGCACAACTGACTGACTAGGGGTGCAATAATGACTTTATTTTGATATAACTAACTTACCTCTGGTTGGACCTGAGACCCATTGCATGGGAGAATTCATCCCAGGTACTAAAACCCTTGTCCAAAAACCTGACTTGGAAGTCATGAACCTCAGATAGGAATCCATTACTGTCCGTTGACTAAAAGGATATGTTGTATCCATCAAATTCCCCTGATTTTTTGTTTGTTTGTTTTTGGGTTTTTCTAGGTAGGGTTCCACTCTAGCTCAGGCTGACCTGGAATTCACTATGTAGTCTCAGGGTGGCCTCTTACTCACAGCGGTCCTCCTACCTCTGGGATTAAAGTGCTGGGGTTAAAGGCGTGGGCCACAACACCCATCTTAAATTCCCCTGATTTTTATATTACATTTGTGTCCATAGATTAGTCCTGCTCTTGCTTTTGGTCAGAGAAGCTAACTAGCTTGCCTGCTTGCTTCTTTCTTTCTTTCTTTCTTTCTTTCTTTCTTTCTTCCTTCCTTCCTTCCTTCCTTCCTTCCTTTCTTTCTTTCTTTCTTTCTTTCTTTCTTTCTTTCTTTCTTTCTTTCTTTCTCTCTCTCTCTTTCTCCCTCTCTTTCTTTCTTTCTTTCTTTCTTTCTTTCTTTCTTTCTTTCTTTCTTTCTTTCTTTCTTTCTTTCTTAAAGCTTCAGTGATGACAGGGGAGATAAAACTCATAAAATTAATGAAATAAATAAGATGGAAAGAATGTAAGAGCCAAAATATTGGAAGGAGTACTTCGGGACACCATTTTCGAATTGTGTCACATGCATAATATTCATCATGATGAAAAAGATCCAATTCTCAAAATTAATCTTTTAACATTTTCAAATTTACATACTAGTGAAATAATCACAGTCTCCCATGACATTTGAAGTATTATCAAAAAAACACAATACAGGGCTGGAGAGATGGCTTAGCGGTTAAACGCTTGCCTATGAAGCCTAAAGACCCCGGTTCGAGGCTTGATTCTCCAGGACCCACGTAAGCCAGATGCAAAAGGGGGTGCATGCATCTGGAGTTTGTTTGCAGTGGCTGGAGGCCCTGGCCCACCCATTCTTCTCTCTCTCTCTCTCTCTCTCTCTCTCTCTCTACCTGCCTATTTCTGTATCTCTCTCAAATAAATAAATAAATAATAAAATATTTTTTAAAAAGATTTAAAAAAACACAATAGATGGATAGTAGTTAAGGGGCTGAAAATTTATAAAAAGATGCATTTTCTAAAGGTATTTTAAGATATGAATATATTATTATTAAATTAATTATAATTTTTAAAACTTTATTAGGTGAAATATATATATATATATATATATATATATATATATATATATATATATGTTATGATCAGTATAACAACTTAAAAACAAATTGCAATTTAAAAACACAATGGAAAACAAAATTAACCTACTTACAGTTTATTATGTTTTAGTAAATATTGAAAATAAAAATATAGTGAATGTCAATATCTTGTTTCATGCATATTTACACACCATTTTATTTGTAAAGTCTTTGATGACTGTAAAAAACATTCTATTTTGACAACAGCATTAAAAATAGCTCATCCCACAGTAGGAAGTTAGTCAGGCTCTCTGATCCATTCACCCTAAAGTACTAAGCAATGATCTCCTAGCTGTCATTAACTTAATGTGATAAACAAGGCAGTGGCAACCTCCATGAAAATGAAACAAGGCAAGAAACTGGGATGCTAATTTCCATGAGCTGTATTAATTTATTTTTAAGAGTTTAATATTATTTCCAACATTTGGAAAGTGTTTTCATACTTAATAATAAACATCACTTTGTTATTAGAAGCAGTTGCTAAATAATGAGGTATGGTAACAAAAGATTTCATTTATTTAATGCTGTGTTTTAGGTTGCTTTCTTGATGTACATGTGGAATGTGTGTATATATGCTATGTATGTGCATGTATTGGCTATGCATGTGTGTGTCCATGTTTAAGAGACCTATTAATTAAATAGTAATTATGCTGAAAATTTTAGAAACAAATATTTTGGTAGCAAGATATATACAATTACACACACACACACACATATATATATAAATTTCTATAGGATTAAAGATAAGTGCAAACACATTTAAATACAATTTGTATATTAAAAAATGTCAGTTTATTTTTATTGATTTTATTTAGTTTAAATTTCATATGAAAAACATAGCTGTAACTCTCAAAACTATAATTAATGACAGAGATTTTGTTTTACAACTCAGAACCTTTGTAACTTTTTTAAAATATATTTTTATTTATTTATTTGAGAGAGAGAGTGAGAGAGAGAGAGACAGATAAGACAGAAAGAGAATGGGCTAGCCAGGGATTCCAGCCACTGCAAACAGACATCAGATGCCAGCACCACCTTGTGTGGCTTTACATGGGTCCTGGGGAATTGAACCTGTGTCCTTTGGCTTTGCAGGCAAGTACCTTAACCAATAAGCCATTTCTCTATCCTGAACCTTTGTATCTTTAACAGGCTTTTATTACTTTCCAGGGTGAAAGAGTTCACAGCTGATGAACTCCACTAACACCCATTGGCACAGAGACACTTCAGCTCAAACAGGCTTGATACCTCAGATATTTTCAAGCCTTATGGTATTCTGCACATCACAGATCACATTTTAATCAACTCCTTGGGCATACAATATTTCCTTGGAATTATTCTATTCTTGATGGGTACCAAAAGGGGAAAATATATATTCTGCAATACCATGGAAATTCACTATGCACCACTGACAAAGCAGAGGTACACAGGAGGTAGATCTGTCTGTACAGACCACTGAAACTACAAATTGGTTATTCATCCTTAAAGAAACCAAATAAAATACCAAAGGAAAGGAGAATATGGTCCAGACTTCTCAGTAATTGTGGTCCTCTGCATCCTGTGGGTGACAGGTAATCCATTGATCAAGGGATAGGGTGGGAGTTAAATCATATGCACAGGCTAAGAAGGATAGATTTAATGAATAAAATCGCAGCCCAATATTCGCAAAATCTGTTAAATTTCATATGTTCCCATTAAGGCAATTGCTGTTTTCAAAACTCATTCACCAGTGAAGAACTCCCATGGACCCCCAGACTTTGTCTCATTAATTCAACTCCAAAGTACAGCAGGGACTGAACATGTGGTCACTAACTCTCAGTGAGCAGAGCTAAAGGAAGCTGAGGTAGCACTGGCTAATACCAGCATCCCCCAAGCATTTGACCTTCTTAAACATCATCATGGTACTTGGCACACAGCTTTATATGAATAGTAGATACACTAAGCATAGGGATGACCTGATTTTGCTCACTGTATCTATTACTCAATGATGCAAAGCAGGAAAGCTCTACTGAAACTTCTGATGCCCATTCTTGTGATGTTTTTCCATCAACTTACTGTCTCACATTGTATTTTTATGTAGTGACTGCACTTATTTTTGTATAGTATAACTTTACTAAAAAAGTATATTTTATGTTTGTCTCATTTGTGAATATATGCTAAGTATTTAAAATAGTACCTGTGGTAGTTTGAATATATGTCCCCCAATATATTCAGCATTTTACTACTTATAGTTTGCATCTGCAATCACCTTGCTAGAGGCAACAGGGGTCTTAAGGTGTGGTGATGGTTTGAGATTCCATTGTAAAGATATGCAAATGTGCCTAGCAGGAGTTCCTGAAGTGTGCTGTGTGACCTTTTGGGCAGTTTTTTGTTTTGCTCTGTGTGCTGTGGTGGATGGTTGGCTTTGCTCTCTCTGGTGGCCCTGTGGAGAGCAGGCTGCTTTTCTTGCCATTATGGAACTTCCCCTGGATCTGTAAGCTTCAATAAATAATATCCCTTCCTCCATAACTGTGCCCGGTCTGGAAGTTCATCTCAGCGAACCTGAAGCTGTCTGCTACAGTAAAGTGGTACCGAGGAGTGTGGGGTGAGATGAACCTGATCGTGTGGATATTCGTCTTTTGGAACCTTTGTTTTGGAGGAATGGGCATGGACTTGGTGCTTGCAACTGAAGATGCCTTCTGGAGTGGTAAGCAAAGTTTTATGGACGATTCTGATGAGAGTTTGAGAATGCTAAGTGCAGACTGTATTGAACTTCGAGGCTTGGCTTATGAGCTTTCTAAGGGGAAGGAAAGACTGCAGAGGACTTTGTTGGAACTGGGCTACTGGCAAGGGATGGCACGTTCTACTATCCAGGCCCAGAAAGTTTGATCAAGGTTAAATTTATAATGGACTGATGTGCTTGGCTGAAGATATCGGACTGAGATTTAAGATTTTAAGTTGGAAAAACTCAAGCAAGGTAAAAGTAGAGGCACCAAGACTGGTTTCAGGTTACTGGAGCTGCTATTGTCAACCACATTAGCAATCTTAAGGAAGGTGGAAGGAAGGTGGCCTGACTTGATTTACATTAAAACAATGGAGAGGATGCCTGAGGAAAGACTGTTAAAAATGCAAATTCTTGGAAAGAGCTGACTGGAGAAGGAACCTGCTTTTCAAGGCTATGGTTTATTTTGTCCCTGGATTAAGAATATGGCTGTGTCCTGCACACCTGGTATTAGTTTTGGAAGCATGAAAAATGCATGGAGTGGTCATGAGTTGCACATGGTTCCAGGAGCCGCTGCTGAGATGCGGCATGAGGCAGGGCATGAAGACCCTCAGGAATCGGCTGGAAGAGCCTTTTGGAAGATGGACCGTGGTTTGCATGGAGACCTGAAGATGTTTTGGATATACCAGGACTGTGCAAAAGGGCTACCATGGAGTGCAGTGTTGGTATGGGATGAAAGTTTTCCCTGGTGATTATGCCCAGCTGGAGGGGCGGAATTGGAAAACCTAGAGACTGGCAGTCTCTTGTTATATTGAACTTGAACTTCAGAAGTTTGATGACTGTTGATGGTGGTTGAATTTGCATTGTTTTAGTTTCTCCTTGCTATGCCTTATACCAGTTAAAAAAATGTTTTACTCTGTGCCTTTACATGTTGAAAGTATTTAACTTGTTTGATTTTACAGGACTCACTCTCTTAAGTTGATCAAGACTGTGAGAACCTTTGAAATTGGACTGAGTACAATTTACAATGTGTGATAGTTATAAATCTGTTGGGGGTCCAGGAGCTAAATATATTGGGGGCCAGGGGCGGAATGTGGTAGTTTGAATATATGTCCCCCAATATATTCAGCATTTTACTACTTATAGTTTGCATCTGCAATCACCTTGCTAGAGGCAAGGTCACTGGGGGCCGGTCTTAAGGTGTGGTGATGGTTTGAGATTCCATTGTAAAGATATGCAAATGTGCCTAGCAGGAGTTCCTGAAGTGTGCTGTGTGACCTTTTGGGCAGTTTTTTGTTTTGCTCTGTGTGCTGTGGTGGATGGTTGGCTTTGCTCTCTCTGGTGGCCCTGTGGAGAGCAGGCTGCTTTTCTTGCCATTATGGAACTTCCCCTGGATCTGTAAGCTTCAATAAATAATATCCCTTCCTCCATAACTGTGCCTGGTCTGGAAGTTCATCTCAGCGAACCTGAAGCTGTCTGCTACAGTACCTGACAGAAAAGGATCAATAAAGATTTGTTAAAATAACAAGCATTTTAAATTGTCCAGAATTTCCTATGGGATCTCTCCTTTAGGAAGAGACATATAGTAAAGGTTTGAAGATTTAAAGAATGCAAGCAGGGGTCTAAACTATTCAGAAACAACCAGCCTGACAAGAAGTACACCCCAGTGCAATGGTGGCACGTGGCCTTGGTGGGTAACCAATGATTGGCTAAGAGATCTGTTCAATGGAAAGGAACACATTTCTGGAACTGGCAAACCAGATCCGAATCCTATAAAGACAAAGATTACACTCTCCAATATCAAGATCCCACTAGTCTCTGGCTAAAAGAAGGGTTCATCCATCAAAGTCTCCCTAAATTTATAACACTTATCCAATTTAATCTATGCTGACTTTACTCTCCATTGGAGAATTGGTTTGTATTTTTAAGAAGGTACCAAGACCCAAAGATAAAAAGCCACCCCTCGCATCTCAGTCAAGGCCCAGGTGAAACCACAGAGGAATTGGGGAGCAAGAATGCTGCTTCCATGGTGAGCCTGACAATCAGCACCAGGGTGAAGGAGACAGACACTGTGAATACTCAACACATACCAAAGCAGAGATCCAGAGGCTCCTAAGAGCTCACTGAAGTAGACTTAAACCTCACCCACCAAGGCTCAGGCAATTTTGCAGAAGAGGGGGCAGAAAGATTAAAAGAGGTGCAGGTTGGGATGTCATGCCCAGTGGTACTGTGTACCACCAATAACTGACTGATGTTCCCACAATGCATAATGCACAACCCTATGGGAAATACCAGCAACCCGACTGAGAGGAGGCCCCTGCAGAATGGGGACAGGATGAGGTCAAACATGATACCAACACATGATGTATCCATACAAAATATGTTCTTAATAATAAAAAAATTAAATTAAAAAGTTAAAAAGAATGTTTTCCCCAAGTGTGTATCTTCTCATGCAAAGAAAACTGCAGGTGAACCATAGTGGAACATGAGGAAGGTGGGCAGGGGCCACCTGCAGCTAGAGGGACCAGGATATTCTAGAGAAGAAACAGGATTGCCGTGAAAGGAAAGCTTCCCCACATCATGAGCATGTGAACTTAGGCAAGTGTCTAAATGTGTCTTAGACTCAATGCTCTCAAGAATGTGCTATGAGCATCAGTGAAATGTACCCCATTCATAGAAGAGGCAGACACATTCAGAAAAAAAAATCTCAAATTCAAGTACACGAGAAATGTACCCATCTTTTTAAACCACCAATAATGCCTTACTTAGAAATTCTAAATCCAAGCTTGAAACCGTGACCTTGTGACTGGGTGGCAGTGCCCATGCCACCTCCCTGCTGCAGACCAGCCACCCTCAGTCTAATCCCATGCCCCAGGGCACCACTGCAGTAATCCCATGCTGACTTGCTTCCCAGATAAGCTGTTCATATTTTAAACCTCTTGAGGAATTTTAGTAACAGCTTTTGAATCGCCTGCTGTTCCTAAGCCATCATCTTTACCCTTTGCTGCACTTCCTAATTCCATACAATACTGCTGTTTAGTAAAGGAGTGACCCCTTCCAGCCCTCTCTGACATCCTGCCCTCCTCAGCCAGGAGGACCACTCCAACACAGGGCCTAAAGAGAAGTTCACGTTAGCAGAATGAATGCCTGGTGCATTTTGAAGGGCAGAACATTAGTCTTGATTTAAGAAACACAGAGATGGTAGTTTCTGATGTTAATATTTTAAAATATTGAATGTAGGAAGAAGACATGGCACATGAAGATGTGGAATGACACAGATGGGTTCTGACCTGTTTTCTTTCCTACAAGTTTCCAAGAACTTCCTGTCTTACTTTTCATTGTTCAATGTACCTTTTAGCTCTCTCTTGCCTCAACTGTGGTCACTGATTGATAATTACACTCCCTGCAATCACTCTTGGCCTCTAGTATATTCTGTGCAGATGTATGGATACTTAAAATGCTAATGTGACCATGTGAAGGGTAATAATCCAAAACCACAAAGTGTAAAAGCAAAAGTCATCATAATAGGAAGCCAAGCACTCTTCTACACTGTTACACACCAAGGCAGAAAGCAGGATCGCCTAGAATCCTTTCTAGCAATTTGTAGTTGCCTCAATGTCTAAGGATGCAATTTTATGCTTTACAAGCATATCTGTTAAAAAGCATACCAAATTAAAATACAATAATGAAGTAAAATTATCCCTTCAATGTACATAAGTAAGAAGCTCTGGCCTAACTTCTTAGCAAGACATGCATGTCAGTTCAGTATATGCTACCCGTCACTCACTCAAGCTGTGTCCTCTGCCTCCCTCAATTTAGGATTTTTATCCCAGCAATTTCAATTTATTTTTTGGTCACTACACACATCAATAAATGACAGCAAGTAGCTATATGCTACAGTGGTTAAGAAAATGGAACTCTGGAGTCAGACAGTATGAGTCAAATCTCTGCTCTTCTGTTTGCTAGCTGTGTAGCTTTGGTGAGCTTACTTCAACATTCTGTGTTTTGATTGATTTCCTCACACATAGAATAGCAATGGGTGCCTACCATTTTAGTAAGGAAGATGAAATGGTTTTACAAGTCACTTAAAATAGTGCATGACATACAGTAAGCAAGCTTCCATTCCCTCTGCCAATTAGAAAACAAGTTTAGAGAAAGGTCAGTTTTTGTCTTTTCCTAAGGCCCTCCTTGGTTTTCCCAGGTTGGTGTGTGCACCCATTGTGTGCTGTCTCTCAGCCTGAGTTGATGCCTCTGTCATGTCATGGAACACACAGTACAAGCATCTCTTTGTGTCTATTTCCTCTATCCTGAAGAAAACTTGGGATGTATAAAATGTCTGGAGCATACTAGTAGTTTCCGTAAACATGCACATTTAACAGATTCAGTTTTCATGATTAGAAACACCCAGAATCACAGACTGACCATTTCAATCAAGACTTGCTTCCTGGAAGAAAACCTGGGTAAGAGGAGTTGGCTCTGGTACCTTGAATAAGATTGCCTGGGATCAGAAACTCTGGAATTGTTCTCAGTTCAAATATCCTTACTGATGGCCTTGAAAGTTTCCATTGAATATACACACACCTCAAAGAAACTTGACTATGTAGAGGGCATGAGCAGCATGCTCGGTGCCATAAAGGCCTTCCCATCTGTCTCCTTATTCTTCCATGGTGCTAATTACACAAAGAAAGCTGAAAAAGAGAGAAAGAGTGCTTTCTTTAAAATTAGTGCACTTTTTTTTTTTTTCTTTTTAATATGCTTCTAACCATAAGTACAGTTCTTTTGTGAAACAAAGAAAAGCTATAGATTTTAAATTAAACTTGAAAATTAGTAGGATATTCACAATTGCCATGCCATTATGTAATTAATTAGTCTCAAGGGTCACAGTGCTTTTGAAAGCTTCTATTCTCACTTATAAAATAACTAACACTTGCTGATGACCATGTGAAAGGCTTGCATTCACAAGTCATCATTAGCCACGTGGAGCCTCAAATGACAGTACTACTGCGAGCCTGCTCATATTATCCCTCAAAAACAGCCTAAAATGAAAAACAAGAATATTCTTATAGGAGCTTTTGGGAAATGACTAAAGACCAGATTTTAAGGAAATTAGAATTCTGAAAAAAAAAAACAATAAAAATACATGGAAAAATACAATTAGCTGATTAAAAGAAAACTGTTAATTGTCTAGGATGAGGAAGGAAATGGAGAACAAAATTGCAAACAACCTAAAATAGTTTAGCAAATTAAAATACATGACATAGTAACTGCTTACATACAGTTAGGCCTTTTCTGTGGTCCTGTTCAGTGTATGATTAGGGACTGGGGACTTTGGTCCAAAGTTGAAGATAAAAAGAAGATGAAAGCTAGAGGCTTGGCAGCTGAATCTGAGTTCTGAGACTCCCCGAGTCCTCATGATGGACTTAAAGTCACTTTCCTATCTTAGACTCACAGGCTCAGGGCCATATGCAATACACTTTATGGACGTTTAAAGCAATGAGAATTTCTGGGACAATGGAAATCACATCACAAAGGTGATTAAAGACACACATGATTGTAGAAAACGGGCTTTTATCATTGCTACTGTACTTGAGCAACTTGGATAAAAGAGTTAGTGGTGTTAATATACAGATGCAAACAGCAAACACAGAAGGTACAATAACTCTACCATCTCGCCCTGTAGCATGTGTAATGAAAAGGCAAAGACACAAAGGAAATGCATCTGCATAGTAGGAATAGCATACAGGTGGTAAGATAGTAATCTTTTTCTGTTTGTACTTAGTAATATTTATTAAATTTCTTCAGGGATAACAACAAGAAAACAATAACATTTTGCATCAGACACTCTTTGAGATGTCTCATGCACATCTCAAATGTGCTCAGGATAATCACAGATACATACTTCAGTACTGTGTGGTCTGGGAAGAGTCATATATGTCATCTAGAAAAATAGGAAGTTGGTGGTAGAAATTTGTCAAAATCCAATGAAAATGTGTATTTTAAAGTCTAAATGCAGAAAAATTTCAAGTAAAGAGACAATGTTTTTTATAAAATTAATAAGTTTAGCATTAGTTGAAACAATGCTGATTGTTAATAAATGGCAGAAAAGATGATAATTCATAAGAGAAATATTATCTAACATGATGGAGCAGATGGTATCAAGTAGCCCAGGTCATTCTTGATGAAGGATGTCACTGAAACTCTGGGAAGGAAGGCCAAATAATAATGCAGCCTTTCTCATTCATTGTTTCCCCACTTAAAATCCACCGTGGCAAACTCCTGAAATTAATAGGTGCAATATGTTTATTTGTAACAGTGACATAAAAGTACATGGAGAAATTGAACGACATTTCTTCAAGCACCCCATGATGGATGGACCAGGGATTCTCTTTCCTTTCCTTGTCTCTGCTGTGTCAACAGGCCATTCATCATCCTGCACACGTGCATGAGGGCTGCTTTATCACGTTCCTGACAGTGGTCCAAGTGATCTGGGAGACAGATAGTCTTGTCCTCTTGTTACCTAGAGTATGAGTATTTGGGAAAAGAAATAGAAAGAATCAAAGCAGTAATAGGTTGATTATTAAGAAATTTCAGCAGTTTCATGAAATAGGTCTCCAGAAAAGTATTTAATTCTGAAATCCTGTTTATTCAGTTAATCTCTCCTCAATAAGCTGGTAAATATTGTCACATTAAAAAAAAAAAAAAAAAAAAAAAAACAGGGCTGAAGAGATAGCTTAGCAGTTAAGGCATCTGCCAAAGGATCCTTGTTCAATTCTCCAGGACCCACATGAGCCAGATGCACAAGGGGACGTTTGCAGTGGCTGCAAGCCCTGGCATTCCCATTCTCTGTCTTTCTCTCTCTCTGCTTCTTTTTCTCTCTTAAATAAATAAATAAATAAATAAATAAATAAATAAATAAATAAATAATATATTTTTAAAAAACAAACAGGAAAAAAAATCAAGGTCTAAAACTAAAAGTTATAAATTTGGCTTGTGGATTTAGGATATCAAAAAATGACTTTCAAGCTGGAGAGATGGCTTAGCGGTTAAGGCACTTGCCTGTGAAGCCTAAGGACCCCTGTTCGATTCTGCAGGTCCCACGTAAGCCGGATGCACATGGTGGCACATGCATCTGGAGTTTGTTTGCAGTGGCTAGAGGTCCTGGTGTGCCCATTCTCACTCTCTCTCTCTCTCTCTCGGTCTCTAATAAATAAATAAATAAATAAAAATAAAAATATCTTTAAAATGACTTTCATAAGCTGACATGTTATTAACTTTCTTATTTATCTCTCTTCCCCAAATTTATACTGTTTCCAATCATATCCATCCCCCCTGAAGGCAATAAGATCCCAGCTTTTCCCTACATTCATCAGGTCTGTGAACTATCTCCTTCCTCTTCCAAGATTTCCCTTCCCTGCCACTCTATTTCCAGGAGAATTATTCCTTCTTACACTTTAAAACTGTGGCCCATGCCAGTCTTGCAAGAATCCACCAGAATACAGGAAGTATGGCAAGTGACACTCCTGGATTTCCATACTTGAGAAAGCTCCATCCATGAGAACATTACTGCAGAAGGCTGCATACTATGTCTTTCTCCACCACCATGTAACTCTAAAGGCAGAGCCATGTTTTGCGTCTGATAAAATAACACTTTAAGTAGTCTATGTTTTTTAAATTATTTATTTATTTATTTACTTACTTATTTATTTATTTATTTATTTGCAAGAAGAGAGAGATAGAAGAGAGGCAGACAAAGAAAGATTGGGCACGCCAGGGCCTCTAGCCACTGCAAATGAATTCCAGATGCATGTGCCCCTTTGTGCATCTGGCTTACATGGGTACTGGAGAATCAAACCAGGATCCTTTGGCTTCACAGGCAAACTCCTTAACCACTAAGCCATTTTTCCAGCCTGAATAGTTTATGTTTTTGCAATTCGTTTTGGCTTAGTTAAATGAGAGAATGGTAAAGAGCCAAAGAAAGGGGACCAGTAGTAACTATTGAGTTGTTAGACACCAATATTTAAAAGATGTGGAGAAAAATAAGACTTACAAGCCGGGCGTGGTGGTGCACACCTTTAATACCAGCACTCAGGAGGCAGAGGTAGGAGGATCACTGTGAGTTCAAGGCCACCCTGAGATTGCATAGTTAATTCCAGACCAGCCTGGGCCAGAGTGAGACCCTACTTTGAAAAAAACAAAAAATAAAAATAAAAATAAAAAAAGACCTACAATGTAGGGTGCTGCTAAGCGAAGCTGAATGAAAAGAAGAAATAGAATTTGGAACAAAAGGAACTGTGGACATTACAGTTGAAATGGTGGGGCTATTAACATTTGTCAATGTTACAAGAAGACTGACAAAGAAACCAAATGAAAACAGAAATACTAAGGGAGAACTGAAGTAGGAATATTACCATAACAGCCTCAGCGGGTTAGGAAAGATAAATGGACAGGCAATAACAGCCTTGATACCTTGTAATTGGAGGTCAGCTACAACAGTTTTCAGAAAGTGCACTTAAAGGGCAAGAATGTAGCTACTGAGGTTAACCTGGAGCAAAAATACTAAGATTGGGGCCAGGGAGATAGATCATTCCATTAAAGCAACCCTGCTCAAGCCTGAGTTTGCGTCCCACCCTCAGACCCCATGTAAAAAGCCAGCTTGCAGCTGTTGTTGGCTCTTGGAATCCGGCACTCTGATGGACAGATGGGAGGTAGAGAAAGGAGATTTTCGCAGAAGAACACTGTGAGCACAGTAAAAAGAATAACAGCAGAGGAAGGTTGAGCCTTAAATGAGGTGGAACTGCCAGGATGGACCCAGAAGTTATCCTGTGACCTCATACACTTCCTGTGGTAACGCTCACTTCCCACACATCCACACATGCATACACACATATAAACACAAAAATAAATAAAATTATTTCTTAAAGTTCCTGAAATTGAGTTTGATAAACAATCAGAAGGGATACAAAATAAGTGCAAAGTGGTGATGAAACCAGAGTGGGCCTGTGCCTGAGTCCTCTCCTCTCCATTCTGTACCACCCATCACTGACAGCAGGTACTGTAAGAAGTTCAGCACTCAGTACCCTTAGACAAATTCCATGTCCATTACAACAAAAGGTTAATTCACCATTACTACTGTTCACAAAGCCCAGATGCATGTTTTATAAGAAACAAAATTTTAGTGATGATAGCAGTAAATACAATCTGTTCTGCAACAATACTAGATATTCCCTGTGTATGCGTTCTATTCTAAAGCACTAAATTAAAGTACACTAGCCATTAATAAGCCAAAAATGTATGTCCAATGTTAAATAAACATTTTATAGGTGAAATAAGACCAACCATTAAAAAGACATTTCCTTACATATGAAAGCATAATAATTATGCTCCAGGTGACAGGGAGTAGAAAAAATATCGTAATGGGAAAATTCCCATAGAAATAAATCCTGCAGAAGTTAATTCTGCTAGACAGAGCACAAAATTACTCTTAATCTTCACTTTCATATTGAGTACACATGAATGTACAACATAGAAAAGAGCTACTTAAAATAAGATCTCTGTGATATAGGAAATTATATTTAGGTATTTCCTCTTATTTCAAATTCTAGTTTTACCAGGGTTTTAATGAAGGTCTGTACATTATATAGTTTTGTTATGCTTTCATTGATGTTTTATGATTTGTTAAACACAATTACATAGTTTGATTCTCATATGTACCTCCTTTTCTTAGTAAACTTGCTGGATAATCACTAGCAGGGTGAGGACAACAGATAATGGGATCAAGAAACACTGTCAAAAAGCATTCTACAGTGTTGCAAAATCTATAACCTGATGTACTTCTTGACACATTTTCCATGATATTTTCTTTAGTGTCACAACTCTGATTTCCATCTAATCCTTGAAACTCCCTATTAGAAAAACGAATTAAATAATACACTGAAGTTGATGCTTCATATTGCTGATCTTTATTTTCCTCTGACTTACCCTTTTCAACTTTAAAAAGCAGCATGTTATCTGAAAGCATAAGCCACAGGCTATCATTAAGCTTGTAGTAAAACCTTACAAACTATCACACTGCCATTAAGCTTCCAATAAACTTTACAGACCACTAAACGACCTAAAGGTGAACACTTTCACATGCCATTCAGTATCATGAACATTTAGGTTTCTTTTGTTTTCTATAGAAGAATCTGTTCCTCCAAAGCACAGCACATCTAGGTATGACACTGGTCGTTTGATATTATGAAAAAAGGTTCAATATGAAATATATTTGATGTTTGCATCTGTCAGAAAAGACTTCTGTAAGTACAAAATAACTGTTATCTTTGGATCCAATGTCTTAATATAACATCAATCAAAAGGGTCTGATGGTTAAAGTCATTACAAAGTAATAGAAATAATAATTTATCTAAAATATTGAAACATAAAAACACATTGCAGAGCAACCTTGATTCAAAATTTTAGTGTTTGAAGCTATGTTGTTTTATACCTTCTATAAATCTCTAAATTTACTGAAAGAATTCATAAAATGCATTTTAAATCTCTAAATTTACTACTATCATATGCATTTTTGTATTATATCTTTGTATTATGTCTTCTTAAAGTTGACTAGTACTGTGAACATTTTATTATACCCTAAAGCATTATCTGCCAGTACTAGAACTATTCTAAGGGTTGGGGAAGTTTTAGGATTTTTTTTGTCCTCTTGGAATTAAATGACAAAAGGCTTGTTTTGACTTTTTTGTTTAAATATCTCCTTGTTTAGATGTCATATTTTCTCCCTGTGGACATATTACATGAGGCAGTTTCTTGGAACCAAAGAAGCCAGAGTTAGTAAAAATTGACATTCAGCTTCCTTCTACATTTTACCTGGCACAATTCAGGCCAAGATGCATACAAAGTAAAATTTCTCCTCCCTTCCAGAATGGGGTCACTACTGAAGAGTAACAATACCAAATCCACATGTAGTTAAACAGAAAGAATCTGTATTGTGAAACAAAGGAAATGAAAATATTGCTGGTGTCCTCCATTACCTGTGATTAATTACATCAACTCTACTTAAAGTTAAAAAGAATATGAGCTGTGTCATCAATGACCAGTGTGCAATACTGTGAAAAAATGAGAAGGAAAATTAAAAAACTGGAGAAAAGTAAATATCGGTGTTCTTCTTCCCTCCCTCCAACTGATGTAAATAAATGTTTAACATAAAGAGAATCACATAGAAAATAGAGCTACAGAAAAATAGCCACAGGTGAATGTTATCAACAAAGTTTGGGATAACAGAAAGCAGACTGATTAAGGGTAAAAGAATGGCATAGGTAAAGCCAAGACACATGTGCCTGCGGAAGAGGATGCTCAGGGGAACCAAACCCCCAGGCTTTTCCCCTCAAAAGCAAGAACCTGAGATACAGAACCACTGGGAGCAGGATCAATAAGAAAGGATGGTAACCTTATTTTATTTCATTTTATTTTATTTATTTTAGTATGTATCTGTGTGTATGGTATGCATGGGTTTGTGTGTGTTTGCTTGGGGTGGGTGGGTGTGTGTGTGTGTGTGTGTGTGTGTGTGTGTGTGTAAGTGAGCATTCACATATGCATATATCTGTGAAGGGCAAGTTAATGTCAGGTGCCTTCCTCAGTCACTCACCACCTTACTTACTGAGACAAGCTCTGTTACTTGAACCCAGAGTTCACCAATTCAACTAGTCTAACTGGCCTGCTTCTCCTGGGATCATCCTTTCTCTGCCTCTCAAGTGCAGAGGCCACGATGTCCACCTGGTGCTTGTGTGCATGTTGGGGGTATGAATTCAGGTCCTCTCTTGTTGATAGTAAACACACTGAGCCATAGCCCTAGCTCCTAAAAGCCTCATCTTAAAATCTACACAAGTTGTTCAGATGCCCTATTTCACCCAACACTAACACGAAAAATATCCTGCCCCATCCCAACAAAGCAACAGATAAGTGTTTTAGTACTCCAGCAAAAATAAAAGCAACAGCAAATGACATGTCAGATACCCTGAAAACAGTCAAGCAAAAATTGTGATGGAATTTTGGTGCACATCTACTAGAAGGTTTACAAATAAGAAATTTCAATATCTGGTTTAAAGAAACCAGAACTGAAATCAGCTTACCATGAATTTATGCAGTATGTGGCAATCTGTTAGTATAATTTACATTACAGTGAGGTAGAAAAATATGTGAGAAATGGAGAATCAAACTCTCAATATGTTGACTGATTTAAAGTCTAAATTTCCTGGGTGTGACATCTTTATTATTTTGAGAAAAGCAAGTCCCTGGGTGCCTCAAGATCATACCCCCTTCCAGAACATATGTGGTCCTATGGCAGCCAAGTATGCCAAGGTGACATAGCATTTTAGAGCAATTGCAGCCTATCTGAGAGGCACTTTCAAGATCGTGCTTGGAAACTTAGCGTGTACGAACTTACTTTCTTACCAGTGGGACTGTAAATAAGCCTAGTATGTATAGATTTAGTCTCTCACTGATGGGACCCCAAACCTACAGGGAAAGAGAAAAAAACAAGTCTGAGTTACCTTATCCAGATGTCTCCAGCAGGGCCTCAGCTCCTGAACAAAAAGATATCTCTCTTTATGTTCAATACCCAGGGAATAGGACCTCAAAAGATCTTTCTGGTTTGGGGCTGCCATGCAATGGGAACTTACATTGTATTTCCTCATTTTTATACTTCTTATGCTCTATGGATTTATATCTTAACAATGGGAGCCTAACTCTACGGTCTATGGATTTAATAAATAAAAATATTTTGGGGATATTGATGGGACCCGAAGGGCTATATATTTAGATCTTCACCAATGGGATCCTTACCAATGTAACTCTGTATAGGATCTATGGATTTAGACTCTTACTAATGGAACTTTAAGTCTCAGGCATATTGATTTAAATCTTTACCAATGGGACTATAAAGAGACTATGGATCTAGATCCTTACCTATGTATCTGTAAATATCTCATGATCTAGATTTGCCTTCCTGAACTTAGCTTGCCTGTGTAGGATCAATGGATGATCTCTGTGTATAGGACACATCTCAGCCACACATTTCCACATTTAGCCTCTAAGCATGTTTCAGCCTGAAGCAGTATTGACAAAGAGAAAAAAACGAACTCTAGAGTAGATAGAATGCAAGTATGATAGGTGAATGCCCCACTTAAATCTTTTGGGATGCTTGGATTAAGAAAGTCATACTGTAACTTAGCACATACAATGCAGAAAATTGAAAAAAAAAAAAAAGATGTCTGCAGATAAAGCATCGTATTTCTAGTAAAATAAGAAAAAAAACAGAAGCTGTCAGATAGACTCAGTCACTAGTGTTCTACTCTTTGAGCTATACTCTTGGTTCCCAGATGGAATCTAAAGAGCAGACCAGAAAGCATCAGGCACACTTGTCTCTTAAGACTCCTGCCCAATTATGAATTTGTTTATACTGAGCAAGCCAAAGCTCTATGGTCCCTGTGTGTGGAATCTGGAAACAATATGGGTTTTCTCTACCACCACCCCATCACCATTTTCTGCATCAGTTGCAACCCCATGAGGTTTTGGAGCAACATAAAGTTATCCTCACTGCTCACAGGGTTCCACCCATGTAATCTCCTATGTGATACAGGAAGTATGAATCCTAAACCACTGGTTGAATACATTCTATCTAGATCTCTGAGGAATTTTGACTATTTCCACCATAAACAGTGAGCACTGCCTCTCATACCCAAAGAAAGAGGTGTCCTTAACAAACTGGAGGAAAAGAAAACCAGCTTGAGAATTCAGAAAGCAAGGGTGAGGGGGAAAAAGTCAAAGGTTATTCTCCATTTTCTTCCCTGTTTAGATTGGTTTATACTGACCTTGAGATGAGTCTGAGTCTGTGGTCCTGAGAAAGCAAATCCCACAGATGATACTATCTAGAAGGGGCATGCTATTTAAATTTTTGTCCCAAGACATTGCACAAACCCAGCACCATAATCCCAGGTGTAATCTGAATTTCCCTCAGACTAGCATTGGCCATTAACATTTAAAACCAAAGTCAATGTTCCACAGAGTAAACACAAAATACATCCTGACAGAATTCAGTCAACGTTCTACAAACAGCATTTACATTTTGCTTTTGGCTTTATAGGAAAGCATAAACAGAAAGTTTTAATACATATCTCCACAGAAATTTCACAAATCTACCATCTACCTAATTTTAAATGTGCCCAGTTCCCAATCTGGAGAAAGTTGCAAGGAGAGAATTAGGGGACAGAACAGATCATAACTACTGCCACGCATGTCAGGAAATAGAACACTTACCCACTGAGTTCCTGATCAAACATATCAATACGAAACAATGAACCAACATACACCAATGTACCCACAAGATATGAGAATTTGGGGCATCCCTAGATTCTCATCCTAGGAATTAAAAAATTTGAAATCCACAAACAAGAGGGTAAAGTTTAGAGAGATTTTTATTAGATTAAGAAAAGGGGACCAGGCATAGTGTCTCACACCTTTAATCCCAGCACTCAGAGGCAGAGGTAGGAGAATCTCTGAGTTTGAAGCCAGCCTGAGACTTTATAGTGAACTCCAGGTAAGCCAGGATAGAGTGAGATCCTACCTTGAAAAACAAAAACAAATACAAAACATCTTTTGAAAGAAAAAGAAAAGAAAAATGGAGAGACTACAAAGAGCTCCTGCCCATGAGAAGGCAAGAGTGGCATAAAGCTCAGAGTACAGAGAACTAGTGCCCATGAGAAGACAGGAAGGGGTAAAGCCCACCTAGAAACCCAAATTGTGGTTGTTTATAGGTTCTGAATGGGGGCAGAGCTAACTAGCCCTGATGCCAAGTTTTCAGAGCTGAACTAACCAGCCACAATGCCAGGTTCAGGTTTAATACTTCCAGGAATCTTATTTCTAGGATAGGGTGACTCCTTCCTAGGGAGAGACCCAGGTTTTTTATGAAAAAAACAGATATATGGAACTCCTATAGACAAGAAGAAATAAAGAGAAGCCAGATATTTCTCTGATTTTTTACAAAGTGGAGACAATAAGAGTATATTCAAGGATATTTCCTGCTTTTACTCTTGGAGTGCCCAATCACCATAAGCTGACTCAGTGGGAAAGTAAATATTACAAGATTTTGAGAAACATTTTAATAACTTTTTATACAGTTTGACATATTTTTGTGTGATCCAGCAATTCTATCCCTAATTACTCAAAAGAAATGAAAGCCTACATTCACACAAACATTTGTATAATAAAATCTATATCATATTTATTCAAAATATCTCAAATATTAAATAACCCAAATATTGGATCAATGAACTATTATAACAATATAAAGGACTAGGGAAATATCTCAGTGGGTAAGAGTGTTTATAACCAGAACCCACATAAAAATCATATGCCCCAACACAACTGTGGTGACATGGGAGGTGAAATAGAATCCTCAGAAGCTCACAGGCCAGCTATCCTGGCACACAAAGCCGCAAACAACAAGGGACTCTGCCTCAAACATGATGTAAGACAAGAACCAACACCTGTGGTTCTCCTCTGATCTCAACATGCATACGACCACACATGTATGCCTACACTCACAACACAGGTACACACATACCCATACACATATCATAAAAACATACCAAAATATTTAAGAAAAACATAAGAGGGTAGTATACAGCGATAGAAGGAAACAGACCACTTATACACATGACCGCACTGATGAATCTCCAAATTATTGTGCTAAGAAAAATATGACATGAACACAACAGTATATATTATGTGATTCCAATTATAAGAAACTATATAAGAAACAAATACAAAGAAATCAAAAGCAGATTTTTTGAGTTTGTCTCTGAGGAGGCTTTTTAAATGTTTTTATTTATTTATAAAAGAGAGAAAGAGAGGAAAAAAAAAAAAAAAACATGAGCATGCCAGGGCCTCTTGTCACTGCAAACTCCAGATACATGCACCTCTTTGTGCATCTGGCTTTATGTGGTTACAGGGAATTGAACCCAGTCCAGCACACTTTTCAAATAAGCACCTTTAGCCACTGAACTATCTCTCTATCTAGTCCCTGGCAAGGTTTAATATGGTGGTTGACTTAAAGATACAGGCAAGGAGTTTTTTTGTGATAAAGTATATCTTGATTGTGGTGGTGGCTATATAGACATTTGTTTGTCTCCGAGATAGAATGGTGATTTAGCCAGGCATGGTGGTGCATGCTTTTAACTCCCAGTACTTAAGAAGCAGTGGTAAGAGAATTACTGTGAGTTTGGGGCCAGCCTGAGACTATATAGTAAACTCCAGGTCAGCCCTACCTCAAAAAATAAATAAATAAAAATAAAATGAATGTTACTTTAAATGTGTATATTTTGTATAACATTGCTTCTACAATATTGTGTGTGTTTAAAAAAAAAGCAGGTCAGCATGAATAGACATAGGCAACAATTTACTTAACTTTCATGTTGTTTTGTGATAGAGAAGACATAAATATATTTGAAGAATGAAGGAAAGATTATACAGGGGAAACAAGTTATGTGAGTATGAACAAAAGGACAGGAAATGGTGAAGTATCATTAGGAGAGTCCTGTGGGATCACTGATGGGAAGGTTCAAACTCAGGTAGACTGATTACCCTACAATAGTAAACACAGTTGTTTTACTTTGCACTGGAATACGTCCTTCACACACGCATGCATCATCTCAATTTATTGTCACCATAATCTGCTGGGACAAGCAGTAAGATTCCCACTTCACAGATGACAAACTAGAATTCAGAGAGTAATAGCTTCCTCAAGTTGACATGTCCACTCACTTGTGAAAATGAATTTTAATTTTTGTTGTGGAATATTTACTTTTTTAAAATTTTATTTTATTTTATTTTATTTTATTTTATTTTATTTTATTTTATTTTATTTTATTTTGAGAGAGACACAGAGAGAGACAGACAGAGAGAGACGGTAGAGGGAGACAGATAAAGAATGGGTGCGCCAGCAGTCTCTCAGCTGCTGTGAACTAAATCCAGATGCATGCACCCCCTTGTGGGCAAGTGCAGCATTGCACCCTTGCATCACTTTGCATCTGGCTAAATGTGGGACCTGGAGATTGGAACCAGGTTCTTAGGCTTAGGAGGTAGGCACCTTAATCACTAAGCCATCTCTCCAGCCCATATTTACTTTTTAAAAAAAAAAATTAAAGATTTTATTTTTATTTGTTTATTTATTAGAGACAGAGAGAGGGAGGGAGGGAGGAAGGGAGAGAGAGAGAGAGAGAGTGTGTGTGAGAATGGGCACACCAGGGCCTCTAGCCACTGCAAACGAACTCCAGACGCATGTGCCACCATGTGCATCTGGCTGACGTGGGACCTAGAGAATTGAACCGGGGTCCTTAGGCTTCACAGGCAAGCCCCTTAACCTTGAAGCTATCTCTCCAGCCCAAATATTTACTTTTTAAAATGTGTAAGTACTTGGAAATGCATGTAAATCTTTTTAAAAGCTAAGTTTTGAGGCAACTTTAGAAAGATAAGTCTTTTTCAGGGAGTGGGAATCATCCCTTATGCAATCATCAAAGAAGTTAGCACTCCTTACCCCTCAGCTTCAGTAGGAGGGTAACAAACTATAGTGAGAACTTTCCTCCAACTTCCAAAACACTCTTTTATAAAGGGATGAGAACTTTACTTTTCTTTGGGATAAATGAACTTATTAACACAGATGGTTAGCCCTATTGTCACGTGATCTAAGATCAACTGTGTGTGATGAATGGTGGCTACTTAGGTCCACTAACTTAATTCTTGCTTACCTTGAGACATATAACTAGGGGTTGTCCCTGCTTAGTCATATGGAAGTGGGAGTTTCGGCTGGTGGGTTTTTTTGTTGTTTTTTTGCTTATTTGTTTTATTTTCTTCTGTTTTTTTGTCTCCAGTCTCTTACTGAATTGCCTATGACAATCACCACAGCCTGAATAATTAGCATTGTTCCTCTGCCATCTTTTGTGGAGAGATTTTTCTGGGTTGGGGACAGATATTGTTGCTAATTATGTTTCCCCATCAACGGTTCATGGCTAAGTCTCTATTTTCTATGCCAAAAACCTAATCTTCAAAGATTTATTTCTGATTTTACTAAACTTTACTTAGCTAAAGCAGTTATTCCAACTTAAACTCACTCTCTCAGAGCAAAGAAAAAATATATTAAAGAAAAAATACAAAATGTGTAATATTTGTTTTCCACCTAAAAACCAAATGATACCTAAGCTTGTCCCTCAGCAACCAGTTATGCATCTGACATCCTCTGCAACAGCAACCCCACCAATGATTTTGTTATTCATACCAAGTATCCCAGAGCCATGTACTTTTCTTTGCTTTCTCAATTATCAGTACAGGGAAGAGTGAACCTACACAATCATTAAAGAGCAAAGCTAGGTAAACAATTGATAATAAGTTACTTGATATCTGCAATCAACTGCTTCATTGCCACTCACTAATTTGGCATGTGGACTGTATCCATTCTCTGTTGATGACTTAGCAGCTTTACAAGAGAATAGGCAGACAAGAGAAGCTAAGTTGACTAAAAGGCTGCATACACATAAACACACGAATATAGCTAAACCAGTGTATTCTGCTCAGTGAGGAGATTTCTTCAATTTGAAAGTATCAAACAAAATATGTATATTAAGGTAAAACAATATTTGTCCTTGGCTTGCCTTTCCATTTAAATGTTTCCCAGTGCTCTGTTTCCAAGACATTCTACCACATTAGCTGAGTTCAGTTAAACAATGGGCAGCAGCTGCACCTTCCATAAATAGATCTGGTTTTTCAGTGTACAGTTACATTAAAAATTATCAAGGAACCACAAGCATATAAAAAACAGCATGCTCTATAAATCCAAAACCTACACTCAAAAATTAGGCTCAGGAATTGTTGTGCCCATTATACTTTTCTTAACCTTTTGTGCGTGTGTGTTCCTGTGTGTGAGTGCAAGTGCACACATTCTGTGGCTTGCATGCTGAGGTCAGAAGACAATCTCAGTGTTGGTCCTTGTCTTCTACCTAGTTTGAAGTAAAGTGTCTTGTTGCTTGCCACTGGCTTTGTATTTAGATCTGTAGATCTTCTCGATAGGAAATAAAAACTGTGTATAAAACACTTGTTCTAATTATTTCTTTACCTGAACATTAGGAGTCCCTGTCTCTGTACACAGAAAGAGCCTTTCTTATTGAGTTGAGGTCACCAGTGTGACAACATAAAATCAATAACCTCGGAAACAACTAAAACCAACTCAGCATTGTGCTTACTGTAGAAATAAGGCTGAGCCTGATAGTTCTGTCAAGTGTTCACATTACTAAATTGCACATTGTTTCTCTCCTTTCATACTCTGAAGGAAAAAGAGAGATGTAAATTTGTCAGATACTTGGAACTTAGCCCCTCATTGATACAAGAAATATATCAAATCAGTGATTTGCCTCTCTTAAATGACCTAGAATCTGGACCGTTCCCCAAGGGTATGACAGGTGAAGTCCTTTCTCTACCTGTTAAAAAGTAGAAGTCAAGCTGGGCATGGTGGAGGACGCGAGAGTTCGAGGCCACCCTGAACCCAGGCAGCCTGGACTTGGGAGGCAGAGGTAGTCAAGCTGGGCATGGTGGCCGTGAGTTGGGAGGCCACTCTGAAAATACAGTGAATTCCAGGTCAGCCTGGGCTACAGCAAGACCCTACCTCGAAAAAAAAAAAAAAAGTAGAAGTCAAATGGGATCAACATGACTGTTATCTTCTCTCAGGCCTTTCCACTGTGTGATGGTGACTCTTCTACTTTTAACTTGATTGGATTTAGCATGATCATGGAAACACAAATCTAGGTGTATCTATAAAGGTGTTTCTAGAAAGATTTAACTCAGTAGGAAAAACCCAATGTGGTAGCAACATCCCATGGCCTGTGGTTCAGGATTAAATAAAAAAGGAAAACAGAATGGAGCACTAGCATTCATTCCTCTGCTTCCTAACTATAGATGCAATGCAGCTGCCTCATGTTCCTGCCACCATGCTTTTCCTACCACAGTGAAGTGTAATCTCACACTGGGAGCCAAAATAAAGTCCTCTCTGAAGTTGGTTTTTGTCAGGTACTTGGTCACAGCAAAGAAAAAAAAACTAACTGATATACTATGTTTAATTCTCTAAACAGGGAATTCACTTCTAATCTTCACAATAAAACCATCACCATCTCAGTAAAGAAGAAAGTACCTGTTTAAAATCAGAATGCAAAGCAGAAAATTGTCTTTGGAAGTATTTTTAAAGAGGAAATTGGATTTAAGCAAAAGATTTCTGCATTGACTTCTCTTGGAACGCTCCCTCTACCAACTCCAAAACATATTCCATCAGTGATTCATTTAGGAAGACAAAAATCCCCATGCATAAAAACAATGTCCATGCATGATATTGCCAAAGAAACAAGTTTTGAGTATCCTTCCCTTTAAATATTACGTTATGTGTACATTCTGTAAAGAGATTGAGAAAATTTGTCCTATAAGTTTTTTTATATGACATTTATAAAATGTTACATGCAAAGTTTTCCCAGCCATCTTTAAATGGCTTGAAAATAAAGGTAAAAAATTCTTGAATATTATATGATTTTTATGGACTAAGTGCATACATTTTGGACTTACCCATTTATTAAACAAGAAATACTATATGCAGTGTTTTTGCTGCATGAATTGACCTGGATCAGAACATCTCAGGCTGTGACAGCTGTGGAAAAAGTGGAGGATATGACTTTTTTAACATAGATGCAAGCACAGGGATGTACAAAGCAACCTTTGTCAAAAGTCACATGATCTAATTACTAGCCTATAGCTTCCTCTTTGATCAAAAAGGTACTTGGGAGCTGGGCATGGTGGCAAATGCCTTTAATACCAGCACTTGGGAGGCAGAGGTAGGAGGATTGCCGAGAGTTCAAGGCCACCTTGAGACTACATAGTGAATTCCAGTTCAGCCTGAGCTAGAGTGAGATCCTACATTGAAAGACACCCCTCCCCACCCCAAAATGTACTTGGGATCTATTATATTTAACTCTGTTTGGTTCCATGACTGACACCTAAAGACTATGGTTTTATAAGACTTTATCCACCATTCTGTCCAAAAGTCACTGCCTATATGAAGATGCAGTCACACTCCTCTCTGCATACAAACATCACCAGAAACACAGTACTGAAGCTGGCATTTTGATTTTATGCATTTGCTTTTGATATTATGCATTTTTCCTATTAGGATTTTTCCATTCCCATTTTTTTCAACCCCCATCCAGGACTAATTGAAGCTATAATCGCCTAGCTTCTTACATCAGCAACATCTGTCACCAAAAATAAATATTCTGCAATCAAAGCTTAACTGGCCTAGCAATTTTGTTGGTGATGCATGAGGCAGAACAGAATTCAGACTTCATTCTTTCTCTGCTAAATTGACTCTACAACAGTGAGAGTAAGAAAGATTTATGTGTTTAGTAAATTAAGAGAGTTGGTCAGAACAAACAAAAGATACAAACATAAGCAAGCTGACAGAATTCTTTAATATTTACTTCTGCTCCTGTATATATATTTTCTCACAAGTTTGACTAAAGATAATGCTCAGTGGTTAAGGTGCTTTTGTGCAAAGCCTGAAAGCCTGGGTTCGATTTCCCAATACATAGATAGGTGCACAATGTGGCACCATCCATTTGGAGTTCATTTGCACAGCAGGAGGCCCTGGCATGCCCATTCTCTCTCTCTCCTTGAAAATACAACAGATAAAAATTAATTTTAAAAAACAAGTGAGAATGTATTTACCTGTATACACTGAATGTCACAGCATATCCACAGTGACCACTGACACATGCAGAAGCATCAATGAAGGATTAGGACTACCTGGGAGGATGTTGTACATCTTGCACTCTCCCTCTCTCTTTTAAAATATTTTATGTATTTATTTGCAAACAGAGAGAGGGAGACAATGGGGGAAGAGACAGAGAATGGGTGTCCTGGGGCCTCTAGCCACTGAGATTGAACTCTAGACACATTGGCCACTTTGTGTATCTGGGTTTAAGTAGGCACTGAGGAATCAAACCTAGCAAACCCAGGTCTTTAGGCTTTGCAGGCAAGCACGTTAACTGCTGAGCCATCTCTCCAGCCCTGTTTGTTTGGCTTTTTTTTTTTTTTTTTTTTTTTTTTTTTTTTTTTTTTGAGGTATAGTCTTGCTCTAGCCCAAGCTGACCTGGAATTCATGCTGGCTTTGAACTCATGGTGATCCTCCTACCTCTGTCTCCCAAGCACTGGGATTAAGGGCATGTGCCATCATGCCCAACTTAACTTTCTCTTAATATTTGACTCTTTCATCCTAGAAAATCAAGGAGATGAAAGATATGCTAATGTATATAGGAAAATTTTGGATTTGGATTCCCCAATAGAAGTTTTACTAAACTACTGAGGATTCATTCTAAATAAAACAATTATATAGTAGTTGAAAATCTTCAAAGAAATTGAGCTACTAATTCTATAAACTGTGTATCTATATGTCTACAAAATATTTATGTATCTAGAATAGAATATATAGCTTAAATAAACCTGTATATTTTCTGACTAGAAAGATAGATGATTTATAGATTGATGATAGATAGATAGATAGATAGATAGATAGATAGATAGATAGATAGATGGATGATATAGATAGATAGATAGATAGATAGATAGATAGATAGATAGATGATAGATAGAACAACAAACCCACAGTTGGCTGTCCTTTGTCTACTGACTCAAATGTTAATCTCATCCAGAAACACCCTCATATACACAGGCCCATAATGATTAACCAAATAGTTTAGCACTGCATAGCTCAGGTAACAGGCAAAATTAACAACTCCATATTACATTGCCTGCTATCCCGAAAGACATAAAATATGCTTTAAAACAAGTCCATAAATTATAAATAAGAATGAAGCAGGAAGAAAAAATGATATGGGATTTAACAAGGTTAGAAGCTACATAAGCTAGATTTCCAGTTTGAATTGTGAATCTACTCAGTGGATCAGAAATAGAAATTAACAGCATGCCACAATTATTTTCCACATCCATTAGTCAATATTAAACTATTACTCTTTCTCTTTGTTGCAAGATCTAATTTTGGATATCTACTTAATTATGAACTGAATAAATTTAAAGTATACTTCACAAACCTACTATGTTTTAGTCACCAACATTGAATTAAATAAAAGTTAAGTGTAGGGCTGGAGAGATGGCTTGGTAGTTAAGGTGCTTGCCTGAAAAGCCAAAGGACCCAGGTTCAATTCCCCAGGACCCACGTAAACCATATGCACAAGGTGGCACATGGGTCTGGAGTTCATTTACAGCAGCTGGAGGCCCTGGAGCGCCAATTTTGTCTCTGTCTGCCTCTTTCTCTTTCTCTTTCTCTCTCTCTTGATCTACCTCTTTCTCTCCCCCCAAGTAAACTTTTTTAAAAATTAGAAAAATCTAATTATATTGGTAGCAGAATAGTCTTTATGGCTTTATGCATTATCCTTCATCAGAACAGTCTTCCAAAAAATCATATTTACATTTCTTATAATTAAGCAAAATACTTACCAGTGATTTTTCCAGAAAGATGACAAAGTGTGAAGATGCTTTGGTGACAAAGGGAGGAGTTGTTAGCTCCTGACTTCTCAGTCTTCTTCTGAACACATACCCTCATTTTGATCTTGAAATGATGTTGTTTATGTCTGGATTATAGAGCCTGCAACTACAGTTGACAAATCATCCCACTTTTGCTAAATGCAGTTTGAGCTTAAATGAATTAGGGATGGGAACTATAAGAAACGTCTCAGATTCTGTTTCACTAAAGTAATTTCCTCCTTAGCAGCAGCAGTGACATACACTATGACTGTGCTTTAGAAATCACACTTCCTAGGAATTTGACAAAACATAAACAAGAAGGAATGAAGAGGAAACATGTCACTTTGAGTGAAAATGTTGCTTGAGAAAATAGAATTTCACTGTCTGTGAAAAGTGATACCTCGAAGGTGAGAAAATTTCTGTCTCAAAAGACTCACCAAGGAGCTGCAGAGAAAAGTGAAATGGCTGAATGTGCATCTATTATGACAAGAGAATGAAGAAATCATCCAGGAACTAAGCTGTGATAAAACTACAAAAATTGGAGCCGAATATACATTTAACAGCAGAAATCAAACGTGCTCATATGAAAATGTTGCTGGATAGCCAAAAGTAAACCAGTAGATCTTGATGTAATTAGGAAATAAGTCATTGTGACTAGTGCATCATGAGTGATTAAGATTTTAGTAGCTTGTAAAATTTTGCTTAAATATCTTTAATACAACACAGTGTATTGGGAGATTCAATATGTGATATACATGTATGAAGTATAGCAATGAAGCTCATTATTTTATATAGTTAACAAAAAAGAAAGGGAAAAATATATACTGCATTAATCATGGTTCTCTATAGGAACAGAACTGCTAAAATGAATTGTATTCAAAAGGGAATTTATTAGATTAGCTTATGGTAGTCCAATATCAGTTGCAGGCCTGAGAATCAAGGAACCTGGTAGCTGGTCAGTCCATGTGGTCAGATGCCTCAGCAGTCCCCATCCAGCACTGAAGGCCTGGAGGTGTCCTGGGGAGCTGCTGGTCTTCAGTCCATGCAGGTCCTCAGTTGACGCTGATCTTCAGTCCAGGCTGATCTTCAGTCCAGGCTGATCTTCAGTACACGCTGGAAGGCACCCAGCAGCTCTGGCAGCCAAGTGGAAGGAAGAGCTCTTTTCACCCAGCACTTTGTTATATAAAGTCCCCATTTAAGAGGGGCCCCCCACTCTGGGGGAAGGGCTCACTCTGGGGAAAGGACTTCCTCCTTCAGCTAATCCTTCCTGGAAGCAACCTCAGAGACCCACCCAAAAGAGATTACTGGGGATTACTAAACAGATCAATACCTTAACCATACAAGTCCACGCCTTGTCAACTTGACACCAAACCATATCTCCTTAAATCATACTTAATTTCCAAATGAATACAGTAACAAGCTCATAATTCCAACCTACACTGTATAACTATCCCACATACAACTGGAAAAGCAAACTTCCCCCAACACAAAGCAAGGTTCCTTGAGGAATGCTTTGTCTCTAATATAACAGGTCTAATATTAATTAAACAACAGTTAGTTAGTAATATGATCTTAATATTGGTATAGATATGTATAAACAGCCCATATCAAGGTAGAACAGAAACACTGCAATTGCAGTCCTCATTTTTTTGAAACTGGTCACATGGCCTTAGCTGGTATTTGTAACTACCTTCTTCTACTACCCATTCTGAATTTCCTTCACCTTCAGCAAGCACCTCAGGAGGTCTTGGTCTTGGTAAACTGACCCATACCTTCATTCCTAAAGGATCTGGGCCATTTATCACAATACCTTGATTAGGTTATTGCAGTTGTCCATTGACTTTGATAACAAGGCAATATAACACTAAGAAATGTCCTAAAGAATCTTCTGCACTCCAGAATACTCTTCCTTACCTCCATTGTGGAGGAGCAGTCTGATTTCCCCCTGGTAGTCTGGATCAATCACCCATGCTAACACTCTTATTCCTTTCTTAGCCTCTTGACTGGAGGGCATCAGGATCCCAAAGTGGCAAATGGGAAGTCTTAGTTTGAAGTTCAATGCAATGTTCTTTGTGCCTCTTGGCAAAAGCACTCCCCGCTCTGGCACCAAGACCTCCAGGCCAGCATAGCATAAAGCTGTGAGAACAGGAAGCAAAAAGTTGACTAATAGGTAACTCAGGGTGATGTTAAGTGGTACCATTCCCATTTCCACCCCTTCATTCCTGGACTCGTGAATAAGGGCTTTAGGAGAAACGGCACCATATACAGGATGCTGATTCAGAACATATACAGCCTGCTGGAGGACACACCCCCAGCCCCCCAAGCTCATTGGCACTGCAGCTGTTTCTTTAAAAGACCATTCTACCATTCTATTGAGCCAGCTGCTTCAGGGTGGTGGGGCACATGGTAAGGCCACTGAATTCCATGATCATGAGCCCCACTGCCGTACTTCCTTGACTGTGAAGTGAGTTCTTTGGTCAGAAGCAATGCTGTGTGGAATACCATGATGGTGGGTAAGACATTCTGTAAGCCCATAGATGATAGTTTTGGCAGAAACACTATAAGCAGGAAAGGCAAATGTATCCAGAATAAGTGTCTATTCCAGTAAGGTCAGAATGCTGCCCTTTCCATGATGGAAGAGGTCCAATGTAGTCAGCCTGCCACCAAGTTGCTGACTGGTCACCCTGAAGAATGATACCATATGGGAGGCTCAGAGACGGTCTCTGCTACTGGCAAGTTTAGCACTCGGCAGCAGCCATAGCCAGGTCAGCCTTAATTAGTAGAAGTCTACTGTCGCAGTCATATATGCATTATTGGTAGAAATAACGCAGAAATAACTCCAGAATGGCTGCCACCTCCTGCTTATTTGATCCAATCAGCATAACCTCATCGATATAATGGACCAATGTGACACCTTGTGGAAGGGACAGGTGATCAAGATCCCTGTGAACTAAGCTATGACACAGGGCTGGAGAATTAATGTAACATTGAGGTAATACAATAACCATGTACTGCTGACCTTGCCAGCTAAAGGCAAATTGCCTCTGGTGGTCCTTATGGACAGGTATGGAGAAAAAGGCATTCACAAGATCAATAGCTGTGTACCAGGTACCAGGAGACAGACAGTGGGTCCAGTGGGTCCCTGAACTCACTCTGTGGTTATTTCCCCAGTCCCAGAATGCATAATTGGGGTAGATATACTTAGGCATTGGCAGAACTCCCACATTGGTTCTCTGACTTATGGAGTGAGGGCTTTTATGTTTGGAAAGACCAAAGGGAAGCCATTGAGGCTTTGACCACTGGGGAAAATAATGAATCAATATCAGTATCACATTCCTGGAGGAATTGCAGAAATTTATGCCACTATAAAAGACTTGAAGAATGTAGGGGTGCTGGTTCCCACCATGTTTCCCTTTAACTCTCCTATTTGGCCTGTTCAGAAGACAAATGGATCCTGGAGAATGACAGTGGATTATCGGAATCTTAATCAGGTGATGACTCCAATTGCAACTGCTCTACCAGATGTGGTTTCTTTACTTGAACAGATTAACACATCTCCTGAGAATCAAGGAACCCAGTAGCAGCTCAGTCCATGTGGCCAAGTGCCTCAGCAGTCCCAATCCAGCACTGAAGGCCTGGAGGCCTCCTGAGGAGCTGCTGGTTTTCAGTTGACTCTGGTCTTCAGTCCTCGCTGGTCTTCATGCTGGAAGGCAGCAACAGCTCTGGCAGCCAAGTGGAAGGAAGAGCTCTTTTCACCCAGCACTTTGTTATATAAAGTCCCCATTTAAGAGGGCCCCCCACTCTGGGGAAGGGCTCACTCTGGGGAAAGGACTTCCTCCTTCAGCTAATCCTTCCTGGAAGCAACCTCAGAGACCCACCCAAAAGAGATTACTGGAGATTACTAAACAGATCAATACCTTAACCATACAAGTCCACGCCTTGTCAACTTGACACCAAACCATATCTCCTTAAATCATACTTAATTTCCAAATGAATACAGTAACAAGCTCATAATACCAACCTACACTGTATAACTATCCCACATACAACTGGAAAAGCAAACTTCCCCCAACACAAAGCAAGGTTCCTTGAGGAATGCTTTGTCTCTAATATAACAGGTCTAATATTAATTAAACAACAGTTAGTTAGTAATATGATCTTAATATTGGTATAGATATGTATAAACAGCCCATATCAAGGTAGAACAGAAACACTGCAATTGCAGTCCTCATTTTTGAAACTGGTCACATGGCCTTAGCTGGTATTTGTAACTACCTTCTTCTACTACCCATTCTGAATTTCCTTCACCTTCAGCAAGCACCTCAGGAGGTCTTGGTCTTGTAAACTGACCCATATCTTCATTCCTAAAGGATCTGGGCCATTTATCACAATACCTTGATTAGGTTATTGCAGTTGTCCATTGACTTTGATAACAAGGCAATACAACACTAAGAAATGTCCTAAAGAATCTTCTGCACTCCAGAATACTCTTCCTTACCTCCATTGTGGAGGAGCAGTCTGATTTCCCCCTGGTAGTCTGGATCAATCACCCATGCTAACACTCTTATTCCTTTCTTAGCCTCTTGACTGGAGGGCATCAGGATCCCAAAGTGGCAAATGGGAAGTCTTAGTTTGAAGTTCAATGCAATGTTCTTTGTGCCTCTTGGCAAAAGCACTCCCCGCTCTGGCACCAAGACCTCCAGGCCAGCATAGCATAAAGCTGTGAGAACAGGAAGCAAAAAGTTGACTAATAGGTAACTCAGGGTGATGTTAAGTGGTACCATTCCCATTTCCACCCCTTCATTCCTGGACTCGTGAATAAGGGCTTTAGGAGAAACGGCACCATATACAGGATGCTGATTCAGAACATATACAGCCTGCTGGAGGACACACCCCCAGCCCCCCAAGCTCGTTGGCAGTGCAGCTGTTTCTTTAAAAGGCCATTCTACCATTCTATTGAGCCAGCTGCTTCAGGGTGGTGGGGCACATGGTAAGACCACTGAATTCCATGATCATGAGCCCCACTGCCGTACTTCCTTGACTGTGAAGTGAGTTCTTTGGTCAGAAGCAATGCTGTGTGGAATTCCATGACGGTGGGTAAGACATTCTGTAAGCCCATGGATGATAGTTTTGGCAGAAACACTATAAGCAGGAAAGGCAAATGTATCCAGAATAAGTGTCTATTCCAGTAAGGTCAGAATGCTGCCCTTTCCATGATGGAAGAGGTCCAATGTAGTCAGCCTGCCACCAAGTTGCTGACTGGTCACCCTGAAGAATGATACCATATGGGAGGCTCAGAGACGGTCTCTGCTACTGGCAAGTTTAGCACTCGGCAGCAGCCATAGCCAGGTCAGCCTTAATTAGTAGAAGTCTACTGTCGCAGTCATATATGCATTATTGGTAGAAATAACGCAGAAATAACTCCAGAATGGCTGCCACCTCCTGCTTATTTGATCCAATCAGCATAACCTCATCGATATAATGGACCAATGTGACACCTTGTGGAAGGGACAGGTGATCAAGATCCCTGTGAACTAAGCTATGACACAGGGCTGGAGAATTAATGTAACATTGAGGTAATACAATAACCATGTACTGCTGACCTTGCCAGCTAAAGGCAAATTGCCTCTGGTGGTCCTTATGGACAGGTATGGAGAAAAGGCATTCACAAGATCAATAGCTGTGTACCAGGTACCAGGAGACAGACAGTGGGTCCAGTGGGTCCCTGAACTCACTCTGTGGTTATTTCCCCAGTCCCAGAATGCATAATTGGGGTAGATATACTTAGGCATTGGCAGAACTCCCACATTGGTTCTCTGACTTATGGAGTGAGGGCTTTTATGTTTGGAAAGACCAAAGGAAGCCATTGAGGCTTTGACCACTGGGAAAATAATGAATCAATATCAGTATCACATTCCTGGAGGAATTGCAGAAATTTATGCCACTATAAAAGACTTGAAGGATGTAGGGGTGCTGGTTCCCACCCATGTTTCCCTTTAGGGTCTCACTCTCCAGGCTGACCTCCTACTCTGCAGTCTCAGGGTGGGCCTCCTACCTCTTCCCAGTGCTGGGAAGACAAATGGATTTGGCCTGGAAGACAAATGACAGTGGATTATCGGAATCTTAATCAGGTGATGACTCCAATTGCAACTGCTCTACCAGATGTGGTTTCTTTACTTGAACAGATTAACACATCTCCTCAGAATCAAGGAACCCAGTAGCAGCTCAGTCCATGTGGCCAAGTGCCTCAGCAGTCCCAATCCAGCACTGAAGGCCTGGAGGCCTCCTGAGGAGCTGCTGGTTTTCAGTTGACTCTGGTCTTCAGTCCTCGCTGGTCTTCATGCTGGAAGGCAGCAACAGCTCTGGCAGCCAAGTGGAAGAATGGGGCTCTTTTCACACAGAGCTTCCTCATGTAAAGTCAGAGACCTACCAAAAGGGATTTCTGTGGATTATTAAACAAATCCTGTTACCAACACCTTAACCTTCACAAGTACTTTTACTCTAAGAGTGTTGTATTTAACATACAGGGTTATCCCATCAGGCTTATTACTTTTTATAATAAGCATTAACTATAAGGAAAACATTTTTAAAATGATTGATATGATTCACATTTTAATACACTGATATTTTAAACAGGAGACATAAGGTAAACAAAGAGTGCTCCATTCTCTTGAGGAGCTTCAAGGTGAAAATGGTTTTTTATTCAAGTAGCACACTAACTTGCAGAGAAGACAAAAGTGACCAGCTTAGTACTACAGAACTGTTGGCTGACACCTCCACCAGTTCAAGTAAACACAAAGCAATACACAGCTACATTGGCCAGCAACAAGTTATCACTTCCCTTTCTGGAAAATAGTTAGGTGGACATTTTTCCATGAACATGGACAAATGTTCTTATTATCCAGTGTACCAGTTTTCCACAGAAATTTTCAAGTAGCTTTCCAAAATCACTATTTTATAAAAATCAAAGTTTAGTTTTTAAGCTTCGTGAGATAATTTTTCAAAAACAAAATCTTTCAATCAAAATTATAATTTCAGAAATGAAATGAAGATTTGCTAATTACAAGCTGATAAGAATGCAATTTGCTATCAGACCAAAGAGCAAACACTTCTGAAGAAAACCATTCTTGACCAAATGAAAACTACATATAAAGTAAAATGAAATCTAATCATACAAATTCCCATAGACTCATTATTAAAAACTAGCTTTCAATAACTATGCAGGGCATTGTGCTTATCCATATTAATTATATCGTCTTGATCCAATGACAGATTTTCTGACATCACAGAAGAGAAGCACTTCTTTCCTTGGTTTTGAGGAAAGAAATTCTAGCAGCTATTTCCAGGTTTGATGAAAGTATTACAACAATATTCAAAGATCTTCTCTACCTCAAAGATGCCTTTGGCCTGTGACATGAAAAGGAGCATTTACTTTTTCAGGAAGTCTCTGAAATCCTGCCCAGTCATCTTGCCCTCTTCAGCTATATCATATGTTTCTTTCTGTTCTTTTTATCCCTTTTTAATGTCATCTGATCCTAAAACAAACAACAACAAATATGTCTACTTTTCACCAACACTCTATTGTTCCTTTAAAGGGGACATACCAGTTTAGATGGAAATGACAAGTACAATCTGTGCCCCATACCTTGTGCTCTTCAGTCATCAGAGCACTGTGGGGAAGCTGGAAAATCATATTGTTAAATGAACTCTGCATTCAGCATACATCATTAGACTCATGAAGTATAATACTTACTAATTAATAGTTGAATCCTTTGCTCATGAAAAGACAGAATATGAAATAGTAAGCATGAACTTAAAAGCCTCTAAGTGCTTTTAAATGTTGTTGGAGAGTATAACATTCAAAGGAGTTAATGGCTTTCCCACTGATTCACTGCATCATGTAACGATGGTCTTCCTTGGGTCTCTATTTCCTCATCAGTGAAATAATGATTATGATTAACAATTGCCTAACCAAACTTACTTTTATAAATTTTCTTGTAATAAAAATTATAGAAAAAACATTTAGATATGTTAAGAAATATTATTTAATATTTTTATTTATTTATTTTCAAGGAGAGAGAGAATGGGCATGCCAGCATCTCTAAATGCTGCAAAGGAACTCCAGATGTATGTGCCACTTTGTGCGTCTGGCTTTACATGGGTCCTGGTAAATTGAACCCCAGTCATTAGGCTTTAAAGGCAAGCACATTAACAGCTTGGCCATCTCTACAGGCCCCAGGAAATCTTTCAAGCTGCTGAAAACTCCTGATTTCAAAGGAGAGCCAAAGAGGTTTAAAGTGGATTTTAAAACCATAATACTACTTGAGTTTGCTATAAAACAATGTAAGAAAAGTTTATATGCAGGATACTTAAAAGAAACTGGACTTCGTAAACTGTATGCATCTGTTACACAATGCATACACTAACAAACTAGATGGTTAGCACCTGAAGATCAAACAGGAAATGAGACTGAGCGACAACCCAGAAGCCTTTGGGGCTAGGCATGGAGCTCAGTGGAAAAGCACTGGGTTCAATCTCCAGAATATAAAATGCCTTTTGTCATCTGTCATTTCCTGAGAGTAAATTTTATGTGACCTAAAAAAAAAAAAAAATCTACATCAGGCTGGAAAGATGGCTTAGCAGTTAAGGCACTTGTCTGTGAAGCCTAAAGACCCTTGTTTGATTCTCCACATCCCATGTAAGCCAGACACAAAAAGGTGAAGCAATCACAAGGTTGCACATGCCCACTAGGTGGTGCAAGCAGCTGGAGTTTGATTGCTGCAGCTGAGGCCCTGGCATGCCAATTCTCTCTCCCTCTCTCACATTCTCTCAAAATAAAAAAATAAATAAAATAAATCTATGTCATAGATGAGAAGTCAAGTGATTTTCTCCATTAGTGTACCAACTATATCAATTTTATATATGGTAATCAATATTAATATAAACTTTAAAATGATAGCAAAACTTTTATAGACTTGCTAATATTTCAGAGGAAATTTGTTGACATATTCATAGAGTAACTCTGTTGATCTTTAGTATTATAGAGGATAGATGCTGGGTTTTTCTTTTTGTTGTTTGTTTGTTTTATGTTTTTTAAATTTTTTTTTTTTTTTGCTTGCCACATGTTGCAGTCAGGTTTGCATTGCTGGTAGAAATCACCCAACAAAGAGCAGCTGGTGGGGAAAAGAAGGTTTATTTTGGCTGACAGGCTCAAGGGGGAAGCTCCATGATGGCAGAGGAAAACAATGGCATGAGCAGAGGGTGGACACCACCCCCTGGCCAACATCAGGTAGAGGATAGGAACAAGAGAGTGTGCCAAACACTGGCAAGGGGAAATTGGATATAACATTGGATATAACACTGCCCCAGGAGGGTTAATTCCCGAACTCCCATCAATACACTGCCATCCAGGAGGAGTTTAGGGGACACTTGAATCAAAACCTCCATCAGTTCCCAGAACCGGGAGGCATCCAGAACATCTAAGTTACAGGGGGATTCCAGGTCAGCCTGGACCAGAGTGAAAATCAAAAAAAAAAAAAAAAGCCACCACACCACAGTATGTTTTTATTTACATTTATTTTTAACTTTATTTTGTTGTTATGAATATATATTACTTTACTTAGTAATAGAATTCATAAAGAAATTTTCACACAAGTAAATCATATAATTTGACCACATTTCTCATCACTTCCCTTCTCCCTCTTCCCACTCTCAGTAGTAGTATTCCTAGTCCCAGATAGTCTCATGTTGACCTTCATCTGTCTCAATATGATAAAAAGAAAAGAAAAGAAAAGAAAAGAAAAGAAAAGAAAAGAAAAGAAAAGAAAAGAAAAGAAAAGATGGGGGAATAGAGCAAAACAGGATAAAATTTGTCCACAGAGTTGGATATTAAATGAAGAAAGTATAAAAGTGAAGGAAAGAGAATATAACATATGTATGTATGTGATGTGTGTGTATGTTTGAACTGCTTTTTGTAAAGAGTTTCTACAAAAGTATGCAACAAGAGAAGAAGAAAAAGAGGGTGAAAATGTGAGCTGGAAAGATGGTTCTATGGGCAAAGTAAGCAGATGGACCCTTAAGGCTTTCTGGCTAGCTTGTCAAGCTAAATTGGTGAGACCCTGTCTCAAAAATATATATGTAAATGGAGAGAAACACAGGAAGACCTTCAATGTCAAACTCTGGCTTTCACATTTCTACATATACTCATACACACATACACAGTCACCATAAATACATCTACACATATACATTGTATACCATCTTTAGACTTTTGACTAATTTTAAATCTATTACATAAAAAGAGATAAAAGGTAGAAAAGATCAAGTGCTAGATATTTACAAATGACAGTATTTTTTATGTCAATAAGCTAAAACTTCTAGAGAAATAAATGACAATGAAACTAACAAAATATTTTTCTGTAAAATTTTGTATAAGATTCTTAAATGTTATTAAATTTTGAAAGAACAATACAACAGAAGAAGTTATAAAAGAAATTTGGCATACTTGTTTTGCTTATAGTATTCTAGAATCAGATTCAATAATTTGTTGATTGTAAATATATGTATCACGAGGTACTTGTAGCTAGAAAGATCCACAGCATTCCAGAAATACAGGCAGGAGAATCATGAGGTTGAAGTTAGCCTGGGTGGGCTACATAGAGAAACCCAATCAAAAAAATTAAAAAGTATATTATAAACATATAATGTTCATTTTTTAAAATCAAATTTCTTGGGCAGGAGAGATGGTTTAGCAGTTAAGGTGCTTACCTGTGAAGCCTAAGGACCCAGGTTCAATTTTCCAGTACTCACATAAAGCCAGATGCACTAGGTGGTCCATGTGTCTGGAATTCGTTTGCAGTGGCTAGAGGCCCTGGCACACCCATTCTCTTTCTTGATCTACTCTCTTTCATAGATATATAAATAAATAAATATAAAATATTTAAAAAATTAAAAAATCAAATGACTTGTGTCATGGAGCATGGTCTGATTAGCAATTAGCTAGGCTGGAAATGCAAAGGTAAGCAGAACACAGAACAGTCTAGAGGAACACAGACAGCTATGCTGTAGGAGAGGCGCTCAAGAGTACAAGAAAAGCGTAAAGAAGGCGCACATTCTGGCCTGAGGTGACAGATAAGAGCTCATTCAGCAGTTAACCTTTATGTGGTGTCATACTGAATGTGACACCTCGCTTGGTAAAGGAATATAAGCAATTGGAGCCAGAGGTAACTGGCTAAGGCACTGAAGAGCCAGAAAGCGAGTCATGCCTTGTTAAACTGGAATAGAGCATTCATGCAGGCAAGTGGCACAGAGACCTGACTGTGAAAGGTCTTACATGCTGTAAAAGGACTCTAGACCCTTCATACATTTTTAGCAAGAAAGTAGCAGAGCCACACTGACAAACAGCACATACTGGGAGAAGACAATGGAGAATTAAATGAAATATGTGGGAACAAATGGTCACACCTCATACAGGAGCAAAAAGAGGACACCCAGAGTATATCCTCAAACCTGAGGAGCAGGTCCCACCTCTTAAAGGCCCACACTTCTCACTGCTACCACCCTGGAACCTGCATATAAGGACGTCTGGAGACACCACAGCAGCAACCAAGTGGTTGGTATGTCCATTTATGAGGATGGGAAATGTATCCTAATCATAATTATGGTATACTTAATTTGAATACCAAGTTTCCAAGTATAAATAATTTATGTGAGCTTATCCTGGAGATATACATATTAGCAAGTAAAGGAAATTAATCTCAGGATCACAGGTATGATTTCAGTTTTATTCTGTTTCATTTCTTATATACATGAATAAATTAATAAAATTTTTCTAATTTTAAGCAAACTTGGTACAATAAAACTAGGATTTTTTAAATATTTAATGTTAGTAGTTTCTTTTATGAAATATGCATTGCAATCAGCTGTTTGTATCAGCAAGTTTCATATCCTATGATACAATTGATGCAGATGAAAAATGTCTGGAGCAAAAATTATATCTGTATTAGACATATCCAGACTTTCTTTTCATTATTCACAATATAACAACTATTCATATGGCTTTTGCATTGTATTTGACATTGTAATTAATCTTAATTCTTAAAATATACAGCAGGCTATGCAAATATTGTGCCATTTTATTTAAGTCAAAGTTGGGTTTTTTTCCTACTATTTTTTTTTTTTTTTTTTGAGGAAGGGTGTTACTCTGTAGTCCAGGCTGGCCTGGAAATCACTATGTAGACCATATAAACCTTGAACTTGAAGCAATGCATTCAGCCCTGCCTCATGAGTGCAGGAATTCTAGGTGTGCTCACATGCAGGGTTTCTGAAACATTTTCTAATTGCAACTACTTTGGACTGGAAAGTTTTTATATGACTTCAGATATATAAAATAGGTATAAAAATCAAGCATACACTGACAATAAATCTTAAAGAAATTTATGTTAAAAACAATTTTTAGCTGGGCATCGTGGTACACGCCTTTAATCCCCGCACTTGGGAGGCAGAGGTAGGAGGATCATTGTGAGTTAGAAACCACACTGAGACTATATAATGAATTCCATGACAGCCAGAGCTAGAGAGACCCTACCTCAAAAATCAAAATTAAAAAATAAATTTTGAGATATATATATATATGTGTGTGTGTGTGTGTGTGTGTGTGTATATGTGTGGTTTTATCATTTGATAAAATTGAAAGCAAGTTTTCATCCTAATATAGATGTGCTTTTTTATATTTACATAAAGTATTAATTATTGATTAAATATTTAATACTACAGGACATAAAACATATTCAATATTTTTGGGGTTGCTCAGTATTTTGATTTTATAATAGTCAATACTAAGATTACTACTTGGCATAAACACATCATACAAAATGACAGAGGTATGTTTAGGGCCATTTCACACATTTTTAGAGATATTATCCCACAAAAAATTCATTTAACAATTAGTTTTGACATTCAAATAACAATTTTTAAAATCAAACATTCTAACAAATATAATATAAACATATACTAATTGATACATATTGAGGATTGACAGTAGTGAAATATTAAGAGTCTTTTTCATCTATAAACCACTGGAGTTCATAGTGGGCAATAGTGTGACTCAGGAGCTAAGATTTGTGATGTCATGTGCCATGCAATATGCATATGTTGTACAATCAGAACCAAGGCTGCAGTGAGTTTTCACAACACAACACAGGCAAGCACAGTAAGAAACACCTCCAGCTCTCTACACCTTTATTCTTGAATTATTTTTTGGTAATTGTGAATTCAGAAACCCTTTACTCTCATCAAAATTTTGCGACTCGCACATGCAGTTATGCAGCCCTATATGGAGTCATGTCCACAATTTATGATCTTGGACATAATGACTTCACTATCCATGAATTTTGGCATCTTTGGAGGGATCTGGAACCAATATCCCTCAGATACTAAGATATGAATTGTTTGTGTCAATATGAAATTTTGTTTAGAAGTATCTTAAATGCAATGCCCCCGAGGGTTTTAAAAAGGAATTAAAAATGTGTTAAAGAGGTTTATATTTGGGGGAGGACATAAAAATGCAATGTCCCTATTTTAGAAACATTATATTCAGTGGTTCTTCAGTATTTGACTTCATTAATTATCAAAATTATTATGCAACTTCTTTTAGTTTACATTGTAACAACAGGTTGAGGATATAAGAGGTGTTTTTAGAGTTGCTCTATATATCTGAAAGCCAAACTTTTTTAAAAAATGTTTTATTTATTTATTTGACAGAGAGATAGAGAGAGAGAGAATGGGTGCACCAAGGCTTCCAGCCACTGCAAACGAACTCCAGATGTGTGCACTCCCTTGTGTATCTGACTAACGTGGGTCCTGAGGAATTGAACCTGGGTCCTTTGGCTTTGCAGGCAAATGCCTTAATCACTAAGCCATCCATACAGCCCTTAAAGCCAAACTTTTTGAATTGTCTCAACTCCATAAAATTTCTCACTGACAGACAAATACAATTTCTGGAATTTCCATTCTTTATTAGTACATATTTCATCATCACCATTTAATGTTAACAATCATTGCAAATTCCCATAATATCAAATGGAATTCTTAAGAGAACAGGTTCTGCTCAACAACTTTGGAGTGTAAACACCAAGAGACTTAATAGCTGTGGATGAAGTTCAGGAAGTAGTGTTAGAGGGACAGCCTAGAAGCAAAACCCAAGACAAGAATTCTCGGGAAAGTGATGTATTACAAAACCATTTCAGAAGTGGAGTTTGGGGAATAGGACCACAGACAGCAATACCTACTTCAGTGTAATAATTCAAAAACATTTTTTGCAAACATAAGGTCCAAATGAACAATAAATATACAGTCTGATGACAGCTATAAAGTGCTAGGAACATAATTAAAATGCTCAAATTATGATGCAAGGAAGTATGATTGAATCCTAAACTCCATGACATTAAGATGATACCTTTCTGGGGGTTTGTGGTCATCATATTCAAGGATGGCTCATAGGCTCCTCTCTCTAGTGTCACGCTCTGTACAATCAGCATGTGGGTAGGATCTGTGACTTGCTTGTAACTTAAAGATAGGGCAAAGATGAAAAGAGGTTAATTCCACAATAACTTGAGGTTACAGAAGTCTCCATCTTCTCCAGACAGGCAGGGACATTCTCCTGCTACCATGAAAAAGCACCCCCCATGAACTTTCAGACAAGTGGGTCACATGCAAAGGCACTTTGGATGGATCTAAGACATTAGGGGAGCCACCAGTTATCAGTCAGCAGTAACAGGGCTCTCGTTCCCATGGACACAAATGAAATCCCACCAACAACCCAAATGGTCTTAGAAACAGATTCTCCACAGTCAAGCTTGAATGAGAACATACCCACCTGACATGAGTGCAGACTGAAGCGGAGAACATGCTCAGCAGAGCCCAGATTCCTGGTACGTAAAAACCAGGCAATAATAAATGTGCTTGGTCTTAAGCTATTAGGTTTGTAGCAAGTGTATTCTTCAGCTACTTTCTGGGAAAGCCTAACTTGTGCTTTGTTACCATCCTAACAGCCAGCTCCATTTATTGTGTCAGGTTTTCAGCAATGGTCTTTATCATTCTAAATAATCTATAACCACTTGGATCATTATGATTTCTTATTAGAAGTGATACTAATAGCTGTAAGAACAGTTTGAAATTGAAACAGCAAAATTTTATATTTAAAATGTAAGTTTTGGGCTGGAGAGACGGCTTAGGGGTTAAGGCGCCTGCCTCCTAAGCCTAAGAACACTGGTTCCAATCTCCAGCGGTTCCAATCTCCAGGTCCCACGTTAGCCAGATGCAAAGTGACACAAGGGTGCAATGCCACACTTGACCACAGGGGGCGCACACATCTGGATTTCGTTCGCAGCAGCTGAGACACTGCTGGCTCACCCATCTCCATCTTCTTCCCCCCACCTGTCTCTCTCTCTGTCTCTCTCTGTGTCTCTCTCAAAATAAAAAATAAATAAATAAAAAATAAAAAAATAAAAAGTTTAAAATGTAAGTTTCTGTGGCTGGAAAGATGGCTCAGTGGTTAAGTGCTTGCCTATGAAGCCTAAGGACCCTCGTTCGAGGATCGATTCCCCAGTACCCACGTAAGCCAGATGCACAAGGTGGCAAACACATTTGGAGTTTGCTTGCAATGACTGGAGGCCCTGGTGTGCCCATTCTCTCTCTCTCTCTCTCTCTCTCTCTCTCTCTCTCTCTCTCTCTGCCACTTTCTCTCTCTCAAATAAATAAATAAAAATAAAAATATTTTTAAAAATTGTAAGTTTCTAAATGCTGAAAAAATGGCTCAGCCACTAAAGACACTTGCTTAAAACATAAGTCTCTGCTTCAAAGTACTCTAATCTGTTATATACAATGATCCTGGGTAGAATGGCTACAACTGCAAAGAAAAATTCAAGCATTATCTGTTTGAGATATAAGAGAGCTAAAAAAGCTCTGAAGATAGGAAAAATTAGCTCTCAGAAGAAGGCAAACTTCCTCTCTACAATTTACTCATTTGGTGCTCACATGAAAGATATTTATACAGTAAAATCTCTATTCATACCATTTCTCAAAATCTATTCCCAAATGGAGTAATATTGCAATATATGAACCTTTTAGAAGAAAATATATTCAAAAGTTATTAAATAGACTAAAACAGAGCAACTGTAAAGAAAAGGAGGTAAAAATAGATTAAAATGAAATTAAACATTTTATTCAGTGAAAAAACAAAAGCCAATAATGATCCTGTAAATCAATAATAAGAGTAAATATCCTAGAAGGAGCAAAAGACCTGGCCACTTAACAAAACAGGATATCCAAATAAACATGTAAACAGAAAATTTCTAAATTGCATATTACAAGGAAAATAAAAATTTAAATCAAATACTATACCTTCAAAACAGCTAAAATTAGCCAACTCTGCTATGTTGGTGAACACCTATAGTTCCAAGTGAAGTGGAGGCAAAAGGATCAGAAGGTAAGGGCCACACTCAACTTCTTACCAAGTCCAAGGCCAGCCTAGGCTACAAAAGACATTGTTTTACCCTTACCCCTCAAAAAAAAAAAAAAAAAAAAAAAACCTGTCTAAAATTAAAAACAAGCAGTGCCATCTATGTAAGACAGAATTCTATTAAGTTAAAAAAATTGAAAATTATTTGTACATGTATTTTTATGTATGCCTAAATTCCACATCAATAAGAAATAGATGTTGGAGAAAAAAATGGGAATGTACTATAAAAGAATGATTTAGTCATATGCATAAGCTCAAAACATAAATTATAAAATAAATAAATATTATTTGTAGCCTACCAGCTAGAAAATGTTTAAATGAATGTTCACTGCTATTAATCATAGTGTGAGCAGACAGATGCACTCCACCTCTGTTTTTGGCAATTTAAATTGAGTTGACTCTATTGAAGAAAGGTATTAATCATGTATTTGAATACTATTAACCTTACAAGTCAAATTCTGGAAATTTATAAGAATATAATCAGAGAAATGTTTAAAAATGAATGTAATAGATGGATACTACTTACATATCATAAAACACATCTTCTCAATAGCTGCTTCAAACTGTCCTTTAGGGAGAGAGACACCTTTACTCAAAAGATACAAGAAAAAATTAAAGAGCACAGTAAAATCATTTTATTGTGGGATTACCAATTTGGCCCAGCATAATTTATTGAAAATATTACTTTTAAGCTCAATATTCAAAGTACACATCCTCCACTTAGATTTTGACATGAAATTCATATATTACTAGGATGAGTTACACAAACATTTCCTCTAAATTTCTTGAGCAGAAAAGAAAACAAAATAAAGTGATAATTATGTAAGAAAATTATTGAATTAACACTTTTTTAAGAAAATTTATCTGTTTCACTTACCTTGTTTAATTTGGTGCAAATCAAAATTGGCCTAGCTTTACACATTATCATTAGAGGAAAATTTCAGGAGCATCTTCCCTACCTGGGTCCCTGTGCATCAACAGACACAGCCAAGAAAACCTGGACCACTGTTATCATATTTGGAAATACATTTGAAAGATATTTTAATTACACTGAAATAAAGCAGATATATTTTTAATAAAATACCTTGGATCTACTGCTGGAATATCTTTTTTGTTTGTTTGGTTGGTTGGTTTTTCGAGGTAGGGTGTCACTCTAGTCCAGGCTGACCTGGAATTCACTATGTAGTCTCAGGGTGGCCTCAAACTCACAGCAATCCTCCTACCTCTACCTCTGAAGTGCTGGGATTAAAGGCATGCTCCACCACGTCCAGCACTGCTGGAATATCTTTATGGAAAATACGTATAGCATGATTCTTTCTAAATTACAGCTGTAGGAACTACATTTTTCAGAATTTATTGGTAAGATGTGGTATCATTACATTTTTTGAAAACTTCTGCTTAAGATAGCAGAATAGGAGCCATACCAAAGAAACATGGGGAAAAAAAGAGTCAAAATAACACCAGTTCACTCATCTACCAAAAAATGAATGTGTGTAAGGAATTATTAATCTAGCAGAGACCCCAGCAGAGAAGCAGGAGAGAGCAAGGAGGCTCCAGCCACTACTCAACAAGCAAGGATTCTGCTCTAGCTGGTGGCTACTGAGAATTGCTTCTATTTGCCCAGCTGGCCCTATCTTAGCCAGTAACAGCAGAACTACTGGGAAGGGCCACTCACACTGGCCTAGCAAAATCAAATGTAAAAACAAATACAAATAAACAAACAACAACATAAAAAAAAAAAAACTGAAGGAGGGCAAAAGTGAAGAGCAATGGTGACTCAGGAGAGACCTGGGAGTGGAACTCAACCCAAAGTTCCCAGCACACAGTAGGGTCCTGAGATTAATCCCACTCCAGAGGACCATGGAATGAGTAGCACTGTGTGTTGAAGTCCAGGTGAGTTTCCTGCCCCACATGTGTATCAAGACCTACAATTGCTAGGATTAGGGAGCAGCCCCACTAGTGAGCATCTCCCCTCCCACCCTGCATGTGCCACCAAGGGCCAGAGCCTACAGAAGGGTCCAGGAGTTGATTCCACTCTAAAGAAACAGGAAGTAAGTAATGCTAAACATTAAAGAACAGGTGAGCTTCCTCCCATGTGCACATACCTGGCTGTGTAGTTGCTGGGATTAGGGTCCAGCCCTGTTAGCATAGACCTCCCTTCCAGCCTTGTGTGTGCCACCAGCCTCCACAGTTCACATGAAGCCCCGAGCAGATGCTGATCCAAAGGATTAGAAGTTAATTAGCACTAGGTGTGGAAACCCAGAAGAGTTTCCTCCTGCATGTTCATACCCACCTTCACAAATGCTGAGATTAGAAACCAGCCCCACTAGCATAGATTGTCCTTCCTGCTGTGTGGGTGCTACCAGCTGCCACAGCCCAAAGGAATGTTCCAGAGCTTACAACACTCCAAAGGACAGAATGCATATAGCACTGGGTCTTGAAGCTCACATGGGCTTCAACCCCCATGTAAGCCAGATGCACAAGGTGGCACATTTATCTGGAATTTGTTTGCAGTACCGAGAGGTCATGACATGCCCATTTTCTCTCTCTGACTCTCTCTCTCTCTCTCTCTCCCTCTCTCTCAAATAAATAAATAAAGCATTTTGAAAAAAATCAAAAAAGTGGCTGGGTGTAGTGGCACATGCCTTTAATCCCAGCACTTGGGAGGCAGAGGTAGGAGGATCACCATGAGTTCATTATGGACCAGCCCAACTAGTGCAGATCTCTCTTCCCACCATTAGCCCTCAACCAGCTACCACAGCCCACAGGAGAGTCCTTAAGCTGATCTCATTCTAAAATCCCAAGGAGTGAGTAGTACTGGGAACAAGGCTCTGTTTGGACACTGAGTAGGTCAGGCCTCCCAGGTTCTTCCCCAGACCTGCATGGAAGGTACCTACACAAGGAGGACACTGTTTAGATTCAAGTTCATCCAGCCCTAAAATTGAATAGACAACCATCCCATTCCCACCTTAATCAAAGCTGATCAGGCCAACCAATGCCAGTTCTACAAGAACTACAGTTGCTGCATTCTGAGCCAAACAAGAGGGCTGTTTTGAGATGGGCAAACTCCCACAAAAAAAATAAAAATAAAAATAAAATAATGCAAGACACAGGCTAAGATTCCCCCACCAAGAATGCCTAATCTGATAATTGAAGCCTCCAGTAAAAAACTTAAAAGAAACTCCAGACATAAAACACCAAAATGAAATTCTGGTAAGTATATTAAGCTTAATGAGTTCATGAACAAATGAGTGGATGAAATGGAAGAAAATAAACAAAAAAGAACTCAAAAAATCTCAAAGGATGGCTGAATGAAAGGGAATAAAATCAACAAAAAAAAAAACTCAATACATGGGTGTGGTGGTACATGCCTTTAATCCCAGCATTTAGGAAGAGAGGTAGGAGGGTCATTTTGAGGTGAAGGCTACCCTGAGACTGACTACATAATGAATGTCAGGTCCACCTGGCCTGAGTGAGACCCTACCAAAAAAAAAAAAAAAAAAAAAAACAAGGAAAAGCAATCAACAGAAGGCTGAATGCAATGAAAAAGAACCAATAAAAAGTAGTCAATAAATGGTCTAATAAAATTGAAGAGAATCCAAAAGAACTCCAGAGATGGATAATTGAAGTATAAATAAATAAAAGGGATTAAAATATAGAAAGGAAGAAGTCAAACTAGCTCTATTCACAGGTGACATGATTTAGGGTCACATAAGTGACCCAAAAAACTCCACCAAAAAAACTCCCTATAAGTGACAAATTCTTTCATCAAAGTTGCAGGATATAAAATCAACACTCACTGGGCATGGTGGCACACACCTTTAATCCCAGCACTTGAGAGCAGAAGTAGCAGAATCATTGTGAGTTTGAGGTCAGGCTGAGACTGCATAATGAATTCCAAGTCAGCCTGGGCTAGAGCAAGACCCTACCTTGAAAAATTAAACACAACCAAAAAAAAAAAAAAAAAAAGATGAACACACAAAAATCAGTAGCCTCCATTTGTACTAATGACAAACATATAGACAGAGAGATCAGGGATGAAGTTTGATTTACTAAAATATTAAATAAATAAAATATTTAATATTAAATATCTTGGAATATCTCTACCCAAGAAAATGAAAACCCTATACAATGAAAACATTAAAACAATGAAGAATAAAATGGAAGAAGACAGGATAAGGCCATATAAGAATTAATATAGTGAAAATGGCCATCCTACCAAACCAATATATAGACTCAATGCAATTCCAATCAAAATTCTAGAAACATTCTTCACAGTTAGAAAAAGTAGCCACAAAATTCATATGGGGGCTAGAGGGTTGGCTTAGCAGTTAAGGTGCTTGCCTGCAAAGCCAAAGGACCTAGGTTCGATTCCCCAGGACCCATGTTAGCCAGATGCACAAGGGGATGCATGTGTCTGGAGTTTGTTTGCAGTGGCTGGAGGCCCTGGTGCACCCATCCCTCTCTCTCTCTCACTATCTCTCTCTCTCTCTCTCTCTCAATCTCCCCTCTTCCTCCTCTCTGTCAAATAAATAAATTTTGAAAATTTTAAAAAGGAATACTGATGGTGAGATCACCATACCTCATTTCAAGATACACTGTAAAGCCATGTTAATAAAAACAGCATGGTATTGTAACAAATAAAAACACAAAGAACAATGGAATAGACTAGAAGATCCAGGTATAATTTCTAGTAACTATAGCTACCTGATTTTTGACAAAGGATGCACACTGAAAAACAGCATCTTCTACAAATGGTGCTGGAGGAACTGGATACCTACATACAGAAGAATGAATTTGGACCCTCTTCTTTCAAACCACAACAACCCACTACAAATGGATCTACAACCTCAATATAAGACATGGAACTCTAAAAACAACTATGTTGCAGTCAGTTTCTCCTTGTTGGGACAAACCTGACCAGAAGCATCTTAAAAAAGAATGGGATTATTTCAGGCTTACAAAACCCAGGGGAAAATATTAATGGCATTAGAAGAAGCTAGCTCACTTCAGCATTTCCACACACTAGGGATGGATTTCAAGATCTTCCCCCAGTGACATGCTCCCTGTAGCAGGGATCTGCCTGCTAGGGGCTCCAATTGCAAGCTCAATTTTAATAAAACACCAGAGTCTGTGGGGCAGCATGTTCAAACTATCACATTCAAGCTACCCCAGATGAGAAGAAAAAATAAAGAGAACAAGCCAAGATATATGAGTAGGGAAAGACTTCCTGAATAAGCCTCCAGAAGCTGTGATGGTTAAGTTGTTGTCAACTTGATCTGTTTAGGAATCCACAGACATTCCTCTTGGGTGGATCTCTGAGGTTGCTACCAGGAAGGATTAACTAAAGGAGGAAGTCCTTCCTCCTGAGTGAGCCCTTCTCCCAGAGCCAGCAGTACATCTCAGAGGGGGACTTTATATAAGGAAGCTATGGATGAAAAGCACTCCCTTCTTCCTTCCACTTGGCTGCTGGAGCTGCTGCTGCATTCTAGCATGACTGAAGACCAGCTTGGACTAAAGACCAGTGGTTCCTCAGGAAGCCTACAGGCCGTGCTGGGTTGGGACTTATTGCAGTCAGGTTCGCACCCAACTAAGAGCAGCTTGTGTGAAAAAAAAAAGGAGGTTTAATCTGGCTTACGGGCTCAAGGGGAAAGCTCCATGATGAGGGGCAAAACAATAGTATGAGCAGAGGGTGAACATCACTTCCTGGCCAACATGAGGTGGACAACAGGAAAAAGAGATTGGGCCAAACACTAGCAAGGGAGAGCTGGTTATAACACCCATAAGCCCACCACCAAAATAACACTGGATCCAGGAGGCATTAATTCCCAAATCTCCATCAGCTGGGAACCTAGCATTCAGAACACCTAAGTTTATGGGGACACCTGAATCAAACCACTACAGGACTGCTGAGGCATCCAGCCATGTGGACTGAGAACCTACCATGATCCTTGATTCTCGGGCCTGCTACTGCAATTGAACTGTCATAAGCTAATCCAATAAATTCCCTTTTAATATAATTCATTCTATTAGTTCTGTTCCTCTAGAGAACCCTGACTAATACAGAATAAGACAAATCTCATGAAGCTAAAAATCTATTATATAGATAAGAAACCATGAAAAGAGTCAATATATAACCTACAGAATGGGAGAACATATTCACCATCTATATATCCTACAGAGGTTTAATATCTACAATTTACAAAGAACTCAAAAAAAAAAAAACTAAGCAATAAAAAAAATCAAGCAATCCACTCAAAAAATGAGGCAGGGAATTAAACAAAATACAAATGTACAATACACACCTAAGGAGTTTTATAACATCTTTGGCCACCAGGGAAGTGTAAATTAAAAAGACTGAGATTCTGTGGCTGTAGAGATGGCTTAGCACTTAAGGCCCTGGCCTACAAAGCCAAAGGACCCAGGTTTGATTCAGAACCCATGTAAGCCAGATGTACAAGGGGGTGCACACATCTGGAGTTCATTTGCAGCAGCTGGAGGCCCTGGAATGCTCATTCTCTCCCTTTCTCTCTCCCTCCCTCTCTCGTTCTCCCTCTGTCTCAATTTCCCTTGCCTATTTCTGTATCTCTCTCAAATAAATAAATAAAAATAATAAAAAATATATTTTAAAAAAAAAGACTGAGATTCCATTTCAAACCAGTCTGAATGGCAATCATCAAAAATTCAAATGATCACAAATGCTGATGGGGATATGAGGAAATCCAAAAGGGGGACTGCTCATCCACCATTGGTGGAGGGCAAACTTGTGCAACCACTATGGGAATTAGTATGAAGACACCTCAAAATGATGAAAATAGATCTACCATTGATTCAGCTATACCAATTCTGGGCATATATCCTAAAGCTGACTCTACCATGGAGATACTCTCTCAGTCATGTTTGTCACTCCTCTATTTACAGTAGATAGGAACTGGAATCAATCCAGATGTCCCTTAATGGAGGAATGGTTAAAGAAGTTGTGGTACATATATATAATGTAATTTACAGAAATATAGTTGGATCCGGGTAAAATCATACAAAGAAAAGTCACAAAGGCTCAGAAAGACAAATGCATCATGGTCTCTTTCACATATGGTTCCTAACTTGAAACATCTTGAATTGATTGTAAGCGGTAGCAAGCATCAGGAGTATTGACAGGGAACTAGAATGAAGCTAGGTGAAAGTGGAAATAGGGAGGAAAGAGAGGAGGGAATACTTGACAGGGGAGTCGGGGACAGAATACAAGGGGTGGAAAGGTCTATGGGGGGGGTTAGGAAGGGAGATTGGGGAGGAAAACATGCAAAACTAATGACAGCATGAATCTGTGTCATAGAAACCTTCCTCCTGGATAGAAATGGGGTGGGGTATCACCTGGGCAGAATGGCCCTGGAGAGGGTGGAGAAAGCTTAATACTACAACCATGGGCACTGGCTGATAAATCCCAGTGATAGAACTGGGTTTCTCTTCCACACAGTATACCATTGATTGGGGAGTGCCATGAGGTCCCCCAAACAATGCAAGCCACTGCCAAACACTTGTTCACCTGCCAGAACTAAATTATAAGACCCTGTTGCTGAAGACACTACAAGATGGAAGACAGAATACATTGTGAGAACATGCTGGAACTTAGAAGGAAGCCAGTTGCTGCTGGCTACCCTCATAGTGCAGGAAAGTGCTCTGAGAGCTGCTGAAGGATAATGGCCACCAACAGCATCACAAAAAGGGAACCTGCAAGCTATGAAGTCAACAAACCAGGTAAGATGTCCATACCTGTGCAACAGTGACACAAGCCTACAAAGGTAATCAATGGGTCTCTAATTGGATATGAGGCCCATCCTGTTGGACAGAACTCCTAAGTGGTACTGAAAATCAAGTCATAATCTATGAATCGGAGGGGCATAGACTCCAGAAAGAAGCTCCTTCTGATCTTTGGCTCAGAAGAGTAGTTATACCCAACAAAAGTCTCTTAAATAACTATGCTTATCCCCTTTAATCCCTGTTACTGTAATTCGTTGTTGGAATATTTGCATTATTTTTGCAGATGGCAGAAAATATCAGGAAGAATCAAGATCCATCAATATGACAAGAAAAAGTGCCTGACCGCCTATCCCTTTGTAGCACATCTGCCGGGGCCCAGTAGACATTACAGAGGAAGTGGTAATTTAAACCTGAGTGCTGTTCTCACTGCTGGCCAGACAACCAGCTCTAGAGAAATGGCAATAGACACTGATGACAGTGAAAACTCATCAAAGCAGAAATTCAGAAGTTTAGGAGAACTCAATGCTAAAGGAAATTAACATTTGCCCCTAGTCACAGGGAACATTGTGGAAGAGGGGTTGAAAGATTGTAAGAACCACAGGATGGGAAGGAATATTGTGAGCTTGGTTTGCCCCACCCCCAAAGGCTGATTGGTGTGTTGATTATCCCACAGTGAATATCAATAACCCAACTGAAGAGGGCCCTCAGTGGAGAAGAAGGGAAATAAAATTATAACCTGCTGGGAATATGATCAGCATACAATATGTTCATACACCAAAGTGCATAATTAATTTAAAAACTAAGTTTATTTAAAATTACATGTGAGTTGAAGTTATAAAATAAATCAGAATTTGAAAAACACATTTTTTGCAGTTTCCTGAATGATGTTTGTGTGAGAAATATACAGCACATTATTTCTTATTAAAGAGTGATAATGTTGTTATCTACTGATGAATTTAATTTAACAAAATATCCATAGCTTCCATTTACCAAAAATAACTGGGTTGGTGGCTGGAGGGATGGCTTAGTGTTTAAGGCATTTGCCTGCAAAGCCAAAGGACCCAGGTTCTATTCCCCAGGACCCATGTTATACAGATGCACAAGGGGGCACACATGTCCGGAGTTCATTTGGCAATAGCTGGAGGCCCTGGAATGCCCATTCTCTCTCACTCTCACTCTCTCTCTCTCTCTCTCTTTCTTTCTCTTTTTCTCTCCCTGTTTCTCTGTCAAATAAATAAATATAAAAATAACTTAGAGTGGACTGTTGGTACATAAAACTATTCTGTCTCTCTTGTCTACATTGTACAAGAAACTATTTATCTGATTGAAGACTAACTGAACACATCACTTGAAGCCATAACAATGTTTTTAAAGATGAGTTGTAAGTAGCAATTTGTGTCCTTTTTTCTACTTCTAGGCTCACATTTTCTTCTAAGCCACACACATATAAAGCACTTTCATCACTTGTTTGACATTGTTTATTACTTATACTATGAACATTATTAAATACTCTCTATTGTATGATGCAATGAAAAAGACATATTCCCTTAGGATGAAAACAATTTTGTGACAAATAAAGTCAAATTGGAAGAGATAAATGGACAATGAATCTGTCTTATGCCATTTTATATTTCTACCCAGAGAAGAGGTAAAGATGGAGAAATGGTTACTAAATCTTCCAAACAAATCAGAGATTATTAATTTCTGTGACCTAGTTTCAATTTTCTTCCCTCCTAAGCAGACATTGCAGACATAAATAACTTAACAGAAGACACAATGTCTACTCCATAAATTTGATAGATCTTGTCTGGAAACCAAATATCTTTCAAGATTTTTAGATGATATCATAAAAAATGTGTATAAATAAGCCATACAAGGTGGAAAAGTAAGAAGACTAAAATTATGTCTTTGTATCATAAGTGATTTATATTAAAAATATCATACTGTCCAAGAGAAAAAGAACAAATACGACCTCACCACTTTTTGTTCTTTTCCTCAAAAGAGGTAATGAGCTCATAAATGCCACTGGTTTCACAATATCAGTTTGGTAAATTATCTGAAGCTACTGGTTTAGAAAGATGCTCAGTGTGTGTGTGTGTGTGTGTGTGTGTGTGTGTGTGTTTCTCTTACCTATTTTTAAAGAAAAGAAATTTAAATTTATTAATTTAAATTAATTTTTTCAGTAAATTCTTGTTAAAACTGGTCATTTTATTCATAAGAGTACATTAAATCATCTTGATTAAATTGCAAGTTAAAAATAAAAAGTTACATTGAGCTGGGAATAGTAGGGCATGTAATTAATGCATGACCTTAGAAGGTTCAGATAGGAGTATTGCCATGAGTTCAAGGCCAACCTGGGCTACAGATTCTGTTCTAAGTCAGCTGGGCAAAAGTGAAACATTGCCTCAAAAAATAAAAAATACTGCATTTTACTATAAAGATACTTGCTCAGCCATGTTTGCTGCTGCTGTAGTCACAATAGTTAGGAAATGGAACCACCCCAGAAGCTCATCAACTGCTGAATGGATAATGAAGAATTAACAGTTATACACAATGGAATGCTACTCAGCAGTATGGAAAACTGAAATAATGAAATTCACAGGAAAATGGATGGACATCGAAAAAATTATGCTAAGTAAGGTTACCCAGGCTCAGGAACACAAAGGCAGCATGTTCTCTCTCCTATGAACATCCAGCTTAAAACAGTTTGATTTGTTTGCAGTAAGCATCAGTAGTACTGGTTAAAAAGCTAGAATAGGGGCTGGAGAGATGGCTTAGCAGTTAAGGCGCCTGCCTGCCAAGCCTAAGAATGCCCATTCGATCTCCAAGTCCCACATTTAGCCAGATGTAAAGCGATGCAAGCACACATGTGGAATCTGGAATTCATTCATAGCTGCTGAGAGGCTGCTGGCACGACCATTCTCTCTTTCTGCCTCTTCCTCTCTGTCTCTCTGTCTCTCTCTCTCTCTCAAAAATAATTTTTAAAAAGCTAGAATAGGGATGGATAGATGGCTTAGCAGTTAAGGCATTTGCCTACAAAGCCAAAGGATACCGTTTTGACTCTCCAGTACCAATGTAAGCCAGGTGCACAAGGGGGCACATGCATTTGGAGTTCGTTTGCAGTGGCTGGAGGCCCTGGCAAGCTGATTCTCCATTCTCTCCCATTCTCTCTTTCTCTCCCTCCTTTTCCCTTTTTCTCTCAAATAAATTATTTATACACACACACACACACACACACACACACACACGTACGTCATTCTTACATTGGAATTTAAAATGTCTGTTGTGATTTGCTAAGGTAATCTCTTCTTCAGTTGCTCAAAAATGTTCTATCACTAGTCAATCACCAGACATTTTTAAATATCATTGCTTTAATCTATGTAGAAGGCATTGGAGAAATTATAAACTAGATACTAAAATATTTCTGAAGTCCCTGAAATGAGAAAGAAAACAAAGAGCAGACATTTGAAGAATAAAATTATTATTCTTTTTTAAAAATTATATTTTTTTCCATTTTGATGTTTTCATACATGCATATAGTGCACTGATGTTCTTCCTCTGATTATGTTCTCTTTTAACTTCCGTATCCATTAACACCCTTTTTCTTCCCATTATTCTCCACCTTAATTTCATGCCATCTCAGTATTAGCCACTGACCATTGCAGTGATTGAGGCTCCTGTGATTGAGGCTCCATGCAGTACTTATCTATGGAAACAAATGTAGACATTTAGAAGGCAATTTGACCTACTATATGTTTAATTTAACTACCATAGTAAGTTCCCTTCTAGTGCCTTGGTCCCTATACATAGTCTTTTGGCCATGATTATATTGCTAGGCATGAAATCACTCCTGTGGCATAAACTTCAAATCCAATCAGAAAGCAATTAACTACTTCCATGACAGTCATGCCACTATTGCACCAGTGGACATATCTTGCCTAGCAGGTCACTTGTGGAATACACAGATAGTTTGGCCTGTTGATGGCTACTCTCCTCCAGCAGCTTTTTTTCTGTCTCCAAGAAACCCAAATGACTCTTATCTTTAGAAAATACACTTTTTTTGTAAGACCAGAATTTAAATTATGTTTTCACTCTTTGCATTTTACATCTACTTCTATGTTTAAACTGTCCAAAGATTTAAATGTATTTAATGAATGGATATTTATTCAGGTATCTATCTTTAATTTTATATGTACTCAGGTGGTATTAGTAAGAGATGCAGATAGGTAAATGTATTTTTAGTGTCTCACCTTTTTTAATTATAAAAGTTATAAATATTGCTTAATTTGTATGAGGCTATGAAAGTGCCTGTGTACTTAAAGACCTTTTTCAATAGCTGAACCTCAGAGTTTTAGTATGGTATCTAGGTAGGAAAAGGATACAATACATACCTGCCAATATATGAAAGGTTACTCCAGGGACAGCATGAATAGGAATGAGGAAGAGAGATAGATTTTTCAATAAAAATAATGACTTTCTAGTAAATTAAGTTTTTCTGTAATGAAACAGTCTTTTCTGTAATTCCAGTTTATAAAGTAAAAGGCAATTCCAAGTATTTTAGCACAAGATTCAAAGACCTCAAAGGATCCTTGAGCAATGAGGAAAAGAATTATATCCACTATTGGATTTTATTCTAATTCCAATTTTAATAAGTGTCTGGGAAAGATTTATGATTAGGGCACTAAATGAGTAAAATAAGAAAAGCTTTCTGTTTCATAAACACTTGTAGCCAACTAAATGATAGAGAGGAGATAGGAAAGTAGAGACATATGATAAATGACCAACTGTTCTTCAAAGAGACATGTGGGAGAGAAAAACTATCAAGAATTTAATTAAGAAGCACCTAGTGCAAGATTTGTCTCCAGCAGGAACACAATAACTAAATGTTCCAAAAAGGGATGAAATCCTTATCCTTAAAGAAATGGCCATTATGCTGAACTGGCAGAAAGACAGTGTTGTCACTACTGTTGAAATGAACATGTGTCAGCCTAAAGGATATATATACCAATGGTCAAAAGTTAATTTGCTCACTTGTTAGCACATCTTATGCAGTTCTCAGAAAGAAAAAAGAAATCAAAACCTCATTTATTTTGTTCTGTCCACTCAGTAATTACATCTGTAATTGTTGTGGGTTAGTTGTAGCAATTGTGCTTGAGAAGTCATAACAAATCAGCATTCTTGGAAATGATGTTGTCCTCCTTGCTCCTCCCTGGGAGCCTCCTCACCTTTGGCCATTAGGAGGCAAACATTAACTCTTTACATAGACTCTTAAAGGAGGCATATGTCTCCATACCCAGTTATGTGCCTTAACTTTCTTTACCTCCTCATTCTCTTCCTCCCTCCTCCTTTCTTCCCTCACTTAGTTTTTTCCTGTGGGTAATATGAAACCAGCACTTTCTACATGTATCTTTCCCATGGAGGGTTTAGACAGTTTTAGCTCCCCCAAAACTCATTTAAGTCAATAAAATTAGCAGGGTAAGCCATCCCATACTTTTAAGTCAGTATTTGAGAAGAAAGCAATGGTTTTTCATGATTATAGTAAATATTTTTAGTTTGAAAGTTTAGCATAGATTATTATATGTGAATTTAGGGTATCTGGGTGCAATGGAGCCATTCTCAGCTCCTGGTTGTGCTTTATCTCAGGAGTTATAATGTCAGACACTCTTTCAGACAAAACTTCCATTGAGTCAGTGACCTTCAGGTTCTTGTCTTATGAACATGAAGAATGAAATCAATAGACAGTAGAGGGTGAGATTTAAATTGAATTTATTATAGAAATTAAGAGATGAAGGCAAACTTCTTGGGAAGCAGATCAGATCCCCAGAAATAGGTGAAAACACCTGCTGACTCTAATGGGATATTTTATAGGAATGCACTGGATGGGGGATGAGCTATACCATGCCAGTTGTCCGGGTATTTTGTTATCTTATTCACATCTAGCTCTTAGGTTTCTAGGAAAGGGATATTATGTTAGGGGTAGAAAAGATAAGGAAAACCCAGATACCATGCAATATGTTCAGGCATAATGTAATCATATTCACTTGTTCATGTCAGATTTCTACAGAGGAAGAACTATTAGAGAGAGAAAAAAAGATTCCAACCTCCTCAGCCTCCTTGAAAAGTCAAGAAATCTGAAAAAGAGAGAACAGAGAACAGCTGAAGGGGATATAGGTGGGACCAGCTGAGCAGTTCCAATATAATTCCAGGCTTCCTGCACTCTTCCATCCCCCAATTGACAGAACTGTGAACCTCTGGAAAATGGATTTGGACCCCAGTGGCAGGGCACCAAGCACAATGGATCAAAACACCAATTCCACAGCACAACATAGATGATTGAGGTGGGCACTCAGAATTGGTGAGATTGGAAGACAACCTAAAAGGCAACTAGGCTGAATGACAAAAGAGCAGGTACATAGGCCTGCACTGGAAGTGCTAATCTCTTTCCATGTCAGGACAGGTTATGGTTACATATCTTGGCTTTACCATTCCCAATTAAGCTGAATTTCGGGGTTGACTATTGTTGCCTTTGATGCTTTAAGATCCATAAAGCCTTAGTATTTTTCTTCTATTATTATTGGGGGCAGGATCTGATTCAGACCCAGGCTGACCTAGAATGTATTTCAGAACAGAAATTTCAGCCTTCCACCTGACAGGATTAAGGGTGTAGAGCAATACACACCATTAGGAATTTTGGCTTTATAAGGTTGTCTCTTTGTTTCAATCCCCACATTTGCATACCCTGTACTTATTTTTATTGAATGTGTATATCACTCAGTTGAATTTTGAATTTTGCTAGTGAATTGTTCCACCCAGGCCACTAGAATACTTGAATATCAGGCAAACTCAACACCTAGGATTACATCTGCACTTGGATTGGAGTACAAGAGCTACACTTGGCACCTTAAACTCCTACTCTGTAGGTACAAAAGTTGTAATTCCAAGTCTGAGAGCACCACAGATAATTAGAAAACCCAAGCATCAGATCAACTCAGGCTGAAAAAATTGCTACATAATATTATAAGAAACAAAAAGAATCAAGACAATACAACTCCACAAAAATTATAAATCCATCAGAAATGACCCCCAATGAGACTATTTTAGATGAAATGCTTAATAGAGATTTCAAAAATGATTTTATCTATATTCAAAGAAATCAAAGACATCAAAGAAGAAAATAAATCAATTAAAGAAGAAAACAAATTCCTGAAAGAAAACACAGGAAACCAGGTTAATGAAATAAGGAGGTCATTACAAGACATGAGTAAGGAAATAGAAATATTGAAGAAAACCAGGCAGAAATACTAGCACTGAAAAACACAGTAAGTCAAAAAACAAACAAACAAAACCTCTGTGGAAAGTCTTACCAGTAGAAGGGAGAAAGAAGAGAACAGAATGTCTAAACTAGAAGACCAGGTGGCAGATCTAATACAGTCCAATAAAGAGAAAGACAAGCTAATAGGAAGGTATGAATGGGAAATTCAACATATTTGGGGCACTATGAAAAGATAAAACATAAGAATTCATGGTATAGTAGAAGGAGAAGAATTTCCATCCAAAGGCATAATAGGCCATTTCAACAAAAACAGAGAAAAAGATTTTTCCCAAACTGGGAAAGAAATAATGCCAATTCAGATACAGGAAGCTATTAGAACACCAAACAGACAAAACCTGGAAAGACCCTCTCCTCGCCATGTTAAAATTAAACTACTAAACACACAAACCAAATAAAATATATTGAAAGTAGTTAAAAAGAAAAAGCAAGTCACCTACAAAGGCAAGCCCATCAGGATAACAGGAGATTACTCAACACAAACTTTAAAAGCCAGAAAGACTTGGAATGCTGTATTCTAAGTTCTAAAAGATACAACTATCAACCAAGATTACTTTATCCTGCAAAGCTATATATCCAATTTGAAGGGAAATAAGGACATTCCACAACAAAAATAGGCTAAACAAATTTATGACAACTAAACCAGCTCTAAAGAAAATGCTTGAAGAAATCCTTCATGCTGAAAAGAAAGCAAAGCACACACATGAGGAAAGAGGAAAAAATAAACCATACTCAAATAACATTTAAAACAAGAGAGTAAAATGAAAACAGGAATCACTACAAAAGAAGAAGAATGGCGAGAACAAACATATACCTTTCAATAATAACTCTTAATATCAGTGGCCTCAATGCCCCAACCAAAAGACACAGGATTGCAGACTGGATTAAAAGGCAGGATCCTGGGACTGGAAAAATGACATAGCAATTAAGGCATTTGCCTATGAAGCCAAAGGATCCCTGTTTGATTCTCCAAGACCCACATAAGTCAGATGCACAAGGGGCACATGCCTCTGGAGTTTGTTTGCAGTGGCTAGAGGTCCTGGTTTGCCCATTCTGTCTCTGTCTGCCTCTCTTCTATCTCTCTTTCTCTCTGCTTGCAAATAAATAAATAAAAATTGAAAATAAAATCTTTAAAAGGCAGGATCAGGATCATTCCATTTGTTGCCTCCAGGAAACTCATCTCTCAATAAAAGATAGACACTGTCTGGGAGTGAAAGGATAGAAAAACAGTATTTCAAGAAAATGGGCCTAGGAAACAAGCAGGGGTTGCTATCCCAATATCTGACAGGAGAGACATCAAATCAACATTAGTGAGGAAAGATAAAGAAGGTCACTTTATACTGATATAGGAACACTCCACCAGGAGGACATTACAATCCTAAATGCATATGCACCTAACATGGGGGTGCCAATTTCATCAAACAAACACTATTAGACTAGAGGTCACAGATAGCACCAAATACAATTGTAGTGGGTGACTTCAATATCATCAACTGACAGGTCATCCTAGCAAAAAATAAAGAGAGACATCTGGATTAAAGGATATCATGGAACAAAAGGACCTAACAGATATCTACAGAATATTCCATGCAAATGGTATATAATATACATTTTTCTCAGCAGGACATGGAACATTCTCCAAAATAGACCATATATTAAGACACAAAGCAAATATGAACAAATACAGGAAAATTGAAATAATCCCTTGTACTCTATCTGACTACAGTGGGATTAAACTACAAATCAGCACCAAGAAAAACTACAGAGCATATAGAAATCCATGGAGACAAAACAGTACACCACTGAATGATGAATGGGTCATAGAAGAAATCAAACAGGAAATCAATAAATTCATAAAATAAAATGATGATGAGAATACAATATACCAAAACTTTGGGACAAAAAGAAGAGAGTACTAAGAGAGAAATTTACAGCTCTAAATGCCTATATTAAGAAATTAGAGAGTTCACAAGAAAAACAATTTAACACTTCAGAAAAAGAAGAACAAGGCAAGCCAAAAATCAGTAGACAGGAAGAAATAATAAAGATTAAGGTAGAAAGTAATGAAATAAAAAAAAAAAAAAAACCAAAAATCAAAACAAAGGGTGGTTCTTTGAAAGGATAAGCAAGATTGATAAACCCTTGGCAAATCTGACCAGAAGAAAGACAGGAGACACAAATTAATAAAATTAGAGGTGAAAAAGACACCAAACAAATTCAGAAAATCATAAGGATATATTTTAAGAATATCTACCTCTAAATTTAAAAATCTGAAAGAAATTTATGATTTTCTTGATTCATATGACCTACCAAAATTAAATCAAGATGATATAAACCATTTAAATAGACTTATAACAAGTACAGAGATCAAAGCAGTTATAAAAAGTCTACCAACTTACAAAAGTCCAGGCCCAGATGGATGCACTGGTGAATTTCATCAGACCTTCATGGAAGAACTAAGACCACTGCTTCTCAAAATTTTCCACAAAAATATCCAGCATCAGCCTAATACTACAACCAGACAAAGACAGAATGAAGAAAGAAAATTACAGACCAATCTCCCTCATAAACATAGATGCAAAAGTTCTGAAAAAAATAGTCAAACAGAAAACAAGAATATATCAGAAAGATTATTCACCCCAACCAAGTAGGCTTTGTCCCAGAAATGCAGGAATGGTTCAACATATCCAAATCTATAAATGCAATATGTCATATAAATGGTCTGAAGGACAAAAATTACAAGATCATCTCAATAGATGCAGAAAAGACATTTGACAAAATTCAACATTCCTTCATGGTAAAAGTATTACAGAAACTGGGAGCATAAGGAAGATATATCAACATAATAATGGTATTTGTGACAAATCTACAGTCAGCATAATACTAAATAAGGAAAACATTGAAGCTTTTGCCCTAAATTCAGAAATAAGACAAGGGTGCCCACTGTCCTCACTTTTATTTAATATAATATTGTAAGTCTTAGCTATAGCAATAAGGCAAGAAACACTTATAAAAGGGATACAATTTGGAAAGGAAGAGATCAAATTATCATTATTTGCAGATGATATTATTCTATATGTAAAGGACCCTAAAGACTCTACCAGCAAACTGTTAGAGCTTATAAACACTTTTAGCAATGTAGCAGGATACAAAATAATCACAGAAATCAGTAGCTTTCCTATATACTAACAACAAACATATAAAGGATAAAATCAGGGAATCTCTCCTGTGGTAGTTTGAATATATGTCCCCCAATATATTCAGTGTTTTATTAGTTATAGTTTGCATCTGCAATCACCTTGCTAGAGGCAATGTCACTGGGGGCCTGGTCTTAAGGTGTGGGTTTGAGATTCCATTGTAAAGATATGCAAATGTGCCTAGCAGGAGTTCCTGAAGTGTGCTGGACTTTTGGCTGTAGTTTTGCTCTGTGTGCTGTGGTGGCTGGTTGGCTTTCTCTCTCTCTGTTTGGCCCTGTGAAGAGCAGGCTGCTTTTCCTGCCTTTATGGAACTTCCTCTGGATCTGTAAGTTTCAATAAATAATATCCCTTCCTCCATAACTGTGCCTGGTCTGGAAGTTCATCTCAGCAAACCCGAAACTGTTTGCTACATCTCCCATTGACAATTGCTTCAAAAAATAATAAAATATGTTGAAATAAACCTAACCAAGGAACTGAAGGATCTCTACAATGAGAACTTTAAAACACTCAAGAGAGAAATTGCAGAGGAAACTAGAAAATGGAAAAACATACCATGTTCTTGGATTGTAAGAATCAATATTGTGAAAATATCAATCTTACCCAAAGAAATCTACACATTTAATGCAATCCCCATTAAAATTCCAATGACATTCTTCATGGAAATGGAAAAAAAAATCCTAAAATTCATTTGGAAGCACAAAAAACCTCAAATAGCCAAAACAATTTTGAGCACTAAAAGTAAGACTGTATTACAAACCCATAGTGACAAGAAGAGCATGGTTCTGGCACAAAGACAGACACATAGATAAGTGGAACAGAATAGAGGACCCATATGTTAATCCAGGAAGCTACAGACATCTGATTTTTGACAAAAATACCAAAAATATTTATTAGAGAGAAGATATCCTCTTCAACAAGTGATGCTGGGAAAATTGTATATCTATATGTAAAACATTGAAAATAGATCTTTTCTTTCTCTATGCACAAGAATCAGGTCCAAATGGATCAGAGACCCAAATATCTTACTCAAAACTCTGAAACAGCTATATGTCCCTCAACAGGTGAATGGATAATAAAGATGTGGTATGTTTGCACATGCAGTTCTATTCAGTAGTAAAGAAAAATGAAATTTGCAGGTAAATGGATGGATCTGGAAAGGATTATAGTATGTGATACAACCAAAGTCCAGAAAAGCAAACATCTCATGTTCTCTCTCATATGTGGATCCTAGCTACAAATGTTTAAACTTGTGTGTGAGCTGGAACCAAAAATCAGTAGCAGATGCCAGTAAGCTAGCAAAAGGTTATAAGGGAGAGAGAAGAGGGATGGACTTATGGGGATGGTATTGTATATATGTAAGTAGTAGAACAGATTATAGGGAGTGGAATGACCTAATAAAGCAAGGGGAAGAGATTGAGTAAAAGAAGGGTGGGGAGAGGGTCAATCAAAATTGAAGATATTCTGAATATGACATATGAAAGCCTACTTTTTTAGATAATGGCACTTCCAGTACCAATAGATTGCTAGTAGAAAATTTTCAGTGCCAAGGATAAGGTACCTTCCAGTGCATTGTTGGCTAGGGAGACCAAGGTTGTCAGGCTCACCTTGGAAGCAGCACTCTTGTGCTTCTCACCAGTTCCTCTGTGGTTTCACCTGGGCCCTAGCTGCTGTCCAAAGGGTAGCTCATTTTCTTCTGGCGAGTCAGCTATCTATTCTTGTCTTCTTAATAGATTTTTGTTGTGCTTGGTACTCACTGTTTCCTAAAATGAAAAACAGATGGTCCAAGGGAGAATGAGATCAGGATAGGTTAAAGGAGATAAGGAATATTAATTCTGAGAAATTTTCATAGGTGTAGGCTCATTTTTCGACAAAGACTAGTGAGAGCTTCTCAATGGAGTCCATAATCTTGGTCTCCATAGGAATCTGACTCTGTTCCTCATTCCAGTTTTGGGTTCCTTTCCACTGAGCAGATCTCATCACTAATCAGAGAGCCAGTGGTTACCAACATAGACTGTGGCCACTTTTGCACAGGTGTGTACATCTTGTCAGGCTGGTTGCTTCCATATAGCAGTCTGCCCTGCATGCTGACAATTTTTTTGGCCATTTTCCCCCAGCAGCTCCTGTAGCACTTTTCAACACTATACAGGCTAACCATCTGGGAACTGTCTTCTTCCAAACTCCAGCCAGATCTCCCAATGTTATGTGTCAGCAGCATGTGGTGTCTTCAGCAATAGGGTCTTTTCTTTTGCATAAGGTGGATATTCAAGTGTTTTGACAGAAGCCCATCTTATTTGAGGGACCTTGTAGGTCTCTCTGGTCAATAGCTCAACATGGATTGTATCAAATTTCTGGTACTAGGAGTAACAAGCCAATGCCAAATATTTTAGGGTTGGGTGTCATCCTGCCATATCCAGGGCTCTTCTTACCAGACCATCTCCCCATGTTTCTAATGTGGGTTATATCTTTTAGTATACTATCCAGAAGGAAGTTTTCTATGGTAACAATTCATTTTGGTTTTGTGCATATCTCTCCCCTCCCTCCAATTTCCCACCCCTAAAACTCTTCATCCCTTTTATCTGTCCCTCAAGTTGTCTGTCAGGTATGCCTAAAACTCAAACTATTCCAGTTTAAGAGCCACAGAGCATGGAGAACATGCAGCCTTTGTATTTCTGTGCATGTGTGACTTCACTTAGTATGTTCTTTCTAAGTCCACCCATTTTCCTGCAAACATCATTGTATCATTTTTCCTTACTGCTGAGTAGAATTCCATTGTGTATATGTACCACATCTTAATTATCAAATTGTCAAGTGATGTGCATCTGGGTTGATTCCAGAACTTAGCTATTGTGAACTCAGCAGCTATAAACATGGCTGAGCAAATACCTCTGCAATGAAGAGTGGAACATTTAGGGTAGGTACCCAGTGGAGGAATGGTTGGTTCACTTGGTAACTCTATCTTTATCTTTTTCAGTAGTGTCCATATTGATTTCCATAGTGGTTGAACAATTTTGCACTCCCACCAGCAGTGACTGAGGGTTCCGCTTGCCTGCATCCTCACCACCTTTGTAGTCATTTGATTTTTTTAATCATTGCCATCCTTTCTGGAGTAAGGTGGAATCTCATAGTTGTTTTAGTTTGTATTTCCTTGATGTTTAAGAATGTTGACTATTCTCTTAGGTGAGTATTTATTTTTCTTCCTTTGTGAATTCCCTATTCAGTTCTTTCCTACATTTTTTGAATGGATTTTTTTATTGTTAATTTTTTTTTGAGTTCTTTGTAGATTCTAGATATTAGGCCTCTGTCTGTGGTATAGCTGGTGAAGATTTTCTCCCATTCTGTGGTTGCCTGTGGGCCCTGTTTATGGTATGTTTGTCTGTGAAAAAGCTTTTTAGCTTCATGAGATCCCAATGATTGATTAATTTACTGGGGTATTGTTCAGGAAGTCTAACCCCACTCCTGTATTGTGGAGAGTTCCTCCTATTTTTTTTGTTTGTTTCTGGATTTCTCAAAAATATAATTTATATCCAATATCAATCTAATATGTTTTTCATAAATGTACATGCTAATTGCTCCTTATTATCTTACCTAATAAGAGAGTTTCCTAACTAATATGAGAGTTTCCAGTCTTATATTGAGGTCTTTAATCCATTTGGAATTGATTTTTGTGCATGGTGAGAGGAGTGTGTATAGTTTCATTTTTCTACATGTGGTTATCTAATTTGTCCAACACCATTTGTTGAAGATGTGATCTTTTCTGCAGTGTATGTTGTTGGCAACTTTGTCAAAGATCAAGTAGCTGTAGTTACTTGAACTAAGGATTGAGCCTTCAATTGTGTTCCATTGGTATACATGTCTTTTTTTTTTATGCCAGCTGTGGTAGTTTGAATATATTGTCCCCCAATATATTCAGTATTTTATTAGTTTATAGTTTGCATCTGCAATCACCTTGCTAGAGGCAAGGTCACTGGGGGCCCGGTCTTAAGGTGTGGTGATGGGTTTGAGATTCCATTGTAAAGATATGCAAATGTGTCTAGCAGGAGTTCCTGAAGTCTGCTGTGTGACCTTTTGGCTGTAGTTAGTTTTGCTCTGTGTGCTGGGGTGGCTGGTTGGCTTTTGCTCTCTCTGCCTGGCCTTGTGAGAGCAGGCTGCTACTTCTGCCGTTATGGAACTTCCCCTGGATCTGTAAGCTTCAATAAATAATATCCCTTCCTCCATAACTGTGCCTGGTCTGGAAGTTCATCTCAGCGAACCTGAAGCTGTCTGCTACAGTAAAGTGGTACCAGGAGTGTGGGGTGAGATTGTGGATATTCGTCTTTTGGAACCTTTGTTTTGGAGGAATGGGCATGGACTTGGTGCTTGCAACTGAAGATGCCTTCTGGAATGGTAAGCCAAGTATTATGGACTATTCTGATGAGAGTTTGAGAATGCTAAGTGCAGACAGTATTGGACTTCGAGGCTTGGCTTATGAGCTTTCTAAGGGGAAGGAAAGAGTGCAGAGGACTTTGGTGGAAGTGGGCTACTGGCATAAGGGATGGCTACGTTCTGCTATCCAGGCCCAGAAAGTTTGATCAAGGTTAAATTTGTAATGGACTGATGTGCTTGGCTAAAGATATCGGACTGAGATTTTAAAATTTTAAGTTGGAAAACCTGAAGCAAGTTAAAAGTAAAGGCATTGAGAGTGGTTTAGATTCTATTGTCAACACATTAGCAATCTTAAGGAAGGTGGAAGGAAGGTGGAAGGAAGGTGGCCCGACTTGATTTACATTAAAACAATGGAGAGGATGCCTGAGGAAAGACTGTTAGAAATGCAAACTCTTTGGAAAGAGTTGACTGGAGAAGGAACCTGCTTTTCAAGGCAATGGTTTATTTTGTCCCTGGATTAAGAATATGGCTGTGTCCTGCACATCTGGTATTAGTTTTGGAAATATGAAAAATGCATAGAATGGTCATGAGTTGCACACGGTTCCAGGAGCCGCTGCTGAGATGCAGCATGAGGCAGGGCATGAAGACCCTCAGGAATAGGCTTCAAGAGCCTTTTGGAAGATGGACCGTGGTTTGCATGAAGACCTGAAGATGTTTTGGATATACCAGGACTGTGCAATAGGGCTACCATGGAGTGCAGTGTTGGCATGGGATGAAAGTTTTCCCTGGTGACTGCCCATCTGGTGGGGCAGAATTGGAAAACCTGGAGACTGTTAGTCTCTGGTTATATTGAACTTGAACTGCAGAAGTTTGATGACGGTTGATGGTGGTTGAGTTTGCATTGTTTTAGTTTCTCCTTGCTATTCCTTTACAGTTAAAATGTTTACTCTGTGCCTTTACATGTTGAAAGTATTTAACTTGTTTGATTTTACAGGACTCACTATCTTAAGTTGATCAAGACTGTGAGAACCTTTGAAATTGGACTGAGTACAATTTACAATGTGTGATAGTTACAAATCTATTGGGGACCAGGAGCTAAATATATTGGGGGCCAGGGGCGGAATGTGGTAGTTTGAATATATTGTCCCCCAATATATTCAGTATTTTATTAGTTTATAGTTTGCATCTGCAATCACCTTGCTAGAGGCAAGGTCACTGGGGGCCCGGTCTTAAGGTGTGGTGATGGGTTTGAGATTCCATTGTAAAGATATGCAAATGTGTCTAGCAGGAGTTCCTGAAGTCTGCTGTGTGACCTTTTGGCTGTAGTTAGTTTTGCTCTGTGTGCTGGGGTGGCTGGTTGGCTTTTGCTCTCTCTGCCTGGCCTTGTGAGAGCAGGCTGCTACTTCTGCCGTTATGGAACTTCCCCTGGATCTGTAAGCTTCAATAAATAATATCCCTTCCTCCATAACTGTGCCCGGTCTGGAAGTTCATCTCAGCGAACCTGAAGCTGTCTGCTACACCAGCACCATGCTTTTTGTTTTTGTTTCTATAGCTTTGTGGTATAGCTTTATATTGGGTATGGTAATACCTCCAGAGGTGTTTCTTTTGCTGATGAATATCCAAAACCTTCTGGTAAGGCATCTTGTAAGCTGAGGTTTCAAATCCATTCACATTCCTTCCTCAAAACAGTTCCAAGTCCAAAGCCACAGTCAAGTTTCTAGCAACAACAGCATCTGGTAGCAATTTTACTTTTATACTTAGCTTCATGCTGCTGACAGAAAACACCTAACCAAGAGCAGCTTGTGGAAGGAAAGGCTTATAGACCCAAAGGGAAGCTCCATGAAGGCAAGGGGACATGATGGCATAAGCAGAGGGTGCACATCACCACCTGGCCAACATCAGGAGGACAACATCAAGTGGAGGTTTATCAAACACTGGCAAGGGAAAGGTGGATAAAACACCTGTAAATCCACCCCCAACAATACATCACCTACCAGAGGCTCCAATTCCCAAATTGCCACCAGCTGGCAACCTACCATTCAGAACACATAAGTTTATGGAGAACACTTGAATCAAAGTACCACACTGATGCAAACAGGGATTTAAATTAATTAATACAATTTTAGTTAGAAATTGTGGTTTTTCGTATGATCAGAATAACACTGATTATAACTAGAAAGTGTAATGTCATGAGCTACAAACATATCCTTGATATTGGGTTTTGCCCTCTTTGCTCAGTTGTCTGGAAGCATTTGCTAAGAGGCAGATGATGGGAATTTGTTAGAAAAAAAGAGATAAGCAGATTAAAGTGGAGGAGTAGAATAAGTAGGTGTGGTAGTTTGAATTTATGACCCCCCGATAGACTTAGGATGTTTTGTTAAAGCTTATAACTTAGATTTTCAGCCTGGCTGAAAAAGGTGTCACTGAAGGTGGATCCTGGGGTCCAGCCCTAAGGCATTACCAGGGATGGATCTGAATTCCAACCTAAGGTACATAGAGTGCTTTCGCTCTGTCTGGTGTTCCCAGAATGTGCTTGCTTTTGGTGGTGGTGGTGATTTCTTTTCTCTCAGCATTGAATCTGTGAAAGAGGGCCAGCTTCTTTCACTACTATGCAACTTTCCCTGGACCTTAAAGCTTCAAATAAATCTATTCTTCCCATAAACTGTGTCTTATTTGGAAGTTCATCCCAGCAGTGTGGTGCTGACTATGGCAGCAGAGAAAGCCAACAGACCTCTACATAAGTCTGACACCAGGAAAAAGTGACTGGAAAGAAAGATCTCAAGTCACCCACTGAAGGACTTTTGAGTTTTTTAGGGAATAAAACAGATCTTCAGTCAAGATTCCACTGTGCTAAGAGCATTGGAGAATGTATGCCCTCAGCATAAGCAAAGGGAGCATGAGGAGGTGATCACTGTGGCTGGCAGTCACTAATGGTCCACAATGTACACAATTAGAGCAATACACTCCACCCCCTGTCCAAACACGGAAACATGTCACAACATATATATTTAACATAATTACTAAAAACAGTTCTGCTTGCAGTTCTCAAATTGCCCATGACACTACATCTATTCCACTTTAGTTGTTGTGATTAGTTCATTTTCATCTTCCTGCAAGGGAATATTAGAGAAAAATAAGTCAATGATATTTTCCTGGAAAAAGCTTACTTTGCATTCTATGTTCATGCTTTTCTAAGCATGAACTCAGAAACCTAAGGTTTATTTCTTCTTACTAGTCCTTCCATTTCACACTTTGGAACAAATAAATTACAATGAGCCTACATTACCAACAATATCAACAAATACAATGGAAAGGAAAATAAAAAGCAAACACCTAATGGATCCATAAAGAATCAGGTGGGATTATTGGTGCTGACTCTGTAATGTTTGCTGAGGTGAGAATGAAACCTGATGGTTTCAATTGAAATGGGCTAGGGTTTGAGTGGCAGCTCCATTGCTCTATGGGTTACTTTTTTCCTTGATGTGATGAAATACTTGACGAAAGCTGCTCAAGGGAGTAAAGGGTTATTTTGGCTCATGGTCTAAAAAGCAGAGGCCAGCATGGAAGTGATAGGAGGCAGAAGTTAGTTAGGCCAGTCAGGGTAACAGAACTCCGAAGTGAGTGGTTTTGTTGCTATTGTGGTTCCTTGACTAAAAGTGGGAAATGTCATTAAACCCTCAAAGAAAAGCTGGATTGTTTTTCCTTATCTCTTTCTTCCCTATAAAGTTATATCCTCCAGGAAAGATTTATGGATTAAGCTTGCACCTTTCCTAGATGACAGAAACTCTGACCTAGCAGTGAAATCTGGTCTTTGTCACACAGTAACCTGTAAATCTGGTCCTTGGCACAGAGGACTATGTGCAACTCCCCATAAAAATCCACAAACTGAGCTTCAATATGAGCTTTTCACACCCCCTCTTGACTCTCTGGGCAAGAGCTCTGCCTTCCTGTCCCCCCATTTTTTTTTTTTTTTAAATTAAGAACCTACTTTTTATGTTCATCATGTGTTGGTACCATCGTTTCCCTTGTCCTTGCCCCCATTTCTCAGGATGCCCTCCTCAGTGGGGTTGCTAGTATGTACATGCGATTGTGGGAGTAGCAGGCAATTATTGGGGCAGGGGATTGCCTCTTGGCATGATGTCCCGTCCTGTGCTCTTACAATCCTTCCACCCACTCTTTCGTGAAATTCCTTTAGCTGTGGTGGGTGAGTTTTAAGTCTACTTCAGTGATGAGCTCTTATAAGCCTCTGAATTTCTGCTTTGGTAGGTGTTGAGGATCCTTAGCATCTGTCTCCTTCACCCTGGTACTGATTTTCAGGCTCACCATGGAAGCTGCACTCTTGCCCATCTCCCCAACTCCTCTGTAGTTTTGCCTGGGCCTTGACTGAGATGAAAGGGGTGGTTTATCTCCTTGGGTCTTACTACCTTCTGAAAAAGAAAGGAAGATTCTCCAACAGAGAGTAAAGTTAGAATGGGTTAAATTGGATAAGCATTATTAATTTAGGGATAGTTTAATGGATATAGCCTCTCTTTTAGCCAAAAACTAGTGGGAGCTTGACATCGGAGGGCATAATCTTTGTCTCCATAGGATTCAGACCTAGTTTCCAGTCCAGATATGGGTTCCTTTCCACTGAGCAGATCTCTTAGCCAATCAGAAACCCATTGGTTACCCACCAAGGCTGTGTGCCATCATTGAACTAGTGTGTACTTCTTGTCTGGCTGGTTGCTTCTGAGTAGCTTTAGACCTCTTCTTGCTCACACCACTGTTAGCCACTTTCCCCCAGTAGCTCATGTAGCACTTTCTAGCACTAGATGGGCTAACTCTCTGGTTCTGGTTCTGGCTCTCGTCAGGATACCAGGCAGGCATCTCTGTGTTCTGTGTTGGCAGTACTTGGTGTCTTCAGAAATAGGATTTAGCTTTTACATCAGGTGAATAATCAAGTACTTTGACAGAAGCCTGTGTTGTTTTGGGGGAACTCCTAGATCTCTCAGATCAATAGCTCAATATGGGTAGCACTGATTTCTGGTACAGGTCATGGCCAAAAATTTTAAGGTTAGGCTTCATACTGTTAGGTCAGACCAGTTCCCAAGATGGAGGATGACAAAAAGCAGCTTTACAGGAAAATACAAGAACCAAGCTGACTACATTTCTCAGAAACCACCTGACCCATTGTTTCCCCTTGTCCCTAGGCCACAGTTTCCTGTTTACCTTATCTCAAGACCATCTAACCTCTGTTTTAGTGACACTAAACTAACTGTCTGACCAGATCTTGTGATTAATTCCCCTGAAGAAACTCCCCTATGTAACTTCACAAACAGTCCCCCTATTCCCCTATCCCCCACCCAGCAGAAAGTCCTTTAAAAAACCTAACCTTTGCAAACGCAAAGGTGCTGTGCTCTTCTCTCATGAAACAGCCTGGCAGCTCATGTCTGTCCTGAATAAAACTTTTACTTTGCTTCAGAGTGGTCTTGCATGGGCTGGTCATTCTTGAACCTTACACATCCCAGCCTCTACAGCGCCCTTCTTTTCTAACACTGTTTGCAGCAATAGTTAGGAATAAAAATGGGGCACTCACTCAGCAGTGACAACATCACCATGGCAACCAGGGGCCAGTACCAGAGAGTGACCTGCGCACTGATATGCAAATAATGAGCTATTGCTAAGGTGGCTATCAGCTGCTAGGATGACTGAGGAAAAATTGGGTATAAAAACTCCAGCAAATGCTTAGAACACTGTCTCTCAACTCAGAGAGGCAGCCTCCATATCTCTCTCTGTGTTGTTACCCACAGCAAGAAGAAGCAGCCCATGGGACCCCTTGACAGCCTGGCATGGAGTGGACGGAGCAGGACCTGGAAGCCACCCGCAGGCCAAGTGACATCACAAGTGAGTGCCTCAGGGGTCTGAGAGAATAAGGGAGAAAGAGACCTGGCTTAATTAACATGTGTGAAGAGTGAATTAAGTGTGGCAACTAAATTAACATAATCCACCTCTTGACTACTGAGTTTAGTGCTCCCTACAGGTGCTCCCCCCCAAACTCCTGTTGAGGGTTATATCTTTTAGACTACCTTGAAGGAGAAAGTTTCTATGGTACCAGTTCATTTTGGGTTAAGTTTTGTGTTTATTTCCCCGCAACCTTCCCCCAAACCCTTTCATTCCTACCGTCTGGGCCTCAATTTGACTATCAGGTAGGACAGCAACACAAGCTGATCGAGGTCAGGAACCACACATGATTGAAAATATGCAGTGTTTGTCTTCCTGTGGTTGTGTGTGTTCAGTGTTTATGATCTGTTCTAAGTCCATCCATTAACCTACAAATTCCATTGTATCACTTTTTTCTCACTGCTGAGCAGAATTCCATTGCATAAACATACCACTATTTCATTATCTATTTATCCAATGATGGGCACCTTGGTTGATTCCAGTACTTATGGGGCTTCTCAAACCCCATCTTGCTTCCTTGGGCAAGAGGTCCACCTGGCTTCCTTCTCTTACATTCTGGGCTTAAGTCCCTGGTTCTCTTCCCCCTTGTAAAGCTTTAATCTATAGCAAAATCTTTCTGAACCTTATCATCTGATTATGGATTTCATTCTTCAAATGCATAAGACAAGCACCCTAAATTTTGGTGAATTTGTAACAGGGTTTGGGGGGTTCAGGAAGTCCTTAAACTGCAAACCCTGGAATACTATATATATATATATTTTTTCTACTTCTTCTTCTTCTTCTTTCTTTGTTTTTCTACCACTCAGACTGTGTTCTCTCCCTCAGCTCCCCTGAAGGAGAGCAGGAAAGATTATCAATTGCAAGAGGCAATTGCAGGAAAGCAACATCAAGAGCCAGCTTCATGCTCAGGAGAGAATGGTACAAGTCTCCCTGTGGTTTCTGGTACTCTACACAGTCAGAGAAACTTCTCTGGTAACCAGCTAGTGAAGCTATCCCTGAAAGCCGTCTTTCATATCTATTTTTAACAAAAAATTGGAATAAAACAGACTGACTGAGAAAGATAGTATATAAATGATTGTATTTATTCAGAAAACTCAGGGGAATGAGGGATAGTCTGTGAACCAAGGAAGAGGGGAGCCCTTGTGGGAGTTGAACATGGGGAACAAAACATGAAAAGGGGTATTTCTAAAAAGGTGTTTGCTTAGAAAGGAAAAGAGAATAAAAGTGCTGAGAGCTCCTGCTGTGTGGAAGGCAGGAGGGGGTAGGGAGCCCATGTGGAAGTAGGAGGGTCAGAGTCCTTCCCCCCATCTTTGCCCACTGGTTCAAGATGAAGGTGTGGGGGAGAGGTCTTATCAGAGAGACCTGGAAGCTCAGGAAAGGTAGAAAGCCGTAAAGAGACCTTGCCCACCGGCTAAGCATCTATTTATAATCTTTCTGTGGTGTGCTTTACCTTCAAGCTAAGGTGAGCCTGAGAGAGGGCTGATTGGTCTGTGAGAGGACCTGGCTCAGGAGTAGGGTCAAAAGAGCTGATCGGATGAGACTGAGACAAATGCTGAATTGTAGTTCTGCTTTTGCAGCAGGGTAACTTGGTGACTTAATTCTCCTTGTAAACCTTTTTCCCTAAGCTGCCTAACAAAACTTTATGACTCGCTCTCACATTGGCATACAAGGAATCCCAAAAATTCCCATATCAGTGGGGACAACATGGAGGCTAAAGCACCTCTGCAATGTTTGAGGCAGCTGGTCCCCACTGTCAGGAAGTAGAGAGACACAGTGTGGCTGTGGCACGCCTGCTTTCTCCTTCTTATTCAGTTTGAGAGCGTGCCTCCCACTTTCCAGCTCTTTAGAAATGCCCCCAAATGTCTTTAGCTCATTCTAAATCTTATCACATTGGTAATCAAGATTAAACCATCACAGTTACTTGCAGGTTATGTACAATTGAACAGCTCACATCATATTTGTCTTAAGCTGTGAAACAGTCATGAAATATTACCAGGTAAGTCTGTCTAGAGGATGAGAAATAATTGTCATATATCTAACCTGAAATGAGGTAAGTGCTCAATGGCCTTCTTCACTGTCTAAAGATTATTAATCTGCTTGATCCAGGAATTCATGTGCCTTTGTGAGTGATTGGGCTTTTCTCAGTTCTTGGATGAGGGATTAACTCAGGTGTTAGGTGGCAGAAGCTCAAAGCCACACAAAACTGCGAGTAAGAGGCCTCAGGGTTCTTGTCCTATGTATTTGACAGAAGACATTCATAGACCGTAGATGATTTAGGAACATTTTTTTATAGAGCTGAAGTGAAAGGAAGAAGACAGAGCTCCTGCTAGAAGGAAGAAAGGATTTCCCAGAAATGAGAACATCCACCTAGAGACCCAGATCGGGGTCTTTTATGGGTGTTTACTGGGTGGGGACTGAACAGGTTAGTCCAACCCCCATGTCAGATGTCCAGGTACTGCGAGGTTTTTAGGAAAAGGAGTAAACCTATTTACGTTCCTAGGAAAGGGAACTAACCTTCATGGAGAGGATGATTATCTCTTTCAAGTAGAAGAAATAAAGAAAGGTGAGACCTTTCGGAAATTTCTGGCCTCTTGGAAAGTGGAGGCTGCAAGGACTCTTCAAGGCAGAAAGAGATAAGGAAGAAACAGCTTCCTCCCCTACAGGCTCAGGGACAGCCCTCCCCCTTAGCCACTTTTAGTTCACTCTTGAGACACTGCCACTTCTAAAACTGTCTCACTTTCCAGAAATATTCTCAAAATTCTGAAGTTATTAACAATAAGGCTCTGTTGATAACAAATCTCCGTGTGACCTTCTCTGTGAAACACACAAAGCGTTTCTGTCCTAAAAACAAAAATAAGTGCAAAATGGCATTCCTGAAATGTAGTCTGAACGTTTAAGGACATGACAGTGTAAATATGACCATACCTCTCATTTTCCACATAAGAAAAGAAATCATCTTTAGCAAATTATCAGAAGTCCCACTGGGCAATAACAACACTATCTTCTTGCAAACACTTGTCCCTGACCCACAGAGAAAAGGAAACACATGGTGCCCACTCTGATGTGAAGACCATACCCTAATGTTTGATATAATTCTTGAAAATTGCATCTCAACTTGGAAATTAGCTAGGACATGAGAAGGTGAGTGTTATAGTTTCAATGTACACTTACTGTGCTTATCTAATCCTGAGAACTAATAATACCACAGATACCAGAGTGACAGAAAGAATGCAGCACCTGCTGGACTCAACAGAAAAGTTTAAGTATGTCCCTCATCTTAATGCTGTGCTCAACCTGAGAACTGCAAAGAGGCATGAATCCTGAATACAAAACAACCAGCCTAACTTGTGCTTTTCAGCACCCAGATCACACACTGCTGGGCTTGTATATAAGCGTGAAAATGTGTTCTGGGAAGATCAAATTTCCCAGCTTTTTGTCTAAAGGACATTAACCCTCTATTATATATTAGGTCTAAAGAAAGTCCTGAGTGGTCCTAACAGAATACAAAAAGAAAAAATGTCATGGTTCCCAGGAAGGAAAAATAAAAAAAAAGCAAGGATTATCCGTGAAAGCAAAGAATAGATTTGCTTTTTCTTTCTTTTCTCTTTTTTTCTTTCATTTTTTTGTTAACCAAGTTGTCAGATGGGTTGCCATGGGTACCATCAAGGGCCTAGGTTTAAATGTCAAATTTCTTTTAAACTACTATCTTTTCAGCATCCTTCTGTTGTTTCTGTTGCTCTAGTTTCTCCATAAGATTACTTTTCATAAAATAAACATTGTTTATACGCTACTGTTCTTAAAGTTCCCCCGTATTTCAAAAAGTCAAAATAAATCAGCATGTTTTATGTTTACATATTGTTTCAATGCACCTATATTCATTTATATGATGCCATAGATGTGAGAGCACTTAGGTCATACAGGCCACATTGTCAATAACTTAGAATTCAGCATACTCATCTCACACTGTTTTCATGGAGCATGTTTATGTGATAGAGGGTTTATGTCAGGGTATATGCAAAGTAAGGAAGCACTGATCATACAGCATGTAACATAATCATCTCATCCTTACAGCAAGCTTGATGCAGACTTCCCAGCACTATCGTTTTAAGAGTTGAAATCCAAATTTGAAAACACTCAAGAAAAAGAAACGAAAGCTGTGTGACATAACAGGAAAATGGCTTTTACTCTTTTCTTTTTTTAAAGAAAAGATGGGTTGCCAATTTGACTTTTTTTCCTCCACCTTCTTTGTCTAGAAAGCAAACCCAAGCTAAACTGTCTGTCCTGAGCTTCTCCTCAGCCATTCTCCTTCTAGCTGCCTGCACTCCTCCCTTTACAAAGTTGACCATTCATGTTTTGCACACTGTTTGTTAGTGTTGACATGCAAATGACCATCGCTGAATGTGGAAGCAGTCTCATGAATAGGAAAGACAGGCATGTGGAGGGATTTATATCTCTGTTGATGCAATTGTGCCAGAGCTGGCCCCCAGCATGAGTGCTATCCTTTGCATCAGAGGAGGCTACATTCCCATTGGAGGGAATAAAGGGAATGCTACATTTCTTTCAGCTGAATGCTTGAGGGCTAGTGATATAGAAAAGCCCCTGTCTGATGTAAATCTTTCTGAAGAACCCCATGGAAAGACTGCTGTAAATTTACTGAGTAATGCATTTGACTTTGCTTCTCACCTGATGCATTCTCTATTTCTCACTGAAAAAGTTAAATGTTCTCAAACCAAAATACTGTTAGGTTAATTGCAAGAGTACAATTTAGACTAGTAACCTGATATCAGATAGTTCTACAATAGCCAGGAAAGTTATACATTAGTTTAACTTTGAAAGGTACATCTGGCCAGAGCGATTGCTCAGTGGTTAAAGATGCTTGTTTATAAAAGGTGCACAATATACATTAACACCCCAAGATTAGCAATTAAAATAGCACTGCCTTAGTAGCAATAAACTGCTAGTGCACTATACATAAGAAGAGTCTTTACAAAGCAAATAGCAATAATAATGCTTGATTTCCCCCAGGCTCCTGTGGAGGGAAATCCAAAGGATAGAAATTCAGAAACAGCAGCCATTTTACATCCCCTCCCCTGCTGGACATTTAGTCTGGTAGATTGTGCCTCTATTTTTAGTCTTTGAGGTTTGGGTTTTAATTTTTTTTTAACCTGGCTTCACTAGGGAAGAAACATGTCTTGTCCATAAATGAGTTTAAAACTTTAGTCAAGTATGGTGTGAAGATTATGCTGTGAGCTCTATGTTGCAAGTAAATGAAAGATAAGAAATGGGTAGAAATAAAGCAAGTGTAAAAAGATAAAAGTATGAAAATATGTAAATGACAAGACTATGCTGTACAGACTACAATAGCTGTATGATGTCTGAGCCAAATAGCTGTCCATGATGGCAGAAGTGGTTAGGTGTTAAGGAAAGGGTTCAGGGAGGGAGGGAAATAAGGTGTTGATTCTAAAACTAACACATGATTATCTGTATTTATATTTATGTTTAAATTACAGTTAACATTTAAACATAACCTCCTCACCTAACACGTTTATAGTACTTGAGAGCTACATGTGGCTGCAAAGACATAGAACATTTCCATCCTGATTGTCATGAAGGACAAATGATTCAACAAAGTGAAAAGGCCAGGTAGGTGTACACACTCCCACAAAGGGACCATGAATGAACACAGGATGGGAATGCGTATTTATATGGGAATCTGAGTTTTCTTTCATGGTGCCAGAACCTTTCTTGCCTCATAGTTGGCCTGTAACCCAGGAGGTAGGGTGCCAGATTGTCACAGTCACACAAAACTTCTACTGAGTCAGTGGCCTCCTGGATCTTGTCTTATAAATTCAAAAATTGTAATCCATATAGAGATTTAAAAGCTTTAGAAAGAAAGAGGAAAGAATATAGAGAGCTCCTGTCCAAGAGAAAACAGGAGTAGGGTTCCTGGAAATAGAAAGGTCCAGGACTTAAGAGAAGGAAGGAACACATAGCCATTGCCCAAGAGCTGGTAAGAGGGGATTGTGGAAAATGGGAAAACCCACCTAGAGACCCAACTGGGTCTTTCCTAGCTTTGAAATGTAGGTCTGAGCCAAGCTTCGAGGAATCTTAACCCTCCATTAATGGAGAACTCTTTTACATGGAGAAAATCTGGTTGAGATTAAGGAAAAACAGATCTATGGAACTCCATTTAGCAGCAAAAGACAAGGAGAAGCCACATCCTTCCCTGGCCTCTGGCAACGTGGACACTGCAAGAGCAGCCTCAAGGACATTCCCATTTTTCGGTCAGAGGGCTGTCACTCTTAAACTGCCTCAGAATGACAATAAATTCATGGGAAAGGAAAAGACAAAATGGACAGTATTGAAAATGTACACATGTTTATGTACACAGTATGACTAAAGCTAGTTAGGGATGATCATCCTGATAGCAGTGTGATGGGATCCTGGGTCTGGAAGAGAAGAGTGTGAAGATAGGGGATTAGGATTCAGGCCTCCACAGTCATTTTTTGTGCAATGATGATGACTGTGATGGTTAAGTTCCATTGTCAACGTGATAAGACTAGGAATCCACAGACATTCCTCTTGGTTGGGTCTCTGAGGTTGCTTCCAGAACAATTAACTGAAGGAGTTCCTCTAGAGTGAGCCCTACCCTCAGAGTGGGCAGCCCTCCAGCAGGAGGGCTTTATCTAAGGAAGCTGTGGGAGAAAAGAATCCCTTTGTCCCACCTGGCTGCAGGCACTGCTTGCTGGTGAGTGCTTCACTTGCACATGTGTCTTTCCTGTTTAGCTATCCTTTGTACTAGAACCAAGTTTCCTAAGCCTTCGTGTGTAAACTGGAGCAAGAACTTTGTTGGAACTGGGCTACTGGCACAAGGGCTGGCTGCATTCTGATGCCCATGCACAGAGAGCTGGCTTAAGGTTAAATTTATAATAGACTGATATGCTCGGGTAAAGATATGAAACTGAGAGATATAATATTCAGAGAAATATAAACAATTAAAATTACTGGCATGGAGATTGGTTGCTGAAGCTGCTATTGATAAGTAGATATTACCATGATTAAGGACAGTCCAATTGCTTTACACTCTAACAATGGAAAGGATGCCTGAGGAAAGACTGAATGGTAGGAATGAAAACTCTTTAGAAAGGTAGGAAGCTGCCCTTCAAGGTCACAATTTATTTCATCCTGAGTTAAGAATATGGCTGTGTCCTGCACAGCTGGTATTGGTTTTGGAAACATAAAAAGTGTATGGAGCGGGTCACGAAGTAGGTCATGGTTCCAGGAGCTGCTGCTAAGACATGGCATGAGTCAGGGTGTGATGACCCTGATAAAGAGACTGAAGAAGCCATTAGAAAATGCAGTGTAGTTTGCATGGAGACCCAAAGATATTTTGGATATACTAGGACTGTGCAAGGGCTACCAAGGAGCACTGTTGGCTTGGGAAGGAAGTTCTCCCTGGCTATTTAGCCCAGCTATAGGTACATAATTGGAAAATCCAGAGACAGTCACTGTTTATATCAGAGTTGAATTTCAGATGTTTGATGTTTGCTTGATTGTTATTGAGTTTGCATTAGTCCTGTCTTTCCTTGTTATGCCTTAAGGTATTTGAAAATATTTACTCTGTGCTTTTATATGTTGAAAGTATATAACTTGTTTTGATTTTATAGAACTCACAGTTAAGAGACAACCTTAAATAACAGATGAGACTTAGGACTTTGGAACTATCTTAAGTTGATGAAGACTATGGGGACCTTTGAAGCTGGACTGGGTACAATTTACAATGTAGGTTGTTATGAAGATATTGGGGCCAAGGGTGGATGTGGCAGTTTAAATGAATGTCCTCCAGTAGGATCCCCAGCTGCCTGGCTAGAAGAGGTGTCACTGTGGGCAGATTCTAGGGTCTGGCTCTAAACTGTTACTGATGATGGATTTGAATTCCAGCCTAAAGACATGCAGAGTTCTTGAGCTCTACCTGGGGTTGCTGGAGTATGCTTGCTTATGGTGGTATTTATCTCTGCATGGATCTGTGCAAAATAGGCCAGCTTCTTCCTCCACTATGGAATTCCCCTGGATGTGTAAACAGCAATAAATCCTGTTCCTCCCATAAAGTGTGCTGTGTTGGAAGTTCATCCCACTGTGACAGTGACTTACACTAGGGGTGTGAAGATGGGAAGCGAAAAGGAAAGTATAGTAAACTTGCTAATTATGTCCGTTACAGTTCTTTAACTGCTATAATTATATTCTGAGTAACTAACATGCATATGCATCCCAGTTGTTGTAAATAGGCAAACATTAGGCTTGGAGGTGATTGAAGGCTGGACCCAACGTCCTGTTTCCCTGGTAACACTGGAAAGGAAAATATCACAATTAGCCCTCCATAAATTAAAAATCCCATATGAAAGAAAGTATCATGGTAACATTAGGATATTCGTTTTTGGTTAAGACCACTTCTTCTTTGCCAGAGAATAAAGTCCATGTTTCCCTCTGGATCTAAATGGAGACTATTATCCCCTCCCTTAAGAGTTAATCCAATTGGGCTTGTTAATCACTCACCTAGTCAAGACACCACCCCTTACCTAAAAACATGATAAGAATATTAGAGGAATAGTTACTTTTTTTTTTTCTTTCTTTTTTACAAGCTTGCCTGGAACTCACTACGTAGTCTTCTGCTGGTCTTGAACTCACAGCACTCCCCTAACTCCAGAGTGCTGGGATTAAAGGTGTGTGACAGCACACCCAGCAAAAGTTACCTCCCTAATAAAAGAATGTACTGTTATCTCAGAAGCCTTTCCTTTGCTGAAGTTGCTCACGGATCTTCCATGCTGACTCGTCCTACTGTTCTGACATTGAACTAAGAAAGTTTAACTTTTCTTTTTCTTTTCTTTGAAGCTGGTCAAAACCCTAAGCATGCTTTCCATGATATTTTAGGGCTTTTCCACCTTTTTCTCAATAAATCTCCTTTGTCTTACTCTACATCATCTGCCTGCTTAATTTTGCATGGCCCTGTGACAAAAAAAGCTCAAGAGTATGAAAACATTCACCACCAGTATTTGTGTAATGTGTGTATTTGTATAGATAGATAAAGATATTTCTAAATAATTAGGGCTGAAAATTGGAAAACAAAATATAAGTAATAATTACTTCAAGTTTTCTAAGCTGAGTATCTAGACCTTCAGTTATCCAAAACAAGAATAGGAATGAGATGGTGCTTCCGAGTCATTTGTTCCATTCTAGGTTTTGGTGTCTTTATTAAGCATTGAAAATGCATGAATGAATAGTTGATAATGAAAGGTTTAAGTAGAAGAGAAAGAAATAGAAAAGGATATGCTGCATTCAAGCCACAGACTCAGGAAACACAGAATTCCTGGTTCTTTCTGATGTTCTTTCTTTATGAGTTTGGTGGGGGGGGGGCGGCAGGTGGTTGTCCCTAGAGGCAAGATCCAGGGGGATCCTCACCCTGAATAACAGCTGGATTGTTATATAACTTTGGTGACATTTACATGCACAGGCTAAATATGGTATACTTTTTTTTAAGGATTTTTTTTTTAATTTGAGAGAGACAGAAAGAGAGAGCTAGAGAGGTAGAGATATAGAGAGAGAATGGGCATGCCAGTGGCCTCTCAGCCACTGTGAACAAACTCCAGACCCATGCGCCACCTTGTGGACAAGGGCAGCATTGCGCCCTTGCGTCACTGCATCTTGCTAAATGTGGGACCTGGTGATTGGAACCAGTGTTCTTAGGCTTGGTAGGCAGGCTCCTTAACCGCCAAGCCATCTCTCCAGCCCTAAACATGGTATATTTTTAAGCACATGTATACCCCATCAGGGATGAAGCTGAGAAAGACAATAAATAGTAGTTTTCCTCTGATCAGACACTTCACCGACCAGCATTCCACTCTTAGCCCAGCTCCTATAGGCTCATGTCAACTGTATAATGTAAAATACATTCATTCTACCCTCAAAGATCTCCATAATCTCCATAATCTTTACTAGAACCAAAACTGTTCAAAACTCCAAGGTCCAGAGTTTCTTCTGAGACTCAAGGTAATCATCTCTTAACTGTGAACCCCTATACCAATTAAAATTAAAATAAAAAACTACATAGTTCCAATATCACTGGAAAAAAATAAATATTCTCATTCCATAATGGAGGAATGTAGACATAGCAATGAGATATCAGAATAAAACAAGATCAAAACCCAGTAGGACAAACACAAATCCTGCTGTTTCATGTTTGACTCGGGCTCCTGATACAATTTTCTCAGCTCCAAAGAAGGGCTTGGGTAGCTCGACCCGAACATCTCTGCTCAATGCAACACATACAACCTTTCTCGATGGCTCCACTTGGTGCAAAAAAGATTTTTTTATGCTGACTGTCCATGGTTCTAGCATTTTGAACATCCTTGGGGCCGCACTACAACTTGGGATTTACCTGCACAGTTTCGTGCAATGGCCTCTCAGTTCTCCTTGTAGGGACTCTGATTCTGCCCACATTACCTGGCCTCAGTTACTCTTTGGGACTATGGATCAAGCATCCACGACCCCTCAATCTTGCCGTTTTCATGCCTACAAAACCAGTGGGTGCTGCTGCTAATTTTGACAGCTTGGGATGAAATCTGAACCCCTAAGACCATCCCATAGTGGCCTTTTTGTGCCTTCTAGGTTGACTCTGAGAAAGCTCTTTCCTTGAAAGTTGTCTTGGAGCATGGAATCCCTTCAGTGGCATTTAGCATTTTCAGTTTAGACTCTCCCAAATGAATTTGCATTTTCACAAAATGAATCCTTCATTCCTTGGGATCTTGCCTTCAGAGCACCTTTCCTATTGTCCTAGCACAGAGCACCAGGTTTCTCCTTAATGGTACTAATCTCTTTAATAATTATGGATACTTTAAGACTTGCCTTAAATTCACACTCTTTTCTTTGAGAAAAAAAAAAAGCACATCAATAAGAAATCACTTTCAAGTAAGCATACAAACACTTCTCATTGCCAACCTTCATCTACAGCCTATCGATTTTGACATGTTTAAGCACAAATATCTCAATACCACTAAAAATATTTACATTTTCTGGGGCTGGACAGATGGCTTAGTGGTTAAGGTGCTTGCCTGCAAAGCCTAAGAACCCAGGTTCTTAGAACTCCCCAGAACTCATGTAAGCCAGATGCACATGGTGGCACATGCATCTGGAGTTTGTTAGCAGTTGCTAGAAGCCCCGGTATGCCCATTCTCTCTTTCTATTAATCTCTCTCTCAAATAAATAAAACATTAAAATAAAAAAAAAACTCTTCATTTTCTCTCTCATCAGTTAGATACAACAAACTTCAAAACATTTTCCATTGCTATTAAAATGTTTATTTTATCTATAACTATTCTAGTTTATCATTAACTCTTTCAAATATTATTCTGATCTCTTTGCATTAATAAAATTATATACTTCACCAGTGAATTAAAAGTCAAAAAATACAGAGATCTTTCATGTAGCCTTAGCTCAACTGGCTTCATGACAACTGACTCTTTATAAGTCTACTTCCATAAGATGAATGACTCTATGGTTTTTATTAAGTGAATTTCTTATTTACTTATTATTTGATTATTTGTGTGTACACATAGATGCCACAGGAAGCATGTGGAGCTCAGGGGACAATTTTCAAGTTGGCTCTCATCATTCCACGTCATTGAGGCAGGGTTTCACTAGATTGTACCCTGATGTTGTTTTTGCTGAGATTGCCAGCCCCTCCCATTTTAGCATGCTCAGATTACTGATGCTGCCAAGACTTCCGGCTTTCTACAGGGGGACTTGAGATCCAATTCAGGTACTCAGGTACTTCCTATCTATCGGCTTCTCTCTCTCTCTCTCTCATAAATAAATAAGTAAAAAAAAATTAAATTAAAAAAATTATTCCCAACACTTAACTTACAAAAAATAAAATAAAATCCAAATAGATCATAGGTTCAAACTTAAAGATACCTAAAATAAATTATGGCCTCTGAGTTTTACAAAAGATTTCAGCAGCTTAAAGGAAAATATATCTTAACTGCATACAAATTTTATATTTTCTGAAAATACATGTCATGGAAAACTTGTTTCCTGGGGCAATAAAAACACACATCTTCATCCCAGCTAGAGCACCAATGACAGAACAAATATCCCAGTTTTGGCGAACAAATAAGTTTATTGGTGTTACTTACAGAGCAGGAGGAGGGGTTGCTTACAAGAGCAAAGAAGGCCCCAAAGCAGCGTTACCATGGCGATCTCCCCATTGCCATTTTGGCTCAGAGTTAGCTGCATCACCAAAAAGCACATCTCCACATAGGTGACAACTCACAGAAGCTGAATCTCTGCAGCACACTGCACAACCTGCAAGCAGCTAGTTTAGTCTGAGTCTAGTGCACCATAGATGATTTTCATGGGTCCCATCTCCAGGTAGTTGTTTTCCCTTATATAGCCTTAGGGCAGGGTCTGGAGAGCTTTTCCCAGAATTGTTCACTTTCTGAGTCCAGAACTTCCTCTCCCCCTTCCCAGAAAGGAATATTTCAGTTTCTAATGAACATAACCTTGGGTAGTGGTTGTTTGACCTTTAAGTTTCAGGTCTCTCATATTTGACTTCCTGAATCAGAGCCTCCTTTTTTTCTTCAGGAGAGTATTTTAATTCCGAGGAATTTGCTACACAAAAATATCATAAAAAACATCAAAAAAAAAAATGGCAAACAACAGCCTAAGGACCCATGTTCGACTCTTCAGATCCACATAAGCCAGACGCACACAGGTGAGGCAAGCACAAAGTCACACATGCCCACTAGTTGGCACAAGCATCTGGAGTTCAATTGCAATGTTTGAGGCCCTGGTATACCAATTCTGTCTTTCTCTCTCTCACTCTCTCTAAAAAAAAAAAAAAAAATTAGAGGGCTGCAGAGATGGCTTAGTGGTTAAGGTACCTGCCTCCTAAGCCTAAGAACGCTGGTTCCAATATCCAGTAGTTCCAATCTCCAGGTCCCACATTTAGCCAGATGCAAAGTGACACAAGGGCACAATGCTGCACTTGATCACAAGGGGGCTCACGCATCTGGATTTCGTTCACAGCAGCTGAGAGGCTGCTGGCGTGCCCATCTCTATTTGTCTTCCTCTTCCTCTCTCTCTCTCTCTGTGTCTCTCTCCAAAAAGAAAATTAGAAAAGTAATGTTCATCTATAGACCTACTGTGTACTAAAATTTAATATACAGTAAAGGAGATATTAATTTAAATGAAAATTCAGTTATATATTGAATAGTCAGCAATGAACCAGTTTGTTCTGTGGTAGAAATTTAATCCAGGGCCTCTTACATGTTAGATAAGTCCCCTACCACTGTGCTACATCTTCAACCTGTGTTTTGTTTCTGACAGAGGGTCTCACTATGTAGCCAGTCTGACCTTGAACTGAATATCCTCCTTCCTCAGCCTTCCAAATGCTGGGATTACAGGCATGCACCACCATGCCTAGCAGACCACATGGCTTTCGGCCAGGGTGTAGGGAGTATTAGAGATGCCTTCTTTTAAAAATTTTAATTGTATTTATTTATTTTATTGACAACTTCCATAATTAACGACAATAAACCATGCAGCCTTCTTTTTTTGAACAACAAAAAAATTGACAAACAGAAAAACATTCACTTTTACCTCTAGCATACACCATATTTGTCTATATGTCAGAATTTTATACATCAGTTAATAGAAAGTAAAATGTGTTTTAAAAATTTGAAAAATCTCAAACAAAATTTCAAAATCCTTATTAAAATTGTAAATGCTCAGCTTTTTATTACACAAATTCAGTGAGTAATTTATCTTATTGACTTGGTAATGTGCTAAAATGGGACATATAGAAGGATACTCTCACTGACACTGTATCAGCAGAAGATTGTCAAAAATGCAATCATCTATGGTAAATCTGTGACCCAAAAGTTAATTAAGGAATTGATTTCATATTTCTAAACTGACATTAAATGCAATGATTCATTGCACAACAACAAATAGTAAAACACTTCCTGGTACACACACATAGTGAAATATCATGTGATTGTCATAAATATGTGCTATTTTATTAACCAGTTAAAAACAAATTTAAAACTTTAAAACTGTCAAACATACTGAGCTTATTGTATATTTTACCATGGGAAAAAAATCTAAGAAATTTTAAATAAATAAAACTCCAAACAGAGAAAATAAATATGTCCATTATGTTACTGTAACTATTTATATATTTGACATGTTAATATATCATAGTTGTTGCAGTTAGGTTCACATTGCTGGTAGAAATCACCCAACCAAGAAAAAAGAGGTTTATTTTTGGCTTACAGGCTCAAGGGGGCAGCTCCATGATGACAGAGGAAAACGATGGCATGAGCAGAGGATGGACACCACCTCCTGTCCAACATCAAGTGGACAACAAGAACAGGAGAGTGTGCCAAACACTGGCAGGGGGACACTGGCTATAATACCCATAAGCCCATCCCAAACAATACACTGTCTCTAAGAGGCATTAATTCCCAAATCTCTATCAGCTAGGAACCTAGCATTCAGAATACTTAAGTTTATGGGGGATACCTGAATCACACACCACATTCTCCCCCTGGCACTCATAAACTGATATCCATACATGATATAAAATACAAAGCATTCATCCAACTTTAAACGTCCCCATAGTTTTTATCAATCCTAATGATGTTCAAACATCCCCATAATCCAAGGTCTTTTAACTGAGCCATAATATAAAAAAAAAAAAATCCCCCCAAACCCATAATGACACAGAATAAACATTCACACTGCAAAAGATGGCATTGGGCATAGCAAAGAAATATTAACCAATGCAAGATTAAAAACAACCAGGGCAAGCATCAAACTCTGTAACTCCAAGTCCATCAACTTTAGTTAGTGAAAAATCTCCAAGTCTGATAATTCTAACCAGCAAGTCTCTGGAGTTACAATTCTGCCCCTCTAGCTAGGCTACTCACAGTCCTGGAAAACTTCATCTGGGGTTGTCAGCTCTCCTTGGAAGCCATCTTGTGGTCCCACCATCTCCACTGGGTCTCCACTACAACCCATGGTTCATCTTCTCAGCCCCATCGGGTTTCCATGCAGGCATCCAGCAAACCTGCTTCACACTGCCAATGGCCATTTCCAAAACACAAGACTGTGTTGCATATTCAATGACCCTCTCTTTCCTGCATTTCTTATACTCCATAATACCAGGTAGGGTGCCAATTTGTTAATCCAAGGGGGAATAAAGCAGACTTTGAAGAATAGGACACTCCTTGAACATTTAAGCCCCTTCAAAAGAGTCTACATTCTTCTTGTTGCCCTGATGCAAGTCAGCTGGCCCAATCTCAATAATTGTAATCTCTCAATTGGGGCTGAACAGGCAGCAGTTCCACCCAAAGGATTTCTTTCTGAGCCATATCCCTCTGCTCACATCAGTCAATTTCTACACAATACAATCCTGCACGACTTCTCAGGACATGGGCATAATCTCTCACACAAACTGCTTCTAACCCAGTCCAGACAAAGCTCTTTCTCACCCTCACAAGCCAAACCTCATAGTCCATAGTTATTACTGCATTCAGGTCTTTCAACTCTGATCAGAATAGTCCATCAAGCTGTACTTATAGCACTGCAAGGCTTTTCTTAAGCCAAGATTTCAAATCTTCCCACAATCCTCTTGATAATCAGGTCCAAAAGGCCAATAGCATCAAATTACCCCACTCTCAGCACCAATATTAGTGTTGTAGTCAAGTTCACGTTGCTGGTAGAAATCACCCAACCAAGAGCAATTTGTGGAAAAAAGGTTTATTTTGGCATATATGCTCGAGGGGGAAGCTCCATGATGACAGGGGAAAATGATGGCATGAGCAGAAGGTAGATACCACTTCCTGGCCAACATCAAGTGGACAACAGGAACAGGAGAGTGTGCCAAACACTACTAGCAAGGGGACACTGGCCATAATACCCATAAGCCTGCCCCCGACAATACACTGCTTCCAAGAGACACTAATTCCCACATCTCCATCAGCTGGGAACTTAGCATTCAGAACAGCTAAGTTTATGGGGGACACCTGAATCAAATCACCACAATAATACTATGTATCTATACATTATAGATACTTAATGGTAAACAGTAGCATATGTACTTATGTAAACATATATATATTATATATACATTATAGATATATAATATGTCTGAAGCACAATAAAGCAACCAATTTTAGTGGGTGCCTATGAAAGAAGCACTTATAATAATCTACTATCTATATAATAAAGAATTAAACTTATTTTAATGGCAAATTTAATGTTTTATTTATACAAATATAATTGGAAGATAGTTTCTTTTCTTTAGTGTTCCTGAATGTAATAGATAGCTTCATGTTGCTGGGATGAACTTCCAAACCAGGCACAGTTTATGGGAGGAACAGGATTTATTGAAGCTTACAGATCCAGGGGACGTTCCATAATGGCAGAAGAAGCTGCCCCCCTTTCACAGGTCCTCGCAGAGAAACAGACCACCACCAGCACCACAAGCAAGCACACAGTATGAACCCCAGGCAGAGTGCAAGCACTCTGCATACCTTTAGGCTAGAATTCAGATCTGCCCCTAGTAACACCTTAGGGCTGGACCCCAGGATCCACCCCCCAGAGTCACCTGCTCTAGCTAATCGACTAGAGGGCTAAGTTACAAGCTTAAATAAACTCCTTATCATATTGAGGGACATCTACTCACACTAATACATTGTACTATCCCCTTTGTGTGTGAGAGCAATATGAACCACCTTGTGAGAATATATATTTTCTCTTAGATAATAAAAGATCACATCCAGAAAAAATGGAGCTATGACATATTTTCTGGCAAGGAATCTGTCAACTTGTTTAAGGAAAGGTAAATGGAGGATAGGGGAGGGAGAAAAGTAAAGAAAAGGGAGAAAAGAAAGGGAGAAAAGGGAGGGAGGAAGGAGCTGAACAAAGGAAGGAAGGTGTTACCTAGTATTCAAGGTCAGTCTAAAGCACAGACAAGGAAGTTTATTTTGGGAAATGACCTTTGGTTCCTCAGGCCCATGCCAGGCATAGCAGCAAGCTACCAAGTTTAAGAGCCATTGCTTATGAAGAATGGAAGACCATTCTCCTTCAGGCTAAGTGCTGTGGACAAGTCTGTGGGACTTACTGCTGCCCTTTCTCCTGTCCTTTGCATTGAGAATACTTTTCAGTGTTTAAGTGAATGCAAAGTGTAGCTTTTGACATTTCTGTTCTATAATGCATCAATAATTAAAATAATATAAGCTTTAGCTTCCAAAAATACTTGCAGTCATGTTCACGGCAATCCTAACAAAGATACTTCAAATAAAAATTAAACATAAGTATTTGCAGAATTCTAAGAGCCTGATTTCCCTTGACCCTGAGCAGCAGTAGAGCAGGGCTGGCAGACAGGGTCTTTGTCAGAACTAAATTAAGTATTTTGGTGAGCACTTTATGACTTTAGTTTTCGACCAAAGCAGAGAATGAGGTACACCTTAGGGGAGTTTATTTGAGAGGTGCTTTTGAGAAGCAAGACATTGAAGGGTGCTGATGGAGATTAGGAGTCAGGTAGTTTTCTTTTGTAGGTAGGTATCTAGAGACACAGTTCCAAAAGAACCATTATGTCAACCTGCCCTGGCAAGACTACAGGGCAGTTCCAGTCTGAATCTCAACCTGACTCATCAAGATGTCCATCAGGAGCAGCCTATTTTACTTCCTGATTCTTCCTCCTTCTTGGAACCTTTTAGTGAGTCATTTTCTTGCAGACAGGAATTCACATTCCTTTTTTCTCACTAATCAGCCTCTCAGGAGCCCCACATACATTCACAATAACCAACCCAATACACCCCATTTTATGCTAATTTCCATCTCAAAGGGTATAAGACGCATCAATCCAAGTCACCATGTGGTTACCCTCTCAGGATCCTTCTCAACTCTGGAACTTTCTGCATTACCTTCTTTTCTAAAATAAAACGTACTTAACTTATTCTCTGCTATATCTGTAAGCATCATTCTGACTCATCATTGTCTGAAAGTCATAAGACAGGAACTTCAGGGAAACTGGTAATAGTGACATGGAGGAGGGGAGAAAGCCATGAAGAGTGCCTCCGGAGCTTACTACTGAGGGCACATGGGTGTCCCTTCCAACTGAGACCCACGCAGGAATTGGGTAGAACAGACCTCTGCAATTTTTTTTTTTCTCTGATGGATGGGAGACTTAGATTCTGTCAGACAACATTAGTCCCTCACTTGTTAAGTTGTTTAAAGGACTTTAAATCTGGATACACTCAGCTGCAATGGGGCTGAGCCGTGTGCTACCTAGAGATTCAGGAAATGGCAAGAGACACAGCAAGTGCTTGAGGTGGGAAGTTATCCATGTGTACAGAAATATTCCACAACAGTTTAAGCTCACAGGAGGGCTGAAAGGATGTGGCGAGTGACTAAAAAAAAATGACTGCTCCAGTATAAGAAATAAAGTCAAAGACTGAAGAAGAAACAGGAACTCATAAATGCATTTACATCATAACATATGCTATAAACCTGAAAGTCTTAAGAGATTTCTAAACTTTCTCATATTGTAAGTGGTCCCAGTTATCTGGCCAGATTTTAGTGAACAGAGCCTGGTGGGTTTGTTGAACTAAGAGAAGAACCTCTTGTAGTTGGGGACATATTTGCAAATTCAGACATTCATTATGAGAATGATGGGAGTCTTCAGTGAAAATGCTCAAACTGAATTTGATTTGGAAGTTCTACTGAATCAAAAGAACCCATCAACATTGTCCCTTCACCAAGTAGCTACTCATACACATGATGCTCCCTGAGCTTAGGGTATATGATAACGGTGCATAGTTAAAAGCTCCTGTTCATCTTCCACAGTGGCATTCTCACTAGATTACAATAAATAGGAGCTACATGTCATACCTCCTGTTTCCTCTCTCACCTCCTGTGAACATGAGGTTTCGACAGACTCCACTGATACTCATGTCCTTTCTCCTCAGAGGCTTTGCTGACCCAGGTAGGCGCAGTCACCTAACTTCTCAAAGTGTTACTGTGAGGTGGAGGAACAGAAATAGCCCACCTCATTTCAGCTCTGCACCTCCACCATCATCCCCGCTTTTCCAGAACTCCTTACTATTCTGGATTCCTAACACTTTGGGAATCACTTAGAAGGAAACAACAACCATTTCTATCACACCACCCCTTTCATTCTTGATATATGTGCTTATTGTTAACCACTTTAAATAGCCAAATGAAGTATACAGAGTGAAGGTCAGGAGAGTCCTGAGCACAGGAACTTCTGTTTGGGCACTGGTTTCTGGCTGGCACAGGTAAGCATTCATTAACTCAGAAATCAAATTTCAATGTTCAAGAACTTTTCCAGAGCTAAATCTCCAACCTCGAAAGTTACCCCTTCTCATGATTGGAGCTCAAAGTCTTTTTCATAGCCAACTTAAATATTTTTCTATTCCCATTGGTTGCCTAAGCTAATTACCACTTGCTCATCTATTTTTAATATTTGAACTTGCATTGCTGTTTCTACTCTCCTAGTCTATTGTTCCTATGAAAACTCCTAGGCCAGGTGTGGTGGCACACACCTTTAATCCCAGCACTCGGGAGGCAGAGGTAGGAGGATCACTGTGAGTTCAAGGCCACCCTGAGAGTACATAGTGAATTCCAGGTCAGCCTTAGCTAGAGTGAAACCCTACCTCGAAAAACCAAAAAAAAAAAAAAAAAAAAGAAAGAAAGAAAGAAAGAGAGAGAGAGAGAGAAAGAAAATTCCTTTCCTGTCATCTTACTGTGGTTTTAAAAGTGAGTTGATACAAGTACAGGTGTTCTGTCACATTGAACATTATGCAAACATATTGCATGTTCAACATGAGCTGGAAGTCTTTAATAAATAAGTATAGCCTGGATTGTTTTCTCCAGAACATCATAACAGGAAGATAAATTTTCCTATGTTTCAGGTAATACAGCCTTCTAAAATCTCAGCCTACCAAAGCAGTAGCCATATCAGGTGAATATTATTTTTCAATTCGGGTTGCTTGAAACCATCCCAGACCACCTCCATGAATAGAAAGCTGAAAGATAGTTTTTCTATTTTCAAGGTTAGTCAAGGTAGAATATATGATTCATTGAAAGATGTTCCAAAATGAGCTTTCAACTAAAATTTCAGTTAAAAGAAGTATCATTCATCATCAAGACAGGGAGTCTTGGGTGGAGTTCCAGACATCTGTGAGGAAGCAAGTATGCGGGATCTCATCTTCTGGCAGAAAGAAGATGCTATAAAAGAGAACTGACAAGCAGCTGTGACAGCTTACACAGACACGTACTAGAAAGTGAGGACACAGGACAGAAGCCAATACAAGGAAAGAGTGAGGAATCTGATAGTGGCATTCCTTGGCGAGATGTTTACCTATAAATACACAAATGCACATAATGATGCTAGAAAACTGCAAGGGCTGCACGAGTCACTTACATCACACCCTCCTGCTGCGCACTGCACTGGTATCACATCCAAGCAAGTCCTCTCTGTCAGCAATCTGCTGTTGTGGCTCTATAGCAATCTCCTAAGAGAAAAACAAACAGAGAAATCATTGCATACACAGCATTCTCCTGTTGTTTTCTGAATGCCTCACATATCAGCATTCTCTAAGACAGTCTAAACTCATATGCAGGTTTGGTAAATATCTGTTTGCACAATTTAAATACATATTCTACTTTTACAAAGGATCCATAGTCACATTACAGATAAATAACAAGAAAATAATGGGTTATAAAATGTTGTTACTGACATTACACTTTTTTTTTTTTTTTTTTTCCTTCCACAAAAGCTTAGATTTTGGTCAAGTAGAAGCAAGAAAAAATACTAAATGTGGTAAGCAGCCATTTCCCTGGAGAAACAAACTCAGGGTCCTGGCCAATAATTGTATGCTGACCAGCTTTATGACAGAAGGGGCGGGAAGAGAAAACAAGAAGGGACTTTGATAGTGTGAGTGCCATTTATCTCTGTCAAAGGGATGCAGCCACTACATATTCCATGGGGACAGTCTCTCATTCGAAGACCTTTGTGAAGTCAGTTAACTTGGAGGTGGGGGGAGGAGGCACCAAGGCCACAACCAAGCATAGTGACATACAATTATGTGATCATTTTTTTTAGGTAAGGTCTCAATCTAGCCCAAGCTGATCTGGAATTCACTCTGTATTCTCAGGCTGGCCCCAAACTCAAAGCCATCCTCCTATCTCTGCCTCCAGAGTGCTGGGATCAAAGGTGTGAGGCACCATACCCAGCTTGCTTTTTAATTCACTGGTGAAGTATATAATTTTATTAATACAAAGAGACCAAAATAATATGCAATTTTTTTTTAAATAACATAGACACAGTGAGCAAAATGCATAGCCATTGTAGTACACAACCCTGTCACATGTCATGAGGAGAAATACAAAGTGTTACCTTCTCACATCACATGTTTTAGTGTAGTTTTTGATTTGAATTTCCCTGATGGCTAAGGATGTTGAACCTTTTTCATAGATTTATTGGCTATTTATACTTCATCTTTTGAGATGTGTTGGTGGGAACCACATCTTTATTATCCATTCATCTGTGGAGGGACATCTAGGCTGTTTCCATTTCCTATCTATTGTGAATAGAGCAGCAATAAACATGGTTGTGCAGGTATCTCTAAGGTAGTGAGAAGAGTCCTTTGGATATATGCCTAGGAGTGCTATAGCTGGATCATATGGTAAATCTATTTTTAGCTGTCTCAAGAACCTCCACACTGATTTCCACAATGGCTGGACCAGATTACATTCCCACATGTTTTAGATATTTCCTTATCTTCTCCCAATACTTGGGCCATTTAAAATTACCTGTCTAGAAGAATGAACCAAGGCAAAAACTGTAAGGTCTGTATTTATGATGTTTTGATGTTAGTGTCTAAAATATTTGGGCAAAAGTGAACTATGAGACCCTCCAATGAACCCCTAGATTCCAGAAATAGCCATCTTTCTGTAATTGTTTATCAAGAAGAAAATTTCCTCTAGTTGTTATTGTTAATCACCCCTTGAGTTGGATTATTATTTTTTTTTTTTTTTTTTTTTTTTTGGTTTTTGGTTTTTTCATTTTTCTGTTTTTCAAGGTAGGGTCTCACTCTAGCCCAGGCTGACCTGGACTTCGCTATGTAATCTCAGGGTGGCCTCGAACTCATGGTGATCCTCCTACCTTTGCCTCCTGAATGCTGGGATTAAAGGTGTGTACTACCAAGCCCAGTTTGAGTTGGATTATTGCCAAAAAAAGTTCATAATAGTCAGAAGGACTCATCTTATTTGTTGGTACCATGACTACTTTTCCTTGTGATAGAAATCTTACTTAGAAAAAAAAAATCCTACCTTGGAGATGAAAATGGCCAAATTCAAAAATGACTTTTTAGAAAAGGGAATAAAAAAATTCTAGCACATTACAAAGTATAATGACAAGAGAGATCTATTTTTGCCTCTATCCATTATTCCACTTATGATTACACTTTAATATGTTACTTGTTTAGTATTGATCAAATAATATTGCAGAACCAACATATAGCCTCCATACTTATTCCTCAAGCATTTCATAGCTGTCACCAATGAGTAAAGAGAAAGGGTGGCTAAGGTATGCACTCCTGGAGACTACCAGGAAAACAAGTCCCATTAACAAAGGTTCACTGACAAAATCTATGCTGAACTTCTTCTCTTACCTGTTTTACTTATATACCAGAACTTCTAGTCCAATTGTATTGAATAATTATATTCAAATCTTAGTAGTCTCATTGTCATCTTCTACAACTGGAAATCATATTAAACTGTAGTCTTCAAGTGAGAGTCTGATTTCTCTCAGCCAATTGTTAACATGAACCACACTGCTAGGATCTATGCCTTGTATCTTGGGATATGGCAGATCCACTAGCACTAGAGGTACATATGTTAAAAACTGTTGCTCATAGATAGCCGGGCATTGTGGCACACTCCTTTAATCCCAGCACTCTGGAGGCAGAAGTAGGTGAATCGACATGAGTTCGAGGCCACACTGAGACTACATAGTGAATTCCTGGTCAGTCTGAGCTAGAGTGAGACCCTACCTTGAAAAAAAAAAAGTTCATAGGGAGTCAAGGCAAATGAGTCAGAACTCAGCATTCTGGATCATGACTTTTGCATGGAAAAGAAATCATGCTACAGAGACTTCCGGAACCATAAGTGTCTGACCATGAGCCTTTAAACATGATGAGAGGGTTAGATCATGAACTGAACTTTTCAGACAACAAAGTTATAACATTGGGTACATACAGCATCAGTCCATCACATAGTCAAAATGGTAGGTTCACAATCAAATAGGTCTAGTGAGGACTGTGAGCAGGACCTGATATATCAGGTTACATACGACATGCAACCAAATTTTGCCACCCTTATGCCTTTTCCTCATTACATACCTCTGACTGGTGGGTTGCAGGTTAAACAGGATCTTGAAGATGAGCTGATAGAGGAGGAAAACATGCAGGCCAGCTTTATAGATTGGCTAACTCAGTGTTTTAGTACAAGATGACACTGCTGAAGGACTCTAATTCCTCTCAGTAGGGGCCTGAAACACATAGGTGAGAGGAAGGTTTTCAATGGCCAAGCTTTCAGCAGTACAGTTGGTCAGTGCCTGGGTATTGTGGAGCCAGGCCTAGTGGTATAGGCCTATAATCCCAGTGGCATGAAGATTGTAGGTTTAAGACATGTTTAGGATACAAAAGTAAGTTCAAGACAATTATGGGTAACTTAGATCTTGTGTTAAAATTAAAAACAATTTTTAAAGGACTAAGAAAATGGTATAGTAGTAGTATGCTTACCTATTACGTGTAAGGCTCTAGTCTCATCTCAAGTTTAAAAATATATGAACTGGTTTAGATTATAGTGATTCCTCAGTGGGCCCAGAAATGCAGCAACCATGTTGCCAGGTGTGCAAGTGAAATATGGATCTTGTAGCAAAGACTTCCTGCCATTAATACTTGGGACACTGTCCATGGGGAAAGTCCAATCTGCTAAATTTTGACAGACACGAATCCTAAAATTCAGTATAATCCATACATCATGGCAAGTGACCAAATAGAGTCAATGGATTATTCTAGATCCCTTCTCTGTGGGGTGAAAAAATCAACCCTTCCAGAGATTATATGTGTTCCAGGTGCAGATTTCCCTTTCCTTTTGTTCTGACATGAAAGACACCATATGGAAAGCCTCACTGAATAATTTACTTATCTAACAGGATCCTGGAGCACATGAGCACACATAGGAGAGCTGCGGGTCTCTCTGAGAGCTAAGAAGCCTTATCTCAGCTCTTAGGTGGGCTTCACTCAGAAACTAAGGTGCAGACCAGTGCTCTGCTGAGCCTCTTGCTCCATATTGTCCCAGAAAAATTTGAGAATGAATCTCACATACAATGAGGGATGAATTTTAAAGGAGAAACTTGATTACACAGTGTCCTAGTCAGCTCCATCCTACTGGTATGACCCTCCAGACCAGACATAGTTTATAGGAGGAATGGGATTTCCTTGCCTTGTGGATCCAGTGGAAGTTCCATAATGGCAAAAAAGGAAAAACCCACTTCCAAAAGCAAGAGCAAAAGCAGACAGGTATCCAAACAGCAGGGAACCCAGGCAGAACTCTGACTGTTCTCTGCATACCTTGGGCTGGAATTCCAGATCTGCCACCAAACACACCTTAGGGCTGGACCCCAGGATCCAATCCACCCGCAGTGCCACCTCTTACAGCCAGGCCCCTAGAAATCCAGTAACAACTTTAATAAAACATTTGAGTCCGGTGGGAGCCATAAATTCAAACTACCACACACAGAGAAAACAAAGCAAGTTTAGTCCTGGCCAAATCAACAATCTTCACAAGGTGCCTATGTTCTTCTTTGTCGCAGTGACTGGGCAGGGAAGGTGCAGTGTCTACCTGCAAGTTCTGCAACAGAGAACAAAGCAGAATCCAGGACAAAAATCATGGGGAGGGGGTGCCTTATGGGAGCTGGACAGAGCCTGCTGAGACCGGCTTTGTTGTCTTTGCCAGAGCCCTAGCCTCGCTCGTCTCTGATCAGCTTGGGATGTCATACCTAGTTTCAGCGTTTCTTGCTCTTTCCGAGTGTCCACAACTTTACAGTGTTGACACTAACACTCAGTTTAACTATTACCTTTACTTTGAGACATTCTCCTTAACATTCAGGGAGGTGATTTTATAGTATTGCATTGCTCATTGCTACCATGTATATATCTGGAAAACAAGAAGTAGAAGGCTAAATGGGAAAGTGAGCTCCACATTCTTTTAAAGGAGCCGCTTGAGACTTTGTGCTTTCTAGGAAAAGGGACTTCACAAAACCTCAAACTCCATGCAGTCTGGATCGATTACTTTTAATTCTGTGATAGAACACCCAGTAAATGCAACTAAGCAATTTAAGAACATAAGGGTTTATTTTGGGTTCACACTTTGAGGACATAGTCCATCACAGTGTAGAAGGCCTGGTGGCAAGAGCATGAGATGTCTGTTCACAATGCTTATGCACTCAGGAAGCAGAGAATTCTAAATGTTTCATGTGCTTTATCTAGCATTATGTGTTAAATGTTTAAATGTGCTTATTTAGCATTTTCTGTTTTTCAGTCCAGGAACCCAGCCCATCCAATGATGTTGCCAACATTTAGGGTGAGTTTCCTCACCTCAATTAACCAATCTAGAAATTAGCTCACAGGTTTGTCTCCATGGTGATTCTAAATTCCATTAAGATTACAGGAATGATTAATAATCAGTGCCCTTATAATCTGCATGTCTGCAGATTGAACAGAAAAGTGAGTTAACATATGAAAATTAATTAGAAGTAATTTTTGGTTATCATAGGAGATAAGGTGGTGCTACTTAAGTGTACTGGACAAAGAAGTATTATAACTAAAAAGATTCCTCATGTCCCTTCTTTGTGTTTTCATGCCGGATAATAACTCAAAATAGGCAAATGTAGCATCGATATCCTGGCAAGGGCACACTAATCAAGAATAAATCACTTCATGGTAATGATCCTAGTCACCCCCTGGGCAGGAATACCCATAGTTCAGGATCTTCAGCTAAAAGGAGGGGTTCTAGAATATACAATACAAGAGGGAAGTGATAGAGGTCAAATATATGGCCTTGGGGTCAACTATAGAAGCATAAATAAAAGAAGACAGTTTCTCTTGCTATACTCTTATACTTTTAAGGGAAATCATGACTTCCTTGAACAATCCAGGAAAGACCACAGCAAATTTTATGTGGGTCTGAGTGGCTTCTAGCCTAAGCAATGAACAGAGACACTATCAATGTCCCCATCTCCCAGCATCCCTAAACACTGTTATAGTTTCTTGCTATTTGCTCATGCCATTTTCTGCTTGAGAGGCTCCTGACACCTGTCCAGTTAGCACACTAGAGGAAGGACAGAAGTACCAGGCAGTGAGGGCCCTGCAAGCTGCTCCCAGGAAGTCATGAACAGAAGTAGGTTGATTATTATTCCAGGTGTCTCAGGTGCCTGCCCTTTGAACTGGGATAACTCTAAGGAGTACATGTGTCGCTCTCTACTAGAGGCCGGTAACACTGAGCCCTGGCAGTCTACAGGAGAATCTACTTTTCAATGGGTCCTTCTGTGTCTGCTCCAGTATGAGTCTCCTGTGACTGCTGTGACAAGTTATGACATGGTACCTTAAACAACACAAATTCATGTTTGTAGAGTACTGGAGGTAAGAAATATGAAATAGGTTCCACGGGGCCAAAACTAGGTATGGATGGGGCAGTCATCCCTCTGAAGAAGCATGTGCATCTCTCCTTTTACGGCATGCAGTGAACACTTCCTCTCTCTCTCAAAGCACATTATTGCATTCCCTTCTTCTTTACATATTTTATCACCTCTTCTGTTAGCAAACATCCATTTGATTCACCCTAATAAAGATACCTGTAATAAGGTTTAAGACACTCCCTGATAAACAGAGTAACTCGACCTTAAACCTATAAATCAATTACATCTGCAGTTAAAATCTCATTTTGATCATTTTCCTTTGGTTTGTTTGACTGACTTTTTGTTGCTTTTGGTTGTGAGAGGTTGTCTTACAAGGTGAAATCCACAGGCTCTGAGGAGTTAGGAAAGGATAGATCTTTGAGGGCCTTATTCAGCCTGTAAAACCTCACTTCCCTGGTCTAGATGACTTCATTTGCTTCCTTATTCTGCTTCCCAGAACTAATTCTCAACTAGTAATGGTCCTTAAATTCTAATCTCATATTTTTATCTGATATTGGAACAGCCACAGTTACCTATAAGTGATTCATACTGAAATAGTTCTTAAAAAGTAAGGAAAATTATCTCATTCACAATAGCTTCAAAATTTTTACTAGGAATCAACCTAACAAGAAATGAAGGACTTCCATGATGAAAACTTTAAAACAGTGAAGAAAGAAATTAAAGAAGAAATCAGGAAATGAAAAGGCCTCCTATTCTCGTAGATCGATAAGATTAGTATTGTGAAACTGGCTATATTACTGAAAGAAATCTATAGATTTCATGAAATCTCCATCAAAAGTCCAATAGCATTTATCACAGAGCTAGAAAAAAAATAACCTTAACATCTATATGGAAGGACAAAGGACCCTGGATATCTCAAGCAATCATGGGCAAATAAAAACAAGGCTGACAATATCAAAATATCCAAAATATCTGATTATTTCATTATACCACAGAGCCAAATTTTAACATAAACAGCTTGGTACTGGCAGAAAAATAGACTAATGGAACAGACTGAAGGACCTAGAGATAATGTCACAGCTTCAGCAACCTTATTTTTGCAAAGATACCAAACAGATACATCTGAGATCGCTTCTTCAACAAAAGTGCTGAGAAACTTAATCCCCTCATGTAGAAGAATGAAAGTAGATACTTATTTCTCACCTCTTACGAAATGTCTTCTAAAAATTGGAAACATTGGGAATACACTTTAAGATAAAGTCATAGGCAAAAGCTTTCTGAAAAGAACTCCAATAGCTCAGTAAATGATACTAAGAGTTGACACATAGGATTGCATCAAATCAAAAGGCTTCTGTACAGTGAAGGAAGAGATAGCCTACAGACAGAAGAAAGTCTTTGCTTGGTACATGTGCTCGTTTGAATGTAAATGTCCTCCACAGACTCAAGCTTTTATGTTTCAGCTTCCTGCTTATTCTCCAGCAGGTAGAGCCCTACTGAAGGAGGTGTGTCACTGGGGGTAGACCTTCAATCCAGCCTTACTAGGTGTTCAGAGCTAGCTCTACCAGCTTCCACTTTTTCCTCTTTTTCTGAGGATATATTATGAAGTGAACCTGCTATCTCTGCCATGATGAATCTTCCCCTTGAAACTATAAGGCTGAATTAAAATCTTTTCCTCCCATAAGCTGCTTCTAATTGGGTGTTTTGTTCCAGCAATGAGATGCCAACTGTTTACACTATTTATCTGATAGAGGATTATTACCATAAAAAATAAAGGAAAACTACATGCCAAAAAGATAAGCAAGTTAATAAACTTTATAAAGGTTTATCAAATGAACAAATAGTTCTCAAAAGATGAAGTATAAATAGCCAATAAATCTATGAAAAAGGTTCAACATCCTTAGCCATCAGGGAAATTCAAATCAAAACTACACTGAGAAGCCATCTTATTCCAATCAGAAGGCTGTCATTAAGAAGACATCCAACAAATGCTGGGAAGGAGGGGAGGGGAGGTGGGGGCAGGGGAAGATCATGAGTGAAAGTATCATCAGTGAGGTGAGTGAGATAGGGATCCACATTGTTGCTCTCAACAGTCAAAGGGACCTCAAATTTTAGAGACATCAACTCAGGTCAAAACCAGGATTTGTGGCTTCTATAAATGACAGAACTCCAGGAAGAGCCAGTATGAAGCAGAGTTGAAGATTTTATTGAAGGTATTTTAGTATAAGGCTGGAGAGATTGCTTGGTGGTTAAAGCATTTGACTGCAAAGCCAAAGGATTTGCAGGACCCACATAAGCCAGATGGTACAAGGTGGAGCATGCATCTGGAGTTCATTTGCAGTGGCTGGAGGTCCTGGAGCACCCATTCTTTCTCTCTCTCTCTCTGCTTCTTTCTCTCAAATAAATAAATAAATAAATAATATTAAAAAATATATTTTAGTATAGGCTTAAGCATGCAGGTTAGGATAAAGAAGGAGATGCTCAATAATGAACACATGAGTGTGGGCTCCTGTAAAGGAGAGAGTTTCATTCAAGTGTGTAGTGGATATATATAAGATTTTAGAAGCCTAGTGTCTAAAGTGTCCTTCCCTCCTCTGTCTCTATTCTCTTTGTCAACAACTGAGAATATAGGTGGCTCCAGAGGTGTCACAATCTGAGATGAAACCAGGAGCTTTGAGGTTTGTACACTGGTTGTAGGACATGGATTTTACTGTAAATGAGGTTACATGTAAGGATTCTGAAAAATTGTAAGTTTACATCTCAGAAAGGGATAAAATCTTCAACCAGTTGTTAATTGTGCTGGTAAGAAGTTTGGACCAGACTACTGGGGAAGGGACTCTTTTTTTCATGTTCCACAAATTTTCCCTATTTGACTTTATTTTCCTGCTTGAAAAATAATAAAATAAAATAAAATAAAATAAAAAACAATTTTATACTGCTGGTAGGAAAGTTATTAATCTAGTCACTAAGCAAGCCAGTATGGAGGTTTCTAGGAGCGATAACTGCCATATAACAGACATAGCTATACCATTCCTGGGTATATATGCAAAGGACTCTCAGTGACCATGCACAGATACTTGCAGGTCTGTGCTTAATATAGCACTATTCACAATATCCAAGTCATGTCATCAGGCTAGATGTCCATGAACAGATGAATGGTTACAGAAAATATGGCCTATATGTACCATGTGGTTTTGTTCAGCCATAAATAACACAATTATGTCACTTGTAAACTTGTAACAAAATTAATGCAACTGGAGACCATAATAATAAAGAAAATTAGTCAGATTCAAAAGCATAATATCCCATCTTTTCTCATTTGTTAGCCCTAGGTTTATTATAAAATCATATGCATATGTCATATATACAATGTAAAAGCAGAAGCAAAACTGAAAAGGATAGGAAAGAGATAAGGGGGTAAAAGAGAGATCAGGGAAGGAATAGAGAGTGAATATGGTCAAAGTACATGAAAGAGTTGAAGATGTTTATGAAACCCATTACCACACAGTGAATCTCTGTCAATTCAAAAAATTGAGGCTTTTTCCTTCAATTTTTAGTAAAAACCTACAAATAATATGGTTTTGTTTGTCCTTTGTGTATAATTTTCTGATAAAATTTTTTCAAGTTCACATAACACTGTTGACATTTTAAGTGCCAAATATGTTTTCCCAATACTTTCATAGGGGTTACATGGTGAATGATACTTGTTTCTTGATTTCCTTATCAGAAAGCTTCTGAAAAAATCTTGAAATAAATTTAATTCCAAAAATACCCCAGGCCTTTTCTTCCTGCCTTAAATATTTTGTTTCTTCTACCCAAATGTGCATCCTTTCATTCAGAGTTGTGCTACTATTCTACTCATCCTTCCGGTCTTACAGTAAGTATGCCCCAGCAAAATCTTCCTTGGTGATATGTCAAAATTAAATCTCCTGATTATTATAGCTCACACCACTATTTTCACTTTTCCTCTCTTATCATGATTTGCAACTTGTGGGCATACATACGTATGTGTGATTAGTAATTAACATCTGCTGCCATGGTAGCCTTTAAGCTCAGAAGCCGAGGACTATATCTGGTAAATTCTTCAACATATCTGTTCCTGGCCCATGGAAAGCAATCAGTGCAGATTAGGTGAATAAAGAAATAAGAACAATCGAATGCATTGAATTTTAAAAGCCACCTTAGGCTTGAGGTCCATTGTCTAGGCTGCAATCTCATAGGATGATATAAACTTGCTTTTCATTTTATCTTATCTGTTTTTGTCAGGACTGTGGTATAGAATATTTTAAGAGTAATGCATAAAATATTTAAATTTCACAAATAAGCTTTTCTTCTCAATTTTATTCTGCAAGCCATAAATATTTAGTGCTTTACTCACTTTCATATTTTCTAGCATAAGCTAATTTCTCTTCTCTGCAAATAGATAAGCAGGGAGAGAATCTGTGTAAAAAGGTGGTATTAGCATTTGTGCTTCCCATTCTTAGCTAAGCACTGGCATTTATCAAGCCTATTTGTCTTCTTTTTACTTTTAATCCAATTTTTTCACTTCCTTTCTCTATGCTAATTTTTCTTTGGACTGATTTTCTTTTATTTTACAAGCAGAAGCAAAATATCATTACCAACTTAAAGATTGTATTTTGCAATTGAAAAGATAGTTAATGCCTTAGTTTAATGATTTTCTTTGGCTTTCTCTTTTTCTTTTTCTTCTTCTTCTTCTTTTTCTTCTTCTTCTTCTTCTTCCTCTTCCTCTTCTTCTTTGGGATTGTATTTTCTTCATCTATACTGTTATAATTTCTGTTCTTGTTTACTAGCTCTACTGCATGTCAAGTTAACCTATTTTCAATGCTTTTACAGAGATTCAGCTCATCATCAGAGTTTTCAACTAAACTAGATACTCAATTCATTTAGGAGTCATTCATTCGACAAGTATATTCAAGTAGTTGCTCATTCATGTATCACTCAATCAACAGCTATTCACTGTGTTCCTACTCTAAGCCACTTCTAAGAGAAATCCAGCCAAAGACAGAATAAGGTCCTTGCCATCATGAAGTTTATATTTTCTAGCATAATAATAGAAAATGATAGTAAAATAACCATATGAATATAATGTACATGGATCCGGGAAAATATGAATAGGACTTGCAATGGTCTATTTCTATGGGAATGGTTTCTACTTGGAACAGAGTAAAGATTTTAATGGAATGGAATTGGATGGGATGGGATGGGATAGGATGAGATGGGATGGGATGGAATGGAATGGTGAGGATTTTCAAAAAAAAAACAGAAGGGACAGTGGGTTAAAGAATTGACACATGAGAATGTGCTGGTATATATGAAATATTCAAGACAACATAGCAGGCTGTAAATTATGGCAAGAGTTAATATTTTAATCTTCAGTCTAAGGAAGTCTGCAGGCAAAATTCCATCATTGTCAGGAGATTTCATTTTCTTCTAAGACCTTCAGCTGATTGAATGGGGTCCACTCATATTATGCAGAGTGATCTGTTTTAATCATGAGTGAAATTGATCATATCACTCTCTAGATTGGTTTGGCCAAACAACTGAATGCTGTGGCCTAGCTAAAGTGACATATAGTTAACTATCACTGCATGATTTACGAAGATCTTACAAAATGTGAGCAAGGTCATATGGTTATTATGAGGAGAGAAGGAAAATGTTTCCTAGGCTGGGGAGATAACAAAGCTTTGAAGTATAGTATTTGAGGATCAGGGAAGAGAAATATGTTGATGAAATGAAGGAAATGTGTGAGAAATTGATGGGGGAGGGAGATAATATCTCAAAGGCAGGAAGCTATTGGATCATGAAGGCTTTTGTATGAGCAACACTAATTTTGGATCTTAGCCTGACTCATAAAACATTTTATTACAAAACATTACAAAACCATTTTGTTTATGTTACAGTGTCATGTTTGTTAAAATGTTACCAAAACATTTTGTTTAGTTATCTAGAGAGAGAGAGAGACAGTGATTGCACAAATTCCATATGCATGTGCCACTTTGTACATCTAGAGTTACATGGGTACAGAGGATCTGATCCTGAGGCCAGCAGGCTTTGCAAGCAAGCATGTTTGCCCACTGAGCTATCTCCCCAGCCCTGGTTCTGCTTTTTGAAAGGGATATTTTGAGTGGTATGTTAAGAATAGACCACAGAGGAACAAAGGTAGAGAAGGGAGGGAAACCAAGCCACAAGTAACCTCAGAAGATGATAGTGGCATTAATGGATATGGAAAGAGATATAAGGTTCTGAATACATGGTTATTACCTTGTTCAGTCCTTATACTCAATAACAGCATTGGGTATGTGATTGGACAACAAAAGATTCCATTTATTCAGATCCATTAAGTTATTGACATATGGAGACAAGAGTTTAGATAAAAGGACTAAGAGATGAGGCAGACCTGCTAAAAGCTGTATTTAATCAAATACAAATAACTCCAGTGAAAGAAGCTAAGTCTTGTATGTGACTGGATATATGAGTGGAAAAAAATTTTGGTGGTGGGCACATACACAAATGTGTGTGTGTGTTCAGGGACAGACTGAGCTATGGATAAAGAGCTGGAAATTACCTGCATGTCAAGAGTGCATAATTTTAAAACATGTCACTTTAGTTACTGAAATATTTTCCCACAATGTCCTTTTAGATATAGTTTTGTGGCCACAGAATGTATGTGGAAAGTACAGCATTCCAGCAGGCCCTAAGGCCTACAGGCTGTGCACCAGACACTGCTGAAAGCTTGTATGTATTGTTGATTTTAATGAATGTGCATCTTGATAGAGCACACCCCAAGCATGTAGTTCTTCTGACTCTCAATGAATTTCACCCTTCAGTTTCTCCAAATACTAAACCAGTTGAAATGTACTTACATCTTCAAACATCTCAACTGTTTCCATTTGGTCTAAGTTGGAGGCAGGTTCTAGTTTGTCCTTGTAAAATCCAATTATTCTTACTCACTAGATTAGAGGAGCTCTTACTTTGCCAAGTTTCACATCTATATTTAATTCTTGACTGCCAGCCCTTGCTGATTCACAATGACCTGAAATTTGTGCCAGGGGCAAAGTGAATAGGTTTCTATACACTTTTTCAGAGCACCCAAAGCAATTCTAATACCTATCATTCACCTTTTATCCATATTACTCATGGAAATTCTGCTTCCCTGATGAATCCCTGACAGATAGAGATGGTTGTTAGAACAATGGAACACACAAAAAAATTTATAGAAAATAAAAGGGAATGTTTGAGCCCTAGGTCAAATCTTTATCTTTTAAAGACTAATTTTATAAGAAGAAATAAGAAAGCAAAACTGAAATGTAGCAGTAAATATGATAAAGAAAGAAAAGTTTTTCAAGAATGTGAACAAGTATTACATTAAACATTATCAATAGCTTGAGAAAGATAAATAATTCAGATTAATCATTGTACCAAGGAGAGTCGAAGGTAATGAAGAACATGCAAGGCTGTTGCAATAAGGAGTGATTGAATTGAGCTCCACTAAAACAAAAAGTTTAAACATGTAGGTGTGGTAGTTTGAATGTATGTCCTCCAGTAGACTCAAGTATTTTATTAAAACTTAGATTTCCAGCCACCTGGCTGGATGAGGTGTTACTGGGGGTGGATCTGATTTCTAGCCCAAAGGTATACAAAGAGGTCTGAGCTCTCCCTGGTTCTGTGCTGTGTTTGCAGCCCAAGTAAGCCTGCTTGTGGTCCTGGCTGTTTGATGGTGTCTCTGAGTTTTGACCTGTGGAAGGGGGCCAACTTCTGCCGTTGATGGACCGTCTCTTTGAATCTTTAAGCTGAAATGAATCCCTTCCTCTCCTAAATGGTGCCTGGTTTAGATGTTCATACCAGCAACTTGAAGCTGACAACAACAATAGGTGAGTTAATAGGAATTTACTAGAGAAAGTTGCTGGTAGTTGGTCAACATGATTAAGCTGTCCAGTTTTGTGAATTGGTGCTTACCCAGTTAGGCTCCTGCACTCCACACACTGACATCCAAAGGCACTTGCTTTGTCAGCAACTACATTTTAAAGGGATACCTCTCTGGTCTTTGAGAAAGATAGTCCTGGGTTATAAAACTATGAAGAGTGTAGGAAAGAATTTACATCTCAAAGAGCAGGGATAGAATTTGCAATTATAAGTTCTCTGGAGTAAATGCTCTAGGACAAGAGTAAATGCTCTAGGCTCATAGTCAAGGAGAAAACAACTGGAGTTTACTTGAGCTAATGCGAACGTTAAGGATTGTATTGGTCTGTTTATCAGTGGAGAGACCACTGGGATCTTTGCCAGGTAGTTTCTGGGCTCAAGACAAAGGATTAAGGGGACCATGTCCAAGAATAAGGGATCTAAGAGGAAGAGAGACAGAGATTATGAACAATTTTTGAGAAGTTTTGTTGCAAACAACGTGAGAGCCTCACAACTGGAGGATGAAGTGATAGTCAAGAAAAAGTGTTTTACAAGAAAGACATAACTGCTTATTTATAAGTAAGTTAGATTATCCAGTAGAGAAGAAACTAATTAATTATGTAGGCAAAAAAAGAGGGATAAATGCTGGGAAATGTTTTCAGATCATTAAGAGGATTAAGATCTAGGGCTGGAGAGATTGCTTAGCAGTTAATACACTTGCTTGTGAAGCCTAAGGACCCAGTTTGATTCCCCAAAACCCACGTAAGCCAGATGCACATGGTGGCATGCTTCCGGAGTTCAGTTGTACTACAGTGGCTAGAGGTTCATTTGCTCCCTACCCCCACCATTGTTCAAATAGATTAAACAAATAAGTATAAATAAATCAAATTTTAAGATCTAGTGTATATAAGGGGTTATCCTGAAGTAGGAATACTAACTTCTACTCATTAATAGATCAGAGGACAGAATCTGTTTTATTCAGGGAGAAAAATGTGGGAAGACATATAGATGGGAATCTGTGAATTTTTTTTTTTTTTTTTTTTTTTTTTTTTTTTTTCTACAGCACTGGGAAGCTAGCATTTCAGCTAAGCCTAAGAGGATAATGAAAGAAGGAGGATGGGACCATACACACTCTCTGGGGAATAAACTAAGGATAGCTGGAAAGCAGCCATCCTCTGAAATGCATGATGGTATAAATACACTGAAGTTACAGGAGAAAAGAAAGAAAACAAAGTTTTAGAAATTAGAACAGACCTAGAGAGCACCCAGAATCCTTTGTGGAGATCTCAACTCCAAGCAGAGTGTATGTATTTATCTCCAAGTTCAGAATGACTGCAACTGGCCAGAAACTGTATCTTAAGGCAACAAGAGCCCTCATAAAATATACTTAATATACTTTATCAGTACCAGATAGTTTAAAAAGGTGGGGATGATTATGTAAAAAATAAAAGCAATGCAGCACTGCAGAGAAAGAGGCATGGAGTAAAGGTGGATAAAAAGAATTGTATTCACACAATTACCACTATATTTATCACTAAGCAGATTTACAGTCCAATCAGACATGTATCTTGAGTTCTGCATACCATGTAAGTGCCAGGAAAATCATCTTTTCACCTAATTGTACTGAGAGTAAACTAACTAGTTAGATAGCCTTATTAGTAGGTATCTAGTTAGGGAAAGGCTACAGAAAAACAAGAAAGCTGGCCATGGTGGTGCACACCTTTAATCCCAGCACTTGGGAGGCAGAGGTAGGAGGATTGCCGTGAGTTTGAGGCCACCCTGAGACTATATAGCGAATTCCAGGTCAGCCTGAGCTAGAGCGACCCTACCTCAAAAAAAAAAAAAAAAGAAAGAAAGAAAAAAAGAAAGAAAGAAAGAAAGAAAAAAGAAAGAAAGAAAAGATAAAAGAAAACAAAAGAAAAGAAAAGAAAAGAAAAGAGAAAAGAAAAAACAAGGAAATCCAAAAGACGTCACATTGTCTGTCTGCTATAGCAAAACTGGAATTCAGCATCTACTTCAATCTCATCCAATCAGCTCCCCCCACCTTCTCTCTCTCTCCCTCTCCCTCAATCTTTCTCTCCAGGTATGTGAACCTCTTCTTCAGCCCAGGCCAATCAGCTCTCTCACTCTACTCAGGTGTGCTGACCTCTTCCAGAGCAGAGTAAGGGAGAGGCATCTTCCTCTAGTTATATCTTACTTCTTGGCTGATCATCTCTTCACTCCTGAAACTTGGCAGCCTGGCTGAGAAATCCCCTTTCACATTTTTCCCCCCAGGCCTATGCTGAGCTCCCACATGGGCTCTCAGACCAAATCCAGCCCCTTTCCTTGGTTCATGGACTCCCCTTTCACATCTCTGACTCCCCTGAATAAGAGTAACATTTTGTAAAATATCCATCTCAGTCTGTTTATTTCAATTCTGTGTTAAAACAGATAAAAACCGAGGGTTTGGAGTTTAAGGACTTTGCCTGATCCCCAAAATCCCTCTTGCATGACCAGAGCAGTGGTAAGCTATTATAAAAACACAACTACTGTGTCAGTGGCTAGACAACTCTAGAGATAAAGACCCTCCCTGCATGGCCCACCCTAGGGACCAGGACAAGTATCACAGGACTACACTTTGAGAGATCAAAATCTCTGTAGCCATAGGAGGACTCTTTGAGTCAGAACCACATAGTGTTCCACATCATGAAACTCTCATCTGAGTCACAGACTGAGTGAGAATCATTAGCTCCCAGAAAAGAGATGAGCAGTGCAATTGCTTCAAGATGTTAGGGTCCACGACGTGCCAATAGAAAGTTTACCAATAGCCCAAAGGCAGAAAGCCCTAGTAAAATACCCACCGGATAGCTTATATGCCACACTCACTGGCTGCAGAACAAACAACACAGGGAGCAAAATACCACAGAGATCCTGTTCTTATCAGAAGACATTAATCCAATATGACAGCGACAAAATTCATACATCTGCTTAGGCCAGGAACATACCTAAGGGATGGAAAATATGTCCTCATTATCTTAATTTTTAATTGTTGTAGTTATGTTTGCTTTTAACTAAATTTTTTTATTTCTATTTTTATTCCAGTATCCCCCTTTTTTTACTTTTCCATGCTTCTCAGATTATAGGCCTTCTAAAAAGATGGTTTCAGTCAGACTAATTAAATCAGGTAAAACAGTTCTTCACTTTCATACTTCCCTCATTTGATATCAAATTTTGTAGACTGGCTTTATTCTGCCCTCAGGGAAATTTGCAGAAGAGGAGGCAGAAAGATTGTTAGAGCCATGAGTTGGGTCATTGTGCACAGAGACATTGCCTCTCCCCCATAACTGATGGCTACTCCCACAATGCAAGACCCACAATCCCCTTGGGGGAAGGACAGGGAAAAGGCTAATGATGGTACCATCATGGCTGTATACACACTATATACATAACTAATAAAAAAAGAAAATATAAAAAAGAAAAGGCCTTTTACAAAATTCAGCATACTTTTGTGAAATAACGTACATAACTTAATATGATAAAAGTTATATACAACAAGCCTAAGCCCACTGATATATTTAATGGGGAAAAACTGAAAGGATTTCCTCTAAAACCAGAAATGAAACAAGAGGTCTAGTTTATTTTCATTCAATACAGTACTTATGAATGGATAAATAAGATATGGCACACATACACAATAGAAATGTATTCAGCTATAAATAATAATGGAATTATGTCATTTGCAGAGAAATGATGTAACCAAATATCATGGTTGTTAAATTATTATGGTTGTTAAATGAAATTATCTAGACTCAAATACCACATGTTTTCTCTCAGTTGTGGAATTTAGGTCATATGTAGCTAGAAAGATAACAGATGATAGACAGGGAGATATAGATATATAACATGAAAGGAGAAGGAATCCTGATATACTTTTATGTATATAAATAGAAAGAAGGCTACTTTGGAAGTGTCTGTAGTACAGTTTCTGGTAGACTTTCTGGAAATCCTTGGCATTCCAGCTCTGTCATTCTAATCTATACCTATATTGTCAGATAAGTCATTGACCCTGTGTCTGTCTTCACATGATGTTTTCTTATAAGGAAAGATATTAGTCTAATTGGATTAAAACTCACTTTAGTGACAATGTTAACTGTATTACATTTACACAGATCCTAATTACAAATAAGAATTAGGATTTCAACATAAAGTTTTAGGATGCAAAAATTTGGGGTTATTTTAAGTAATAGAAATCCTGTGTCAAAGGTCAAGCCTGTAGACTTCCTGTCCTCTGAATAAAAGTGGCAGTGGGGCTCTTTTCTAGTTACTTCCTTATTACTGGGACAAAACACCAAAGCAAAAGCAGTTGATGGGCAGAAAAGGGTTTATTTTGGCTTACAGGCTCTTTATGACAGCAGGAGAAAGCATGGTATAAACAGAGGCTTGATATCACTTCTGCCACAACCGGTAGAAAACAGTACCGATAGAGTGAGACTAGCCCTGGCAGGAGGTAACTGGTATGCTAAAGCCTGCTCCCAGTAACACACCTTTTCCAGCAGGGCTCCACCTCCCAAGTTGCCATCCACGTGGAACCAAGTACACAAAACACTTGGTTTATAGGAGAATCTGATTCAAACCACCACACGAGGGTTTCTCCTAGCTGTAAATTTCTGCTTCTGACTTGGAGTAGGGTGGGAGGGAGCAAAGGAAAAGGAGGACAGAAAGTTCATATTTGGCTGATACTGGTTTTGTTGAAACGACATCCCCTAGGCCTGGATCGTGCTGCAATCATCACAGGTTTCTTGGAAAGACCTCTGGAGTCTTTTGATTTTGAATGTGGAAGTAATTCATATGTAGCAGTTTGCCCTCTCCTCAGCAACTGGCTCTTCAGTAGTGTGCTCCAAGCAGACACTCACTGTGGGGTGCCATTGGCCTTTTGCCATTGGCAGCTTTATTAGGAAGAAGCTTACACTGAGTTAGTTTTCTTTATTTTCTTCCCACATCTGATTCTTGGAAAATACTGAATTATTTTTCAATCTAAAAAGGTCAGGTGCATCTCCTTAGAGAAAGGAACTACCTATTCCATCACTTCTCAGGGCCTCCAATTTTCAGAGGAGAGAGATCAACCTTTCTGTCATTGTGGTACTTTTTAATGTGTTTGATAGAGAAGGGAGAACACTTTTACCTCCTTTTTAATAGGCAAGGCTTCCAATACCCATCTTCTCCAGGGATTTTCCCATCATTCTCTTGAGTACTCATGCTTTATGTGCTGGATCTGGAATACAGACTTCTACTTAAGGGACCTAAGAATCACATAACTTATTACAATAGCATGGATTCCCCAAAGGCAGGTTGTAAGGAATATGTCAGTGCATGTAGTGTATTTGAAATGAGCAGAAGGTATAATTAGGGAAATGGGGAAGTGAGAAAAAGGAATACAAATGTCTAGAGAAATGTTATGGTATTTAAACAGATACTATGATGGAAGATTGAACTTAAGTCCCACAGGGAAAGTCTGGGAAATTCTGTAAAATTCATATTTTAGAATCTTCCCACAATCATGGAAAAAAAGTGTAATATAAACTGAGTTAGTTAGGAGATACACCTTTCTAGCAATAAGCAATAAGAAAAATGTCAATTTCTTGGCACTTCCACATGTGAGTGCAGAGCATTTGGTAGAGATGTGGAAGAAGCCTTCATACACACCAAAACAGGGGTTATCAGTTGAAAGTTCTCTGGCTAATATTGTAATAGGAACGCTAAACAAATATGGTCAAGACACTGTCAGTGTTTAGATCTGAAGCCTTCTCCAAAGGCTCATGTGTTACAAATTTGATACTCAATGGACAATGTCCAAGGGTAGACCTTGGGGAAGTGACTGGATCATGAGGGCTCTGACACCATTAATGAACTAATCCATTGACGGGTTCATTAACTGATGGGCTCTTGGGAGTAATGGAAATTTAGGAGGCAAGATTTCGTTGGAAGGAGTGGATCCTTTGGTGTGTCCATGTGGACTGTAACTTGTCTGTACCCCTTTCTTCTCTCTCTGCTTCCTGGCTGCTATAAAGTAAGCAGCATTGATATACCATCCTCTTTTTACTATCATGTTCTGACACTCTAGACTCCTAGAATCTGTGGATACTAGTGATTGTGGCCTAATACTTCTGAAACAAAAAGCCAAAGTAGGTCTTTCCCCCTGTAGGTTAATATTCTCAGGTATTTTGCCGTATGGAAAGCTAACAAAGGCTATCACCAGTCTTTGCATACTCAGATTCTGTTTGCTCCATTCCATCTCATCCTTTTCCATACTTAGTGTTTTACCACTTCCAGCAGTCAGCACCTGCATCACCTTGTCACTGGGCTATTCTCAGACTACTAGAACCTATATTACTTACATATGGAGCTCAGATTCTATAAAAATTTATAGCATATGGGGCATTTATTATTTTTTTTATTTGAGAGAGAGAAAGAGAGACAGAGAGGGCATACCAGGGCTTCCAGCCCCTGCAAACAAAGTCCAGATGCATGCACGACCTTGTGCATCTGGCTTACGTGGGTCCTGGGGAATCAAACCGAGGTCCTTTGGCTTTGCAGGCAAATACCTAACTGCTAAGCCATCTCTCCAGCCCCTGGGGCATAATTTTTTTAACCAATGACTGACAAATGCATAGATACAACTATATAAGCTGAATACATAGATGTAACAGAGCTTTCCTGGGGGATGGAAACTGCTTCTCTCCATGGCTCTTTTCTGATATCATACCTGTTAGGAATTTGAGATGAAGAATCTCCTAAAAGGCTAATGTATTCAAAGTTTGGTTCCCAATATATGTGGTGTTCAAGGATAGGACTTTTGAGCAGTGATTGATCATGAGAGCCAGATTACTAACCCATTGATAGATTCAAATTTTGAAGTGAGTGCTAGACTATGGCAGAACTGTGGAACGTGGGGCCCTCTTGGGGGAAGTAAGTCATTAGGTGTGTGCCCAGAAACAATGTGCCTTCTGCTCTCCCATGTCTTATCACTTTCTGCTTCCTAGCATCCAGGAGGGGAACATCTTTATCTTCCATACCCTTCTATGATATTCTGCCTCACAATGGCCAAAATCCAACACAGACAGCTGATAAGACTTAAAACAGACTGTGAGCCCAAATAAACCTTTCCCTGTTTTATGTGTCCATGGGAGTTATTTTGTCTCAGTGATGAAAAGCCTTACTGACACCATGTCTTTGCCTCACCTTCATTCCTTCTTGTTCTACTTTCCATATGCTACTAGTAGTTTTTCCAAGGAAAATCTCCCTAATAATTTTTAGAGAGATTGTGTGTTGGGGTCTGCAGAATGCCAGCATTAAACACAAACCTTTGCCCTGGGTGGTTGGAAGCTCTCGTTACCATGCCTCATCAGGCAATTATGCTTTTAGGGCTTAGAAGTTCCAAAAGAAGCAATTACTATCCTGAATCCCAGAAACTCTCACTCCCTCAGCTTTGAAGCACTGTTATTATCACCTCATGAAAATCAGGTCAATGTGGATTTGCATTACAGTAAATCTGTTTAGATCTGCTGTTCTCCTGGCATAAAACTCTCTGAATGACCAAACCACTATTTAGCCTTAACTCTTAAGTTTAGTGGATGCCTTTCCATGTCTTCTGCTGGTTTCATCTCTTCTCTGAAAATGAAATCTGTATCTCAGAGGAGATTAAAGTTGTTAGAAAGAAAACATCTTCCTGGCTATGGAATCTGGAGTGCGACCCATCCATGATCCCTGAAGTTCAGGGCCCAGAAGTGCCATCTTATCTTTGATGTTAATTGTGGTAATTGTCCTTGCCTCCAGGTATATGCTGACAAATTGACTTCTGCTGTGGAAAAACTATGATATCCTTTGACCACTGAAATATTTATTCCATTGAATTTGTTAATTTTTTTTTGTTCTGACATTCTTTAAATTGTCTCATGTTTATCTATTTTGCTCCCAAAAAGAAAGCTCAGAATATTTTTCAAATTGCATTTCTATAAACAAGTAAATTAAAATGCTCTCAGAATACCACTTTCCCTTCTAAATCTAGTGTAAAGTACTTAGGATCTGTCACCTTCTCATTCATGTAAACGAAAACCAAGAAAACTTAGACCAAATAAAAGGTGAAATATAAAGTCTTCAACTCACTGTTTCCTTTCTTAAAACTCACCAAAACAGTAACTTTTAATTGTGAATAGTCTTCCATTGTTTGTTTAAGATGTCACTTCCTTTTAGTCTCTTTCATGTCACTTTTAATCACTGATAATTTATATTACAAGCCAAGAAATGGTGATTCTACCTCTTTCTTTATCATTTTACTTGTCTATGATGAAATCATCTCTTCATATGAAATGAGTGCTCTGTCTCTTTCATCTATCTATGTCCTCTACAAAACAGATGTATACTGAAAGAAAGACAAATAAAATTATTGATATTCCTATAGACACAAATTCATGTATACCTTTGGGCTTGTCTGTAAACTTTTGCCTTAGTGATCCAGAACAAAATTTGAGAAGCCTGCCTAATGAGAGGTGATCAGAGATAGCTAGCTGAAGTATGTTCTCACTGGAAGACTCATATGGACATATCCATGAGATTCATATGAAAACGGACCAGCTGAGAATATCCATCACACTCAGAGACACCAAGACTAGATCATAACCTTACCAACACATGTTTGGACCACTTTCATTTAACTTATTTTCCTCTGGCCACATGGAAAAGAATACATAAAGTTGAATGAGAAGAGATAATTTATATGAATTAAAACTTATTCCAAACTGGTCTGAAATATAACATTTTTGTGGATTATAATATATAACTTTCTTTTGGTAAATAATTAAGACTCATGTGAAATTCTTAAACTATTTTATATTTAAAAATGCATGAGATATTTGGGGAAATAATTCATCCTTTAACTGCCTGTCATTCATGTAGTGATCTTCATTAATTCTTTTGTATTTGGGTCTAGTCTAATCATTTTGAAGCAATGTTCTAGTCCTATAAAATGTTCCTGTCAAGCATAAATTATGGAATTAGTCTGTCAGGGTATTTTTACAACAGGGTTATAATAAAATTGGGACACTTTTCATACATCTTCACACGGCTGTTTTCTTTTTTCCCATTGTTATTTTACTTTTTTTCCCCACATACTTCTTCCTACTTTTTAGGCTGAGAGCCTGAGCTATACCTGCATTAGAATGAAATGAGTTCACACTACTTTTTCTTGGAGTCACAATATTACATTGTATGGCACGACAATTTTAATTACATGAAATTATTATTGTGAACTAGATGTACTAAAAAACGTTCAATATCTTAACTAAAAGACCTATTAAAGAAAAGCTTTACAGAGGTATGGGTAGGACAAAGGGAGTAGCTTTTAAATTGTGGCCTGTATACTAATTTATTAACAGTTGCCCATATAAATCCTACCTACCACATAACTGTGAATCCATATGAGGCAATTTCTTATTCGATTGATTCGGGGGCATGGCTCTTGATTAATTAAGTGCAAGCTACAGGTCAGTATGTGGTTTTAGATCTATTTTTTTTTTTTATGATAGATGCTTAGTACACAAAATGCAGAAATTTCTTGTGACTTCCTAATAGAAAATTCCAGGTAATACAAAATATTTGAGACCACTAGTATTTTCAATAAATTTTATTGGGATATTCTTACAGCTATTTCTTCTACTCATTTTAATTGATAAATCCTTTGTATAATCATTGAACTCATTAGTTTTAGTGATACAGTAATTTAGGATTCCTTATACAACAATGCATCGATAATTTGGAGTGTTCCTGTATCCTTGACCTATGACTTCAAAGAATGAAATGTACAGACCAGAGGATAAGATTCAGAAAGCTTTTATTATAGCTTAAAGCTTCAGGAGGACAAAGAGAATGGGGCTTAAACCTAGAGCATAAGAGAAGGACGCAAGGTGGAGCTCTTGCCCAGGGAGGCAAGAGACTGTTTAAGAAGACTCATGAGGGAAGAGGGCAAAATTCTTGCCCAGAGAGGCAGGAGGGGGTTTAAGAATCCCACTCAGGGACTAAGATCTGGTTATTTATTTATTTATTTGAGAGAGACAGAGACAGAGAAAGAGAGAGAGACAGAGAGAATGGTCACACCAACAGCCTCTTAGCTGCTGTGAATGAACTCCAGACACATGTGCCCCCTTGAGGGCAAGTGCAGCATTACGCCTTGCATCACTGGCTAAAGGTGGGACCTGGAGAATCCAAAGGCCATTCTTAAGCTTAGCAGGCAGGCACATTAACCACTAAGCCATCTCTCCAGCTCATGGGTGTTTTTATTTAAATGGGGAGTGGCTATGTGAGGAAGACCATGTTGGCAGGTTGCTATGGATGAAGACCAGATTTTACAGCTTTACCAGTAATCTTAGATAAGGATGAGAGTTTCTGTCCTCAGGGAAAGGTGCAAGCTTAATCTAGAGATCTTTTCTGGAGGTTGTAATATACAGGTTTCTGCAAGCTTAGTGACATTTCCTACTTCTAGTCAAGGAATAAAAATCCATTCACTTTTGGGGTTCTGTAACCCTGACTGCCTATTCAATTTCTGTCTCCTATCTTTAGGTTTATCTTCTTAAACTTTAGAGTTTGTGTGAAAGTTAAGCAGCAACAAAGTTCTAAGATGTGCCTTATTGTTTTAATAGCTGTACTAATTTACATGCCCATTAACAGTATATAAGACTTCCCTTCTCTCCACAGTTCATAAGGCCTTTGTTGGTTTCGTTTTTCTCTTTTTGGTGATAGCCAATCTGACTAGAGTGTGATGATATTTCATTGCGTTTTGATTTGCACTTCCACAGTAAGATCTGCCCATGATTTCTATTAAAAACACACAACATCTATGAGATATTTCCTCAATTTTATTTTCCAGGACTCTGATTTTCCCTTTGCTTCTAATTCAGCCTGGGGGTCTTTGCATTGTTTTAGCAGTGCTCACATCCACACATGGTTATTTTATCCAGGTGCCTGCTGTAGCTGCTCTTACATATGTTCTTAGTGCATCCAGATTCTACTTGCATTTCCATGAACTTCCTATTTTAACCCTCATATTGACAATGATATTCCCTAGCACATTTCAATTACCACTTCATCTGTATTTGCCCCAACAAAGCTCGATTTTTTTATAATAATTGATTACTCACTTCTTCAAATTGCATATCCTTTTCTATGCCAATTCCCAAGTTGTGCTCAAATTATCTAGACCTCCAGTTTTACTACTAATGTTTAGTTCATATCTTTCCTTATTGTAATTTAAATATCAGTGTCTATTCTCATCTCCTTAAATTTATTTTAAAAAACATTGTAAAATTTGTGGTTCACCAATATTTCTTTTTTTCTTTATTTATTTTTATTATGGACACACTATGGATATATCATGGGTTGGTACCATCCTTTCCCTCATCTGCTGGGGACCCTCCTCAGTGGGGTTGCTGGCATTCCCCATGGGGTTGTGGGTTACCTGCTTTGTGAGAGCAGCAGTTGCTTATTAAGGCAGGGGGCAATGCCTCTGGGTATGAAGTCCCAACCTGTGGCTCTTAGGATATTTCTACTCTCTCTTCTGCAAAATTCCATGGGCCTTGGTGGGTGTGTTTTAAGTCTGCTTTAGTGATGAGCTCTTAGAAGCCTCTGGATCTCTGCTTTGGTATGTGTTGAGTATCCTCAAGGTCTGTCTCCTTCACCCTGGTGCCGATTGTCAAATTCACTGGAGAAGCAGCTCTCTTGCCCATCTCCCCAATTCCTCTGTGGTTTCGCCTGGGCCTTGACTGTGATGGCAGGGGTGGTTTATCCTCTGAAAAAGAAAAACAAATTCTCCAATGGACAGTGAAGTTAGCATAGGTTAAGTGAAATAAGTGTTGTTAATGTAGGGAGAATTTGATGGATGTAGGCCATCTTTTTTTTTTTTTTTTGGTTTTTTGAGGTAGGGGGTCTCACTCTGGCTCAGGCTGACCTGGAATTCACTCTGTAGTCTCAGGGTGGCCTTGAACTCACGGCGATCCTCCTACCTCTGCTGGGATTAAAGACGTGTGCCACCACGCCCGGCTCAGAAGTAGCCCATCTTTTAGCCACAGACTGGAGGGAGCTTGACATTGGAGAGTATAATCTTTGTCTCTATAGGATTCTGACATGGTTCGCAGTTCTAGACATGGGTTCATTTCCACCGAGCAGATCTCTTAGCCAAGCAGAAAGCTATTGGTTACCCACCAAGGCTGTGTGACACTATTGCACTGGTGTGTACATCTTGTCAAGGTGTTTGCTTCTGAGTAGCTTAGACCCATTTTGCTCAGAACATTATTGGCCACTTTCCCCTAGTAGCTCATGTAGTACTTTCCAGCACTAGATGGGCTAACTGTTATTTTTACATTCCCTAGCTTGAAGTTTTATATTATATATAAAGTTTTATATTAAAGTACCTTCTTAAGTACCCAGATTCTGTACTATTGAATTTTGAATTGTCCCATCTCCTCCCATTTTATAGAATGGAATCTTGACAGATGAGTGTGGGTCCTCCAATCCTATAACTTTCTTTTTTAAAAACAAATATTTTTTTTAATTTAATTTTATTTATTTGCAAGCAGAGAGAGAGATTGAGAGTGGCAACAGACAGAGGGAGGATGGATGTGCCAAGGCCTCTAGCCACTGCAAATGAACTCCAGACACATGTGCCCCCTTGTGCATCTGGTTTACGTGGGTACTGGGAAATCTAACCTGGGTCCTTTGGCTTCGCAGGCAAGTACCTTAACCACCAAGCCATCTCTCCACCTCCAATCCTATAACTTTCTTCTCACAGCCTCTAAATCCTGTCAAAAATGTCTAGGTTCTAGAGTTATATATGTCTGATATCTATGAAATCATTCTGCTTATAGATATGATATTTATTAATGCATGACTTTAGTTAACAAACTCTATTTTTCAGGGCACTTTTAAGTTCACAACAAAATGAAGTGGAAAGTACAGAGACCTTACATATGATATGGATAGTCTCTACATACATTAAAGTCTCCCCTTGTCAACAATCACTATCACATCCCCAACGAGAGGCCAATGGATTTTTTTGTGTGTGTGTGTTGCATGCATATATGTATGCATGTTCACATGTGTATAGGGTGTAAGGTACATGTATATGTCAGTGGGTGCTTGTGGTGACTAAAGATTAACATCAGGTGTTTCCCATGATTACTCTCCACCTTATGTACTGAGGCAGAGTCACTTGAACCCAGAACTTGCCAATTCTGCTAGTCTAGCTAGCCAGCTTGCCCTGGGGATACACTGTCTCCACCTCCCAAATTTTAGGGTGTGCTGGGATTACAGATGGGCTGCCATACCTGGCCAACATTTATGTGGGTGCAAGACAGCAAAACTCTAGTCCTCACACTTGCACAATAAGCACTTTATCCAATGATTCCTCTCTCCACCCTTGTGGATTTTTAAGACTGTAAATTTAAGCTTGAAGTCCAAACATCTCATCAAAGTATATCTAAATATGTACCAAAATTAATTATGTCCTACAACTGATAAGGTTCTTATATCAAGGAAGTTTTAACTCATTATTATTTTGATTACAACTCAATTTTTAAAATTTCTTTCCTACTTACTATTTGTATTGACACTGTCTTACTTTCTCATTGTTGGGACAAAGCACATGACCAAAACCAGCTCATGAGAGGAAGTATTTATTTTGGCTTACAGTCTCACAGGGAAGCTGTATGATGGCAGGGGAAAATATGGCATGAGCAGAAGCTGGACATCACCTCTGCCACAGCAGATGGGAAATATCAGAAGGAGAATGATCCAAATTCTATCAAGGAAGACCTAGCTATAATACCCCTAAACTCAACCTCAACACACCTCCTCTAGCAAAGCCTCACCTCCCAAGTTGCCATTATCTGGAGACCAAGCACTGAGAACATATGAGTTAAGGGAGAGCTAGATTCTTCTGTGATAGTGTGGGTAAGTGACCAGCTGACAATCTGAGATATTTCTTTTGCATTATTTTCAGAAGGATTCTCTTGTCAAGTGAAAGTGGGCTGGGGCCTTCCCAGGCACAACACTGTCATTTGCTGCCCAAGCTGCAGGGAGAAGATAGCCTCTCTGATGTCTGGCCATGAAGACTTATTCAGGTCAGCCAGCTGGCTCCTGCCTTGATATTATCCTACTTCTGTCCAACAGGCATAGCTCGTCGTAAGCTTCATAGTCTGGGTTTATCTTACTCTTGTGCCCACAGTGCCTATTTCCAGAGATGTCAGTGCCAATGATCTATGTTAGCTATGTTGAACTTCAGCTATTGTAACAAAAAGGCCCAAATCACAATGCAATTTTTTTTTTTTTCTCTGCTGAGATAAGTGAGCCAGAGCAACACCAGCCCTGCTTTCTCGTGAGTCTCAAGTGCTTCCTTCCATTATGTGGTGGTCTCTAGTTTGATCAAAGCAGAGGCTCCATGGAATAGATCTGTGGGAATGGCAGAGGATGGACTGTATGTAAGGTTTTAAGTCAGGGCTGAAGTGACACACTCATCACCATTCTTCACTGCACTGATGAGAACTCAGCCAAATATCAGTACCTGGCACTGGGAGTGCAGGGACCATATGCCCTGGTTGGCAGCCTGCCCCTTGGGACAACTATACTGTTATGCAAGAAAAAGAAAATGAATTATGTGGGGAAATTAGACACCTTGATGACAATATTTAAATTTTCCTATAAAGAAGTCCAGTAATTAGCTTGATATTGGTTTCATTGTTCAGCCTACAAAGTTAAAGAGGAAGGGTTGGTATCAAGGTCCTCGAACACTGTTTCTTGCTAATGGTGTATGAACTTACTTTACTAGTAGTATCCATTAGCACCCTATAGTCATTATACTGTTGATAGGCTAGAAACATCTTTGATAGCAAAAGAGAATAATGCTATTAATAGTGACATCTAATCACTGGCAAAACTGCAATGTACCATCACACTGTCTATTAAGTTCTTGATTCTGAATCCTGAAAAGTTACTTTCTTATTATTCTATTTCTGTGAAATAAATTCAGGCTCAAAATGAAATTATTACCAGTGAAACCAGGCCATTTCCTCAGCTTTGATTTCACATCTGAAAGCATACTCGTGACTCTGAAGCTTATGTACAATCACAGCAACTAAATTGTATTACAGCTGTCAAGGTCTCTCTGATGCTATGCACAACCTCTGTTGTGTTAGTGATGAAAGGAAACGCAGGAGAAATAAGACTATCACAGGTTAGACCTGGATCCAGAACCGATACCTCATATTGTCATCAGCTGTCCTCTTTCACTGTACCCAGCAGCTCACATTCCAGCAACAGGTCTTCTATTGAGTGGATTTGTCAACAAGAATGAGTGCACTCCTCATCTTGAAGTATTACCTGGAGAACAAGTGCTGAATGCTGCAGTATTGTCTTTGGAGTTGAGAATAGAAGGGACAATGAGGTGCTCATTATTTTTCTTCATCTCAGCTTCCATTATGAAGAAATTCATGGGAGTCATTCCTACGAAGGAAACTTTAGACTTTTCTATCATTGTCGCTCTTCTTTATTAATAGTAACTGAACATGACTCTGAAATAGAAACTCTTGTTGTTCCTCTTTTTGTTCAGAATAATTTCTCAAAAAAATTTAAAGCTCCTGGGCGAATATTTTGAGACTATCTTTACAACACAATATTTTTTGAATAATTTTAAATCAACTTGAGTATATCACAAAATATTTTATGCAAATGTTTGTCCTAGTTACTAATAATCATTAATACTATTCATTTTTTACTTTGTTTATAAAGCCATAAGATAAAATATTAGAAAGAGATTTTTATAGATAAGTATTCTGTCTCTTAATACCCAGCCTTGTGAACAAAGACAATGTTTAGATGTCCAATATCTCTACATAGAAAAAAAAGAACATCACAACTAGATGAAATGACAAAGCAAAATTTTAAAAATCCAATATTATGTAAAAGATAAATTTTAAACACAATAATTAGTAAATCTTTGTATACTTTATTAAAATGAACACATATGTATAAATATGTAAATGCACAGGCAATGGTATTATTTAACATTTAAAAACAAGAAACACCATCACTTGCAACTACAGGAATGAAGCAGATGCTTCAGTTTTTTTTGTTGTTGTTGTGGTGGTGGTGGTGTTGGTATGGCCCAGGTAGAGAGTGGCTTCTAGGAATTTAAATATTTAATTTCACCACTCATATAACACCATTTGTGGTTCTCATATTTCTTCCATTCCTTTCAAAAAGGTTTATAAATTCTTATAATCCACATTATAACAAAACTCATGTGTTATCAGACTGGTCTTGATGCCTCCTTGACACTGTACTTTCTTGGACTCTAAGTAATCCGCAGATCCAGGCCTGCTGATGGCTTCCACAAAGGGCAGTATCTCTTTTCTATAGACCTTTCTTTGCAGGAGTGGGTGTGGTCCTTTGAGCAGGACAAACCAGAAATGCCAAGTAGTAAATGTTCCTGGGAGCAGTTTAATCTTGTAATGGTGAGAGTGGGTAAACAGTAACTTCCAGTAGGCATGGCATTGAACGCCTGTAATGCCAACATTCAGGAAGTGACTGGGACTTCAAAACAGGCATGTGCTACATAGAAATTCCAGTTTCACACCAGCCATGGCTACAAAGGGAATAAAGACAAGAAGTTTCTTTGTACTGGAGGTCCAGAAAAGTCATGCTAGCAGACATAATGGGAATGACAATCTATGACAGGAAATGTTCCCCAGAAACTGGGACAGTTCAATGTAATCAACCTACCACAAGATGGTTGCCTGGTCCTGCCAGACACATTGACATTTTAGGGCTCAGCATTAGCCTGGCCTCTATGTTGGCAGGAGTGGCCATCAGCCATGACAGGAAATAGATCAAATTGCAGAAATGAAATCACATTTGGCTCCATCCCTAATGCCTGGGCCAATTCATGCCCGGGCTTGTTGAATAAGGGCAGCAAGTGTCTGGGGAAGACTGTCAGATACCCCGAGAAGCAGTCATCCTGTGTTCTTGCTGAGTGACTACTTGGTTATCATTGCCCTAGAAGTACTACATGGGATATGAATGTCTTCACACTAGGAAATCATTCTCTCTGTTCACATTTCATTTCCAGATATCCCTTCTCTAATATTCTGATTTTGTTTTTCAAATTCATAATTACCCAGGTAGCTGGGTATTCTTTACCATTGCTTTTCAGAAACACCCCTGATTTGGGTTTGGAACATGAGGCTCCAAGTGGGAGGATGGGAGGAAGCAGCAGAGCAGCAGAAGCAGCCCTGAGGAGCTGAGCTGTCTCATACTCAAGGACTGGGCTCCATCTCCATTAGCTCCTGTCACTGGAATCTATGTAAAAAAAACCTGGGCTGGCGGAATGGCTTAGCGGTTAAGGTGTCTGCCTGCAAAGCCAAAGGACCCAGGTTCGATTCCCCAGGACCCACGTTAGCCAGATGCACAAGGGGCACACGCGTCTGGAGTTCGTTTGCAGTGGCTGGAGGCCCTGGCATGTCCATTCTCTCTCTCTCTCCCTCTTTCTCTGTCAAATAAATTAATAAAAAATTAAATATTTGCAAAAAAGGAAAAAAAAAAGAAAAAAACAAACAACAACAACAAAAAAAAAAACCTGACATGTGTAAAAGGGAATAGTTAAGCCCAAACCATGAGTTTTGAAGTTCTCTGAACAAATAGCCTATTATTTCATTACAATGCGTAGATATAAATTTTCTACACTTCAGAAATACATAAGCAGGCTGGGACTATGTATCAGTTGCTAAAGAGATGACTGTACAAGCAAGGGACCTGAGTTTGAATCCGCAGCACCTGAGTAAATGCCAGGCATGGTGATCACGTGGACTTCCAGTACTGATGGGACAGAGACAGAAGGATCCCTGGGATTTATTGGGCCAGATAGTCTAGCCAAATGAGTAAGTCTTGGATTCAGTGAGAGACTCTGCTCTCAAAAGTAAGATGGAAGCAGGGTGTAGTAACTCACAGGGTACTTATTAGGTTCAGCAGCATCTCAGGCAGACTCAGGTTAGGAGCGACAGATGAATGAGACCATGTGACGATTATGTTTTTGTGATTGGGTGAAGTGTAAAACTTTGTCAGAGGATAATATCTGATTATTTTTATAGAGATATTTATGGTGAACATAATGTCAGTGAAAAAAATGGTTTCATTGGTGTGATTAAAAGATACAACAAATTGAAATATTTATATAAAGCAGTAAAAAATATGACAGTCATTTTCTTTGTGCACCATCAACATATCAGGCATAGTTATGGATGGTGTCCCATGGGTGGCAGGTAAAAGAAAGTGCCTTGGAGCATTAATAAAAGATGATGCAGTGGCTGCTTAAAACTCATGTTCAATGAAGTATCACACAAAGTACCTCATGAAATGTAGTGCAAGCATGTTAAAATGGACATCATGCAAACCGTCCATAAGGCTGAATTTCAAAGGCCTAAGGGATGGCCAATTCCAGGAATTAATTTAAAGTTTTCATACTGACAATGGTGACATCACTCACTTTTCAGAAGATGGCTCAGTCAAGGCCAAATGGAGAAAATATTTTATGGTTTGCAATATGCTATCAAGTTCTTTATGGTATCAAAAGTGAAACTTGTGGGGACTGGAGGGATGGCTTGGCTGTTAAGGAGCTTGCCCACAGAGCCAAAGGTCCAATTCCCTAGGACTATGCCAAAGGACCCAGGCTTGATTCCCCAGGACCACATAAGCCAGATGTGCAAGGTAGCACACATGTGTCTGGAGTTTGTTCGCAATGGCTGGAGACATTCACATGCCCACTCTCTATGTTTCTCTCCTCAATCTCAACCTCTCTCAAATAAATAAAGAAAGAATAAAAAACGAAATTTGTGGGCTGGAGGGATGGATGGTTTGGTGGTTAAGGCACTTTCCTGTGAAACCTAAGGACCCAGATTCAACTCCCCAGAACCATGTAAGCCAGATGCACAAGGTGTTGCATGTGCACAAGGTTACGTATGTACACAGGGTGATATACTGATTGCAGTGGCGAGAGGTCCTGGTGTGCCAAATACTTTCTTTCTCCCCCTCTCTCACTCTTTCTCTCTGTCTGTCTCTCTCTCTCACTCTCTCATAAAAAAGGCTGCTAAAAAAATTTTTGAAAATGCAATTTGAGCCAAAACTTGAAGATTAAAACTGGCTCACAGATGTAGCATTTTTAATGAATTTAAAGACTCATGCAAATGAGTTAAACATGCATTTTCAAGGTGAAAACTAACTCATCAATACAATGTTTCAAAGTCATAATTCATTCCAAATGAAACTGAAATTATGGCAAGCTTAAATTAAGGTAGATAATGTTATGTATGTTAACACATTGACTAACCACATTCCTGTGAACAGTGAAAAATATGTACCTGTGCTTCTTTTTAGATATGATACATCAATTTGAAAACAGATTCCAAGATTGCTGAGAAAATAATATTTTTGCATATGAGACTCTATTTTCAGTTGATCAGGTATTGCCAATTTTAAGTGAAATGCATATAATCTGCTACCATTTGACATTCAACTTAAAGAAAGAAATAATTGATCATGTCTCTTTACTAGACTTTTATAAGTCCTATCTTCCAAAAGAAAAATATGTCTCACTTCAGAATCATGCCTTATTCCTGTCAGTGCTTTTTGGCAATACATACACTTGTGAGCAACTATTTTCAAAAGTGAAGCACACTAAGAGAAATATTAGAACCAAAACATCTGGTGAGCACCTGGAGAATTCACAGAGAATTTCATCTACTTCCATCAAACTAGATACTGATGTATTAGTTTCTCAAGTACAATGTCAAATATCCCACTGGTTTTATGCTATCCTCTTTTACTTTTATAATAAATATACCAAAAATCAATGAAGTTTATTACTTACATATGTTCATTTTCTTTATTACTGGTGTCTCCTTGAGACTTGCTCAGCAATGTTCAAAAACTCTCTGTGATGACACATAATTAAAATTATTATGTAAAGATTTTTTTAACTTATTAGGCCAGTACTGGTGGACATCACATTAATTATATCCAGTCCTTTTCTTCTCATCAGCTTTCATTAGTGTTTATGTATTTAATGTGTATCCCAAGACAATTCTCCATCTAATGTCTCCCAGAGAAGTCAAAAGTTTGGATGCTTTGCCTTAGATTTTTCTTAATCCAGTCCAGTTGAAAATCAGAATCAATGGTCACACTGCTGGTGAGCTTGGCACTGCTGGAAACTGCACACTGTTTGTTGCTGGCTGGAAGAGTCAGGTGTTGTAGGAGTCACAGCTCTCAGAGCCTTTGTGGCTTAAGAAATGATGCTGTGCAGTAACCTGACACTAGAAATTGTAGTTGTATAGGGGTCCGATGAAGAGAGAGAGCTGTAACCCACTGGAGCCCAGCAACAGAGAAACCATGCTTTGCCCAATCTGAGCACTGGTGTGGATGTGTGTAGGTGATAGTGATGACAAAACCTGAGGACCATGAGCTAACAGAGGCTGCTCATGCATTTGGATGCAGAGATGCAGAATGTCCCCACATGTAAGCCCTGGAATTAACTATAGAGCTGGAGTGAGGAAACCCAAACTGCAGCTCACTGGAAAGAGGGAGAGGTGTCTTCCTTTTGCACTACCTTTCCTGCTCCCTCTCACAAAACAAGCTCAATGTCATGCCTACAACAGAAAGAAATGGAAGTGCTCATTGTACCCGTGTGTTGACATCACAATATACTGCATAAACATGCACTCTCATGACAGGTTAATCAAGCATTTGAAAATGTGTAAACTACCCTGAATTCATCATTACAAATTGTATAGCTGTGTGAGTTGCCACACCACATCTCATATATATTTAGTGACTTGATTAATATTTTTAAAAGGTGCTTAAGTGGTCTGCTTGTTATTATTACACGGATAATCACATATGACTTTGGAAGTAAGAGGGAAAACATTATAAAATAGCATACAGGTGTGTTGTGTCTTTATCATCTGTAACCTCAGACTTGAAGCATATCTAATATTATCCAAATTGTATGGTTACTAATTCTATTTTCATTCATTTTTAAATCATGAATCCTCTTCAATAGTCAGAAATTTAATCATTCTTTTTACTTTTTATTTGAAGTAATATTTCCATCTCACTTCTGAATAAAATCACATTTTAGTTGTCATTCTTTTGTACTTCTTGGACACAAAACTGAATTGAAATTAAACATTTATATTTCTTATTACCACAAGGTAAATATGGAGACTTTAGGAGTCTGTTCTAACAGCATCACTCCATTCTTTCCATCTATTCTTAGCTGAATATAATGAATTATGCAGCTGTATATAGACTACTTTTAATATCTTCTTACCTGATAACTTGATTGGTTAGCTCTACTTAAAATTTTGTTGAAACAAAGAACTGTAAATCATTGGTTTTGCAAGATAATTTATAACTTAGTCATCAAATCAGTTATTTTATGGAATTTTTAAATGTATACCAAAAAGATTTTACAACAGAAAACAAGAAGCACTGCTTTTATTACTTTTCCCTTTGAATCATTAGAATTGTATCATGTTTTTTCATGAACTTTGAAGAAAGACATATAATTATGCTAAATTTAAATGCTTATAGACCTCTATAAATAAACAGCACATGAGTAAAAAGACCTTTGGATTTTTATAAGTGTAAAAATTGATAAATTTATTTTTAAATGACCAAAATAATAATTATGTATTTCAAATGAATAGAACAGAAAACTTATTGTTATTATAGCTATGCTACTTAAGGGACTTATTCACATTGAAGCCATGATAATTTTCAACAATGCAGGTCATTAAATATCAGACTAAACCTTGAACCAGTTATATCCTGAAATAGTAAATAATTAAATGATAAATATGTGAGTATTTAAGATACCTATAGTTTTCTTCTGTTATTTTTCTTCACAGGCAATTGGCAACTAAAAACAACAACAACAAAAAAACTACATTGCACAGAAGGATTTACAATACGCATGGAAGTAAATGTTAATAATATTATCCAAAAAGATATGAGGAAGCAGATATATGGAATATTGTTAGGTTTCATTTTCATTATGGAAAAATTTGAAACTACATAAAATATTTTAAAAATGAATTTTGAAAAAAATATTTTTGAAGAGAAAAACAGAAATATCACAGAAAATGTTATCATGATGATCCCTGGTTTTAAATTATTTAATTTTATTAAACCAGGTTATACCATATCATTTTCATAAACAGACAAAATGTATTATGAGCATATTCCATCATTCCTCACTATCCTGTCTCTTACCCCATCCTTTCATCCCTTTTGGTCCCCTAGATAGTTTTGCTTTAACTTTCATATTGTCTCCACATATATAAATTTTAATAATATCTAGCACCCTCAGATGAGGTACACCATGATATTCATCTTTCTGAGATTATATAAACTGACTCTGGCCACAAACCCACGATGTAGTCATGAATGAACTTGAACTTTTTATCCACTTTTTCTTGTGTTGGGATTATAATGTGCCATACCTGATTTTATGCAATCCTGGGCCCCAAACCCAGGGCTTTGTACATGCTGGGCAAGTGTTGTACCAACTGAGTTACGTCTTTTGCCCAAGAGGCTTGATTTGTAAAGTGAGACTGCAAAGTCATAAAGAAATAGAATTAAGAGTGTGTGATCGGGGCTGGAGAGATGCCTTAGTGGTTAAGGCATTTGCCTGCAAAGCAAACGGACCCAAGTTCAATTTCCCAGGATGCACGTAAGCCAGATACACAAGGTGGTGCATGTGACTGGAATTCATTTGCAGTAGCTGAAGGCCCTGGTGCACCCATTATCTTCCCCCACTCCCTCTCTCTCTCCCCTCTTTCTCTCTAAAACCAATAAATAAAATAAAATATTTTTAAAAGAGTCTGTGATCTATATTAAATAGAGAAAATCAAAGAGTAAAAATATATATATGACTAAAACATCTTACTATTTGATAATTCCCCAAAGTAAGCAAAGATGGAACAGAGAAAACAATTAGGGAAAAATAGAAAGCAACTTTCAAAATAACTTAAATGCACCTAAATCAATAGTTACATTTCTTTTGCTTAAACTTTCCACTTAAAAGTATAAAATACTTTCTACATAAAGGGCATTTTGTATAAAGTGACTAAGGAGATTAAAAGCAAAAGATCAAAATAGATATACTATGCAATGCAAACAGTAATATACAATATAACATAACTGAATTTGTTGCAAAGTAGCCTTCACTATGAGGAAGACATTGTAATCACATTGATATATTCTTAATTAGAGAGTTTTGAAACACATGCAGCAAAAATTGATAGTTAATGGTGTTTATAAATGATTTAGTAATCATAGCTTAAATTTTCAACCTCTTTCTCTCAGTAGATTACAAATTACATAGAAAAACAAGTAACAATATGAAAAATTGTAGGGCTGTAGAGATGGCTTGCCTGAGAAGCCTAAGGACCCACATTTGACTCTTCATATCCCATATAAGCCAGCTGCACAAGATGATGCAAGTGTGAAAGGTTACACATGCACACAAGGTGGCACATATGTCTGGAGTTTGATTACACAGGCTGGAGGCTCGCACATGCCAATTCTCTTTCTCTCCCTCTGTCTCTCTCACTCTCTCTCTCTCTTGCACTCTTTCACATTTAAAAAAAGTCTAGTCAGTTGGACTTGATTCAAAAAATTTGTAAAAATATTATCACTAAACTGCTCAAGTTATTTATGAAACAATATATCCAGTAACTATGATTATAATTTTTATAAGTACAAAAGTTATATCATATAGTTAAATATAAAATCAGTCACTAAAATAAAAATTTCATTTAAATTTGCTCTCCACCTACATTGAGACTGAACTAAAAACTTCTTTTTTGTTTTTCTTTTGCTCATCAAACATTTATTTTTTTTTTTTGCCTTTCAAAATTTTATTATTATTATTAGCAACATATTTTGAATGGATACATCATGTGTTAGTACCCTCTTCAGCCCTTGTCCCTGCTCCCATTCTGCTTGGGACCCTCCACAGGGGTTGAATACTCCCTATGGAGTTGTGTGCTATGCATTGTGGGAGCAGCAGTCAGTTATTTTGCAGGGCGGGGCGGGGAGGAAATGCCTCTGGGAATGCTCTTCCAACCTGTGGCTCCTACAATCTTTCTGCCCCCTTTTCTGCAAAAGTCCCTGAGCCATGGTGGGTGAGTTTTAAGTCTACTTCAGTGGTGAACTCTGAGGAGTCACTGGATCTCTGCTTTGGTTTGGTGTTGAGCATCACCAGGGTCTGTCTACTTCCCCCTGTTGCTGATTATCAGGCACACAATGGAAGCAGCACTCTCGCTCATCTCCCCAGTCCTCTGTGGTTTCAGCTGTTGCTTGGATGAAGTGCATATGATAGTTTATCTCCTCGGATCTCACTGCCTTCTGAAAAAGAAAAACAGATTCTCCAATGGAGAGTGAAGCTAGCATAGTTTAAATGGAATTAGCATTCGTAACTTAGGGAGAATTTGATGTATGTAGCCCCTCTTTTAGTGAAAGACTTGTGTGAACTTGTCACTAGGACACACAATTTGTTGCCATAGGGTTCTGATCTGGTTCCCAATCCCAGATATGGGTTCCTTTACACTGAGCAGATCTCTTAGCCAAAGACTAATGAGAGCTTGACACTGGAGAGCATAATTACTCTTTCCTAGTATTCTGGTCTGGTTCCCAATTCCAGATATGGATTCATAAACACTGAACATATCTGTTAACCAATCAGAAAGCTATTGGTGTCCCACCAAACCATGGAAGCATGGTTTATGGCCTAATATATAGTCCATTTTGGAGAAGGTTCCATAGGCTGCTGAGAAACACTTGTATTCTGTACAATTGGGGTGGAAAGTTCTGTAGATGTCCATTAGACCTAGTTGGTATATAGTGTTGAAGTCTATTATTTCCCTGTTGATTTTCTCTGCTTATATGATCTGGCTATTGATGATAGGGGAGTATTGAAATCCCCAATTATGATGGTGTTGATGCTTATTTCTGTTTTATTGTCAAATAGGTTTTGGTTTATACAGTGTGGTGCACCTGTGTTTGGTGCATATAGATTTATGATTGTGATGTCCTCATGTTGGATCTTTCCCTTGATGAATAAGAAGTGACCTTCTTTGTCCTTTTTGATTACTTTTATTTGAAGTCTATCAGATATTAATGTAGAATACCTGCTTGTTTCTTGTTTCCATTTGCTTGGATTATCCTTTTCCATCCTTTCATCCTGATAATGTGCTCATATTTAATGGTGAAGTAGGTTTCTTGAAGATAGCAGATAAATGAGTCCATTTTTCTGATCCACACTGTTAACTTGTGTCTTTTAGTGGGTGAGTTAAGACCATTAATGTTTAAGGTTATAACTGTGAGGTTCAATTTAATCCCCACCATGATAGGGTGCTTTTGGGGTTTGGTGCTTTCTTGTGCTTTATACTTTTTGAGCCTGCTCTGGTTTTGGTTATTGTGATCTTTTTCTTCTGGGCTATTGAGATTGGTTGGTTGACTTTTGCGTGTGGAGTATTCCCTGAAGTATTCTTAGTAGGTTTGGCTTTATGTTCATATGAACATAGAGGTGACTGCTTTTCATGGAAATTTTTGTCATCATCTATTGTGAGGGATACCTTCACTGAGTACAGTACTTGGGTTGAAAGCCATAGTTTTTCAGACTTTGAAGTGATCCATTCCAGACCCTTCTGGCATTCAGAGTTTCCATTGAGAAATCTGAGGTAATTCTGATTGAATTACCTTTGTATGTGGTGAGTTGTTTTGTTCTTGCTGCTTTTAGCACTCTGTCTGTGTTTTCATGTTAAGAGTTTTAACTATGATGTGCTTTGGTCCTGTCTGCTTGGTGTTATGTGAGCTTCTTGTATCTGGATGGCTCTCTCTTTTGAGATATTGGGAAAACTTTCTTCCATAATTTGTTGAATATGTTCTCTATGCCTCTGGCCTGGATATCCTCTCTTCTGATATACCCATGATATGGATGTTTGATTGTTTTTAGGGTATCCCACAGTTCCCTTATTTTCTATTCACATGATTTTTTGAACTTAACAATCAATTTCTTCTGTCTTGTCTTCCAGCTCAGAGGTTCTGTCTTCCACATGAGTCACTCTGTTAATGAGGAGTTCAAGAGAGGATTTTAAAAGCTTGAATTGATTTTTGTTTTCTATTGTGTTTTTTGCATTGTTTCCATCTCTTTTTTGAGGTATGATTTCAGTTCAAGGTCTGATTTTCTTGATGCTTCCTGGATTTTATTCTTGCATTTAATCAAGTTTTCATTAAGCTTATCAACAGGTTACCATTTATTGGCTCACCTTCAATTCATTTATATCTCTTTTTAGGATGTATGCAAATCTGAATGCTCTAAGAGATGATTCTGCTCTTTTTTTTTTTTTTTTTTTTTTTTTTTTTTTTTTTTCCCGAGGTAGGGTTTTCCCTAGCCCTGGCTGACCTGGAATTCACTATGTAATCTCAGGGTGGCCTTAAACTCACAGTGATCCTCCGACCTCTGCCTCCTGAGTTCCAGGATTAAAGGTGTGCATCACCATGCCCTGCCTCAATTTCATTTTTGCTATTGGTTTTTTTTATAGCTTTCTTCCAGTGTAGTAATTCTTTTGATCAGGGTCACATTGCTTGTTGAGTTTTCATTTTGGGATTCAGTTTCAGTTGATTTCACCATTATTTCATTGTAGGCTTCTGTTGTAGGACCTGGCATCCTTGGTAGAGATCTTTCAGTTTTCTGACTTTCTTTTTTCTTTTATTTATTTTCTTATTTATTTATTTTTTTATTGTAGTCTTACCCTTCTTGGATAAATGTCTCATTTTTTGAGGGGGAAGCAAGTTATTTGTAGGATCTTCAGTTGAGTGGTTCTGCATGCACATCCTCCGGAGCAGGGGATCCAGAGTCCATTCAATCAGGAAGGCCTAAAAACTTCTTTAAAATGGTTTGAAAATTCAGTGATGGGGAGATGGATCTTTCAGTAAACTGCAGTGCAAGCATTAGGGCCTAAGTTTGAATCACCAGCACCCATGTAAAACTCTTTGTAGCAACACACTCATGCAATCATTGCACTGGAGAGAGGGAGACAAGAGATCTCTGGGGCTTGCTTGCCAGCTAATCTAGCCGAATCTGTGAGTTCTAGGCTCAGTAAGTGACTATTTCCAAAAATAAGATGGAGAGGGATTGAGGATGACACCCAACATCAACATGCATGTCCATATGCACACACACCTGCACACACATGTGGCCACACATGCACTCATGCATGCACACCTTATATACAGATAGCCACAAAAATTTAGAAAATGTATTTATAAATTTAATAGCACACTTATATTTAACTTATGAGTCCAACAGAAAGCATGAAGGGAAATGATAAATTACATTGAAATTAATCAATAATCAATAATTACATTGAGATAACAACACAGCATATCAACACTTGTGACATGTAGATAATATGTCTTGAAATACTTAAAAGAAACACAACACTGGGAAACACATATGCACATGGTTAATTATAAAGATTGGCTGATACATCATATATATGAGTTATCTTGTATAATTTGTATGTGTGTGTGTGTGTGTGTGTGTGTGTGTGTCTGTGTGTGTGCATGCTTTGGCCTATGTGATTATGAAGTTAAGATGTCCTGATATCAGTTAAAGCTGAGAGCCCAGAAATACCTTTGAAATAATTCAATCCCTATCAGAAGACCTGAGAAGTTGGGAAGGTAACATTGCAGGTATGACACCTAGAGTGTAGGGGTCAGAGATCCAGGAGTTCCAATGTCCAGGGATAAATTCTGGATGAGCCAGATCAAAGAGAGGGAAAATTTTCCTTTCTCTGCCTTGCCGTTCTATTTAGGCATTCAATGCATGACATAAGTCCTGACCATATTGGTGAAGAGGATCTTTTCCTACTGATTCAAACTGTAAATTGTTCCAGAAATACCCTGTTAGACATACCTCAAAAAAGATTTGTTATCTGTGTAGGCCTCAGAGGAAAATATATGGTTTAAGTACCAATATCATGAAACAAGGGTAATTTAAAATAAATTATTTAAATTTCCATAAGGAGGAACTTAAAGTTCCTATAAAAAGGAAATAAATTAGAAGAAATCAATAAAATATAAAATGAACAAAGAAAATTAATAAAGCTACTAAAGATCAACTTTTTGTTAAGAATAACTTAATCTCACAAATCATTAGTGTGTGTGTGTGTGTGTGAACATATATGTGAATGTAGGTACACACATGCTGTGGGACACATGTGGAGGTCAAACACAACTTTTCTAGTTGGTCTTCATCTTCCATCTACTTTTGAAGCAAGCTTCTAGGAAATTCTGCTTTTACTTCCTTCTGACATTTTGGCCACCACAGCTTCCAGATTTTATACAGGGTCTCAGGATCCAAACTCAAAAATGTGCTGCAAGTGCTTTATCCAGTAAACCATCTCCTCAGTCCTGAAAATTCTTTTTATACTTTGATTTCACTTGACATTTTTTTCAAAAAAATAAAATAAAATAAGAGCCAGATTGAATTTACAAATTAGTTGGAACTTTTATAAAATAAGATATCACTGTACTATAAATACTTGAAAAAAGAGGCTAACTTAAACAGTTACCAATAACTCAGAAAGTCTAAATCAAATAGAAAAATACCATGAAAAATATAATGAGCCAAAAGTTCCTCAGGAAGAACATAATACCAGAAATAACAAAGCTTAATTTATAAACAGAAGTGTTTGTACAAAAATATTTTTGATGATAATGGCTTTACTATTCAATGCTATAAAACATTCACCTCCACTCAGAGACTGACTAAGGCCTTCAGGATCCCACAACGAATACCAATAACGCCACAGAGGAGAGCTGTCAGTAGAATGGTGGCAGCACAGAGAGGATATAAAAGTACAATCTTGTTATAAAAATTAAGAAAGAAAAAAAAAACAAGAAAAATCTTCTGTACAATTGATTGGGAACAGCCAAATCCTGTCTTTAAGGTTAATTATAAATCCTGCAATGAAGCACCTGTGGCAAGAACTCAATATGAGATGTCTTATTTTCTGAATAAATATTAATTTTCTTTGATAGTGAATAAAAATATATGTAGGGAAAAACTTGAAATATTAAATTAGGCAAAGATGGTTTTAGATGTGATATAAAAACAATAAGCCATGAAATAATAAAAATTAATACATTGGACCTCACCAATATGTAAAATTACTGATCTTCAAAAAATTCTTAAGATATACACCACAGACTATTTATAATAGCTATTTATAATAAACAAATCTAAAAAAGGGCTTAGATCTAAAACTAAAAAGAATATTCATCTACTCTGTGTGGTTGTTTAAATGTGAATGTATGTCCACCACCCCACCCATAGCCTCAGGATTTTTGATCAAGGTTACGCTCCGTGCTTAATTCTCCAGGATTCTGCTTGAGGAGGTGTCAATGGAGGGCAGATATTGGGGTCCAGCAGTAAGGTGTGTTTGGAGGTGTATCTTTATTCCAGCACAAAGGTGTGAAAAAAGGAGTTTGAGCTCATTTGGTTATGCTGGCTTGCTCTTTGTGTTTGCTGGCTGTTTGGTGGTTTCTCTCTGCTTGGATCTATGAAAGGGGGCAAGCCTCTTCCATCACTGATGGAATTTCCCCTGGATCTGTATGCTTGAAATAAATCCCTTCCTCCCATGATCTGTGTCTGATTAGATGTTTGTTCCAGCAGCATGGAGCTGACTACATCACTCTGTGTGAAATGAATGTTCCACACTTCTGTGTTTACCTGCCCTTGTGAACATATGACCACAAAGACAAAAAACGTATGGCATGGCTTAGTTGTAAACCTGAAAACTGGAAACATGCCAAATACATATCAGTAGATGAATGGTAAAACAAATTGTGGTGTATTCCTCTAATAAAACACTGCTTAACAGAGTAAAAAGAATGAAATACTGGGGCCTGGAGAGATGGCTTAGTGGTTAAGTGCTTGCCTGTGAAGCCCAAGGACCCTGGTTCAAGGCTCGATTCCCCAGGACCCATGTAAGCCAGATGCACAGCATGCATCTGGAGTTCGTTTGCAGTGGCTGGAGGCGCTGGCATGCCCATTCTCTCTCTATCTCTCTGCCTCTTTCTCTCTCTGTCATCTCAAATAAATAAAATAAACAAAAAATTTTAAAAACCAATGAAATACTGAATACAATGACAGTATATCTAATACTGAGAAGTGAAATCAGCCACAGGAATGTATTTAATATATGTTAGCAATTATACAGAGTGCTGTTCTAGAATATGCCAAATGAAATTGCACAGAAAAAAGTCATTTATACATAAGAGAGACTAGTAGATTTCTGGGTATAAGTATGTAGGATATTGATTATATGGGAGACTTTCTGGATTTTGCATCTCATTTAAAAGGTGAATCCATGCATGTGTACAAATATTTATATACAACTATTTAATGAGTCATCAAAACCCATCAGAAACATAAAATGTGCACATTGAGTTATATCTTAATACAAATTCATTAGGAATATTGCTTCTATAGGACCACACTCACAGTTTCAGGGTAATCCAGGGACACTGTAGGTGGTAGCTGTGGAAAGGAGCAAGATAAGAAGTATGGGAAAGGAACTTTATAACCAGGGGAAATTTTCCCCCTTTATTCATTGCATGTAAATGTAACACCTACAGGATCCATGGCTTCCACTTTACTTCTGATTGCATACAATTTCCACTGAAGCAGAACCCTGAAGTACATTACGGGAAATGGATTCAGTACTAATCATGTAGATACTGTGCACAACACCTCAGCAAGTGTGAATTCCTCTAATGCTATTTTTGAAGTGTGTAAACCCCAACTTAACACATTCACTCACCAACCTTGAAGTCAGGGGTGTGTGATCTAAAGTTATCCAAAGGGTAAATTCTCACCTGATATTCTTAGCTGTCAAATTAACTTCTTACTCCATTTATATACATAAGATTTACCCATAAAGGGCTGTGCCCTAAGCAGCAGGGCATTTTTAAACTCTGCATATACTACTCCAGTGGGCACTATTTTTACTTTCTAGTGTTTACAATGCAGCTACTATTATGAAAGTCTGGTAAACATGTAATTACCAATCAGGTTTGCATCTAGCTTTTTCAGTAGGATGCAGGCAGTTCTAAGACAGCTGTTGCTAGTACTGGGCTACTCTCAGGCTTGCCAGTTAGGGATCAGAGTAAAAGAATAGAAAGACACAATTCTTTTCATTATTTTTCTAGTGCTGCTCAATGAATTAATGATGAAAAAAATCACAATTATTTTCACCCAGGTTTGGAAGCTGGATGTGACTTCTCTTAGGAACCTCAACAGCAACTCTGGCACACATGGGTGAGCTGCTTAAGCATAGAGTTTGTTCTATAATCTTGGTGCCTTGAAACTTTCATTCTTTCTAAACTGATTTCCCCTCCACTTTTTTGCATTTTGTCATTAACATTGATAGGTGTGTGAAAAACTTTTTAACAGAAAAATTATTTTAATTATTCCCTATTGGGTTCATTCTAAAATCCTATTAATATTCATTTTTCTATTTGACACTTATTAATAATCAACAAGGTACTGGCCAAAAAAAGAGGTTTGGAGGGCAAATGTGAAAAATAACATGGTCACAGAATCTCATTTCCACCAGTTCCCATGATGCTGACATGCTCTTTGGGCATGAGTCACATGTACGTTGATACCTATGCAGAACTCACCAGGTCATTGGTACCAAGTCAGGTGTTTCCTACATAGCTCCAACACCCAACACTTCTTTTGAATTATGTGCCCCTCCTGAATTTATTTCCAAGGCTTCTCTCAATTCAATCTCACCTTCCTCACCACACCCTCCACACTCTTCCTGCAAGCAATGGGGGGGGGAGGAAGGAGGAAGGAGGAAAGAACATTGGGGAGTAAGCCCATAACCCACATATAGCTTCTGTTCCTATCACCCGGGTGATTTTCTTTCTTCAGACCCTGTCTATACTTCAAAAAATCAATTCTACAATGTATTCATTACACATATGAATTTCTAATCACTAAGCATTGTGTATTAATAAAATCATATTACTTATCATATTACTGTTTTCTTACTTGTTTCATAAATGTATGTTCTCCTAACCAACTTGTTACTGAAGCTTTACCTACTCTACATGTGGTGTATAAACAGGCACTTTGATTTCAGACAATTGTAGTATTGTGATTATGAACCCAGATTCTGAAATTCCATATTAGATTTATAACTTAACTACTTTCTGTCTAATCTTGGGCAAGCTATTTAACCTCTTTCCATCTCAGTACCCTCATCTGAAAATCATTGATAGTAATATTACCTCTCATAGGGTAGGTATGAAGATTAAATGAGTAGAAATATTGGCAAAAAGTGTTTAGTACTGTAAGTTCCAAGTAAATATTGGCTGCTGTCATTATAGTTAATAAAATACTTGTTAGTTGGAAATGGAGATGCACATACACTACAATAAACACAATACCAACCAAAAGCACAAAGAATATACTGATGCAATAGACAATGAGAAGAAGCTACTACTTCTGTGTGTGGCCAAAATATATCATTTTCAGAGTTTCTCATTTTCTCAAACTTGCCTGGCAAACTTCCTGTTACCATCAAGCAATTCTCCACTGGCTGTTTGCATCTACCCGGTTAAGGTTATCAGAAGAAAACACAATCACAGTCCCACTGACTAGTCAGTTTAAGTTCACGGACACTTACAGTTACTGAGACGTCTGTGTTTACTTCTCCCATCACTCTTTTGTTGTCCTTGTTCAGATACTTCACACTTTTGATTCTTAATCTTTTGCATTTTTTGCTTCTTTTTTTATAACTTATTGTTGGTGTATATTCATTGCACATACTAATGAGTTTAACAATAGCATTCTCATTTTTATTTATATTATGTGTTTTAATCATATTCACCCCCCATGACCTTCCTTTTCTCCCCTTCTCCCTCTCTAGATCCCTTCTTCTTTTTTCCTGAGTTATTTACTTTCATGTTATTTAGATATTTATGTAGACATGAATTTTTTTTTTTTTTTTTTTTTTTTGAGGTTGGGTCTCACTATAGCCCAGGCTGACCTGGAATTCACTCTGTATTCTCAGGGTGGCCTCGAATTCGTGGCGATCCTCCTACCTCTGCCTCCCTAGTGCTGGGATTAAAAGCATGTACCACCACACCTGGCTAGATATGATTTTATGTATATAAAATATCTATAATCCACATATGAGAGAAAACATGTGATATTTATCTTTCCAAATCTGGCTTATTTTATTTAAAATGATAAAATCTACCTGCATTTCACTTTTCTGAAAAATGACATGATTTCATTCTCTATTGTGATTTAATAAAACTTCATTGTGTATATGTATCATGTTCCCTTAATCTATTTATCTGTCAGTGAACAGCAAGGCTGATTGCCCAAGTTGGCTGTTGTGAACAGTACTGCAATGACAATGGCTGGGCTAATTTATATTCCTAACAGCAGCATCTGAGGGTTCCTTTGTCCCACATTTTCAGCATCATTTATTGTTGCATGTTTTTCTTAATTATTATCCATTCAGATTGGGAGGGTGGTAAATAACCACACTGTAGTTTAACATGTATTTCACTGAAGGCTAAGGATATCAAGCATTTTCAAATGCTCCAGATGGCGTTTCTATCTCAGCTTTGGAGACTGTTCATTTCATTTGTTCATAAATTGATGAATTGTTTGGGATTTGGTATTTAGCTTTTTGGGTTCTTCACATATTCTAGATACTAATTCTGTTCAGCTAGTAGAGAATTTCTTCCATATTATAGATTACATCTTCACTTTTTTATTAATAATTTATTTATTTATTTATATTATTCTACTTTTACAATCATATTGATGACTCCATCCTCCTTCCTGTCCTCCTTCTTCCAAAGGAACCCTCATCAATGGGGAATGTGGGTCATGCATTGTGGGGGTAGTCAAGAGTTATGGGGGATAGGCCAAGTCTCTATGCATAATGCCCCAACTTGTGGCTCTAACTGTCTGGGGACTGACACTTCCAGATTCTGGCCAGGTCTATGTTTTGTTACTATGTAAAAGATTTTCAATTTATATGCAACCTTATTTTTACAGTATCTATATTATGTTCTAAATTATTAGAGTTTTTTTTCAGAAAGTTCTTTCCTGTGGCTGTACCTCAAAGTATATTCCCAGGTTTTCCTCTAACAGCAAATACTAAGGTCTTTGATCTATTTTTGTTCTTTGTTTTTTTGCATAGGATAAGAGATAGAGATCTTGTTTCATTCTTCAACACAAGAGTATGATGGAGTTTTTGCAATACAATTTGTTGAAGAGACCACTTTTTTCCACTGTATATTTTTTGTATCCTTATAACAAATCACGCAGCTATAACTGTGTGGTTTTATATCTGGGACTATTCTATTCCATTGATCTATGTGTCTGTTTTGACCAGTACCATTGTGTTTTACTTACTATAACTTGCATATTATGAAATAGATACAGTGATATTTCCAGCACTAATCTTTTGCTCAGTATTGCTTTTTTGCATTCATATGAATTAAGGCTTGTTTTGTTTTAGTTACTGAAGTTTTACTGGAGATTGCATTGAATCTTTGGACTACTTTTGATAAGCTAATCATTTTCACAATAGTAATTCTGCTGATTCAGGAGTACAAATGGTCCTTCCATCTCCTAATAGAGACACTATTCCATCATTGTTTTAAAATTTTTCATTGTTGAAGTCTATCAGTTCCTTTGCTAGGTTTCTGAATTGGTAATTTTTGAAGATATTGTGATTGGGATAATTTTTATGATTTCTTTCCCAAGGTTATCATTATTAATATGTAGGATTTTTGTATCCTAATACAGTGTTTTTCAGTTCAATTGTATGATGGACTCTTTGGGGTCTCTTTTATAAAGAATCATATTGCCTGGATATGAGATTAATTTCACTTCTTATTTTCCTGTGTATATTCATTTTATTTCTATATCTTGTCTTATTGTCCTAGCTAACACTTCAAGACTATATTGAATATGAGCAGACAGTGGACACCTTTGTCTCATTCTAACTTCAGAGGAACTACTTGGGGCTTTTCCCCATTTAGGATAGCGTTGGCTATAGCTTTGATGAATATAGCATTTATCTTGTTAATATATGTTCCTCCTATTTCTAGTTTCTTCAGTAAATTTATCCTAAAGGGACCATATACTTTTCAAAGGACTTTCTGTATCTATTGAGATTGCATGTTTTCTATCCTTGATTCTGTTTATTTTCACTATCCATTGATGCGCATACTTTTAACCATCTTTACATCCCTGAAATGAAATCAACTTGGTTGTGTTGAGAGTTGAAAAAGTGGTTATTACAAGAGCTACAATTAATATGCAGGGCATATGTTGAAAGGTTATCTTTTTGCTAAAGATGCTGTTGAATTTACTTAATAAGAATTGTATTGAGAATTTTAGCATCTCTGTTAATCAGGGAGCCTGGCCTTTTTTTTTCTTGTTGTGTCTTTATCCAGGTTTTTAAAAAAATATTATTTATTTTATTAGTTATGCTCATAATGTGAATACATTCATGTTGGTACCATTGTTAGCTTCCTCCCTGTCCTCCCCCCTCTGAAGGGACCCTGGTGAGGTGTGATAGGCTGATCCTTTACCCAGCTTTTGTATTAGTGTAACACTGGCTTCTTAAATTGAATTTGGTGGCAATTTTATGGAATTCAGGAGTGAATCCATTTGGACCATTTCTTTTTAAAATTTTTATGCTTAATATCATTTTTCATTATAGATCTATTTAAGGACTATTGATATTAATTCTTTTTATAAAGGTCAGGTAAAATTTGACAGTGAATCTCACTGGTTCTATAGTCTTCTTTGTTGGAAGACTTGTATTAGTGCTTCAAATTTGTAGCACTTTATAGATCTATTTTGTTTACAGCCTTTAGAATTAATTTTGGTAGATCATATGTGTCACAGAATTTGTCCATTTCTTCTCTATTTTCTAGTTTTTTTTTTTGAGATAATATTTCAACATTTCTCTAAAGAGCCTCTGGGTTTTATTGTTAGCTGTTGTATTTCTAATTCTTCATCTCTCATTTGGAACTTTTCATTTTTATGCTTAGTTTAGCTAAGGGCTTATTTGTTTAATTTTTCATTTCAAAGAACCATTGATCATTCAGAGTGTTTCAATCTCCATGTGTATATATATATATATATATATATATATATATATATATATATATATATAAAACATAGTTTCTCTATATTAATTTCTATTTCTTTCCATTGTCTAAAAAGGTACAGGAATTATTTTTATTCTGTTTTTTTGTAAAAATTTGCTTTATGACCTAAAATTTAAAAGAGAGTCTCATGATGCTAATTGAATGTGTGTTACACAGCAGGATGAAATATTCTGTAAATGCCTATTAAATCCATTTTATATGTGACTGTTTAATTCTGTAGCTTCTTTCTTGATTTTTTCCTCTGGATAATCTATCTATTGATAATATTGGGGTATTGAAGCCACCAACTATTATTGTATATGGACATATCTGACCATTTATATCCAGTAGTGTTGAGTGTTTATCTTGTGAATTAGGTGCACCATTATTTGGAATATATATGTAATTTTTTTTATATTTAAATGTATTATTTCCTTAAAATCATCTTCCAACCCTGACATTCTTTCTTCTGCTTTAACTTCTACTTTAACAATCATGTTGCTAATGCTTTCTTCTGTGTTTTTTATTTGATTTATTGAACTTTTCATTTCAAACATTTTTATTTGGGTATTGTTTTTTCAAAATCTTAATTTCCTCACTGAATTTCTCATCCATGATGCTGACTTTCTTCTCCAGATCCTAAATTTATTTCCTTACTTCATTTATCTTCTTGTTTGTATTCCTTTTGAAGTCATGGGTCATTTTTCAAGTAAACTTGTGAATACTTTTATCCATCATTTCAACCATTTCAGTACATTTGAACTTGGTTGTGATCTCTTGAAGAAGCCATAGACCCTTGACTTTTGATGGCTTCCTTATTGCATGTTTCTGTGTTGTGATCTGTACATCTTAGGGTAGTCAATGCTGAGTTGTTCAACAGGGATTCATTTACTTTAGTTTTCATTCTTTACCTACCTAACAGAAACAATTGCTAAACTCACTTAGATTTTGCAGCCAGAGGGCTGGGAAGATTTTTAACTCATGACAGAGATGCCCAGGTGTGGCTAGTGTCAAAACTAAGGGACTTCTCCATAGTACACTAGAGAAAAAGGAAGCAAACAGGCTACTGAAATCTGTTCTGGAATACCAGTTTCACTGCTTTTACAATCTGCCCAGATAAATATATCCACCTCCCCCCCCCAAAGGAAGGAGCCTGTGAAAATAGAGTGTTGTGATGAACTTGAGCTTTAGTTCTTAGTCCTAGTGGTAATAAACGATGTGGCAGAAAGGTGACTCCAAAGGTTGTTAACTGAGGGCTCAATGCTGGTTCTATAGTCATCCTCATGATGGGGTTTGCTCCTTGACCAGGATGCCATTCACAGACCTAGCCCCCTGCTGCTTGGATTTCTCAGTGTGTGCACTTGCAGCAAGCCTCTCTGTGACCACTTTACATGACCAGCTCCCACTCAGAGAAGCTCACCATGCCTCTCACTTCTCTGACTTGTGATTACTTCTTGTTTCAGAGCAATTCAGTTTCAACAAATAAGAACTCTTTCAAGGTTCTACCTGAATTTAACCCTCTAAAATATGGGAGTGACAAAATAGATTTCTCCTCCAATACTGACTTGTCATGCAGGAGGTGTTACTGTCATACTAAATCTGTCAAATAAACAAGGTTTATCACAGCAGTGCTCTTTTCCTGTGGTGGACACTGACCCCCAATATTTTTTCTTTAAGGCTACCTGGCTTGTTTTGTGTATTGGGCTTCCCCTCCTCTCACAGACAGTAGACTGTAGAACCAAGAACACACCCTCATTTTTTTGTGTCTACTTTTTCTATTTCTCTTTGCTTTCCAACTGTTCTATCACCTCTTTTGTGATTTCCTATGCTCTTCATCACATTCTTCCTTCAGAACATGGTCTATTCTATTTCTATGCTGACTCTTCTCATTCTCCGTTTCACATGGAGGCAGGGTGCCGTGGTTATCATTGTTATTGTTTTTGTTATTGTTTTTGTTATATTTACTATTTGAAGGTTTGTGGTAACCCTCAAACAAGTAAGTTGACCAGTGTAATTCTTTCTAAGAACATGATCTCACTTTGTTTCTTTGTGCTATGTTTTGATAATTCTCACATTATTTCAAGTTCTTTCCTTGTTATTACATGGTGATCTATGTTCAGTGATCTTTAATGCCACTGTTACAATTGTTCTGGGGAGGTCATGTGTTGGGCCCTGCCCGGTGGTTCTGAGCCCAGCCAGAGTTTACCTGTACTTGGCTCCTGGTGAGGCCTAGTCGAGCTTCCGGAGCCTGAGTAGAGTTTCACGACCTGTCCTTGGAGTGACTCAGCACCTAAGCTGAAACTGCCTCCGCCCAGCTGCTGTTGACGTGGTGAAATAATATTGGCCCTTATACCTTTATCTCATCCTCTCTTGCCACCCTCTTCCTCAAAATATATAAATACCTCCCCATGACAATAAACGGGGAGATTTCCGCCCCAGACGGTCTCCGGGCTCAATGTGGTTTTCTTTTCCCCAGTGGCTTGGGGAGGTTTTTTGAGTCACCAACACCCGCCTTCCCGCTCAGCCTTGAGAGAGAAGCGGCTGGCCCGGCTCTCTCTCTCTTCCACTCTACCTGCCGGTGGTGGAGGAAAAGAACCGGCAACTGGTACCCCAGGTGGGACCAACAACTGGTGCCCAAAGTGGGGCCCAACAGTCATGAAGCATGTGGATATAAAATGGCAGTCAATAGTGATGAGTGCATTCTGCTGCTTCATTGTTTTTTATGTCTCCCTTCTTGTGATTGTCCCTATTTCCTGAGATATAACAATATTTAAATTAGGCCAATTTATTACCTAACGATGGCCTCTAAGTGTTAAAGTGAAAGCGTAGTACATCTCTCACTTTAAATAAAAAAATAGAAATGACTCCATTTAGTGAGTAAGTCATTTTGAATGTCAAGACAGGCTGAAAGTTTGACATATAGAGCCAATTAGACAAGTTGTGAATGCAAAGGAAAAATTCTTGAAAAAAAAATAAAGGTATTATTACAATGAATACATGAACAATCTTATTGCTGATACAGAAGAAATTTTAGTGTTGTGAACAGCTAAAGCCAGTGACAATAGTCTCTTAAACCAAAATTTAATCCATAACAAGACTCTGCCTCCTTTAAATACTGTGACATGTTATAAATATGTGGAAGATGCAGACAAAAGATTTTGAAGCTGTGGTGGTTTGAATGAGATTTCCCCCATAAGTCATGTTTTCTGAAGGGCGGGTCCCTAGCTGGTGGTAATTTGGAAAGTGAAGCCTTGGTAGAGGACATGTGTTGTTGGGGACAAGCTTAAGGATGTTATAGACAGCTCCTCCTTGTCAGAACTTGGCTCACTTTCCTGCTTCTGTTTGCCACCTGCTGTGGCAAAGAGGTGATGTCCAGCCTCTGCTCTACAATCTTTCCCTGCTCTCTTAGAGATTCTCCTCAAGACTGTAAGCCAAAATAAATAACTTTCCTCCCATTAGCAGCTTTTAGTCCTTTGTCCCAGCAACAAGAAGACAACTACAGCAGAAGCTTAGCAGAAGTTGGCTCATGAAACTTAAGAGAGACACCATCTCCATAACATAAAAATTCACAGTGAGGTACTGAGTGCTGATGTAGATGCTGACACATATTACCCAGAAGATTTGTCTATGGTGGTGACACTAAACAATAGATTTGTGATGCAGATAACAGCATTATCAAAAAATCATGACAATTAGGCAACATGCCAGTCTTTTGTTAGGGGCTAAAATAGGTGATGATTTTAAGTTGAAGCCAAGATTCATTTACTAAAATCAAAATGGGAGAGCCCTTAAGAATATTACTTAATGCACTGTGCAAGTCCTCTATAAATACAAAATCAAAACCTGGATAATGTCACATCTTTACAACATGCTTTTTAAAACTTGGCCTATCCCCATAATTGTTGACTACCCCTACAGTACAAGACCCACATCCCCATTGATGAGGGTCCCTTTGGAGGGGTTGGACAGGGAGGAGGATAATGGAGCCACCAATACGATTGTAAAATCAGAATAAAATAAACAAAATAATAAATTATTAAAAATAAAATAAAATATGAACTATTTAATTTTTATTCTCTCTCTCTCTCTCTCTCTCTCTCTGTGTGTGTGTGTGTGTGTGTGTGTGTGTGTGTGTTTGAGGGCTTATGCAAGTCATGGTACACATATACAGTAGTCAGAAGACACCTTTTAGGTCATTCCTTGCCTCTCACCTTATTTGAGGCAGGGTCCCTCATTTCTCATCTCTTATTTTGCAAGCTTCTAGGAAATTCTCCTGATATAGGCATGATACAAAAACCTGCCATAGCTCCTCACTTTTACATGGAGTTTGAAGATCTGAACTTGGGAACTCAGACTAGCACTTCAAGTGTGTTATCCAATGAGCTATCTCCCCAGCCCCTAGAACATGTTTTACTGAATATTTATGTCCACTTCAGATCTACTGTTCAGGAAGAAAGAAGATTCCTTTGAAAATATTATTGTGCGTTGACAATGTACCTTGTCACCCAGGAGTCTGATAGAGATAAGCAATGAGATTAATGTGCTCATACTAGCTAGCACAACATTCAGACTAGGCTATAGCCAATGGACCAAAGAGTGACTTCAACTTTTGAGTCTTATCTTAAATATACATTTTAGCTGGGTTTGGTGGCGCACACCTTTAATCCCAGCACTGAGGAGGCAGACATAGGAGGATCACTGTGAGTTTGAGGCCAGCATGGGACTACAGAATGAGTTCCAAGTTAGCCTGGGCTAAAATGAGACCCTCAACTTGAAAAAATAAGTAAAGAAAAGTAAAACAAAACTATTTTAAGAAATAAAATAAAATATAAATTTTATAAAACTATAACTACCATTACTAGTGATTCCTTTGATGGTTATAAGCAAAATAAATTAAAACCTTCTGGAAAGGAGAAACCTTTAGATGTGCCATTAAAAGTATTTATGCAGCTAGGTGTGGTGGGGCCCACCCATAATCCCACCACTCAGGAAGATGGTGAGTTTGAGGGCTAACCTGGGGTACATAGCAAGACCCTACCTGAAATAAAAGAAGAAAGGAAGAAAAGAAGAGAAGGAAGAAAGTAAAGAAAAGGAAATGAGGAAAGTGGAGTTTAGGATAGAGAAAGAGGAGGAGGGGAAAAGAAGGAAAAAGAACACTTATGACTCATAGGAGACAGTCAATACTTAAACATGAATAAGAATTTGGAAGTTGATTTTGGGGATCTGTTTTTTTATTTTATTTATTTATTTGGAGAGAGAGACAGAGAGAGATAGAGAGGGAGAGGGAGACAGAAATGGGCGCGCCAGCAGTGTGTCAGCTGTTGCGAATGAAATCCAGATGTGTGCTCCCCCTTGTGGGCAAGTGCAGCATTGTGCCCTTGCCTCACTTTGCATCTGGCTAAACGTGGGACCTGGAGATTGGAATAGCTGGAGATTGGAACCAGCATTCTTAGGCTTAGCAGGCAGGCGCCTTAGCCGCTAAGCTATCTCTCCAGCCCGGGATCTGGTTTGTTTGTTTGTTTTTTGTTTGTTTGTTTGTTTGTTTGTTTTTAAGGTAAGGTCTTGCTCTAGCTCAGGTTGATCTGGTATTCACTTTGTAATCTCAGGGTGGCCTTGAATTCATGGCACTCCTCCTACCTCTGCATCCTGAGTGCTGGGATTAAAGGCATGTACCACCACACCCAGCTTGATTTTTTAAAATATTTATTTGCAAGGGGAGAGACAGAGAGAGAAGAAGGAGAGAGAGAGAGAATGCCAGGGCCTCTTGCCACTGCAAACAAACTCCAGAGTCACATGCCACTTTGTGGATTTCGCTTTAAGTGGGTGCTGGGGAATCAAACCCAGGCTGTTAGGCTTTGCTGAGCCATCTCTCTAGACTGCAAGTTGATTTTTTTTGAATGGCTTTGAGGGATTTAAGACTTTAGCAGAGAGTAATCAAAGATGTGATGGAAATTGAGAACTGGAATTAGAAGTAGTCTTCATATATGAATGGCTTATTGAAATCTCCTGATAACAGTACAGTGGGTGAGTGGTTGCTCCTTACACATGAGCACAGTGATGTCCTGAGATGTAATGAACTTCTAGTGGAGATTCTGTGACTGTTGATGCAAGGACAAGAAGTACTTAAATACTGCATAAACAGTGGATAAAGCACAGCAAGCTCTTTTGATTAAGGATTATTCTTAAGGGCCCTAGGTTTTTTGAAATGGCAAATAAGTGTTAGTTTCAACTTTAAAATGCACCTAACAAAAGGCTTGCAAGGGTTGACACAGTTTAAGGGAAGTTGTGAGCATTGTTACCAAACTATAGTGATTTTGGTTGATGGTGGTATCTTCCAGGGTGGCATCTTGATGAAGGACATTGTCATTGTGGGCATGTCCTTACAGGGGACATAAAGATCCTAGCTTTGGGTCGGAGAGATGGCGTAGCAGTTATGGCACTTGCCTGCAAAACCTAAGGGCCCAAGTTTGATTCCCTGGTATCCACATAAGCCCGGTGTACAAGGTGGCACATGAATCTAGAGTTCATTGGCAATGACTAGAGCCTCTGGCATGCACATATTCTCTCTCTCTCTCTCTCTTTCTCTCATAAATAAATAAATAAATAAATAAATAAATAAATAAATAAATAAATAAATAAAATATTTTTAAAAGAACCTAGCTTCGCATTCTTTCTCACTATTTCTCATCTACAATAAGACAAGCAGCTGTGCCTCTCCAAACACTCTCCTTCACAATGTCTGCCTCCCCTCAGAGACTCTAAATGACAATGACCTGAAAATTCTGAAACCATGTAGTAAAATAAACTCTTTGTTCTTCTAAGTTGTTTATCTTGGGTTTTTTGTCATAATAACAGAAAGCTGACTAACACAGTAGGCAACATGCTATCAGGTAGCATTGTAAACTACACATCATGAGAATCAATCAGTGTGGGAAACTTCATGGTTGTCTTATTTGAAAATTCCCACAGCCACCCCAGTCTTCACAGGTAGCACCTACGGTGGGTAGCCATCACCATCAAGAGAAGCCTCTTCCAACAACAAAATTGTAACTCACTACAGGTTCAAGTGGTCATTAGCATTTCTCCAACAATATAGAAGTCTTAAATTACAATTTGTACATTTTAAAGGCATAATGTCATTTTATACCTAGTAAGCTACAACACAGTGCAAAATAATTTCTATGAATATTGAAAACAGGAAAATTCGGTGACTTGTTTCATTTTGCTATTAGTTGCATTTTGGTCGTCTCACACCAAACCCACAATATCATCTCTGATTGTATGCCTATAGTTAAATTCAGTGACCACTACTTCAAGCTGCCCAGCATAAGAAAAGAATGAAGTGTAACATTTTACAGAATGCTGAGACACAGTCGCTCCAAGAAAAAGTGTTGGTAGTAGGAACAAAGAGTAAACAGCCCAGACAAAAGAGCACCCTGGAGAATATTTCAAGTGCTCTGGCTAAGCTAGTAAAAGAACACCAAGTGCAAAAAATAAAAGGAAATAAAATAAAAAATAAAAATAAAAAAGTTAAAAACATCATACCCAGTGAAAAGAAATGCCTACCAGTGGCTGCAGAGATGGCTCAGTGATTAAAAGCACTTGTTATACAAACATGGGAGCCTGAGAGGGCCTGAGACCATCTGAGTTCAGTTCCCCAGTACCACATAGACATCTAGGAATAACCACATAGACCTGTAACTGTGATCCTAGGGGAAGCGGAGATGGAGAATTTCTCATAAAACCAGCAGCTTGGGGTTAAGAGACTCCCTCTCTAGGAAATAATATACAGAAGAATGGTAAAGGAGGACATCCAGTGTTTCCTTTGGCCTCCACACATGTGCATACAGGGCCACCTGCATGTGCATACACCACACACCTACCATGCCATACATACTAGACGTGCTTACACAATAAATAAAGAAAGAAATGAAAAATAAAGAACTGCCTAATGGGCATTACATATTAACAAGGCACAAATTACCAACCTGACCTTTAGGATTAACACAAAAGTGAGGCTCCCAATAACCAAGTCATTTGGAAATCATCAACCCTTCTCATGCTGTTCATTAATGTTAGTCCAAAAAGGTTAGCTTTAATGATGTAAGAACAAAAGCCCATGAATAAGAGTAAAATTGTATTCAAAAGGAAACAGGAAAATGTAAATTTCAATGATGATTTAAATGTTCATTGAAGACTGTAAAGCAAAAATACAGCCTAAAATTGAATTGCTAATATGAAAAGCAAAAGCACAAAGCTCCAAGAATACAAAGTAAGGAGATGAAAAATATAAGCAAGAAATTTTGAACCAGAAATCTTAGATGCTGAAATAAAAATCAATATTTTAGATACAATAAAATGAACATTTTTCCACACGAAGAAAGGAGAGATTCTTCAATCCACAATACCCACTAGGTCCCAAGATGTTTTAGTGGAATAAAAAAGCTCAAACTTGACCTAACCTTACATTGTTTTACTTAAACATCAATCTTATTACAATGTGGACATCGTCTAGCAAGAGAGACGCTTAAAAAGATTGCTAGACAGGCATGATGACACACACATGTATGTAGTCCCAGCCATTGGGAGGATGAGGCAGACAGGTAAGAAATGCCAGGCCAGCCAGGACTAAATAACAAGTTTCATGCTAGCTTTGTCATCACAACACTCCATCTTTAGGAAACAAAACAATCTCTCTCTCTCTCAAATAAATAAATAAATCATTACAAAAATGTTAAAGTACAAATACAAATGAAGGTTTTGGTTTCATTGAAGATTTATGTTGTTTTTATAAAAATAAAATGCATAATTACAAAATTATAAACTTCAAAGTTCCAATGTGATGGATATTTTGCTAGTGAAAAATAAAAGTTCAAGATCCAACGTAAATTTGAATCATAAGTAGATAAACAAAATCATAGGTAAAGTGAGTTATAATAATATGTATTTTAAAGTTTACATCCAAAAAAAGTTCATAGATAAATCAGTTCTACCTTTTGAGTAGTAAAAAATTCTTTTAAAAATAAAATCATTTCTTTATTCTGCAAAACTATGTAAAATTCCTTAATTCATTTGATGTACAAATCTGATGTGTCATACTGATATTGACATACATATTAATAGTAGATTAACTTCGCTGTGAACAATTGACATTTTTCCATTTCAAATTGTCCTCGAAACGCTGATAAAATAATAAAGAGAAAAATGAAAAATAATAGGTATATCTTTTGGCAAAGAATATATAACTATCACAAGGAAAAGGTGAATGTAAACATGCTTATTGTATTATTACTTAACAATATACAAAAAATTGGGACCAATATAAATATCCAGGAATTAACATTTTTATCTTTTTGTCTTTATTTTTTAAAGATTTTATTATAGAATATTCCATGTGTATTTCTTTTTTTCCTTTGAGGCAAGCCCAACAAACTGGTCTTTTTATGAGTGAAAGGGGAGAGGAAGACATGGTGAGCCAAATGCCTTCACTACCTTGTGCACGTGTGCAACCTTGCACATGTATCACCTTGTGCATCTGGTTTATATGGGGTCTGGAGAGTTGAACATGGGTCCTTAGGCTTTGCAGGAAAGCAATGTAACTACTAAGCCATCTCTCCAGTCCTCTGTATGTATTTCTTTTATCAACACACACAAAAAGTCTAATTTTTTTTTTTTTTTTTTTTTTTTTTTTTTTGGTTTTTCAAGTAGGGTCTCACTCTAGCCCAGGCTGACCTGGAATTCACTATGAAGTCTAGGGTGGCCTTGAACTCATGGCAATCCTCCTACTTCTGCCTCCCAGTGCTAGGATTAAAGGTGTGTGCCACCATGCCCAGCTTAAAAAGTCTAATTTTTGAAAAATTTGTATAGGAAGTAAAATGTTCCCAAAGACACGTAGACAAGTACACCTGTGTATCTGCAGTCTCCACATCCATAGCTTCAATCAAAGATGTATGGAAAATATTTTTTAAAAATATAATATTTGAACCAAACATTCACAGAACTTTTCTTGTCATTATTCCTTAAACAATGCATGTAGCAATTACTTACATGGCACTTTTCATTGTATGGGGTATTGTTGGTGATATAGAGATAATTCAAAACATTCAGAAAGATGTGTGCACATTATATGCAAGCCTTATGCCAGGAGTTTGTATCCACAGGGTCCTGGAACCAATCACCCACAAATAGAGAGAGACAACTGTCTATACAACTGAAGATGCTTTACATTTTACAATCACACTGACTGTAAGTAACCTAAGCAATCTACATTCTTTTCTAAATTAAAGTATTAACAGTTCTCTGAGAGGGATAAAGGCATATGAATGCCCTGTTCCAGCCTTGGACTTCTGATCCATGAACCTAACTTCTCTCTTTCTTCCAATCTATATTATTAAAAATATTTTTGCTACGTTTAAGACTAGTTAGACGTACAAAAACAAGCCTGGATTAATTACATGTAATAGTACTTCTGTGGAATTGGATAAAATGTGGTTAATAAGCTACAAATTGATGTATGATGTTATCATAACTATGCCCACAGTTTCAAATAACTACATACAAGAATGCAAAAACCCAAAGCAATAAGGCTTGCTGCTGCTATTATCAGGCCCTGCTTTCATCCGTCTGACTGACAAGGTTCCTATTTCATGCCTACACCTTAAGTGCAAACAAATCTTTCTTATATTTCATTCAAATCTATCTCCTTGAACTGAATGTATTAGACCAGTTAACTACTAACTAATACAGAGAAAATAAGATGTGGTTGCTTTTCTGGCATGATACTTGTCTCAAACTGCCAACGTTGTGAACAGTGATGAGTTCACTTGCACATAGAATAAAATAATCTATCTCTAGCCACTGTAAGTGCTCATTTCTAATGGTCCGGAGTTCCAACTTCCTCCATTGAATTGTCCTCAGGGGAAAGGGGCTAAGGGAAGTTTATGGTTCCCATCTCACCAGCCAACTGCACAAATACGCAGCAATGAGTAATTTACATGCTGGCCCTTGTTTCAAGGAGCCTGAGTCAATAGTTGCAAAGCAGACATTGTGTTACACCTTTGCTCCTCAGCCTTCTCCTGTGGTCAGGCCAGTAACTGACTTTACCTGAGCCAACACACGACCTTACTGGGATCTTTCTCCCCTATCCTACCCATCCTCTTAGGATTTTCCTGAGCAATGCCACAACCTCACCAAAACACATGTAAGATGAGCACAAGTCTCTGATCTTAGTCTCTGCCTATAGCGAAACCAGGTGAAATAGCATACCAGCTTCTTTTCCTCTGGTATCTTGAGATTTAATTTCCCCAATTTCATGTTGACTCACTGAGAACTATTATATCCGTTTGCCAATAAAAACCATGAATAAATGGATGGAATATAGAAGGAGGTGTGTGAAATGAATGTATCAGTTTCTGGGTACTTTTTTCTTTAAATAAATATATCCATTACTGAGTCATACATGAGGCAAGCCTAGAATAGCTTCCCTCAATCTCCGTACTATTCATAACCCTCATGTCTTTTTTCAAGAATTGTGTCCATCCAAAAGCCTGTTTTCATCAAACTGAATACTTACTATTATCTGTACATGTAACTAAATCCATGTTTTTTTCAAGGACTTACAGAAATAGATTTATCAAATTCATATTTATATATCTACATGAACCTCACAAATCCATTTCTTAACAAGCACTAAGATACCAAAATGAAATATTTGCTAAGAAAATATTAGTGGAAGCAGAGAATCTATAGGTATTTATAATGTATTCATGGAAAAATGTTCAAGCATCTCTACTTTCTAGAAATGCTTATGCAAGCTTCAAGATTTCAGAAATAGTTTCCTCTGTTTTCATCTTCTTTGTTAATGAGAAAATAAACCATTCTGCCACCTAAAATATAAAGGTAAGAGATGAGAAAACAAGACGTACTGCGTGAGCATTTTTTTTTTTTCTTTGCAGTCCCATAGTCGAGTCTACAGAGAAGAAAGGAGGCTTGTAATGAGACATAAGTAGTTGTGAGAAAAGACATCACAGGCAGTTTCCTGACGGAGAGACAGATTTAATCACCCCAAGCTGCTGCTGCAGCCCCTGTTGAGGCATGTTAGCTTCGCTGTCAGGAAGCAGGCTGCCCATCAAGCCCGCACTAAAGCAGAGGAACGGCTGCCAACGCGCTGCCTACAGACAACAGATGAGCCTCTGCCGCCATTTATTTCACTTCGGCACATTTTGATCTTGTGTTGTGTTATCTATAGAAAACACTGTGCCTGTATATCACTACAAAGGGGCAGTGAGGGGGGAAAGATTGCTATTAAATCTATGAAAAGGGAGAAAGGAGAAAAAGCATCTTTGGTGCTTGCCTCAGATTCGGAACAGAGCCCTGCTGCTCAGCAAAGCACAGATTCATTTTAATCATCACTTCAAAAGCTATTACATCTTAGAGGCACATAATTAAAACTTCTGGCTTCGAACTAGTGGTGGGATGGTGAACATTATATATTCTGTGAAGTGTAGTAATCCTTCCATATGGAGGCATGCCCTTTAAGTCAACAGTCACTCACTCTCTGCTAATGTGACCTTGAGAAAATGGCTTAATCATTGTGTTTGTTTGTGAAAGTGATATAACAAATAATTCTTAATTTAAAATAAGAAAAATGAATTCATATATATAAAACATATTCATATATATATATATATATATCATAAATGGATTACCTTCTTTCCATTCCAGAATAAAGTTCCTGATTATCAAATTTTACACTAGACTTTTTTTCGTTGAATAAATATTTGGTATAATATTATGTGAAATAGTGATTGTATCATTGAATACTTACTGTACTGGGAAAACATGAGGCCTCATAGATGATTGAAAGAAGGCAAAAGAGGAGCATCATTGCCCAATATTGGAAAAAGGACTAATACATAATTTTTATTCATTTTACTATGATCCATCTCACTTTATTGTTGTGGCTATGGGGATAGAATAATATGAAATTTCATTCATGTGATTTAAAACAAATATTTAAAAGGGGACTTTTAGCCCTTATGAAATTGTAAAATAAAATCATGATGAAGAGAACAGTCACTGCCTACTGACTTAGTTCATGAGCTCTTTACAATTACCAGCAGGGAGGTGATGGTGGCTCAACCCAGATAGATATAAGTGGACACATGCACATGGGTATATTAGGGAAAGGGCAAAGATATGATTAATGATCTTGAGATGAGCTCACCCTGAATCAGAGAGGACCTGATAACCAAGGAACCTCATCCTTCTGAGAAAAAAGGCAGAGGCAGTATGGACAGAGACCCAGAGGCAGGTCCCACAAAGACAGACTAGACTGATGTAGGCCAAAAACTCCAGACAGTCACTGAGATTCTCTCCCGGAGCCTCCACTGCAGGTCTGGCCCTTGATTTAGAGATCTGGGACTAGAGGAGTTGAGAGAGTATTTTTTATTATTTTTGTCTTCAAGTTGGTTATATTTTCTTATATATAGCTGCATAAAAGTACTACAGTATTTTTTTACTTTATAAATGTCTTTTAATTAAAGTATTTTATTTCAAAGATATGTGCAGTTTCTCAAATATCACACTAAAATCAACAGCTGCATTGACATTTTGAAAAAAGCACATTTCATGTCAAACACAAAACTTTTAACCCCCATATCAACTTACCTTTTCAAAAAATATCTAATAAAAGTATAGAAAAAGTCATGTAATATTAATTTAATTCCATTTATGAAAGTATACTAAAGTATACAAAAGAATATTGTCTAACCAAATCTGAATGGGTCACACAAATATACTCTTGAAGACTAGTGTGTACTATCATTATCATTAGTATATCTTTTTTTATTAGTTAGGGACATACTCAGTATGTAAATAGCACATGTTGGTACCATCCTTTCCCTCATCCCTGCCCCACTTCCAAAGGGACCCTCCTCCTTGGGGAAGCTGGTTATTCCCATGGGGATTGTGGGTAGTGCATTGTGGAGTAGCTGTCAATTATGGGAAAGAGGCAAAAATGTCTCCATGCGTAATGTCCCAACTTGTGGCTCTAATAATCTTTCTGCCCTCTTTTCCACAATTTTCCCTGAGCCATGTTGGGTTCGTTTGAAATCGGCTTCAGTCATGGGTGCTTAGGAGCCTCTGGATCTCTGCTTTGTGTCCTCAGTGTCTGTCTCCTTCACTCTTGTGCAGATATCAGGTTCACCCAGAAAGCAGCACTCTTGCTCATTTCCCCATTTCTTCTGTGGTTCAGCTGGGGCCAGGGTCAATTTTCCCAATGACTATAAGAAATAAAGACCACTGCCCCTTTCTCCAAGAGCAAAGTAACTGACTCAGCCATTGATCCAGAAGATGACTGAACCTGTGTGTGCGCACGTGTGCACACCCAAGTCTCCAAGGACAAGGCCTTCTTCAAAGTCAATTGTAAAGCTTTTCTTAAAATCCTCCTACCCTGGTGTACTTTTTGTTGTTGATTTCTAGCATTACAGCATTGTGGTCTGATATCATACAGGATATTACATCAATTTTGAGAACTCTTGACGACCCCCACAATGCATGACCCACATTTCCCATTGATGAGGGTCCCTTTGGAAGAGGGAGGACAGGAAGGAAGAGGATGGAGCCAATACTATGAACATAAAATTAGAATAATATAAATAAATAAAACAAATCCTCCTACCCTCATCCAACCTATTGTTTTTTTCTTACCATTTGCTTTAAAAGCTCAGTTTACAGTACCTCAAGTAAAGCCATATACACAAGGTGGCACATGCATCGAGAGGTTGTTTGCAGTGGCAAAAGGCCCTGGTGTGCCCATTCTCTTTCCTGATCCCTCTCTCTAATAAATAATGAATAAATAAATAAAGTATTTGGGCTGGAAAGATGGCTTAGTTGTTAAGGAGTTCCTGCTAAGCTAAAGACCCAGGCTGAATTCCCAGTACCCATGTAAAGCCATATGCATAGGGTGGCACATGCATCTGAAGTTTGTTTACAGTGGCTAAAGGCCCTGGCATGCCCATTCTCATCTCTCTCAAATAAATAAATAAATAAATATTTTTAAAGTCAGCTTATGTCAAACATGCATTGTGGTCATTTAATTCACATTTTCTTAAGCTGAGGCATCTCTCCAAAAGGGTTGAGGAAACATTGGAGCTCAGTACTTGCCAGCCACTCCGTGTTAACCTGTGCTGTCTGACTTCATTCCAGGTGCTGAATGGAAGATATGGAGCCTCCCTACTCTTACTTATTCCTACTTTCTGAAAAGGGCCTCAGGGCTCCCAGATGAGAGTTGCCAAGGATCTGGGAGTTGCCAAATCATTTATGAGACAACTCTGATGGGCCCCAAGAAGTGCAAGCAGCTGTATAAAAATAGTGACGGCCAGGGGATATCCCAAGACCAAGTCAGACCTGCCAATCAACTGTAGCCCTAGGCATCCATGCCCATTTCCACAAGGTCAACTGTCACAGGATATTTATGTAAAGGGTTTGCACTTCTCATCCTGTTCTCTTCCTATGTCTTCACATCTGTTTTTAGCAGCTTTTATGAGGTATCATTTAAATGTAATAGAATTAACCCACTTGAATGTACATCTCATGCATATTTGCAAAGTGCAGAGTCATATTATACAATCTTTGCATTAATAACAATGACATATAGAGCACTGTGCTTACAGAAATGTTATAGAGGACATTTTCATCACCATAAATATTTTGTGTCTGCGACCAAGCATTTCCTCATACCCGCTCCAAGTCTAAGTCATCTGTGCTTTCTCACGATGATTCTTTCTCAGCACTTCATATGAATAGAATCATAGAGTATGTGCCCTTTTGTCTGATTTCTTTTGTTGAGCATTATTTTGAAATTCATTTGAAATGCCAAATGTTTATCCAATGTTTAGTAGTTCCTTCCTATTTACTGCTGATTCTCTGGTGGGCCACACTTTGTCATTTACAAACTGTTGGGCACATGGACTATTTCCAGTAATTAAGAATAATCTTCTTCACATCTAACTTTACTTTTGTGTCTATTTGTTTTTGTAACTTCGCTTCTTCTATACCTTCAAGACCATGATCCACTTTTTTATGCCAAACTGATCAAATATAAAGTCAAAGGACTAGCACCAGGGTTTTCAACTAGAGGGTTGATTGAGGCCAGAGGAGATATGCAATGATAACTGAAAATACATATTTTCTGTGTGTGTTCATGCTCATGAGGGTGCAGGTGCATGTATGTTGGTTACACATGCACATGTAGGTGCATGCATGTAGGGACCAGAGAACCTTGAGTGTCATTCCTTGGGCACCATCCACCACTTTTGAGACAAAGCCTCTCAACTGGCCTAGAACTTGCCAGTTAGACTAGAATAGCTGGCTTCCAGGGATCCATCTATCACTGCCTCCCCAGTGTTGAGATTACAAGCATGTGCCACCACACCTGGCTTTTTAAAATGAGGGTTGTGAGCATCCTCATGTGTACAAAGCAAACACTTTAGTGACTGAGCTATCTCTTTAGCCCCTGAATATTTTTGATTGTTGTGACCTGGCGTGGGGGTGGGAAGTGCTCCTACCATCTAGTACCACCCAGACCCCAGTGAAGCTATTAAATACTCTACAATAAACAGGACAGCCTCATGTACTAAGGAAGTCTACAATCCAATATGTTAGTAGTGCCAAGATTATAAATGAAAGAATTACCATGGAACCTACTGTTATGGTCTGAATGTTAGCATCTCTTTAAAACTAATATGTTTGAATGTAACAACTAATGTGACAGTATTAGCTTTTTGTGAAGTAATTGTCATGATGCCTTTGTACTCATAAAACCTTGTAAAAGAGGCTGTAGGTAGCTGTCTTTCCTCTTTCCACCATATGAGAGCTCACTAAGAAGTGTCTATCTTTCAAAGACACTGAATCTACTAATACTTGGAATCTGAGCTTGTCAACCTCCAGAACTGGGTGCAATAGATTCCTTTATGAACCACTCAGTCCATATTTTTTTCATAGCAGCCCTAAAAGACAAAGACACATAAGATAGGAATTTTAAATAAAATTATTGTCATATTTTTGAGATAAAATTCTTAGGAACTCAAGGAATAACTACATTTTTCATGTATAGGCTACAGATATGTGCATTGATCTCGTGTCAAAATAGTCAAGATATTTTTTAAACACTAAATGTGTTGATAATTTTGCTTAAGGAAATCGTACACAAGATCATATGGTTCCCAGTTGAAACCTTTAGTTAGACAGTGTTTGATCCCACAGCAATCTGTAACTCAAATATGGGTGGATCAGAACTTACCAGGGGTGAGAGGACTGTTCATTCCTCTCCCCACCACTACAGCTAACACAAGAGGAAACTTCAATTTTCCTTCATTAGAGTTTATTTCAGATACCGCGAGTACTCCATCAGAAATCCCTAGGTCTCTACCAGCCAGCATTCTCAGAAAGGTGAGGATAGGATTGGCCAATGAGAACACCCTTGAAACCTCAAAGGAATGACCACTGAAAGGGCTGTAGCCTGCTGAAGTTACAGCTATTAAAAAAGAAAGGAAAACAAACCTTCCTTCTGATACAGAGATAATTTATTAGTACTTTATTATTGAACACATTCATAATTTACACTGTGTTTTATAACCAGTTTGAGTTACAAAGAATAAATTAATGATGCTGCTTGACATACATATAGCTTATTTTTCTCATGCATTATTCTTTGTATGTCTATACATGATTTTTATACCTTGATTAAGACCTCTCTTGAACTACAGAACCATTTGAGACACATTATACTTAAAAAATATTGTTGGACAAATTACATCATGTTATAATATTTTACTTTATGATGTAAATTCACACTTAAATAGAAATGGAATACCTCTTCTCTTTAGTAATTTTGTACAAAAATGAAGGAGAGAAAGAGAGAGAGAGGGAGGGATGGAGAAAGGGGGAAGCACAGTTAAAGGAGGAAAAAAATAGAGAAATGTATTCATTTACACTGAGAGGCAGCAATATCAGGAATATCTCTACTGCTGTGCAAAAACAAATGTTTTCTGTCCTCTTGTCTATAGACCTCAATTCTTAGTCTTTGTACTTGTGCCTCATGGAAAGTTCTAAAGCATGATACTCTGTATTCAATGATGTATAGAGATCCTGCTCCTCTCTCTAAGAGGCAATAGAAACAGATGCCTTCCTTTGTACAAGCATCCCAGAGGGAATTACATCACTGATGTGGAGAAGAGCTAAAAGAAGAGAGCAGGGGAAACAGCAAGAAGTAAAAATGTGGACTGGGACTTTGATGGTCTCCTAAAGATTATATGCCCCGTTGGAGTAGTAGAGACAGGTATTCTTCTGTGGACAAGGGCTTTTTCAAATATGATTCTCAATTGAGTAAGCAATACATGTATTTTTAGCATTTTATTTTAAGTAGGAGTGTGAGGCTGGAGAGATGGCTTAGCAGTTAAGGCGTCTGCGAAGCCTAAGGACCTATGTTTGCTCTCCAAATCCCACCATAAGCCAGATGCACAGTTGTGAGGCAAGCACAAAGTCACACATGCCCACGAGGTGGCACATAAGACTGGAGTTTGAATGTAGTGGCTGGAGTCTGTAGCGCACCTATTCGCTATTTCTCTCTTTCTCTTTCTTATAAGAAAATACAAGAGAAGTTAAAACAGGAGTGTAGCTTCTTGCTTGAAATGACAAGACTGGCTCTCAGTATGAGGGAATATTAATAAAACTTCTTAATATCAGTTTTCCTGATTATTTTATCTAACCTCTAAATTATGATGAGACTTTCAGGTGATATTAAACAGGGTATTGTATTAAGGTATAGGAAAAAGTAGGAAGAGTGCTTGAAGAGATACTAATTAGTAAAAATCTCCAATTATTGATATTTATTATTTGGCTAATGCCATCAAAATCATTTACTTTAACACAAATCTAATTTTATTGCTGTTTTGCTCAAACTCATTTCATTTGTCCTTAACTTCACCAGCATCATCTTTGACCCCTTGACTTCTACTGAAATGCTCATTTTTTTAATGTTCAGTTTTCCCTGGAAAAACTTTCATGAATTTATATATAACTGCAATGCATACTCCCTTTCCCTGTCACCACCTGGGGGCCAACGAATGCCCTTTGTGTCTGAGGTTCCACCCCATTTTGGGAGGTCTTCCTGACTCTACCCAGCTGATTTTAAAGCCAATTTCTCTCTGCAACTTTTTTTTTTTTATCTTTTCACGTAAGTGTTTGATTTATATACAAGTATAATCACTATGACTATTAACTACTAGATTGCAAACACCATGCTATGAACATAGAAGCACTTTGCCCTACTGTGAACCTCTCAGGAGGATTCCATCTCTGAAAACATAAATAGATGATCAGATAAATAAGTAAATAAATTCACTATCCCTAGAAACAGAAAAAATGTTTACAAGTCCTAAATAATAATTAAAGTTGGAACAGGGTCAGCATCGATTTTATTCAGAATTAAATATTACCTGAATATCCCTAGGAATGAATCTTATCCATGCAGACTGGAGCCACTTCAACAATTACACACGTACAGCGATATAAGTTACAATCATATAACTATTTTGATCCTGTTCCTATATTCCACAAAACTCATCTTTCAGAAAATATCTCCCTAGAACTTCACGAGCCTCTGTGGGCTTGAAAATCTACCTCTGCAACACTTTCCCTGAGCTTCCCCTCCTGCTCCATTTCTCCTTGGCAATAACTTTTGCTCCCCTACCTGGCTGATTAGAACTCACTGCTACAATTCCTGATGGTTTCTCTCCTAGAAGTCAACAAGAATACTGCCTCCCAAGGGTCTGAAAACCACCTTTCCACAAGAATCAGAAAGGCATTGGTGAGACTGCCTTCTCCTGTATTTATCAAGGTTCATCATTCAACTGGTCTAAATAAAACTTGTGTACCTGTCACATATCTGCAAAGTCTTTTTCATGAACACAGTTCTTCTTCCCATGCCTTCCTTCATAAGTCCTCAAGAAAATGTGTACCTAGGGCTGGAGAAATGGCTTAGTAGTTGAGGCATTTGCCTGAGAAGCCAAAGGATCCATGTTTGATTCTCCAGGACCCACATAAGCCAGATACATGAGGGGCACATGTATCTGGCGTTCATTTGCAGTGGCTGAAAGCCCTGGTATGCCCATTCTCTCTCTGTCTGCCTCTCTCTCTCTCTCTCTCTCTCTCTCTCTGTTTGCAAATGAATAAATAAAAATTTTTAAAAAAGAAAAAGAAAAGAAAATGTATACCTAGTTAGAGAGAAGAGAGATCCTGATGTCAGCTGCTTCATTGTTTCCTGTCTTTTCTCAGAAATGTGTGCACAAACCTCTTCTCTCTTCCGGCACTCAGAATTACTAGGCCATCAAGTAAATAGACTGCTGATTGCCTATAATAGAAATTCCTCAAATAGACCCATAGAAATATGAGCTTTTCCTAGATTTATCAGGATTCTGGCTACGAAATGTCATAATTGCAGAATATTACTCTCCTGCCCCTGTAAAATGACATCAATGTTTCTTTAATAAATTGTTAATCTAGGAGAAAAAATGAGTAAGAGTGAACTAGGACAACTGTAGTATCTACCTACTAAGTAACTCAGAAGACACACTTTCATGGAAATGACCAACATAAACTCTTTGGAAATGAGAGGATAGGCTAGAAAGACACACAGAGTAGAGAATATCTACATTAAAGGAGAACAAAATGACAAAAAAAATTCCATATATCTAAGAACATTCTGCAAATAGCAACCAAATTGGTTTCAATTGAATCAGCCAGTGATAGATTGCCCCCAGTGAATACGCTTCTGTGATCCAACCAGTCAATGGCAGCTCTTCACTGTCGAAAATCAGCCACTTAAGAAGAGGCTCACCTCAATGAACAAGTCTCTAAAAGCCAATCTATCAAGCACTCACTTACCTAAACAGCCATGTTTCTACAGCTGACACAAATCCACCCTTAAAACACTAATTCCCTGATTCAGTATTTCCCAAAGGTCATTTATAAATCATTTCCTAGCTCTTCTCAAAACGGCAGTAACTAAGCAACCCAGTCCCCTTTACAAAAATCCAGGTCCGAGTGTGTCTAATAACAAAAAGCCCACATTTAACTTAATGTTGTTTATGCTTGAAGGACCTTTAATCTGATTCCCCAAAATTCATTTTTTTTTACTCATTTAAACCTTTTATGACTTATTTAAACCTTTTTTTACTTATTTAAACTTTCTTAGCATTTTAATATTCTACTGTAACATAAACATGTTTCTCTTCATTAATGTGATTGTTGAATTATACAATAATGGTGTCATAATGACAAAGCATTAAATATTAGGGAGTTTTCACTAACTCTTCACATAATCCCATTTACTCTGGGGAGAAAAAGGTATAGAAAAAAAGGAAGAAAGTTTTCCTCTAACACTGTATTCCTTTCCATACTCCAGATCCTGTAAATGTGGTGAGTTTCTGATGAATTATCCACATATATGCCCATATAACATAAATGTTTGAGTGTATTTTAAATACTACATTATACATGTATTATAAAAATGCTGTGTCTAATAATTTTTCATTAATATTTATATTGAGATTTATCCTATAATAATGGCATATGTAGAACTGATTTTTTTCCATTGGTTTTGTGTGTGTGTGTGTGTGTGTTGAAGTTAAGAGTTATATTTTGTTCCGTATATGCTTTTTTGTTCATATAACTAAAACAAGAATAGTGGCAATACAAAACTTATAATATCCTCATGAATTATGCAGTCTATATGGTCAAATCCTTATAATATTATATATATATATATATATAAATAGGTTTTTCGAGGTAGGTTCTCCCTCTAGCCCAGGCTGACCTGGAATTTACTATGTAGTCTCAGGCAGGACTTGAACTCTCTGTGATCCTCCTACCTCTGCCTCCCAAGTACTGTGATTAAAGACATGTGCCACTATGCCCAGCTCTTGATATAATAATTTCAAGGAAGTTTAGTTAGATGTGGTGGCACACACTCAGACCCCAGTGTTGGGAAACTGAAGAGGAGGGAATCTGAGTTCAAGGACAGCCTCGGCTGCACAGCAAGACCCTATCTCCAAAAACCACAAAATAAAAACTTTTGAAAGAGTTTTTAAAGTCATTTTTATTTAAAACAAAACCAATACTTTTGTCATATTAATTTAGTTTCATTGACTAATATCCCAGATAAATGGAGATATTGTTTAATGAGTAAAACCTATGTTTTTAGCATCTCCCATTCTTCCTCATAATTTTATCAGACCTACAAGTATTTGCAGATCTTTGTTTTATAATTTCTAAAAATGGAATGTACTTGTAATTTCTATTACTATTGAAAAGAGTTTCTGCAGGCCAAATATAAAGCAGGGAAACATTATAAAATGGAATCTGTGCAAAAATATTCATGCACCATGCTCAGGGTGCATTTTCCATAACTAAAGAAAGGAAATGATCTTCCCTCAGTGTATGGTTTGAAGAACAGCTAGTCTTACACCTCTTCATCCTCATAACCACAAGGCAAAACTCAGTAGAATATCGCTTCTGTGATTGTTCTCTGCCCTGTAAAAACTCACTACTTCTGTTCATACACAGGCCTTGGGGCTGTGATGAGACCTAGCATTAAGAGTAGGTATATGTTCAGGGATGTATTCTGTAACTGTCCCAAGAAAGTGTAAAAAATTATCTGAAATACAAGAAGAAAACATTTTGCCTCTATAGCTGACTGAGTTAAGCTTGTAGATGGCCTTAGGTTAAAAGAAAATAGATTGAGGGAAAAGAATACACTGTGGATTTTAATTATTCCTTTGCCAACCACACCATGCACAGGAACTATAAAAGTTTATCATCTGATAAATGTTCCCCTTTTATTGAAGTGTAAACCCAGCTCTAACAGTCATTTTGTTCTAAGCTACTGGCTTTAAACTGTTAAAAAGTGAAGAAAGTGCAGGCAGAGGCACAAGGTTTTGCATATGGTGCAACCTCTATGTTTCAGGAACTTTAGGGGAGGAGTCACTCTCTAGTGGGTGGTAATGCCTAATAAAACATCTCAAACATCTGAAAAATAAAACCCTCTCAATGCTTTATGAGACAATGTTGAAGTCCCCTCTACAATGCAAAAGAGGAGAAAATTGGCATAAGACTTGAGTCATCACAAACCCAAATTTTGTTTTAAATGACATTAGTTAGAATAACTAATTTCTGATTTCCTGTTACATTAATGGTGACAAATGTACATGAGCTCATCAACATGTCAGAACACAAACTTGGGAAAACATATGTTAACATTAGGAATGCAATCACCCAACAACTTTTTGAAATTCTATTATTATATAAGGCAGACTAATACAAACTAAGACAGCTGCCAATGAAATACTCTGTATGAAAGACAGAACTAATCAGTTAACATGAAGATTTAATGTGGTTAGTTAACAGTCAACCAGTTCAGACACAGGTTGATATAAATTAATAAAAAAATACTAATGATAATAATAATCACAACTGCCATTAGCCAAGGTACTAAGATGTGTGTATATTCTAATATAGTCCTTCAGTTTGCTTTCAGAGAAAGCTGTGTAAGTATATAAAATCCTTCTTAAAATCCTTCTTTGGGCAAAATTAATACATTCCTAATACAATCTTATTGTCTGTTTTGTCCCCTAAAACCTTTCAGATAATCAAGCAGTCACACAGATAATTAACATTTATTTTCCCAGGTCACTCATGAAGGACTAACTTATATATTCATACTCACATACTCAGTACATATGGTAAGATGATTTCCACCTAACTGCCCCAAGTAACTGTTGTTATTTTATTCTTCCCTCTCATAAAGTGAACAGATGATCAGCAGAACCATGTGGTGATGCCTCAGTGATGGGACTGCCAGGGCATTTCCCCACTATATTGATTGCAGGCATTTTTATTTCATGTAAGACAAAAGTAGAATGATTGCCTTGGAAGAGCTAGAACATCAACTGATTCACCTTCTTTCCTTGTCTTTAGTGTTCCACCCACTGTATCTGACATCATAGCAACCTAGGATTCCAAGTCACTGCTCAGGGTCTACTTATCCCAGCTCTGATGGGATGGGCATGTCACAGTTAGTGCAAATATACTTCTGAACCACTACTACAACCTTTTTAAGAAGAAAAATGGAAGAACTGTCATAACCATCCATAAAGTTAAAAATGGTTGTATCAGACATGGAACATGATCAGAAGCAGGGAATAGCCAAGGGTGTTCCTTTCCCTGTGAAAGTGTTAACATATGACTCGAATTCGTCAAACTTCAAACACTTAATTCTACACTTTTATCACTTAGGCTTTGTATTAGTTAATTTACTCATGGATGACAAAATGCCTTTAGAAAATAGCTTAAGGAAGCAAAAGGTTTATTCTGGCTTGCAGGGCATAGACTTGGTCATGGAAGGTAAGGCATGGAACCAGGAGCAGGAGGCCAACTGGTCACATTGCAGCCACAGTTAGAAAGCAGAGATGGAGCAGGAAGTGGGGTGGCAAAATTATTAAAGTTCAAGGCTTGCCTACAATGACTTGCTTACAAGCATGAAGACCTGAGTTCAAGCCCAAGCATGGCAATCCCAGTTCTGGTAAGGCAGAGCCAGGTGCATTCCTGACCAGCCAGCCTAGCCTAATTGATGAGCATTAGACCAATGAGAGACCCTGTCTCAAAGGTGGAGTTTCCTGAGGACAACAAATGAATTTATTCTATGGCCTCCACACACATGTGTAAAATTTTACATGTTCATCTGTATACACACATTCTCCTAAACACACAAACATACATACAGGCACACGTGCATCAAAAAGAAACCTAGGGCTGGAGAGATGGCTTAGCAATTAAGACACCTGCCTACTAAGCCCTAGAATGCCCGTTCGATCTCCAGGTCCCACATGTAGAAAGTGACACAAGCACACAATGCCACGCTTGCCCACAAGGGGGAGCATGTGTCTGGAATTCATTCACAGTGGCTGAGAGGCTGCTGGCTCGCCCATTCTCTCTCTCGCTCTGCCTCTTCTCTCTTTCTCTCTCTCTCTCTCTCTCTGTCTCTCTCAATTAAAAAAAGAAAGAAAGAAAAAGAAAAAAAGAAACATAAAGAGCACTGATTCATGAACAGCATCAGAAAAGTTTTGGAAATGAATATAAATATATAAATCCTTGATATATATTTTGTTAACATGTTTTGCATTTCTTTAGTACAGTGAGTCATTCTTGCAATTGCTAAGATCTTATTTATAATTCTCATGACAGCTGTAGTTTTGAATTTGTATAAACCTATCTGTTAGAGAAAGAGACAGATATGTAGAGTTGAGAGTTGTGGAGAACCAGCCTTTCTGGGGAGACTATGAAATATAGAGAATACTCTATTTTAGGTAGTATGTCTTACAACAAAAATGTGAGGGTGAGGGAGGGGATGAGGAAAGGTAGGAGGATGTTTTAAATGTTTAATGGCACTTGCTGAAATTTTGCTTTAACACATAAACATAAATTGTGAATCCTTATGGAACTGCACTGTAAAGATGTTTATTATGGCTAGGCTAAGGGTAAAAAGGAGCTCTGCCAGAAACAGTGCTGTGAAGAGCCACCATTTGAGGGAACCACATTGTGAAGAATTGTAAAGCGACAGAACTACAGTGTTAAGAACTACAGTAAGAGAGAACTACACTGTAAACAACTACAGTGTAAGAGAACTACACTATGAAGAAAAACAATGAGAGAGAACCACATTGCAAAGAATTATAGTATGAGAGAACCACACTGTGATAAACTATAGTGTGAGAGAACGATACTGTGAAGAACTATGTCATGAAGAACTACAGTGAGCGAAAACTACACTGCTAACTACAGTGTGAGAGACATACCTTGTGAAGAACGGCAGTGAAAGAAAACTATACTGAGAAGAAATACAGTATGAGAGAGCTACACTGTGAAGAACTACAGGATAGGAGAACCATAATTTAGAAAAACACTATATTGTGGGAGAGAAGTATACTATGCATAACTACAGTCTGAGAGCACTGCATCATGGAGAACTCCAGTAAAGGAAACTGATAGCATGAAGACCTACACTGTGAGAGAAAGACAATGAACTACTACGACATGAGATAACTATGTCATAAATAAGTAAAGTATAAGATGACTCGAAATCAGAGCTAAGAAGAGTTACTTGAGGGGACAGGAATGAGGATACATACAGATGACAAAGCTGATATGCAAAAGTATGACTTGGGCCAATGCATAATTATGTGAAATAACTAAAGGCTTATTTTAAAAATAACTGTCTATGTGAGGAACACAGAAATTCTGGAACATTTAACATCAGAATGGCTAAAACTCAATTTGGAATGAATAGAATTTTTTTTTTTTTTTGATAACCTGCTGGGAAAGAGAAGCTTATTGCTCCTCTGCCTGTGTGGTAAGAGCTCACCTCTGTCTGTTTTGCTGTTCTTTACAAACTGCCAACAGCATTACCTGTGCTTTGTAGCTTGCTTTATATTGCTCCCTGGCTCACCTCTTCTTTGAATGCATTTCTCACATTCTACTACCACCTGATCATTTGGCCAGGGTTTCTAATTAAAATTCATAGGACAGTCTAATTTCCAAGCTAAACTTTGCCTAGAAATTTCACTTGTGCGATCTTGTATGAATGAGTATATGAGTTGGTCAAATAGCTATTTCAAAGCAAGTAGCTCTCTCTGAAGAACAAGAAAGTTGTGTGGTTCAAACCATGGTTAACCTTCTCTCTGACCTTCTCCTTTTCAGGGGCTTGTGGGCAATTCCTCTGGAATGGACCAACTCTCTTGACCCACCTGCCTAGGAGAGTAGATGTAGGAAACAAGGAAATAGAGATATAGATTTACAGAGGGATACATGGGGAAAGGGAGCAAATCCTGAATGCTAAATGGACAAATACAGAGATCATGCACCAAAGGGTGACATCAAGATGAGAGAAAATGTTCATTTGCTTTAAGAAACACTTAAAGAAATCACGTTGAATTGGTGAAAATGTGTCCATAAAGCCAATATCATTAAATGATACACAGAAAAACACGATAGATACTAAAACTATGATTTCATTTTACTTCTGAGGAACAACTAACTTCCTTCCAAACACTTCATCTTCATAATATACCTTACCTCCATTAGCAGTGTCTCATTAATGTATCACAGGGATCTTATAGTAAAGCTTACATCAGGGAAATATTAAACAGGACAACATGGGAAACAGAATTTCATATTAAAGTGTCAAATTTATAATAAAGCAATTTTTACATTTTTATTGACAACTACTATACTTATAGACAATAAGCCATGATATTTCCCTCCCCTTCCCCTTTTCCCATTCAGAACTCCACTTTTCATCATATCCCCTCCCTCTCTCCATTAGTCTCTCTTTTAAATTGATGTCATCATCTTTTTCTCCTATTATGAGGTATGTGAAGGTATTGCTAGGCACCATGAGGTCATGGATCTTGAGGCCAATTTCTGTCTGGACAGTTGCATTGTAAGGAGTGGTACCCTTCCTATGGCTCTTACATTCTTTCCACCACCTCTTCTGCAATGCACCCTGAGCCTTGAAGAGTGTGATAAAGATGTTTCAGTGTTGGACACTCTTCTGTCCCTTCTTCTCAGCACTATGTTGCCTTTTAGGTCATCCCAGTGGTCATGGCCATGTGAAAAGAGAAGCATCTCTAACCAGAAGTGAGAGTAGTATTAATATGTGAATATGAACATTAAGTGTAGTGCTTTAAGGGAAATTTGGTGGGAATAATATATACATTTAGCTAGATAAGTGCAGGCTTTATACCCCTAAGGCTCATGACCTCCCCTGCCATAGGCTTTGAAAGCAAGTTGGCTGCAAAGGGAAAACCCTCAGTCATTGAAGAGAGGAGGATATCATGGTCTATACCACATGACTCCCTCATTCCTCAGGGAGAGTGGTCTTCCTGGAGAGAGCCACTTGAAAAAACTATTCACATCATTGTGAGAATGAAATATAGAAATGATCTTTGAGAAGAACTGTGGGAATGCTTTTATAGACCTTATGAATAACTTTTCTGAGAATATTATTATATGATGCTTTTTCTGCTAAGTTTCTGTCTTGTAACTTTCCCTGATGTGAATCTCACAACCATGTAATCTGACTACTTAAAGCAATGTGATCAGGTTTCCTCTGTCTTAGTTGACCTTTACCCTGAACAGGACAAATAATCAATGTTGACAAAAAAATGTTAAGAGATGCTAACTGATCTTAAGCTATGCTCTTTGGTCTACTTCCTCAATGACCAATGACTAGTTCCACTCCAAACTTAGAACAATTTGTTCATGCATGAGATATGCTGACCATACTTTGAAAGCAATGAACTTATTAAAAATAACTAATTGTCCTCACAATTGTTGAAAACAACAGTTCAATTTATTGTGATTGCATTTGTGAATGATGTGTATGCATGTTCTGGAAAAGGATGTCATACCCATGTATCCCTTCCTTTAACAAATGTTTAAAGAATTATTTGGAATCAAAAGAAAAATGATGACTTGGAATGGCTCATATTAGGTGAACTCACACTAGTACCAAAAGACAAATGCCACATGTTCTCCTTCATATGTGATTCCTGACCTGGTGCAGCTTCAGTTGTAGGCATATGTGACAGGCAACTCAAGGGACAGATAATAAGGGTTTGGGGGAAGGGAAGGGGGGGTAGAGGAGATATACATAAAAATAAGCCAAATGAATTAGTGTCATAGTAATCTTCCTCCTGCATAGCAAACAAAAAGATATAGCACTCAGTAAGAGTATGGGGGATCATATGATAAGAAGGGCCCTGGAAAGAGTGGGATGAAGCATAACCCTAAAACATTTGGCTCTGGCTTGTAACTCCCAGCACCAGAAACTGGTCACAACCCACATTGAGCTGTTGACCAGAGAGAACTACAAGGTCCTCAAAAAAAGACAGACATTGGTCAACGTACTTGATTACCCACCTGAGGTAAAAGAGAAGACCCTATTGCTGAAGACACCACATGCTGCCAACACAGAACATCGAGAGATATGGCTGGAATCTGGAAGGAAGCCAGTTCCCAGACAGTTAGCCCATACAGTACTGAAAAGTGATACATGAGTTGCAGGGGCAAAATAGCCAACAACATTGTAAGCAAGCAGGGGACACTGCTATATGAAAGCACCCAATCTGACAAGATGTACACATGTATGCAATGGTGGCACCCAGCCTAGGTGGGTAACCAATGGCTCTATAATTGGCTAAGAGATCTGCTTAGTGGAAAATAATCCATAGCTGGAACTGGGCAGCAAGTCAGAATTCTATAGAAACCAGGATCATGGACCCCAACAAGAAGATCCTATTAGTCTTTGGCCCAAAGAGAGTCTATACCCACCAAAATCTCTTTAAATTAGCAATGCCTCAAAATCTATCAACAAGAAAAGATAGCTGACACCCTATCAGGAGATGAGCCACCCCTGGCACATCAGTTAGGGCCCAATTGAAACCACACATAAATTGATGAGATGAGCAAGAGTGATGCCTTCACCATGAGCCTGACAACCTGGGTGATGGCAATAGACACTGAGGACACTCAAAACACACCAAAGCAGAAATCCTGGAGCTGCTGAAAGCTCAGCACTAAAGGAGACGTAAAGCACACCCACCAAAGCTCAGAAAATTTTGTGGAAGAATGGGAGGAAGATTGCAAGAGCCACAGGTAGGAGGTGATATCCAGAAGCATTGCCCTCCCCACAATGATGGACTGCTGCTCTTACAACTCATAACCCACAACTCCATAGTGAATACTAGAAATCCCACTGAGGAAGGCCCTCAGTGGAGTGGGGACAGGAGGAGGGAAATGATGGTACCAACACATGATTTGTCCATACAATGTTTTTACTTAATAATAAAAACAAGAAATAAGATGTTTTACTTGTAAGCACTTTTTGGCTTTTGCATTGCATGTGTAAAGTATAGCTTTCTTAATCCAGACAGTCCAACAGATTTAAATGGGGAATGTTTGCATTCTATCTATTTTGGTTTGTTTATTTGTCAGTACTGCTTCAGGCTAAAGGGTGCTTAGAGGCTAATATGTGAATGTGTGGTTGAGATCATTCCAAGATCCTACACAGCCAGGTAAATATTTAGAGTCACATCTGTAAGGATCTAAATCCATAGTTCCAATTTAGGTTCTGATTGGTATGGATCTAAATTATGATCCCATTGGTAAGAGTCTAAAACTGTAAACCCTGCATTTAGGGCCCCATTCATAAGGACTTAAATCTTTGGACCCTGGGAAGCAGAAAAATGAGGAAATGTACTGAAAGATTATACTGTTATGGTGGTCCCAACCAAAGAGATCTTTGGAGGCCCTGTGCCCTGGCCATAGGTATGGGTACAGACCACAAACAGAAATGTCTTTTTCGTACTGGAGCTGAGGCCTTGCAAGAGACATCTAGATAGGGTAGCTTAGGCTTGTATTTTGGGTCCCATCAGTAAGACTCTAAATCTGTAGACCCTAAGCTGATTTAGTGTCCCATCAGTGAGGATTTAAATAAATATGATGCAGGTTTCCAAGTATGATCTTGCAAGTGCCTTATGTGTAGTCTCTCTGGTCTTTAAAATGCTATGCCACCTCAGTACTATTGCTTGCCAAGGGAGCACATGTGTTCTGGCTGGGGGCATGATCTTACAGCCCTCAGGGACTTACTTTTATAACTAAATAAAAGTGCCACACTGGGCTGGAGAGATAGCTTACTGGTTAAGCAATTTGCCTGCAAAGCCAAAGGATCCCAGTTCAATTCTCCAGAAACCACGTAACCCAGATGCAAAAGAGGCCACATGCATCTGGAATTCTTTTGCAGTGGCTGGAGGCCCTTGAATGCCCATTCTCTCCCTTCCTCTGCCTCTTTCTCTCAAATAAATAAATAAATAAAATATATTTTTTAAAGTGCCACACAAGGCTGTACCCACATGATGCTCAACTCACTCACATATTAGTTTCTTTTCTTGTCCAGTAAAAACGCCAATGAGTTTCTGGTTCCTGTTAGCTGCAGAAATGTTAGAGCAGTGGCAATGCCAAAAGCAGCAGGTTAGCTCCAGTTTTAAATGACTCCAAGGTTCTATTTTCCTTCTTTCAGACTCTGCTCTGAGAAACAGTTAGCCCACTCTTGTAGAAATGAATCCAACAGTCAGGTTTTTATTTTTTTGGAGAGAGACACAGAGAGAGAGGGAGAGGAAGACAGATAAAGATGGGCACCAGCAGCCTCTCAGCTGCGACATTGAGCCCTTGCGTCACTTTACATCTGGCTAAACGTGCGACCTGGAGATTGGAACCGCTGGAGATTGGAACCAGAGTTCTTAGGCTTAGGAGGCAGGCGCCTTAACTGCTAAGCCATCTCTCCAGCCAGTCAGTTTTTGTAATTCCAGGGCAGTGCCCCAGTTGGCAAGCCAACATCCAAATAGATAAATTGTCATAATTTTCTTCAGGAATCAAATTTATTTCTACTTATAGATAGGAATACTAGTTGCTTCTTAATATTGACTTTCCTTTCTTTATTTAATGAGAAGAAAATGTTTAGATGAGCATAATTTTGCCAACTGTAAGATTATGGCAAGTGTGGTCTCTTATAACCAGATGTTAGTCAATCATTTATAAATAGTACTGTGTTCAACTTTTATGAAATGTGGTTTTTTGTGACTAAAATACTTTCTCCCTGATTGCTATCCTAGATGTCTGCAAAGGTTATGTATCAACACAGATGTGTGTCAGGGACCTCAGACAGAGGTCACCAGGAGCTAGTGATGAACTCTGAAGTGTTGTAGAAAGGCCTGCCTTCAGGGTTCTACTTTCCTGACTTAATCACTTGCTAAAATGTCACCAAACATAACTGATACAGATTAGGAATGAGGTAGCCTTTTCCTGATAAGTAGCTAGGGAGTGGCCCAGAGAAACACTGATGTCATCTTGCCTATTCTGGAAAGACTAGAACCCGCAACCAATCCATTCTCTTCCAAGAAAGCTGCAAGCAACAACTCTTGATAAACAGCTTCATGCATCTTCCTCACCCTCTCTGAGGCTTACCACACTTGTGGGTTGGCCCTCACTGAATCAGCCTCTTGAGTTCACTAACCAACCAGGTCCCTCCTTACACACCTGAGTGTGAGGATGAGGCTCATTCAAATAGGATGTTTGATCCACAAAAAAATCATTTGTGTGAGCCATTTTTTGACCCTTAGCCACCTTGGTTCTTGGGTCTTGGCCATTTACCACTCTCTTAGCTTGCTCTTTTCCTATGTGAGATATCTTCCAGGTCTGCCCTCTCCCTTCCCAAATGAAAAAGATAATTCTTTTTGCCTAAGCACTTTCCTGCTTTGTTTTGAATGGTTTTCTGCTTTATTTGGGGCACTTTCCTGCTTGCTCCTCAAGTGTGTGTGAGGGCCTTGCCCAAGGTCTTTATTTCTTGGAGAGAGACCTTCCTTATGTGAGATTTTCTTGATCCCCCCCATCCCCTCCAATCCATGCTGAGAATGAGGAGAATTTTTTTGGCTTGGGGTTTTTGGGTTTTTTTTTTTTTTCCATCCTAAAAGAAAATAAATCTCAAAACTCATAACTTACCTTTCTCTGAGTCCATGGTTTTAAGTATCAAAGTATTAACCTTTGATAACGTGAACAAGGTCCTGAAGCTGGGGTTCATGGGCCTGGATATCTCCTGCATCCATTGTCTTGGAAGAACCAAGGCAAGCAAGCCTTAAGTGGGAATGAAGAAGAGGCAGAACGACATCTGGGGAACAATGTGCACAATTTATATAAAGCTCCTTCCTTCCATAGGCTTAATGCCAAATTCTTCCTCAAACTAATGGGCTGCAAGGATTGTTAGTGACTGTCAGATAGCATGGGGGAAACACTAACATAGCATAGGAGAGTTGGGAACCAGTTTTTATTTTCATCATAGAGGCCTAGCAGTTTATATTAACATTTCACACTGGTGGACATAACCTACAGTCTCTGTTGTAGCTTATTTACCTTGCATCGGGTAAGCATGACTGCTATTTATGGTATTTAATTCAGTATAGAAAAATTATGTTTTAGCTTTAAAAGGAATATTTACTTATTATAATGAAGATCTGATATACTGTACTACCTGGTGGGCACTATCTTTGTAATTTATGCTAATTACTATATTTAATTCAAAGCTATCATGCGGGACTGTCTTCTTGACTTCCTTTCCATATACTTTGTTGTTAATGTATAAAAATAGCACTGAGTTTTTTTTTTTTTTTTTTTTTTTTTTTTTTTGGAGAGAGACACAGAGAGAGGGAGAGGGAGACAGAGAGAGAGGGAGAGGGAGACAGAGATGGGTGCGCCAGCAGTCTCTCAGCTGCTGTGAACGAAATCCAGATGTGTGCGCCCCCTTGTGGGCAAGTGTGACATTGTGCCCTTGCGTCACTTTGCTTCTGGCTAAACGTGGGACCTGGAGATGATTGGAACCGCTGGAGATTGGAACCAGGTTCTTAGGCTTAGTAGGCAGGCGCCTTAACCGCTAAGCCATCTCTCCAGCCCAGCACTGAGTTTTTTTACAGTGATTTTGACCCTGAATTCATTTTAGTTCTAAAATATTTTTTGTGAAGTTATAGAGTTTTCTACAAATAAGTACCTGCCACCTGTAAGCTATGTTAATTTTGCTTTTCCTTTCTGACTTGTACAGTGTCATTTATTTTTCTCATCTAAGTTTTCCTGAGTAGAACTTTCAGTAATATGTTGAAGGAAGTGGTGAATATGGATGTCTCTATTATTCATCTTTTCATTATAAAATACCTGAGGCAGCTAAGTTTATGGGAAAAAGAAATCTTATTTACCTCATACTCGTAATTTAAAACAGGGCACCTTACATTGGCTCTGGCAAGGACCTTTCTGACTGTCTCACATCATGGTAAATTGCAATGATGGAAACATCCAAAGAAGGATCATGGTATTTATGTGTGTATGTGTGTGTGTGTATGTGTTCATATGTGTGTGATGTATGTGTATGTGCTGATGTGAGGCCATGTGATTAGTTTTCCCCTTCCATCATTTACCCACATGTTTTTGATTCCTGAGTTTGCTATTTCCAAGCCCCAGAAATGCTTCAGTCTTCGCTTCCCACAGGATTGGTATTACAGGTATGTGTGTGTATTTGTTCTGGAGATTTGAAATGGGGTGATCTCATGCCCCCTCAAATGCTTATGCTTGTTGAGGAAACACATTAACCACTGAGTCATCTATCTAGCTCCCAGATCAGTTTTTATATCACTCACTCCTATGAGAACTCATTCAAGGAGACCAGTATTCCTTTCTGAATGCAGTGTCCCCATTAATCTAAGTACTTCCCATGAGGAGTCCCTAGTTCTTAAAAATATGACAGAGCTACCCAGGACTACCATTGTGGTCACGAAGTATCCAACACATGAATGAACCTTTGTGGGACAGAATTTTATCAGAATCAAAACTACATCTTTGCCTTGCTATTCATCTTAGAGGAAACATTTAACTTTTTATCACTGAGAATAATGGTAACTAGGTTTATCATGTATGACCTTTATTATGTTGAGGTATATTTCTTCTATATAAAACTTGTTGAAATCTTTTATCATAAAATGATGTCGGATTTTTGTCAAATACTTTTTATATACTTATTGAAGTGAACATAAGATTTTTATATTTCATTCTGATTGTGTGGTAGATTACATTTATTCATACATATCTTGAACCATCTTTGTATCTTGGGACTAGATCTCATCTAATCATGAAGTATGATACTTTTAACACATTTTAAAATTTCCTTTATTAGTATTTTGTCCAAAATGTTTTGCATCTGTTTCTGCAGAGCAAATTGAACAATTAAGGCCACCTATAAACAGAAGATGTGTAAGCTGTATGTCTGATAATAAGATAAAGGGCTAATATCTACAAAACAGAAATAACTTGTGTAACTCCATAGAAAAAAATCAAAGAGAATAATCTGATTAAAAATGGGCAAATGACCTGAATAAATATTTTTTCTAAAGACATATAAATTGCCATTAGGTATATGAAGAAATGTTCATCATTAATCATTGGAAATGATAATCAATAACACAATGAGCATGTGTCATAGAGAGTGTAGAGAGCAACAACAATGAAAAAGCACTTGTAAACTATTGAGGAAATTATAAATTGTATAGCCATTTTGGAGTATGATGGCTCCTCAAACAAACTAAAGATGAAGCTACTATATATATCAATCATAATTCTCAGTATATATCTGAAAAATTAAAGGTATATTTGAACCCACCCCCATATGCACTGTAGCATTATTGATAATAGTTAAATATGGAAACAACCTAAGTGTCCATCAACACATAAATGAATAATGAAAATGTAATACATATATTGTATATATTGTCTGTTATGGGGAAACCAACCACTCTCTAATTGGACTGGAGGCCCGCTCCACAGAAGGAAATACATGGCTGATACTGAAAACCTATGACAGGGGTAGTCATGAGCCCTAGGGTTGTAATGTCTGATTGTGTCTGGCTAAATGTATATACTATGCTCACCAAACTGCCAGGAAAGCACTTCTCTTAATGTTCATACCCATATATCAATGCTACACTCACTTTTGGTTCGAGAAGCTTCTCTTTTCAGATGGCAGTGACCTCGGAATGACTCAGAAGGCACCATGGTGCTGATAAGAAGTGACAGAGGAGTGCTCTGCACTGAAACATCTCTAGTGCATCTTCCACAGCTCAGGGTCCATTGCAGAAGAGGTGGCAGAAACAATGTACGAGCCAAAAGACTGGTAGGACTCCTTACAAGGTGCTCCTCCAGACACAAAATGGCCTGGATATCTATACCCTCACAGTGCCTGACACTACTTACACAACACCATCATAATAGGAGGAAAAGATGATTACATCAAAATAAAAGAGAGACTGATTGAGAGGGGGAAGGGATATGATGGAGAGTGTAGTTGCAAAGGTGAAAGTAGGGGGCAGGAGGGAGAGAATTACCATGGGTTATTGTCTATAATTATGGAAGTTGTCAATAAAAATAAGTAGATAATTTTTTTTCAAAAGGGGAAAAAAGAAAATATAATACATATAAAATCTAAATATTCATTCAGCCTTATAAAAGTAATTCACAACATTTAAAATATATTTTCTTTCTTCCTTTATTTATTTGAGAGAAAGAGAAAAAGAGGCAGAGAATGGGCATGGTAGGGTCTCTAGCCCCTACAAAGAAATTCCAGGTGCATGTTCTACCTTATGCATCTATCTTATGTGGGCCCTAGGGAATCAAATCTGGATCCTTATACTTTGTAGACAAGTGCCTGAATCTCTAATCCATCTCTCCAGCCTAATTCCCAACATTTTTAACAACATGGACAAACCAGGAGGACATCATACCAGCTCAAATAAGCTAGGCACATAGGTATAAATAGTTCAAGCTGCCATTTATATGTCCACAATAAAGAAATCAAATTCAATACAGTAGAAAGTGGAGTCATGGTTACCAGGATTTCAAGTGGTGAAAATGGAGGCATTTTGGTCAAATGGCACAAGAATGCAGTCATAAGATAAATAAGTTCCAGACTTCTAATATACAACATGGTATAAATTCCATAATTTGGACTTTGTTTATATGTTCTTAGAAGCATGGTCCTCAATGTAATCATATTGAAGTGGTAGGAAGTAGAAGAAGTGTGGTCTAGTGAGATATGATTGGATCAAGGGGTAAGCCCCTCAGAAGAGAGTAATACCTGTATTGCAGCTGTGGGTTAAGTACCATGTGGCTGGATTGGTTCTACCAATTGTTATGACAGTGAACCTAGTCACTTTCTGCTCACCTGCTTCCTGTGTCACCATGTTACAGACCATGTGATGCTGTCTAACATGATGTGCTGTAGCTAGGGGCCCTTGAATGATGCCAGCACAATGCTGTTTGAAGTGTACATTCACCAAAATCAGGGGGTAAATAAATTTATTAATACATTAGTCAAAACCAAGCATTTTGCTACAACGTAAAGCAGAACAAGACAGTAATTATTTAATAATAGTGCTTCACTCATTGGAGTATAATTCAGCCATAAAGAGCAATTAAATCATATGTTTTGCAGAAAAAGTTTACAACCAGCCTTAGGCAACCAGGCATGTTCAATGCAAAACACACATGCACATGTATGCATAGACAGAAGAGTTTGAGTGTCAGGAAAAGGAAGAAGACTGAAATGCTAACAAAGTACACATAGGGCCTGACTGAGACTGGGGGAAGCTGGACCAGGATGTATGAGAATCTACATCCAAACCACAAACTTTACACTTAACAAAGTAATTGAACTCTATAGTTAGCAACAAGAGGGTGGGAAAATCAACCAGGAACCTGGAGAAATGGACCTAGCACTCCAAACTGAACACCAAGAACACATTGACTAGAGCTTACATGTGGAGGAATGCTAGCTTTATGGGGCACTGAATTTAGATATGGCAAAAACAAATCAAAACCTAGATCAACTGCTTATCGGAATTGTTTAATCATCAGGACTAATGGCCAAAAAATAAAAATAAAAAATACTTTACCACTTTTTATGCACATATGTGTTGTATGGTATCATATGTGTATGTTGTGTGTATGTTTGTGTGGAAATGTACACACCCCATGTGTTCACATGTTGTGCATGTCAGAGAAGAATGTGTCACTCACTCACGTGCTTCCTTGAGATGGAGTCTCTCTCTGAACCCAGAGCTGTATTTCTCAGCCAGATGTACCAGGAAGCATCAGCTATTCTCTGGTCTCTGCACATTATAGGAGTGGGTTTTAGGCATGCACACCTGATACAGGAATTTTGGGTTCCTTGTACACCAGTGCACCAATAATTATGGGTATTCCTGGATCATTGTCCTATAAACTCGAAGAATGAAATGCACAAACCAGAGAATAATGTTCAGAAAGAATTTATTATGGCTTAAAACTTTAGGAGGGAGAAGACAAGGGGGCTTAAGCCTAGAGCATAAGAGAAGGAAGCAAGGAGGAGCTCTTCCCAAGGGAGGCAAGAGGGAATTGAGAAGCCCACCTGGAGACTCAGATCTAGTTTTTTTCTCTCCCTGGGAAATGGTTACATGAGGAAGACCAGGTTTGCAGGTTTTTATGAGCCTCATGGATAGGTGAGTGGTTTAGCCAGTCTGGGATCAGGAATTTTGGAATGCTACAGGAAGGGAGTGGAATGACTCCATAAGAGGGCAGAGATAAGAAAGGGCCAGATCCGTCTGCCTTTTCTGACCTGTAGTAAAGTGTAATGACAGATTTTCTGCAGGCCCAACAACAATTCCTGCACTTAACCAGGAGAAGGCTATTCACTTTGGGGTATGTTACCCCTAAGCTGCCTTCCCAGTTTCTGTCTCATATCACAGCCACACCCAGCTATTTAAGTGTGTTCTAGGAATCAAACTGGGACCCTCAGACCCTCATGCTTTCTCAGCAAGTGTTTTAGTGAATGAATTATCTCCCCACCACTACCTCACCATTTTAAGTAGAACTATTACTTATACATGGGAAATCATGAAAAAAATCAAGAGATGTAATATTTAACAGAGGATCCAGAGATCGCAAAGATGTTAAAATTAATAAACTGAATCCTTAAAATAATGATACTTATTGTACTAAAATCTCTAATGGTAAAGGTGATGATGAACATAAGAATAACTGAGAAGTTTAGCAGAAATATGAAAGTAATTATTCAAATAGAAATACTTAAATGACAGTATGATAACAGAGATTAAGAATTCTGCCAATGAGCTTATCAGCAAACTGCACAGAGCTGAGGAGACAACCAATAAAAACTGAAGGCAAGCCAAATTTATGAAAACATTGAGAAATGGAAAACAGAACAGAGTATTCAAGAGTTGCAAGACAAAAGAAAAGGTCTAATATGTGGGTACACACACACACACACACACACACACACACACACACACATATATATATATAATTGTGCATACATATTATATTTTGAGTATATATATGTATATATACATATATGTGTATATATTATGGTATAGTATATATAAATAAGTCATTAAGTTCTAGAAGGATTAAACAAGGTAAAATAATATTTGAAGAAATAATAGCTTGAGAGTTTTCAAAAATTAGCAAAAGACAAGAAACCACAGATGTTAGAAGCTCAAAGAAACTCAGCAGCATGCATATTTTTAATTAGACACAGCATTGTCATACTGCTAAAAGACAAAGATAAAAGACAAACAGTAAGCCAGCCAAATAAAAAGGACACATTAACCATACATAAAGCATCTGACAGACTTCTTGTCAGAAACACATAATGTAAAATTAGCCAACAATGGAGAATTGGAAAAAAAAAACTGTTAAGTCACAAATAATTACTCAACAAAATCATTTTTCAAGGTTAAAAGCAAAATGAGGACTTTTTAAGACAATGGATAAAATAAATCACCAGATTACCTGCACTGTAAAATGTTGAAGTTCGTTAGACAACAGGGTTTTACCAGATTGAAATTCTTCATTATGCAAAGAATTAAAGAGCTACTGAAATGATTTTTAAAAAATAAAGCAAATATTTAAAGACTTTTTACATGATTTTTAAATTTCTCTAAAAATAATGTCAAAATTAGAATATTAATAATTCATGGTGTGATTTATACATATATGTAAGCCAAACCAATGAGAAAATCACAACAATTGGGTAACAATAGAGCAAAAAAAAATTATATGAATGAATATACAATAATAAACTATGATAAATACTATTCAGGATACATTAGAGATCAGGAGCCTGGATCATTTACAATCTTCAAATACATGGTAAGGATCTTGGACTGCAGCTCAAAAGGAAGAAACAGTTATTAAGAAATGATACACCAATAGAAAATGGGACAGTGTTAGTTATTTCTACATTGTCCCATTTTCAATAGCAACAAAGAAAATAAAATAACTTGGAATAACATTAACTAAGGAAGTGAAAGACCTATACAATGAAAACATAAGAACACTCAAGAAAGAAATTGAGGATGTTCTACAAAAATGGAAAGACCTCCCATGCTCCTGGATTGGTAGAATTAACATTGTGAAAATGGCAAGCTTACCAAAAGCACTATATAGATTCAATGCAATGCTGATAAAAACCCCAACTTCTTTCTTCACTGAGATAGTAAAAAACTATCTCAAAAATTCATATAGAACGGCAGAAGGCTTCAGATATCCAAGCATATCCTCAGCAAAAGAAACACCTATGAAGGCATCACCATACATGATCTAAAGTTATACTACAAAGCCATTGTAATAAAAACAACATGGTACTCGCATAAAAACAGGAATATAGGGCTGGAGAGATGGCTTAGAGGCTAAGGTGCCTGCCTCCTAAGCCTAAGAATGCTAGTTCCAATCTCCAGCAATTCCAATCTCCAGGTCCCGCTTTTAGCCAGATGCAAAGTGATGCAAGGGCATAATGCCACACTTGACCACAAGGGGGCACACGCATCTGTATTTCATTAGCAGCAGCTGAGAGGCTGCTGGTGTGCCCATCTCTATCTGTCTTCCTTTCCCTCTCTCTCTCTCTCAAAAAAAAAAAAAAAAAAAAAAAAAAAAAAAAAAAAAAAACAGGAATATAGACCAATGGAACAGAATGGAAGACCCGGACTTTGGGTCAAATAACTATAGCTACTTGATATTTGACAAAGGCCCTACCAAAGCAGAACGGAAAAAAGACGGCATCTTCAACAAATGGTGGTGGGCAAACTGGACAACCAGATGTAGGAAAATGAAACTCGATCCACACATCTCACGATCTACAAAAATCAAGTCTAGATGGATCAAAGACCTTAATATAAAACTAGAAACACTGCTACTACTAGAAGAAAAAAATAGGAGGAGCCAGGCATGGTGGCGCACAACTTTAATCCCAGCACTCGGGAGGCAGAGGTAGGAGAATCGCAAAGAGTTTGAGGCCACCCTGAGACTACACAGTTAATTCCAGGTCAGCCTGGACCAGAGTGAGACCCTAACTTGAAAAACCAAAAAAAAAAAAAAAAAAGGGAGGAACCTTCCACAGCATAGGAGTGGGAAAGGAAAGACATCCTGAACAACCCCGGCAGCTCAGGAAATTAAACAATCACTCAACCATTGGGGATCTCATGAAGCTGAAAAGATTTTTCTCTGACAAATATACTATGACCAAAGCCAGCAGATTACCCACGTAATGGGAGAAAATTTTCACCAGCTATACAACTGACAGAGACCTAATTTCTAGAATCTACAAAGAACTCCAAAGCCTAAACAATAAATCACCAAACAACCCACTCACAAAATGGGGCAGAGAACTGCACAGGGAGTTCCCAGAGGAAGAAATACAAATAGCAAACGCATATTTAAGAAAATGGTCAACATCCCTAATCATCAGGGAAATGCAAATTAAAACAACAATGAGATTCCACCTTACCCCAGTAAGGATGGCTGACATTAAAAAAAACAAACAAAAAAAAAAATGAAAACAAATGCTGGCGAGGCTGTGGAGAAATAGGAACAAGCTTTCACTGCTGGTGGGAATGTAAAATGGTTCAACCATTATGGAAAGCTATATGGAGACTCCTGAAAAGGATGACCATAGACCTACTAACAGATCCAGTTATTCCCTTACTGGGCATTGACCCTAAAGGCTCCAAGCTTCAGATCAGAGACACTTGCTCAACCATGTTTATAGCTGCTTAATTCATAATAGCAAAGAGCTGGAATCAACCCAGGTGTCCATCACTAGATGAATGGATAACAAAGATGTGGTATATCTATACTATGGAATTCTACATAGCAGTAAGGAAAGATGAAATAAGGAAATTTTTTTAAAAAATGGTCAAACATGGAACAGATCATCCTCAATGAGCTCACCCAATCACAAAAAGATAATTGTTGCATGGTCTCGTTTATCTGTCACTCCTAACCTGAATCCACCTGAGATGCTGCCAAACCTAATAAGCACTCTGAGGACCAGACAATAGGGAGGGTGAGATGGAGGGATGGTAAGGGTGGCAGGGAACTAGAGGGTGGGAAGGAGGACAAGGGTGGGGGGATACAAATAGGGACACAAAAGTAAATGATACTATAAAACCCTGTATTCTGAACAACAGGCTAAAACATTGATCCTTCAGCAGGCCTGCAGAGGGAACACCTGAACCACAAGAAACTGGAGAGAACATCATGAAGACCAACCTTAATCATTTCCTGCTTCTCTCTCTCTTCTCTCTCCTTCTCTGTCTCTCTCTCTCTCTCCCTCTCCTCTCTATATGCACTTTCTCTTTTATATTACCTATCTTTTTCTGCCCTCACCTTCCTAGGCACTGATTTATAACTCCCAGTGCCAGCACAGGGTTAACTTCCACAATGAGCTGTTGATCCGAGACAACTACAAGGTTTCCCAAAAAAGACAGATTTCTGTCAGAGTTCTTGATGACCCATTAAAGGTTAATGGTAAGACCCTACTGTCAAAGACAGCATATGTGTGAGAGACCAAACATGGAGACACCTGGCCAGAATCTGGAAGAGGGTCAGTCCCCAGACAGTTAGCTAGTCTAGTGCCAGAGGGTGCTACACGAGCAACTGGGGGATAATGGCCGACATCTGTCCAAACAACTTGCAGTATAAGATACCCAGCAGGAAACAACCTGACGTAATGCTCATACAAGTGCAGTAGTGGCAAACAGCCATGGTGGGTAACCAACTGCTCTTGATTTGGCTAATAGATCCACTCAGTGGAATGGAACTCATTGCTGGAACTGGGAAATAAGTCAAAACCATGTACAAAAAATGAGCTCAGTCTCCAAGATCAAGATACCTCCAAATGTGGGCTAGAAGAGAGCCTAAGCATATAAAATTCCCTCCAAAATATCTATGGCCATCCCATCTATCTAGTACTAACTTCTCTCTCCGTTGGAGAATTTTTTCAGATGGACAACAAACCTGAAGGGAGGATCAGCCAATCACACCTCACCAGGGCCCCAGCTGAAACCATAGAGTAATGTGGGGAAAGGGCAAGAACACAGCATTCTTGGTGATCATGACACCAGAAGGCTGAAGGAGATAAACACAGAAAACATCCAACTCCTACTAAGCCAGATATCCAGAGACACAGAGGCTCCCAAAACCTCATCACTGAAGTAGCACTAAAATGACCCCAATGTGGCTCAGGGAAATTTGCGAAAGAGGGGGCGGAAAGAAAGTTAGAGCCACAAGCTGGGGCATTATGCACAGAGACTTAGCCTATCCCCCAGAACTCTTGACTACCCCCACAATGCATGACCCACATTCCCCATTGATGAGGGTCCCTTTGGAAGAGGGAGGACAGGGAGGAGGATTATGGAGTCACCAATATGAATGTAAAATTAGAATAATATAAATAAAAATAAATTATAAAAAAAGAAAGAAATGATATACCAGGAGTGTCATAAATGAAATTATTTCGGTGTGGGAGGTTCATTCTAGGGACTTCCTGAAAAACTAAAACAAATAAAGAAAAGTAATTAGGAAACTAGTTCACAGGTAAAACAAGTGAACTATGGAGTCAGGAACTAGAATGGTTCCAAGGGAGAGAGCTGATGTAGGCTTATTTAAAACATATTTAGGTGGTAAAAAAAAATGAAATGAAGAAAAAGATACAAAGAGAAGCCCCAATGTGTCTTTTTCTCTCTAGTCCATTCAGGACTCCTTGTGACACATAGGTAATTTCCAGTTCAAAAGAATGTTATCACAATATTCAGAAAGAAATAAATCTATGACTTCTTAGGTCCAAATATGGTTATGATTTAAGATACAGCAGATATTATGATATAGTTCCTTTCAATTCAAGTATTGAATTAGTAACCAAAGAGATAGTTAAGCTCCTCTCCCATTAGCCTGTTCCTGATTTTGTGTGCTCAGCCAGATTACCATTTATGAAAACACGTATGCACTGTAGGATTTTAAGCATAACTGAGTCAGAAGTATTCAACCACGATATTTTTCCATAGTTTGCCACAGTTTGGATTTTAATAACAAGTTAGTATTCTATAGCATTAGGTGCCCCAACCATAAAATTTGTGACTTCTAAGAAATGTAATTTTCTACATGGTTATGGCTATGGTTCTTTTGTATTTTTTAATCTAAAATGCCTTGAGGTTGATCAAAGCAGAGTGCAATTATTTATCCTGCTTTACTAAGAACTTATTTCTTCCAGGTCTTTAAAAAAATCTCAAAGACAAAGTGTTTTATTTGTCATTCACAAGTTTATATCTAGACTGCTTTTTCTTAAGTTATCTGGGTTGCATTCTTAATTCCACAAGTATGATTCCAATTAGAGATATAAATATGTGTATAGATAAAATAATGGTGGATCCCTGATGTCTAAGTAAATTTCATTGTAAATAAGAATATTGAAAGAAAGGGGGGTGAAAATGTAAGAAAAATACTTTGAATTAAACACTCAAAAAATATTGCATTAATTTTCAAAACTTATAACAATGCTGTCTTAAATTAAAATATGTAGTTAGAAAACTATCCACTACATTGAATGCGCTGGAATCAGCACAATACACCACACACACACACACACACACACACACACACACACAGAGAGAGAGAGAGAGAGAGAGAGAGAGAGAGAGAAAGAGAGAGGGGGAGGGAGACGTTTTTCCTTTCCTCTGCAGACTTGTTGAAACTTCTGAAAATATGTGAAAATATAACACATCTCTCAAAGCTGTTGATGGAGAGGAGGACGACGTGCTGAGATGACAGCTTGTCTGCCTTGTGGCTGCCCAGAGGAATGCCAAGGTTGTCATTCACTAGGGCAGAGAAGAAAAAAAGGCCATGAAAAGATCATCAAGGTTACCTTTTAAAGGACCACAGCAGAGCCGATTAGAGCACTTCCCGATACTGTAATTAAAGTGTCCAATTGCACTCATATTCTGCCTGTGAAGGGAACACAGAGTGCCAGTATGATTATTTTATGTCTAGGTCAGAGATCCAGATATCATAAACCACAGGAAAAAAATGGTTATTTTAACTTTTCTTGATAATTGTCATTTTGTTTAGACACACCCAGATGCATGCCTCTTAGTTGATTCCAGAACCTCTCAAGTTGATGACAAGATTAACTATCACAACGTGAGTTATAGTGAACACTCCATACTTTTGTTAGTTTAATGAATGATACTGACAAATTATGCAACCTTTATAATGAGATGTCATGGAATGGATAGTAAACAATTTGAACTTGAATGGGTTCCTGTTTCTTAAATCTTTGTTCTTAATAATTTTGTATTTAACAGCTTGGTACTCAGTCTCTAAATTTCTTATCTTTCTCCCACATTTCTAGATCACTATTTTTGGCTGCTTTCTGGAGGATTTATTGAATTTTATTTCCTTGGTTATCTATTTTAATATGTAAGCATGTTCTGAATATCCTTGATTTTTTTCCTGAGTGTCGTCTCTTGAAACTTTCTTCTTATCTATGTGCTGTATCTGTTTTCCTTTCATTTTGTTTCCCACTGATTGGCTTTTGCCTTCAGCATTGCATTGTGTAGGCATGCCTCAAATGCTTCATGATGGTGAGGCATGATGGTGCATGCCTTTAATCCCAGGACTCAGGAAGCTGAGGTAAGAGGATTGTTGAGTACTAGGCAAGCCTGGGCTACAGAGTGAGTTACAGGTCAGCTATAGTGAGACCTGACTTCAAAAAAAAAAAAAAAAAAAAAAAGATGTTTAATGATTACTCTTAGTTTGTTAATACTTAAGAAAAACTAGTGGAGATAATGGAAATTCTGCATAAACAGGTACATTTTGTTTTAGTGGAGCTCAGATAATTTGTTGAGATTTCCACACCTCTTGGTAACCTATGCCTCCAAGAAAAAATAAGCTCAGTAAACTTTAATTATTCAGCAATGTTGTGCCAGGAAGTACAAATGCAAAAGTTTAAAAAAGAGAAGACAGTCTCACCACCTAGTATGTGGACTGTACGTATAGGGTATAAGAGGGGGCAGAGTTTCTACCTGATCTTTGTTGTACATAGCTTCCTTTATGGCCCTCAACTCACCACTCACACCACGAAGAGTTTTCATACAATCATCATGATATTTCAGAATAAATTAAATGTTTACTTTAAAAATGATTCTTTCTTAAGATATTATTTTTTCACATATGTATGTGTAGGGCATGCATGTGTGTATGCATGTCCAAATGCACATGAATGTACATGTGTGCAGGTGCATATGCACACACGTATGTGTGTGTGGAGTCAAGAGGTTGATGTCAGGTGTCATCCTCAGTGACTCTCCACTTTAGTTACTGAGGCTTAAGATCTCTCGCTGATTCAGCTAATCCATCTAGTCAATTTGCCCAGGAGATCACCTATCTCTGCCTCCCGAATGCTGGGATTACAGACTGGCCACCATTACAACAGCCCATTTACATGAGTGCTGGATCCAAAATGAGGTCCTTACGCTTTTGAGGCAAGGGCATTATCCCCTGAGCCATTGCCCCAGCCCCTCAAATATTTTTGAGACCAAAAGTGACTACAAAATCAGAAGTAATTTAGTGAGCCTTTGTTCCCTAGTTCCACAGCCAATAGTCATCACAGCTATACAAAGAAGAGAACTCAACCCATATCTTTCCTTGACATTACTTCCCTAGCAATAGAAATAATACATGCACTTGGGTATAAGTGACTAAAGAATCACAGCTGCTGTAGTTAGGAATCAGATTTTCTTAAGAAGCCCATGGGTCACTGAGAAAAATGTATCAGCCCATGAACAAAATGACCTAAGTAGCAATTCTTCCTTTCGCAACATCCTTTACTATACCTTCTGACAGCTCAATGGACTTACCTGAACATAATTTTATATGAAAAATATTAGACTGAGTTAATGAACCATAAGATCTTTTCTGTGCTGTACATCATAGAATTGAGAAGGGTGATGGGACTAAGTGTTAAACAAGAGATTAAAATAGCTACAGAATTTGTAGGTATGTTTTAAGGGCCTTTAGCCTTCCAGCACCTTTACTAATTGGATGACAAGATTAATGACTCAAAGTTGGAGATATTATATGTTAATATTAAATTATTGAACATTCTTTAGTTGTTTGATTTTTTTCTTCACACTGTCATTGCTAGCTTTCCTTCTAAAAATAATTAACCAGGGCTGGAGAGATGGCTCAGAGGTTCAGGTGCTTGCCTGCAAAGCTGAACGACTAAGGTCAATTCCCCAGTACCCATGTAAAGCCAGATGCACAAAGTGGCACATGCATCTGGAGTTCATTTGCCCTGGTGCCATTCCCATTTCCCCATTCTCTCTCTCTCTCTCTCTCTCTCTCTCTCTCTCTCTCTCTCTCTCTTTCTCTCCTGGATGTTGTGGTCAAGCGTTTAATTCCAACACTCCAGAGGTCTGGGTAGGAGGATCGCTGAGAGTTCAAGGCCAGCCTGAGACCACATATTGAATTCCAGGTCAACCTGGACTACAGTGAGACCCTACCTTGAAAAACAAAAAAGAAACAACAACAAAAAAATTAAGGCTAGAGAGATGGCTTATCAGTTAAGGCACTTGCCTGCAAAGCCAAAGGACCAAGGTTCAATTCTCCAGGACGCACTTAAGCCAGATGCACAAAAGTGGCACATGCATCTGGAGTTTGTTTGTAGCAGCTGGAGGCCCTGGAATGCACATTTTCTCTCTCTCTCTCTCTCTCTCTCTCTCTCTCTCTCTCCCTCTCTAAGTTTCTCTCTCTTCAAATAAATAAATATAAATAAATATTTTTAAATTTTTTACTTATTTATTTGCAAGCAGAGAGAGATAGAAAAGAAGCAGAAAGAGATAGAATGGGCATGCTAGGGCCTCTAGCCACTGCAAACGAACTCCAGGTGCATATGCCCCTTGTGCATCTGGCTTACATGGGTCCTGGAGAATCAAATGGGGATCCTTTGACTTTGTAGGCAAACGCCTTAAGTGCTAAGCTGTTTCTCCAGCCCAAAATAAATATTTTTAAAAATTAAAATAATAAACAATAATTATAATTGAGACATTCTATTCTTTTCAGGTCCTTGTCTATGCCCCCAAAGAATGGAATGGACAGACAGTAAAGGGTAAAATAACAGGGATTTATGTACAGGGACTATAACAACAGTCAGAATAAAAACTTGACTCCTGGGCTGGAGAGATGGCTTAGCAGTTAAAGCGTCTGCCTGTTAAGCCTAAGAACTCCAGTTCCAATCTCCAGGTCCCACATTTAGCCAGATGGAAAAGTGACACAAGGGTGCAATGCCGCACTTGCCCACAAGGGAGAGGAGGCCTCTGGAGTTCATTCACAGCACCTGAAAGGCTGCTGGCACTCCCATTCTCTATCTGTCTCCCTCTCTCTCTCTGTCTCGCTCTGTGTCTCTCTCTCTAAAAAAAAAAAAAAAAAAAAAAAAAAAAAAATGACTCCTGGTGTCTCTGGATTTGCCAACCAGGGGACATAAGTGGTGGATCGTAGGTCCAGTAGCCCCAGCAATCATGCGGTGAGGAGGTGGCAGCAGCCCTGAAAAAGGACAGGTCTTTGTCCTTCTGCCCTTCTCTCTCTAGAATGGGATGGATCTGTGTGTGAGTGTGCAAGCAGACAGCCACACAAATGGACCCTGATAGGTGGATGCGAATAAGGCAGAATCAGGAGGATCAATCAGAAGAGCCAGTATACCCATCAAAAATCAAGAGGTCCCGCCAAGCGGTTTCCCTTAGTGCCATCGCGATCACCGTAACCTCACCAGGCTTCAAAGAGAAGGCGGAGTGAGCAGCAGTAGCAGGAGCTCCTCTGGCACTACACTTCACTCCCAGATAGGCCCTGCAGTCAGCTATGGGAAAGGGGAACTCCGGTGTCAAAATGAGGCAGCAGACAGCCCTGTAGAGCACTTACCACCAGGTTTTCTGTGTGGCTGCCTGGTTCAGATACTAGCTGGGAAGTGGAGATAACCTCGTTTCCACACACACACACACACACACACACACACACACACACACACACACAATTATTTTACAGTTTTCAAAGCCCTTTTCTTGTATTTGCACTCTCACTGCAATAAACATGGAGAAATTGGAGAAACAGACTCTGGCCTCATCACATTCATTCCCCAGGTGGCAATTGTGAGGGTTCAGATTTGTTGTCAACTTCACTGGAGTTAGATTCACTGGGGGAGACATTCTTCCCAGTGTCTCTGTGAGAGTGCTTTCAGAAAGGTTTAACTGAAGAGGGAATACTCTCCTTGGCTGTGGGTGGCACCATCTAATAGGCTAGCTTCTTGGACTGGCCAAAAAGGAAAAAAGAGAAAGAAAGCTGGGCACCAGCTTCATCTAGCTATCTTCTTCTCTCTCTCTTCTTCCTGGTTATGAATGCAATGCAGCCAGCCAGCTCATGTTCCCACTGCCAAGCTTTGCTCCCAGGATGGACTGTGTCTCATGAGCCCAAATTAATCCTTCTGCCTTAAGTTGCTCTCTCTCTCTCTCTCTCTCTCTCTCTCTCTCTCTCTCTCTCTGTGTGTGTGTGTGTGTGTGTGTGTGTGTGTGTAAAATGTGAAGTATCCTCCTCTATCCACCTGTAGCAGAGCTACCATATTTTTTGATTTGGTCAATGAGGCCCAGAGATTCTTTGATATCTGACCGCTGTGTGCACTGGGATGACAGGTGTTCATGGCCACACCCAGTTGTTTAAGTGTGTACAGGGTAGTCAAACTCAGGAGGTATCAGACCCTCATGTTTCCAGAGTAAAGTGATTGTAACTGCTGAGCCATCTCCCAGTCCCCCTTATGTTGCTATTGTGAGGCATTTTTGTCACAGTAATAAGAAAAATAACCAATAGGGCAGCATAAGACACCTCTAAATGTCACAAAGATAATACTGGCAGAAAGTAAAGACTTCATTTTAGTTGTGAGTTCCACGTTTTCTGCTACTTTCTCCACAGAAAAGTTTCTAAAGGTATGTATACTGTTCTTGTAAATATATACATCAGAATAGGTTACTAGTGCCTAAATTAAGTAAAGATTATGAACTGGTAAGTACTGTATACAGTGCCTCAAAGTACTCATTTTCAACATGACTTTCAGATTTCAAACATAATTTCCACTTTACAATTTAAAGCACTATGTTTACCGCCACTTCTGTATTGATAGATGTCAAAACTATCTGTTGTCTAATTTCTATGAGATTCTGATTGGCCTACATTGATAAAGTAACCATCTCCAAGTTGTGTGACTCTTCTGGGGAGTCTATTTGTATTCACTAGGGTAGAGCAGGAAATGATAGAATAAAAAAAAATTGATTCCAGCCATGCCAATCTTGGGGATCTGGGAATGTAGCTCAGTGGTATAGCATTTACCTAGCCTGCACAAGGCCTTCCTTCAGTTCAATTCCTAGCACTACAAAAAGAACAAAAATAGTATCAGATCTATTTAGGTGATCCAATGAGTTTATTAGGGTTGCTGACAAGATCATAAATAAAGGGGCTATTTACAGAAATGTGAGCAGTTTATAGGCAGCTATACCACTGAGGAGTACCCCTCACCCATACTCACCTGTTAGACACATATAGCCTGGGGCAGGGTGTGGGGTCTTGTGAGCCCTGTGAACCCCTGCCTCCTTCCCCAAAGGTGTGTTAGTAGGTAAAATATTTTGAGGGTCTTATATCAGCAATCACAGCTGTTCTTATTTCCCAGTGGCAGTATTCATGTCATGCTGAAGGACACTGTTCCACAATTCTAAAGTGATGTGTTATCTCACAATTACCCTCATAACTTCTGTATCTGTATGGGCCACCAATCTTTGAACACAAGTACTTTTAGATTTAATTCCTTCATACATCCACACAGAGAAACATATGCCTCACCTTTGTTACTTCCTAGTGTCCTAAACCTTAAAGGGACATTAACCAATTTCAAGTAGGGAAGCCTGAACAGATCAAAACACTTGGCAAGAGCCTTATCATGGCCCTGGGTATGTGTCCCCTTTTGCCATTAGTTACTGCCCTTGTGGAGACTGAAAGAGTGCATCTTCTTGTCCCTTAGCTGTTTCTACCAGGCTTCAGAAGCACAGAGACAGTCTTCTGAATTGTCCATGATGAGAGTTCAGTACAGTGTCACCTTCATTCCTAACTGGCATGGCCCCTATCCTGAGACAAAGCTCTCGCTTCTCAGGAATGAGTCATTTGAGAATGCATTTCTCCACAGGAGTTTCAGCTGTCAATGTCACAGAGATGTATTTTCATCCAGAATTCACTGAAGCAAGCAATGAACTGAAATGGATCATTTCATCCCACCTTCTGTGAATAATTCCCAACTCTAACTTAGGTCCTTGAAAAATCATATCCTTTCTATAATCAAATGGAAAGTAGTGGATAAAATTATAAAGTAAAATTTCACATTTTAATCCTGCTAGATTGCCTAACAATATAGGGAACTTATTGGTTTACATAACTGAACTTTCTAAATTTATGACTGGTAAAGTGACTTAATACAGTCACTCGAATAATATCATCCATGCTGTTTCTTTTCAAGTATCTACTATGCTTCTACACTGAAAATTTCAGCCTGGGGCTTCATGCTGTGGCCACCTGCAATGCTCTATACCTGCATGGGAGCAAAGTGCCTGTGTGGTTTATAAAATTTATATCCACATGTCCCAGAAAAAGTTCTCTTCCATTTCATTGGCTTTGTTTGGGTCATTTGTTCCTCTCTCAAAGGATCTCTACTGAGAGTAATTTGACCATTTCTGAGGTCAGTTTGACCACAAGCAAGCCACATTGAATGAGATGAGCATTTCAAACCATAGTTGATATTGCATTTGTGAGCCAGACATTCAACACAATGCATAGACAGCAGTGATTTCTAAAATAGTACAGGTAGAAATATCAGAATAATTCACCCTAAGTAATGTTTTATTGAGACTTGCATAGTTTTATATCAGTATATATGTTGGTGTATATATGTTGGGAATTGATGTAATTTTTGTCTATGAACTGTGATCAAAAGTTTGAAAGGCAATAATACTTATAATAGAAGAAATTCAAGTCATACCACTAAAAGGCAGGGTATTCATTGTAAATGGGAATGGATGCTAGTTAGCAGCCAAATTATAAATATATACTACATGGTATTTGTGTCCTACCCACTAATTTATATTCTTTCTAATATGTAAATTATTTCTTCTTTATTTACTAACTATAGTTTACTAGAATATGAGTAATACCAGTTTGACTAATGTCTTCTGTGTGTTTGGGAAAGCAATATTTTTTAAAGGCCATCTAAATCTATCTTCTTTGCTACTTTAAGTAGGAAATATATTTTCCATTTAATGAGCTTATTTCTCCCCATGACGTAATGTAAAATCTAAACCTAAACCCTCCTGCATGCTCAAATATAAACTTATGTAGCAACAGTTCCATACATTTTTTTTTTGAGGTAGGGTCTCGCTCCAGTCCAGGCTGACCTGGAATTCACTATGTAGTCTCAGGGTGGCCTCGAACTCATGGCGATCCTCCTACCTCTGCCTCTCAAGTACTGGGATTAATGGCATACACCACCACGCCTGGCTTCAATTCCATACTTTTTCATCAATGACAGTTCTATTTTAATTTACAGATTTCCTTGCAACCTGTTTCTGAATAGTCTATAACAATTGCAAACACCAGGACCATATCTATAATAAAAATAATAATAAAATATTCCCTTTAATCCTGTAAGACTGTCATGACACAACAGACAAAGAAGTTTCCTGACATTAGCTACCAAACAAAAATGTATCCAATAAGTGGAAACATATAGTAGTCAGGAGTTTCCTTTCACTATATCCTCACCTTGTGATCATTCCACCTTTCATCCCTGTGCTATATCTCTGCATTTTACCTTCAGTTTGCTCTGCCTTGTTTTTCTTTTTAATTCTCTATAGTGGGCCTTACACCATTCCTCATTTCCTCTTTCTAGGTGAGAATTACATGGTCTGGGATCTAGAATCCTGAGTTGACAGACAAGTAGAGCCTGTCTCATATTGAAATCTGAGTTATTTCATCTTCAGTCTCAATAAAATGGGGCTAAAACAAACAAACAATGCCTAATTTATTAATGTATATAATCCAGTATAAGAGTACATCGTGTGAGGATTGGTGAACTCTCAATAAGATGGAAAGCATGTCAAATACCTGGTAAGTAATGATTAATTTCATCAGCACAAACAAATCTAATACTGCATGGTAACATACTACTTTTTACCAATAACATTAGCAAAGATTAATGTGAGTAGTTATGCTGAAAACTTATTTCAGTATAAAATATAAACAAATGGAGCTATGCATATGAGAAATAACTGGGAAAATATAATAGTTACTATTCTGTAGAGGCAAAGGGAGAAGTAAAAGCAATTAGGAACGTGGAAATAATTTTTTGCTTGATCCAAGACTATTTACTTGATAAATGGCCCTAATGACCCAATACCACTTTCAGTATGACATAGCTCTTTGAATCTCAAATCCCATTATCCAAACCACTAACTAAGGAGAATTTAACATGAGCAGTGCCTCCTATGTGCCCAGTTTGGAGCTAGTACGATGGTAAATATAAAGCAAGGAAAATAAAATAGAACTTATTGGAAAGACTTGACCCAATGTTAGTCACATTCAGATGAAATTCCAAAGCTACAGCCTGGTTGGTGCATGTACTGGATCTGTTTTTCCTCTATACCAACCTCCTAGATAAAGGATAAGACACTTCACTTTTTCTGATGAGCACCACAGCAGTTTCCATTGCTATACATTATGTCTGAATGAAGAGGATCCTCCCAAAATTCAAATGTTTTCTCACTCACTGTGGGCTAGTCTTCTTTTCCTTTGTCATGGACTTCCAGGATCAAGAAGTAGGAAGATCTATAGCCAACTCAAGAGAGAATGAGGTTTTTTTTCCTATCCACCCTTCTCCCCACTCTCCCCAGCTGCCATCTCAAACAACACGGACTGAGAGATGGCTTAGCAGTTAAGGTGCATGCCTGCAAAGCCCAAGGGCCCAGGTTTGATTCTCCAAGTCCCATGTAAGCCAGATGAATATGGTGGTGCATGCATCTGCAGTTCATTTGCAGTGGCTGGAGGCACTAGTGCAACCATTCTCAATCTCTCTCTTCCCCACTCTCTATCTGTCTCTAATAAATAAATAAATCAATAAAAATATATGTTAAAAAAAACACTCAGTTATGAAGGCTTTGTGCTCCTCCAACTGGCCTAGCCAGATTTTTCATGTGAGTTGAGCAAGCTCACTGTCCCCAACAGCAGACCTTGGAAGGAAATATTCCCCAGCCATTTCTAAGAAGTTACGTCGCCAGAGTGTGAAGGATAATGCTGCACCTATAGGACACCCAGAGCTACTATGGCCATATAAAAATTAACTACATGGCTACAGACCCAGATCAGTCAAAATTAAGGAATCTTGGTCTAAAAAACACAACTGAGAAGATAGATCTCTCATAGAGGAGTGCATAACACCATTCACTCTGAGTTTCAACATGACATAATGGAGGTCAATACTAAAGGGAGTGTCCCCCTTATAATAATGTGTTTGTACCTAGGAAAGGAAGGGCCTAAGCTAGTGTCTTTCTGAGTACAAGTAAAACAAGATCACAGCTAGAATAAAGCTCTTTGGTTCAGGATAAGCTTTAAGGAACTTCAACTGTCAACTTCAGGGTCCAAGAGAAAATTTAAGTATTTCATAGGATTTTATGAAGTTAATGAAAATAAAAAAATAATGTTCCAATATAGTAACAGGCAGATGGCAGGCATTCAGAAAACAGGAGCTGTAATTATCACTTTGTATAAAATCTGACAGGGCCTGTTGTCTCTAAGGAGCAAGCTATATTCTATAAGCAATGATGTTCAGATTTATTCTATGCCACATCAGTTTTTTCTTTGTCATCTCTCACTATTGAATAATGCTATTAAAGTACAAGTTTTGTGTGTTGCATGTAAAAGAAAATCAGAATCGAAAATAAAGTTTTTCAATGGCCAGAGCACCAAGGGAGGACTAGAGTGCTCTCTGGTCTGTCATTGCAGTGTTTGTACTATATGCTATAGCTCACGCAGACAAAAGAACAGGTTCCTCATTTCAGGAAATGACTGCAGTTTGAAGGCTGGGTTTTGCTTTATAAGTTTGTCCTATAGTAGCAGTATCATATAAGAAAAGCGTATGTGTTGGGCTGGAGAGATGACTTGGTGGATAAAGTATTTGTTGGGCAAACAAATTGACCTGAGTTCCAATCCTAGAACCCTCAGAAAGCCAGAGATAGCATGAGTATCTATAATCCCAGCATGCCTGTGCAAAGTAGGATGGTGAATCCAAGAGAATCCCCAGAAGCTCATGGGCCAGATAATGTGATGAATGCAGCAGTGACTAATAAGAGATTGTGTGCCGATGGAATGTGAGGACCAATACCTGAAGTTGTCCTCTGACTTCCCTATGTACGACATGGCACACACATATCCACATTCACAAAAACATACCATATACCTAAACACACCAACACACACAAGGTTTTTTAAAAAGAAAAACAAGGAGAGAGAAGAAAGGTATATGGGGAACTCTTCTGAGAGAATAGAAGGTCATCATGACTAAAAGCCTGTAAGAATTTGTCATATAGAAAGGGAATGAGTGAGATGTGAAAATGGTTTGAGTTTGTACAGGGACCATGTATCAAGGGCTGGAGAGATGTTTCAGTGTTAAGGCACTTTCCTGCAAAGCTGAATGACCTGAGTTCAATTCCCCAGTACCCATGTAAACCCAGATGCACAAAGTAGTGCATGCATCTGGAGATCATTTGCAGTGGCAGGAGGCCCTGATACACCCATTCTGTCTGCCTATCTATCTATCTATCTATCTATCTATCTATCTATCTACCATCTATCTACTTTTCTCTTTCAATTTTGGCCACTAGCTCAAAATTTTATACTTAGGTTCATTCAGTTTCTACAAGCTGTAAATGCTTCATGAGAAGAAAAATAACGACAAAAAGATTGAAGCTAGAATATCAGTAACCTGATAACTTGTATCTCTTGCCTTTATTAACACTTCTCACTATTTGATCCACAAAGAGTATGTCTTTACCAAATATTATAAACAGGAGTGCAAGACACAACAATCTAGAGCATTTAACACACCCCACGTCAACCCTTATAAACTCTCTCACAAGCTTCACACAAGCTTCAAAATATATACTCATGAAAATTATTATTTCAAATGAAGTGTTCCATACTGATACTCATTGCTTCAGGAACTCAAAATTTTAATTTTTCCATTTTCAAGTATTTCCTATAACTTCATTGATTTTTCCAGCATCACTTCCCAGAGCAATGCCATTGTGTCATGCATGCCATCTCATCAAAAGCTAAGACAGATTACATGACCAAAGAACATCAAGTTTGCTCAACCCTGTGATCCAGCCAGATACACAACACAGTAATTCTCAGCAGACGGTAAAAGCTTGAACTTGAAGACCAATCCTTCCCCTCTGAGGAAGTAGCAGTCAGTCCTGGGTTATAAGATTCCATCCAAAGGGAACAATCAGGTCCAAAACAAGATAAAGAGACTTAGGAAATACCAAAGACACTTTCGAGAAACTGCATCATGTGAGTGTTGGGCTGCTTCCCCCATGAACTAATACAATGGTGCATCATTCAGTGCATAATGAGGCCATGTATTTCTTGGGATGTTTTCTAAGTTCTAAGACTAAGACATTGCTTAGTCTATGAGAACCAGAAAAAAAGTTGTGTGACAAAAATATTGATAGAATGATTATTTGGTCCACATGCCTAAGGAGCAATTTCACAGGCAATAATGGTACTGGTGGGAAACCCATCAACCAGGAGAAAAACACTGCTAAGAACACCTGGAGGCTCCGTGATACTGGCGTCTTGTCTATAGTAAAGATTGGGCCCAGAACAAACGGTACTAGAGTTTTCAAATGTCCCACTGTCCAACTGGACAGAAACCATACAATCTCTAAGCAAATGAAAGATCTCTCTGTGGAGGTGATAGATAGGTTCCATGCCAGCAATACTAACACCAGTAGGATCCCCACTGTTTTAATGCAAGCCTCTTCCACCTGCCACAAAACTAGGAATCTGGGAGCTCTGTTCTCTTACTCTAGTACTTTGTGCTCTTTCCTTGCTTTTCCTTTTTGTCTTTTGTGTGGTATATGTTCACATATATGCCCTTGAAGTTCCCATATTCTCTCCTGTGGTGGGGGTTATTCAACCAAGGGGTTCGCAGCCTGCCCTGGTCCAAGTGGAAATGCAAGTTCTCCTTTGTCCTTCCGCCTGATCTTCTTTTGAGTTGTAATCTCTTTTTACTTATTCCAGACCTTGTGGAATTCCCACAGGATTCACTAGTCTCTGCTCCCCTGAGACACTTGTATTTACAGGGGCACTGGGCACACGCAGCCATTTTCTGTGGGATCTGGAGATTTGAACTTGGACAATCTTTGACCCATTGAGACCTTCATGCTGGTGTAGGAAATGCACTTAAGCACTGAGCCATCTCTCCAGTCCCACTAACAGTCTTTATTTAATTTCTACTTTTTTATGTCTCTTGTGTAAGGTTAGCTGAATTTCTGCAAATGCACACAATAAAAATTAATTTCCAACAGTCATCATAAAGAATACTGCAAGGGGGAAGGGTATCCAAGAAAGCCACATACAAAGATGAGGAATGCAGAGCTTCAGAGAGCCCATGTAAACAAAAAGCAGAGCTCCATGACCTGCATATCATATCACAGGACTGCAAGCGAACTATAGACCAGAACAATAACAGGAACCACTTACTAAAACCAAAGTCAACTGCTACAAAAGAGGTGGAAGTTGTGGACTGACCTCAAAGTTGTCCTCTGGCCTCTACACACACACTGTGGCATATGCAATCACATTTACATATGCACAAACACACACATACTCATCACACATACATACCGAAATGACAAAAGTTTAAAAACAACCAGGGTGAAGGCACAGATGTCTTCAGGTACAAGACAGAATTCTTCTTACCTGTGCCAGGACAGGACAAGCCAGCAGACAGGCCCATGAGAACCTAGACATAATTTCTGTTAGATCCTGTCAGAAGGGTCAGCTCTGTCTTGTTTCTGCTTTTAGAGATTATGGACCACAAATGATTGGATATCTTAACTTTTTCAGAAACAAAAAACACATTTTATGCAAAATTATCCCATGTTTATCCTTAGTTACCCAGTCAACCCTAGGTACTGCTCCTCCTTAAGGTAGAAGCTAAATGCTTAGCTGCATAAACTGAATATCCAACAGCAAGAGTTCCATAAAATGTCAGTACAGTAAACAGAAACAGATTCTTTTATTTCTGAGGCAGAAATGACTTCTATACTTAGAAGGAAAGAAAACATATTTCTTTGTATGGTAAATAATGTACAACTTGGCAAAGAAAACTAAGATATTTTTAGATTTTTCATGATGTGATCACATACATTTAGATCTAGTTATTTAGGTAAGTATAATTATATGAAAGTAATACACTATTTAATATTGAAACAAACTGCATTTTTTTTCTCAGATTTATAATAGAAGTATCTGTATCAAGACCAATGTAATGTGACATATGAAATCTGACAGTCTGCCCATATAATATGGTTTAAGGATTTCCTGGGAGCTATTCAAATCCACTCTGGGCATAGAACATTCTGGAACGGAAGAAATTTTTCATTGATATTTGGCTTTCTCACTTTCTGTTTAATCTGCCATGTTTTCTCGCCAAGCAGAAGAAAATGAGCATGTTCCTTGGTCCTACACATGGAATACTAATTGAGTTTCCCTTGAAAATGACTGAAGTATTCTAAGATTAAAATTTTTCCCATTTTGTATGATTTCTAGTTCCAATATTAACATAAAAGCTACAGACTGAGGATAGAAAGTAAGTAGAGCTAAAAATCCTCACAAGAACATTGACTAAGGCCCAGAGGATTCGTTTGTATATCAAATTGTTATTCCCATTTTCTCAGAGCTCATTGCTGTATACTTTGACAAAGCCAGCCAAATTGTGAAACTCAGGAACTGCCAAGGTTGTCTAGCAACACTGCTCAGCTCAAAAGGAAGCAATCCAGTTCACCTGAGGTGCCAAGGGACTCGGAAAACAGACCTCTATTTCCACTTGCTATTTTCTTGGAATGAGCGGGCCCAAATCATAAAGAATGTAAAGGAGGTTGCATGTGGTCTTATAAAAACATAAATCACTTGGTTTCACTAGAAAAAATGTATATCACTGTACTTTAAAAATATATCAAAGAAATAAAAGAACAATATAGTAAAAGCAATACATAAACTTAAATTCATTATCCATTCAGAGAATGATATAAGAATAGTGATAGTTGCCAGGAGACAGGCAACACAGTCTCTTCCTATAAAGTTAATACAGCAGGAAAACATAAAACATGATGGGCTGGAGTGATAGATTAGTGAATAAGGAGCTTGACAGCAAAGCCTAAAGACCCAGGTTTGATTTTTCTACAGTACCCATATAAGCCAGATGCAGAAGGTGGCAAATGTGTCTGGATTATGTTTGCAGTGGCTAGAGGCCCAGGTGCACCCATCTCTCTCTCTCTCTCTCTCTTCTCCCTTTCTCCTTCTCTCAAATAAATAAATGAATGAATAAATAAATAAAATCTCAAAATGATAGTTTCACAAGTTTAAAATACAAATATTTTGCAAGGGAAGGTATATCATTTTAGACTGTACTTTGACAGAGAACCAGAATCTTAGCTCCATTTTAAAGTAAGGGTGGAATGTGTGTGGTTGCAGTGACATGTTTTATACAGTTGGAGGTACCAAGACTGTGAAATTTATTCAGATCATATGTTGTCCAAGGCTGTTTGGTCTCTTGAGGCAGATGGCTACTGTTTCTGAGCCAAAGTTGGAAGGAGAATCTTGGTTTATGTCACAGATTTAGTACTAAACTAAATTATTTTCTACTTTGTAAAGTCACAACTCTTTTATATTTTGTCGGCCATGTGGTCCTGGTGACTTTTTGCTCAACTTCTGTCCCACTCTCAACATTACTTTCTGTAGATGGTTGAATCATGGCTCCCCAAAGCTCATGTTTTTCTAGAACCTTGGAATATTAGTTTATTTGGAAATAGGATTTTTGAAGATATGATTTATTATGACTCTCAAGATGAAATTGTTGGCCTCCAACCTAGCACAAGTATCCTATAAGAGTAGTCACAGCAGCATGCAGATGATAACACAAGCTGAAAATGTGGGCAACATTGAAATAGCATGTCTATACACAAGGAATCTTTGGTCCACAGTTGAGATCTTAAAATCCAATGATGGAAACCGAGAGATCATAAGTACATATTTCAAAAAAAAAATATTTTCTACCAAACTGGAAAAGTTGGAATAAATTGTTGGATTTCTTGACACATATTATCTATCAAACTTGAACTCAGCAGAGATAAATAATTTAACTAGAACTATAATGCATAATAACACTGAAACAGTAATTATAAATCCTCTCAACCAAAAAAAAGTCCAGGCACATATGGATTCACTGCTGAATTCTATGAGACCTTTATAGAAGAACTGAAACCACTATTTATCATGCTATTTCATAAAACTTAAAAGAAGGAATGCTCCCTAACACTTTATTTTTTTATTGTTTTTTTGTTTTTGTTTGTTTGTTTGTTTGTTTGTTTTGTGGTTGTTGTTTTTCAAGGTAGGGTCTCACTCTTGCCCTAGCTGATCTAGAGTTGAGTTCAATTTGTAGTCTCAGGCTGACCTCAAACTCACAGAGTTCCTCCTAACTCTGCCTCCCAAGTGCTGGGATTAAAGGTGTGCCACCATGCCCAGTTCCCTAAGACTTTCTATGAAGCCAGCATTACATTAACAACAAAGCCATTCAGACACACAACAAAAAAGGAATCTTATAGAACAATATCCCAGATGACCTTAGGTGCAAAAATTCTGGCAAACTAAAGTCAATAGCACATGAAAAATATATCCACCTTGATAAAGTAGGCTTCATTCAGAGATGCAGGGATGGTTCAACATATGGAATCAATAAATATAATACATCATAGAAATTGACTTAAGGACAGATAACACATGATCATATCAATAGAAACAGAAAAAAATCTTTTGACAAACTACAACATCCCTTCATGATAAAACATTGGAGAGATTAGGGATGAGGGGATGATTTTCCAACACAGTAAAATCTATATGTGATAAAGCAAAAGCCAATATCATACTAAATGGTGAAAACCTTGAAGCCTTCTCAGTAACGTCTGGAACAAGAACTGGGTGTTCACTCTCCCACTGATATATAACATAGTACTTGTAGTCTTAGCTCAAACAATAAGGCAAGAGAAAGAAAATGGATACAAATTGGCAAGGAAGATGTAAAACTAGCCTATTTGCAGATGATATGATTCTGTATTTAAAAGGCCCTAAAGACTCCATGATAAAACTCCAAGACCATCAGCAACATACCTTCAAAGAAGTGGCAGGACAAAATATTAACACCTCAAAGTCAGTATTCTTCTTGTAAACCAGCAACACACATACTGAGAAAGAAATCAGGGAAACAGTCCCATTTACAGTGGCCACAAAAAGTTAAATATCTTAGAATATCCATAATCAAGGAAGGGAAAGACCTCTACAATGAAACATTAAAACACAGAATAAAGAAATAAAGGAAGACACCAGAAGATAGAAAGATCCCCCATGCTCATGGATTTGAAAAATTAACATGAAAATGGCCAAAGATACAGATTCAATTCAACCATCAAAATTTCAGGACCATTTTTCACAGAAATAAGTTAATCTCTCTCTCTCTCTCTCTCTCTCTCTCTCTCTTTAGATAGAGCAAGAGAGAGGAGGGATAGAAAACTGGGGCACTAGGGCCTCAATGGCTGCAATCAAACTGCAGGTGCTTGTGCCACCTAGTGAGCATGTGTGACCTTGTGCTTTTCTCACCTTTGTGCATCTGGCTAATGTGGGATCTGGAGAGTAGAACATGGTTCCCTTAGGTTTCTCAGGCAAGTACTTTAACCACTAAGCCATCTCTCCAGCCTAAATTAATATTCTTAAAATTCATATGGAAGCACAAAAGGACTCAGGCAAGAATGTTCTCAGTAAAAAGAGTACTGCTAGTGGTATAATCATACCTAATTTCAAGTTATACTACAAAGCCATAGTAATAAAAACAGCATGGTACTGGCACAAAAAAAAAAAAAAGCAGACACATAGATCAATAGGACAGAATAGAAGATCCAGGTGTATGGTCAAGTAACTATAGCCACCTGATTCTTGCAACACACACTGGAGTAAAAAATAGCATCTTCAACAAATGGTGCTGAAAAAACTGGGTAACTCCTTGTAGAAGAATAAATCAAGACTCTTATCCCTCACCCTGCACAAAATCCAACTCCAAATAGATCAGAGACCTCAGTATAATACTTGTATCTCTAAAATAACTAGAGGAAAAGGTAGGGCGAACACTCCAAGTATATGTGTAGAAAAAAATATGAATATGACTGTAGTAACCCAGAGAATAAGACAGACATTCAACCAGTGGGGTCTGATGAAAGCAAAAAGCTTTCGTACTGATAAACAAACCTTCAACAGCATCAACAGACAACAGAGTGGCAGAAAATCTTCACCAGGTATATATCTGACAGCAGATTAATAGCTAGAATATAAAAACACAAAATATTAAGCAGCAAAAAATCAATCAACACACATAAAAAGAGTTCTCAAAGGTAGAAATACAAATGGCCAATAAATATTTTTTGAACTGTTCAACATTGTTAGCTGTCAGGAAAAGGCAAATAAAATCTACTTTGAGATTCTATCTCACTCCAGTCAAAATAGCTATCAGAGAGCATTGTAGAAGAGGGGACAGAAGGAATGTATGAGCCACAGGGTGGGAAGGTGTAATCTGAGGTACTGTCGGCCAAAGAGAGATGGACTGGTGCATTCATGATCCCAGAGTGAATGCCAATAACCCCACAGAAGAGGGCCTTCAGTGGAAAGGCAGAGGGAACTTAAGAGTGCAACCCAATGGGAACATGACCAATATGCAATATGTTTGTACTGTAAAATTCTCATTTAATTCAGAAAAAAAATCAAATGACAACAAATACTAGTGAGGATATAGGAAAGAAGGACCCTTATGCACTGTTGATGGGAATATAAACAGATTATGGAAATAAGTATGGAGGATTCTCAAAGACCTAAAAATTAATCTATTATATGACCTCTCTATATAATCTGTGGCATCTACCCTAAAGACTCTATACTTTACTATAGTGGTACATCCTCAGCCATTTTTGGTGCTACTCTATTCATAACAGCTAGGAAATAGAATCACCTATCAAATGAGGAATAGATGATAAACCTGTGATATATATATACACAATGGAATTTTATTCAGCTGCAAAGAAAAATGAAATTCACAGAAAAATGGATGTGGCTGGAAAAAATTACACTAAGTGAAATAACCCACACTCAAAAAAAAAAAAAAAAAAAAACACATGTTCTCTTTCTCTCTCTCTCTCTCTCTTTCTCTCATAACAGGATCCTCCATTTGAAAAGTTGAAATTGTTTGTAAGTTCTACTAAAAGCCAGTAGCAGTGGCCAGGAAGCTAAATTAAAGCTTGAAGAAAGGCAGAGATGGATTAGGATAAAGGTAGACAGGTAAGTGAATGGACAGAATACAGGAAGGGGAAAAGGGGACAAGAGAATAGTGAAAGGGAGGAGGGAAACAAAAAATTAATAAATTATATGAATAACTACTATAGAAGCTTACTTCTTTGTTGGGTAATTCAAAGATACAATCTTTTTGAAAGAGATAGTTTGAGTAGAAGTACCCTGCAAGAGAAATCTTCAGCCTGAAGCCATAGTTGTTTTTAATAAATCCACCTGCTGGAGATAAGTCATCTCCCTGCAGGTCAGGGAAGCTCATGAGGCCCCCAAAACAATGCAAAACCACTGTAAAAACTCTTCCCTATCAATAGGAAATCATAAGACCCTTGCTGAAGACATCACAGGTTGTGGTCTTTAATTGCAGGACACTGAAAAATGAAGTGGAAATTTATTTATTTATTTATTTATTTATTTATTTATTTATTTCATTTTAGTCTTTTCAAGGGAGGGTCTCACTCTAGCACAAATTGATCTCAAAGTCACTCTGTAGACTGTCCTTGAACTCACAATGATTCTCTACTTCTGCCTACAGAGTACTGGATTTAAAGGTGGCACCATCCATGCCTGGCTATAAGCTAGAATTGAGATGGAAGCCATCTTGTTGCAGGCTAATAACCATAGTGCAAAAAAGTGCTATGTGAACTGCTGGGGAAGAAAACTCATCAACAGTCATGCAAGCTACAAAATCAACTAGCCAGGTAAATAGTAGCACATAAGTTATGGGAGTATTCCATTGCTCTCTGATTGGATATGAGGCCTGCTCAGCGGAAAGGAATTAATGCCTCATACTGAGAACCAAGTCAAAAGCCTATGGCTTAGAAAGTAAGAGAATCTGGAGGGAAGCTACCACTATTCTTTGGCTAAATAGTGAGGTTATGTCCATCAAAAAGCCTTCTAATGTATATGTTTGTGCCATTTGGTTAATGCTTTTCTCACTTTGGGTTGGAAAAACTTCTTTTTTACAGATGGCAACAAATACCAAGGAGGCACAAAACTCATCAAGATGATGAAGGTGATCAAGATGATGAAGAGAAAACCCAGTGCTTAGCACTGGATGAGTCATCTCTTATCCACCAAGACTCAGGTAAGGTTGCAGAAGAAGTGGTGGAATGAGTGAGTGCTGTTCTCACTGCTAGCCAGAGAAGCTTCTCTATGGAGATGGTGGTAGACACTGAGGAGAGACTCAAAATTCATCAAAACAAAAACTAAGAGGCAAATCAAAGCTCCACATGAAACAAGATATCATGCACTCCAAGGCTAAGGGAATATTTTGGCATAGGGAGTACCAAAAGAATGTAAGAGCCACAGAGTTAAGTGGAGTGCTTTGGGACACTGAACTGAGTGGTGCATTCATGACCTCACAGTTGTTTCTGACACCCTCACAAGGCCTGTACCATTCTGAGTCTATCAGCATTTTGACATGAAGAACAGAGGACAAAAAAGGATGAGACGACCAACAGAAGGACTATCTAGAAAGAGGAGGGTGCTCAGTGGAATGATGGTAGAAAAGTGGGGACAAAAGAGGATTATAGGATTGAAATGTGATCAAACTACAGTGTGTTCATATATCTTAATCTCAATATAAAATGACAAACTCCAAACATAAATACAATGTACCCTGGTCACAATCTCCTCCACCATCCTCCTTTGTCTCTACTGAACTCCTCTTCTTTCCAACTAGGGCCTCTTATATTTTGATATCTTTTCATTTTTCCCTCATATCATACATGACAACATGTTAATGAGCCAATTATGTAGGCCTTGTGCAGGTAGTGACAGCTGCTTTGAGGTCATGAATGCACTGGCTACTTTGTGTTTAGAAGACAGCATTGTAAACTACTCATTTCCATCTTTTGCCTCTTACATTCTTTCTCACATCTCTTCCACAGTGGTCCCTGAGCCTTGTAAAATGTAACAGATGTATTATATTTAGTGCTAAATACTCAGATGTCACTTTTTCTCACACTTTGAGGAGTTTTGAGTCTCCTCAGTAGTCACTTCTATCAGGAAAAAGAAACTTCTCTAACAAAAAATGAGAGCAGCATAAAAATATGGGCATAACCATAAATTTTTAGAGGGCAATTTGATATTCATTTAGCCAAACTAAAATAGTAGCTAACCCTCATAGGACTTATAACATTCCTAGCCGTAGGCTTTTGACTAGGTTTTCAGAATCAGGCATGAATTCCTTCCCATGGAGTTTGCCTCTAATTGAATTAGTGAGCTACTGGTTACTCACATAACAGACATGCCACTATTGCACTAGTAGGTATGTCTTGCCAGGCTGGCCAGTTTAGTTTGCAAGATCCACTGTTGGCTAAGACTGTTGACTTTCCTTGAAAGCAGGTTGCTTAGGAGTTTCCAGCATTATGACAGTCATCACAGAAAAGCTTAGTTCCAGGTTAATTTCTCAGAGTCCTATAAATGAAACATGTAAGGTTTTCAGAGATAGGGTCTTACAGTCTTGTTCTGGTAGGCAACCAAAAGCCTTGGCAATATATTGTTGGGGGTACCTCAGATGCCTTCTTGACCAACAACTTACTGGAAGGTATCCCACCCTTGGTACTGGCATTTTCCTGTAACAGCCTATAGCTTCTAGGTATAGCATTATTTACCTCTATGGGGTTCTGAGGACCTACTTGAACAACAGAAGAAAAAGGCAAGAAAATATAAAATGACATCTCAAAAAAATTTACACTGTCACATATAGAGTAATTTTAAAAATCAAGCAAGTTGAAAAAAAGAAGAAATATCTTTTTGACTATAAATTATAGCCAACATAAATGTGTTTTGGAAATAAAAGCAGAAAAAATATTGAGAACATATTTTATTAAATAAGCAAACTTAAGCGATATGTTCAGTTGCACTTCAGGTTTACTGAAATCATTGAGTGAAGCATATGTTTTTGATAGTGCTATGGATCCATATGTAAAATATGGTTAAGCTATGAACTCTAAAATGGAACTTTTGTTATGAATAATTCAATAAATAACCATAATACAATACACAGATTTAAAAATATATAAAGAAAAATCTGCAATTTGTATGTCTAAAGCCAGCTATTTTACCTTCTTTTTTGGTTTTTCTTTCCAAGAGGTAAATGTCTGTACTAAGTATATAATTCATAAAGAAAAATGTTCTATATTTATTTTTTGGCTAGATACTATATAGTTTGTCAGAGTTTAGATGGAGATAATTATCAGGTACAACAAAGCTAGTGTTTATAATTTTATATTGCAGAACATGATTTCTAGAAAAGTCAAACAATATTGCTCATATCTTTTTGAAGTGTTTTCTAAAAAAATACGAATATGATAAGGTCCTATTTTACCAGCTAATATTATTTATAGTTAAAGATTCAAAATACCATAATAAAATAATAATTCACAAAAGTGCATTATGTATGTTACCTAAAAAAATAAGCAAATGGATTAAGAAGAAAGAAACTGATAGGAGGAGAAAAAGAAGGGAAAGGAAGAACAAAGAGAAGAGAGTTAAATTTTTCAATAAATAAAAATTTATTTAATACCTCAAAAGGTCAAATTTTAAAATAGCAACTATTTCATAAACCAATTCTTTTTGATCCAAAGGAAAAGTTAAGCTTGTGATAAAATTAGTCACTTCTAATATGACAAATAAATGTATCAAAATATTTTTATTTTTTTTCTTTTTTTTAAAAAAATTTTATTTATTTATTTTTTTATTTTTATTTTTTTATTATTTATTTGGTTTTTTTTTGATGGAGGGTCTCATTCTATCCCAGGATGACCTGGAACTCACTCTTTAGTCCCTGGATGGTATCAAATTCACAGTGGTTCTACTTCTGCCTCCCAAGTGTTGGCATGCACCACCATATGTGGTTTATATCACAAAAATTTACTCATTTACAAATATGAAAGTTACTCCAATTCACACTGAAAAAAGGCAAGATTATTGCCTATGAACATTAAAATCTATTATTATTCTGAATTTGTAGGTACTAGCAGAAAAAAAAAAAATAAACAAGGAACATGTATTTCCTTGGGAACAGTATTTAAAGTATTATTCAGCTATATAACTATTTGTCTAAAAAAACTGAGAAAATTAACTATTAATTGTTTTTATTTAGACAGGTGTGGTGTTACACGCCTTTTGTCCCTGCACTCAGGAGGTTGATGTAGAAGGAACACAATGAGTCTGAAGACAGACTGAGCTACAGAGTAAGCTCAGAGTCAGATTTTTTTAAAAGCCAGCAAATAAAATACAATAAACTTGGGCAGCAGAGATTGCTCAGTGGTTAAGGTGCTCATTGGTAAAACCTAATGACCCTGGTTCAATTCCACAGTACCCATATAAAGCCAGATGCACAGTGGTACATGCATCTGAAGTTCATTTGCAGTGGTTGTAGTCCCTGGTGCACCATTCTCTCTTTCTATCTCTCTTCTATGTTGCTCTGCTTGCAAGTGTGTGTGTGTAGTGTGTGTGCATGAGTGTACCAGAGGCTCTTCTTACCTCTGCAAATGAATTTCAAATGTTTGCTTTCTTTTGCATCTGGCTTAAGTGGGCAGCTTGGGAATTGAATCCAGGGTGGCTGACTTTGCAAGCAAGTGCCTTTAACCACTGAACCATCTCTCCTGTTCTGTTGGGATAGAACAAATGGTCAATGAATAAAACCCATGAAGGAAAAAGTAGTTTATCAAGCCATATAAACATTGAAGGAAGCTAAACACACTGAAAATGTAAGAAAAACTAAAAGACAAAGTAATGCTATCTGGAATCATAGTTAATAATTACCATATAAAATTCCCCTGTAAATTGTAAAGAAACCCCCAAATTCTCAGATTAAAACAAAAGAAATGTAAAGACAGATCAAAGTGAATAAATTCTTGCCAATAATTGATTTTAATCAAATAAATGCAACTTAAAACAACAAAAAAGTTTAAATTTTTCTTCATATAGGTCCCTTAGCTTTTCATGTTTTATTTTGTTGTTATTATCAAAAGGATTATTTTATTGTCTTTAAAATAATCTATTGTTACTTAATATAATGTGAGTAGTACCCATCAGGTTTCCAAAGATTTGATAACTGTCAAGTAGAATGTAAGGAAAAAAAAAAAAAAAACCCTCACCATGCTATAAAGTGCATCAGCTGGCACAATCTGCTTGGACAGCAAGTTTTAAATATGCATCAAGTGTCTTAAAAATATTCAGACCATTTCATGTTGTTTAAATTTCAAAAATGTGGCCAAAAGAATGGAAATCAAAGATTAGAGCAAAGACACATATGCAGTTGTCACTTATACACTACATTGCTCATGGCCATAAAATATTCAAAATCAAAAATAATACAGAGATCACATGAACAAGCCACCCATATGTATGAAAGTGTATGTATAAACTCAGCCATTTTTGTTCACCTGTAAATTCATATGTGGGTCCCTCTTTCTTCATATCACACACATACATAATATATACAAACATATTGAATAAAGGTAATCAAATGTTGGATAACTTTGTTTTCTAATAGTTTAAATAACATGTATTACCTTAATCAGAAAATAAAAAACTAATTTAAAATGAAATTTTTAATCATAATATTCCTTCATGTTAGAATATACAGATAATTACATGAAGAAAGTAATCTCTTACCTTTTCTGAACAGTTCAGAATTGACAATTTTCTAGAATGTATGAAAATAGTGGATTTGTCTTAGCAACTAGAAACAAAGCTGGCATTATTATTTTGAATATGGGGATTACTTACTCTAGCAAGTTGTTCGTTTTTTCATCATTAAAATAGAATTTGGCTAATAAGCATAATCAATCAAAACACCTCTCTTCTGCTAGACAAAAACTGCTATGAAAACAGAATCCAGTTCACTGATTTATAAAATTTTGAAAACTTCTTTAATTTACCATTGATCTTTTAATTAGAGAATCAAATTAAAATTGCCTTTAAAAGCACTTTGAAAATAAGTCTTTGGGTGCTGAGTAGATGGACAATCACATTGCTAAATATCTAATGCACTTTCCTCTGTGTGTATGCAAAAACATGACCAAAGGCAGGTTTCTCCTATCAGTGACCTATACACTCCTTAAATTTGGAACAAATAAGCCTTTCAGTATCTGAATTACTTAATTGTCTTTCCCCTCTGACCTTTCAGCACATCAGCAGAATCGAAGAGGAAAAAAATTCAAAGGGCCTCCACAACCCTAAACTTAAAAGCATTAGAGAACAGATTTTATGCAAAATATTTCCCTGAGGCTAAAGGGTGAGATCATACAATCTTTCTTGGGCTTCTTAGAAACTTATTCTTTGTCTTCATGTTTTCTGATAAAATAGAAGTCAGACTATGAATAATAATACTGTATAGATTAGAGCTAGCTTATCCATTAAGCCAAAAGATAGTGTACATTTATGAAATTAATGATAAATTATCCTTTTTCTATATTAGCGCATTACTGTAGGCACCATCATTATTGATCCCTAAAAGCCATTCTTTGTGCTAAAGTACTTTAACCCAGAGCCATAACAGAAAGTTCATTAGTGACCTCATAAAATGGTACACATAGGCAAGGGGGAAATAATTAAAAGAGGGAAGTCACAAAGAACAATTTAAAAAAAGGTATACACTATTCTACATCCTTCAATAGAATTCACATATTACAGAAAGAGAAATCTGAAGTGTATTGAGATTAAGATGTACCCAAAGTAGCACAATTCAGACTTCCTGCAGGGACACTACAATAATCAATCTTACATAAGGAGGTGGGAAAATAATGGTAGTGTGTTAAAATGTATTGTCAGTAGAACTCAGATCAAGCCCTAGAAATCTACAAATAATAAATTTAGAGAGGAAGAGTGTCCCTGCATAATACCATAATTCATTTTTACCTAATAAGGTGTAGGATACGTATAAGTATACATAAATCGTTTTGTGTCTGAATCGTTTGTGCCATGTGTGGCTTCATTCAAGTACTTTGGGCACGTTTAATGTCAGAAAGAAGAAATATTGCAGTAGTCAGACAAGGAAAAGTTATATTACCTTGATAAAGGTCCAGAATTCACTTCCACTAGTTTATCGTTCAAATGGTTATTGGAATTAGAAAAAATAGATGATACATCTAGAAAATTTACATCTCAAAAATTTACTTTTTGAAACAGATCACTCAGTATCAAGAAACAAAAGTTTCAAGCTTTAGTTTTCTACATTTATAATATTTTTGTTAGATTAGGAACTTTAACAGTACAAACAAATTAACTTGATCACTTTCTATGGGAGAAAGTCTCTCATTCTCATTCCAGAGATATCATCTGTAATCAGCATGTTATGCATTAATTATTTTTTAATTTTTTAAAGATTATTTTATTATTTATTTATTTATTTATTAGAGACAGAGAGATGGAGAAAGAGAGAGAATGATGGTGAAAATGGGCATGCCAGGGCCTCTAGCCACTGCAAACAAACTCCAGACGCATGAGCCACTATGTGCATCTGGCTTACATGGGACCTGGATAATCAAACCACAGTCCTTAGGCTTCACAGGCCTGTGCTTTAACCGCTAAGCCATTTCTCCAGCCCACATTAATTATTTTTAATAACTAATAATGCATTTGATGCTATGGCTTAAGTGCCCCATAAACAAGTTCTTTTAATTTTCTTTTACTACATTTCTATCTTCTGGAGAGGACATTATTTGGGTATTTATTTTAGAATTAATGTGAGAAGAATTAAAAAGCAAATATACAAATACAGTGTTGAACAATGTCATTGTATGTAATACAGGTCACTTTAAAAGGGACACTTGAAAAATAATTCTAATTCTCCTGATTTTTGTAATAATGTCCATTGCAATAATCTATGTACCAATTTTTTGAAATTTTTTCATATAACATATTTCAAAAACTCTGCCATTTTCTTCTCTGTTTAAATCAATATGTCAGTATTATATAAACAATTCAGCTGTGTTCAATATTCAAATATAAGTTTTTTATTCTTTTAACTGTACATTTTAGCAGATGAGAAAAAAATCATTTACTCCTGAATTAGTACCAACAACGAAGGCTAAAATCTCAAATCTAACCCAAAATCTGGGCTCTACCATTCTGATGAAGAAAAAGAAAGATTTTTCAGCCAGTGCTTATACAAATGGCAGGGTGTGCAGTGGGGTTAGTACTAAGACAGAAACAACTGTATTCTTCTTTCTTACGTCTACATAAAGGCCTCAGGCTGAATTTCCTGCTTTTATATTTTTTCCTATTAATATTATGTTTGATAAAAACTTTCATATGTTCATTTCAGTGGATGACTTTGGGTATATGAAGAATAAAAACATTGCAGTCATGCCAGCAGAACTGTTTGCTTGGTCCCAGACCTAATATAGTTCAGGTAATCACACAAAGCACCTCGGACTACAGATCAACATCTTAAAAAAAAAAAAAAAAGTCTTTCATGCTGTAGTTTCTTTATCCTTAAGGCAGCAGGATTCATGTGTTTTCCTTCTACAATGTAGTCAGGAATTAATAAGAAGTAATAATATATAAATCAAGCTTAGATACTACTCAGAGGATGTTCAAGGGAATGTGCTGGCCCTATGGGGCCATGACACCTGCAGGGGAGTGAAGCTTCATCATCACCTCTAATTTCAGAACCTCACTCCATAATTTCACTTCATTATTCTCATCATCCTCCTTCAAGTCTCTTCAATCATTCTTAGATTTATTTCCAGTGGGTTTTTATTTTATCCAGCAAGAAATTCTAGCTGAAATCAAGGCCAACAGTGAGTCATTATAGGATTTATTGGCAATGTGATCATTCAGTGTGAGCATGTCCCTCGCCTCCATTATTTCTCTGCTCCTCTTTGGAGGGCCTAACACAACACTGTTATATTCTTTATGGGAAGGAATGTCTTCATGTTCTAAACCAGGAGCAAGGAAAATCACACAGCAGTAGATTCTCTTGAAACTTTTAGATTATAGTACAGAAAAGTAAATTGAAGATGGCTAAGATGTTCATAAATTAACAGTACTTACAAATCATAACTTTCACTTAGGGAGGTGTTAATCTAAGCCAAGAAGCTAATTATGCCACAAATTATGGTACAAATAACTATGGAATTAATAGATCTGGAGAATAAAAGGACACTTAAAATTCTTAACTACTTCGTTGCTTCACTTTATAGGCAAGGAAATTTAGGAAGAACAAAAATTAAGTGTCTTACTTACAGGACACAGAAATCATAGCAGACAAGTAGTAAAAACACAGCTTCCCAATATCCCCCACCACATACTCTAATTAGGTAGTTCTTGCAGAGTGAGACAGTTCTTCATTTTAGCAAATATTTCATTGATTCTAATTTATAATTTGTTTGAGAAACAAATGAATTCGCAAAAATCAGGCTCAGACTCAAGGTTGCTTATTTTATAATATAAGATCTCTGACTTTAAAGAAAGTATTAAATCAAATGCTAATAACAGGTTTATTAATCCAAATTCCTAAATGAAGACATTAAAATTCCTAAGTGTCACTGAGTTTTGACCATGGCTTTCAGAAATTAGGAAGTAGAAAGGTCATCCTTGGAGTACCTGACTGATTAATTACGCAAAGGTCACTTTGCCTTTGTCCACATTATTGTGGTTCTGACAGCAGAGAAGAATCGGTAAGATCTGATTTGTGGCTTGAATGGAATATGTAGTTGCGGCTTGAAAACATGTTACATGGGCTGGAACAGAACCTCTGCCTGGTGTTGAGATTTACAAGGACACGACCACCTTGAACAAGCGCTAGTCTGGGAATATGTATAATGCAGCTGTTGATTGAACACTCTTAAATGAACTCTGGCTTAAAAATAGTGGTATACTTCTCTGCAATTAGAATTTATTCATGAAATGGCAACAAATCACTAAAATATGCTACCTTACATAGAAGCTTAAAAAATAAAATTGTGACAAAATGAAATCTGGAATCATACATGAAAGGTATAAAATAATGAGTCTACGGAGAAGAAAAGAAAATCCTCTACACTAAACAACTTTCTGATTTACCTTTTAAAGCCAGAAGCTCCTGCCCATTCTACCTTGAAAAACCATAAAAATACACTATAAAACTATGTTAACTAGGAGAAACATTATTGCAAAGCTTGATTTTCATAATGAGAAAAGGCAACTGTACAGTTTAGAATAATTATCAGAATTTTACAATTTAAATAAACCAAAATATTTTATTCTTTAATTATGTGTCATGGTATTAAAATGCCATTCTACAACAAATTAAAAAGTTAATTTTTTTTTTTAGCCAGGCGTGGTGGCGCATGCCTTTAACCCCAGCACTTGGGAGGCAGAGGTAGGAGGATCACTGTGAGTTTGAGGCCAGCCTGAGACTACATAGTGAATTCCAGGTCAGCCTGGACAAGAGTGAGACCATACCTCAATAAACCAAAAGAAAAAAAAAAGTTCATTTTTACAAGAATAAGGGTATTTATTTTATTATAAGGAAGTGAAGGGTCAAACTTGAAGGCTTCATTCTACCACTGATTAAAACTTTCAAAGATTTTGTCTGCTTCATCTGTAAAATATCAAGGAATCATCAAAGAATTTAATTAAATTCCATTATGAAAGCATATCAAAAAGACAAACCATAAAAAATACAGGAGAAGATTTCAAGAAAAGGAACTGAAGCCCTTGGCGGGTATATAAATTAGTATGGTTGTTACAGACAGCAGAATGGGGGTTTGCTTAAAACTGAGATAGACCTACTCTAGGTCAAGCTAGCTCATTCTAGGTATGTATGCATGCAGAGGAAGTGAAATCAGTCTACTGAAGAGATAATTGCACTCTTGAGTTTGCCAGCACTATTCACAGCAGTTATGATACAGAATCAACTAAGGTGTTCATCCACAGATGAATGGGTAAAATGAAATGTGCTGCATATCTACAAGGCAACATTGTCACAAAAATAAAATACTGTCATTTATGGCAAAATGGATACACATGGAGGACATATGAATGAAGGCCAGCACAGAAAAAAATATTAAATGTTCACATTCAGACATAGAAGCTAAAAACCTTCCTCTCAAAAAGAAGAAAGGAGGCCAGTGATTATTAGGGGCTAATAGTATGGGGTAGCCAGGATGAAAACTGAAATTGGGTACAAGGAATCAAAACACAGCTAGAAGGAACAAGAATTGTGGTCTACAGCACAGCAGGATAACTAAATTTTACAACAATCTGTTACACAGTTTTAGAAAAGTAGAAGAACATTATGTCCTTAAACATAAAGAAATGAAGAGATGAAAATGCTAAGGACCTCTGTCTGATCATCACATGTTGTACACATTTATTGAACTATCATGCTGTGCTCCATAGAATCTATAATTGCTATCTGTCAATTAGAATTTTTTTTAAAAAAATCCCTTCCTCACTTCAGCTAAAAGCCAAACCAAAATTCCAGCTGTTGTGCGTATTTCCTGGGCTCACAATACTTCTCCTCAGCGGCCTCCAGGGTCGCGCTCTGAGGCCCACTGTGTGCACTGGGATGAGATCACAGAGCTGATCTCCATAAACAAAAACAATGCAAACAGAGCTCCGTGTCTCTGTGGAGACACCGCCTCATTAACAATATATGTACCTTATGAGAATCCCTTTAAGTAAAGGTTTAAGCTTGAAAAATGAAGCATTTTATAATCCACAAAGTTGTCTTTTTAAAATCTCACCTACCTCTTAATTTTTGTATAAAAACATATTTGTTTTTAAAGTTTGTAGTATGCCAGAGGTGGTGGCGCACACCTTTAATCCCAGCACTTGGGAGGCAGAGGTAGGAGGATTGCCATGAGTTCGAGGCCACCCTGAGAGCACACAGTGAATTCCAGTCAACCTGAGCTAGAGTGAGACTCTACCTCAAAAAACTAAATAATCATAATAATAATGATAAAAGTAAACAAATAAAGTTTCTAATATAATTACAAGAAGTTACCAAACTTAAGAAAAAGTTTCAGTTATGATATACAGTGAAATATGTCCCTCTGCTATCTGCCAGTAGAGGTCCTGCTGTCCTCTGACACAGTCAAGTACCTTGTCATTCCTTCAAAAAGAAGAACCTCTATGAGGTTACTCCTGCTCTGATAAGTGCTCTTGAACTTGAGAGCCTCTGAGAGCTATTTGACTCTTCACCTTGTGCTGGAGAGTCTCTGAAAATTACCAACTTTTCTCCAATGTTATGTTGTACTATTCACACCTTTACATTCTGTTCTGCTCCTTTTCCAAAAGACAGAATGACAGACAGGCTTCCTTTGAGAACAATGCATATTAAAATGCAATGACAAGGGCCACCCCTCCTACCATGACTCTAGTTTAGAACATGAGGTTATTGCATATTTCACAATTCAGGTTTAAATTTCTTTAATTTATGTACCCTTCTTTCATCACTTATAAAATAAGTTAATAAATGTTTCATTGAAAATGATCATACTTATTTTTGCCCAATAGAACATATGGTTATAAGTAGAGTTTTAAGCTGTATCGATCAAGTAGTTGTCTGTTACTGGTTTGTATGTGAAATCTCACCCATGGGCCCCTATGTTTGAACACTTGGTTTCCAGCTGGTGGTGCTGCTTTGGGACATCATGAACCAATTTTGTTGCCACGCCTTCCCTGCCAAGAGAGACTGTGCCCCCTGAACCATGAACCAAAATTAACCTTTTCCTCCCCAAACTTGCTTTTGTCAGGTAGTTTGGAACAGCAATGATGTAGCAGGCAGCTTCAGGTTTACTGAGATGAACTTCCAGACCAGGCACAGTTACGGAGGAAGGGATATTATTTATTGAAGCTTACAGATCCAGGGGAAGTTCCATAATGGCAGAAGAAGCTGGCCTGCCTTCACAGTGCCAAGCAGAGAGAGAAAAGACCACCAGCCACACAGCACACAAAGCAAAGCTACAGCCAAAAGCCATAGCACACTTCAGGAGCTCCCATTGGGTACACTTTGCATATCTTTACAATGGAATCTCAAACCCACCATCACACCTTAACATCCGCCCAGTGACATTGCCTCCAGCAATGCAGATGCAAACTATAAGCTAATAAAACACTGAATATATTGGGGGCCATATATTCAACATACCACAAATGAGAAAAGTAAGTGATAAATTTTCCAACAAAAATGTTAAGAAATCTCAACCCTAGGTAGTCTACATCAAGGTGAAGCTTCAGTTGCTAAATGCTAAGCAGTATACAAAGAATAGTCTGGCCTGAGAATGAAATAGTCACTGAGGTATGCCCTGAGAGAGTTCAAGGCAAAGGTGAATATTCAACGGTACTTTGAAACAGGAATTCACATAGTTAATTGCAGAACAATTCTGAATAAAGTGTGGAGGGAGTAATTGTATGTGGCTTATTTGGGGCAAACAAGTTTGATTCAAGTTAGGAATTTATTTAGTAGATATGTTTATGAAGATATATTATACCATTACCTAGAAGATAGTAACTAATAAGGCACTTGGACTTGAGAACTTTTTAAAAGAAAATTCTCAAAGTAAGATTTATCAAGTCTTGAACTTCTACAAGTTTGAGTTTGTATAAATGTTTATCAGCTCATAAAATTTTAACCAAGTCACAGCTTAAATTGTGAAATATAAAACTTAATTAATGATTTGACATCCATCAGTGAATATGAAAACAAACTAGGTAATTTTCATAGCTAAAATAAACTACATTAATAATACAAATTTCAAATCCATTTTCTGTTTGGTTATAGAAGTTTACTGTAAAAATGAATGATCTAAATTCACATTTTTGTTTTGTTTTGCTTTTTTTTTTTTTTTTTTTTTTTGAGAGAGAGAGACAGAGAGAGAGAGAGGGAGAGGGAGACAGAGAATGGGAGTGCCAGCAGCCTCTCAGCTGCTGTGAAAGAAATCCAGATCTGTGCGCCCCCTTGTGGTCAAGTGAGGCATTGCGCCCTTGTGTCACTTTGCATCTGGCTAAATGTGGGACCTGGAGATTGGAATCGGCATTCTTAGGCTTAGGAGGCAGGCGCCTTAACCACTAAGCATTCTCTCCAGCCCTTGTTTTGCTTTTTTCAAGTTTGGGTCTCACTGTAGGCAAAGCTGACCTGAAACACTCTGCAGTCCAGACTGGACTGCAAGTCATGGACATCCACCCCCTGTGTCCTAGGTGGAGTGCTGGGATTAAAGGTGTGTGCCACCATTCCAGGCTAAACTCAATTTTGTTTAAATTAATTTTCAAACTAGATGTGATACTTTGTTCCTTTTTTGATTATTTATCTTTTACATTGAAACCAGATAATTTTAAGTTATTAAAACAAGATTTATCTTAGAAAAGCTGTGACATTTAAATGTCATCTATATTTACTATAGAGGTCTTCGTTTTCAGAAAGATCAATATACTAAAAATAATACTCTAAAATGATAATAGATGATGACTTCTAGTGCAGATTCTTCTTTGGTGATTTAAGGAATGCACTTTCTAAGTCACCCATAATTAGCATGCATTATGACAAACTGTATGATCAAACAAGTACATTTAACAATACCTGTGCTCCTTGGAATAATCCCATACCAAGTTAAAAAATGCAAAGTAACAATGACCTGAATATTATAATGCTTCTAATCACATGAATACCATTCAAGAACTCAGATTTCTCTCAACTCAAGGCTCTAACCTTTGGAAGGCATGACCCTCAACTTGTCCAGTAAAGTTGTAGAAGAGTTCGGGGCAGCAAGATGTAAAAAGACATACAAAAGGAAAAAAAAAAAAAAAAAAAGAGGACAAAGCACGTTCCAACTGTCACTGAGGAGTGCAATAGCTATCATCACATAACAAATTATCACAAAAGTAGCAGCTGAAGCAGCTGGCAATCATTTTCTCATGGCTTTCAAAAGTCAGGAGCAGGATTGGAGAGACAGCTCAGTGGTAAAAGCGGTTGCCTGCAAAACATAAGGACCCAGGTTTGATTCCCTAAAACCCACATAAGCCAGATGCACATGGTGGCACATGAATCTGGAGTTGGTTTGCAGTGTCTAGAGGTCCTGGTGTGCCCATTCTCTCTTTAATAAATAAAATTAAAATTTAAAAAATGTCAGGAGCATATACTTATGATTTCTTATTTTTCCTGTCAAAGTGTTGGCTGGACAGCATTTCTATGGATGGGTTCAGCTGGAGAACTGGGGACCTATCCATTTCCAGACTGACTCCAGTTGTTAGTAAAATTTGTTTACTGTGGTTGTTCAACTAATGGTCCAACATTTTGCTGTCTATTGCCTAAAGGCTTCTTTGATATCCCCTAGGGCTTCAAAGTCCTCTTGAAATTTCTTCCAATGAGTACACCAAGTCAGAAAGGAGAATTAATTAAGCAAGATGGGGCCTGATGTAAAACACACTGATGGCATCTCATCACCTTTACCATGTTCCACTGGTTGAAAATAAGTCACATGCCCTAGCTGCACTCCAGTGGAAAGGGAATTTACAAAGGCAAACAATCACATAGTCCTTCCTCTACAAGCCCATTGGCTATAGCTGAACAACAGCAGGAAAAGGCAACTAACTTTGCCTGAATGACCATGTGTCATTAGGGAAAAGGAAAGAATAAATATTGAGGAAAAAAATACTAGCAGACTATCTCCCACTGAAAGGTTTTGTAGCAATTATATGAGATAAGGGAAATGACAGTATCTGGCATAGCTTAAGAAGCCATCAATGGGTGTTCTGTGATCACATCCAATACACTTTCTACCAGGAATAGTTGTGTTAATAGGATAGAAATTAAATTCCCTTAAAATAAGAAAGGTGTTTTAATATAAGTCATGTTCTTTTTCTCACTAACATTACATCACAGGTAGATCAATTCTATCTAAATTTCTTGATAATTTTTTTATTCTTATAAATATGGCCAACCTGATAATTCCATTTTTTCGAAAGCCATGTATCTGTATAACATTTGTAAATCCCATAGCACTTCACATGGATTTTCTTCATAATACAACCCTCTTAAGGGCCCATTGCTCTCATGCACAGTCAAATGAACAGCCCACAATTTCCAGAGAAGATATCTTGCTCTGCATACTACAATAAGAAGATGACCTTACTGAAGAAAAATGTGAGTATATTAACTATTTGTACAAATGTTAGATGCTGGTCAAATTCTATGAACTTTACTTGGTCTACTCTGTTTGCTGGGTTTCATGTACACACCCCCTGCCCCGCCCAACCCAAAGAACTCATAAAGTGAAAAGAGAGGAAAGCCAGAGGGAGGAGATTTTGGTTACTACACAACTGAAATGATTCAAACATTTGAATAAGTGACCGTGAGATTTTTTTTTTTTTTAAGAAAATCACTAGATGCATATTTAACCCAATATTCTGGAAAAATCAACTCATGTAGTTTCAAACACAGAAGATACCTTTCCAAAATAGGTTGGAATTAAACTCTTCCATGTCCATTTGCCCACCCATCACTCTGTTACTCCAGAACCTCCGTGGTGTGGATGTTTGCTTACTGGTCACAAGGAAGAAATCAGACTAGGTAACAGTGTTCCCTGACACTCAGTCTTACAGACAGTTTCTCTGACTTCACATTCCCCATCTGCTCTCACAGTCTTACCCCCATCTCCAATCTAGGTCAGGTTACTCTGTGTGTTTTCGTAGTGACACTTACAATTGAGAATGGCATCATGAGACATGTTGTAATTAAAGCAACTGTGAAGAAATGACTGTGCATCAGGTCAGGGACTTCTGTATATTTAGCTTATCAAGACATTTGTACAGCGTATTATGGACATACATGTTCCCTGTAAGTATTTGTTGACATTATGAAAATAATAAAAACACCGAGAAAACATCACATCTTAATGGAATTAGCCTGTACAAAGTTTCTGCCTTTAATTCATTTTTTTTTTGTATTGCTTCACCAAACCTACCTAACCCACCTTGAATGTGACCATTGGTGTTTTTAGACTCCCTAAATCTGGTTTCCTACTTTGACTCCAATTATAATAAGCCCAACTTGTGATATATTATTCAAATAGATTAATACAGCACCCACAAAGACTTATAGCAAGTGCTTTCCTAACTCACACTGATGTCAAGGAAGATTAACATAGACTTTGTTATATATAAAGTAATATAATTAAATGGGCATTGATTCCCCCAGCTTCTTTTGGTTTAAGTTCTATCCTATTCTGAAAAGTAATGGTTTTCTATATTAATAGTTAAGATTTTTTTCCACATGCCCAGAAAATTATTGCCTCCAGAATAGTGAGGTTGAAATAAAACATAATTCTACTACTACCTCAGGCCCTTTAACTTCTTAAGTTTTTCTTATGCTATAAATACAAAGCTATTACAAATTTTATAACTTTTAAAGTCTCTCTATTTAACCGTAGACTCCTGATGTAATCAACAAGAGACTTAATCTTGATATGTAATTTATTTATAATGCCATAGGTACAAACTACTAGTAGAATCTTTCAAATGTTAATTCTTAAATGTATTTTCTCTAGAAGGCCTAAGGTAAAGACAATTTTAATAATTTGGTTCATTTTTCCAATCAATATTTACTTCCCTTTTTCACAGTACTGATCTTTATTACATGGAAGGAAAATAAAATGATCATAGAGCCCAACAATTAAAATGATGTTTAATTCCTATGACTTCATTTCATTTCAGCATAGGTGTTTGATATTATGTGTGAGTTGAAGAAAGATGAATGAGAGCTTCTCCCAGCTTTTCTTCAGAGTGTACATGCATGAGCACCACATCCAGGGACTGTGTGTGGATAAGGGTTTCTGTTGACTGTTTCTTCTATTACCTTGATGGTACTTGCTCCTGTTTGAGAGAGGAAAACACCATATCCATTAACTGCCCTCTTTTCAATCAGATTTTCAATTTTCATACTCCAGTTCTCTAATGCAAATATTTGGTGGATAATTCAGACAACAAAAAACCCTTTAAGAGAAAGAATATTGGTTTTGTCAATCCACAATATACAGGGCATCTCCATTTTTGCTATTTCTCTTCTTTGTAACAACTTTCATATCACTATTTCAAAAACATAATTTCAAAATTAAATCACACAATGACTAGAATTTTTATTATTTTCTTCAACTTCTTGAAATCCTAGGATCAGATATAATGGAGAGACAACCGTTAGGTGATACTGAATGAATTCAAAGATCTTTACGAAGGCTGTTTTCAGACAAATTGAGAAGGAAATCACCCATTTTACTCTCACAATGAATCTCTCTACACTGCATGGCATGGGGCCAAGCTATAAAATGATGTTTTAATGTTGCAAGCTAGGTCAAAGAAATACCTTAATGATGTTTGGTCCTGCCTGAATATTAAGCGATGGCTTTGAAGACTCACACAATATGTTCTGCAATCTCATGATTGCTTATATTTCCCCATTAAGGTGGAGAAAAAGTTATTTCAAAAGCTTATGGTAAACCTACACATAGGAATATGTTTTTAAATGCCAAGTCATCATTATACAAAGCTTGGACTTAACTAGCTGCATACCATGTGATTGGTACATAAATTTTTAAACTAAATTATGTGAGGGGAACAAAAGCTGCTTTTGAAGACAAAGCATTTACAAATTGAGAGGAAATTAACAAAATAATGAACAGGGTTTTTTTTTTTTTTTTTTTTTTTTTTAGTTAAGAAAATGTTTTAAAGAATTTAACAGAATAAATTAAGGTGATTTTTTTTTTCAGCAAGAACAGTGTAAAATATTACCCATGCTCATGAACCTAAGAAAATAGTATCTTTTTCCTCTTTAGTGTGAATTAAATGACCCTTGATGCACAAGGCACCATGCCTGGCCAGTAGAAAACACAGAAAGAAAGCGACCATGAAGAAGGAAAACTTCCACAAGATCTATTCTCCTGTTTCAAATCTTGCTATTTTACATGATAAAGCTCCAGATTCTTTTTTTTTTCTTTTTCTTTTTGTGTGAGAGACAGTGGGGAAAGAGACAGACAGGGAGAGAGAGGAAGAGGCAGAGAATGGGTGAGCCAGGGCCTCTCAGCCACTGTGAATGAATTCCAGATGCGTGTGCCCCCTTGTGTGCACTTGCGACATTGTGCGCTTGTGTCACTTTTGTGTCTGACTAAAAGTGGGATGTGGAAATTTGAACAAACGTTCTTAGGCTTCTCAGGCAGATACCTTAACCACTAAGCCATCTTTCCAGCCCTCCATATTCTTAAATATGTTTTTGTTTACCTAATTTAATTTGAAAACTAATTAAAATACTTGATTTATTGTAATTAAAAAATGGAGAATTTTGAAAACCAACTAGTTTATATAGTAATAAATGTTCATATATAAAACATGTAATAATCATATAAAAACTCAAGACTTCTCCACCCCAAGTTTTCATAAATCTTGGAGAAGCAGGATCTGTTTTGCTTGGGCATTGGTTAAAATGCAGATTCTCAGAACCGGCCATGATCTGAATCAGAAACACTGAGGGTGGAGCCTGGGAAGTGCCAGCCCTCCAGGTGACCTTGACTCACTAATGCTGAAAAATCACACAAATCTCCCCATGGAGCTCCATAGGGCTGTTTCATTAAATGAGACTTTCACCTCTCATTCCACCTCCTTCATTTTTCCTAGGTGATGTCTGCAAGGAAGATTCCTGAGACATTCATCTTCCTATGGATTTAGCAGCAGCCTGACACTGTCCATCTTCCTTCTTTTCAACCAATCATTTTGAGAGACTTTTGGTTTGACACATTTTCACATAATCACCTCTTGAGACAATTAGAAAGCAAGGGTATATTTCTTCTGGCTGAATTAGAAGTTGTTGGAATATGTTTTCTGTTAGAGCTTCACCCCATTACCTTTCTGCAGTTTAACAGTGTCATTAATTACTGTAAGTGTCAGCTGAAGATTTTAAAGAAATCGTGATTCTTATGCTTATTAGCTGTTTCTGATAAATACATGCTCACATTTTTACACTTGTCATAATAGAATAATATATGGTTTTAATTTAGACATTGAAAAATTGAAGAGAACACTAAATTGAAATGAATTTCCCAAAATCCTTTTATAATCAGCATTCTCCACATAGAAGCTATTTACATGAAGAATAAAATCCCATCCAGGGCCTGGAGACATGGCTTAGCGGTTAAGGCATTTACCTGAAAAGCCAAAGGATCTCTGTTCGATTCTCCAGGACCCATGTAAGCCAGATGCACAATGTGGCACATGCATCTGGAGTTCATTTGCAGTGGCTAGAGGCCCTGGTGCACCCACTCTGTCTTTCTCTCTCTGCCTCTCTCTCTCTCTCTCTTGCAAATAAATAAATAATTTTTTTAAAAATCCCATCCAAAGACATAAATAATTTTTAATTTATATAAAGTGTAAGTTATTGAATGTTTACATCACCATGAGTTACTACTATCAACACCTTTTATTATAGTTGTAAATACAGGGATTGATTATTTCAATACACAAAATTACATACATAGATCTTATTCCTGTTGGTTGTCATTTAAATCATTTCTGTAGGCTTTTAATTTATAGGAAGATGCTTTCTTTTGTTTTTAAAGCTGGGGCTTTGAAAAAAGTATTTCATGCCACTTAGGGAGATTCAGAGGATGACAGGAGCCTGAGCCTCTGCCACTTTTGAGGTCCTCAGTATATTTTTAAGTAGTAAGAGTAAAAATGGCAAAGGTGGTTATAGAAATAGCATGTTACTACAAGAATCAAAGCTAGCTTAACTCATTTACTTCATTAAACATATTGTATAAGTTTATGTGGAGATAATTAAATTTGAGGGGATTTGTCAGTGTACAGCTGGGACCCAGGTATACTCTCATTGCATATAACAAATGTTAGTCTACTTTGGAATATCTTTCAAGAGAAAAAAAAAAAGTCTCCGGCCTTAATGTTCCTGCAGAAGGGAAAGAAGATGGAAAAGAAAGCTAGATGAACTATAGAGGTAATACTTTTACTCTTGTGTGTTGTCCCTTACTCCCCTGCTGGGCAAGTAGCTTAGAGATGGAAAGAAATGCAGGTAACTTATTACACTGCTATTAAACATGTGCACAGATGTAAACTTCTAAACTAGAGCTCTAAGATGTGAATATGTCATAGGAAAAGACAGCATGGCCCTAAGCTATCTCTCTTTCTAAATGGTGATTTGGATATAGCAGTAAGTGTTGAAAGCCAATTCTTCCCCCAAAATAACCAGAAATTTAATAATTTCTCTGATCCAGGTTAACCAAAGAAAAGTCCAAAATACAGTCATAAATATGCTAACTATTTTAGTCTATAGACTAATGAATGAATAGATGCTTGGAAGACAGTGCAGGCTCTCTGGAGTAAGGTGTATACCAAAATAAGCAGGTTCATTTTTCACTATTTATTTATTTAGTTATTTATGGAAGAGAGAGAGAAAGACAGAGAAACAGAGAGTAAAGGGTGTAGGGCGTGCCACGACCTCCTACCACTTCAAAGAACTCCAAATACATGTGCCAACATTGAACCATTTCACCAGCCCCAATAAGCAACTTCTCAATATTCTTGAAAGACACAAGATTCTCAAGGGAGAGAATCAAACATCGCCAAATATTAGAGCCAATCTGATACATAGCATCTAGCCAAAGAATCCTACCATCCTGACTTTTCGGAAGATTTCCGAATGAGTAGTTGTTTCATTTGCTTTTCTATCCTCATCTATACGTGGAAGCAATAAAAATACACATCATTTTGCCTTTGAAAAAAGAACTCAGGCTAGAGGCATGTATAGAGTGCTGATAGAGTGCTTCCTTTACATTTGAAAAGTTTGATGTCCTGCACTGAAAAAAAAAAGTGAAATAAAAAGTTCCAACTAACTCAAGATATAGTGATCTAACAGAAGGTTTGGCTGTACAAATATCCTTATAAATTAATGAACAAAGAAAATGTTTGATTTGTATGTAATTTGTATCTCTTTTTCTTATAATGTATAGAAACTGTAAACAGAGCTACCGTAGAGCCAAAAGTGAACATATAGATTCATGTATGCAAACACACGGAGATGGGAGTTGCTTCAGAATGTATGCATCTCCAACTCTCAGGTCTGCTTCCCTGAACATGAGCTTCACGTTCAGTCCTCACAACGTTGCTGCTCGAAGCCACTGGTTTAGGGAGAGCCAACAAAATCCTGGAATGGTGTCTCCTTGGGCAGCCAAACTTGATCACGTATCCATCCCAGACTTCAGGAAAGCGTTGTGCTACTGCTGGCCAGGCCTGAGTAGAGGGGTCACCCAGCCCCACAAAGTCCATGTATGCGAAGAGTGATGTCACCTACGGTAAGCCTAATGGGGTACCTTCTGAGGTGGCGGCTAGATCCTCCAAAACTAACTGGGTACTGAATACACAAGGAAGAGAGAGGGCTTGGTGGTTGGGGGAGGGGGGGAGAGACAAATGTCCTTTTTAAGATAGTAGTAGTCCTAGGTCCCGTGAGCATTGCTCCTAGTGTGTTAGTGGAAAGAACGGAGATGGTGAAGAAACCATTCCGTTTGGGTTCGTGACGACACCACAGTTTTGGAGAGCAAAACCTCACACCATGAGTTCAAAACGCCTTTTCAGTAGCTTTTTGGCCTTGCACTTGTCTTCAGAGCACACGGCCTGTCAGAAAGCTGGCGAGCAGGGCAAACTCCTGGCTCCCAGCCTCGCACGACTCTCCGCGCTGTCCCGTGTCCAGTGCCAAGACCGGAGCGCGACAGGCGACCGCACCCCCCCCCGCCCCCGCCCCCGAGCACACCGGGCTCTGCAACCGGCCACTGCCCCACCCCCATCCCAGCCCTGGTGCGCTCGGTCGGGGCGCGCAGGCGGGTCGGCCGCCAGGGTCTCCTCCTCCCCGCGGGAGGAGGCTTGCGGATGCCCGCGGAGGCTCGGGCCCCAGCTCGCGCCTCCTCCCGTTCCCCGGCGGGCGCGCGCGGGCTGCGGGCGGGTGCGGAGCGCGGAGCGCGTCCGAGAGAGCGCACGGGTCCCCACGCGCCGGCCACCCGCGGCTCCCCGCGCGCCGGGGGAAGGTTGTCCCCGCCCGGCCCCAGCTCCGCGCGCGGCCGCGTCCCCAAGCCGCGAGGCCCAGGAGCCGTGGAAGCAGGATGCCCGCAGACCGCTGCAGCCCGAGGTAATCTTCGAGGAGGACCCGGCCGGTCCTCGCCGGGAAACCCGACCGAGGCCACTGGAAAGGCGGACTCCAGACGGGCATCTGCGGCCGGCACAAGTTTCTCGCCGCTTGAGATAAGAGGGCTTGAAATCCACACTCCTTTCATTCATGCAGGTTTTTTCTCTCTGGTCTTAAATAGGTTTATTTAAACAATGGGTGGGTGGGGAGCCTTCTGTCAGGAGTCACTGTGGTTTTGTAAATATAATCACAAAAGTTTTTTTGCACGGTGTGCTTATTTGTTTATGCGTATTTATTAACCTGTTAATTCGGGCTAGTCAGAAAATGGACATCTGAAATCTTTGAGGAATATTGCAAGTTCGCCGCCGTGTTCGGGCATCGTGTTATTTATTAGCTCAGTTAACATGTGTCTATCCCCTCCAAGTGGTACTAACGCCGGTCCCTTGGTCCTGCGCGTGACACTCTTGCCCTCTAGTGCCTCGCCAGCTGGGTAGCAGGTTGGTGGCTAATATTAATAAGATGTTACATAACACTAAGGGACGGGGCCGGGCTCGCCTTGCCGCCACTTGTAAAGCCAAAGAGCCTGAGAGATGGCTGCGTTTGCTGTGGGTTCTGAGCTGTCTATTGAAACTTTCTCCAGCATTTCCAACTCTTTGAACTTGTTTTCTGGGTAAGTGTCTGTGCTTATTTAGGCTGTATATAAGTGCTTCACTCCTGAGTATAGGAGATTTTATTAAAAGACCCATCAAGAATTTCAGTGTTGAACAAATGTCTGATTTTATCCTGGAAGTAGAGCTTTATTGTTAAGATAAATGAAATAGTGGAATCTTTCATCATTCAGGGATAAAGTTTCACTTCATTAAATTAAAATATTACAGAGATGACTCCTTGTACTTGGTTAAGAGGTCCACTAATACTTAAAATGATTCTGCAGTAGTCTTAAATAGACCATATGTCTGTTGTCTTGTTTGAATTGTGGAAATAACATCAAAGATTTAAACCATAACTACCTGCTTATCGGCACAGTAATCCTCAACAAAGCTTTGCATTTGAGGCAATTATTTTATGAACATTGTTTAAGACTGCATGATGTAAAATTTAAGTGTTTATGGAAAGAAAACTCAGTGTAAGTGTTGAATATAGAAGCTTTAATTTAGAAGCAAATACATGTATTTTCCATTTCATGTAGCCACTTTTGAGGAGGGGCAGGGAATAACCCAATTATATTCTTTAAGATGTTAACTCAGATCATTTTCCAACCAGTTTTCCCAATATTTGGGCACTGTTTAAGCCTGAAAGTCACATACTATCTATATTCTATAAAACAGATGAGGATATAGCAACACTCAGTTTGCAAGAGTATTCAAGAAAACACTTCTAAACAATACAAACAGCCAATTTACCTGACACTAGGTTAAAATATAAATAAACTATGAAACAGCTCAAACCCTTTATTTTCTCTCTACCTCCCTTTCCTCTTCTTTCCTCTCCTTCCTCTCCCTCTCTGTCTCTTAGAAAATATTACATGATCAGCTATGGAACAGTGCTATCCACAAGAAAGCAAACTGCTGAAAAGACTTTTTTTTTTCTATTTCTTCAGCCATAGCTCTCCCTAAGTGTTGTATTTGAAAAGGAGATTTCAAATATATATAGAAAAGAATTTTTACCTACTGCTGGATAAATCAAGAGTTTGTGCTAGCATAAGCTCTTCTATAGTGAAAACAGTGTCATTCATTTCTCTAAGTTTATGGTCTTAGAGGTAAAACAGAATGCTGTCTCCCTGTGGCAGTAGATGCAGTTGTAAACTGATCCCCCTTGAGCTAGTCTTGACAGTCTTTCTCAGGTTACTAACATGTTTCAGATCAAATGAAACTTTTATCTTTTTTTCTGGAGAAATTTGTTGCAATTTAGTTTGGTTCAGTTCCAATGTACCTTCTCTTTTTTAGTACATTTCCTTGAGAAAAATATTATTCTGAAGCTGACAACAAATCCTAGACTTAACTTTTGATAGAACAAAGAGATTTGTTGAAAAAAAAATCAAGGAGATTACAAGGCATTTGGAGGAGCTTTCTCTGGACATCATCTGCTTCTGGGGAAATTCTGTCCGCTACAAACTAAACATTATGAGTGATTTACTTCTCAAATTTTAAGTCATGAAGAGATCATAATTGTTTTTCTTTAACTCATGGTAACTGACTTTTCGAAACATGGATGGGATTTCACCTTCTCTTTGATGATTATGGCCAACTTCTGAATTTAAAAGTACATTTGTTGGGCTGGGAAGATGGTTTCGTGGGTAAGGTGCTTGCAATGCAAGCACAAGGACCAGAGACCAATTCCAAATACCCATGTAAAAATGCTGGGTATGGTGAAGCCCTTGTCATTCCAGCTCTGGGGAGGTGAAGAAAGGATCCCCAAGGCATACAACCTAGCCAGAATAGCCTAATTGGTGAGCTCCAGGCCAGTAAGATAAGCTATCTTAGAAAAAGAAGGAAGGTCAGAGTCTGGGCAGATGGCCCAGCAGTAAAAGGTGCTTGCTTTCAAAGCTTGCCAGCTTGGGTTCAATTCCCCTGTACCGACACAAAGTAGACACACAAAAGTACTGCATGTGCCTAGAGGTCTTTTGCAGTGGTGTACCTATAATACTCATTCTCGCTCTCATCTCTCATCCTTTCTCTCTTACAAATAAAAAAATCTAAAAATAAAAAATGTTTATTTTTAAAAAAAAAAAAAGAGGGGAGGTGATCCTAAGAAAAACACCAGCAGTCAGCCTCTGGCCTCCACATGCACACACATGTTCATGCACATGCTACCACCACACACAAACACACACAAACACACACAGGCACACAGGCACAAACAGAACACTTTAATATATAATTTTGTGATTTGTATGTACTTTTCTTAAAAAGAAAACTAGAACTAAGGATTAACACACACTGTTTACCACAGAAACACACACACACACAGTTTACTGGTTGCAGTTTGGAGAGGGATGACACTGGGATGCAGCCACAGGTTCAGGTTAGGGTTGCTGTAGTCTGGGGCTGCAGAGACGGCTTAGCAGTTAAAGGCACTTGCTTTGCAAAGCCTAGTGGCCCAAGTTTGATTTCCAGTATCTATATAAAGCCAGATGCAGAAAGTGGTGCATGCATCTGGAGTTTGTTTACGTGTGTTCCTACCCACTGTCTGTCTCTTTAAAATAAATAGATAAAATGTAATTTTTTAAAGCAACAGCCTGCATTGTAATGGGCTTTAGTTTGAGCCACACTCAAGATGATTTTATGACTCATTTCTATTATAATTGTAGCAAAGAATTATGTTTTAGAATTTATCTGTTTTCAATAAAAACAACATACCTTGGCACTTAGGTATAACAATGAACGATGTATACTTTTATGACACTCTAAGCATTTTTCATCAGTTTCATGTAAATTACATGACTAGAACAAAAAAAAAAAAAGTTCTTAGGCTGGAGAGATGGCTTAGTGAGTAAGGTGCTTGCCTACAAAGCCTAAGGAACCAGGTTTTATTCCCCAGTATCCACGTAAGCCAGATGCACAAGGTGGCACATGCATCTGGAGTTCATTTGCAATGGCTGGAGGCCCTGGTGGGCCTATTCTCTCTTTATTTCTGTCTCTCTTTTTCTCTATTTGCTCTTTCTCACTCTTTTTTCCTCTCTCATAAATAAATAATAATTTTTTTAAAAGTTCTTGAGGGCTCTACTTTTTGATTACTGGCTACTAAATAGCAAGCATTATAGTCCTCTTCTGCAACCCATACTCCCATCAGGGATGACCTCCACTTTGATCTTTCACCTTGCCTTTTATTATGATGCATGAAAACATGGAAGTAGGTTGGATTCCGGCCCTCATTCTGCCATGAGCAAAGAGTCCTTGGATAGACCCTTGCTGCATCTGGGGCTTGGTTGCCTCACCCTGACAAGAAGATTTCAGAGCCTCTTTCTGCTATTGTCCAGAATGGTGGAAAGTTTTTGGAGGATAAGAAAATGCACATAAAAAGGCATCAGAAAATAACACAAAATTAAATTTGTGGAAAAGAGTTATTTTCTAGAGCTGTAAGCTATTAAAACAGCAGTTGCACTCAGAATGTTTACCTCATACAGCCACTCTGCTACACACATCACATATAAAAATTTTTAGCTTGTGCAATCCTCACAAACATCATTTTCAGGTAGATATGACCCCTATTTAAAACATGGGGAAGTTGAGGCACTGAGAAATGAACTGCCTACTGTTGCATTCCTGAAAACTGTGGAGCTGGAATTCAAATGAGTCTGATTTCAGACTCATGCAGTGACCACTGTGTTACCTTTTCTCATCAAATCTGTGTGTTTGATATGCCTCTTACTATAATGTAAGCAGTCTATGTATCACTTCAGCTGTTTACATCACTTTCACCCTGTATATGAAAATACATCCCATTTATTCTGAAGCTATTTACTAAGCGTGTACTTTGGTACCATGCAAAAAGCAGTACCCAAAACAATTAAATATATCCCCTTAATTAATTAAGTATACATAATTTGATTTGCTACTCCAACTCTGTTGAGTCTCGCTTATTCTAAAAGATGTCCCAGCACAAGAGGAAATTTTTATCGGACTTCTTCATTGATGTTTTCATGTGGAGAGTAATAGAACCAGCACCTACAGCCTCCTCGGGACTTCCTATCATGTTTCTCCATTCTTTTGTTGCTCTTTTTGCATAAGCTTCTCACTGCAGGTTGACTTTCCTTTTATGATTTGTGTACTCTGTCCTAAAACATGCAAAAAAAATCATATATTCACTTACATGCACCAATGACATGACAGACAGGTCCACACTCTTGTTCCTATAAGTCTCACTGGTGACAAAGATGATAAGGGATAGAGTAGATTATCAAAGCTGCAATGTCCCCTCCATTAAGTGTATCTTCTAGCTCAATCTAAGAAATAACTGCAGACATCCTCCTCCCTTTTTGGGTCTTACATGCAAGCATAATAACAAGGAACACTGGCATTGTTTTCTTCTCTTGCCTTGCTGGATGGCATAACAGTGAAGGAAGTGAGCAAAATGTGTTCTTTCCTTCATGAATTCTAAATACAAAGAGGAAGGGAACATTACTACAATCATTTTCTTATTAATGTACTAAACAAAACTAATGGCCCCAAGTGCACTTTTTCTCCCATTCATCTTTTGAAATTCTCAGTTCCAGAGATGGAATGTGTTCTTGGTAATACTCTATGCAAATCAGCCTCTTACTTGCCTACCACAGCAGGGTTCAATTAACATGACACAATTTCACACATTCTTTCCCAAAGAAAGGCATGTTCTTTGTCAAGTTTTAATACTAATAATTACTTTTAGCATATTCAAAAAATGCATTTGAGGCTTCCAAAAGCATTTCTCAACATTATAAAATAGAGTTAATTTTTAGAAAAAGGAATATTGTCAAGATCTTGTAAACATCTTCCATTTATGTTAGAACCTGGAGTTCTTTGGTTATTAATACTCATTTTCCAGATGGTAATCTTTTTCACATTTCTTGTTCTGCCAACTTTTAACATAATTCTATTTCATTTAGAAATTGATTTTTACTTTGAAATGGTGGTGGATGTTAGTGGAAAATAAAAGATAGGTTACAATGACAAGTAGCTACCTCTCTTGCAGATAGTGCAATACTTTACAAATTGCATGTTTATATACATTCAGTTATTCTGTATGTATGTGGAGTAGCCTATGATTCTTAAAGTAATTGTCCCATCTATTTTTTGATAATGGTAAACATTTAGATGATGAATATATTCTTGGTGGAGTCTCCTTAAAAACAATTGCATTGTCTAGTAGCTCTTGCCACACTGAATTCCACTAAAGCTAAGAATGAGAAAAATGAATAATTGAGTAAGAGCCAGTGAAAGGCACATTCTGTGTGTGCCTGATTTATGGCTCTGGTCAAGATGGTCAGTGCTGCTCTCAATGTTTATATTATTGCACTGACTGTTTGAGGCCAATGTGACTGATGGAAGAACATTTCCAGGGAAGGTGCTTTGGCTAGACTATTGCCCTAGTTTGTGAATGCAGCTACTATTTATAGAATTTAGTAGCGGCCCTCTTCACCCATTGAACAAGTATTCAACTGGATCTTCTTATATTATGCCAGAGATTAGTCACCAAGAACAAATATGTGAACCAGACAAGTATTTAAAGATGCTTCCCATCTACACAAAAAGATTCCAAAGAACATTGCAAGACTAGGAACTGTGGGTGTGTGACAGAAAGAGTACAGTGGTATGGGAGAGTTTAGATCTGGATGTAGCAGTTACCATCTCACAGCTGGGACAAAACACCTGACCAGAAGCAGCTTATGGGAGGAAAGGGTTTATTTTGGCTTACAGTTCCAAGGGACATTTCATCATGGCCGACAAAGTGTGGTACAATCAGGAAGCAGGCTCACTTCTTCATGCATCATCAGCAGAGAGGGAGCAAGACTGAGCTAGTAAGATTAGCTCTGGATGCTCAGTTCTTCAGGTCCAGCATCACATTCAGCAGCTTCAGCACAGTTATGGAGGAAGGGCAAGACTACAGATCCAGGGAAGTTCCATAAAGGCAGGAAAAGTGATTAGGGCTCTGGATGCAGGCGCACAGCACACAGAGCAAAACTACAGCCAAAAGATCAAAGCACACTCAGGAACTCCAGCATTTCATATCATCAATGGAATCTCCACACCTAAGACCAGTAAGTGACATTCACCAGCTGGTGATTGCAGATGCAAACTATAACTAGTAAAACACTGGGGGACATCAAACTACCACAAACATCATATCTCCTCCAAACCCAGCTGGAGGCTAATCAGAGACATTTTACATTCCAATCACCACACTGGGGAGCAAGGGAAGACTTCTGTGAGCAGGGACATTTATATTTAGAGCCAAAGGATTTCTAAGGTAAAGCCAGATGAAGTAGAGAAAAATAAGTTCCAGAGTTAATAGCATGTAAGAAAGTCCTGAAAAAACAAACAAACAAAGAGGTTATGTCTTTGGAGGAAAAAAAATAAGACTTATTTTCTGGAACTTAGAGGGGAACACATAATTTTATCAGTCAAGAGAGGTCTTGTGGCTATATGTCAGAATATGAATTTTAACTAACAAGTGAAATAAACAGCCACTGATAACATTTCAGCTGGAAGTAAATAATCAGAATTTTAGTCTGATTAGCATTGAGGCAAGTGTAGAAGAAGCCAAGAACATTTAAGGTGACATTGGTCATGGTAGCTCATGTTAGTAATGTTGTCTGGATAAAGAGGGATGCAGGCTGGACCAAATGATTTTGGGAACTAGGAATGGGAGAATTGAAGTTCATTTAGATAAGCTGAGTTGAATTAAAGATCCAGTCAAGAATGAGCCATTAGGTGTTGAGGTATATGAAGAAGGTTTTAGATAAATTCAGTGGAATTCAGTTTTGCTCAGGTTGAGTTTGCTTCTGGCATGATTCCAGTGGCACCAAACTGGCTGGCTATAAAAAAAATGGCACAGTTGATGTGACTTGTCATTATTATTTTATCAAGTTGATAGCTGAAATGAAGTCCTAGGGATTAGACTGAGGAGGTCTGAGTTTCAAATAAGCATTTGGAATATAGTACAGTAGATGGTAATGAAAACCAGTTAATGTATGACTCATTGAAGAGAAGAGGGAAGGGCAAGAAGAAGCCTATGGTTATAGGCTCACACAAGCTTCTTCTTTTTCTTGGAAACCCAACTGACTTTCCATCCCTAGACCAAGGGTGGACTTCTGTGCTTCACACAACTCTACTTAAGCTACAATGCTGCAGCTGCCCTTTATGAACCCTTAGTACACTTTCATTAGTCACTGTCAGATATTTCTCTCATGTGTTATTTCTATAAATATCATCCTAAATTTGTAACTTAGTTTGCTTATTCATTCTATGTATCAGACATGATTCTAAGATATTTTAACAGTTTATCTCCCAACTTCTTAAACTGTAGGTGGCAATAACATATGGAGTTGTGTAACAGAATGTAGGATCATGAGAAATTTGGCAACAGTTGGGTTTCAGGACATACAATGACCAAAAATTAATTCAAAATCAAATATATAATGAATCTGAGATACTTCTGGCAGAACTTACCCATGTTGCATTGCACCAATTCACTGTACCCTTCGTTCTAAATGCACAACATGCACATTTTGACTATATTTTCTAAATTTAATACACAGTTTGTTTGTCCTATTTTACTCATCCCAAGTTGAATGGGGAACAGAAGTCAACACCTGTCATTGCTATGCTGCTCATAAAGGCAGTCACATGCATGTGCATGTTTCTTATTTATTCAGAGAACTGTCCAGATCATGCCAAGGTCTAGAATTCTCTGTGTTATTTGTGAGAACACTTCAAGAACAAAATCACTACACTGCTAAAGTGTTTTCCTATTGATCTTGTTGGCTTTAAACAAAAAAGTCTACCATTTAAAAAAGAACTGTCTTTGGAAAATATACAAAATAACAAGAGCCCTTAACCCTTATAAATTTCAGTCTGAGAAGGAAAAGACATTAATCCAATATTTTGCTAATGATATTTTGGTAATATTGAGGACTTGTAGTGAAGGTTTGTTGGGTATGCTGGCTTAAAAAGAGGAAGAAAGGCATTGGTAGGAAAGGCTTTCCAGAAGAACTGGGTTTGTGTAGCATGTTGAGTTTTCAAAGATGGTTTTTTAAAGTTTTCACCTTCACCAATTTTGTAAGTGTTATAGCTTGGTAACAAGCTTGTATCATTTCTTTGTCCCATCTATCTGCAAGCTCGTGTCCTCTCCAAGCTTTGTGTTCCTGTAACTGGCACCTTTCACTTCCAACCTTTAAGTCCAATGCCTCCTCCAACCAAGAATATGTCATTCCCCTTCTCTCTGGTAACTACCTTCAGTCTGGACTCATGCCCCTACCATGAGGACTAATACAGCAGCCCTCATGCCGCCTCTTTTGTTCAGTACAACAAAGTGTGTGCTCTGTCCATATTCCTGCTGTTTATCCATTACATATGCTACTGCTACACTCAACATCTGTAAACACTAGTTTTGCCATATCTTTATTCATATATGTCCAGTGTTCTCTGTTTCCAAATGGAAGGACATGTACTAATCTGCAGCACTTTTTCAACCAAATATTACTTCCAATTGCATCCCAGCATACGTTATCCTATTGTGGTAGTTTGAATAGATGGCCCCCAACATATTTAGTGTTTTTACTAGTTTGTAGTTTGGATCTGCAGCCAGCTGGCTGGAGGAGTTATCATTGGGCCAATCTTAGGGTCTAGCCCTAAGGTGTGGTGGTGAATTTGCAATTACAATCTAAAGATATACAAAGTGCCTGAAGTTCCTGAACTGTACTTGTTTGTGGTGTGGTTTTAGGAATTTGACTTGTGGCTTCTCTAGCTCTGCTTGGACCTGTGAAAGCAAGCTAGCTTCTTCTGCAATTATGGAGCTTTCTCTGAATCTGTAAGCTTCGATTAATATCCCTTCTTCCATAACTGCCTGATTTTGGAAGTTCATCTTAGTGAACCTGAACCTGTCTACTGTACCTATTATTAGTTTATTTTTGTTCCTGGAAAAAAAAAAAAAAACATTGGACTCATTTTTTTTTTTCTTCTTCAAGCTGGCCAAGATGTTTCCTGCTATCCTTGCCCTATGGTCACATCCAAGACCTGACCATCATTCCATGTGCCCTAAGGTACCATGGCTCTTAGAAACTGCCACTGACTTTCCTGGGCCTTATTAGTGTTTCTCTTCTGAAAGCTGTAACAAAGTCTTCTTTTTGAAGTTTTCAGAGCTAGTACAAAAGGCAGAGAACAGGAAGTAGCTGTCTCTGAATGAACTGACAATATAAGCAATAAATTCTGAGGTCATGCCATCTACCAACAACATGGGCAATGAGAGGTGCAGTTGGAAAAGGTTTGCCAAGAAGCAGGGAATGGTAACTCTGATGACGTCTTAATATCTGTTCGAAATAAGAACAGCAAATACCTCCTACCACTGGCCTTGTCATAGGTAGGAATCAAATGAAGTGCAGACCTTCTGCTTTTTACAATAGGAACACACTGTGAACTGCTGTCATCAGAATGTATAATGAGGACATTGTATGTCCAGTGAAAAGCATTTCACTTCTAACATTGAAACATAGCCATAAAGATGTGAGATTTTGTGTCCTGCTTTTTACTCCAGAATATCGTATCTCTCTATGATACAGACTAGCCGTATAGCCAAATGTTTAGGTATTTTTCGCCCTTTCTTCTTACTTTGAGTTCATGCTCTTTGCTCTATATTGTGTTTCTATAATTTCCTGAATCTCAAACATCTAGTCAAATTACCTTCTTCCTTTAAGGATTTGCCTTTAAGGAATGCTTTCTAAGGCATTTCACAGTACCCCACCCTACTTACTATGGTCTCTTCTTTTCTCTCATCTCTTTGCCTCTAATACACAACCATCCATCATCATTCTGGTCACCAAAATGTAGATCCTTGTAAACAAATTAGCTACATTGAGCATGTACCTTTTAAGTTGAAAAATAACAATTCCATAAATATTTTAAATGAATGAAATAAATATCTAAAGTATTTTAGTAAACACTATTAACTAGTTTATGTGATAAATACAATAAATATCCTAAGTGTATATTCCAAAATATTTTATTAAAAAGTTAAACATATATTATTTGAAATATTATTCGCTGCTTATTTCATAGGAGAATATCATAGAATTTTAAATCCAGAATTATTGGTGATCATTTATGCTTTTTTGTAAGAGAGAGAGAAAAAAGCATATAGAGAGAGGGAATGGGCACAACAGGGCCCCCAGCCACTGGAAATGAACTCTAGATATATGTGCCCAGCTTATGTGGGTCTTTGGGAAACTGACAAGGGTCCTTTGGCTTTGAAGGCAAATGCCTTAACCGCTAAGCCATCTATCCAGCCCTTTCTTAAAAATATTTTATTTATTTATTTATTTATTTATTTATTTTAGTGGGGAAAGAGATGGGTACACCAGGGCCACTGGCCACTGCAAACAACTGTAGATGCATGCACCATCTTGTGCATCTGGCTTATGTGGGACCTGGGTCATCAAACCTGGGCCCTTAGGCTTTGCAGGCAAGTGCTTTCATCACTAAGCTATCTCTCTAGCCCTAAAATATTTCAATAAAGAAGCAGAGGTAGGTTTGGAGAGAATGCTCAGTGAGTAACATGTCTGCCGCACAAGAGAATACTTAAGGTGGAGAGCTATTAAGGAAGCATCTAACATCAACCACTGGCCTCCGTATGCCTACACATATAGATGTACATGCACACACGCATGTGCCCACATACATACACATGCATGTGCACACACCACACAAACCTACACTAAAACAAGAAGTAGAGTTTCATAGACCTAAACTTCTGGTAAATACAATCAAATACAGTGTTTTCTACATTGATTTTCTTACCAACTGACTTTGAGCATATAGAATGAACAATGACAACATTTTTCTTAATGTTTCCATGATATTTGCTTGCAATATCCCATGATCATAAGGGAGGTTTATTAATTTAACTCATACCTATTCTGCCACTACTGTTAGTCAACAAGATAAAATACTGGCTCCTCTTAGTGCTAAAGATGGAATGTTTTATGTCCTGTTCTATTTTATTTGTTTTTTTTTTTCAGACAGTATTTCCTGTAAGCCCTGACCAAGCAATACAGATGTGCTGCAATGGTGACATAAACTATGGACTGAGACTGAGGAAATAGCTCAGCATCATCTTTTCTCTTACTCGTCATGGTGCTTCTCTTGGAGTAGTCAAAGAAAGTACCTACAGCATGAGTTTTATCATGAAGCTCCACAGACACTTTCAACGGACAGTTATTCTGCTCACAACCTTTTGTATGGTGAGCATTATTATTTCTGCTTACTACCTGTACAGTGGCTACAAACAGGACAATGAACTCTCTGAGGTGGCTTCGGAAGTGGACTGTGGTGACCTTCAACACATAGCATACAGGCTAGCGGAAGTGAAAACAGTGAAGATTTCTGATCCCTTGCAAACAGACCCCATGGTTCTAGTGTTTGTGGAAAGCCAGTACTCATCTCTCGGTCAAGACATCATTATGATTCTAGAATCAAATAGATTCCAGTATCACCTTGAAATTGCTTCAGGTAAAGGAGACCTTCCAGCACTTACAAACAAAACTAAAGGCAAATATATTCTCATTATTTACGAGAATATTTTAAAGTATATAAACATGGACTCGTGGAATAGAAGCCTTTTAAACAAGTACTGTGTAGAATATGGTGTAGGCATCATTGGATTCCACAAAACTAGTGAGAAGAGCACACAAAGCCTTCAGTTGAAAGGTCTCCCTCTTTCCATAAATGGAAACCTTGCAGTGAAGGATTGCTGTATTAATCCTCATTCCCCAGTGCTTCATGTGACCAAATCCTCCAAGCTTGAAAAGGGTTCTTTACCTGGAACTGACTGGACAGTTTTTCCAATTAACAACTCAGCCTACCAACCAGTAATATTTGCCAAAGTTAAGACTCCAGAAAATCTTTCTCCTCCCATCTCTAAAGGTGCTTTCTATGCCACAGTCATCCATGACCTGGGCCTTCATGATGGGATTCAACGAGTTCTTTTTGGCAACAACCTGAACTTTTGGCTGCACAAGCTCATCTTCATAGATGCTATCTCCTTCTTGTCGGGGAAGAGGCTGACCTTGTCACTGGACAGGTACATCCTTGTGGACATTGATGATATATTTGTGGGGAAGGAAGGAACAAGAATGAACACCAATGATGTTAAGGTAAGATTAAATTATCTCAAAGTTTCAAAATTTAGCTCACTTTTGAGTAAGGTTAATGACTCTCCTAGCTTGTAATAGGGCTAAGAAGTTTTCTAGGACAAGAGACTCCTATTTTATCTAGACAGTTGCTAGGAGATCAAACTAGGAGAGCTGGTTACACTTTGTTGCACCCTAAGAAGATAATACATTTCCATCTGAAGCAGGAATAATGAAGATTGTACTAAAAGATTGAGTGTGTTGAGGTCCTGAAAGGATTTTTGTATGTATTTATAACTACAGAGTAGAATCATTTGCTTTTGCTTTCTAGAAACTACTTAAGAGACTAAGACTTAGCACATTTAAATATGATATCAAAATGAACTTGCTTGACTGAAACCTAGTGCTCACAATTGCTCAGGAATTATAGATTTTATAAGTAACAAGTTCAGATATTTTTGAAAGCCTAATATGAAATTCATTTTCACTTACATTTTTGGAACTCTGCAAAATATGTAGAGCTAAACTTGCACAGGCATATTATTCACATCTAAACATAAGGATTAAGCTGGATCTCAGAGAACACTTCTGGCACAATTTAAATGTACTGCATTCAAATTACATGATGATAAACTGCTTACCTTAAACAGGAAACAATTATTTAAATATAGTAGAATTGATTGTGTTACATAAACAACTAAATACTTAATGAAACCCAAAGTTAAAATTGTCTACATTTATCTTAGTTTCCCACTTAAATGCTATAGGGTTCTATGTCTGTTGCACTGCATGTGGATTTCTCATACAGTGAGAGGCTTTCTTTCAGCATAACTTTTATTCTAAATGGCTTTGGTCTTATGATAGAACATCTAGAACTAATACAGATGTAAAAAAGACCATCTGGAAGATTGCATCTCATTTCTCTAGTCAATTAAGTATCTAACAAATAATAGTAATGTTCATCACACTAGCTAAAGGAACAAATACAAAAGAATTATTTAATGCTATCGAAGAGAATATGAAGACTAAAAACAATGTTTTTATATTATTCACACAGTTTTAGCTCAACAGAACTTAGTTAATCAAAGAATTATATTTAAATTATTATTAACTTCTTTGTTATTTCTTTTTGAAAGTAAAAACTGAATAAAAGCAAGCTAGTAGGTTAAACATCATTGTGTGCTTGCATTTCAGAACAATATTTCACTCTTCTTCCAATTTTTCCATTTAAATTATTGTCATAAAATGTTTTGAGTCTTCCTTACATCCCATGTTTCTTCCTTCCCAAAATAAACTGGTATGACATTTTAAAATAGGCTAGATAAATCTCTGAGTTTCATATATAACCTTCCACATCCCTAAATTAGACAAAATACAAAGTGACTTTTGATCATGACATGGTGGTACATGCCTGTAATCCTCTGGATATGAGATAAAAGGTATATGCCTGTAATCCTCTGAATATGAGACAAGAGGATCACAAGTCAGAGGCTGGCCTGAGCTGTGTAGAGAGACCTTGACTCAAAACAAAAGGGGGAAAGAAAACAAAGGAAAAAATATGTTTTGTGCTCTACAGGCTAAGTCACTTTTGAAAACACAAAAAGTCAAAGGTTCACTGGCACATGAGAAGAGAATGTAGCATGTGCACTTATGAATTGCCAAAGATAGGCTGTTATTTTATGAACTACCTAAATGCTTAAAAAAACATATTTTGAATTACTTAAATTTTTAAACTGCTTCTAAATTGCATATATCTCAAAATATGAATTCATTGCTTGTGGTTGTCCTGAAAATATAAGTATTCATTCATTCATGCCTTATTTTCAAATGTATCCTATATCTTAAGTGATTTTGGGATATTTATAATCATAAGCCACATTTCCATCCCTTAAGCAAAGGAGACTGGACACAGCTGAGTCAGGGAAACACATGTGCTAAGCATCTATCTATTCAACACTTGATATGTCATATCACAAGTCAGGCACAGAGGCAGACACCGGAGATACAATTAATAAAGAGGAACATTAATAAAAAGGGACAAATAAGTAGCTTGATAGCTTGCAGCATGGTAAGGGAATTGCTATGGAAAGCCTGGAGAGATGGTTTTGTGGGTAAAGTGCTTGACATATAAGCATGAAGACCTGAGTTCAGATCTCCAGAACCCACATAAAATACTGGGTGTGGTGGCATGATTTCATAATCCCAAAATGAGGGAGGTGGAGATAGGAGTATCCCTAAGGCCTGTCTAGCTGAATCAGTGAGCTCTAGGTTCAGCAAAAACCCTTCGCAAAGAATTAGGTGGAGAATGATTGAGATAGACACTACACATAAACCTCTTGCCTCCACACTCATGAACCCTCATGTGCATAAGCACCTGCACACACTGTGTACCCATGTACCTGTAAAAATATACACAAGCATATGCACATATATACAAAAATAAACCCAATTTAAAAAGGTATGGATAACACTATAATGTGTACCATGTCCCAAACATTATTAAGCATTCAGGGAAAATTTAAAGGCAAAACTATAGTGGTATGTTGGCAACATTTTAAACAAAAAATAAAATTCCTAAAACGAGGATATGAAAATAAGAATGGAGAAATAGGAGTCATTCAAACATTGTTTAGATCAAACTGAACAACTTAGCACTTGGTTAAATGGAAATGAAAGAGAATATAGTCAAGGATAACAACTGCTAATTATACCAAGAAGAGGAAAGCTCAAAGTTAAAATCATTCTAAGACATAATAAAACTGAAGTGTGTATGGGACATACAGATGTTTCACAGGTTGCAGGCTCACAAGAAAAGTCTAGGTAGGAAATACAGACTTCAAAGCCATCACCCTATAGGGAATGAAAGTATGTTATATCAGCCAGAGAAAGGATTTGTAGAGTAATAACAGCAGATGATCCAGTGTAGAAACTTGAGGGAAATCAGCTTTCAGGAGCAAGTGCACAGATGTAGCTTATGAATAAGATTTTCAAAGGACAGAGGCTGAGAACATTGCTCAATTGTTAAAGTGCTCATCACATAAGCATGAGGACCAGAGTTTAATAACTAAAATCCACATGTAAAAGCTAGGCATGGTGGTGTGTGCTTCTAATCCTGGAGATGGAGAGGGAAGAAACAGGTGGAGCCCAGGAAATTGCTGCCTAGCCAGTGTTGCCTACTTGGCAAGCTGCAGGCAAATGAGAGACTCTGATTTAAAGAAAACATGTATGGAACCTGAGAAGACCAAATCTTTTTAATGTTTATTATTATTTCATATGGATACATCATGTGTTGGTATCCTCTTTCCCTCATCCCTGTCCCCATTCTGTTTGGGTCGCTCCTCAGTAGGGTTGCAGGTATTCCCCATGGGGTTGGGGTTTGTGCATTGTGGGAGCAGCAGTTATTTTGGGGGGGAGGGAATACCTCTAGGCATGATGTCTCAACCTGTGGCTCTTACAATCTTTCCGCCCCCCTCTTCCGCAAAATTCCCTTAGCCATGCTGGGTGAGTTTTAAGTCTACTTCAGTGATGAGCTCTTAGGAGCCTCTGGATCTCTGCTTTGGTAGATGTTGAGTATCCTCAGGGTCTATCTCCTACACCCTGGCTCTGATTATCAGGTTCAGCATGGAAGCAGCATTCATGCTGATCTCCCTAATTCCTCTGTGGTTTCAGCTGTGGCTTGGCTGAAGTGCAAGGTGTAGTTTATCTACTCTAGTCTTGCTACTTTCTGAAAAAGAACAGATATTTCAACAGAGAGTGAAGTCAGCATAGTTGAAATGGAATAAGCATTATTAATTTAGGGAGAACTTGATGTATGTAACCCCTCTTTTAGCCAAAGACTAGTGAGAGCTTGACACTGGAGAACATCTTTGTCTCCATAAGATTCTGATCTGGTTCCCAATTCCAGATATGGGTTCCTTTACACTGAGTGGATCTTTTAGCCAATCAGAAGCTACTGGTTACCTACTGAGGCTGTGTGTCACTATTGTACTGGTGTGTACATCATTTCAGGTTGTTGCTTCTGAGTAGCTTAGCCTCTGGTTGCTCAGACTGTTTTTGGACACTTTTCCCTGGTAGCTCATGGAGCACTTTCTAGCACTAAACAGGCTGTCTGGATACTGGCTTTCTTCTGAATTCCAGCCTGGTGTCTCTGTGCTCTGTGTCAGCAGCATATGGTGTCTTCAGCAATAGGAGAAGACCAAATCTTGATGCTGTCCTCGAGCCTCCAGAATCATGTGCACAACACACACACACACACACACACACACACACACATTAATGTAAAATCTCACAGCAGGGCCCCTGAGATAAGGACTGACCTATCTTCTTGAGAAATATTGACTGTTCTGCCAAAAGCCACATAAATATACTGGAAGAGGTAGAAGCCCAGTTATAACAAATTGAGGAGTGAACTAACAAGACAAGCTGAAAAGAGTGTGTATTACTCAGTGGAGAAATTTTGATATGAGAAAGAAAAAGTAGACTATAGTTGGAGGATGAATAGAAGGGTGTTAAGGTGACCACATATCCTGGTCTCCCAGAACTGAGCATATTTCATGTTAAAAATTCAGCAAGTCCTAGTGTTAATTAAGACTGACCTAACTAAAGTAAGGGAAAGAATAACAAAGACCATGAAGTTGAAAAAAAAAAGTGGCAATTAATGGTGTGTAATTGGTAGCAAGATTTTAATTAAGTTCTTCTACTTAACTATTACCTTTATATGTAAATGTTATATTTTTCTCCATTTGCAGTGTTAAAAAATTGAAAAGTATGTGAGAAATTGAAGGTCAAATAGACTGTTACTTGTGTGTTATAAAAATAGTGCATACCATCAATTTCATCTGCTCATCACTGCTTAAGTATTTATCCATCTAGGCAATAGAATATGTTTCACTGATGGTAGATTAGAATCAGCAATGCCATATTAGGTTTTCCTATCTATTTACTTGTTGAATAATAAATATGACCATGCTTTAAGAAGCATCAAAGCTATAAAAGAAACTGGTATGGTACAAAATATACAATTTAGTATCTAAGAAACATAATGAAAATAAGTGAAAAAAAAAACTACAGTGCTATCATCATTTGTCTAACATCTGGAAAGGTACAGAACTGGACCAAAGAAATTGTTTTAAACAACTGATACATTTTTTAAAAGGCAGGGTAATTAAAATTATCTTGAAGTTAGGCAGAGAGAGAGAGAGTTCTTTTAGCCACTACTGAACTAGCTTTTTGAGCTTAAATAAATTGCAGTGCCTCGTACTCTGGGACCTGTCCTCTAACTTCTTGACACTAAGCATGTAGAATGGATTTTGCTGAGGGAAATGGAAGTGATGCTCTATTACTAAAACATTTCAGTGTTACATGAAAGCACAGTATGGGCCCATGAATGCTAACAATCTTTTTTCATTTTTTTGGAAGCGTTAAATCACATACCAACTCATATATTTGTATTGGGAGACAGATAAGAAACTGAATGGGAAATGCTGATTGATTAGGGTTTTACTGAACTTTCTACAGTTGAATAATTTCAAAGCATGAACGTGTATATATAGGCATGTATAAACTCCTTCATGTCTTTTCTCTACCTCTTCTATAAAAACCACACACTTCCTGTTTGCAAACACTCTAACATCCCTCAGAAAATGAAGGCCCAATCAGCCATGCCTGAGCACCCTGAAGAGGTACAGTGCCTATTTCTGTAGAACACACTACTCTAGACTTTGTCCATTGTTCTGTAACATTGCAACATTCCTTAGCTGATATGCTGGGGTAACTTCTTTCAAGGAAAAACTATCTGCATGCTTGAAGTGGTCTCATAAGAGGGACAAGCAGTCCTTAGATATTTAATATATCATCTTGAGTGACTTGATCATTGTTTTTAACTGACGACCTCAGACAGCCTAGAAAAAGACAGTGCTGGCAGTAGCATCAGGAAGCCATAAAGCTGTGAGAAATGAAGTATCAAACACAGAATTCCCATTTGGCTGGTTTCTATGTTGCTTGAGGATGACCCTGAGGGGCAGTGGTTGGAAGGTAAAGGTGAGCTTGGGGCTGCTGGATTTCAGTTCTCATAGGAATATGCACTACACTAGGTAAAGTACAGCTGGAGGCTTCAGAGAAACATAGAAAAAGAACTTGGGATCAAAATGTTTACGACCATAGGGGACCTGCCACCACTAAAAATGGAAAAGCAGCAAAAGTCTCTCCGGAGATATGTGCTGCATGAAAGTCAAGGCTTGTACACCATACATAGAACCAATCCACCTTTTCTATCTTAAACACATGCATTTCAGGTTCCTTTCTATTTTCTCTAAGGTTTCTAATCTTTTACTTACTAGCATTCATTTTAATGATACTGTGGAAGCAGGCATCCCTAATACATTAAATTTGCTTGAATTAATTTATAAACATGCAGTAGCACTTAAGTACTTGATAATAATACATATTCTCCAATAAAGATTTTATTACTTTTCTGAGAGTTTTTAAAATTTACATTCACATTTTTTTTTATTTCATTGGAGAGCAGGGGTATGTTTGATGTTATCAGAAGAGGTATACTTGATTCTCCATCTCTAATGATGCATACTTCCTTGCTAGTCTAACAATTATTGCATTATGTATTTTGAAGATACTTAAGCTATATAAGTTAAACTTAATTTAATATTTTATTGCTCTATTTTATTTTGGTGATGTTATTTCCCTTTAAGTGTGTTTTGCATAATGATTAGAGTACAATTCTAGCTTCCTTTTCATTTCTATTGGAAAAGTATACCATATCTCACTTTTATATATTTTCAGCTTTCCTTCACTCTATGTTTTTGCACTGTAAGTCAGTTTTGAAAGCAGAAAATAGACTCTAGATGATTTTTTCTCTTTATCTGCTATATCAGCATTCATCTTTTAATTAAAATGATCCAGTTAATTGGACTATTAATGTGTAAAGAATTCTTTTGGGAATTTTATTTGTGCTTGATTTGTCTCTCTTGTTCTTTCTTCCCCAACTCCTTTATTGCCATCGTTTGAACTGATAGTTTCTTTTATTCAATCTATTAGTGGTTTGAAATGCCTGTATTTATTTCTATCCTTTTAATCATTCATCCTGACACTTAAATGAATATACTAAAGTGCTAGTAGTTCTCAACATCTTCCAATAGCATTTAACAGTTCAGAGTATTTTATCTCCACCTTGCCCACTTTCTCTTGGAGGATGAGCTGCTCCTGTTCTGGATATTAACTATGTGGTTGGTGTTTTCATTACCAACACAGTTTGGCTGGAATATTCAATTGTCTAACGCTTGCTTTGCTCACCATTCACCCCTTCATATCTTACAGGATTTCCTGCTTCTACCAACATCCTGTATAAACAGGGCAACTAGAATGATGCCCTGAATTTAGATCATGCCCCTTCTTTACTCTGGACACTTCAGTAACTTCCAGTCTCACCCATAGCCAAAGTCCCTGTGGTATTTACATGATCCCTTTATCTTCCTGATCACTGAGCCTTTCCCTTTCCCTGGTTTGGTGTGTCACTTTACTGAGATGCAGTCCTCAAGAGGGCAATATTTTTCATCTGTTTTGCTCATTCAGGTATCCCCCATGTCTATAAATGTAACTGGATCAGAGCATGTTTGTTGAGTGAATGAGATTTCAGTTTCTCCAGAAACTTTGGCAGATATGCTAGATGTGGCAATATGATTCTTCATATGTGAGCCAAAAGTCAAAGTACTTTATCTAAAGCATACTGTTTAGAATTTCTGTAATGAACATCTCACGTGTCATGGGATACAGTGGTCTCTAGTGTAGCCCTCTTCCTTGAGTGATAGTTTTGCTGCAATCCAATGCTTAGATGACAGTTCCTTCATATACCCAACCAGCATTGCTGCCTACACAGGTAGGACTGGGAGTCTTCCAAATATTTGTGCCAGCAAAATGTGTTCATTTGCAGTGGCCCCTGATTGTTTCCTAACAAGATAGGGGATTTTTGTGAGGATCCCTATGAATACATGAAAGACTGTCTTCCCTGCTATCTTAATTTGGTGGGATAATTACATGTATCTATGCTATACTGTGATCAAAATACAAACAAAAGTAAGTTGTTTCCAATGTTATTATCATGCTTAAATAGCTGTAGTGTTGTTACAAACATAGTTAGTTTAAGAGAATGTAATTGAGGAAGTCAATTTTTGATATAACATGGGAAAACATAAAACTATGTAGCACATAAAAAACTACTTTGGAGCCAGCTGTTGTGGTGCACACCTTTAATCCCAGCACTAGGGAGGCAGAGGTAGGAGGATTGCCATGAGTTCGAGTCTAGCCTGAGTCTATATAGTAAATTCCATGTTCGTCTGAGCTAGAGCAAGGCCCTACCAAAAAAAAAAAAAAAAAAAAAAAAAAAAAAACTACTTTGGGTCTGCAATCCACTTATGCTTATCATTTTATTAAATTTGCTATTGTGCTATGAGCTGAAATATATCCTCATACTATTAAGAAGTCATTTAATATGTAATATTCTAGAAATGAATCCTAAACCATTTAAAGATGGCAAAGAACTATTATTAACTGAGTAATAATATACAAACAATGTCTTGTGACTGGTTACTGTTTTAAAGCTTTGATGCACTGAATCTTGCTAAGCATGGTGAAGAGAAGGGTGTTCCCAAATGGCACTAGAGCCCAGCCAGGCATTGGCTTGCATAATTGACTAATAATAATAAGTTAGCAGAGGAGTAGGGATTCAGAAGCTCTACATTTTCAATTCTCTTCATAAAATTATGCACAAAGTACTGCAGTAGAGCTTTCAAAGAAAACACTAATGGATAATAAAGAACCTATTTTGATAAAAGGAGGTCAAAAAAAACTAGGGGGAATTTTACTTTATACGAGGTACTGAATTATGTACTTCTCTAGGATAAGAGAGTTTGTTTCTCCTAATATTACATGATTATAGAGAAGAAAATATAAAAATATCTTGTATATTTCTATGCTGATGATTTATACTGTTAGGTCCATAAATGATAATAAGTAACATTTATTAGACACAGCTAGACCTAAAATAGATATATGTATTTTATCTTCATCACTTATTTCTCACAGAAATCATAAATAACAAAGATTATAACTGATATCATTTCATGTAAAGGAACAGAGGTTCATCGACTTTGAATGCAGATGCACAAGGTGGCACATGTGTCTGGAGTTCGTTTGCAGCAGCTTAAGGCCATAGCCATTCTCTTTTCCCCCACACTCTCCCTCAAATAAATAAATAAATAAATAAACAAAATTAACAAGTTTATCTTCCTATACATTAATCTTCTTTCTAGGTATTTTACCTGCATTTGTGGCAGCTGTTATAAGTTTGCCACTTTGGGACAAACTATACAGTAGCAGGCACTAGGTGTTGAATCAATTGCAGAATGGAAATACCTAGAATCCAGATACATTAACAGCTTCTATTTGGTTTTAGTCCAAGAGATGTTTTAGGTGAGAAGATGTTCCCTTGCCTTTTCCTCCAGACTGTGGCCACATTTCTTGGCTCACACTTCTTCTTTTATCTTTGAAGGGAGCATGCCTTCATTCATAGCTGCATTTCTTACTAAAAATGGGAAAGGTCCTCTGCTTTTATGTACTTATAGGATACAAGTGACCTGCCTGAATAATCCAGAACAATCTCTCCATATCAAACTCTTCAGCTTAATCATGTCTGAAATCCTACTGCTCCCATATAATGTATATGCCCTTGGATTCCAGGGACTGAAGATGTGGATATCTTGGCAGGTGAGGTGGCAGAGACATTCTGTGTGCCACAAACCACATATTTAAAGTAATCATGTTAATATCCCCGCCCCCAAGAAAAGATTTGAACTACTTTACTTCTCACAGGATAATGAAATGTTGGTGACATACGAGTCCAGAGCCAGTAGAACTGAATTGTGGAAAACACCAATTAATAAATGATTTAACTCTATAATGGCCAACATGGCTATGCAAGTAACCCCCTTAACTTAGGTAGTTTAAAAAACTGAGTTTTCCAAAGATTGGTCACTTGGAGAAGATGTATGTATGATTATCAACTCACTGTTTTAGTACTTTCTACTGTCATGTTTTTACAACAGCATCCATTGTGAAACAAAAGCAAAGATAATTTTAAAAGACAGTTGATTGGTACTAGCAGTTACTAAGTCTTGGTCACTACTTTCATTATATTTCTTTCTGCTTTCCATCTTACTCTCTTTGACTTGTGCTTCTGCATCTACCACAGCTTCAGTGTCTTTATTTTATGTGCTTATTTCATTAACCTTTCTATCATGCTGTAGGTCTGAAAACAACAAACATCTTCCTTCTATTAATCCTCCTCCTTGGCAGCTACTTTGATTCCCAGGAGTCCACTCTAGTACAATAATGATTCTTTTTCATTCTTCATACTTACATATTTATTATTTTGTGTAATTAGCTGTCTCTACTATTTTCCCTGCATTTTATATGCTGAATAGACTGAGTTTTACAACGAAAGGACAACATATTTCAGTTAGAAATTGTATACTGCTTAAAACAATGAAAAAATGATCTATCCAACCAAATATTACAACAGTAGTAAATAATATTTTATTCTGCATCTTGGGTTACATAACCTATACAACCCCACAACAAGATGTAACCCAACCATTCCACTCTAAGAATTCAAAGAAACAAAGTACTTGAAAGAACATAGAAAGTATACTCAGTACCCAGTATATTAATTGAGTGGTTTTGACAGTAAGCTACTTAAAAGTCAGCACTGCTATCATCAGGCTAATTAATATTTATATCCTGGCAGACATGGAATCTGAGATACTGAAAAATAACTTTAGGAAATTTTGTGTAACATTTTAACAAAAATTATTTGACAATATTTTCAGGAGAAAGAAGGATGAAACCCCATTTTAATGCTAGCGTGATTGTTTTGACAAAATAGTCTAATATTCAAGGGATTTTTGCATAATTTTCTAACCTTCACTAGAAATGAAGTGAGCATTACAAGGAATAAAGGGAAGAAAAGAAAAGACTTTCCTAATTTTTGTTCTGTCTGATTCAGGGCATTGTCATTGCTCTGACTGAAGGGCAGATGAACAATGAAAAGGAAAAAATGTATTTTTCATACTTGCTAGAGATAGATCTCCGGTGACAATGTCACTTCCAACTTCACAAGAACTCATTAGTGCTCAATCGCCACTTTCAGAAAAGACCCAACTGCTCACTCTCCTTGAAAAAGCCTCATTTTCTTACGTGGAATCTGTCTTAATGGGTACCAGTGACCAGAGGCCATTGTCATTGCTTCAGGGTCATAGGCAGCCTCAACAGAGCTCTGGGCTGCCCTGTACTCAGTGCTCTGAACTTGGAAATCAACACAATGACCAGGCAACATCCTCAGAGCAAGGAGATACTAGGAGGGTGAAACACTGCACACCTTCATTTCCAAGCTGTTAACCCATTTCAAACTCTTCTCTGTTATAACTAACCACTTCCAAGAAGCAAAATCATTATAGAATTTAAACTACTTCTTCACATCACTCACATGTTCATAACTCTGTGAGCAATCTTGGAACACAGACAAGTGTTTATGTCTCCATTGATGAGACAACTTGTAATTTGTAAGAAACAAAGGGCAGGGTGCTCAATTTTTGTTTGTTTGTTTGTTTGTTTGTTTGTTTGTTTGTTTTGTTTTGTTTTTTGAGGAAGGGTCTCACTCTAGCTCAGGCTGACCTGGAATTCACTCTGTATTCTCAGGGTGCCCTTGAACTCATGGCGATCCTCCTACCTCTGCCTCCCGAGTGCTGGGATTAAAGGCGTGCACCACCAAGCCCGGCTGAGGGTGCTCAATTTTTTTCTTTATTAGTTATGTACATACTCAGTGTGTAAACAGCACATGTTGGTACCATCCTTAGCCTCATCCCTGTCCTCCCCCCTTTGAAGGGGGATGCCAGTTATCCCCATGTGGATTGTGGATGGTTCATAGTGGGGGGTATCGATCAGTTATGGGGAAGAGGGAATGTCTCTGTGATAATGTCCCAACTTGCAGCTCTAACAATCTTTCCGCCCCCTCTTCGGCGAATTTCCCTGAGCCATGTTGGGATCATTTTAGGTCTACTTCAGTGATGCGGTGGTTGGAGCTTCTGTGTCTCTGGATTTCTGGTTTGGTAGGAGCTGAGTGTTCTTTTTGTCTATCTTTTTCACCCTTGTGCTGGTACCAGGTTCCCCAATAAAGCAGCACTCTTGTTCATTTCCCCAGTTACTCCATGGTTTCAGCTGGGGCTCTGGTGAGGTGCGATGGACTGATTCTCTCCTCTGGTTCTGCGTCCATCTGAAAAAAAGAAGCAAATTCTCCAACGGAGAGTGAAATCGAGGGTGCTCAATTTTTAAGAAACAGTCCAAGAATTTGCCATTAGTTTCATCTTCATCTTACGTATTCATTCTATTAGAGAAATTTAAATTCATTTAAGGTTATCTGTAAGTATCACATGAAAATATAAACCCCATCTCATGAATTCCCAAATCAAACAAAAAGCAATTACTTAAAAATCCTTGCTAAAAGAATACAGATGTGCCAATTCCACACTTATCGGTATTTCCTGGGTCCATTTAACATGAGCCAGTTTGCCTAAATTAATTCTAATGCAGATGGTAGTTGTGCTCACTTTGGGAAATAGTGGTTTATAAAGGCTACGTTTGTTATTATTGCAGAACATAAAGACATTCAACTATTGTCTTTTTCTGTAAAGTATGTTAAAATCACGTTCTACAAAAATATCTGGTAGGTTAAACTGTTTATTCCACTCCTTATTTTTTATTTTCTTTCAATTGGGAGAGAGGGCTAACAACACCACATTTTTATTGTACATTTGTATTTATTTTTTTAAAAAATCATTCATTGGTATTATTCACTGGGCTGATTTTGTTATTGGATATATGACACTACCTCCTCGCAATGGAAAAGATATAAACACCTTTAAAAAAGGTTCCTGATTTTTCTCCAAATTTAATATTTTAGAAATAATTTTACCTCAATTCTCTAAGAAAAAGAAGAATTGAGTACCTTATATTTGTAGGAAACTCCAGACAATAATTTTTCCTGTTATTTTACAGCCTGTAAAAGTAGTTATTAGGTTATAACCTTCTGGTATCTATAGTCCAGAAAAACTTCATGAAAATTCTCATAAATTATATTTATAAACTTCATCATTATCTGTGTTGGTTTGGATGAAAATGTTGGTCCCCTATAACCTTAGGCTTGTGTGTGTGTGTGCACGTGCATGTGTGTGTTTTGGGGTTTTTTGTTTTGTTTTGTTTTTTGAGGTAGGGTCAGCCCAGGCTGACCTGGAATTCACTATGTAGTCTGAGGGTGGCCTTGAATTCTTCATGATCTCCTTAACTCTTGAGTGCTGGGATTAAAGGCATGTACCACTAGATTAAGCTTCCTACTTAGTCTTCAGCAGATGGAGGAGATACGTCATTGGGGGCAGATCTTGAGTCTAGCCTTAGGTGTGTTAAGAGCAGCTTGAGTGTTGGCAGTTCATACTCGTTGGTGCTGATGTCAGTTCAGCCTCTCTGCTGCAAATGTGTGAAGTGAGCCAGCTTCTTCCACCATGATGAAGCTTCCCCTGTAATCTGTAAGCCTTAAATAAATCCTTTCCTACCATAAGCTGCTTCTGGTTGGGTGTTTGTACATGCAACCAAAGGGTAACTGAACATTATCATAGCCTGGGAAAGCCAGTGGAGCCTTCTACAGAGGATCCAAGTCTCAGCATCTGTCTACAGTGATAGCTCACTGACAGGCCACCCCTGGAGCTTATCCCCAACCCCACAGGAAAGTAGAAGAAAAGTAACTACTATGTTCATTTCAGGGACAGTACAAGAGTACAATGAATCCATGGACTTCACAATTATCAGCCATTACCTCTGGGCTTGTTTCTCTGAGATTAGAACCTTTTCTGAGGTCTTTCCCATTTTAGACTTTGTGAGATAGTTCATATTTCCAAGGGAAGCCCAGAATCAATTGACTTGAACAGAGTGATTATCTGGTTAAATAGGGTGAGCGGAATACCCTCTTCTGAAAATTAGGGTCCCTTCCTCTCTCAGTGGTGAGCTTTGCTTGACAGCTCTAGTGAAGTGCATGTTGTTTATGTGCTTAGTTCACTGACTTCATCCTCGCCACGCAAGTTGTGTAATTCCTACACACTCTGGTTTCTGTGAGTAATTTAACATCCATCTATAGAGCATGCATGTTAAATATTTTATAGATATTTTTAGAATTACTCTCTGCCATCCCTTACCAACTTCCCAGCCTATTTACCTTGGTTTCCTTTTGTGTAAAACAGCATCTACCTTATAAGTAAGTATCCTTTAAGATTAAATGTTAATTAAATACATGTGCAGTGCTTAGAATGATGCCTGTCTCATGGTGTTAGTCATTATTGAAGAGAATAAGCTAAGGATTTTGTCTTAAACTTGTTAGGTTTGTGATGTGTTTTATCTGTCCAAATCAAGATATGCAGACAGGTGAGGGGATCTTCAGGTCTTGAGTGCAAAGAGAAGTCTGATGGAAAGATACAACTTGGGAAGTGATTAGCATAATTATGGTATTTAAAGTCCTGGCACTGAGTAAAATCATCTAGGAAAAGACAATGGAGAAGAATATAAAAAGAATTAGAAACACTTTAAGGTTATTTAAGGCACTTTAAGACATCATTAAGGTCTTGGCTCAGATATACATAGACTCATAGAAGAGTCTCAGTGAGGTGTGGCACACGCCTTTAATCCCAGCACTTGGGAGGCAGAAGTAGGACAATTGCTGTGAGTCTGAGGCTACCCTGAGACTACATAGTGAATTGCAGGTCAGCCTGGGCTAAAGCAAGACCTTACCTTGATTAAAAAAAAAAAAAAATGAAGAGTCTAGATCAATTCTTTATTTTAAAGTAATGTCCTATTCCTTAATTAATTCAGGATAGTCACATTTGGAGTTCTGGGTCATAGTTGTTCTCCATTATGCATATCACATATATGCCTTACCCTCTGATGTTAGGGTTCTCATAATAAGATTAAGTGGCATGCTTTTGTATGTCCTGTATTATCCCGACAACAGAGATCATAGACTAAAACATATAATAGCTCTCAGTAAATGTCTGTTGGGATAATCATTTGAAGAAACTGTGATGGATAACCTGTCTCTTCTATGGCATCAGATCAAGACCTAGCATCTAGGAATTTGAATAATTTTGATAAAGAGAAGATTAATTGACATTGTTTTATATGAGAAAATATGTGATCCTTTTGGAAAAACAAAGCCGAATTCATGATCATAAACATCTTTCTAGACTCTATCTTTCTCTGCTGCACAAGAAACAGATGAAAAGTGGAAGTATGTTGTGACACATGCACAAGTTACTTACCTTATCTGAATGCAGCTCTTCTTTAAAATAGAGTTGACAATGATGACTAGCCCATGAAGTGTGAAGAGGTTGCATGAGTTTGTGCCTGGAATCGTGTTCACATGCTGGTATCCTTGTCTCTCCTTTAATATGCTACAAGTTATCTAAATGTCTGCACCAATCTGTAATTCTCATTATACAGACCACAGTTATGTATAGTCACGTGTCATTTAATGACAGCTACATTCTGAGAAGTGTGTTCTCATACAATTTTGCCATCCTACAAATATCATAGTTTACTTACACAAACCTAGACAGTTTAGATTAGTCATTTGACCTTACTTCCTGACTGAATTGGGGCATACAGTAAACATGAGATGTCTAAGATGCTGCTAGTGTGACAAGGTATACTTCCTCACAGTTTGTTATAAGTAGAATGAATGCATATAAATAAATTTGAAAATATGAAATAAATAGGAAAATATGAAAAAAATGAATGCATATAAATATAGCATATTAGTTACTTTTCTTGTTGTTGTGACCAAATACCTGACAGGAAGCAGATTACAGAAGGAAGGGTTTATCTTAACTTACAGTTCCAAGGGGTAAAGTCCATTATGTCAGGGAAGGAACAGCAGCAGGTGTGGGAGGCCAGCTAGTTACATAGTCTCCACAATCAGGAAGCAAAGAAATTGAACAGGAAGAGGGACCTGGTATAAAACTTCAAGGTCCTCTCCAGAGTGATCTACTTCCTCTCCTCATCTCCACCTCGTAAAGGTTCCACCACCTTTCCACACAGCACCACCTTAGGGAACAAATGTTCAAACACATGGGCCTATGAGGGACATTTAAATTCAAACCACAACATATATAGATAGAGAGCAGTTATAGCTATTCGTTATCATTGTCGAGTGTTATGCCACATACATACTTGTATTGCTATAGTTTTCTATAACTTCAACCCTAGTGGATTCGTTTAGACCAGCATCACCACAAACACTTATACGCAATACATTTTTCTAGAGTGTGACCATGGTTTCCACCTCAATGGGCAGTTTAGGAATTGTTCAGCTGTACTATAAGATTGAGCCATCATCATATATGTAATCAACTATTGAGCAGAAATCATTATGCCATGCATAATTGCAATATGGAAGTCACATTATTAATGTGATACATATAATGTCAGTGGTAGGTTATATGTGCATTAGTGCTGGGTGTGGACATTATATTACAAATATGTACTATTGAGTTTTGCATAAATAATTTTACTTATGTCTAGATAAAAATGTGTATGTGAAACTTTGACATGTAATTGTAAGGATTTATGACACAGTAGGCTTTTCTTGCCATTAAAGAGACTTAACAATATCCGAAGGCAAGGACTGTTACAGTCTCATTATTTCCTGCCCCCCAGAGGATGAGCTGTGTTAATTAAGTACATTTAAAGGAGAAAATGCCTCTTTGCTATATCCCAATGAAGGTACTGTCTCTTTACTTACTGATGCTTGTTACACTTTATTAACTGTGAAGTACACCTCACAGCAAATTAACCCTTCTTTCTCTACTCTATTTGCTGGATATAAAACCCTTGCCTAGTTATAAAGCAGCCAGGTGGCTTCTGAAAATGTAGATATGAAAGTTTCCTATGGCATTGCACCTCAGAAGATTTTAACAGCTTTTGTGAATCTAGTTCCAAAGCCAAGAGCAATCATATAAATCATGTTCAGCACAGTGTACCTGTCTTTGGAAAGCTGTTATAGCCATGTATATTTATTAGTTTTTCATGGCTTCAAGCTATATACATATATATATATATATATTCCCTCTTCTCTTCTCTGCACATACATACGCATTCCTGTCACAAAGTCTTTCTGCTGCATCATATGCACAGCCTTCAGGGTGATTCTTTCCCTCCGTACATGCTATGCTGTTGCTTCAGATAACACCTTACATAAACTGATCTTTTCCTGTCCAGGAGTGTTTATGACTTTCCCTTCAGTACTTGTCAAAAGGTGTGAAGAGTGAGATTTCACATACAAGCTAACAGTCCGCCTGCCACTGTTTCATGGATGGGAGCAGAAGGCACAGCCTGCCTCACTCAGAGAAAGGTCTTCATACTTCACAGCCACCGTGTGAACTTAGCTGCAATAAAAGGACACGGAAAGGCCAGATTACACCTACATGTGCAGTGGGTTGTATTTTAGGACAAAGCCCTAAACGTTGAGAACCCAGATATTTTATAGTGAGTAATAAGGCTGTGTGACCGGGACCTCAGAGGGAACTATTGTCTTTTTGATACTGGAAAGCAAGCAAACTTGCCTTTTGCTGAAAGGGAAGACACTATTTTTATCTTATACACCTGTTTGGAAATATCCTTGAGAAGGCAGGACATTACGAGAGCCATTCATTCCTCTGCTCATAGACAAGCAGAGAAGCAAAGGCACTATGAACTGTCTTCAAACACCACTGCAACCTTTCTTCCTATATTTGGGTAATGTGTTCAGTATAGGGGTTTGTTCAGTGAATATGTATTTGGGTGTTCCTATTGCAGTACTTATACAAAGAATAACTCCAATTCTATAACCTAACAAAAATTCAGTTGTTAGTTTGTACTCAGTTTTCTGCACCTTTCCATGTCTCAGTTGTCTGTGGTAGTCAATGGTAATGCCTAATATGATGAGTGTTGAGTAGATTAAAAGACATAAACATGACTGGAGATATGGCTTAGTGGTTAAGGAGCTTGCCTGCAAAGCCAAAGGAGCAAGGTTCAATTCTCCAGTACCCACATGAAGCCAGATGCACAAGGTGGCACATGTATCTGGAGTTTGTAGTGGCTAGACACACTGATGTGCCCATTCTCTCTTTCTCTCTCTCTCTCTCTCTCTCTTTCTCTTCCTTCCTTCTTTCTTTCTTTCTTTCTCTTCTCTCTCTGTCTCAAATAAATTAATAAATAAAATATTTTAAAAGACATAAACAATGTAGAGATTCTAATATTGTTTGTCTACCACCAACAAATACTAATTGTTTTAATTAATTTAATTTGACATGCACTTTGATGAGAGGTATTGAAATAAACCACCACCAGTGTGCCAATTTCCAGATGAAGCTTGGAGTGTTACTGACCTTGCATTGGTATGGAATCCAGTATCTCTCAAGAAAGGCTAGAGAAGGCTAGGGAGGCAGCTCAGTTGGTAAAGTGCTTGCCTTGAAAGCTTGAGGACCTGAGTTTGATCCTCAGTATTCACTTAAAATTGCTGCTCACTTTAAACCTAGTGCTGAGACATGGAGACAAGCAGACTCCTGGGGCTCACTGAACCACACCATCAGCTTAATTGGTGAGCTCCAGGCCAATGAAAAAGAAGAAGAAGCGGATGACTTTCCTGAAGATGACACCCAAAGTTTTCCCCTGACTACACACATGTGCACACAGACACATACAAACACACATGCATAAAAAGGGAAATATATTTCTGAAGATGTTATATATATTTAAGTTGATTATTTGTCCCAGTGCTTCTAGGTATTATTTCAATCTTTATCAACAGCATTTTCATAAATAAAGCGATTAATACAATGTCATTCAGACATTATGAAGAACAGCATTTAAACTCTGTGACCCATTCAGCCTCTGCACCTTCTTCGCTTTTAGCCTTTCAGTGTTACTTCCCTCAACATCTCTGCATCTTTTGGAACTGGCTATGACATTATGACAGAACGTCCTCTGTCCTCTCCAGATTTTACTGTCAGTGGGAATAATAGGCTCACAGTGGGAGCAGAGATTAGGGATCCACCTGTGCTCTTTTAAAAATGATGTGCATCTCTGTATCTTTAACCTTTTTTGAAGAAATGATGATATGAAGGTCAAGAGTAGAATGAGCAGGTGTAGAGGGCTGAGGAACAGCATAGGACTGCACCTAATGAAATGTTCTATGGTTGATAGTTCTGCTGAGTTAATAGGTTTCAGCTGCTCTTGTCCAGTTTTGTAAAGGCAAACTCTGTGGGATAACAGAAGTGTTAATTTACTTCATTGGACTGTCTTACTATCTGTTGCAGTATGTCCGCATTGCTGGTAGAAATCACCCAACCAAGAGCTGCTTGTGGAGAAAAAGAGGTTTATTTTGACTTACAAGGTCAAGGGGACACTCCATGATGGCAGGGGAAAATGATGGCATGAGCAGAGGGTGGACATCACCCCCGGGCTAACATAGGTGGACAATAGCAATAGGAGAATGTGCCAAACACTAGCAAGGGGAAACTGGCTAAAACACCAATAAGTCCACCTCCAACAATACACTGCCTCCAGGAGGCTTTAATTTCCGATTGCCATTAGCCGGGGAGACTAGTATTTAGAACACCTAAGTTTATGGGGGACACCTGAATCAAACCACCATACTACCCATGTAAATTCCAGAATATCATGTTGTACACTTTAATTATATACAATAAAGTTATTTTTAGAAAACATTCAAAGGCCCGGGGACATGGATTATGGTAGAGTGCTTGCCTAGAATGCAGAAGACCCTAAATTGCAACCCTAGTACCACCAGCAAGAGAGAGTTGTTTGAGCAATACCCACTACCCAGATGCTACTCTATATACCACAGCCTGTTACCAGAGCTGTAGGCTCAGGCAACATGTTTTCTTGCTCTTTATGAACATATGAATCCTAGTTCAGCACTTTTCAGATTCTCAGGAAGCTCAGTTACAGTGTGACAGCTTTGAAAGGCAAGCCCAATTTACATTCTGTGGTGTGTTGACTTTCATAGGAGGAGTTACATTAAACAGAAAATAGTAAATGATAATAAACCTGTAATTATAACAAAGTCCTCATTCAGATAAATGCTAAGAACTCACTTTTTTTTTCTTGATGAGCTAGACTATGCTGTTACTCTAAAACAAAGAAAGGTGAAAACATTCATTTTTTAGAAAATTAGCTGCATAGGAATGTTCCTTCATATCAAATCTGTCCTGAATACATATTGCACATTCTTTAAAGCAAAATATATGAAATCAAACTGGAGAAATAATGATTACTTCTCTTTCTTTACATGTGTATGTGTCATGCATGCATGTGTGTGCATGTACCTGTGGAGGCCAAAAATTGAAATAAAATGCCTTCCTCAAACTGTTCCCACATTATTGAGATAGTATCTCTCATTGAACCCAGAGATCACCAATTCTACTAATCTAGCTACCCACCTTGCCCTATAAATCCACCTGTCTCTGCCTCCTATGTCATGGCTAGCATTACAGGTGTGTACCACCATGCCAAGCACTGACATGGATTTTGGGCATCTGAACTCAGGCCTTCATATTTTCATAGCAAGCCATTGTCTGAGCCCTTAGTGATTGTTTAACACTGGAATTACACGTGTCATAGATTGACAATAAAATTGAGATTCTGATTTCTTTACATCAGTTACTATTCTCAGTGTTGTGTCCAAATACCTTACAAGAAACAACTTAAGGGAGGAAAAGCTTATTTTGCTTTTCCGTTTAAGAAGTGACATGCCATCGTGATATTGATGGCATGGCAGCAGGAGCACGAGGCAGCTGGTGATTTTGCTTCTGTAGCAGACAGAAATGAATATTGGTGCTCCATTTTCTTGCTCTGTTTTGTTTAGTCTGGGACTCCAGCCAATGGAATGACACTGCCCATAATTTAGGGTGTATCTTTCAACCTTCATTTGCCCAATCTAGAACTACCCCCACCAAGATGTATGAAAAGATTTGCCTCCTTGATGATTCTAGATCCTGTCCAGCTGACAATCAGTATTAATGATACCCCTGAAATCACACTTCTTGCTCTTGTTGTTTTGAAAGTTCCATTCAAGCCTACACTGACCTTGAAATTACAGGAATCCCCTTGTCTCAGCCTTTCAAGTCCTGGGATTACAGGAGTAAGCCACTTTGGGTGTCTTTTAAAGCTTTATTGGCAATAGCAAATCATATGAAAAGTCTATGGGAATAATGCTTCTAGCCATCCCCAAAACACCACAAAAATATTCAACATAAAAGCAACATCTAGGGAAAGAGTTCATACCAAAGACTCAGAGCTACCTGAAGATGCTTAGAATTTGGTTAATAATCTTTGGGTAGACATGAAGAAAAAAGGTACTAATAGACATTATTCTGGCCATGACGCTGAATGTAATCATATAATTCCTGAAAGTAATGAAGTGATTCTATAATACAGAACAAGGCAACAGGTGAATGGATATAGTATATAAAGTGGGAGTGCTGACAGGGCATTGAGCTCCAAGTGCTTACCCTTTCTCAAGTTCATCATTCTTAAGCTTTTCTTATTATTACTATTATTATTACAATCAGTATTATGGATTTTAAAGACAATGTCTGTGGTTGGTCTTGAACTCACTGTGTAGCTAAGACTGCCCTCAAACTCACAGAAATCTTCCTGCCACAGCTTCCTGAGTGCTGGGATTACAGGAGTGAGCACCATGCTGAGCAAATCATGATGATGGTGGTTATTTTGTTTGGGTTTAACATTAGCTTCACAGATGTGCAAAGCAAGGATCTCTTAATACATTCTTGACTGTTAGTAACCATGTTACATGTGTTTCCCTTTGAGTTCTATTTTGCTTTGGTTTGACTTTGTCCCCATAAAATCTGTAGGGGAATCAAAAAATTTATGCATATCTCGGGCTCATGAGAATATGAAAATCCAAAGTCACAGAGTAACGTTTCTGTTTATGTCAACTCCTCCTGGGAGTCAGAGACTGGTCACCTTTGATCTGTCCACTAAGCATTCCTGAGAGCACCAGTCATCATTATTTGGATCTATGGCCATGGAGAGACCTTGCCCAAGGATGTCAATAGAGTTGATGGTTTCTCTACTTCTACCTTTTGTTTGTTTGTTTTAGTTTTAGTTTTTCTAGGTAGGGTCTCACCCTAGCCCAGTCTGACCTGGAATTTACTATGTAGTCTCAGGGTGGCCTAGAACTCACAGTGATCCTCATATCTCTGTCTCTTGAGTGCTAGAATTAAAGGTGAACACCACCACACATGGCATTTCTCCCATTTTTAAGAAAGCTTTATTATTTCACTTAAATGTAATAATGAGTGAGCTAGTTATTTTCTTGAAGACACTCTCCCTTGTAGCTCTTCCTGAAAATGCTGTGACTTTATAGAGGAGTCTTGCATAACTCTAATTCCTCTGTCCCTTTCATGCAATGTTCTTAATATTTGCATCTTAAGATATAATGAGTTGCCTCACTCCTAGAACTTATTTAAACCCAGGCTGTTTTATGAGGAGTTTGGAAATTTTTCTTTGCACTGTTAAAATATAAATGAATGATTCACAGTCTATAATAGATTTTGTAAAGTTTGCCCTTCATACATTCATTGAAATGGCCCAGACCCTCCTGTACACACTTCCACTAACTTCTTAACTCTTAGTTCTTCAAACACTGGCCCTCTGACACCTTCGACCCCTTTGACCTCCAGAGGATTTTATTTTAGAGGTGCATGTCACCTCCTGCCAGCTTCTCAGGAATTACTTCAAGCCAGTTTGCCAAGAAGCTTTGCCTAAGGAGAGGAAGTCTCAGTTACTGTCAAAGTAAAAGTCATCTTGGCCCACAGAGAATCACAGTGGAGTACTTTAAGGCCTTAATTCTCAGGACACTGTGCTTTAGTCTACATTATTACTATTTGTGAACACATAAATGCTATACTCTCATCAGTTTGGATAGGCTTATCAGCCTAATCATGTGAAATTAATTTCAAATGCTTTTTTCATGGGGAAGAAAAATGAAAGGTCAATTTGTGTTTAAGAAAGGTTATGAAAGGCCTTGAGAGATGGCTTAGCGGTTAAGGCCCTTGCCTGAGAAGCTGAGGACCCATGTTCAACTCTCCAGATCCCATATAAACAGATGCACACAAGTGAGGCAAGCGCAAGGTCACACATGTCCACTAGGTGGCACAAGTGTCTGGGGTTGGATTTCAGTGGCTGAGGCCCTGGTACACCAATTCTTTCTCTCTAAAATGAAAAAAAAAAAAAGAAAGAAAGAAAGAAAGAAAGAAAGAAAGAAAGAAAGAAAGAAAAGAAAGAAAAGAAAGAAAGAAAGAATGAAAGAGCTGTAGAAATAGTAGCTGGTAAATTACTTGCCTTGCAAGTATGAGGACCTGAGTTTGACCCCCATGTGGACAAAAAAGCCAACTATGGTGACCCACACTTATCCAGCACTAGAAAAGTAGAGACTGGGGGATCCTTGAGGCTCACTGACTGGTGAGTTCCAGGCTATTAGAGACTCTGTCTCAACAACAACAAAAAAAAAGGTATAGCCGGGCATGGTGGCGCATGCCTTTAATCCCAGCACTCGGGAGGCAGAGGTAGGAGGATCACTGAGAGTTCGAGGCCATCCTGAGACTACATAGTGAATTCCAGGTCAGCCTGAGCCAGAGTGAGACCCTACCTTGAAAACCAAAAAAAAAAAAAAAAAGGTATAGATGGTTCCTGAAAAACACACACATTTGTCCTCTGGCCTCTCCATACACTCCTGCCTGCATGCACATATACGGGGGGGAAAGAAAGACTTGTGTATATAAATCATCACACCTAGAATCCTAGAATGCATAGTTCAAGATACTTTTAGTTTTCTTGTTTTGACAAGATAGCTTAGGCTATATGGTGGCACAGACAGAGTGCTCCATCAGAGGACATGTGCCTTTGCAAGTGCCAACGTGGCTTCCTCCTGTTGGATCCTCTCTAGATCCTGTCTATGCTCAGAGGTGGGTGTAGGATTGCTGAGTGGTCTACTGTTGCACAGGGTTACTAGGGAAGAAAGGAAATGTTTAACACTTCCTCACTGAAAATGAGGATACTGGCAGGTCAAAGTCCCTTCCCACCTGTCCTCCCACCCACACAGCCATAACTTCAAAAGGTCCTCTGGAATTTCTCCAGATACCCTGTTATAACATCTCAAAGCAGTTGGGTTCCCATGAGCTGTATCCCTAATCAGGTTCAGGCTGTCCTAAGAATTTGGTTATGGCACAAATTATTGCTGCCTATTAGAATTGCCATTGTGTCTGTTAACCAAGAACTTCTATAATGCTCACACTTTCTGTGAGTGTGGGGTTGAAAGAGTGTATCTCTGAAAATGGAGGTGACTGCTCTGAGAAAAAATAGCTTTTTCTATTTTTTAGTTTTAGTTTTCTGTGGTAGGGTCTCAATCTAATCTAGGATATTGATGTAGTCTGAGGGTGGCCTTGAACTCATGGCAATCGTCGGATCTCTGCATCTCTAGTGCTGGCATCAAAGGCATGTACCACCACACCTGTCTATATTTATTTATTTATTTATTTATTTATTTATTTATTTATTTGAGAAAGAGAGAGAGAGAGGGGAGATAATGGGCACACCAGGGCCTTCAGCCACTGTAAATGAACTCCAGATGCATGCATTACCTTGTGCATCTGGCTTACGTGGGTCCTGGGGAATCAAACCTGAGGAATCAAACCTGGGTCCTTTGGCTTTGCAGGCAAGCGCCTTAACTGCTAAGCCATCTTTCCAGGCCAATAATGGCTTTTTAAAGATTTTTCTTCCATTTTCCTACAACGCTTTCCCACTCTGTTACAAAAGACAATACACAGAGGGCAACAGAAGCATACATGCACTCTCACTGCCAAAGATAGACATTAACTTCTCCCTAGGAGAGACAGTTAGGAGGCCAGAAGCCTAGATTTTAATGCATAGAAAGTTGACCTTACCAGTTCTCAACTGGGACAGGCTTTTCAAAGTAGAGCCTGTGGCGTATTTTCAGGCAGTATTGAAGACCATCTCTCATAACAAGGAAATTCACGATAGGAGGGATGGGAGAGAAGAATTTATCTTACATAACTTTTTTCTTTCTTTGGTTTAAATTCCTACCCTAGTTCAGGAAAATTGAAGACTCTTGTGACATATATTTTGTGTTGAATGATCTCGCCCAAGTATGAGCTAATGTCAGTGATCAGAGCACATTTAAGGTAGGCTAGGCTACACTCTATAAGTTATGTGTATTAAATGTATTTTGAACTTACCAGTATTTTCAAAGACAGGTTTGCTCAGAGGTAACCCATCATAAGTCAAAGAACTTCTATAATATGAAATTCACATAAAGTGTTTTTGGTTCTTGTCAGCTGACTCAGCATGTGCTGGGCTATACCTCACGCCTGCTTGCTTTGCCAGGCTGCTCAAGAAATCACTCTCAGGCTACTCAGCACCTTACAGTTTTTTTAGAAATGATATTTGCTTTATATAACCTATAGAAACAGGATTGTATAACAAACTAGGGCTTAGGATATAGTTCATTTGGTAGAGTGCTTGCACAGTATCCATGAGGTACTGAACTTGATCTCTACCCCCACATAAACCAGACATGGTGGTGCACACCTGTAATCCAAGGACTCAAGAGGTAGAGGCAGGAGACTCAGAAGTTCAAGGTCATCCTAAGCTACCTAGTGAGTTTGAGGCCAGCCCGGGGTACATAAGACCCTGCCTCAAAACAAAACAAAAACCATGCAATTTAGTTTTTGTTGATTTGAGATAACTTTGTTTATACCCAAAAATATTTTATTCATATTCTTTAGAAAGACTTTATCACTATTTTCATGGAAGACATTTCTAAAATTCATTTCCAATAACACTGAAAATTTTCAAATGGGAAAATAAAGAAGAATATTAACAGTAACTTTGTTGTTCCTTAATTGCAAAGTTCAGGTATTAACTCATACCCCAATGTCCATAGTGCTGCTGGCTGATAGTTAATTACCTCTATTATGATATTGTTAGATCTCACTTAATACAAACAAGTAGAGATTGTTGCTTTTGAAGGTCTATCAGAATAAAGCAGTTATTTTTTGTAGATTCAGTGAATGAAACATTTGACCCCGTAGTAGTCCATTTTTATTATAATGAAATACCTGAAGCAGGCCAACCTTATGAAAAAAGAAGAGTTGGGCTGGAGAGATGGGTTAGCAGTTAAGGCATTTGCCTTCAAAGCCAAAGGATCCCAGTTCACTTCTCAGGACCCACGTAAGCCAGATGCACGAGGGGACACATGCATCTGGAGTTCGTTTGCAGTGGCTGGAGGTTCTGGAATTCCCATTCTCCCTCTCTTTCTCTCCCAATCTTCCTCTTTTTCTCTCTCAAATAAATAAATAAATATATTTTTTAAAAAAGAAAGAAGAGTTTTTGCACATAATTCTTTTTATGTTGTTTATCATCTATTTATTTGCAAGCAAAGAGAAAGAGAGTCTAAGATTTCACATTTCTCCTAAAAACATGTGTCCAGCTAACCAAAGGACTTTCCACAGGTTTTGTTACCTGCCAGCACTACCACCCTGGAGACCTAGCCTCCAGCAAATGAACCTCTGGAGGACAAACAGCATCCAGAACAGTATTCTATATTTTATTTATTTATTTATTTATTTATTTATTATTTATTTATTTATTTTATTTGGGAGAAAGAGATAGAGAAAGAGAGAGAGAATGGGCACACCAAGGCCTCTATCCACTGCAAACGAACTCCAGATGCATGCGCCCCCTCCCCCCCTTGTGCATCTGGCTTACGTGGGGCATGGAGAGTCGAACCAGGATCCTTTGGCTTTGCAGGCAAACCCTTAACTGTTAAGCCATCTCTCCAGACCCAAACCACAGTGTTCTATAACTGTTCTCTATTGCAGCTGTACCCCACTACTCCACTGAGCACCATTCCATACAGGTTCTATGCAGGAACCCTACCCCTGAAGCACATGTCCATCACTCTTAACTCTTATGTTGTATGTTACCAGGCTTCCTCAGTGACACTCCATTCCAAATACATGGTTTTCCTTTCATCCTAAGCTATTCTGTGAGCTTTCCAAATTGTTGCACTTTGCTTCCTTTTGCTTCTGAGTCTCACCTTAAGCTCAGAAGCAGCCAGTAATGTCCGTACCTCAGCTTGCATGCTTTCCTGGACACCATCAAGGTCCACCATCAGCACTAGTCTTGAAGCATGTGTGCAGCAGGAAAGAACATCCCCAGGAAGCGTGGAATGAGTTCCTGAGATGTTTGATATGGCAAGCCCAAGAGAGCACCTAGACTCAAGCCTGAAACAAGTCTACACAGCTAGGTCCCCAGGCCTGTGATTATATGAGTGCCTCAAGACCTCTTTCCAGTAGTCAGGAGTAGCATTGACAAATCTTCCTGTCCGTCTCTTTAGCAAATGGATCTTGTGATGGGCCTTGCTCAGTGGCACCCCATCCCAGAAGTATACTTTACCACTTCTTTTTAAGCCAGACTACAAACTTTTCAAATCTTTGTACTTTGAATCTTTTGCTTCTGAAAATCACTATAAATCTTGAAAGCACCTGATCATTTATCAGCCTAAATGCTTTGCAGGTTTTTAAATATCCTCTGCCAAATAAATTAGACCATCATTCTTCATTCTAACCTGTCACAGAGTCTTAGCGCAAGAACACAATGTAGCTAGTTCCTTGGTCACATCATTCTAGGAATGCCCTCTTTTTCTGGCCTTGAACTGAATCTTCATTTGCATCAGCACCATGAGCTAATTTCAAAGACATACTAGCTTTTCTCTCCAGTCTCCTCCTTTCTGGAACCTTTAAGATAACTGCCTGTAATGTACCAGTCTAACATTCTAGGCTTTATCTAACCAGCATCTGCAAACTCTCCCACTTCTCTCTGCTACCCACTTCCAGAGAACCACTCCTCAGTACCAGTCTTCTGTATTAATCCCTTTCCCTATTATAACCAAAAGGCCAAGTCAGGCTAACTTTATAAAGAAAAGATGATTACTTGTGCACAGTTTTCGAGTCTGAATGTCTACACAGCATGGGCAACTCCCCACTCCCATCCCTGGTTGTGTCATCAATTTCTGGTAACAAAGACAGAAGCACATGCAGAGAAAAGAACCGTATCTCCAAATAGGAAAGCATAGAGGTTGGGCTTCCACAGTCCCCTTCCTAGGACATGCCTCCAGTTAAACTGCAGGCCCCCACACCATCACACTGAGGACCAACATTTGCATATCCAAGGCATGGCAGGATCCTGTTTGATATTCGTGATACTGGAAACATTTGTTTAAAACAGACAAATTCTCAAGGCTTTGCATAGTTTCTTAACCAATATTGTCTTTCTCTAAATCACTGTTCTATATTAAACATTAAATAATAGGCTACTTAATTTTTCAGTAGCTTTCAGGTAACTATTTAAGATGTATGAAGCATGAACAATTGTATCAGTTACTACAACTTCATTTTAGGGTTTTCTTTTTAAGTTTTCTTTATTTAAAAAAACTATTTTGTCAATAGGGAATTGATTCCAGTTATCCTTGACACCCTCTGGGGAAGCTAATAGATCATTAATTTACACATGAGCTGGGTCACTGAGAACAAATGGCTATTTAGTGGCCTAAATAAAATAAAATAAAATAATGGCATCTTTCCCAGTTTTAGAGTCACCTTAACAATTATAACCCAAAATGTACATCAAGCACAAAAGGTATTAGAAGAAACATGAAGCATGAACAGAGGCAACAAAATAAATGTGAGCTCAGACGGTTGCAGTTACTTCACAGATTAAAACTTTGATACTTCTATTTTATATTCCAGCCATGTTTATATGAAATGCCACACTAATCATACACCAATATCTGATATTGTTATATATCAATTACTTCTCAAAGAAGGAAAGGTACAAAAGCTGGAGCACCCATACAAAGAGACCATCATGCTTCAAATGGCCAAAATAGTTATATACCTCATCCCATGGGGCAACTTAGGCCAGGTTGTAGTTACCTTCTCATCACTGCAATAAAATACTAACCAGAAGCAGCTTATGGGAGAAAAGGGTTTATTCCAGACTTACAGAATCCAGAGCAAACATCATCAATGGCAGAAGAACTTGGCTCACTTCAATAGATTCATAGCAGAGAGACCCCAGCAAACAGCCAGCAAACATGAACAGCCAGAGCTCAAACTGCCCTAAACACACCTTAGGGCCGGACTACCAGATCCACCCCATGGTGACACCTTGTGGTAGTTTGAATATATGGCCCCCAATATATTCAGTGTTTTATTAGTTATAGTTTGCATCTACAATCACCTTGCTAGAGGCAATGTCACTGGGGGGGGGTGGTCTTAAGGTGTGGTGATGGTTTGAGATTCCATTGTAAAGATATGCAAAGTGTGCCTAGGGGGAGTTCCTGAAATGTGCTTTGTGACTCTTTTGGCTGTAATTTTGCTCAGTGTGCTGTGTGGCTAGTTGGTTTTTCTCTCTTGCCTGGTCCTGTGAGAGCAGGCCGCTTGTCCTGCCATTATGGAACTTCCCCTGGATCTATGAGCTTCAATAAATAATATCCCTTCCTCCATAACTGTACCTGGTCTGGAAGTTCATCTCAGCAAACCTGAAGCTGTCTGCTACAGTAAAGTGGTACCTAGGAATGTGGGGTGAGATGAACCAGATCATGTGGATGTTCATCTTTGTTTTGGAGGAATGGGCATGGACTTGGTGCTTGCAACTGAAGATGCCTTCTGGAGTGGTAAGCCAAGTTTTATGGACTGTTCTGATGAGAGTTTGAGAATGCTAAGTGCAGACAGTATTGAACTTCGAGGCTTGGCTTATGAGCTTTCTAAGGAGAAGGAAAGAGTGCAGAGGACTTTGTTGGAACTGGGTTACTGGCATAAGGGATGGCTACGTTCCACTATCCAGGCCCAAAAAGTTTAATCAAGGTTAAATTTGTAATGGACTGATGTGCTTGGCTAAAGATATCGAATGGAGATTTTAAGATTTTAAGTTGGAAAACCTCAAGCAAGTTTAAATCACTGAGACTGATTTCAGGTTACTGAGCTGCTATTGTCAACCACATTAGCAATCTTAAGGAAGGTGGAAGGAATATGGCCTGACTGCTTTACATTAAAACAATGGAGAGGATGCTTGAGGAAAGACAGTTAGAAGTACAAACTCTTGGAAAGAGTTGACTGGAGAAGGAACCTGCTTTTCAAGGCTATGATTTATTTTGTCCCTGGATTAAGAATATGGCTGTGTCCTGCACACCTGGTATTAGTTTTGGAAATATGAAAAATGCATGCAGTAGTAATGAATTGCACACAGTTCCAGGAGCCGCTGCTGAGATGCAGCATGAGGCAGGGCATGAAAACCCTCATGAATAGGCTGAAAGAGTCTTTGGAAGATGGACGGTGGTTTGCATGGAGACCTGAAGATGTTTTGGATATACCAGGACTATGCAAGGACTCCCATGTAGTGCAGTGTTGGCATGGGATGAAAGTTTTCCCTGGCTACTCTGCCCAGCTGGAGGGGCGGAACTGGAAAACCTGAAGACTGTCAGTCTCTAGTTATATTGAACTTGAACTGCAGAAGTTTGATGACTGCTGATGGTGGTTGAGTTTGCATTGTTCTAGTTTCTCCTTGTTATGCCTTATACCAGTTAAAAATGTTTACTCCATACCTTTACATGTTGAAAGTATTTAAATTGTTTGATTTTACAGGACTCACTATCTTAAGTTGATCAAGACTCTGAGAACCTTTGAAATTGGACTGAATACAATTTACAATGTGTGATAGTTATAAATCTGTTGGGGGCCAAGAACTAAATCTATTGAGGGCCAGGGGTGGAATGTGGTAGGTTGAATATATGGCCCCCAATATATTCAGTGTTTTATTAGTTATAGTTTGCATCTGCAATCACCTTGCTAGAGGCAATGTCACTAGGGGGCCGGTCTTAAGGTGTGGTGAAGGTTTGAGATTCCATTGTAAAGATATGGAAAGTGTGCCTAGCAGTAGTTCCTGAAGTGTGCTGTGTGACTCTTTTGGCTGTAGTTTTGCTCAGTGTGCTTTGTGGCTGGTTGGTTTTTCTCTTTTGCCTGGTCCTGTGAGAGCAGGCCACTTCTCCTGCCATTATGGAACTTCCCCTGGATCTGTGAGCTTCAATAAATAATATCCCTTCCTCCATAACTGTGCCTGGTCTGGAAGTTCATCTCAGTGAACCTGAAGCTGTCTGCTACACACCTTCTCCAACTGGGCTTTGACTGCTGGAGACTCAAGTTACAAGCTTAGCCAAAACTACCTGAGGATATGGGAGACATAACATTCACATTCAAACTACCACAACAGGGTGTTTCAAGGGGCAGTTTCATCATGGCAGGGAAAGCCTGGCAAGAACAGACAAGACAGCAGGGAAGCATCTTGTCATAGCTAGAGTGAGCTAGCTGTGAACCCTCAGTAGGGCTAAACTAATAAACTTCAGGGCCCGTTCCTAGTGACATACCTCCTCCAGCAAGTCTCCATCTCCCTAATGCTCCACAACTTTCCAAAATTGCCACCAGAGCAGGACTAAGAACTTAAAAACACATGAGCCTATGGGGGACATTTCATTCAAACAACCATAGCCAAGGACCATCTGATCCTACAGCCCCTTCATTCTCCCCCTGGAGTAACAAGCCTATGACACATCCCCACCACCACCCACATGCCTAAGTGTGCCTCTTCCAGCACAGCTTGCAGGGCATTCTGTACTTGATCCCAGTTAAAAAAAAAAAGAAAGAAAGAAAGAAAGAAAGAAAGAAAGAAAGAAAGAAAGAAAGAAAGAAAATGGGTATCACATATTTTCAACAATAAATTAAAGTATGAGATAAAATTCAATTTAAAGTTTGGCCCTGCCTTGGAAAATATTTGGGGGGCATTTAAAAAGGTTGGAATTCTATCATAAATGTCATAGATTACCCCACTCTACCAATGCTCTGGGAAGTCAGAAGTGAGGGGCTTTTAAATCTGAGTTAATTGGCTTGCGATCCTTTGACCTTGGATTAAACAAAATGGAAGAAAACTGAACATTGTCTGTGTTTACAGCAGAAGCTTAAAATCATAGGTGCTGTTTTTCATGAGATCTGCTATTGACATCTGCAAACACAATTTCTTATTGATATTGATCTTGACATTTATTTGCAATCTATAACTTTTCACAATTTTCTTCCCTCAAAAGAAAAAAAGGCAGAAGTTCCTTCTCCTTAAGTATTCATGAAACACATGTAATTTTTAAGTGTCTCGTGAACTATTCCAGTATTTAAGAGGCTTATTCAATGAAGGAGAAATATTTCAAAAGCAGAGTCCCAGGCTGATCTTCAAGAGATTTTTAATCATGGAGAAGACTTTTCTGATATAGATGTAACTTGATCAGCTCTAAAGAGAGAAAACCAAATTGTGTGCATGTTTAATATTTTAAAATTTTATTTGTTAATTGTTTAGGTTTTATAACTTAACTGATGAAGACTAAATTATGCTGTTAGATCAAGGTAGTTTTTTTTTTAAATCTTCCAGGATTTTACATTTATAAGCATAAGATCCCTCCCCCACCAAAAAAAAAAATCTCTTTCTTTGTAGCAGTCCTGAGTCCCCGCAGCAAGGTGACATAGACATAACATGTTTATTCTTCTTTCAGCACAACATCCAAACATTCTGCACTTATTAATCTACTCCTTTCTTAGACTGTAAGCAGAGGGCTTTCTATCAGGTTTAGGCTGCCAATCACTTCCTGCTCACACCTTCTGATTCCTCAGTGGAAGATGACTGTCTCTGTGAAATAACTCCTCAGATCTTTCCTTTTTCTGGGGATTAACTTGTACTCCTCTCACTGCCTACTGAAATACAGCCACACAGAATTACTGTTAGTGGTCAAAGTACTATGAATCTTGAGATCAGTATTACTGTTGACTATATATCTTTCTTATTGCTCTTTTTTTCCTTCACCATTTGAATGCAATTACATTTCATGTTATGCATACGGATGAAAATTTGAAACCTTATCTTCTTTAGAGTTGCAATACAGGATTAAAATTTTATTGGGATGATTATGTTCCAGCTACTAGGATTTACATAGATTATTTTATTCCAAACTTACACAAAAACAGTTGGTTTCACCATTTCTTTTTCTAGAACTATTTCCTAGAAAGATACTTGGCAAAAGTGAGAAAAATTACTGGTGTCCTTGGAGCTGGGATCCAAGGCCAGGCAACTTCCCTCCAGGAAACATACTGTTACTTTACCTTTCTCAATAGTATCTCAGGGGTTTTGTTGGTTTTGTTTTATTTGTACCTTAGCTTCAGCTTCAGGCCTAAAGTACTGGAGATTACAAGTCACAAGCATCCATTTATTCATTTGATAACTATTTATAAGTGTCTAGTGTGGCACTGGGCAGCGAGCAGTGAAAGAAACACTTGAAGTAAACAATGATCCAGTGAGCTGCCTCACAACATCTCAGGGACTGGCCCATAATGTGAGAACTTAATTTCAGGAAAAGAGGGCAGGCAAGGCTGGGCCTGAGAGAGTAGAAGTCTTTTCTCAGAAAAAGCTCCTGTGGCAATATTCTTACTGAGGAAAGATATAAAAGAAATAGGAGGGCTGGAGAGATGGCTTAGTGGTTAAGGCGCCTGCCTCCTAAGCTAAGAATGCCAATTCCAGTCTCCAGGTCCCACATTTAACCAGATGCAAAATGACGCAAGGTCACAATGCCGCACTTGACTACAAGGGGGCGCACACATCTGGATTTCATTCACAGCAGCTGAGAGACTGCTGGCGCGCCCATCTCTATCTGTATCCCTCTCTGTCTCTGTGTCTCTCTCAAAAAAAAAAGAAAGAAAGAAAGAAATAGGAAAAAAAGTGATGATGTAGGGAGGTGTTTGGGGGCTGAACAGAAAGAACAGGAAAGCAAAGGCTTACAATCTGAGAATAAACATACCTAAATTTGCTTGACATCTGTAATTCATTCAAGAATGTCATTTGACTTCTAAAATATAAATTGTTTCCCTAAGAACTTATTTTCGGCCATAACAATGATTCACATTTGTAAACTGTTTTAGAGAATACAAAGACTTTTCCCAGATATTTACTCTTCAAAACGTCCTGTCACTGAGTGATGAGTCTAATTTGATTGTCTCATCACTGAACCTATGATATGACACATAGTAGACAGTAAATGTAAACTGAGTTAGTGACTTGATTTATAAATTCTGCAGCACAACGTGATAAGCCTTAAGGTCTGCATTATTATTGAAGAGCAGTGATTAGATTACTGTGCAGTGAGGCCTCAGAGATGTGACCAGTCTTTTTCCTACATCCTAATTTGCATATAGATGGAATTTTTGTGGCGATTTACCCTTTTCTTGACTAATTCTTCTGCTAAGTTTTTAGTATTTCTTTGCAATTGGTTTAGATTATTTAATTGGCTGTATTCTCAGAAATTAGATCATTAGACTTAATAGGATAATATGAAAAGTAAAGTGAAAAAACTCAATCTGCCTTATTCTATTCAGGCTGCTATAACAAAACAACCCACACTGGCAACATAAACAATATAAATTGTTGACCAACTCTGCAAGATGGAAAGCCAAAGATCCAAGCATCAGTGCCTTTGCCGTCTTATGAGAGCTGGATGTCTGCTTCTCAGAAGGGATTGTGCTGTCATTCACCAAGGACACGAGTGCTGTGTCCTCACATAGTGGAATGGGCAGAAAAGGGAAACACTCTCTTTAGCCGTCTTTAACAATTTTTATTTATTTGAAACTGAGAAAAAGAGAGAGAATGAAAGATAAATAAATATACCAGAACTATTTGCCACTGTAAACAAACTCCAGACAGACACATGTTCCACACAGTGCATCTGGCTTTACATGAGTATTGGGGAATCAAATTTAGGCCAGCATGTTTTTCAAGTCAGCACCTTTAACCACTGAGCAATCTCCACATACATCTTTAGTACTTTTTATAAGGACTCTACTTCCATCCATAGGATTTTTTCTCATTTATTCATCCTATAGGTCCTTCTCCTGAACAGTATCACACTGGTGACTAAATTTCCACATCTGAATATTGGAAATACCTTCAAAGTAGAACAGAACTCAACTTTATCATTTTTTTTCCTAACAGCCATTCTGATCTCAAAGGCTTTCTGTTTATTTCTATGCCAGCAATTAGATTCTAATGGAATTAAGTTGCTAGACAAAGTACAAGCTTGTCTCCAACTTGCATCACAGAAAATTCCAAAACAATGTCTATCTCATCTAAAGTGGTGTCATATATTGGCACCATTCATGGATCACAGGTTTGTGTGAGTCTCACTTTCCTCTCACCACAACAAGGCTCTAAATTGGTATTGATCTTTCTAATGAAATGTACTTTTAAATGTGCTTCTTGTATTGAGACACCTCTATTTACCCTTTATTTTAAGTATCTTTTTTTATTAGCATACCTAAGGTAGGTTAAGGTAAACTATAATGATTGATAAATTGGGCATACTAAATGCATTTTAACATGTTATTTCAACTTCATATGGATTTATCATCACAGAACCCCATCATAAATCCAAACATATGTTATAAGCCAATAGTAACAGGAAGAGCAATACATTCAACAAAGAAATAAAGCACTGAAATAAGACTCAGCACAATAGGAAGGAAATATATTTAAAAAGAGGATGGTCACAAAACAGAAAAAGTTTATGAGGTAATAATTATGTTAGCTAGCTTGATTTAACCACTTTACAATGTATGCATTTATCAAAATATGACATTGTACACTACAGATAGAATTTTTGTCAACTATACTGAAGAGATTTTTTTTTCTTTAAAAACACACGAGAGGGCTATGGAAATTTCTCGGTGGTTAAAGGTGCTTGCATGGCCCACAGTTCAATTCCACAGTACCCATGTAAAGCCATATGCACAGTGGGGCATGGGTCTGGAGTACATTTGCAGCAGCAAGAACCTGTCATGCTGATTTATTTATTCATTCTTTCTTCCCCTCTCTCTTTCCCCTCTCTCTCTTTCTCCCTCTCTCTCTGCTTGAATGTATATAAAAATTAAAAATAAACAGAGAAGAAATAGGAAAAGAAAAGATAGTGGTCAGGGAAAGCCTCATGCAGATTATGTGTAACCAAACAGCTGAACAAAGAAGTAAACAACATGAACATGTGGGAAAGCTTATGTTTTAAGTAGTAGCAAAACTAAAAACCTTGAGGGGAGAATACATAGTCCAGGAATCACACAAAGGTAATGAGTCTGTCCAGAGTTGAATGTGTAGAAGAGACAGTAACAAGGCCCAGTCATGTAGGGATTTCTGAACATCAGTTGTCACTGCTTCCGGGTAGTTCAACTTTCACCTGATACCTCTTCTGAATTTTCTTACTATTAAGAGTTTTATACATCTCCTAGAAAAAAACCTCTGTGGGTCAATTCTTGTAGACCTCATTTATTTAAAAAAAAAAAAAAACTCAAAGAGGCTGGGGAAATTGCTTAGTGGATAAAGCAGTTACTGTGCAAGTGTGAGGATCTGAGTTTAGATCCCAGGGCCATGTAAAGCCTTACTAGTAGGGTGCATTTGTAATCCCCACACTCCACATAAAATAAGAGGTGGAGAGAGGAGAATTCTGGGAAAAACAAGGACCAGCTAGCTTGACATACTCAGCAAGAAACAATGAAACCAGAGACCCTGCCTGAAACAGGTTGGAAGGTGAGGACCAACACCTGAAGTAGTCTTCTGTCTTCCATATACATGCCTGCACACATGAACACACACACACACACACACACACATACACGCATACACGAGCTCACATGAAAAAATACTTTAGGAGCCGGAGAAATAGCTCAGCATTTAAGGTGCTTGCCTGCAAAGCCTAATGACCTGAGTTCAGTTCCCCCGTACCCATGTAAAGCCAGATGCACAAGGTAGTACATGCATCTCGAATTTATTTGTAAAGGCTGGAGTCCCTGGTTAGCCTATTCTGTCTCACTCTGCTGGGGGTGGTGGCTCACCCCTTTAATCCCAGCACTCTGGAGGCAGAAATAGGAGGATCACGGTGAATTTGAGGCCAGTATACTCATGATTTTTTAATTTTTAAGTTCTAGCCTTTTAACTTCCCTTTGCACATTTCTACCCAGACCCATGCTCAGCTGGCACATGGGCTCTCAGACCACGTGGGTGTATATCCAGCCCCTTGACTTGGTTCATGGACTGCTCCTCACACCACTGGCTTCCCTGAATGAATGTAATAGTTTATAAACTATGCTTCTCAGTCTGTTTATTTCAATTCTGTATTAAAAAAAAAAAAAAACCAGATAAAAACCTGGGATTTGGAGTTTAAGGACTTACCTGATCCCCCAAATCTTCATGACAGTGCACTATGCAACCTTTTGTGCCTGCTTCTTTAATTTGTCATGTTTTTGATGCTTACCCATATTACTTAACATGTATTTTAGGTTAGGTTAATACATGCAGCAGCCTCTGTAACTAGAGAAACAGAGATTTCTTTCTTGTAGCATTCTTCTTGCAGGCCTTTTCCTGGCTGGAAGCCCTGGGGAGCCCATTCTCTCTCCCCACCCCTCTTAAATAAGTAAATAAATAAATAAATAAATGTATAAAATAGGGGAAAAAAAAAGAATTTGCATTCTTCCGGTCTCGTCTTCAGTGGGTTGGGTTTTTCCTTGGGGCATCTATCTAATTGTCCCAGTGTGGTGCAATTGCTTTCTCTTTAACAGTGGTAAAATTTTTAACCATTACAGCCAAAGCCTCTTAAGTTTCTGTGCCTAAGACAATTACCTTGTTTACATTTCTTTCTGTGCCAAACTTTATGTTTTATATCTTTCTTCTGTACAGTTTGCCATTGCATTTGATTTGAACCAGAGCAAATGAAAAATGACACACCAGAGACTAAACTACTCTGCCTTGAAATTTCTTTACACAAACACATTAGTCCATTACTTTTAAATTCAAACCTCACTCAAGTTTTCAGAATACAGGCAGAATGCTGCCAGTTTCTTTGCCAGACAATCATATGAACTGCCTATAGTCCTATTCCCAATAAAGTCCTTTATCCTCTCTGAAACCTTCATGAGTCAAGCTTTCACATTCCACATTGCTCTAAGTCTTTGGTCTTCCGAACTCTCATCAGCGTGGCCTAAGAAGCACTATTAGAGAATTCCAAGGCTTTGTTAGTCCAAAGTTCTAAATCATTCCACATTCCTCCTGCAAACTGTAACATTCAGGAGTTACCATGACCACACAAACCACTCTGAGGCAAAGATGAAATTTTTTTATTCAAGACAAGTACAAGCAGCCAGGACTGGCTCACAAGAGAGGAGCACAGCCCACCTGAGTTCCTAAGGTAGTGGGCTTTATAGGGTCAGTTGGGGAAGGTGAGGAAAGGAAAAGCTGAACAAGAAAGGTTCCTTTAGGGGAGATATAAGATAGCCAGGATGTAACATCAGAACAGTGACCAAGTGATTTACAAAATAAGGGGGCAGGAAACCATGACCTGGAGGCATTGAAGGCAAGGAGGGGATAATGGCTGGGCAGTTTGTTGAGGAATGTATAAAATCCATTTCCTTATGTCTCTGTCCCATCCTGTTGTCCTTGGCAACTCCATTTTGGGTCCTGTCCAAACTAACATTCCAGTCTTTTGTTAATGATAAGAAATGAAGGTTCATTTCTTCATGCTGACCATAGGAGCGATGAGTTCTTATGGAAGAGGCTGGATAATGCAGTCAGTGGGTCTCCCTTCAGGGCAAGTGATGAGGAGGCAGTTCCATGGTGGCTGTTACAACTTGGTTCTGAATGAAACAGAGACTTCTCTCATATCATCCCTGTATTGAGCTGGCTTCAGGGCAGTCACTGGTGACATCTGTCATAGAGACAGTCAGGGAGATGAGCTGTGTGCACCCCATAAGAGGACAGAAGGAAGAATTAAGGAGCTTGTTATGACATCAAAACACAAGGCACAAGGGGAGGATGAGCACTCAGAGGCAAGGGATAGAGGGTTTGGGGCAAGGGAGAGGAGGCAGAGGGCATCAGTGTCAAGGGGAACATTCTGAGATTGGGGGAAAAGAGTTTAAGTTTGAGAGTGCCTATTATGGTACCAATGTACTTATCCCTGGATGAGGTATGGGAAGGGATAAGGCAGGAGGGGGCTTGAGGAATAGCTTTGATTCTGTCTAAGGCAAGTGGGAGGAGCTGGGGTCAGGGTAGGTGAAGTTAATCAGGGACAGGCAGAGGCAGAAGACATAAATTCATGTTAGAGTTTAGTATTGTAAGTCAGCATCATATAGGGGAGTCTATTAGTCTGAATATTGTAGTTATATTTTGTAGTATTTTTTTTTACTGGGTGATTAAGACCATGTAGGCTCCCAGAATTAACTGTACATTTCAGAGGTCAATAATGGTGCTGTAGGAGAGACTTTTAGGGACCTGTGAGGAGCTCTATGACTCTTAGCATTGTCATCTACTAGGATAGATCAAGTGGCCCTCCCTCTTTTGGGAAGCCTGGAGGACTGATTTTCCTCTGATGTGATGCTCCTGTTGCAGATTCAGACTTGGAATTCATCTCTGGGTCTCCATATCCTCTCTGATCAAGATGATAGGTAACTTACCAGAGGCTAGAAGTTAGCAAGTGTCCCATCATCTCCTGTGGCCTTCTGACCTGGGAGCAGGAAACAAAATATTGGTTATCCTTTTAACTCCAATGTTTCCAATTGATTTTGGCTTCTACATCTGGTTATTAATCACTCAGAGAGACCGTACATAGCAAAATAGATTAGTTTAAAAGGTATAGAACATATCTGGTTAGCAAAGCAGATCTGGTTAGAGAATGACACAATAGTTTTAAATCATTCTGATTAATATTTAAGTTTAGAAAGCATACACATTTTATCTTTTAAGTATCTGTCAGTTATAAATATAGGCAGAACATTTTAGTAGCCCTGAAAATAATATTTTTATTTATTTATTTATTTTGTATTGACAACTTCTATACTTACAGACAATAAACCATGATATTTCTCTCTCCCTTCTCCCATTCCCCTTTGGAACTCCACTCTCCACCAAATCCCCTCCCTCCCTCTCTCTCTTTTAATTTATGTCATCATCTTTTTTTCCCTTATTATGAGGGTCTTGTGCAGGTATTGCTAGGCACTGCAAGGTCATGGATATCGAGGCCAATTTCTGTCTAGACAGTTGCATTGTGAGGAGTCATACCCTTCCTTTGGCTCTTGCATTCTTTTCGCCCTCTCTTCTGCAATGGATCCTGAGCCTTGGAGGGTGTGATAGAGATGTTTCAGTGCTGGACACTCCTCCATCCCTTCTCAGCACTATGTTGCCTTTTGGGTCATCCCAGTGGTCATCTCCATCTGAAAAGAGAAGCTTCTCTAACCAGAAGTGAGAGTAGCATTAATATGTGAATATGAACACTAAGTGTAGTGCTTTTAGGCAGTTTGGTGGGAATAATATATACATTTAGCCAGACAAGAGCAGGCTTTATACCCCTAAGGCTCATGACCTCCCCTGCCATAGACTTTTAATTAGGTTTTTCAGTACTAGGCATGTAGTCCCTCCCACAGAGTGGGCCTTCAGTCCAATTAGAGAGTAGTTGGTTTCCCCAAGAGCAGACATGCCACTATTGCACCCATTCGGTAATTGGGCCTGTTTGGCAAAACTTGAAGTTTCCAGTGTCCACTGTTTTCACCGCTGATGATTTCTGTCTCCCATACACTGCATGCAGTGCAGCTTTTTCCAGCTTTCAGTTGGCTGGTCTACAGGGAGAAGGTTTTCTGCTCAGCACCAGCTTGCTTTCTCAGTGATCTTGCTGCTCAAGCAAGAGAGGTCTTCAGCAACTGGGTCTTACCATCTGTGAAAACAATATTTTATCAATTATTTTATCAGTAAGTTTAAAGCAATTGATTTAATCTAGAAATTGTATGCCAGGAAAAAGACAAGACAGTATAAAAACTTGGCATTTGTGTTTGAAATCAACTTTGGGTAGTTTGTATACCAATGTCCCAAAATGGAAGCAGAACAGCAATTTAAGATTATTTTTCTATGGCAGGAAACATGTCTTAAGTATCAGTATTTTTATAAGCAATGAACTTACAATACCAGAAATGACACAATTAATTAAGTAAAACCTTGTCTGAGATTGGTTATACATAGCTTAAGAATAAAATAAAACTTGGTTATTATTGAGTTAAGCAAGCCTGATTTTAACATACATTAGAGACAATATGACAGACATAAAGTAATTTTTTAATACATACCTTTTACCATTGAACAATTTTAAGGTTTAACTAAAGAAATATTTATGGCTGTTATATGAAGCTTAGACAAACTATATTAACATTGTTTGTATACAGTGGATTTCCCTAAGACATAGGGAGCTTCCTCAGTTTTCCTAAGAACAAGATTATAGTAAGTCACTTTTATAAGACTTAGATTATAACCTTGTGGGGGGAGAATCACCCCACAAGATCAGCATGAACTAAGGCAAGAACCATCTTCAAATTACAGAGGTTTAGCCAGGCATGGTGATGGATGCTTATTGGTAGCAAAAACATCATGTGCTTTGTATAAACCAAATTACAATATTCTGATATCTGGAAAAGTCTGATATTAACAAAAAAGTAGAGTTCACATATTTAAGGCACATGAGGCTACAGAAAGTAAACTATGAAAAAAGATCTGCTGACAGAATTTAAAATAAACAAGAAATCTATATTATGTAGTACCATTTTTGGCTTAAATATGAAGACATGAAAAAGTTTACAACTATTAAAGTTCATCAGAATTGGGATATATATATCTTTTAAACTTTTTTTATTTGAGAGAGAGAGAGAATGGGCATGCCAGCAGCCTCTCAGCCACTGTGAACAAACTCCAGACATGTGCACCCCCTTGTGGGCAATGGCATTGCGCCCTTGCATCACTTTTTGCATCTGGCTAAATGTGGGACCTGGAGATTGGAACTGGTGTTCTTAGGTTTGGCAGGCAGGCACCTTAAACACCAAGCCATTTCTTCAGTCATGTATATATTTTTTTAATTAGGAGATTTATCACTTTTAAAAGTTAAATAAGATGTCCATCCAATCTATAAGTCAGTTTCTGAAATTAATTCAGCTATATCTAATATATCCAAAGAATAGAGGAACTGGACTAAACTGCCATGATCTAATGAAAAAAGGAGACAAGTCTCATGAAAGAGAGGGAATGGGCATGTCAGGGCCATTTGCCACTGCAATCTCCAAATGCATGTTCCACAATGTGCATCTGGCTTTGCAAACAAGCACCTTTAACTGCTGAGCCAAAAAAAAAATATTTTTAATCTACTCCAAATCAATTTTATATAACTACAGTTATTCCAAACATACACAAAATTTCATGACACAATCTATAAGTACTAAAACCTTAATCAACTCTCTAATTTTGTCTGTGGCACTTTGGTAAACTTGCTCAGTAATGACATAAGTTAATAACAATGAGTTAAAGTTAAGTTTACAACCTGAATATCATAGCAACCTGCTACCAGCCAGGACCATACTCTGTCAGTCTGATGTGAGCCCTAGGCTAATAGTAATTTTATATGTCAAGAAGTCTGTAATCTGATTAAGTACTTTGTCTTTAACCTTCTGTTTAAGCTTACTCATAGCTTCATTCACACTCTTTACTCATACATTCATCTACATATTTATACTTTACAATCTATATAACCACTCTGTAACAATCCTTTTCATCAAATATTTAACATCCAACATTTAGAGTTTTCTCTCCAGTTTATCTTCTTTATTCAGTTCATCTTATAACTACCAACAAAAACTTTCATTGTCCTTACCATAAGACTTTTAATAAAAGGCCTTTTGAAATAACTTTTTATATAGATTTTAGCTTTCCTGAAACACATTTTTTAAATATGAAAGCAGATTCCAACATTATTGGAATTTTTTTTTTTTTTTTTTTTTTTTTTTTTTACAAATTCAGTATCGAGCACATCTAAATTTAAACATAAATCTTGAGACCTTTTTCAGTTAGGAGTCCCACAGAAGCATAGAGAGATAAAGTAAACTTTAAAAAGTTGTAAATTCTTATAAGAAGTCCCCATCTATTCACAGCAACTTGGCATTCACTCATTATGCTGGGGCCAGGATCCTGAGATTCCCTGTGCCTGCAGCCCCCTGGCTCTGCAAGGCAGGGAAGCTAAGAAAGAGCCATTAGGGATTTTCCTGGGGCAGCATGAACACCAGAGAGATCTGTGTCTTGTCTCCCTGTCCAACAATGAGATTTGTGTGTTAGGCTTTCCCTCTTACTTCCAGAGCCACCTTGCCATCTGCAGATCAAACCCTTCAGGGGAAAGCACTATGTAACACATTGAAGGTACATCTGCCTAGACTGGCCCAGAACTTAAATTATTTTGGATCTACTTTTTGTCCCTGGAGAATGCAGTGGGGCAGCATAACTCCCCAATTACTTTCAGTGTTTCTTTTGGGTGTCACTCAACAGTAAAAGTTGTTCATGATGTCTGGTACAGTGGGCTTGGTGGAGAACATCCCCCACAATGAAATGGCACTGTTCAGAACAGAAATCATTCTACAGCCTTAGGGCTGTGAGCTACATATATACTCACATACACACATTCATTTCAAGTGCACTTTTCATATAGATTCCAGACAACCATTTCCCCCTCATAAATTCATTCATTCATTCAGAAGATAAAAAACAAACCTTGTTAGTGGGAGCACGATAGGGCAGAGAGAAGGCCGTGCATGCAGTGAAAAATTTCAGACCATTTGTCTGTACATTGGCAGTTTTCTAAATCAGTGAGAATTTGGACATCAAAAGTACTATATTTAGGCCATTTGGACCCATTGTCTAGCTTAGATTGTGGCCAGGCAGAGTTGCAGAGAAAGATCAGATGAGGAGGTTTGATGTCGCCCAAGAGTCATACAGGCTTTAAGTTCTTAAGGAGACAAAAAAAGAGCAAAACAAGGGTGAGAGAAAGGAACCAGGGCTTAATCTCGGTTTACACAGAATACCAATATTACCCCCTGTCCCATTAGGATGATTGGGTTCTGCACCTCCCATGTGGGCAGAGGCCATACAGGTTTCAACTGTTAGCTTTTTAGCCTGTTAGTGGGCAAGGCTGGCATCTGTGCTCCTGATGGTGAAAGCAGCTGGCAGTGAAAGGTGAGACCTCAGGAGGGAGAGGGAGTGTGTCCAGAGATGGTGTGACTGAATCAAAAGGCACCCCTTAGGGTATGGTAGACCAGAGAGCAAGAGACCCGAGGTGTTGAGAATGCATCTTTCTCGAGACCTGGGGTTAGGGCCCAGAAACTGCCCAGGGATGTAGCCTGGCATGCCAGCACAGCTTCCATGAGGAGGGATTAACCCCAAGAGCAGGGCAACCAGAGAAGGACATTTACCGAGAAGGAGGGAGGAGATGAAGAGGGCCAAGTTGTGGTAGATGTGAAAGCTGGTATCAGGCACAGATGGTCCAAAGCCATCAGAGGGCAAATGGCAGCTCAGTGGCAACCAGAAACCTCTTATCTGAGTCAGGCACCAGATGTAAGGTTTGGGAATGACCACAACTATGCCAACCACCTGGGGCAAAGATGAAAGTTTTTATTTAGGGAAAGCATGAGCTGCCAGGGCTGGCTCACAAGAGAGGACCACAGCCCACCTGAGTTCCTAAGGTAGTGGACTTTACAGGGTCAGTTGGGGAAAGTGAGGATAGGAAAAGCTGAACAAGAAAGGTTCCTCTAGGGGAGATCTAAGATAGCCAGGGTGTGACTCAGAACAGTGACCAGGTAATTTACAAAATAAGGGGGTAGGAAACCATGACCTGGGGGCATTGCAGGAAGAAGGGGATAATGGCTGGGCAGTTTCTTGAGGAATGTAGGTAATCCACTTCCTTATGTCTCTGTCCCATCCTGCTGTCCTTGGTGACTCCATTTTGGGACCTGTCCAACCTAACATAAACCAGTTCCAAAACTTATAAACCATGTGGTCAGGTTTATCATAGCAACATCCCTGTTAGAAAAAGTGAGAAACAATCAAGAATCTCTATGACAATGGAAGCTTTATCTATGGCAAAAGAAGCTTTATTGGAAGGAAGTCATAGAGGATCACTTCACATTTCCACAACAGGGGCTTACATAATGGGAGGTGATTCCCTATCATTAGGCCAGAGAGGCTTTATGTACAAGGAGAGTGTAAGTAAAGCAAAAGAGAACACTGGACTTAATCTCTAAGACAGATTGTTTATTGAGAGGTACAGTGAGGGGCAATGGCCTTCGCATGGGATGAAGACTAAAGCACTGAGTCAGGCTGGGATTCAAACTTATAAGGAGGATCCTAAGGCAAACAGACTGAATTAGCTGCAGGTCCAAGGGAAGTAGATAAGGCATCAAAGTTATTCGTGTCCTTGCTCAGAATAGGCTTTTTAGAAGAATTGTCTGGGGAGGACTGGATGTCTCCATTCTTATGGCCTTTTAATCTTAAAGTTAATTATTAACTCTTTAGTTCCCTCTAGTTTTTTAGAGAAGGCTATTAACACTTCAGAGAGGAGGGAGGGAGAAGGATTAGTAAGTGTGATGGAAGCAAACTTCTTTGAACTTCTTTCCTCCAAACCAGGTATCTAGCTCTCCTGGGGCTTGCAAGATAGCAGGGGGCTCTCTTCTGACAGACTTCTTGGCATTTACCAGTAGCATGTTGAATTACATGCTAACTCTTTCAAGTACCACATCTCAGTACAATTTTCTGTCTTAGTTACTTTCTCATTTTTGGGACCAAATGATTGACTAGAAACAGCTTAAGGAAGGCATGGGTTTATTTAGGTTAGTGTTTCCCAGAGTGTTGTCAAATACCAGCTCAACACTGACATAAAATATAAGAAGAACTTCCACAAGTTCAAGTGAACCCTTACCCTGACAGTCTCCAATAGTCAAGCACTCACAAAGATGCTCCAAAACTCCATCCTTCTTCCTCTTCCTATTCTTCCTCCTTCTCTTCTCTTCATTTTCTCTTTTGTTTTGGGGTATCCCTTCTTTTTACAATTTTATTTCATCACATTTAAAACTTTATATTTTTATTTTATATTCCCCTTCATACATTCAGTGAACTTATACACTTTTTCATTATGGGAAAATTTTCTTTTTTCTTTCATTTATCTTTTTGCATTTTTGCTGAAAAATTGCTGTGTTCTATTCCACTACTCATAATTCTTCTCCATGCCTCTTGTTTATCCTTTTATTTATTTAGCTTTGTTTGTCTTTTTTCCCCTTCCTCTCCTTCCTTCCTTTACCTAAATCATGTATAACCTCAAAGATGCCCTAAATAGCAAATTCTGAATTACTTTTGCCATTTTGAGTTTTAGGGTCATTGGTAATGTATTAGTGTTCTTTAATCCATTTTAAGTGCATTTCCATTTATAGTATGGTTTAATATTGATATTATAACAGTGAGCTTTCTTATCACTGAGTGGTACTAGAAATTGAAACCTCCAACCTGAACAGGGTTGGTGAAATGGCTCAGTGGGTAAAAGTGCTTGCCATGCAAGTATGAGGGCATGAGAGGGCCTGATTTCCTTTGAGTTCAAGTGTCCAGGACCTACATAAACAGCTGGCCACGGCCATGGATACCTACAATTCAAGATTTATGAGGAGTGGGGAAGGAAGAATCACTGGAGCTCACTGGTCAGACAACTCCAAGTTCAGCATGAGACTCCATCTCAAGGACACATGCAGATAAGCAATAAAGGGAAATGCCTGACATTCTCCTCTGACCTCAGCTCATGAGGAGCATGAAGTGTGGGCATCTGTAAACACACATACATACACCACATACACACACACACAGCATATATACATACACACAAAAGAGGCTGATCAAATCTGTTCAAGCCTTCAACTTATTGGATAAAGCTCACTTAATGGTGGAAGAGTGTCAGTCAGCATTGTTCCATAAATTCTAATTTTACTCTCCTTCAAAATCAGCTTTTCAGACACCAAATATCTGAGGAACTTCTGTACCACTCAAGTTGAAACATAAAATTAGCAATTTCAGAATACCTTTGAGCCAACACAGTTTCTAGAACCTCTGCTGAATTCAGATGGCCCTCATAGAGTCATCTTTTTCTAAGACATTTATAATTTGACAATTCACACTATTCATTGTGATTTATGGAGTCATTCACTGCCGCATGCGTATGAATTCATCAAGGATTTCATACTCTGAAAAAAAAAAAACGTATGAGTAAATTAAATCTAACTTGAACTAGGTGAAATCAAAAAACCAGAGTGGTGATTCTTAGAGTGTAATATGATGTCAGCTATATTGAAAATCACTCAGCATGCTTGAGCCTTGCTTAAGCAATTTCATTCAAAATCTGTTGGTTAGAATCTAGGAATCTGCTTAAAGGCTATGCTTTAATTATTATGATAATAAAAAATCAATATTACACATACAACCCATTCTCTTTAAATTAAATGAATGAAATATACTTAATACTTTCCTAAGAATACTATATTATAATTATAGTGGGATTTTTACATTTATTTCTTCTTTTAAAAGAATTTTGATGAGTACCAAAATAGAACATGTGTCCTCAAAAAAACTTTGAAATAAACTGTCTTATAATTGCACTTGTACAGTTTGAATTATATTGGAATTTTATCAAGTCAAAAGCTCATGAAAACAAAGTCAAGTAGTAAGCAAGAATCCAAAATAAATAAACAAATTAATAAATAATATTCTACAATATTCATCTTCAACCCTTTTAGTTTCATTTCAGGATTGAGAAATCAGAAATCTATTCATGTCTTATCCAACAAATACTTACTTGCCCCTGGTCCTACTCCTCACCTCATGTTCTGCTCTAGAAACAAAGCATTAAGTGGAATGGATATAACCATTGACTCATGGTGTTGACAGTTATGGTTTATCCTCACTCTTCATTTAATGTATAACAAACTCCCTTGGAAGGGTGGCTGGGGCAATGCTTTGTAAGTACTTAGTATTTTCATTGAGTTACCAGAGCAGATCTGCTATTTATGATGCCCCAACATTTTTCTACTGAAGGAAGTCTAATTTGCTGTAGAGTAATAGATAGTAGATAGAGATGCCCCAGTTGCTCATGAAGGATCTTTTACTTCTGAGTCCTTTCCTGCTAAAAAAAAAAAAAAAAAAAAAAAAAAAAAAACAGTATTGTGAATTATTAAAGTATTAAAATATTTTATGAGAGCATATAAAATCCTTTTTCTAGATAATTAAATGAGTGAAATGTAGCTAATAATTCCCTAAAGATACTATGTTCTAAAGAATTGTGAACTACTTTTTCACATTTATTTCTTCTTTAAAAATGCAGTAGTATTTTAGCTATTTAAGTATAGTGGCCATTAGCTAAATAAAATATGCATAACAATTTCAAGCAAACAGTGATAAGAGCACTTAATAATTTTATGTTTCCTAGTTAAAATCATTATTTGCCAGTTTCAGTTTAACAAATGTTTTAGGTGAAATAGCTCTCAATTCATAATTTAGAGTTTAGGTGTCCTAGATGAGTTAAAGCCTGTAACAGAAATATTTCAAGGTTACTGTATAACTCATTTCTCCTAAACTTTCACACAAACCTTTGTCCATACTCTGCTATTGCAATACAAGCATCAAATACATGGATATTCTGCTAGAGAATGAAGAATTCATTTGTGTCATGTAGAGAAAATGCACATTCCTATAAATGTTACTATGATATAGTTGTTGTATAATCTTCTTCTTTGGTATAAACAACCCCAAAAGTGCTAGCGATTAGTTTGATATATAATTGAAAATAATAGCTATATGTTCTATTCTTTTTCACATGGAAACAGATGAATTTTTGTGGCAAGACAAAACTAAGATTGGCTGATAGAAGAAAGAACAAAGGATTTCATTCTGAGAGCTAAAATTCAACCTCCACATGTCAGTATAGGTTTCAGTAACATACGTCCTTCTTGCAATGATCTTCATACCAAAAATCTGTGATCTATATAGTCATTCCTATTTTCCAGAAACGAGAATGGGGAAGTTTTAGTAACGTGCCAAAGCTCATGCAGGGTTGGAGACCTAAGTCATTCGACTGAGAATGTCTATCACATTGGTGAGGTCATTCTCCAGGAGGAGGCATTCTTAAGGTCATTCTCAGCAGATGGCGACCTTGGCCAGAGGCAATTTAACAAGAAGGAAAATATCTTTATAGCATTTCACTATAAATAGCAAATTCCTAGGTGAATGCTCATGGAAAGCTCTTTTGGAGTTAATTAAACTCTCACTTTTGATCTTTCTCTTAAGATGACAGATTACAGTTTTCCTTTTCCCTGTGTATGCTCTGCATTTTGGCTGTACACAACTGAGCACTGAGTGATGGTTTTGCCATTAGAAATGTGTAAGTTATACAGAGCAGTGCTGTGTCCTTGTGTTTCTTGTGAAGAGAGTTTGAATATTATTGTAAAAAGACATCAGGTAGTATGTGTCTCACAGTATGGTTTCCTCATATTTCCTGCCTTTGTTTCTTCCATATTGATGTCAGTTGTGTGGGAGTCATGATCCTGGCTTCATGATTTTGGAGTATGTTCGTGATGATGTTTCTGGAAAAAAGAAGTTTTTGAAGTGGTAAAGTAGATAAATAGAGTAGATTGCCCTCCCCTGTGTGAATGGGTACTGTTCAATCCAGCAGGTACTGAAACGCACAAACAGTAGAGAAAGCCAGGCATAGCACTGCAAGCCTGTGGTCCTGGCTACTCAGGAGACCAGGCCAAAGCACTGTGGGTGCATCTCAGTGGTGCAGCCCTTGCTGACTTGAGTGAACATTTTTTAAAAGGTAGAAGAACAAATTCTCTGCTGAAATGAGACATCCATCCTATCCTGTCCTTGGACCTGGCCACTCTTTGTTCTCAAGCTTTTTGGCAGTATATCAATATTTGCACCATCAACCTCCCATCCCCACTTCTCAGGCCCTTCAGACTAGACCCAAATTACATTACAGCTTACTTAATTCTATAGCTTGCTTCCAGAACAACAACCAGCCCTAAAATAAATCTCTTATGTCTATATCCTATTGGTTCAGTTCTCGAAACTCCTAATAGGTGAATTTTCTCTGACCAACGTACTCTTCCTTTACTCCCTGTACATTTAGGCATTGGAAGCTAGTTAGGAAAAATGAAACCAAAAGCCAGGCTTGTTGATGCATGCCTTTAATCCCAGCACTTGGGAGGCAGAAGAAAGGAGGATCACCATGAGTTCAAGGCCAGCCTGAGACTACATACTGAATTCCAGGTCAGCCTGGACTAGAGTGAGACTCTACCTCAAAAAACCAAAAAGAAACAAAGAAAGAAAGACCATAAATCACCCTCTGTATCTTTCCAGAGAATTTTGTCATCCCAGTTCTCTATGTCAGCAATAAGTGTTCAATGTTGCTATCCTGGTCTCTTCAAAAACAGAAGTGAATTCTATAAGACATTATTTCTAAACTCTTTATTTAAATTAGTTATTCACATAATTACCTTTGTGACCAAAGAAAAGTCATTCAAGCTATTTGAGGCATATCTACTGTGTATAAAATGGAAATAACTCTCTGTATTGCATTGTCTCTGATGCTTGCATGCAAATGTGTGTGCAGAAAGAAACATAGGTAGATATAAAATTTTATAAAAGGCTACAAAATTGATTTGATTAATTATGTTAAGCAAATACTGATAGTTACATTGATATTGATTAGAAAATTTTAGCTCTAAAATTTCTGTGCTCAAGCATAACATCTGTTTCCTACTGGTGAAAGACACACTCAACATTAAAATTTATTCTATCTTTAATTTGCCTCACCAACCAAAGTTTGTTCACTTACAAATGATAAAATGGTTCAAAATATTTTCTAGGAAGGACAAATAAGAAAGAAAAATGAGCTAGGCATGATGGCGCATGCCTTTAATCCCAACACTCAGGAGGCAGAGGTACAAGGATCACCATGAGTTTGAGGCCACCCTAAAACTAAGTGAATTCCAGGTCAGCTTGGACTAGAGTGAAACCCTACCTAGAAAAAAAAAAAAAAAAAAAAAAAAAAAAAAAAAAAAGGAAGGAAGGAAGGAAGGGAGAAAGAAAAGAAAGGAGGGAGGGAGGGAAGAAGGGAGGGAAGGAAGGAGGAAAAAATGCAGATATTTCCCTAAAAACTAGATTTGAGGTCTCTATATAAAATTTTGCAATTGTGTTTGATTTTAATTTTGCCTCTGATTTATTCTCTTTGATGTATTCATTCTGTTCAGGAAAGTTGGATAGAATCCAAGGAGATATAAAGCTTCCATTTACTCAATCCTTAGAGCTCAGTTTCTTTAAATCAGATCTTTTTTTGTCTTTAACTAGATCTTTTAAGTGTTGCAAATGTTTTTGGCTTTGTATAATGAAGATTTGAAAACTAAGAAGAGACAACATACTGATTTAAATTTGAAAGAACAATTTTGACAATTTCTTGGAATTATATTCAAAGTGCAATCATATAATTTTATTGGGCACTATGTTTCTCTTTGATACTCTGCTCAGTATTTTCAGATTTGATGAAAAGTTGATTTGTTTGCTGAAGAAAAAACACAAATATTTTGTGCTATAGAAATGGCTACCTTATTATGATCTGTAAATATGTACTAATACACAAAGCCATATGTATATCTGCTAACATGTAAACAAGCCAACTGGACAACAATGAAATGAAATGATGAAGTGAATTATAGTGCACCAATTTGATGGAACCAGTACTCTGAATCAATTAGAAATTTGGTTTGGCATATTAATGTGATAACTTAAAGCAAATGATATATGGTTAGTTGAAATTTTAAAACTGTATTTTAAATTTTAATTAACATATTTGAATGTTTCTTTCCTAGATTTGTGATTAGCTCTATGGCTATAGTTTGTGTGTATTTTCATATACTTACATGTAAGCAGGTTGGTTTAGTTTGGAAAATATAAGAAGGAAACTTAACTTTTAATATTTTTATGGATAAATGTCTTTAATGTTTTTAGAAAAATGTGCTGTTTTAAAAATAATCACAGATGCATTGAATTTAATTTTTTTTAAATTTTAGTTTACTTATTTGCAAAGAGAGAGAGAATGGGTGTAACAGGGCCTCTAGCCACTGCAAACAAACTCCAGATGAATCCACCACTTTGTCATCTGGCTTTACGTGGGTACTGGGGAATCGAACTCAGGTCATTAGGCATTGCAGGCAAGCACTTTAACTGCTGAGCCATCTCTCCGGCACTGACTGCTGCATAGAATTTTGTACAATATGATCTTAAATGTACACTAATTTGGGAATTTTAAAAATAAAAGTAACACTTTTGAAAGTGAACATTTATGTTTTACGGCTCTTCTAATGATGTTTCAGATGTCATCATCTACCTCCTCCATGGCAAAATACTCTGTGTTCAGAGAGGGTTTCACTGCATAAACTAAGTATGGTTTTCTTTACTGTAGTATTGTAGCAGTGGTTTAGTTTATTATAATTAGAGTTTAGATATTATCACATCATTCTAGACAGACTAGAAACAGAAAATAAGTATCATTTTATATCATTTTACAATATTGTGCTCATACAATATTGTGCTGTTTCATGGTAGAAAAAGAGAATGCTGAATAACATCATTCTAGTAATAAAGAGTTTAGTGAATGGATATCACTTAAGAATAGTGATGAGTACTTAAACTTCTTGCAAAGGGCAGATCAATCTTTTAAAAAGATGGAAATAGGGCTGAAGAGATGGCTTAGTGGTTAAGGCACATGTCTGTGAAGCCTAAGGACCCCAGTTTGATTCTCCAGGTACCATGTAAGCCAGATGCACAAAGGGGCACATGCGTCTGGAGTTCATTTGCAATGGCTAGAGGCCCTGGCGTGCCCATTCTCACTCTCCCTCCCTCTCTCTCTTTCCCTCTCTCTGTCTGTAATAAATAAATAAATAACATCTTTTTTAAAAGATGGAAATAATGCATAAAGAAATGACATTTTCAGGCTGGGCAAATGTCTCGATTGCTCATTTACTTACCTTGAAAGCATGAAAACCTGTTTTTGATATGCAGTGCCCACATTAAAAAGCTAAGCACAGTGACCTGCACTAGCAATTGCAGTGCAGGTGTGAAAGAGAAATAAGCAGATTCCTGAGGCTCATGGGCCATGTCAGTCCAGCCTAACTGGCTAGTTTCAAAATAGATAAAGAAAGAAAGGTAAGATCAAAGGTAAAGTAAGACACATAGGAAGAGTCAACTAGACTGTTTATACTGGGGAGAGGACAAGAGAAGGGAAGACAGGAGGCTACATTACATTCAATTGAAATAAATGAGTAGCACATAAGTAGTAAACAAGATAGATGGGTGTATATGTAGATAAATAGATGAAAAATGACGATGAAGAAGATTCATGATTGATAGTTTACAGATAGGAGACAGATAATAGATGGTAGATGGAAAGATAGTTTCTGCATACATATATGCATATATAATAATAGATCACATCTTTTATGGACTTTAAGAAATGCTTTCCAGCCACTCCTGCAGATATGAATGATACTCATCACAATTCTGAGTTAGGTCACTGTCTCCATGTTGCAAATGAAGAAAAAGTTCAGACAAGTGGCATGAATTGTCCATGAAGTCAGTAGTGGTAAGGGGAGCAGTCACAATGACCACAGAGCAGTAATAATAACTACTGAGCACCTACTGTGTTCCAGTCACTACAGAAGTAGTCCTTAGAGTAGAAAATTCAGGCAATTATTGTTAACCTTACTTTAATAGTTATTAAACTGAGGCTTTGATTGTTTAATAACACTTTCAAAAAATGAAAAATGAGTTCATCCAGAAATTCAGTTGAGGACTGACTCAAAAGCCTATCTATCCTCTTAATAACTGCACTGTAAGTTTCAGAGTCCTTACCTGATGTTCTTCCACAGAGACCACAGGAGAAATGCTCCACCCGAGTGAGCACCTTTCCCTGTTTCAGTGTCTAGCACATCAGTTGCTAAGAGGAGTGCTAGGTCCCACTCTACCATCATGCTCACCTGGGCAGCAACTCCTTTGGCCCACCCAGGCCCCACCCTTGTCAGGAAAAGATCCCATCAGTCCCCCTCTGCTCCCACAGCTCAGTTTAGAGATCCACCCACAAGCCTTTCTTGAATTGTTCAGAACTATTTAAAGCCACATAGTATATAGTTGAGTCAGGCATACCATGGGGTTTGCCTTGTTAAGAAAGACATGATAGAAAAAGGGCCTTGCACAGTAGCACATGTCTTTAATCCCAGCAAACCAGAGGCAGAGGTAAGAGGATCACTGTGAATTCCAGGTCAGCCTGGGCTAGAGTGACCTTACCTCAAAAAAATAAAATAAAATAAAATAAAATAAAATAAAATAAAATAAAATAAAATAAAATAAATGATAGAAAAGAGTTAGATAGCTATATTTGAAGAGCTGGCCCTTGTTTAGATGTTTGTATTTGAGATTCAGAAGTTCTTTCTGCATTTCCCTAAGAGGGAGAAACACTAACATATTCAGGTAACATACATGATCACCAGGGGGCCACTGAGCAAACATTTATTATCTGTTTATACCTTCTGAATTGTGGAGACTCAGAACATTGGTATGGGGATTCTAAGAAGAAGTTGTATTAAGAAAAGGTTTGGTTGAGGGCCTAGATGGACTAAAGAAAAGGATGAGGATCTAGATGGACTGTCAGAGTAAAAGTGGGAACCTAATTTAGATCTATACCTTTAAATTAGGACCGATTGCCAATTTTGTCTGTGAAAATAAGCAAGACATTTTGCTTCAGTCTCCTCATGTTTAAAAGAAGTGTTCAGAGAGACCCTTTGTGAATCTAACAATGTTATGCATTCTTAGTTCAACTAAGCATTCAGGTATGAAAGAATGGATACAAAGAACAATTGGAATAACTTGAATTTAAAAGGAGAAAGTAGCCAGGCATGTGGCACATACCTTTAGTGCCAGCACTAAGGAGGCTGCGATAGGACAGTCCCTGTGAGTTTGAGGAGAGCCTGGGGCTACAGAGTGAGTTTCAGGTCAGCTTGGGCTAGAGTGATACCCTGCCTTGGAAAAAGATCAGAAAGAAAAAGTAAAAGAAGACAGAAAGGTCCACTAGCTAATCATAGCCAGTATCATAAATAGGATACAATTAAAACTATGCTTCAAAATACTTTTACTTATAAGAAGTAGTGTACTGTGTTAGGTTCTAATTACTGTGACAAAATACTTAATATGAACAACTTAAAGGAAGGAATTAATTATTTTGACTCATGGTTTCAGCGACTTCAGTCCATCATGGCAGGGAAGGTATGTCAGAACAAAGTTTATATGACGGTCAGGAAGCATGGAGCAAGAGACTGCCTGAGCTGCCCGGCTTTCTCCTTTGTTCTCAGATTCATCCCACCCTGATCTATTGGGTGATAATACATACATTCAACATGATTTTTTTCCCTTTTATTTGAGGTCCTCACATACACACCCAGAGGTGCACTTTACTGGTCTCATAGGCACTTCTCTATCCAAACTTGTTGATAATGAACATAACCATGTGCCTATTTTTGAAGGAAGGGGTAAATTAGAGATTTATTTTACCACGTTATCTTTTGAATAACAATCACTGTCTTTTGGGAATTTAAAATTTAAAATTGGAAAGTTCTGTGTTTTAAAGATGAAAGATATGTGAAAAATGCTACTGCGTTTCTCTCACATACTTGCTTGTCCAGCTTCACTTAAAATGAGGGTCCTTCTTTTGACAATTGGTCCTCTGTGTCTGTGGTGGGTAAAAAGAGATGCCTTATGCATTATATACACAATACATAATACATACATACATTTATCATATAGTACTTTCTATGTACACACAGATTAAATTTTTATTTTACTTCCTTTTTATCAGCTAACAATTTTATGAACTTATAGGCTAAAGGCTGAATATATGTTGTTTTATGTAATCTCAAAATCACCTGACTCTTAAAGTAATAAATTCTCTCACTTAATTTGAATAAAACAGCAGCTTTCTTCTCTGAATGCAAAAGAAAGATATCTTTTTAGAACTTCTCAATGCCATTGTCTACCTGACATAATTTTTCTTAATTCTGTATTTCAGGCCCTGCTCGACACTCAGAATCTTTTGCGTACACAAATCACAAATTTTACATTCAACCTTGGATTTTCAGGGAAATTTTACCATACAGGTAAGAAAAAGAGATTAACTGTCTCATAAGGCTACTCTGAACACTTTATCTCAATTTAAAATTATTCTTTCTTCCTACCCCCGTTTCCTGCATTTCTTATGCCTTTCCCCTATTTTTTTCATACCATTTAACTCTAACTTTACCGTTTTCATACCATTTAACTCTAAAATTCAGAAAATGTTAGTGCTTTGAAAGTTGTGTTCTTATCTAATGGCCTTCCTTTTTATTGAACTATAATCAACATATAAAAATGCATACATAATAAATATAACTTTCAGTGAATTTTCACAAGCTATACACAGCTGCGTGACTATGAGCCAGATCAAGAAAGAGAACCCTTCCAGAATCCTCCATCTTGTTTCAGGTTATAGTCACTAGCTTTCCTCAAAGAAAACTTCTGTCACCAGAAACCTTGTAGCTTTGGCCTGGCTTTGATGTAAGTGCAAAAGACCTCATCAGAATCCAGCTTTGGTTGTTGTTTTACATTATTTAGGTTGTGTAGATATTATTGTGCATAGATTGATTGCAACTCTTCCTATTTTTTTGTTAATTTCTTTGCAGTGCTAAATTATTTGAACATGCCAGCATTTGTTTATCCATTCACTCCAGAGTAGATGGTTGGGTTGTTTCCAGTGTTAGTTTTTGTTAAATAATGCTATGAACATATTTGTATCTGTCCTTCAGATGATGTAAATATTCTTTCCTATTGGTTTTTAGGCAGGAGTGACATTGTTCATGTGGCACACATATGATAAACTTTAAGAAAAAATCAACCAATTTTTTAGTGCTTTTTTTTCCAATTTATATTTCCAGTAGTATAAGTAGTGTTTCTGTTGCTCTCCAACCTTGTAGTTGATACTGTTCTTCTTTTTAATTTTATGCAGCCTTTCTGGTAGGAATATAGAAACATAATTTGATGGTTTTAATTTCTCTGATGAATAACAAGGGAGCTTAATTCATATGCTTATTGACTACTGGGAATCCTCTTCTAAGAAACGTTTGGGTTTTAGTATTTCCTTGTTTTTACTAGAGATTTATACAAATTATTTTTATACTTTTCAGTTTTTTTAATGTATTGATTTTTATGAAAAGGTTGCACATATAAATCCACTCTCCTCTGTCCCATACTGGCAGTATAAGTCTGCATTTCCACCAGCAGTGGGTAGGGTTCTTTCACCACACCCCCAGAAGCATGTGCTGTCATTTGATTTTTTTAATTTTTATGTATGTATTTATTTATTAGAGACAGAGGGAGAAAAAAGTGAGAGAGCGAGAAAAAGAGAGGCTCTAGCCACTACAAAGGAATTCTAGATGCATGAGCCACTACGTGCATCTGGCTTACATGGGACTTAGAGAATTGAACCTTGGTGCTTAGGCTTCACAGGCCAGCGCCTTAACCATTAAGCCCTCTCTCCATCCTCCTTTGATTTTTTTAGTGGTTGTCATTCTGACTAGAATGATATCAGATCTCATGGTCATTTTAATTCGCATTTTCCTGTTGAGTAGACAGTCTGTAGTTCACTTTCCTCATTGTGTTTCTGACTGGTTTTGGTGTTAATGTAACCTGGCTTCATAAAAGGAACTAGGGAGTGTCCCCTCCTTTTCAATTGTGTGGAATAACTTGAAAAAGTGACTTTAGTTCTTTAATGAAGGTTTGATAGAATGCAGCAGTGAAACCACCTGGGCCTGGACTTTTTTATTATTGTTTGTTGCTGGAAGTCTTTTAATGGCAGCTCCAGTCTCATTTGATGTCATATTTCTATTCAGGTAGTTTACCCCTTCTAGGTTTAGTTTTGGTAGGTGTTATCAGTTAAGGAATTCATCCATTTCCTGCAGGTTTTCCAATTTTGAGGAGTATAGATCTTTAGAAAATGTTCTGATTATTCACCCAAATTCATTAGGATCTGTTGTTACACCTTTTTTCATTTCTGATCTTGTTGATTTGAACCTTTTTTCCTTTTGATCAAATTGGCTAGGGGTTTATCAATCTTGTTAACTTGTCAAAGAACCAGCTCTTTGATTCATTGATTTTTCTAATTTTTTTTTATTTCCAATTCATTGATTTATGCTTTCATCTTGATTATTTGATTACATTTGACACTATTGTGTTTGGAATGTTCTAGTTTTTCCATCGCCTTCAGCTGGATGTTTAAGTTGTTGACTATCCATAAAAGTGAAGCCAGAGTGTCTAAGACCAGTAAAGACACTTTTCATAGCAACAGATATAACATTTAATTCTTGATCTTTTAAAACTTAGATATTATAAATTTAACTGAAGGATATTGTCTTCCTTTATAAATGAATGTTTTCTTTTCCCACTGATAAAGCAATAATAAAAGCAATACTGTCTTAATAGTAAAATTTTATTCCAGAAAAAAATTTGTCTTACTTGATTTATTTTAATTTTCAAAATTTTTTTATTTATTTATTAGACAGAAACAGAGGGTGTGTATGGGAAAACCAGGTCCTTCTGTCAATGAAAATGAACTCCAGATGCATGTGCTACTTGGTGCATCTGCCTTTGTGAGAGTACTGGGGCATCAAACCCAGGCCAGCGGGCTTTGCAAGTGAGTGTCTTTAGCCACTAAGCCATCTCCCCAACTTGATTTATTTTAATTTTTTTTTTTTTTTGTTGTTGTTGTTTTTTTTTTTTTTTTTTTTTTTTTTTTTTTAGTTTAGCAAGGTAGGGTCTCACTCTGGTCCATTTATTTTAACTCTCGCGATCCTCCTACCTCTGCCTCCCGAGTTTTTTTTTTTTTTTTTTTTTTTTTTTTTGGTTTTTCAAGGTAGGGTCTCACTCTGGCCCAGGCCAACCTGGAATTCACTCTGCAGTCTCGGGGTAGCCTTGAACTCATGGTGATCCTCCTACCTCTGCCTCCCAAGTGCTGGGATTAAAGGCATGCACCACCACACCCGGATTATTTTAGTTTTTGAAAAACAAAAATGGAAATAAAAATAACTCTACCCTTTTAGTGAGCAATACTCAACCTACTTTCCATGTACCTTTACATTGAATACATGGAGTTAAAGAGTATGTTTGCTGGGTAAGACTATAGAAATATAGACAATTTAGAAGGGCCCCAAATCATATAGTTAGGTAAATGTTTCAAATACAACCTTAAACTCTAAGTTAATCAGAACTCCATTCTGACACACTAGAAAAATTAAACTTCTGTTATTTAATTGGCATTATTTGATTAGGGAAGCTTGGTGGTAAAAGAATGCTGTCTACCAGTCAATAAGGCCAATGTATGTCACAAAACTGAGAAGCAGGAGATGTACATTGTTATTACATCAGAGAATTAGCTGGAAAATGTCAAAGTTCTGTTATATTGAACTAATAAATTCTGACCTTATTTCTAGTCTACATTTAGCCAATGAACAATAGCACAAAGGCCCTGAATTTGGAGTTGCTTAATTAAATCAGGGTCTGTCTGTCCCAACATTTCCATAATAGGATAAGTTACTAGACCTGTCTAAAGGTCAGCATCCTTAACCAGTAAAATGAGAGTAGCTATGGCCCTGACCTCACATGGTTGTTGTGAGAAGCTGATGTTATAAAACATGAACCACTATGGTATACGCAGACTCAGCCACAATGATTTTCACTAGAATATCAAAGAAGGAAATACTGCTGGTAAAATACTGCAAAGATGAGTTATTTAACTAGATATGTAGTAAAACAGGCTTTACTTAGAAATGACTCTATAAGGTCCAAGGAATTGTACTTCTCATTTCTGTCTCTTCCTCCAGTTCTGACAAAGAAGTCCAGAACAACATAACCATGAGCAACTATATTTAAGTTATTTTATCATAACCTTTAAAGGAAAAAAGCATATACAAAATGTTTTCAATATATTGGACTCTGATTTAAAACTATCTTCAAAACAGAAGTAAAGAAAATAATATAATGGAGCAAAAAGGATATATAAAAAAGTATGTGTAGGGGCCAAAGAGATGGCTTAAGCATAAGGCACTTGCTGGCAAAGTCATGTGACCCAGGTTCAATTCCTCAGTACCCACATAAAGCCAGATGCACAAGATGACTCAAGCATCTGGAGTACATTTGCAGTGGCTGGAGGTCCTGGCATGCCCATTCTCTCTATCTGCCTCTTTCTCACTCTTTCTCTCTCTGTCTCAAATAAATAAATAAAGTATTTTTTAAGAGTATGCATACTGTGAATTAATATAAATCTGTCAGAGTTCAGAAATCATTTCTCTAACTCCACCATGATTCCAATGTGTAAAAGTTTTAATTGTAAATTTTACCATAATACTCAGAAAAGAGTGATAACAGGCTAAAGCTCTTTTTCTAAGGAAACCTAATATCTGTCATTCTGCTCTTATTAAATACACTTTGAGCAAAAGTTAACTGGAAAATGAATAAAGAAGCAAGACAAGTTGGATACACAGAAAGACAAAAGTTTGAGTGACAAGGAATGGAGATTAGACGCAGCAGGATGAGAAATGGTTCAAGAACTAGGGAGTCTCAATTCACTCTAAGAAGATCTTATGGCTTGGGAATTATGAAATCAGAAATGAATTAATGACTGAGAAACTCCAAGAAACTTCTGTTTTCACTGTGGAAATTTTAGCAAATAACCTACTTAAATGATATGTTTATGCAGAGGGACATGAATGACTCATGAAATTATTTTGTTCTTCCTATGCACACAATCCATGTCAAAATAATTTGTTACTGGGACCCTCACATCCTTTTCCAAAGTCATATTCCTATTTCTTTTTTTTTTTATTTTTTTTATTTTATTTTATTTTTTTTTGGTTTTTCAAGTTAGGGTATCACTCTAGCCCAGGCTGACCTGACATTCATTATGTAGTCTCAGGGTGGCTTTGAACTCATGGCGATCCTCCTACCTCTCTGCCTCCTGAGTTCTGGGATTAAACGCATGCACCACCACACCCGGCTCATATTCCTATTTTTAAATATCCCATGTTTTCCACTTGTCTCATTCTCTCTAGGCCACAATTTATACAAAGACACTAAAAGTTAAGAGTCTCATGTCTCATGTTAATAACAATTTAAAAGCTGGTGTGGTGGTGCATGCCTTTAATCCCACCACTAGGGAGGCAGAGGTAAGAGGAGTGCCATGAGTTCAAGGCCACCCTGAGACTACATAGTGAATTCCAGGTCAACCTGGGTGAGAGTGAGACCCTACCTTGACAAACAAAACACACAAACAAAAAAAGACTTTGACACAGTTTCTAGCTGTTCCCTAAATAGACTTTCCTTTGCTGTATTTTATGTTCAAAGTCTCATATGTATGTATATATGATTCCTTTAAAATGATAGATGATGATGAAGATTAGGTGATAGATAGGTAAGTAGATAGGTAGGCAGATAGATAGATAGATAGATAGATAGATAGATAGATAGATAGATAGATAGATAGATAGATAGATAGATGTAGAATTAATTGAATGACATTTTTATCCCTACAGGAACAGAAGAGGAAGACAAAGGGGATGACTGTCTGTTGGGGTCTGTGGATGAATTCTGGTGGTTTCCTCATATGTGGAGTCATATGCAGCCTCACCTCTTCCATAATGAATCATCTTTGGTGGAGCAGATGATTCTCAACAAAAAATTTGCCTTAGTAAGTAACTCACTTTGTTTATTGAATTGAGTTCAGCAAGCATATAGTAGTTAGAGAAGTGACAGGTGTCTGAACTGCAAATTGCCTCAGAATTTGACATACTGGTTCTCTTTAAGCAGCTGTTCTCTGTATTCATTAGAATCTTGGTGTTATACTATATATGTGTCTATGTGTGACTTTTGAGTTGATATTGGTTAATCATCACTATGCTTAATGCTTCAAGGGACCTAATTTAAGAGAGACTTCACGAAATATGACAACTCAACTATAGGACTTTCTGATCAGAGCTGCTGTCCAAAAGGAGCTTCCTGCTATACTGGGGAGGCAGAATGTACTTGAATACATCAGTAGAGCCAATATTGTGTTTACAATTAAAACCATTTTAAATAAACGAGAGTAAATCTAGTAAGAAGGGACATGTGCATAAATTGAAAGAGAAATTCAAGATTGAAATCTTATCATTCTAAACCTTCTAATTCAAGTGCCAAGCAAAAGTGTCTTAGGAACGTCATTGCTACCTATGTGTTTAAATTCAGATTATGATACTTATGATAGTAGAGAATAACCATGAAAGAGCTTAAGAAATAAAACCAAAATGTATTATATATATATATATATATATATATATATGTGTGTGTGTGTGTGTGTGTGTGTGTGTGTGTGTATAAATATATATAGTGTGTGTTCCTGTAAACATATATATACATACACATACATGAAAGAGAATTCATATTCATTTGAAACAAAGATATAAATCTCAATAGACAGCACCTGGTTTTTATTGTCATTATATGGTCATTTGACTACCATCTTCATTGCATGTCTGGGCTTCTGGGGTGTTTAGAATAACCAGTAAGAGGAATAAAATTCTTGAGTTTAAAATTTATTTTTTATTGATATGGTAATTGCCTAGTGTAGATTTTACACAGTTTTCAAATATATTCATTATCTCATTCTGTTCCCATTGAGGCATTAGTGCCCCAAAACTGCAATGCTACCAAAGTTAAAGATGAAATGAGAAAAAATCATGGGTTTACATAATATGTATTAGTTCCTTTAATTCTCACAATGAATGAATTGTGGGCATATTTATTCTTCCTTTACAGGTGAGACTCATAATAATACAGTGGCTCAGTGAAGGATTATAATGCTCACTGGTAGAATTAAGTTCCCTAACACTGTGTAGCTTATGCCCCCAGGCTTCTTCTCTAACTGCCCAACCCAATTCACAGGTTGTTCCAGGTACCTCTTCTGTTTGGTAACCCTAGTAATATATGATAATCCTGAAATATAAGGAAAATGAAGAATTTGAGGGAGAATTCCCAGAGCAACTTTTCTCATGGATTTTCTAAAATTTCCTAATATAGGCAGAGTCTCTCAAGTGCTTCAAGAGACAAACTGAAGCCAACTTTCCATGTAGCTGAATGTTACTTATTGTCAGACCCAGAAGCACCTTAACTCAGTAGAAACTGTTCTAGAAGATATTCTACCTCAATTGTCTACTCATTGGAGGCATTAAACAAATGTGACCATGCTCATGTTTCATAGTCCCAAATTGGGTTATAGCCTGCTTTTTTCCATGAGCTGGGAGGATCTGAATTTCAAAGTAAATAGGAAAGTTCTCCAATTAAATAATTGGTAAAACGTGCAAAGAACCAACATGCTGCCTTGGTAGCCAATGATATTCAATACACTCAACAGTCACGTGGGTGACTGAGTTAAATGATAGCTAAAGTACCCTTCCAACTAAGTATGCGTGACTGAGATATTAACCACTAGGCCCTATCATCACTAGTCACAGCCAAACACCTGTGCATTTATTGAGTGTTAGAAAGACATTGGCTTTTCCTTCTATGTAGTATGGATACTTCCAATGCACAGTGGGTCTGAGGCCCAATTTAGCTGAACATTGAAATTTCTGGGTTATAGATTACTGTGGAAAAATCAGAAAAATCCTTTAAGCAAACTTGCATTTAATGACTACAGCCTTCAAAGGAAATGCAGCTTTATAGCTTGATTAGAAAAAACAATATTTACTTAAGAAATATGGTTTAATTCAAGAATGAAATGGAACCTGAAACACTTAAGACATTTTTTTCTTTTTTAATAAATATTTTTTAATATTCTTTTTTTATTAGTTGCTTTTTTTATTGACAACTTCCTTAATTGTAGACAATATCCCATGGTACTTCCCTCCCTTCCCCAACTTTCCCCTTTGAAACTCCACTCTCCATCATATCCCCTCCCTTTCTCAATCAGTCTCTCTTTTCATTTTGATGTCAACTTTCCAATATATTTGGTATGGACATTAAGAGAAGTGTTTACTGGGCAGTTTGGTGAGCATAGAAAGTTTAGTATACATGTAGTCACTCCTCTGTCCCACCTTCTCAGCAGATGGTTCTGCATCATCCCAAGGTTGCCACCATCTGAAAAGAGAAGCTTCTCTAAACAAAAGTGAAAGAAGCATGAATATATAGGTATGGACATTAAGAGAAGTGTTTACTGGGCAGTTTGGTGAGCATAGTATATACATGTAGTCAGACACCAGCAGAGGTTTTTGTTGTAGGTTTTCAGTATCAGGGATGTATTCCCTCCCATGGAGCGGGCCTCCAGTCCAATTAGAAAGCAGCTGGTTTCCCCCATAACAGACATGCCACTATTGCACCCGTTGGCTCATTTGGCCTGGCTGGCCAAGTTTAAAGCTTGCAGTGTTCCCTGTTGAGTACCTTCACTGGTGTTTTCTCTCTCTCATTGAACTGAATGCAGTGTAGCTTTTTCCAGCTTTCTGTTAGCTGGTCCTCATGGAGGAGGCTTTCAGCTCAGCTCCAGCAGGATTTCTCATTGACCTTGCAGCCCAAGTATGTGGAGTCTTCAGCAGTATGTTTTTGCCATCTATTCTTGGTGGGAAACCAAGGGCCTTGGCAGTGGCCTATAATGTTTTAGGGTATCTGTGACCTCCCTGGACAACAACTCACTGGAAAGGTATCCCATCCCTGACACTGAAAATTTTCTAGAAACAATCTGTGGCTTCTGAGTGTTCCATTGTCCAGAAATGTTCTCTCTCATATGTGTTCTCAGTGTTCCATTGTCCAGAAATGTTCTCTCTCATATGTGGATCCTAGCTACAAATGATTGGTCTTCTATGTGAGTAGGAATAAAACTCAGTAGCAGAAGCCAGGAAGCTAGAAAGGGTATATAAATGGAATAGAAAGGGACAGAGGGGGCACTTAATTGGATGGTATTGTATATATGTAAGTATAAGAATAGATTGATGGTGGTGAAAAGGCCTAAGTGAGGTCAGGGTAAGAGATTGAATAATGGAAGGGAGGGAGGGCTAATCAAAATCTAAGAGGATATAAATAAGTCATATGTAAACCTACTTTTCTGGACAATGAACCACCCAGATGACCTTTTTTAAAAGATAAAAAAGATATCAACCTTGAATTTAGTTGTAACATTAATGATTGGCTTGCTACAAAGTGAGATTTCCATTGTACGTCTTGAAAAACAGGAGAAAACATCACCAAAAAGGTAACATTGTAGTTAAGCCTCAGAAAATCATCAGTAATATATACTCTCAATTAAAGAATTTGGTCTAAATTTTGGCAAGTGTGGTAGAAGTTTAATTCTTTAATTTTTAGTGACAAAGTAATCGGTAGAGACTTTTATCATAGAACTATTTGCTTGTGTCTGATGATACTTAGCATTGCCATTGACAATTTTATTAAAATATGTAGCAGTGAAACTGTGCTCCTGAAAGCATGGAGTCTTACAGCAATCTGCTTTTGATTACATTACCATTATTTTTTTCAGAAAGTGTCACAAGTCCTCCTTTTTTTAAAAGTTAAGCAGAACTCACGAATTTATATTAGCTGGAAAGTCTGTTGTCATTTATCTAACTTTTTAGATCAGTAAGCCTGTTAACTTTTACAATATAGAAATAAGGATTATAGTATCAAAATATAATTTAAATTATATTGCAAAACTTGCTGGCTTAAGGAATATGTGATAATCTTTCCATTAGTTTGCTTGCCACTTACAGAATCAATCAATCTTGCCGTTTTAATTTCGGTGGAAGCTCTTTACTAAAAGTCACTTTATTAATATCAAATGTAAAGTGTCATTTTAGTAATTCTAATAGAAGTAGTGTGTTACAAGCAGGATGTAAAGTCCAATCTGACCTGAAAGGCCACTCTCTAGAGTAACCAAGCAGCACAATTTAAGAAAGACACTGGCCATAATTCAGAACAGGTTGATTATAGTTTGATAAGTTATCAAGGCTAATATTCAACTTCAGAGTACTACTACACCATGTTAGTTACTGCAATATGAAATGTGACAATGTTATTACCCTCACTGCACTACCACCTCACATCCTATACCAAATCATCCCCAACCTTGCAACTGCTCAGCCAATGAAGTACACCAGCCCCGATGCTGCCCATAGCCTCCAGTTCTGACTCTATAACTACAGGTTTTCTGACTAATCAACATATGGCATGCTTGTTGGTAAATATTTTGAGAATCCTGAATATGTCACCTGGATATGACTAGTCAGTCTTACGATTTAAAAAAGCTGGGTTGGTGGCACATGCCTTTAATCCCCGCACTCTGGAGGCGGAGGTAGGGGGATCACTGTGAGTTCAAGGCCAACCTGAGACTACATAGTGAATTCCAGGTTAGCCTGAGCTAGAGTGAGACCCTACCTTGAAAAACCAAAAAAAAAAATTTTAGAAAGAACTGGAATCAGTGTGTTGATAAAAGAAACCATAGAAAAGAGACTGAAGTCCTATAGATAGTGTTTTTCTTGTAACCTAAATAAGTGCATAAGCAGAACATGGCTCAGATGTTACTAACTTCTCAGTAAATGAATGTTAAATGGAAACATTAGCATACATTTCATCAAGCATTGAAGATTCTATTAATTAAATGTAGGTTTTGGTATTATTTGGATGGTGTGCTTCAACAGGGCAGACAACTGCCAGTGAAAGGACAACTGGTTACTGAAAGTCACAAAGAGAAAGAGGCATGCCACACCATTGCAGTTACCTTCTCATTGCTGAGATCAGAAGCAGCTTATGGGAAGAAAGGGTTTATTTTAGCTTGTAGTGTCAAGAGGAGGTTTCTTCATGGTGGGGAAAGCAACATCACAAAGAGTCCAAGAGAGCTATCTACACTGGCTGGGCTAATAAACATCAAAGTCAGGCTGGACAGATGGCTTAGCAGACAAGGTGCTTGCATGCAAAGCCTAAGGACACAGGTTCGATTTCCCAGTACCCATATAAGCCAGATGCACAAGATGGCACATGCATCTGGAGTTCATATGCAGAGGCTAGAGGCCCTGGTACACTCATATTTTCTCTCTCTCTCTCTCTCTCTCTCTCTCTCCCTCCTCTCCCTCTTTCTCTTTCTCAAATAAATAAATAAAATATTTAAAAATAAATAAATAAATCTCAAAGTCCACCCTCAGAAACACACCTCCTCCAACAAGGCTCTACTTCCCAAATTGCCGCCAACTAAAAACCAACACACATGAGGCTATGAAAGACATCTCATTCAAACCAGCACACACACCCTATGGGGCAGCACTGGGCTTGGTCGGGAGTCAGAGGTGTTTATAAGAAAGACAAGACAAGGCAGGAGAAGCAGGCTTAGGATCAGCGACTTAGAATAATCCCAGTAGGTTCTAAGGGGTAGTGACTAACTTAACCCTCTGACCTTGGGGTGATGAGTGTAGGATAATTCATGCAGCTGGACCTCATAAACATAGGGGGTGGTTGAGTTAAAGCCTTGCATTTGGATGATTACACTTAAAGAGTGTGCTCTGGCCAGAATGTTACCACCATCCTGGAATCATTGATATCTCTATGGTCAGAAAGGTCCAAAATATATCAAAACATCAGAAAAACAGAAAATAAAAGGCATGATTAAAACATTTACATCTGCTTCTCTATAGCTTGTGTGTCTTCAGACTTTTGGAGTGCTTCAGACCCCTTCATCCACATATCTTTACCATTTCCAACTTCTTATTCTCTTTCCAAACCTATGTTGCCTCAACTTAACACTGTAGTCCATTGATGTAGTCTTATTAGAAGAGAAAATGGTAAAATATTGTTTTTCTTTCCCATTCATTTTATTTCTATTAAAGTAGCCAAATGCTTCATTAAATTTTGTTGAACCAAGGCTGTAGAGATTGCTCAGCAGTTAAGGCACTTGCCTGAAGTCTAACAACCCAGGATTGATTCTGAAGTAGCCACATAAAGCCAGTTGCACAAATTTGTACATGTATCAGGAGTTCATTTGTAGTGGCTAGAAGCCCTGGCATGTCCATTTTCTCTCCTTCTCGAGATCTATCTATCTATCTATCTATCTATCTATCTATCTATCTATCAGCTATCTATAATTTCTATCTCTTTCTGCTTGCAAATAAATAAATTAAATTAATTTTATAAATATTTGTCAAACCATTATATCCTACCAGTGTTTAACAGACCTATGACATTGAGCTTTACTAAGCTTTTATATAATTATTTTTGTACAATTGATTTTATTAACTAAATCCTAACATTGAGATCACAGTTGTCCTTTTAGCATTTCATATTTGCTCTATGCTCATTGTTTTAATATATAAACATCCTCCTAGAAATTGATTTTACTCTCCCAGCTTTGTGTCATTCTTATATTTCATAGGTATGACTTCTATATTTTCATTGTTATTGGTAGAGATTCACATAATCATACATATCTACCTTGGAGATTTTTGGTAAAGCATCACCATCTTCATTCCACATTAACATCAGGCTAGTTAATCACCACTATGTAAAAAACAATAGTAGGTATAAGCTGGAGATATGACTTAGCAGTTAAGGCACTTGCTTGAGAAGCCTTAGAACTCATGTTTGACTTTCCAGGTCCCACGTAAGACAGATGCACAGTGACGCAAGCATGCAATGTCACACATGTGCACAAAATGGGCACATGCATCTAGAGTTCAATTGCAGTGGCTGGCATGCCAATTCCCTCTCTCTCTCCCTCTCTCTGTCTCTCGTCCCCTCTGTCTCTCCCTCTCTCACACACACACATTTAAAAAAAGGCCAGTCTATTGGGCTTGCCTCAAAAAAATAAATAAATAAATAAACAAAAATAGTTGGTATGTCAATTATAAATCTGTTCAGTTAAAGTAATATTTATACAGATCACACAAAGTATGTGAAAATCATTCTGATTTTGGGAATGAGGATATGAATAAATTTTTTTCTCATACAAATTTAGAACTTTTAACTTAAAAGTAATTTATATAAGAAGATATTAAACATAATGCTTACTCAAACTCATTGTTTTCTTTATTATTCCTCCACAGCCTGTTTAGTAATAGCTTCTAAAGGTTCATTGCATTACTACTAAAGTCATTGATTTACAAACTTCAGAATGCTATCATTTCCCTTTAAAAATTTTTGGTTTTGTTTTTATTGAGGTAGGGTCTCACTGTAGGCCAGGCTGACCTAGAATTCACTCTGTAGCCCCAGGCTAGCCTTGAACTCACAGCATCCTTTCTACCTCAGCCTCCAGAATGCTAGAATTAAAGACATGCACCACTATGCCCAACTCCATTATCCTTTAAAAAAATTTTTTTGTTTATTTATTTGAGGGTGAGTATGAGTGTGCCAGGTCCTCTTCATGCTATAACAGAACTCCAGATGAGTACACCACTTTGTGCATCTGGCTTTACAAGGGTACAGGGAATCAAACCCAGACCATCAGGCTTTACAAGCATCTATAGCCACTGATCAATCTCCCTAGCCCATTTTTCTTTTCCTTTTTCTTTTTTTTTTTTTTTAAAGTTTGTCATATTGTCAACTCTTATAATTTATAGTTTCTCTATGATTAATGAAAAAATTTGTATATCAAATCCACACTCTTGATTTTTAAAATTACCTTAAGATACACACTTCTAAGCCTAGAAAAACTGAGAAAATTTACTATAATATACTTGATAATTATACAGTTTTTTCTGCTTCTACTTCTGTGTTTATTATATCATCAATATCTTGAAATCATATTTCTTTACTCTTGCATCAGTTGAACTATTTCAAACACTCCCTCCCCTGTCTATGTGACCATGGTAATGTATCTTCAGTTGATCAGAGCCATTCTCAATTAGCAATTTCGAGAAAATAAACTTATTCTATCTTAACCTCTTTGGCATTATTTTTATGCCTCTTTGTTTGCTTGAATTTTTTAGTTAGCTTTGACTTTGAATATTTTCTTTCTTTCTTTCTTTCAGAAAGAGGTAGCAAGAAAGAAACAGAGAGAAAGAGTATGGGCATGCTAGGACTTCCTGCAACTATAAACTCTAGACTTGTGAACTAATTTGTGCATCGGGCTTTATGTGGGTACTAGAGAATCCAACCTGTATTTTCAGGCCTTATAAGAAAGTGCCTTTAAATGCCTGCCTTTGACTTTGGTTTTTGTGCTTCCTCTCATCCCTTGTGTGTGTTTACAGCCCTGGTGTATATGAAAGAATGTTTGTGAGCATTTATTATGTTGTAGAACATGTATTAATTTAATAAATGTGTTTGGACTGGAGAGAAGGATAAGCACTTAAGGTGCTTGCCTACAAAGCCAAGGGACACAGGTTTGATTCCCAGGACCCATGTAAGTCAGATGCTCAACGTGGTCATGTATGTATCTGGGGTTTGTTTGCAGTGGCTGGAGGACCTGGTGGTTGCTCTCTTTGCTCTCTCTCTTTATTTGTTGTCTCTCTCTCTTCTGTCCTTTTTTTCTATCTCATATAAATAAATAAAAATGTTTTTAGTAAATGTGTTTGATTTTCTTATTAATCTTACTGTATTCTCACACAACTCTCCTGCTGTTATCTCCACTTTCTAAGTGTTAATCTTATATTGGAGAGGTTAAGCAATTCTTCCAAGCCACATAACTAAGCTGTCAACCTGGAACTTGAATTCACATGGTTCTGACTATTTGCCACTATGTTAGCCAATGTTTTATTCTATTGCCCAAATAATTATAACCTTTAGAGGAAACCAGATTTCGGAACAGTTTATCCATTAATGATTTATCACTGGTGTGTTACTAACAATTGTTCATTAGAAGTATCCTCAGATCTACTTTCCTAAATTAAATATCATATTTAGCTGCTTTCAGAATTACATTTTAATTATTTTGAACTCAAAGAGGGCATTGTCATCATCTCCCCAGAGGGCTACCATTTCCATTTCTGTGTCCATTTGTTTAAAGTTTTCACAATATGAACTACTCATTTTTCCTTAAAGGAAATGTTTTTAACTATATCAGGAACCCTATCTCTCATATCTACAGTGTGACCAAATTTCTTCTCATTTCAAAAGATCATTAAACTTTGAATATGGCCTTGATTACCCAGAAACTTAAAATTATTACCTTTGTGAATTTCTCTTCAGATTACACTCTTATCCATTTTTTGGGAAGATTACATACTTTTTAACACCATAGAGTGTAGAAAAACATTCCTCTTCCTCCAACACAAATGCTAGGCTTAATCCAGCACATGCATATTGTGACTTAAACCTGTTGTACAAAAAGAATGACAAAACATTGCAGAGATGGCTGAATGGTTAAGGCACTTGCCTGTGAAGCCTTAGGACCCAGATTCAATTCTAGGACCCACATAAGCCAGATACACAAGGTGGTGCATGAACCTGGAGTTTGTTTGCAGTGCCTGGAGGCCCTGGTATGTTCATTCTTTCTATCTGCCTGGCTTTCTCTCTCTCTCTCTCTCCCTCCTTCCCTCCTTCCTTCTCCCTCTCAAATAAATAATACAGCAAGCACAGGTGATAGCTCACTGAAGCTGCATCCCTGGAGCTTCCAGCACAACTTTCTGGAAGTTTGGCACCTCAGTCTCTTCTTCCCAGCAAGTTATTGCCTGGGAGGGGGCTTGTGAATCTTGCAAGCTTTGTTCCTGTATGCTTCACCTAAGTTGTATAAGCCTCCTTCTTCTCTCAGGAAGAAATGTTTCTGGTCAGAGGAAATCAGAGTAAGTTCAGCACCTCTGGCAACTTTGGGTTTTTCTATCTCCCAGTCCTTCTCTTCTGGTCATTTGTTGACTCTTGCTTGTTTGTTTGTTTGTTTGTTTGTTTGTTTGTTTGTTTTCTTTCCTTTGCATCATTTTCTGAACCTTTTCAAACTTTTTCTTCTCCAGTCCACCTCAAAATTTTTGCATCCCATTTTAGGATCAGTATAAGCAGCCTCCAAACAAATCCTCTAATACCCAGATCCTTTCCTTCAATTTATGCTCAGATCAGAGAATACTGTAAAACTCACAATTCTATGATTCTGTTTTCCATGCAGGTAATTGAAATGTACATTTTAAAAATCAGGAAAATTCTTTTATTTTTTAAAGAAATGTCAAGAGCGAAGTTGTTGAGTTCCAAATGTTAACCAGACACTGCTTAGTTCTTTCCCTTGGTCCCTAACCAAGCCTCACGACACCTATGATCTATTATTACTGCATAAAATATTTTCAGAGAGATTATGTCATTTTGATAAGATTTCACAGTGAGTAGAATCTAGAGAAAGGATTTTTATCCCTGATCTGTGAAGATGAAGAGCTCATGTACCCACTGATAATAGAAAACACAGCTCTCACCTGAGTGGGATTTCTAGCTAGTTTACTCTGGAGCCAAATATGATTTGACCATGGTCCAAGAACACAGATGTAATATGTTAACAATTTGCATGAAGTTCTTCTAATTATAATTTTTTTAATGTCCTAAACCAAGGCACAGTTTAAATACGTTGATGGAAACATCAGGGTTACAACAAATCAGGGAAATCTCTGCTTTGGCCCCATATCCTATCTGATGACATTCATACATTTTGGGCAGGTGGATGCTAGGGTTCTATTCATACATTCCAAAATATTTACCTAGTAGCCATAGGATGTTAGGTCACACACACAGAGGTGGGCAATAAACCACTATTAAAGGAACTCTGGACCTGCAGCAGTCCAACTCCTTGTGTGGTGGTTTGACTCAAATGTCTCCCATGAAGTCATGTGTTCTGAATGCCTGGTCCCAGCTGGTGACAAGTTGGGAGGTGGACCCTTGCTGGAGGAGCTGTGTTGTTGGGGGCCAGGCTTAGGGATGTTATAACCAGCTCTCCCTCACTAAAGCTCAGCTCACTCTACTGCTGCTGTTTTCCACCTGCTATGGCAGAAGTGATGTCCAGCCTCTGCTCATGCCATGCTTTTCCCTGCCACCGTGAAGCTTTCCCTTGAAACTATAAGCCAAAATAAAAACTTTTCTCCCATTGGCTCTTTTGGTCAGGTGCTTTGTCCCAGTATTGGGAAGGTCAATCAGACTTGTAGATGTTTGATGCAGCTGTTTTCTGGCATCTTCTGCTCACCCTAGTTGTGTGTTTGAAATGCAGTGTTAGTAATAATATGACAGGTGACTATTGTCCAAACCTCATTATCTGAATGTTAGTGCTTCTCTAAAACAAGCATAGTCTCTTTTCTTTTTTTTATTTATTTGAAAGAGAGAGGGACAAAGACAGACACAGAGAATGTGAGAGACAGAGAGCACAAGTATTGCCACACCAGAGCCTTCTGCCCTTGCAAATAAATTCCAGATACATGCACCACTTTGTGCGTCTGGCTTTACACAGATACAGGGGAATCTAACCTGGGCCATTGAGCTTTGCATACCAGTGCCTTTAACTGTTGAACCACTATGTGATATGTGACTTCTTGTGTTTGTGCAGCAGCATTGTTGTCACAGTGACTGTTAGGAAACCCAGATGACATGCAATAGCAACAACAAATCAGGATCATCCCTAGCTTTTCCATTCTTTTGGGAATATGAAACTTCAAATAAAATCAGTTCTGTGATTATATAAATGTTCCTAGTTTAATCAACCTTGTGTATTTTCAGAAATCTCAAATGTGCTTGAACATACCCCGAGGGTCTGCTACTGTCATAGCATGGTCTATATCTCTATTACCTCTCAAAGTCCTCGAACACCCAAGTCCCATTCAATGCTTCAAATTCAGAGGTTAGATTTTTAAAAAGCTCTGCAAGACTTTCATTGTATCTCCAGATGATTTTTTCTTTCAGTTATTTCACTATAGTATAAAATAAGCTTCATAAATTCATTTTCTTTTACACTGCTGCAAACTCCCTCCTTGTGTTCTTATTTAAAAAAAAAAATCCCTCCACCCATCCTGTGCAGAGTACAAGTGTTCCCATCATGCTTTGAGTGTTCAAGAAAAGCACATCCTTTAGTGGTATGTTTTCTTATAAGACACTCAACAAAGATATGACACTTTAAACATTCTGAAGGGAACTCTAGGAGAATAGAACAACACATCCTGTTAAATGAAAATGTACTTAAAGTAAATTACACAGATAGTAGAGAAGACTGGGAGAGATTCTGTCACTTGACTCTTTTATAACTTTTTTCTTAGAAATTGTACGTGAAAATGAAGATGAAATCAGAGTAGATGCACAATCTTGTTACTAAATTAGTTTTAGCTTAATTTTTGTTTCTGGAATTTCTTCATGAATTTGGCTTACTACATAATTCAGTTATTCACTTGCAGTAGTACTTGAAGGGGGATATATGGCATCCAAGAAGGGGTTTTGCCAATACCATTACTATAACCTTATCAAATGTATAGTATACCAGGGCTGTTCCTTACCTTCCATTGCATACTTAGTAACAATGAGACTGCTTACGTTTGTCCTTGATACATAATAGCAGTTTTCAAACCTCGTTTGGATACAATTGATCATGACAGCACATCTTTTAGGAAAATCTACTCTTACATAAGAGCTCTGAGTTGTATGGGCTAGAAATGTTGTCATAGTGGGAATCAGAGTTCCAAGACTACCTGCTAAGATTTCCAGACTTTGTGTAAGGGAAGGCAGGGAGGGGCTGGCAAGGACTTGCACAAGTGACACATGGCAGCCGGGTGTGGTGGCGCACACCTTTAATCCCAGCACTTGGGAGGCAGAGGTAAGAGGATCGCCGTGAGTTCAAGGCCACCCTGAGAGTACATAGTTAATTCCAGGTCAGCCTGGACCAGAATGAAACCCTACCTCAAAAAAACCAAAAAAAAAAAAAAAAAAAAAAAAACAAGTGACACACCATTTAGCACTCCTGTGAAAGAGAATGGGCTAGTGACCTAGGAAGAGAGATATGCTTAAAAGCATGGTCCAGGAGTCAGTCATTTACACAGCATCTATCTCTCCCATAGTTGTGTATCCTTGGCTTTTCTTGCACATGGGCTATTCATTGCACGTGGCCCAGGTGGGAAAGGGTATCCAGTCTTTCTCTGCAACTGGCTTCTTTGGTATTTTCCTCACTATGCCTCTCTCTTAATGTACCCACTATTCTGCCACAGAACAATTCTTAATTCACCTTTATTTTCATACTTGTTATCATTTCAAAAAGAAATACACGGATGTTAACTAAATAAAAGCACATTAAATGGCACCACCAATAACTTGGCTTATAATGTACCTTTCATTCTCTATAACTCTGAAATAATTTAAAACTAATTTGGTAAGTGAAGAAATTGAGACCTAGTAAAGTTATACAGTCTACCCAACATACACTAATCAGAGACGAGGAGCACTGAGACAGCCCAGGATTCTTCTGTTCCTTTGTTTCTCTCTTTCTCTTTTTCTCCCCCCTGGATTCCTGCTACACTGAGAATTTCATTACAGTGTATTTGTTTATATTGGATATGGAAAGAATAAGCCTCCCCTTGTTATTTGATTAATTAGACCCTATGCAGTCTATCTCTGATATTTTACTTCAGAGTGATAAGGTCACACTTCTGTTTTATGAGCTAGTATAATACCATTCTATTTCACCATATCTCATTATTAACCCCTTTAATACCTTTAGCCATAGGTTTTTCTTTGTTTTTGTTATTGTAGCCATGCTTTTTTTTTTGTGAGTGAAGCTGTAAGACAAAGAACATCTCTACACTGAGGCTTCTGGATCCCTATGCCTATCACTAGTGAGGGAGGCTCAACTAAACCTCAAATCCCAGCTCCTCATTAAGGTTACATTACAGGAATGGGGGATTGTCTCACTGCCTGTGTGATTGAGCTCAGGCTCCAGCTGTCCTCTCCTGCCCAGAATTAAAACTGCAATACTTGCCCCAGTGCTCAGCCCTAGTTACACTGCTGGTCTTTCTGGCAGAGCCAAATCCCATCCTAAGCAAAAATTCCTGTGTGATCCCAGGATCCTATCGTGAATAACAAAGGCCCTCCTTTTACTTGGGAGATTCTAAGGATTTAGGATTGTCCTCCCAGGAAGCAAGGATAAGAAGACCAGCAAATTCTTTCTGCTACAGCAACTACCAGCAGAAGATGCTGCCAAACCCTTAAACCAGAACTTAAAACTAACAGTCATCAAAGTAGGTGTTCAAGTACTGGCCAGCACACAGCAACTTACATTATAAATTACAGTGTACCTATTAAAATAAAATACAAAGAAGCATAGCTACAGGCCAAACTTCCACATGTTAACCAAAGTTCTACACATAATCCTACATGTATGTATGTAGTATTGTGGTGTGAATACAGTGTATGCATGTGTTTTCAGATGTGTGTACCCTGTGCATGGCATTCAAAGAGCAGAGGAGAACATGGGGTGTCCTCTACCACTCCTCTTGTGGTGTTGAGAGGAGGTCTCTCAATGAACCTAGAGCTGCTGTTTGCAATCAGATTGGCCTCCTAGCAAACCCTAACAATTCTATCTCTGCTCTCCACAGTGTGCATGACTACACCCAGATTTTTTACATGGGTACTAGTGGTGCAGGATTTGGGGGTCCAGGGGAATTTCCAGGCCTGTGAATTGTAACTTTTGGGTCCCTATTATATTTTAGCAAAGAATTCGGGGGAAAAGACTCCAAGGAGAATAAATCGTCAATTATAACGTTCATTTTAGGAAGAATTTGGAGAAAAGGCAAACTGAAAGGTTGAAACCAGAGGGGAATTCTCCACCCTAACTGGCTGGGAAGAGGAGAATGGAGATGGAGAAAATCTCCCCAGGAGAAGCCAATGGAAAGGACACGTACGCATAAACACGTGGAACGCAAACCATGAGAGCCCAGGCCAAAAGATTTAGACACAGGTGCACTCACACTCACCCACCTGGGAAGCAAAGCATAAGGGTGGCAAGCCCTCACCGTCACATAGAAGCAAGCTAAGAGACTGGATATAAGGGACTCAGAGCTTATAGGACAATCAATCATGCATGTAACGTAATGAGAAAGCATCTGGAAACAAAGTACGTGTAGGAAACAAGCAGGAAGATACTCTGGCAAATAAGAATCCTCTTACCTCTTCCCAGCCTAGCTAAGAGTTTACCAAAGCAGGAACCAGGAGAGTCCAGTGCTAAGAGAATGAAAAGGAGAGAGAGAAAAGAGAGACACACACACAGAGAGAAACGTGGTTAGACGCCTTTATATGGATCAGTCATCCATTTAGAATGAGTCTTGCCTTCAGACGCGGGTGTATAAAGGAGAGATCTAATTAGTTCGTGGACTCAAGGGGCAGACCCAGGAGGGGCCAGCCCACCCAAGAGTGCTGGGCTAAGAAGCAAGAAGTTGCGTGAGGAGCGTTGCTTGCAGCCATTTTGGAAAAGACCGGATCAGACACGGGTTGTAGGACTGCCAGGGTAGGCAAAGTGGCATCTGCTTGTTCTCCTTGAGATTTTGCCCCTGGTTGACTACCTATAAAAAGCTATCTTTTGGGCTGGAGGGATGGCTCCGTAGTTAAGGCACTTGCCTGCGAAGACTGGGGATCAGATATGATTCCCCAGAACCAATGCAAGCCATGATGCACATGGTGGCACATGCATCTGGAGTTCGCTTGTGGCTAGAAGCTCTGGTGTGTTCAATCTCTCTCTCTCTCTCATAAATAAAAATATAAAAAACTATCTTTCTCACTTTCACTAGGGATAGAACTCAGAACCTCTCAGGCCCACATTCTTGTGCACCAACACTCTTTCCTGCCGAGTCATTTCCACAGCCCCTAATTTAATTCTGCTAAAGACCAGTCTTTCTATGGAGCCCAAGTTATCTTGAATTCACAGTCTTCCTGAATCAGCCTCCAGTGGGCTGTGATTACAGATCTGCACCACCATGATGCCCTGCTTGAGACAGCATTATAAAATCTGAACCTTAATGATTATTTGCATACCCTCTTTATTTCACAATTAAATGTGAAAAAGTCAGATTCTTTTGATAATTATATCTTTCGAAGTATTAATTTCAAACCATACCAGATACACTATTGATTCTCACAGGAATTACTAATAATCTTAGTGTGTTCTAAACCTTAATTTATAATCTAGAAATAAACCTTGACTTGCCTGGTTTTATAGGAGGTTCTGTTAAGTTTCCTTTAAACAGAATCTCCACATACCTCAGGCCACCTTGCCATGCCATCCCTCCTGTCACTTGTCACTGATGCCCGGTGGCTTATGGGACTCCCCTCCCCACCGTTAGAAGTCCACCCCACAGCATCTCCAGAGCTGAGCTTTGTATATGGACCTTCCAAAATGAAATTTGCTCAAGAAGCTTAAACTATTTCTCATATCCAAGGAAGTATATGTTAAGAATTTGATTTCTTTACATGCATATATGCTTACTAAGTATCTAGAGTGTAGTCATACTGATGCAGGATTTGGGGGTTCAGGAGGGGACACCCTCAAGTTTATAAACCTCAATTTTGGGTCCTGTCCTGTTTTAACAAAAGACTGATGAAAAATGAACTCAAGAAGCTCACATTGTGAGTTAGTGTGTTATGTTAAAAGGACCTAATATCACTTTCCAAGAAAGTTCCTGTCATCTGGACAATTGTACTCTTTATGAAACTTCAATAGCCAGTTTTTTTTTTTTTTTTTTTTTTTAACAGCCAGTTCTTAAGGAAGGCATTTAAAGTCAAAGAAAAAGCAAGAAAAGCACAAGTTGGGTCATTATGCACAGAGTCATTGCCTCTCTCACATAACTGATGGCTACCCACATAAGGCAAGACCCACATTACCCATGGGGGGAGGACAGGGAGAAGGCTAATGATGGTACCATCATGGCTGTATATATACTATTTACATAACTAATTTTTAAAAGTATTAAAAAAGGAAACAACCTCAAAATACTAAATGTAAACACAAGGAGCCTTTATCTTAATTCGTGTAAATTGTAAATGTGAATTCTCACCATTGTGAGGTAGTTAACCAAAGCATGAACTCTTATATACAGAGAAAATGGGACATTCCAATCAAAACAAAATGCACAAAAGCATTTAAAAGTATTTCCAAATTATGTTGTGATGCAGTTGTAGAAATTTTTTTTTCTATTGTGGATTGCAGAATATCTAACAGATTGCAGAATATCATTATAGGCTTTGTAGATTGCATTAGTTTGCAAACTTTCTAATCTTTGAAATATGGAAACTCACATTTGGTCTTCTAATCACTGATGAGAATTTAAAAGTTTCTTGTGCTTAGAATGAGAGGAATAGAGATAAACATTAAAAGCAAAGTTCCATTCTCAATTATCAGCAAGATTTAAAGAAGAAATGCTATCAAAGAGAGTAATAACCAATTATTTCTTTAATAATAAAACAATAATGTGGCTCAAAGACTTGCATACTAATCATTTTCCTTTAGTTTCTGAGAAAATTTTTATAAAAATAGAACATCACTTTTTGCTTGTTAAAATTTAGCATATTTACATTGTATATCTGAAAATATCTGAATGATTACTTAGACAAATCTTATAATTTTACACTATATATGTATGGCTTAAATATATAAATAAATTAAAATGTATCTCTTTGAGAGTGAAAAATTTTGACTACAGTTTCAAGATAGTTTTCAAGTATTACTTTCAGGTGTTAAAATCTTTGAGTTAAGCCGGGTGTGGTGTGGTGGTGCATGCCTTTAATCCCAGCACTCGGGAGGCAGAGGTTGTAGGATCTCTGTGAGTTTGAGGCCACCCAAAGACTACATAGTGAATGAATTACAGGTCAGCCTGGGCTAGAGTAAGACCTTACTTTGAAAAACCAAGAAAAAAAGATCTCTCAGTTAATGATTATATGTCAGTTCTTTTTATTTTGGTGTTGTGTTGAGGGGGGACACATGTGGACAATACACATGTAGAAGTCAGAGGATAACCTTCAGGTATTGACCCACATCCTTTAAGGCACTGCTTCACATTTGTTTACTGATGCTTTTTTACCAGGCTAGCTAGTCCCTGAACTCCTAGTAGATTTTCCTGTGTCCATTTTCCTTCTCACATATATGTGTAGCTGGGATTACAATACCTGCACAAGCTCTGACTTTTTATGTGGGTGCTGGGGTTCCAAATGAAGATATTCATTGAGCCATCTCCCCAAGCCCTATATGGTTATTCATCCAATGATCTGACAGTTTAACTCAATAACTGAGTGAAAGGTTAAATGAGAATAAAGTGGTCAGAACCAAGCTGCAAATTTCTTCACAAATATTTGTCAATTGCTTGCCTTTGGCAAACAATGAGTTGATAGCCTTGAATAAAACAGACCTCAGACTTCTGGAGTTGAATATTTGGTGGAGAAAGAGACAAGAGGTAATTAATTATACAGAGAAATACATGCTTGCTAAGTTTGTTGCATTGCTATGAAAAGGGCTACAAGAAGATATTTAAATGTGTACTTCATTTAGATTGGGATTTGCCTGTAAAAGCTTCCCTGAAGAAATATCAGGATAAATTTTCTTTAAAAGATTGCAGATTTACTCAGATAAAAGAATTAGAGTAGGGGGGCTCGAGAGATGGCTTAGTGGTTAAGCACTTGCCTGTGAAGCCTAAGGACCCAGGTTCAAGGCTTGATTCCCCAGTATCCACATAAGCCAGATGCACATGGTGGCACATGCATCTGGAGTTCATTTGCAGTGGCTAGATTCCCTGGCTTGCCCATTCTCTCCCCTCTCTTATCCCATCTTTCTCTGTCTCTAATAAGTAAATAATTTTTTAAAAAAAAACAATTAGAGTAGGAACCTTCTAGGCTGGGAGAATACTGAGATAGGAAAGTGCTTGGTGCATTTACAAAAAAAAGAAAAAGAAAAATCTTCATATGGATTATAGAGTTCCTAGGTCTAAGGTTCTCCTTTCAATCAAGGGTCAATTGAAAACATAATGAAAATTGAAACTTTAAACTGAAATGTCTATTGTTTTAGACTTTCCACCCCCAAACACAGAACAATATGTTCTCAAGCTCTATTTGAAAGATTTAGAAGAGAATTAGCAGCCAAGAACCCAGCACTATGGCTAATCCTTCTAAAACATAACATTCTGCCTTGTAGAATACACACAATGTTGGCCTAAATTTTTCTATGTAATAAGATTTCAGCTGGTCTCTTTCAATTGAATACAAATTGGTGAGGTGGAACCGTCTGTTATGTTGACTTTATCTAAACACTATTTAAAAGAGACCTATACTAACCATAAGTGATTTACAGGCTGGGACTTCCAACAGTTGGTTATAAATACTTACATGGATCAAGAAAGAAAAAAAGCCCACTATAAGAAAAAGGGACAGAAGTCAGGTTCATATCAGAAAGATATGAATGAGAATACCAAAATCTATAGTGGAAGTAGAAGGAAAGCAGCCCATACTTATGAAAAAAAAGTGGAGGAGCTAGTTTAAAAGTTTCATAATTTCCACATCTTAGCTGAGGAACAGAATCACAGGATCATTTGCATTAGAGATAGGGTCATAGTAATAACACTAAGGTGATAATAATAAACAACATTTAGTAAATTTGTATCATGCTTTCCATGTGCTATTTAATTACCTCTGAACCCACTGAGGTAAGTAACTTCTATTAAGCATGACAGAACAGATCATGAGGATTAGAGGCAACAAGTAATTTGCCAAATGTCAAATCATAAATGGGAGAGTGAACTGGTCAGGCATGTCTGATCCAGGAGTGAAGTTTTCTACTACTGTGCCACATTGCACCAGCACACAAATAAAGGATAAAACTTTATTGCTAAAGCTAGAAAGAAAAATTAAAGCTTCTTTTGCAGGGGTTGTCAATTGTTAAACAATCCAAAATTCGGAACTATCCATGCTGTGCTAAACTGTCTTTGTACTATGAATGGTATCTGGAGTTGCTTTCCTTGCTTTTTCTTGGACTTTAAATGCCTTCCTTAAGAACTGGCTGTTTAAAAAAAAAAAAAAAAAAAAAAACTGGCTATTGAAGTTTCATAAAGACTACAGTTGTCCAGATAACAGGAACATTCTTGGAAAGTGATATTAGGTCCTTTTAACATAAACTGTATTGAAGGAGAAATAGGAAAAAGTTAGGTTCTTTTAGGCAGTTTCAGTTATAAACTGAGGCCCATAAACATATGCCACTGGCCCTAGCAGGAATAGAACTCATGTCTGATTGGGACTCATTTACAAGAGCTAAAATACAACTGAGCTGTTGAAAAAACATTTAAAACTACTTTGACCTTTGATCAGCATAATTTCTTGCAAACCTTCAGGCCTTTGAATTTTTAATGTAGTTCTGTCATTGCAAATTTCATCGTTGTTTCTTCACGCTGTTCTTCAAAAAGTTATTAACTTGTAATTATTCATTTTTTCTTTCAAAATCTGTGATGGAAAACCATTTTCTTTTATCAGGTCTTTATTGCTGCACTTCTGTTCTTTTGAGATTAATACTTTACTGACCTTTTCCAGCACAAATTATATGTTTTGTATGTAATTCTTAGGTGAAAAAATTGTTTGAATTTGAGTTTTTAAAAACCATGGAAGGAAAAGGCAAGGGAATATTTCAGTTCAAGTTTAGTGGAGTCTTCAATGATATAATAGTAATTTCATAATGGTAGAAACTTCTACAAAGGTTGCACATAAAAATGAAAAATAACACTCCTCCCCCACCCTTCATCCTTCAGGAACACAGACATGGTTCTTTCCACCTCTAAACCCATCCTTTTCCCCTCACAGAGCAGCAGAATACAGTTCTCCTTCTCAGAATCCTTGGCTACAACAGACTGGCCTGGGTTTTGAGCAATAAATGGAGGAGTTCTAGAGAGGAAAGGAGAACTGCGTTTGAGGGAGGTGGTACAACGGGCACTGAGGGAATTGACGGCCCAGGCAGCTGACTCTCTCCTTTTGGGGTTGGACAGGGTAGTGCTTCATATGCTTCCTTCTCCTCTTTGCTGTTATTTGGGTAGAAAAACACAAAGCAATTCAGTCCACTATTACCTTGCTTTCTGTGTGATATTGGTCTTTGGCATGAAGCATGCCATGACTAACTCAAAGGAGGCCTCCTTAAGTGGAACCTTTGAAGACTATCAATTGAAATTTGAAAGCAACAAAAACAAAAAAATCACTCAGAAAAACATATATCTAGCAGTATTAAAACCATGAGTTGCTTTCTCTAAAGGATGTGTGCTTCATGGTGTGTCCCTGTGCAGTATTACCCTGCACCAATGTCTCAAAGGGATGGGATACTTTAAGCAGAGAACAGTTATCGTCAACAAAGTTGCTTCAAGTCCCCTCCAAAACAAGGCTGAGTTCTCATAGGTTCATTTCAGGAATTGACAGAAGCTGCAGCAGAAGCAACTGATAAGGAGCATCAAGACATATCATTAGTTATATCTTGAGTACAGCCTTTGTGACTGGGTAATTTTGAAGCTATTTTTTAAACCTGACTCCATATGATAGTTTCATTTCAAATCAACACATTCCCTAGATTCTTTGGTTCATTCAGTATTTCTATTTAAAACTTTGTTCTGCATAATTCTATGTGTTTTCTGAATCAGTTACTTTCTTGTTGTTAGGCACAGCCAGAAGCAGCTCATAAAAGGAAAAGTATTTAATTTAACCTACAGTTCAAGAGGGTAGAGTCCATTGTGCCAAGGAAAACATGACAGGAGCAGGAAGCTGATGTCACATCATCACACTGGCAGGGAGGAAGTAGAGAGCAAGGGATAACTGCTGGTGCTCAGCCAGAAACCTGTTTCTCATACGATCTAGGATTCCAGCCCATGAAATGGTACTGTCCACAGTAAAAGGTGGGTCTTTCCACCTCAATTGACCTAATTCAGATAATCCCTCATAAGTGATAACAGGCCCTATCAAGTTGACAATCAATATGAGCCATCACATCACTATCAAAAATGGGTGCTACTCTCTCGCACATGCCAAGGGACCAATAGAAATGTAGAAACCACACCAGACACAATAAAATCCTATGAGCAGGAGGGGTAAATTTCTCTTATAGATGCTGCTTGTATTTCATAGAGCCTGCTAGATACTGTTTGCAAAAAGTGTAACAATAGAAAGAATAGGCAGCTGTGCTAAGAGTGTATTAAGTGGAGTTTCAATGCTGTGTCCATTCTGCCAATGGTTGAAATGACTACCCAGCTTCATCACGTCTGAAGATCTTAATAATATGTCTTTAATTTGACCAATAATAAGTAATGCTTGATTTAAGCAAGTGTATTTATAGTACATTTCATAATCCTGAAATAAAAAATACGAACAAGACAAACCTTCAAAACTGGACATGATAATATTTACCAGCCATCCCAGCACTTGGGAAGCTAAGACAGCAGGGTCATTGAAAATTTGAGGGCAGCCTTAGCTACACAGTGAGTTCAAGGATACCTTAGACTAGGCAGTGAAATCCTGTCTCAAAACAGTGTTTAAAAAAGAAAAGAGAAAAAAATTTAAGACACACAAATCTTTATACATTCTAATTAAAGTTTGCTTGGTCTTAGGAGCATGGCATTCCCACAGACATGGGCTATGCAGTGGCCCCTCACCATTCAGGCGTCTACCCTGTGCATGTTCAGCTTTACGAGGCCTGGAAGAAGGTTTGGGATATTAAAATCACCAGCACTGAAGAATATCCACATCTGAAACCGGCTAGACATCGGAGAGGCTTCATCCACAAAAACATCATGGTGAGCATCAACCTGTATGCACAGGGCACAACCAGATCATCTAGATTCACAGACCACAAAAAAAAAAAAAAAAAAAAACAGAACAAAAGGAGAGCAGAAAGTTAAAGTGTGCTTGGGAAGTGTCATGCTGTGCAAAGAACATTTCTCATATCTAAGGAAGGGATGTTCTAATTACAGACACTTCAATTCTTCAAATACAACCTTTAATTCTTTTTCCTGACACTACTGCTGGTAAGCAGTCACTGATGTCAAATACTAAGAAAATATTACATTAACTTTGCAGATAATTTTAGAAGGCATCATTCTTCCTAAAGTAATTTAGTGAGTAAAACCAGTACCAACTCTATATATCGCCCATGATGCCCATTTAAAAACCAGTCAAACTACATTTTCCCTTTTACTATGCCAGACAAAACAAAAACAGCTCAACTATTTGCAGCAGAAAGCCACACATGAAGCCACCCATAATCACTAACAGAGAACAAATGACAGATGGTATTAATTAAATCATCACTACCCATGGCCTAATTCTCTCCAGAGCTTCTCTGTTTTGTCTTGGTTTTCTTTCTTTCTTTCTTTCTTTCTTTCTTTCTTTCTTTCTTTCTTTCTTTCTTTCTTTCTTTCTTTCTATTTGCACTGATGGTAAATGCATCATCTCAGAATGTGACTGCCTATATGAGACCTCTCTTACTGATTTATCTCCCATGTTCAGAAAACTCAAGGAAAGTACTGGTGAGGTCAGAAATGGCTACATTTTGGGATGAAACAGTCCAGAGAGTCCTATCTGATGAACCCTGTAAGGCTCTGTCAAACTAATAGATTAGATTAAACAAATACCTACCTTCTGGGATTTTCTATAGCTAATTACTTCTCATATAATTTTCTAATGTCTGTAAAAGTATAAGTGGATAATGACATTTTACTTGGATAAAGGCACATCTTGATGTGTCCTTCAAACAAAAATAAAGGTATAAACCATAGGTGAGAGTGCAGTGGCAACATTCTATCTCAATTTGTCCTTCCTCTGCACTGAAAGTGAAGTTTCTATACCTCAGTCTTCCTAGAGAGAGGTTAAAACACCTGTCTTGTATCATAATTTAAAAGCATTCAGTGATCTAGTGTCACTTTTAAATCATAGGTAGTTTGATGGCTGTTAATCTCTGAAGATGATACTAAATGGCATTCTGTCTTATTTCTGTTTCTGCCAAAAAAAAAAAAAGAAAGAAAAACTTGCTGGAATTTGTTTCTTAAGATATGTTCATTTTCTGTTCCTTGAAAACATATTTCACCTAATTATAAATTCATGAATCTTGCAGAGAGTAAAAGCTCTACCAGACTTCCTATTTGGATGGAACTGTCTCTGCGGTTCCACTTTTGCATGGAAGCCCTCTGTATTTGATTTATGGGCTCTTGGGTGAGAATAACAACTGAAAAATGTTTACCAGGAAGGGGATTATAAAATGAAAGAGACAGGAGAGTGTGGGGGGTCATCCAAATAGAGGTACAGACTGAGAACACCTGAGCCTACATGGTCTCCTAATGGAGACTGAAAAGAAAGAGAACAAGGTACTGCCAAGCCAGACCATATTTTGATAAATCAGGTAAGGGAACCGTTTTTATGATTCATCCAGAAATCAAACTCAAAATTCTTAAAGTAAAATTCATTCTCTTCCCTCTGAGCCATGATTGATTCTACTATCCCTGATTCAGCTCTGTAATTAAACATCCCACTGAGACTCCAAGTCTCTGAAGTCCATTAAATATAGACATTGAGAGCTAATAACTCTGTGATTTAAACTTAAATTATTTTAACTAATCCAAAATAAATAACTTCTAGTTGTAAGTTTTGCCAGTTTACCAAGATTTTATATATATGGTGGAATTGTCTGTGCTACACTGTAATCCTAGCAGCAAAAATGGAAAGTGTAATTCCTTCTCCCAGATTCTACACATACATTGGAAAATGAAGTCAATTATTAACTTAATGTGCTTTTTAATATATATATTAATATATTTAATATATTACAGCAATATATGATGCACTGATTGAACTGAGAATTACATTTACTAAGAAAAATTTTCCAAGAATTGGATTAAAAAATGCATTATATATTCAAATTATTATGAAAAAATGACTCATGTATTTGTAAAATTCTAATCATATAATATTTTGAAACCACTTGTTAAACTAAAAATGCTGTAAGAGTCAAGAGAATAAAGAGAACTGTTTGCTTGAAGCATAAGCAGAACACTGTCTATGTAAGATGCTGAAATGAAGCTTCTTCCAAAATGAATTCATTGATTTTTCTGCCTCTTCAGTTATGTAGTGGCAAGCATATGTCATCATGGAGTCACAAATAAGAATTAACCTAAAAATGGTACAATCTTACACAACTCCTTTTATAATTGCACTGGCATTTTATCAGGAAATCTGTAACAACTGCTGAAGGCTCAGCACTTAAGCCTGAGGGCGTGAGGGGTTCTGAGACCACTCGAGTTCAGTTCCTGAAGACCCAAGTAAAAAGCTGGGCCTGGCCACATGCATCTATAACCCCATCTCCAGACTGAGCCTGGCCATACACTATGACCCCACCTACAGAGACTGGAGGAGAATCATGAGGACTTGCTAATGAAAAAGCAGAAGCAGCAGCTGCAGCTTGAGGGAAAGATTCCTTCCCAAGGAAGTGCAAGGAAGAATGATAGAAAAGGACACCTGGAGGTATCTCTTGGTCTCCACATGCATGTGCATGTGCATCTGTACCCACACGTGCATACACCACTTAGAGCACACCACACCATGCATTCTCCCCATACGCATAAAAAAAGACCTCCTCACAAATAAATATGATAAAAGCAAAAATTGCTTTTATATCTAAAGAATAAAAGACATTCTACTAGATAACCATTTGTCATTTTGTTTGTGACTTTCTTCAAGTTGCTAACTAAATGGAAAATCTCTTACTTTTGGAACAGGCAGAGTCAAATATAAAACTTTGGGGCAATTACCACAGCTTACATTATGCCTTTCATACTAGAGCAGGCCCTGTGATTTATATTTAAATAATGATTCTAATTTAAAATGTTACATCCTAAAAAGCACATTAGGTTAATAACACTTCATTTTCCAGTGCATGTGTAGAACCTGGGAGAAGGAATTGCACTTTACATTTTTGCTTCTAGGATTACAGTGTAGCACAGACAATTCCACTATTTTTAAAGCTTTACTTTTACTTAGTTTTATTTCTTAAGATAGGAAAATATATTAGGCTGACTTTAAGACTTAAAATAATTCAAGGTCTATTTCGGTTTTCAAATATCTCTTGAACCCCTGCACTGTTTCTTCTGTGCAAATATCATTCTCTCTTTCACAGAGCAAGAAGGACTTTTCCCAGCCCTAGTTATCATTTAATAGTTACACAACTTGTACATCACCTGTCAGTAGAACAAAAATTAAGTTCCAAAAATTAATTGGTAGAGAAGATCTTTTCCCTCAAATGCTCATTTTCCTTTCAGGTACTTCCGAGACAGACCTGTGGGCTTTTTACTCATACAATTTTCTACAAAGAATATCCAGGAGGTCCGAAGGAATTGGACAAGAGTATTCAAGGAGGTGAACTCTTCTTCACTGTGGTACTCAACCCAGTAAGTATTTGGAGTTATTCTTCAAACTAATGATGAATAATGAAAGGGTGGAGAAAATTACCTTGATGGAGAGGTAAAGGACTGAACAGGTGTCAGTCAAATCAACATGAAGTTTGGCAATAAAAGAGTCAAAAATGGCAGGGAACCACATCTACAGAGAGACACATTACTTCTCCTAGTAGCAGTGACATGAGGAATGTAGGGCACAGTTTGCAATGTGAACTGACCCCTCCCTGGCACTAGAAAGTGAGCAGAGTTTAGTTCCCTGCTTTTATAGAAAATAAGCTTTTTTATCTATAAAATTCCAATTTCCAATGGGGACAAGAGTTTTCCTGTTATGCAACCAGTATTACTATTTCTCTCCTCTTCCTCTATTCTTTGATGTAAGAAAAGTACTGGTATTTCATAAGGATAAAGGAAAACAACTAGCTAAGCAGTCATTTTTCTACATTCATGCTAAATCTTGCCTGCCAGGTCAAAGAGCATTCTTATTTAATGGGCTACTGCTCTTCTTCCTTCACGTCTTATTTTTTTAATTATTTTTTAATTTACATTATAGTTTATTATTTATTTGAGTATGTGCATTCATGTGTGCATGTTATGTCTTTGCCTCCCATCTCACTGTCAGCATGCGGGGATTACAGCCAGCCATGGCTTCTGGCTTTTTATGAGAGATATGGGGATTGAACAGTGGTATTCCAGCTTGATCAGCAAGTACTTTATCCACCAAGCCATCAATCCAGCCCTCCTTCATCTCTTAATACTAGTCTGTAGGCAGTACAATGAACCATTCACACATGTTCTTTTTGTGTTTGTTTTTTCTCGAGGCAAATGTTATTAAGTTGTGTGGTAAAGGAACAACTTATTGAAGTTAGCCGTACAACAAAAAGCTGTAAATGATTTTTCCTTTGTGAGAGAACAGGAAAAAAAAATAAAGTTTCTTTCCCCCATTGGAAAACTAGATTATTTATTTTATTAACTAGTTAATTAATTAATTCAGTCATTATACAAGAAAAGGCAGCAGACCATGAAATAGAACAGAGAGTCTATAAACAGAGCTATATACATATGGGCTCTTCAGGAGTGTGGGAGAAAATAAAAGTGTTTTCAATAAATGATGTTATAGTAATTGGCTTGGCATATAGAAAGAGGAAAAGAATTCTTATTTCACACCAAAGACATTTAACGATGGTGTACAAAGGTTATTCTTCCTTTTCCCAGTATTCCAAATATCTCCCAAGAGTTGAAAATCCTGCCATTTCTTTTTTTTTCAATTTCAGTATTTTCATAATTGCTTTTTATATGTTTTATTTTCATTTTATTTATATAATTTTAATTTTTATTAGATATGGACATATTTAGTATGTAAACAACATATGTTAGTACCATCCTTTCCCTCCTCCCTGCCCCTTTTCTGAAGAGGCCTTCCTTGGTGGGGATGCAGGTCAACCCCATGAGGATTGTGGGTCATGAGTTGTGTGGGGGAGAGACAATGTCTCTGTGCAAAATATCCCAACTTGTGGCTCTGACACTCTTTCTGTCCCCTCTTCTGCAAAATTCCCTGAGCCTGCTGGGAGCATTTTAAATCTACTTCAGTGGTGGGCACGTAGACGCCTCTGGATCTCTGGTTTGGTAGATATTGAGTGTCCTCAGTGTCTATCTCCATCACCCTTGTGCTGATACCAGATTCACTAAGAAAGCAGCACTCTTGCTCATTTCCCCAGTTCCTCTGTGGTTTCAGCTGGGGCCGGGATGGAGTGCACTGGGTCATTTATCTCCTCAGGTCCAGCTCCCATCTGAAAAAGAGAAGCAGATTTTTCAATGGAGAGTGAAGTTAGCACCAATTAAATGGGATAACCATTATTGATTTAGAGAGGATTTAAAAAGTGTAGACCCTCTTACAGCCCAAGATTAGTGGGAGCTTGACAATGGAAAGCAGAATTATTATCTGGATATGATTCTGACTTGTTTCCCACTTCCAGATATGGTTTCCTTTCCATTGAGTGGATCTGTTAGCCAGTCCAAGAGCAGTTGGTTCCGCACCATGGCTGTGTGCCACTATTGCACTTGAACGAGCATCACATCAGGTTGTTTGCTTGTGACTTGCTTAGATTTTGAGTTGTTTTGACAGATGTTGGTCACTTTTCCCTGGTAGCTCATGTAGCACCTTCTAGCACTAGATGGGCTAACTGTCTGGGGACTGGCTCTTTTCTAGATTCCACTAGTCTCTCCATGGTCTTCAACAGTAGGGTCTTAGCATTAACCTCTGGTGGGTAATCAAGTGCTCTGTCAGAAGTCTGACTTGTTTGTTTTGGGAGATCTAGTAGGTCTCTCTGATCACCAGCTTGTTGTGGATGTAAACCACATCCTGGTACAGAAAATTATAGGCCAGAACCAATGGAAAAGAAAAAAAGAAACAAAAAGACAGAGAAGAAAGAGAAACAGGAGACATTTGAGGTTAGGTTTTATTTCACTCTCTCTGGGGCCCTTTGATTCAGGTGATGCCCTTAAGGTCCTCTTGAGAGCTCCACCTTTTAGTCTGACATCGAGGATATAGGATTCTATGGTACCAGTTCAATGTGGGTTCAGTTTTGTGTCCCCCTCCAACCCTTCCCCTTCCCCTAGCCCTAACCTCCCTATTGTCCAAGTCTCATGCTATTCAGTTATATCAGCAACTTGGGCTAATCCAGGTTAATAACTATAGTTGGGTGAGACCATGTGATGTGATTTTGTGAGTTCACTTAGAATGACTTGTTCCAAGTTCGACCATTTTTCTACAAATTTCATTGTGTCATTTTTTCTTACTGCTGAGTAGAATTCCATCATGTAGATATACCACATCTTACTTATCCATTCATCCAATGAGGGGCACCTGGGTAGATTCCAGTTTTTAGCTATTATGAATTGAATAGCTATAAACATGGTTGAGCAAATATCTCTGAGTGGAGAGGTGGAGTTTTATGGGTAAATGCCCAGTAAGGGAATAATGGGGTCTGTTGGTACCTCTATATTCATTCTTTTCAGGAGTCTCCATGTTGATTTCCATAGTGGTTGTATCAGCATACATTCCCACCAACAGTGAATGAGTGTTCCTATAGCTCCACATTCTCACCAATATTTATTTTCATTTGATTTTTTAGTGCTTGCTACCCTTACTGGGGTAAGGCGGAATCTCATCATTTACCTAATGGTTAGGGATGTTGAACTTTTTCTTAAGTGCATGTCAGCCACTTATAATTCTTCCTCTGAAAACTCCCTGTTTAGCTTTCTGCCCCACTTTTGGAGTGGGTTGTTTGATTTTTTTATTGTTAAGTTTTTTGAGTTCTTAGTAGATTCTAGATATTAGGCTTCTGTCAGTGGTATAGCTAACAAAGATTTTCTCCCATTCAGTGGGTAATCTATTGGCTCTGCTTATGGTATGTTCATCTGTGCAAAAGCTTTTTAGCTTCATGAGATCCCATTGATTGATTGATTGTTTAATTTCCTGGGCTACTAGAGTTTTGTTCAGGAAGTCTTTTCCCAGCCCTCTATTGTGGAGAGTGCCTACTGTTTCAGGTCTTTTATTGAGGTCTTTAATCCATTTGTACTTGATTTTTGTATATGGCAAAATGTGTTGGTCTAATTTCATTTTTCTAAATGTGGTCATCCAATTTGTCCAACACCATTAGTTGAAGATGCTGTCTTTTCTCCAGACTTCATTATTGGTGCCTTTGTCAAAGATCAAGCAGCTTTAGTTACTTTACCTAAGTTCTGGGTCTTCAATTCTGTTCCATTGGTCTGTTTCTAGTTTTTTTTTGATGTTGTTGTTTTTTCCAGTAACCATGCTGTTTTTGTCACTGTGACTTTGTAATATAGCTTTAGATCCTGTATGGTGATACCTCCAGAGGGATTTTTTTTTTTTTGTTTTTGTTGTTGTTGTTGTTGTTGTTGTTTTTGCTGAGGATATGTTTGGATATTCAAGGCTTTCTGCCATTCCATATGACTTTTGAGATAATTTTTTCAATCTCTGTTAAGAATGATGCTGCTATTTTTATTAGCATTGCATTAAATCTGTATGTTGCTTTTGGTAGAATTGCCATTTTCACAATATTAATTCTACCTATCCAGGAAGATGGGAGGATTTTCCATCTTCTCAAGTCCTCTGTTATTTCTTTCTTGAGTTTTTTTTTGTTTTCATTACATATGTCTTTCACGTCGTTTGTTAGTGTTATTCCAAGGTATTTAATTTTTTAGTTGCTATTGAAAATGTGACAGCTGATTTCTTTCTCTGTATATTTGTCCTTTACATATAGAAAAGCTACTGATTTTTGTGCATTGATTTTGTATCCTGACACTTTGCTGAAGGAATTTATCACCTTTAGGAGTTTTAAGATGGAGACATTCAGGTCCCTTATATTTAGGATCATGTCATCGGCAAATAGGGCTAACGTGACTTCTTTCCAATTTGAATCCCTTTTATTTCTTTTTCCTGTCTTATTCCTTGGGCTAGAACTTCTAGTACTATGTTGAAGAGCAGTGGTGAGAGTGGGCACCCCTGTCTTTTTCCTGATCTCAGTGGAAACTCCTTGAGTTTTCCCCATTAGTATTATTTGGGCTTTAGGAGGTTTATATATAGCCCTTATTATGTTGAAATATAAACTCTCTATGTCTATTCTTTCCAGTGTTTTGATCATGAAGTATTGTTGTATTTTTGTCAAAGGACTTCTCTGCATCAATTGAGATGACCATGTGCTTCATATGGTTAATTTGATTTATGTGTGTATTACATTGACCAATTTCCGTATGTTAAACCGTCCCTGTATCTCTGGATGAAGCTTCCTTGGTCAAGGTGGATAATGCTTTTGATGTGTTGTTGAATTTGGTTTGCAAGGATTTTGTTCAGGATCTTTGCATCTAAGTTCTTTAGGGATGTAGGCCAATAGTTTTCTTTCCTTGTTGCATCTCTATCTGGTTTTGGTATTAGGGTTGATGCTAGTTTCATAAAAGGAGTCGGGGAAGAATCCCTGGTCTCTGATTATGCGGAACAGTTTGAGAAAAATTGGCCTCAGTTCTTCAATGAAGGTTTGATAGAATTCAGCTGAGAAGCCATCCAGTCCTGGACTTTTCTTTTTAGGGAGGTTTTTGATTACCTTTTCATTCTCCATGGATGTGATAGGTTTGTTTGTTTAGAAAATTAATCTGCTCTGAGTTTAGTTTTGGTAGGTGGTATGTGTCTAGGAATTCATCCATTTTCTTCCAGATTAATTAATTTTTTAATTAATTTTTGTTTGTTTTTGCTATATTTTTATTAGTTATGTGTATAGTATATATACAGCCATAATGGTATCATTGTTAGCCTTTTCCCTGTCCTCCCCCCATGGGTAATATGGGTCTTGCCTTATGGGGGTAGCCATCAGTTATGCGGGAGAGGCAGTGACTCTGTGTATAATGACCCAACTCATGGCTCTCACAATCTTTCTGCCACCTCTTCCACAAATTTCCCTGAGCCATGTTGGGTTCATTTTAGGTCTATTTCAGTGACAAGGTTTTGTGAGTCTCTGTGTTTCTGGATATCTGATTTGGTAGGGGTTCAGTGTTCTTTGTGTCTATCTCCTTCACCCTTGTGCTGGTACCAGGTTCACCAAGAAAGCAGCACTCTTGCTCATTTCCCCTATGACTCTATGGCTTCAGCTGGTGCCCTGTTGAGGTGCAATGGGCTCATTCTCTACTCGGGATATGCATCCATCTGAAAGAGAGCAGATTCTCCAATGGAGAGTGAGGTCAGTGCAAGATACATGGATAACCATGATTATTTTAGAGAGAATTTAATGGGCATAGGCCTTCTTGTATCCCGTTATTGGTGGGAGCTTGATATTGAAGAGTGGGCTCATTTTTAGATATGGTTCTGACTTGTTTTCCATTTCCAGGTATGGGTTCCATTCCACTGAGTGGATCTGTTAGCCAATTCTAGAACAGTTGGTAACCCACCATGGCTGTGTGCTACTACTGCACTTGTGTGAGCATCACATCAGATTGTTTGCTGCTGAGTGGCTTAGACCACGAGTTGCTTAGAAAGATGTTGGTTGTTTTCCCCCAGTCACTTATGTAGCACCTTCTGGCACTAGACAAGCTAACTGTCTGGAGGTTGACTCTCTTCCAGATTCCAGCCAGGTCTCTCCATGTTCTGTCCAAATAGCATATAGTGTCTTCAGCAGTAGGGCCTTACCAATAACCTTTGGTGGGTCATCAAATACTTTGACAGAAATCTGTCTTCATTTGGGAAACCTTGTAGGTCTCTTTTTTTTTTTTTTTTTTTTGCTTCATCCATTTGACCAAGGGGTTGTCCATCTTGTTTATTTTTTTTTTCAAAGAACCAGCTTTTCATTTCATTGATTGTTTTTTTTAATTAATTTCTTTGTTTCCAATTCATTAATTTCTGCTCTAATCTTGATTATTTCTTTTCATCTGGAGCTCTTTGGGTTGATTTCTTCTTGTTTTTCCAGTGCCTTTAGGTGGACAGTAAGGTTATGAATTTGCGATCTGTCTTTGTAATGAAGGCTTTTAGGGCTATGAATTTTCCCCTTATGACGGCCTTCATTGTGTCCCATAAGTTTTGGCAGGTTGTGTTTTCATTATCATTCAATTCTAGAATTTTACAATTTCCCTTTTGATTTCTTCCACAACCCATTCATTGTTTAAGAGTGTGTTGTTTAGTCTCCAGGAACTGGTGGAGTTCTTGATGTGTTAATTTCTAGCTTTAAAGCATTGTGATCTGACATGATGAAGGAAGTGACTTCAGTTTTCCTGACTTTATGCTTTATGGCCTAATATATGGTCAATTTTGGAGAAGGTTCCGTGGGTTGCTGAGAAGAATGTGTATTCTGTAGAGTGGGGGGTGGAGAGTTCTGTAGATGTCCATTAGATTTAGTTAATCTATGGTGTTGTTGAGCTCTAATATTACCCTGTTGATTTTCTGTTTGGATGATCTGTCTGTTGATGATAGTAGAGTAATGAAGTCTCTGTTTACAATCATGTTGGTGTTTATTTCTGTTTTATTGTTAAATAGATTTTGTTTTATAAACTGTGATGCACCTGTGTTTAGCGCATATATATTTATGATTGTGAAGTGTTCATGTTGGATCATTCCCTTGATGAATAAGACATAGCCTTCATTGTCCTTTTTGATTACTTTTGGTTTGACATCTATTTTATCCAATATTAATATAGCTCACCCACTTGTTTGTTTTTGTTTTTGGGTTTTTTTTTTTTTTTTTTTTTTTTTACATTTGCTTGGAATATCATTTTCCAACCTTTCACCCTGAGGAAGTGTCTTTCTTTACTGGTGAGATGGGTTTCTTGAAGACAGCAGATAGACAGGTCCTGTTTTTGAACCATTCTGATAACCCATGTCTTTTGATGGGTGAGTTAAGACCATTAATATTTAAGGTTATTGCTGTGATTTTTGAATTAATCCCTGCCATGATGAGGTGTTTTATGGGGTTTCATGCTTTCTTGTGTTTTATACTATTTTGAGCCTGGTCTATTTTTTTTATTGTGATCTTCTTGTTGGCTCTTAAGATTGGTTGTTTGGCTGTTCTGTGTGTTGAGTAGTCACTCAAGTATTCTCTGTTGGTTTGGCTTTGTGTTCATATAATCATAGAGCTGACTTTTTTCATGCAAAGTTTTTCTTTCACCATCTATTATAAGGGTTACTTTTGCTGGATAGAGTAGTTTGGATTGGAAACCGTATTTCTCAGACTTTGAAGTGTTCCATTCTAGGCCCTTCTGGCTTTCAGGGTTTCTACTGATAAATCTCATGTAATTCCAATGGGATTGCCTTTGTATGTTGTGAATTGTTTCTCTCTTACTGCTGTTAACACTCTCTTTGCTTTTATTGTTAAGAGTTTTAACTATGATGTGTCTTGGCGAGTTTCTTCTTTGGTCCATTCTGTTTGGTGTTCTTCTTGTATCTGCATGGGCCTTTCTTTTGAGAGATTCAGAAAATTTTCTTCAATAATTTTGTTGAATATAGTCTCTATGCCTCTGGCCTGGATTTTCTATCCTTCTGGTATACTCATGATCTGGATATTTGGTCATTTTAAGGTATCCCACAGTTACCTCATATTCTGTTCATTTGATTTCGTGAACTTAGTAAAGTTTTGGCCTCCCAAATTTCTGCCATCTGGTCTTCCAGGTCAGAGGTTCTGTCTTCCACATGAGTAACTCTGTTGGTGAGGAGTTCTAGAGAGGGATTTTATAATTTCTATTTGATATTTGTTTTCTGTTGTGTTATTTTACATTGTGTCCATCTCTTTTTTTTTTTTTTTTTTTTTTTTTTGAGGTATGATTTCAAATCAATTTCTGATTTTCTTGATGCTTCCTGGAGTTCATTCTTGCTTTTGGTCAAGTCTTCATTAAACTTAATCAACTGATTGTTGATACCATCCACTTCTTTACTTACCTTCAATTTATTCGTATCTCTTTGGAGTGTTCTAACATTTTCTTCATTCAAGTTAAGCCTACTGTCAAAAACTGAATGCTCTAGGAGATGATTCTGTTTAATTTCATTGATACAATTGTTGGTTCTTTGATGGTTTGCATCAGTTAAGTGAATTTTTTTCACTCAGTTTTCATTGGTTGTTGTGTTTTCATTTTGAGAATGAATTTCGGTTGATTTCTCTATGATTTTTTTGTAGGCTTCCATTGTAGGACTAGGAATCCTTGGAGATCTCTCAGCTTTCTGACTTTCATTGGCTTTTTTGTGTTGTTGTCTACCCATTTTAGGAGCAGTCTTTATTTTATTGAGGAGGAAGCAAGTTTTTTTTTCCTTTGACCTGTGAACCCTACTCAAGTGAACATGGATGTTGGTACCTAGTTACCAGTTAGGATACCAAAGCAAAAGTCCTGATTCCACAGCACACCCAGGGACCTCCCCAGGCAAGGAACAATGGGACCTACCAGGACCAGGGGACTGGGAGGAGCCAGGGAACAGGTATCTGACCTACTTAATCCATGCCCCACTCTCCAGCACACAGACCAACTCAGAGATCTTGGACCAGAGAACTGGGAGGAGCCAGGAAGGAGGGGTGTGGCCCACTCACTCCACACTGCTGGCCTGCCAGCACACTGTCCATGCATGGAACCCTACACCAGGGAGGTCGAAGGAGCCTGGAAACAGGAGTCTGGCCTAGCACTCCAGATGGCCATGCCTGCCAGCACACAGACTGGTTCAGGGAACACAGACCAGGGAGGTGGGAGGAGCTGAGAATCAGGAGTCTGGCCTACTCACTCCACACCTGCCCACACAACTTCCTAAAGTTTATTTTTTAGATATATGGATTTCTTTGTGGCATTAGCAATATTCGAAATAGAAAATTTTAATTATCTCCAAATAATAAAAATTTCTATCAGGATAAAATTTGGATAAGATAGAAATAAAGAATAAAATTTGAAAGACTCATATCTAGACCTTAATTTTACAAATGTTATAAATGAAATTACATGTATATTTCATCATCTACTCCTTTCCAATAATTGGTCTATACTTTAATCCCTAGAAAATGAGATACATGAACAAGTAAGTCCTCTTTGGAAAATGGTACAGTGGAAGGACAACTCATCTTTGGGAAAGTCTGAAAGTATGTTTAAAACTGAAGACAGTTTGAAATTGTGCAGCATTTTAGCTTTTAGGAAGGCTGTCAAACTTCAGACCCACTAAAGAAATAATTCTTATTTGTACATCAGAAATAACCAGACTCTCCTAACTTACCACCTCTTACAAGTGGTAGTGTCTTCTAAATCAGTTCATATGGCTTTCTTTTTTCCCTTAATTCAACCAGTAATGCACAGAAAAAGTTAAATTGATATGTAATTATAAGCTGAAGACCCAGCTAAAACACTCTTAAAATGCTAAAGTCTGTTATCAATCACTTTAAGATCCTTTAGTCTGCATGCTACATAATTCTGATAGAACAGAACTATGAACCACTTTAATGGTTTGAACCAGTAGCTGCTTGGATGTTTAAAAAAAAAAAAAAAAAAACTTCCTGGTAGTATTATGTCAGAACTTTCTGAATCAAGTGAAAAAACTTAAGATTTAGATCACTCATGTATAATGAATCTACATTAACTTTTTCACCCATTACATAACAAATATTTTCATTAATAAAAGTATATTATTTTCTTCATTAAAAATTCTAATAGTCAAGCCAGACATGCTGGTGCACACCTTTAATCCCAGCACTTGGGAGGCAGAGGTAGGAGGATTGCCATGAGTTTGAGGCCACCCTGAGACTACTTAGCAAATTCCATGTCAGCCTGGGCTTTAGTGAAACCCTGCCTCAAAAAAGAAAAAAAAAGTTCTAACAGTCAACCTTGTGTTAATCTTGGCATGAATTTAAACTAACTGAGCAAGCTCATTAGCAAATATTGCTAGTTTTCAAGCCTCTATCAATAATTTTTTGTAACTTTCTCTGTATTTATAAAGAGATCCATAGGGGATAATGGGAAAAGAATAAAACACAACCTTGCTCTTTCTTGATTTGAAAAAGTCTGAGAAGATAATTATTTTCAGGCAAACACTTGGGCTCAAACTATGTGACAGATCTTATCATCTACCATAGGACAGAAAAGACATTTCATCTGGTCCACCAGGTCCAACTTGGGGTAGGAATTCTTATCTGGAGACATTTGGCTGTGAAGTCTATGTTTAGACTCAGTGAAGTCTAGGAAGTCTGCTATTATTAGTGATAAATAATCTTTTTTTTAAAAAAAGCATTTGGAATGTCTGAAAAAAAGTCAATCAAGTGCATTCAATACAATTAAAAAGTTGCAAAGATAAATGTTAGCACTGTCTGGGGAGAGAAAACCTTGGCTGTCTCTCAGTGATTATTCCCAATATCACAGGCCTGGGAACCTCTGACATGGGCTGGATGCAAGCATGTTGATGAGCAGGCTTTGAGCTTTATACCCAGTAGGGAGCAACACTGATCAGGTATAAGCCTGAGTCCATTAAGAATTTAATTCTTCTAATACTTCTCTTTCTGAGTCTAAACTAAACTATCAACTTTCTGATATATATATATATATATATATATATATATATATATATATATATATTGCTTTCCTGAAGAGACACTACTATAGGAAAAAAAAAAATACATTGATCATGGGAACCTGTAGTCCCTGAGTTAGCAATGTGCAATTCCTATAGTTGGTAAATACTGCTCATGCAGCTCAGCTCCTAAGACGGGAACCTCTAATTGTACATATTTCTGTATTCAGTTACTGCCTGATGTGTAATTCCTCACTTTAAACTAATAGATGACATCCTGGTTTCATGTGTTGGTTTCATGGGCTTTTCTGATTTAATTCTTTCCCCCTGAGAATTGCATTTGTGGTCATTTGAAATGTATGGGGTCTCAGGAGTTTTATTAAAATTTGTAACTTGGATTTCCAGCCACCTGGCTAGAAAGGGGTGTCACTGGGGCAGATCCTGGAATCCAGCCCAAAAGGTGTGTTTGGGGGTGAATCTGATTTGCAGCCTGAAGGTATGCAGCATGCTTTGAACTCCACCTGGGTTTGCTCTGCTGTTGGGCTGCTGTTTTTGCTCTTCCTTGTGGTGCTGTGGTGTAGTTGTGTCTCTTGCTTGAATCTATGAAAAGGGTCCAGCTTCTTCCACTATTATGAATGTTTCCCAAGATCCGTAAGCCTGAAATGAATCTTGTTCCCCCCATAAACTATGTCTGGTTTGGAAGTTCATCCCAGCATCATGGCACTGTCTGCAACAGCACATTTCTGTCTATGCTAACCAGGTTTTAGAGCTCACTAGGCTAAGGAAGAAAATCCTAATGAGTGTCTTTTTCCTCAGCATGGATGTGGCAATTAATGTACAACATTGGAGAGAGCCACAGAAAGACCCCTAATGATCCTGGGGAGATGACTCAGTGGCTAAAGTACATGCTGGCCTTGCAAACATGAGAGCCTGAGATCAATCCCCAGAGCACACATAAAAATTGTGGGCGTGGTAACACACATCTGTAATGCCAGCTAGAGAAGCAGAGACAGGAGGATCCCTGATGCTCACTGACAAACTTGTCTAGTCTAATTGGTCACTTCCAGGCCAATGAGAGACCCTGTCTCAAGAAAAGGCAGACTCTGTTCCTGAGAATGACACCCAAAGTTGTCTTTGTCCTGCACACACACTTATAAACATCCATGTGCACATGCATATGCACACAAGCATGTATATATACACACATGCACATATTAAAATAAATACTCCCAGAGTCACTATTTGCTATGCATTCACAAGCACAGAATTTCTATATACTCAGACGCACATATTCTTAATCAAGTCACAGTTCTGCAAATAAAAACTGTGTGTGTGTGTGTGTGTGTATGGATGATGGATGGATGGATGATGGATGGATTCATGGATGGATGGATGGATGATGGATGATGGATGGATGGATGTGTACATATCAAGTGTTGAGGCATTGTGATTGTTAGGCAAGTGCTAAACACTAAGAAAGTGCCCATTCATTTTAAGTTGTGTGTATAAATAGCATGTAGAGGAGTTATAGGAACTAAAATTTACAAAGATAGCAAAAAAGACTCATGAACAGTGATTACATCTGCCCTCATTAGGGACTCCTCTATGGAATTTACAATATCTATACTTATACAAAAAGAACTAGTACATTTTAAAGTTTTCAGCTCCTTCTGTTTCAAGCCATCTTCCTAAGTACGATGACTAGAATTGCTCTGGTTTAGGAACGATTATACTTCCTGTGGAAACCATATTATTATCACAGATGCCCTGAACAAATATATCTCCTTCCTTTGTTCTTATTTCAAATCACAGGATAGTTCTGAGTCTTTGCTTACACTCATTAAACATGCTAGGTAATAAGTCTCTAACAAGTGATATCTGTGGAACACAATGTCTCAAGCCAACATTCTTGATAATAAAGCATAAATTGTTAGAATTTCCATGTTTTTACCATACCTGCTTGGCATTCAAGGGGAAAACTCTCTGACAGCATGGAAATATGACACTCCCTTCTACATATACATCCCACAGAACCAGTAGCTAAAATGTTTATGTTCACATTTCATTAAATCCTTGTTTTTGTTCTCAACTTCATATAGCAATGTGTCGCCATAACCTTCAATACCCTTCTGTCCAAATCCCTAGAAGCAAATTAGAAGAAACATAAATATGGATACAAACAGAGTGAATAGCTTAAGTTGGGAATAACACATGGGTAGTTTACAATTAAAACAAAAAAAACACACACACAAAACAGTAGTCTGCATTAAAAGAAATTAAGTCACAATAACTTTTAAAGGCTATAATTTGCTTAATATGTGTGCCTATAAAATTTATCTGGAAAAGAACAGCTTTTTATTCCTAGTGGGAAATACTATTTCTTTTCATATTTTCTAGAGCTATTGTTCATGTTAATAGTCATAAGTCCAGGTTTCAAGGAATGAAGAGGAATAGGAGAAGTTCAGCCCAGTGTGAGGAGTGATTATATTAGATCACAGGATTCAAGATATTTCCACTGTTCTTCCTCCATTCAATTTTTATAAAATGTCTACAATAAACAAACATTACTCTTACAACCAGAAACCTGATACACATAATAAATGCTATATTACTACTACCAATAATGATGATGATAGCAATAAACATAGAATTCTATAGTGCTGAATGATATAAAATGCAATAATTTTATGTTATTCACAGATCAGAGATATAATTAATATTTATTCAGTCCCAATTGCTGCCTATCTGTCTCATATTGTACTTAACACCTATCTTACAGCATGTTTATTTTCATAAATGTCTTTTATCTCTATAAGAGAGATTCACATATGTTTAATCTTTGTGTTTCTCATTGTATCTGGATCATCAATGTTTTGAATGTAGTCAGAGTCGCTTCATATTTTTTAATGCTTGGCTAAATGCCTGAAGAATCATGTTTCAAGGCATGACTTGATTTGTGGCATTTCCATATGTTGAAAAACAGCAAGGCTGGATTTAATAAAACTACATTCTAGGAGATTCTCTGCTTGAAGTAAATGAAATTTGAGATTCAGGAAAAATTATAAGTAGCTCAAGTCTTTAAAAGGTTTTTCATGAGTAATTGTGAACAAACTTGACAGGGAGACAGTGAACTATTAAACCTGAAAAGGACCAAAAAGGTTTCCTATTCAATCTCCTGCATTTAGCTAGAATCCCAGTAGGATGGCCTGGCTTGATCAGGTCCCTTTGTGTACTCCGATGATAACCTCATCCTTCTTAACTTCACGTTCAGTGCTTCTGACACAATAACATGCTGCTTCTATGTAACTGGTGAAATTGGCCTAATGTGATATACATTAGCTCTTAATGTGATTCAGTTACCTGGCACGGGGAAATGTGTAAATGGTTTCAAATTCAAGGCCATTATCTAAGAAAAAAGTAACTTAACTCTATGTTGAGGTAAAAAAATAATAATAATAAATGTTTCAGAGAAAAGGTGTAATAAGTGGCTATATGTGAGGGAAGATGTCTCTTGTACTTTTCAAGAACTGTAAGTAAACAACTATGTTCTTTTTCTTAAAAAAATAAAATCTTATTATTACTACTTATATGTTGATAAGATGCTTGTTTTTAATTATTTTTATTTATTTGAGAAGGAGAGATGAGAGAGAAAAGAGAGAGAGAGAAAATAAGCATGACAGGGCATCCAGCCATTGCAAATGAATTCCAGACGCATGTGCCACTTTGTGCATCTGGCTTATGTGGGTACTGGGAAATCAAACCTGGGTACTTGGCTTCACAGGCAAGCAACTTAACTGCTAAGCCATCTCTCCAACCCAGATGCTTACATTTTTAAAGCAAAACTGTATATTTTACTTACTTGCTATCCTCCATATCAATTTTACTTCATTGATGGTATTCTTCTCTGCCAACTATACCATTACAGTATCATCACCATGAGTAAGAAAGCCAAAAGAAAACATAATGAAGTATTTTAGACCACACACACACATACACTTAAGAAAACCCCAGGAGTCATTAAACTAGATATGATTTAGAATGGGGATTAGCTGGATAATATATCTCTCAGAAGTGTTCAACTAGATTTGTCTGTGGATATTTTATACTTAAACATGCTAAGACCAAAAGAGAAAATAGCATTAGCTAACAAGAAAGTGTTCCAAACCATGCATTAAAAAGAAATTAAGAAAAGTTAATTTTAATCAATCAAGCCACATAAATTCTGCCGAATATGAATTCATTATATCACAACCAACTCTTCTTGTGGAGTTACGTTTGTTCCAGGAATTTTAAGTGTTTGGGTGTACATTCCAAGAGGTGACGTAAGACGGAAGGTAGCATTTTTATAGTTAGTCTAAACATGTTAGAAACCAAGAGAAGGCTGGAAATGTTATCATGTACCACCAGGAGTCAGAGAAAATGGTAATTACCAAGCTAGATATGTGTCACATGATAGGCAGCAACACTGGAGTTGTTGGCAGCAATTTCCAGAACACCAGTAGCTGGTTGTAGGGGGACATCAGCAGTACCAAATGCTCACATCTCTTGGCTTTTGGCCTGTAGGGTTAGAAAAAGTTGTTCAGTTGATTAAAGAATTGAACATTGTTAATCCTTGTTTAATCCTTTAAGAGTGTGCCAAATAACCTTTAGCATAAACAGAAAAATCTTTCACTGGGGTTAAAAAAGATAAAATAAAATCGGCCTTTTTCCCACTTCACTGGAATCTTTTTCTCAATAATCTGTATGTATGTGTCTCTAACTCCCTGAAGTATATCACTTTAAGTTAGAATGCTTTTGTGAACATATGATCTGTGCATCACCTTTTTATAGAAACTTCCCGCAACACTTCATGTGAATCCTGGGGTTTCTTCTCTGAGTTCTCAACAGCACCTGAAAACAACCATAATGTAACTTCCCCATCATATTATAACCCATTTTCTTTTTCTTCTCCTAGCTCATGAATTCCTTTATTATTATATTTTTGGGGTGTGTGGGTAGTATGTGTGATGTGTGTGTGTGTATGCATGTGCAGCCAGAGGAGGACATTAGGTGTCCTCTTCTATTGCTCTTCCACATTGTTTTCTTGAGGTGGAGACTCACTGAAACTAGTGTTTCCATTATGTCCAGTTGTCCAGCAAGCCTCAAGAATTCTTCTGATTCCACCCAACCCACAGCACTGAGGTTATAGGTGTGCATCGCCATTAACACCTTTTTGCATGGGTTCTGGGGACTGACGTGGGGCCCACTCAGCCCCTCTCAGGCTCTCATGTTTATATGGCAAGCGCTCTTACATGCTGAGCCATCTCCATAACCCAGAATTCTGTGATTTTAAAAAAATGTGCTTGTTTTATTTTGTATTCACAAATAATTGTAAAAAGTTGGGACATAGTAGGTCTTCAGGGAACCATTATCTTCCATGCCTTCAAATGTACTGTATTTTGAGAGAGAAAAACTATTGTATTAAAGTTACATAACCACAGAATTCACTTAAACTCAAGAGGGTGTGCATAACTGGCCTTTTATTCTCTCCCAACATAGCATCTAGAAAGACCTTTAAAATGTCATTAAGTTTATGGAAAGATGCTGAGTTCTACTCAAAATAAATCTAATGCAAAGTTAAACTACAATGAAATACCATTTCTTTGTGACAAAATTATCAAAGAATTTACAAATTGATAAATTATTCTGTTAGCAAACCTATGGAAAAATAGATATCCGTGCATTCTAATAAGTGTATAACATAGTGTAATGTCTCAAATGAGAAACTCAGCAAATCTAGGATGTGTGTGTATGTATGTACATTGTATGTATGTATGCATGTATGTATATTTACTTTTCATGTTTAGGGCAGCAATTTATACTTTATAGAAATAATTACTGCAAGGTCTATTTTTTACTCATAACTGGAATGCAAAATAATGTATTTATTCATTTATTTATTTAAGAGAGAATGAATGGGTTGCCAAGGCCTATAGCCACTGCAAATAAACTCCAGAAGCATGCGTCACCACCATGGTGCATCTAGCTTACGTGGGTACTGGGGAGTCAAACCTGGGTTCTTAGGCTTCAAAGGCAAGTGCCTTAACCAGTAAGCAGTCTCTCCAGCCCCAAAATAATTTTTTAAGCTATTCATCACATCACAAAATACATATACTTCAAAAAGTGGAGACAACTTGAATGTCAGTTAAGTAACAGTACAACCAGACAATATTGTGTACATAACTACAGCATGAGGATTATCTTCAGTCCTCAGAACCAAATAATAATGATAATAATAGGATGAAGGCCCCAATGCACTATGATTTCCACAATATTTTAAATGGAAAAACAATGTGTGCAATTTGGATAAACATGTGCCAGATTGGATGAGAGAAAACGCAGGAAGGATACAGCAAAAAAAAAAAAAGTCATTGTTACCTAGGTATGGGTGGAGGGGTGAGAGGAAGGAACATTTCACTTAGTATAACTTGGATTTTGAAACATGAAATATTTTAGTTGGTCAAGATAATAAATGAAAAAGGATAAGAGAAAGAGTAAAGCTGAATATTAAAAACAAAGGAGCAAGTTGCCCACTTCATTTAGCACATCCATCTAGTGAATATACTGAGAATGTAAAAGAAATTAAGACATATTCCCTAATGTTGGTTATAAATCTGAGCCTTCCTTAAATTAGAATTTTTAAAAATATACATCTAGCTGGGCGTGGTGGCACATGCCTTTAATCCCACCACTCGGGAGGCAGAGGTAGAAGGATCACTGAGAGTTCGAGGCCACCCTGAGACTACATCGTTAATTCCAGGTCAGCCTGGACCAGAGTGAGACCCTACTTCGAAAAACCAAAAAAAAAAAAAAAAAAAAAAAAATTTATATATACATATATAAAGGTCATTTTCCTGGTTATTACTTCTGAACACCAAAATATCACCAAGACATAGTGGCTTTAAAAAATAGCTATTGTATGAGCACACTTAGATCCTGTGGGTAAGCATTCAGAAAAGACTGCACTGGGCAATTCCTGATGCCAGCCTCTCCTGGGGCAGGTGCAGCATTCATCACCAAGTGGCTGGAATGACCATGAGCTGGAGGGACACTTGCTCCTGACATCTCAGTCATGGATCTTAGTACAACTGCAGCTCTTTCTAAAGGTTGTGAAACACTGCTTTCAAGGGAGTGTTAATCCAATTAAACAAGCAATTGGATGATTAGAATTGGAATTTATGGTTTCCTAAATAGGTTTATGAAATCTTTTCTTTCTAAGTTGGTAAACCCTGTGTTAAGTGGGAACTGTTGGTCAAAAGAGCACTCTTTTGTTGTTGGGTTCATGAGCAGTGTAGTGCCTGGGACGGGGAAGGAAGGACATGCTCACTTGCCTAGTTTTCTTGTGAGGCCATGCTTCTTTTATATACTTTGATAACGCTGTAGAAATAACACAGGTCACTCTGCTGAGAAATCTGATGCTAGTAGACATTAAAAAATCAAGGTTTTAGCCGGGCGTGGTGGTGCACACCTTTAATCCCAGCACTTGGGAGGCAGAGGTAGGAGGATCACCGTGAGTTCAAGGCCACCCTGAGACTACATAATGGTCCAGGTCAGCCTGGACCAGAGTGAGACTCTACCTCAACAAAACAAAACAAAAAAACCAAGGTTTCAAAAAGTATTATCAGGACTTCATAATGCCCATCAGTGAAAATGTCTATTTACAGCAAAAGAGAAGGCTGAGGCACACATCTGCAGTAAACAGGAAAAGCCAGAGAGGCCTGGCTGAGCATCTTTTGTAGTCTTTCTACTCCGTAACACTATGATTCTACTTCCATATATCTACCATAAGGAAAGAAGGGGAAATAATGTAAATTGTAATGGAAACATACTAAAGATCCAACTGAAGGAAAATGCTTCAATAAGTTACACCCACTTATTAAATTACTATACTGATTTAAAATTTTGTACTTATGAATAATCTGGCAGTAACATGTTATGGAAGATATGTATATAAAGAAAAAAATTGAACATCAAGCGTCAAAATTTTTTGCAAAAAACTATCTCATCTATCCCATGTTGGTCTCAAACTCACTATGTATCCAAGAATGCCCTTCAACTTCTGATCCTCCTGCCTCCACCTCAGAGTACTGGGATTACAAGTGTGCACCACCCAGCCCAGCGTTATACAATGCTGGGGTCCAAATTCAGAGCTTCATGCATGCTAGACAAGCACTGAGCTACTTGCCCAGTCCCACATTGTTTGATGTTAACAATTGGTGTTTTTTTTTTCTTTCTGCTTGTTCTGTAGTTTTCAAATTTCATTTAATGAGTTTCCATCATTTTTCCTAACAAGAAAGGAAAAGTACTAACTTTAAAAGTGCTAACACAAGAGTTCTTTTTAGCAAAGAATAATTAACCTTGTGTAACTACTAATGAACATGCTAATTAAGACAAACTATTTGGATTTAGTACTTTCTGAGAATTAAAAAAATTCTTTTCGAATGTTAGAGCCACAAGTTGGGGCATTATGCACAGAGACTTGAGCCTACCCCCCAGAACTCTTGACTACCCCCACAAGGCATGACCCACATTCTCCATTGATGAGGGTCCCTTTGGAAGAGGGAGGACAGGGAGGAGGATAATGGAGCCAACACTATGAATGTAAAATCAGAATAATATAAATAAAAAATAATTTATAAAAATTCTTTTCTTCAAATTTCAAAACATTAGCACCTTCTAAAAGTTCATGAGAGATGAAATAAATACTAATAATAATATTTCAAGTGTCTGTAATTCCAACCAAGAACTAAACAAGATAGACCCCTTGCAAAGGAAGAGAAGATAGCAAGAAACCCCTCTCTGTCCATAGCATGCTCCAGGCTGTTGTACACATTTATGAGAATATTTTTAAAAATATATTCTATCTTGGGCTGGAGAAATGGCTTAGCAGCTAAGGTGTTTGCCTGCGAAGCCAAAAGATCCTGGTTTGATTCTCCAGGACCCACGTAAGCCAGATGCACAAGAGGCATATGCATCTGGAATTTGTTTGCAGTGGCTAGAGGCCCTGGTATGCCCATTCTCTCTGTCTGCCTCTCTTCTCTCTCACTCTCTGCTTGCAAATAAATAAATAAATATTTTTTAAAGTTTTAAAAATATATTCTGTCTTATTTGAGTTAGCATCAATTCCAGGAGGTATTTAATAGATGAGAAACTGGGATTCTAAGGGATTTCATAATGGAACAGAAACAAAAGAAAAATTTCTGCATTCTATTATCACTGAGCTCTGTTGACAGAAAATTCTTGGTCTATGCTATGACCTTCATTTTTTAAAATATTTTATTTTTATTTGTTTACTTGAGAGAGAGGCACAGAGAGAGAGAGAGAGAATTTTTAAACAGAATTTAGCCAACTTTCTTTAGTCTAGATTCTCATCCCAAAAGACCCATTACTGACATGCATTAGAACGTTAGATAAAAGAGTGCAAGAATGCCACAAGGACAGCAATGGGAAATGAAAGCTGACAAAAGGAGAGAAAGCACTCGGAGTGCGGCGCTGTATGGCAACAGGGATCTCTATGAAGACACACCCTTTGCAATGCTGCCATAAGCACGCTCAACATCCTTTTCTATGTGTGCCACAGTGTGAAAGGAATGTCACACAAGTATTTTGCACAGAGTTCATCTCAGCTTTTTCCTTTCAGGGTTCTCAACAGAGGAGGTATTCCTTTTGTTTTACTTTTCTGAAACTTAAAAATCCAGTACAAGACTTTGTTACAAACTCAAGCCGATTTCTAACCTAAGGTCCCTCAAGAAGTCCATATCCAGGTTCACAACTTGCTCTGTGCATGTGAACCTGACTAAAAGCTGAAGACTAGACTGAACAGCCACTGACTGAGTGATATGCTTCGGAATATCTCGCTAGTGCAGCTTAAAGGGAATTGAAGCATCAGCTGAAGCTTCCTCTGCTACTGTGGTTTAACGTGGAGGCTGCGATTTGTATAAACATAACGTCTGTGGTTTAACTTTAGCTGTGCTCCGTGGTCTTCCCATATCATGGGAATGCGTCAGAAGCACAGCTTAGCTTCCTGTGTGGGCTGGAAACTGTTAACAGCAAAGTTTGGAGACAGTCTGAGCGAGTTCTTTGCCATATGTTAAATTAAACTTGATATGAAAAATCATATCAGTTTCCAGTTTCCCAGAACATTAAAAAGAAAAAGAAGTTCCAGCTTTATAAATATAAAAAGCATCTGTCTGCACAGGAAATTCTACTCTGTTATTTTGCAAATGATCCCTACTTATATTTACAAAAGAAATCAGATCTGATGAGCTATATAGGAAATAGCACACTGCTCTGTTTAAAATGTGAAGTAGATAGCCCTAGTTTGGTACAGCTAGCTAGACTGTGAACCACCATTGCAGAGGTTTCATCAGTGCTGCCCAGCATGCTCCTAAAGCATGTGTATTTCCAAGGCAAGGAGATGAAATATTTTGAAAGTGTGATGCTAACTTAAGCATTTCTATCAGATGTAATTTTGTGTCTAAATGCTCCCAACCACCATTTCTAACTCAGGAAGACACAGGCCTTCTAACCTTTTACTCTTTATTTTTGTGATTCTCTTAACCTTCAAACAGTTCTCTCACCAAGTTGCCCACAAATACTACAATATTTGTACAAATATTAATCAGTGAAGCTTCAGCAGCACTTTTAAGAATTTTTCTGAGACTACCTTTTGGCCTGCTTTGCTACTGTAGCACCTTGTGCCTTATACTATGAATCAGCTTCCTGGTCCAAAATCCACAGTTTCATGACCCTCATCAATTAGCAGATGAAATGCAAGAACATAACTGTGCTCACTGATCACTGTCCATGGAGGTCTTCATGCATCTTTTAAAAAATATATTTATTTATTTATTCATTCATTCATTTATTCATTCATTCATTTATTCATTCATTCATTTAAGAGAGAGAGAGAGAGAGAATGGGTATGCCAGAGCCTCCAGACACTGCAAAAGAACTCCAGGCGCATGCTCCACCTTGTGCATGTGGCTTACATGGCTTCTGGGGACTTTAGACTTTGCTGGCAAGCATCTTAACTGCTAAGCCATCTCTTCAGCTCTCTTCATGCTTTTTTTTTTTTTTTTTTTTTTTTTTTTTTTTTTTTTTGTCAAGGTAGGGTTTCACTCTGGTCCAGGCTAACCTGGAATTCACTATGTAGTCTCAGGGTGGCCGCCAACTCACGGTGATCCTCCTACCTCTGCCTCCTAAGTGCTGGGATTAAAGGTGTGCACCACCACACCCGGCTTACTTTTTAGTAGCTCTTGTGTTTTCAGTTCCTCTCAGATTTCACATAAACTAATTGTCATCAGAACAATATTGATCCTTCATTTCATCGTTTTCTTGCATCAAACGTACTCCTAAAGACTTTTTCTGACAAAATCTCTGCACTTTTTCATCCGTTAGCCTATTCATGCCAGTATTGCCAACTAAATTATCTTTATCTGAGAAATTGTTTTGCTCTTTATTTTCTTCTCCTTTATCTTGCCTTGTTCTTATTCATGTTCATTCTTTTTGTTACATAAGACTTTTCTCTTTCTGAAATTATTTCCATTCCTTCTCCAAAGTCTGAGATAGTGTCTTTCCTTCTCCATCAATGACAAAAGCATTCAGTGGTTCTCCCAGGTAAATGTACCTGTTCTCTCCCCCCTCCCACACTAGGAGACAAGCACTACAGGCTCTCATTAATAAAGGATAAGATTGCATCCATGAAACAGATAAAAACAACTGAGTATGTGGTTTGCTCCTGAGGATGTGTAAACATAACAGAATACTATCTCAACCTGATAGAATTAGAAAAAAGAGCTAGGCACTCACAAAAACAGTTGATTCCACTACAAATAAGAAGGCTCTGGGGAAAGGACTCAGTATAAGTGCATAGTCTAAGCACTGCACATTCTTAAAGCCAGTCAGAGTGAGACAGGAACTGCAAATGTGTATCTTTATATTTTTATTAGCTGTAGAAAAATGTCATTTAAAACTTTTGTCAATTTTATGCTGTATAAAAATACACATGGTTGATAACATTATTGTATAAAAATACCAATTAGTTTTAAATTTACTTAATTCTGGTTACTATTCAACTTAAGTTTAAAAAAAAATCTATGAACAAACCTATCTCCTACATTTTTTGTAACATTTTACCATCTATTTTCTGTGATAAATTCTCATAAGAGTTTCTCCTTAAATTACTTTCCTTCACCATGGGGGGGGGACTCAAGTAAGCTTCATAACTTTGTGGAGTTATGGAATAAAATTCATGTAGTCACTTCTCACATGGGATAATTCTCAACACACTAAGTATATGTGCAGTCTTGGGTAGTAATACAAGTACTGGCCTTCATTAGAGAGTCCCACCCCCGACCTCCAGCTCTAATCTACTAAGAGTAAGAACCTGTCGATGAAAAATGGGGAATGATGGACTTTGTCTCTGTTTCCTTCCTTACACATCTTATTAACAATGGTTCTGACTTGTCAGAGTGAGAGCTAGGCAGAGAATGGAGAAAGAAGTCAAGTCAAAAAAACTATATTTTAACCAGTTTTTCATGACCTGCTGTGACCCTTTCACAGTTTAGAAGATTAACTGTGGGATTGCCAGGGACCTTTTACCACATTCTCTTAAGATCTGACAGTTCCCTAAGTAATGCGGACAAATACATAAAACTAGGTCATGTTCCTCCATGAAAGTCAGGAGGGCACACAGAGCACCAAGAGCTCTCACTGTTTTCAAACTTCTACTTTCCAAACTCCTAGTTGTGTCAATATTAGAAATGCACTGGCTATTTTCCTCAGTAATTCTACTTCTAAGAATTTATCCTTGGATATACTTGCAAATGAGTGAAGTGATCCATAAACAAGGTTATTCTTAACTGTACAAATTCATTATGGCTCATTGAGTAAAACACAGAGCAATAGATGTCATCAGAATATCTACACAATAAGTGTGAGAATTGTTCCTTATATCCACATATAGAAAACCTCCATTAACATAAGAAGAATGGTATAAAATTAAATAAAAATTTTGACACTTCTGGTTATTTACTATAAATGTTATGTGAGTATTTTGAAAAAGGTCATAATTTACATGGAAGTATTGTTCTTTCTTGCACTGTTCCATATATATTTTATTTATATCTTCTGAGGAATCTTATAAGTATTTGACTCATTACATAAAGAGATGAATTTCTATCTTTAGTGTTTTATATGGTACACTATTAACTTTCAAAAATGAAATTTAAAACTGGTAGTTAACAGCAGGGAAGACAATTATCCTTATAAGAACAGAAATCTGTGGTAAGCCTAGTGATGCATTGCACTGTTCCATGGTATAGCATGAGACAGAGCATAGTAGTTTGTATACTTTGCACAGAAGGGAATGAGAGGCACAGTTTTATATGATTATAGTTTTAAAAAATCAAGGCCCAGCTAGTGAACAATACAGTCTTAAGATGTCTGCCTACATCTCCTTTGTGAGATAAAGCATAAGAGGAAAACCCAGATGTCCCTGTCAGTTTTAATTGTTCTGAGAGATTGTTCCAAGTTTTTGGCGAAGGCAGAGTATCAAGAAATTTAGAACTCGGTTCAGAATTCCATCCCAAGATTAAATCCATAAACCCCAGGATCTCTATTGGAGATGTGGCCAAGAAGCTGGGTGAGATGTGCAATCACATCAATCAATTAACATAAGGAAGACACAGCCAAGGGTCCTGCCATAGTTGCAGGATGGAAGATGAATAAAAAAAATACCTTTGCCAGCATGATTGACACATCTCTGATTTGAGCCATGTTTATTGCCCTCATTAGGTTTAATTACAAAACTTGATCAACATCATACTGTATTCTCTCAAAGTGTCAGAATATTGAATATCTTAGCATTTTTAATAAAGAACTTTCTGTTGGTGTGAAAAAATGTTTCTATTTTGTGCAAAAAATGATCCAGTTGATAAATAGCCAAAGACAAACTCTTGATGCCCCTTGTTGACTTTTGTTTTTGGCATTTGTTTTTGTTTTTGTTTTTGTTTTTTTTTGTTTTTGTTCTCAAAAAAGGAGAAGTGCTAATGTTCAATAAATATGTGAGAAAATGGCCATCCCTAGCCAACAGAAAATGCAAGTCAAAAACTACATTGATATTCTATTTTACTCCAGTCAGACCTAGCATGGTGCTGACATTCTTAGTTGTATTCAACTCAAGAAAACTTTTAGTTAAACAATAAATCAGCAAAGCAACCAGAACAAGGACTAGTGGTGGGACTTGTAAACACAGTTTGCAATATTCTGTTTTTTTTTTTTTTTTTTTTTTTGCATGTTTAGAATAGATTTTTTGAAGTTAAATAAAGGAAGTAAAAGCCTCATATTTAGAAAAGTATATGAAAAATTCTATCCCCACTTACTCTCCTACCCTTCTTAATAAGGTATTATTAAGTCATTAACATTTAATAAAGTCCATTATTTCTTTATATTCAATTTAAAAATAAGATATCCAAAAAAATATTTTTTGAATTTGTTCTGTCATAATTCTGTTTGGCATTTAATCAGGACTGAATCTACATTTCATTTTCATAGCCTCATTAAGTCTCTTGTGTCTTTTCTGTAAAGTTCAAGGCAGTTGCTGCTATGTGGAGCAGTTGTTTCGAGAAAGGAAACACTGATAAATGATAATTCCTTTTAAAAGCTGTTTTACCTAGTTCCTAAAATAATTTACTATTAAGATATACATAATGTATTGCATAATTTGATATTAGTTTATAAATAAATTATTTTCCCTATGGTGGTTTTGTTCTTCCTCCTGCTAAAACAACCCCTCACCTGCAAGCAGCTTTACCAGTAGGGGGACTGTATAGTGCTGACTCATAAAGGTTTGATTTGTATATTTCTAGTTTTTCATATCTCTGGCTTTGTCATTTATTTATTTATTTATTTATTTATTTAAAATAAAGAGAGAAAGAGAGAGAGAGAGAATGGGCATGCCAGGGCCTCTAGCCACTGCAAAACAACTCCAGACACATGTGCATCTGGCTTAAGTGGGTTCTAGGGAATCAAACTTACATCCTTAGGCTTTGCAGGCAGGTGCCTTAACCACTAAGCAATCTCTCCAGCCCCGTATTTGTCTTTCTATGTCAGTTACTTTTAATAAATAAGCCATGTGCCAAACTTTATTTGTTAAAACTTCATGTTTAATAACATATTAAAGTTAATCTTTACGGTGCCTTCACTAACTTTTTGCATGGCACATGCATCTGGAATTCATTTGCAGTCTGGCTAAAGGGCCTGGAGTCACCTGGGTTGTCTTGCTAGTATCTAGCAAATGTTGGGTATTGTTCTTTCTTGTCTTATAAGTATTTGACTCATTACATAAAGAGATGAATTTCTATACTAAACTGGTACTCCCAATTTTTTTTCAGCATTTTATAAAGCACCTGATTAAAGGGGCTATCTTAACGTAAGTGAATAAAGATAAAATTTTAAGTTGTTTTGAATTTTAGAACCTGAGCAATCACATCAATCAATTAACATAATGAAGACACAGCCTACAGAATGGAAAAAATCTTGCCAGCTCTACACCTGACAGAATATTGATATCTATAATAAAGAACTCAAAAAATTAAGTGCAAAAAAATGATCCAGTTGATAAATAGCCAATGAGCTTGACAGTTCTCAAAAGGAGAAGTGCTAATGTTCAATAAATATGTGAGAAAATGGCCATCCCTAGCCAACAGAAAATCTCTACATTGATATTCTATTTTACTCAAATAAATAAAAGTTAAAATTTAAAAAAATAAGGCATAAATATTAAGGCAAGTAGTCAGGAGGATTTGATTTTTAAAAATCTATCATTTTATTGATCCCTGGTATCTCTCTCTCTCTCTCTTCTTTTTCTTTCAAATAAATAAAGTTAAAATTTAAGGCATAAATATGTGTACTTTTAAAATGTCATTTTTATTGATTTTTTTCTTTCTTACATGTGTACATGTATTTGCTTGTTTGTATGTGATTCTTATGTATACATGTGCACATAATGTGGGCATATATGTGGAGACTCAAGGTTAGCATCAAGTGTCTTCCTCAGTCACGCTCCACTTTATTTCTTAAGACAAGATCTCTCACCAAACCCAGAGCTCACCTATTCATCTAGACTAGGTAGCCAGCTACTCCTGGGAATCCTCCTGTCTGCCTCCACCACACTCAGCTTTTACATAGATGCCAGAGATCTGCACTCAGGTCCTTGTGTACATGCAACAAGCACTTTCCCAACTGAGCCATCTCCCAGCATTTTGGAGTTCATAAAACCAATAGACCTGTGTGATATATTGACTCCTCCCTGCTCTCTGCCAGGTGAATTTATAATTGGCCCTAAAAGCAAATGCCAATTAATTAAAACCTCTTGGTGAAGGGGCTAATCTTTCTGACTATGGTCAAAAATCCAGTTTCCATGCAGGTACTATTTCTTTCAGGATTGGTTTTTATTCTGTCAAGTCTTAGAGGTTAAATCAAACACATTCACAGAGATTAAATTCAATCTCTTCACCGTACTTCCATCATGCTGTGAGGATAGTACTTTGAACCTAAGAAGAAAAAGGTTTTCTTCTGGAAAATCAAGATGATTTTGTGGCAAAATTCAGTAGAACATGTGTGACATGTTTCTGCTTAGAAAAAGATTACTTCTAATTATTCATTTTTAAATCTATCATAAGCAGTAACTGCATTCATTATTCTGTCACTTTGTAAGTCAAATGGAACAGGAACAGCTGTGTCTGATCTCTAAATAACTGCAACTGGGGCTTTCAGAGCAATGTAGAGACAATATCAGAACAGCATAGGCCAGGGATACAATGCAAAATTAATTGAAAATTGGTAGTCTGAAAGTTGGGGACACTTTGCATAACATGTAAACATTTGTACAGAAGCTAAAGTAATAGCCATGCATTAATCCAATAGAATTACTTCTTCTGTCCCCTAACAGAAATGTTAATTGATCATCATTCATTAACTTGTTAAAAAAAAAAAAAGAGCTGAAGTTGCAACTCTAAATGTATAGCCAGAAAAATTGAAAGCCATAAATGTTAATCAAGAATACAAACCACTTCAAACTAAATTGCTTTAAATTATGTTGACCTCATCCCTGTACCTTTGAAACCTGTCCCTTATTGAGAGCAATTGATTTACCCTTCCAGCTTTCTTTTAAAGCCTGTCAGATCTGAAACTCAAAATGTTAAGAGCTCTTAGCCAAATCATTTTGCAATTGAGCTTTCCTCTGAGATTAGTAAATGATGACTAAGGCACAAGCCAGGTAGTAAAACAGAACTCAGTGGATTTAAACATTAGAAATCAAAGTGCCATCTGTTTTTTCCCATTGGGGGTAATAAAATTAATGGAAGTGCTTTTCACATAAAACAACGAATATAACACAAAAATGTGAAAGATATCAGACATCCATGGGGCATGGTGGTGCATACCTTTAGTCACTGTGAGTTTGAAGCCAGCTCCTGGGCTAGGAGACAACTGCCTTGAAAATAGCAAAAAAAAAAAAGAAAAAAAAAGAATCACATTTTTCTTCCATGTCCAAGATAAAAAGCTGAAGTTTCTGAAAATTGAGAATTTGTGAGAATGATTTTTGAAAGAATTTTGCTGTTTGGGATCATAATCCACATCTTCCTGTGGGGTAGCCTGTGCCCTGACATAAGGTTTCTGGGATCAAAGGCTTCCTAGATGTTCCTTGCAGGAGGGGGACACCAGGTGGCATCTGCCACATGAGTGATAGAGTGAAATCAAGAGGCTGAGATTGGCTAAAGTGTGCTGTGTCAGAAGAAGGAAGTACATTTGGGAATCATGTCGTCTCTTTCTTCAAAACCAGACAAAGGCCCTCAAACCACAGGGTCCCAAAGACGTATAAGTCTATAGTCCTTCCAAAACCACCTGTTCTAGAGGGCCTAAACAATGACTGCAAGATATGCTGGCCTAGGTCTAGTAAAGGAAGTAACATATGTGAGGCCCAACTGTGACCTGTGCAGATATCTTAGATGATTTGAAACAAGCAATATTGGGACAGTACCTTAGTGAGTGATCAGAAACTTCAGTAAGCAAAAAGAAGAGACAAATATGGGGGAATATGGGATCACTTCCCACCTTCTATAGCTTCACATCCCAGGGTGTAAGATTAAATACTAAAGATAAGACATTACAACTAGCTTGGAATTATTATTTCCTCAACCACAAGATTTAAACTACTAAATCAAGCCTATGTTAGCAACTTAAAATGGCATAGGAACTCACTGTCACTTAAGAAATTGGGGTGACTGTTCTCCCTATCCCAGTCTTTATCCAGACTATTGAGGAAGATTACCACACAAAATAAGAATACAAAGGGTCATGGGAAAAAGTAATGAGGTTAACTATTACATCCCATGAATCCTAAGTCTTTAACCTCTGAGTTAGAAAATTTTTAACCTATTTTAAGGCATTTTATATTAACATTTTACACCATGAGCTCTCTCACACAGCTATAAGACTTTAAAGGATGAAATAAGTAAGATTTCTAAATGTCTTGCTAATCATACTGGACCTCTTCTTAAAGTCAGTGAATGCAGATCCATATTTCAAACATTTTTCTCAAAGCTTATGTTAGTAAGATTCTTGGTACCCTTCAAATAATCTTTAAAAATGAGAAATTTGGAGGTCTCTATTTTTCAAATCTGACCACATAATCGGTACTTGCATGCCTGACAAGAGCTCATACTGGAAGTAGCTCAAATGTTGGCTCTCCACCTTCTTGCCCTTTTCTTGTACTCTCAGTATCAGCTGTGAGCAGTGCTTTCTAAAGAATTTTGCAGAAACATGGACTGCAGAGGTAGCTCAGTTGTGAAAGTGCCTTTGAAGCTTAAGGCCCTAAATTCAATCTCTAGGGATGGTGATGTAGGCTTGTAATTCCAGTACTAGGTCAATAGAAACAAGAGAATCCCTGTGATGTACTAGCCAGCCTTTCTAGTCTACTTAGTTCCAGGCCAATGAGAGACCCTGTCTCAAGAATAAAAGGCAGGCAGCATTTGAGGAAGGTTGCCCCGCTGGCCTCCCCCTACACACGCATGTGCACTTGCATATATGCACAAACAAAGAATTTTACTAAAACACTTGGACAAGCTGAAAAGAAAAGCTCAGCAGTTGCACTGGCTTACAAAAATGTCAGCTTAGGTACAATTACCCAGTCTGCATGTTAAGCCAAATGCGCAAAGTGACATGTATATCTGGAGTTTGTTTGCAGTGGCAAGAGGGCCTGCCATGCCCATATACATATCCTCTCTTCCCTCTCTTTGTCTTTTCTTCTCTCCACTTGCAGAAAAATTTAAAAAATAAAAAGAAAAGAAAACACTTGGACAATATTGATGGTTGGCTTAAAGCTAGGAAGTATAATTTTGTAAGCTGCCAATACGTCATAATACAGTGTAGGTGGAGTGTGTTACATGCCCGTGTTAAACAATCACCTTAAAATCCAGTGCCCTATAGAACTCTGCTCTTCCTTCATAATTGTCTTGATGCCAGATGAGGGATTATTAAAGAAGTTAATAATAAAAAATCTGAGGGCTATAGAGATGGCATAGCAGTTAAGACCCTTGCCTACAAAGCCTAAGGACCCAAGTTTGACTCCTCAAGACCTGTGAAAGGCAGCTGCACAAGATGGTGCGTCTGGAGTTTGTTTGCAGTGGCTGGGGGCCCTGGCATGCCCATTCTCTCTCTCTGTCTCTCTCCTTCCCTCCCTCCCTGTTTCTCTCTCAAATAAATAAATAAAATATCAAAAAAATTATCCAGGCATGATGGCACATACCTTTAATCCCAGCACTTGGGAGGCAGTGGTAGGAGGATTGCCATGAGTTCAAGGCCACCCTGAGACTATATAGTGAATTCCAGGTCATCCTGAACTAGAGCGAGACCCTACCTCAGAAAACCAAAAAATAAAAATAAAAATTTGTTACTTTCATGGGCTCCTGCCAAAATTTATTTGAAAGTACTATTTCTCTGCACTCTATATTTCCCTGTAGCAAACATTCTTTCATGGGGCTGAATTGTTGCCAGACATCTTTTTGGATCACAATGCAAAATTGAATGGAAGATGCATGTTGGTTTCACAATGAGTTTTCAGCACTCAGTTTTTTCCAATACAAATCATTTATTTGGAAAATGTTTGATGACCTAGTGGAGAAATGTACCATAAGATACATTCTGTTAGTTGATTTTTACAAAGAGAGCAGATAGAGGTAGCTATAACTGACTCCCTGGCAGGAGATGAACCACCCTTTGCGCATCAGCTACAGCCTAAGTGAAACTACAGAAGAGTTGGGAAGGTGAGCAAGAGTGCTGCTTCCATGGCGACTCTGACAACCAGTGCCAAGGTGATAGAGACAGACACTGAGGATACTCAACACATACCAAAGCAGAAATCCAGAAGCTGCTGAGAGCTCAACACTAAAGCAGACTTAAAACATACCCACCACAGCTTAGGGAATTTTGTGGAAGAGTAGATCAAAAGATTATAAAAGCCACAGAGTGGGAGGAAATATACAGAGGCACTTCCCCCACCCCCATAATGACTGACTGCTGCTGTCACAGCTCATATCCCACAACCCCACGGTGAATACCAGCAACCCCACTGAAGAGGGCCCTCAGTAGAATGGGGGCAGGGAGGAGGGAAAAGATGGTATCAACACATCTGTGTCCATACAAAGTTTCCACTTAAAAAAAAAAAACTTAAGCCAGGCATGGTGGCACGTGCCTTTAATACCAGCACTCGGGAGGCAGAGGTAGGAGGATCGCTGTAAGTTCAAGGCCACCCTGAGACTACATAGTGAATTCCTGGTCAGTCTGAGCTAGAGTGAGACCCTACCTCAAAAAAACAAAAAACAAAAACAAAAAACTTGATAAAATATTATGACTCATATAATACCTGACAATATCATACAGTATGTTATGGACAGCTTAACATGAATTGTTACAACAGAGCAATCCAGTAGCTTCAAAGTTCTCATAATTGAAACAAAAAAGATGAAATGTTTCTGAATGGCTGGATTGTTTTTCCTTCATGTGATTCAGTGGCCAAGTGAACTCCAAATATGCTCACAGGCTTCATCAGAGCAGATCAAATCATAACAGGTTGGCCTTTCTGGAAGCACTTCAAAAAAATTTTCAGTGTCATGTTTTACCAAATGAAATTTAGTTCCTTGCATCTTTCACATTTATCACATATTTCTTGGGTGCATGTTTTCTTGTCATAAACTATATTGAACTCTCTTGACATGTCATTTTATTAAGAACTCAGAAGTAATCCTATTAATCTATTAAAACTACATTGCCTCCCTATAATCTAATGATTGACCATATTTCCAATTCTTTTATTATCTTTCATTCACATTTGATTTCTCTTTCAACTGTGACTCATCAATTTTAAGCTACATCATCAAAGCTAATGTAACTTCCAAATAATGTGTCTCACCCAGCAAGAATCATGCAAAATACTCAGGGGTGGTGGCACATGCTGTGAGTTTAAGGCCACCCTAGGGCTACAGAGTAAGTTCCAAGTCAGCCTGGGATGAAATCAGACTCTGCCTTGAAAAAAAAAATAAAAGAATCATTCAGAATGAAAGGAAGAGACTTAGCATTTAGAGGAAAATTTTCCTCAGTGCTTAACTATAAATTGTTACCATTCATAGACTACAGTAGACTACTTCCTTGAGGTTTTGTTCCCATTCATTTGCAGGGAAAAGAGATCCTAGGGTGCGCGCGTGCGCGCGCGCACACACACACACACACACACACACACACACACACAGATGAATAAACAAAAAATTTTAAAAAGAATTTTAGATATTGTATGTAAGATTTTACATACATAAACATTGTAAGGACAGTTTTTGAGTATTTTCCTCTTTTAAATTATTTTGTGCTTTTTAACTTGAATGTATATTTTTTTTCTTTTTTATTGAACTTTATTATATGAACATATTACAAATTGGTCATATTTCCATCAACTTATACTCTTTTTAGTATTTATTTACAAGAGAAAAAGAGACACAGAAAGAGAGCGAATGGCACGTCAGGGCCTCCTGTCACTGCACACAAACTCCAGATGCATGGGCCACTTTTTGTATCTGACTTTACATAGGTACTGGGGAATCAAACCTAGGCCTTCAGACTTTGCAAGCTAGCACCTTTAAGTGCTGAGCCATCACTCCAGCCAGATCAAATGCTTACATTCACTTTCCCCTGTCTCCATTCCCCTGAAGGCCCTCTTCAGTGGGGTTGTCAGTAATCACTGTGAGATCATGAATGTACCAGTCAGTTTCTGTGGGGGGACAATGCCACAAAGCATTCCCACCACCATGGGCCCCTAGGTTCTTTCAACCTCCTCCTCAGCAATGTTCCCTGAGTCTTGGAGGGTGTGTTATAAGTCTCCTTTAGAGTTCAGCTCTCTGAAGTCTCTGATTTTGTGCTTTGACGAGTTTTGAGTCTCCTTAGTGTCTACTACCATCTCCCTAGAGGAGGTCCTCAGGTTGCAATGCAGTAGCAAATGTGCATTTTTTAAAACCCTACTGCTGGGCTGGAGAGATTGCTTACTGGTTAAGGCGCATGCCTGCGAAGCCTAAGGACCTAGGTTCGATTCTCCAGGTCCCACGTAAGCCAGATGCACAAGGGGGCGCATACGTCTAGAGTTCATTTGCAGTGGCTAGAGGCCCTGGTGTACCCATTCTCACTCTCACTCTCTCTCTTTCCCTCTGTCTCTAATAAATAAATAAAAATTTAAAAAAACTACTACTACTTAATAGGGTGGTCTTCAATTATGTTTAATAAATACCAGTAGCCTCTTATGCAATTAAATTACATTGTTTGAAAACATTTCTTTAATGAACTCTATACATGACCGTGGATACAATGGGTTATAATATAGTCACTATTCTTGGTGAGTTCACATTTTAGCAACAGAAACCTATGGTTATTCAAGCAGTACACTGCATTAGTTGTTAAAAGAGGACTTAAAGTACAGAACACAAGATGGGAGTGGACTCCTCATACTGGGAAAGGCATGGATGGGTAAAAACACAAGAGAGTTTCCAGGAAGGCTAACTAGCACCCATAAATGCATGGTTGCATTCACTAGGATGGAAAATAAAATAAGATAAATGTAAATATAAAAGTACCTTTTGTAAGCAATTACTATGTAACAGTCCAATTTTTACATGTAATTGTGCTGAAAATCCTAAGGTACACATGTCACTGTTACACTCCTTGTTTTGTTTTAGACAAAGTTCTGAGAGTTGAAATAACTTACAGAGAGCTCAGAGTCAGTAAGTAGATGGCAGAACCCCCTTTCTTATCCACTGTGCTAGACAAAACCAAAGATATTTATTTATAAAAGGATAACCTTTTGTAGGAAACAGGGAAGTGGGCAGAAAGAAAATCAATGCAGGTGGGGGCAGGGTATATTTAGGGAGAAGAGTAGAGTGGGTGGTGATAAAATATCCCTGAGGAAACCTCCAATTTTAACGACAGTAAAATATTATCAGAACAAATCACACTGAAAAGAAAAGAAAAAAATTGACCCTAGATTTCTAACCTCTACTAATAAAATTATTGGTACCAGCTCAAGGCTCATAGTATTATTATAGGAAGCTCACAGAATAAAGTGGAAAGGCCCATGCCAGTGCCCAGGGACCTTACAATCCAGAGACAATAAAACAAGTGCTTCTTTAAAGGATAATATAACTCAGGGTTAGAAACTGTCAGAAAGATAAAACTAATGTGATCTAGGGCTCAAATTAAAAAAAAAAAAAAAAACACTACTTTTGCCAAAAGATATAGGGGGAAATGGATGTAACATTCTTGAATTCATAGTCCAAGTACAGAAAAGTGAAGCTGCGTGTTCTAGAGAAAAGAAACAATAGGAACTAAGCCATGATGGTGGTCAAGCCCAGAAACATGACAACAGAGAAGTGAAACAGGAAGGTGGTCATTTGCCCCAAGCCCTGAGGAATGTGATGTAGAAGCTACGACTGGAGTGTTCAGCCGGCGCCATGTTGCAGCTTTGCAGGAGGCACTGATTTTCTTTCACACCAAAGGTAAGACAAAGAGCTTGAACCAGGCATAGGAAGTCAGGCCCAGAACATCACTAGAACAGCTTTCTGCTGAGGATAGTTGACCTGACCTGTCTTCCTAAATGGCATGTGCTTATGTGACGGACGATAATTTTGACAGTGATGGAACACAGATACTTTCACATGATCAAAATTAAACCCCAGAGTTTAATCATTGCCTCATAAAAATAATGTTATTTCCTTATTTTTCCCCTAAGGAGTAATCTGTGGTCCTGGATCCTAATACAAGAAGAAAAAAAAATGAACAAAAAACAAATTACAACATACTTGTCCCTCTGGCCCACAACATTTAAAGTGTCATAAAAAAAAAAAAAAAAAAAAAAAAAAAAAAAAAAAAACATGAAAAGCAATCTTTTAAATAGGGAAATTGTAAGGTGGTATGCAGCTGAAATGTACACATGGAAATGGAGAATTGTGCTTTCAGAGAAAAAGAGGGACTAAAAGGCAAATGTGTGATATATATGAATCAAATTTTAAGCAATATTCTTTGCATTTCCATAAATTCATCAGCAGAGTAGAAACCTCAAAGGAACAGCCAACTTAACTGCTGGACTGGGTTCAATTTCAAGCCACCCATGTGAGCCAGATGCAAAAAGTGATGCAAGTATCTGCCATTTATTTGCCACAACAAGAAACTCTGTGCACACACATGCACACACACACACACTCTCTCTCTCACACACACACACACAAACACTTGTACACACTTGCACATGCACACATAAATAAAAATAAATTTAAAAAAAAAAATTTAAAAAGGCATGTTTATTTTGAGGACCACTGCAGAGTAACCAGCACTTTTGGATATTTGAATCTTTTCTACAGGAATAAACATTGCTAAAGAACTGGACCTCTTCTACTATATTCCCATGGTGTCTGTCTGTACCAGGGCCTCTGGGGATGTTTCTCCAAAATGAAGGTATCAAGGCCCCATTCAAAAAAGAAAATTAAAATCTCCAAGTGGAAGACCTGGTGACTAATGCATTTTTAAAATGTGGTATGATTCGTATGAATATTATAGCTTTTGAATCATTGGTCACCTGAAAAATACTGGAAAACAAAAAAACAAAACAAACAGTGGAAGGACACTTGCATTTTGCTAATTATTTTTTTTGTTTGCCTTCCTTTTGAATGTTGAATCTCTTCAAAGGAAAACCTAAAAGAATGAGCCTCATAGTTGTTTGCATTTTCAATACCACACAGAAGCAGCTGGCAAAAATCATTTGGAAAAAAAAAAAAAAAACTTGGATTTGAACTGAGCAGGTCATTAACAGTATAGTTTATAGTAAATAGCACACTTTATTTTTTACCCATTTCCTCTCCTTTTCTCTGACCTCAAAAGACATAGAGCTGAGCTGGGAAGATGGCTTAGTGGGTAATAGCACTTTCCATGCAAGCATGGGGATCTGAGAGAGTCTGAGACCACTAGAGTTCAATTCCCCAGTATTCATAAAAACAGCTGGTCATGGCCTTGTGTGCCTGTAGCCTCAGTCCTGTGGTAAGCAGACTGGATAGTTGCTTTAGTTAAGAGAAGAGACAGTCTCAAAGAAAGAAGGCAATGTGTGTGCATGGGGTACAGGCATCTGTGCATGTACATATACACACACCCCATGCAAAAATTAATTAGTTTGAAAAAAAAAGAAATAAGCTTCTCTTTTCAGATAGTGTTGACCACTGGGGAGACTCAGAAGTCATCAAAGTGCTGAGATGTGACAGTGGAGAGTCAGCACTAAGTAAGACATCATTATCACACCCTCCAAGGCTCAGGGACCATGGCCAAACAGGTAGCAGAAGAAATAGAAGGGCCAAAGAAAGAGGAGGAGTGATTTGCAATGCTGTCTTCCAGACTCAGATAGCCTTGACAGTCATCCGACTTCACAGTGACTGATGTTATCTACACAAGTTCTGCCTAATAGGAGGGGAAAACATGATGACATCAAAATAGAAGAGAGACTAGTTGGGAAGAAGGGATTCAGTGGAGGGGGTGCTTAGAAGGAGGAAAAGAAAAGATGATGGAAGAGGATTATAATCATGGCATATTCTTTATATGTGTGGATGTTGTCAATATAAAAGGTAAAAAGAACCAAAGAAAAACAACAACGTGAAAGAGCGCCAGCTCTCAGGAGGCAGAGGTGGGAGATCACTGGGAGTTTGAGGCCACCCTGAGACTACATAGGGAATTCCAGGTCAGCCTGGACTAGAGTGAGACCCTACCACAAAAAATCAAAAAAATTAAAAATTAAAAATAAATAAAAATCAAACGTGAAAGAACAAAGCTGTCTGCTAACTGTATAGACAAGATAGGAGACCTGAAGAAGCAAAAGTGAAAAGCTCTCTGCACCAGAAAGGAGTCGTGGAAAGTGGATTACCAAGGAGGTTCTTTGTCTTGGGGTTTACATAAGGCTTTTGGCCAAAAAAGCAAGTTGATATTTAAAATGACTGGACTAAGCCAGGTAATCCCAGCACTTGGGAGACTGATGTGGAAGGATTGCTGTGAGTTAAAGGACAGTGTGGACTACGGAGTGAGTTCCAGATTAGCCTGGGCTAGAGTGAGAGCTTGCCTCAAAAAAACAAAATAATAATAATAAATGAGTATTTTTAAATTTATTTATTTATTTATTTATTTATTTATTTATTTATTTATCTGAAAGACAGAGAAAGAGGGAGAGAATGGGACCTCCAGGGCCTCCAGCCACTGCAAACGAACTCCAGATGCATGCGCCCCTTGTGCATCTGGCTTACATGGGTACTGGAGAATTGAACCTGGATCCTATGGCTTTGCAGGCAAATGCCTTAACCACTAAACCATCTCTCCAACCTACAGTATTTAAAAAAAAAAAGAAAGAAAGAAAAAATTCCAGTGTTGCCCAGAGGTTCTGTGGCAGGCCCGTAGGCCCCTCAGGATCTTCTTCCTAGCAGTGATCTGCGCATGCCTTACACTTGGGACTTACTACATCCACGGCGTTGAGGGCCCCATGTCCTCCTCTTAGCTCCACTTTGTTTCTTTCTCATCAGTACTAGAGTATATGGCATTTGACATTACTCTTTTGCCTTTTACAAGAAAACAATCACAATTATGTTTATGTGTGTGTCTATCCAGACCAGAAAAATCTTTTCTTCAGCTCTTAATCAAATAAATTTTATACTTTTGGCAGAGTTTCCAATGACTTGAACTTGAAGCCTCTAATTAATGCTTTTAGTAACAACTAATTAGTAAAAGTATATAGAACAATATGTTTTAGCAATGCATTTTTAACTTCACTTGACATTTTCTTTATTGGAATCTCAAAGTATGACAAAAGTAATTTATTTTGACTTATTCTAATTTTTTAAAATATATTAAAAAACAAGGACTGGTGATACAGATCAGCAGTAGAACGTTTTGTGAGCAGGCAAGAGGTCACACGTTCCATACTGAGCACTGTCAAGCATACATAAACAAATAAAAATAAAACTTTAGCTCTTTGTTGCTCTTTTATTGGCTTTTTTTTTTTTTTTTTTTTTTTTTTTTTTTATTCCTTGGTGTTGCAGACAGCTTTAGGTTCGCTGAGATGAACTTTTAGACCAGGCACAGTTATGGAGGAAGGGATATTATTTATTGAAGCTTACAGATCCAGGGGAAGTTCCATAAAGGCAGGAAAAGCAACTGGCCTTCACAGGGCCAAGCAGAGAGAGCAAAAGCCAACCAGCCACCACAGCACACAGAGCAAAACTACAGCCAAAAGGTCACACAGCACACTTTGCTTTGGAATCCAATGGAATCTCAAACCATCACCACACCTTAAGACCGGCCCCCAGTGACCTTGCCTCTAGCAAGGTGATTGCAGATGCAAACTATAAAGTAATAAAACACTTAATATATTGGGGGACATATATTCAAACTACCACACTTGGTTTTTGAGACAAGGTTTCATACAGCCCAGGCTGGCCTTGAATTTGCTATGGAACCAAGGCTGGCTGAACTCCTGACCTCCTGCCTTAACCCCTCAAGTGCTGAAATTATAGGCATGTACCACCATGCCCAGCTCCAAGGCACTCTTGAAATAATAAAGGTGTCCTCTTTAGGAATAGACTCCCGCCTGCTTTCCCTGAACTAGTAATCTCTCAAAGATTTTTCTTTCTTCCTTTCTGAGCCATGAAGAAATTTTCCGATGAGTTATTGCCTTCTAAGAAATGCAGTGACATTATAAATGTGCTAGGTTTGAGAAGATAAGAAAGTACTACTTTGTGGAGAGCAAGCTAACTCTTTGATCAAGCATTCTCTTTACGTGTTTGTTCTCACCAATTGCTTGTTGGGTATACCTTCTAACTAAACAAAAATAAAGAGAACTTGGAAAGCTAACGTATTTGGCAGAAGATGTGCAATATTCTGGGTTAAGTGTATATGGTGGTTCTTGAAAAAAAAAATACTTTAAAAAGAAATTAAACAAACCCCAGGCTAGAGTCCAAAGTCTAAAAGGGTCAAGAGGTGACATGCATTATAGAAGTGCCACTTTGCATAGTGTACTTTGCATTGTTAAAGTTGATATACAAGAATAGCATTGAAGATCTAGGAAATTCTCTGTGCTTACAGACTGGGCAGCATTGCTGTTCCACAACCAAGTTCAGGGCCTTCTTTCTTGCAGAACAGGTTCATCTCCAGCAAAAGCAATATGGCTGGATAGCCTCACTATCAAAGACAGTTATTTTCTATACTCTTTCAAGTAAAAGTATGACAAAGTATGCTTTGTCACAGCATGAAGTGTATTTTGTGATTGAAAAGGGAATTGAAATGCAGTAGTGTCACTGTCACAGGATCTGTTTACCACCTGCTACACAAGGCACATTGTGTGCAGATGGAACAGGGCACAGAAATAATAACTCATAGAAATAAAGCTAAAATTTAGACTAGTGACTAACCAGGGTAACATATATTTTTCCTCATATTAAAATTTTCTACTTACAAGAAATATAGCTTAATTATTTGCCAGTTCATTATAAAATGTGATATATGAAGCAAACAAAGACTACTTCTTGTAGACATTAGTAAAGAACTCCCAAAGTTAAGAACAATTTTCATAAGTTTCTCATAAGTCATCTACTCTTTTGATAAAAATTTTAAAGAAAGTCGGGTGTGGTGGTGCACGCCTTTAATCCCAGCACTCAGGAGAGAGAGGTAGGAGGATTGCCATGAGTTTTAGGCCACCCTGAGACTACAGAGTGAATTCCAGGTCAGCCTGGGCTAGAGCGATACCCTACCTCAAAAAAAAAAAAGAATTAAAGAGGAAAAAAGAAGAGATAACAAAAGAGTTACTATAGCTGACCATGGTGGTGCATGACTGAGAGACAGTGGATTCAAGGTCTACCTGGCTACATAGTGAACCCTGACCAAGAAGAAGGAGGAGGAGGGAGACAGAGCAAAAGGGGAGGGGATGATGAGGAAGGGGAGATTATCACACATTTGAGCTGCTATAAAAAGACAGGTAAATTTTTTAAGGCCAGTTTACAAGTTTACAAAAGAAGATAACAATATGCTGCCCTGTCCTTCTGTACTTTTCCCCATAGATCCTTGTTTTGTTTTGTTTTGTTTTGTTTTTTCAAGGAAGGAACTCACTCTAGTCCAGGCTGACCTGGAATTCACTATGTAGTCTCAGGGCTGCCTTGAACTCAGTGATCCTCCTACCTCTGCCACCCGAGTGCTGGGATTAAAAGGCGTGGGCCACCACGCCTGGCCCCATTGATCCTTATTACAGCAGTCAGTTTACCCATTTAGGTCTGCATTTGGATACAGATCTTCTCTTGTTGATATCCCTCCTTCTACGGTGGTTGCTTTTGAGAAGAGCAACCGATCATCTTCAGACTTCAGAGGGCAAGCATCCCATTGTTTGATTTCTTGGGCCACAAGTCTTTCTCTTTATTGGGTTGATGGAACTCATCTGTAGAAGGTTTTCTTTTCTTTTTTATTTTATTTATTTATTTGAGAGAGAAAGAGGCAGAGAGAAAATGATATTGGGCATACCAGGGCCTCTAACCACTGCAAATGAACTCTGGACTCATGTGCCACCTTGTGCATCTGGCTTTACATAGGTACTGGGGCATCGAATCTGGGTCCTTAGGCTTCACAGCCAGCTCTCCAGCCCTCTTTTCTTTTTGGAGAACTTTAGTATATGACACATAGTAATTTGATTGTTTTCCTGTCCCTTTATACTTTGTTTTGTCTCTCTCCCCAACTCCATCCCCATCTTCTGAAGACCCTCCCCTTTCAGGGTATTCCTTCCTCTTTCCTGTTGTCTTATTCTTTTTGTCCTCCTCCACCCTTCTTGTCAAAATGTTGTCGGGCTCAGACTCATTCATACTGGTCTTATGGTAATCACTGTTCATGAATGCACCAATCAATTCATGTTGGGAGTACAGTGCTCCAATGTATGCTTATGCAACCTGTAGCTCCAACATACTGTCCACCCCATTGTCCACAAAGTCCCCTGAGCTGTGGAGGACTTGGTATGCAACTCCTTTGGATTGAGTTCTTAACAGCCTCTTGTTTTCTACTTTGATGAGTTTTGAGTCTATCACATCTACATGCAGAGAATTCTCTGGGTCACAATGAGAGGAACACTCTTGTTCTTCCCACTCCGAAATGCTCCCTGGCCCTGGTGTACTAGATGACTCATCTAGTACAAAGCCCTGGCTTTCTCTTCTTGTTGTCATTTTGATGAATCTTGAGTCTCCCTGGTATTTTCTGTCAATTGTAAAAAGAAAGTTCTCTAACCAAAATTGAGATCATGGTTAATTAAAGGGCTTAAACATAAACACTTAGAAGGCTGATTCACTGGCATAACATCTCTGATTAGCCAAAGGACAGTGGAAGCTTCCCTCAGGGATGACCTTCCAAGCCATAGGTTTTTGACTTGATTTTTAATACCAGGCATGAATTCTTTTCATTCAGCAGGATCTCTTATCCAGTAAGAAAGCAGTTGACTACCCTCATAACTGTGTGTCACTATTGCACTGCTGGTTATATCTTGTCTGGCTGGCTGATTTTTGTAACTTGCTGGGTCCATTACTTGTTCATGCTGTAGATGACATTCTTCCCCCAGCAGCTTGCATAGCACCTTCCAGCACTGTGGCAGATGTTCAGAAGGGAGATGGCTTCCATCTCAGTTCCAACTTGATTTCTCAGTGTCCTATGACCACAGCCTGAGGTGTTTTTAGCAATAGGGTTTTACTATTTCATTTTGATGGGTAACCAAGTGCTTTAACAATGCCTTGCATTAAAAAACAGATTAATTTTTAAAGGCTTCAATTTTCAACATGGTAAAAATGTTACTCATCAATGAATCATGACTACATCAATATTCTGGAAGCTATTTAAAAATCATCCTCCCAGTGTTTCATTTGTGAAAGTTCTGAAATCTAGTATATATTCAAGGACAGTGAATAGAGATACAATTAAATATTCTTGATCAGGGACAGGATTTTCACATGAAAGCCTAAAGGATTTGTCCTTTTAAATATAGGATATTACTATTTCTTCTTGCTCATAGTTTTTTTTTAATATTTTATTTTTATTTATTTATTTTGAGAAAGAGATACAGAAATAGGCAGGTAGAGAGTGAATGGGCATGCCAAGGCCTCCAGCCACTGCAAACGAACTCCAGACGTGTACACTCCTCGTGCATCTGGCTTATGTGGGTCCTGGGGAGTCGAGCCTGGGTCCTTTGGCTTTGCAAGCAAGTGCCTTAATCACTAAGCCATCTCTCCAGTCCCTTATTCATGGTTTTGATTACCTTTTCTACACATCATGTCAAACCTTAGTGAAACTTTTCTCTCATTCCTGCCACTTTACCTTAATGAATTACCTTGAATATTTCAGCATCCTTGTGAATTACTAATTATATTAATTATTATGATTACAATAATAATCATTATTACTATTCATTCAATGAATTTATATATCTTAGGAAAGTACTTTTATCCCATGAATTATTTTTTTTCTTTTTTATAGCAGCATAAATGTCACATTGGTTTGTTTGACTATTGAAAATCTCAGGAAGAAATTTTTTCCATTTGTCAACAAATAACCAAGAAAAATTATTTGCACTTATTTAAGAGAGTAACTTTTAAAATTACCATCCTAGGCCGGGCGTGGTGGCGCACGCCTTTAATCCCAGCACTTGGGAGGCAGAGGTAGGAGGATCGCCGTGAGTTCGAGGCCACCCTGAGACTACATTGTGAATTCCAGGTCAGCCTGAGCCAGAGTGAGACCCTACCTCGAAAAACCAAATAAATAAATAAATAAATAAATAAAAATAAAAATAAAAAATAATAAAATTACCATCCTGTCTGGACATATTGCTCAGTGGGTTAAGGTACTTGCTTGCAAGGCCTGATGGCCTGGGTTTGATTTCTCAGCATCCATGTAAAGCCAGATGCACAAAGGGTTGCATTCATCTGGAGTTCATTTGCAGTGACAGGATGCCCTGTCACACCCATATTCATCTTGTCTCTCATAAATGAATAAAATAATCATTCTATAGTAAAAACCACAGGGCTGGGGAGATGGGTCTGAGCATAGAGTGTTTGCTGTGCAAGCGTGAGGACCAAAGTTAAAATCTGAAGCTGTGGTGGTTTGATTCAGGGGGTCCCTCATAAACTTAGGTGTTCTAATGTCTCCAGCTGATGGCAATTTGGAAATTAGAGCATCCTGGAGGCAATGTATTGTTGGGGGTGGGCTTATGGGTATTATAGCCACTGTCCCCTTGCCAGTTTTTGGCACACCCTCCTGTTGCTATTGTCCCCCTTATGTTGGCCAGGGGATGATGTCCACCCTCTGCTCATGCCATCATTTTCCCCTTTCATCATGGAGCTTTCTCTCGAGTCTGTAAGAAAAAAAAAAATCCTTTTTCTCCCAAAAGCTGTTTTTGGTCAGGTGATTTCTGCAGTGTGAACCTGACTGCAACCCAGCCTATAATCCCAGCACTGTGGAGGCAGAGACAGGAGATTCCCAGCAAAAGCTGGCAAGCAAGACTAGATGTATCAGAGAGCTTTGGGTTCAAATCAAAGTCCATGCCTCGCAAATAAAGTGGAGAGTGATTGAGCATGCCACTTTAAGTCAACCTCTGATCCCCACATGCATCACATATACATGTGCATGAATACAAACACACATACATGCAAAAAAAAAAAAAAACCTATCCCACTTTTGCTGCATTTTTTCCAATGCATAGGTTCAATTTAGGTATGCTAGCACTAAACCCTTCTATTGTAGGAGGGATTTCAGACTGGGACTAATAATAGACCCAATGAGCATAGAATAGTTTAGTGTTATTGATATACAGTAACACTGAGGCATCATGTATGGGTGATTTTAGCTTCTAAGAAATGTGAAACAAAGGTCATTCAGTTAAAATAATAACTTCATTGATTATTTACACCTTTACCTAGAAATACTACAGTGTGAACCAAATTAAATGATTAACATTATAAAATGCCACTCGTGAAGTCTTACTGCTCTGCAAACATCTCGAGGGTCCAGTGTACTGCTGACTAAGCTACTATGTGCAGTGTTAAGGACCAGTCTACTGCACCAGTGTGTGCATGATTTTGAGCTCATTTTTGTTATGAAATATGTTAAAACTTCGGGGAAAATGCTCATCGGATGTTGCTGATAACATGATCTCTATTATGTATTAGTATGATGACAGATTTTAGGACATATACAAAGCACTAATTAGATCATGAGTTGAAATCCTTATACAGACTGCTTTTAGAAGTCTAGTATTATTGTGGTTATACTGCCCTCTAGTGTTTCAGAAACGTTTCTACCAACATTTATTTGCCTTTTTCAGATCAGTATTTTCATGACACATTTGTCTAATTATGGAAACGACAGACTGGGCTTATACACCTTTGTGAACCTGGCCAATTTTGTGCAGACTTGGACCAACCTACGTCTTCAGACTCTGCCCCCAGTCCAGCTGGCTCACAAATACTTTGAGCTCTTTCCTGATCAGAAAGACCCTCTCTGGCAGGTAAAACTGGCTCAATCCTTGGAATGCATAGTTAATCTCGCATAAATATTTTATAGTTTGTTGAAATTATCCATATGTGAGAAGTCAAATCATCTGAAGATCTTGGAAATATTAGTATGTTTGAGAAACTACTGCTTATCTTTTTTGAGACAGTTTATTAAGAAAGAGAAAAAAAAGAGAAAGAGAAAGGTACTCTCAAGAATGGTAATGGGCTAATGAGCTAGAAAAAGGTCCACACACAAAAGCTAGAATTGTTTATCTTGAATCTAGAATTGTTTATCTAGAATTGTTTATCTAGAATCTTTATCATTGCTACAGGGCGAGACAAATTCTCTGTTCCTTTGCCCAAATAATTTCACTGAAGGAGTCAATAGGATGTTTTCAGTCAGGAGTGAGCAATCAGTCTGCAGGCTGCCATAGGTTGACAGATTGAAAACGGATGGCAACAGGTTGCCCATTTGGCAGGTGGCACCATAGCCAGCCTTGAGCACATCCCTCTGTCTCTAAAGACCAAACCATAGTAACAGCTCTCCAGGAAGAGCGCAGGATTAAAGCCTGCATCACTTTGCAATTGACATAGCAAGCATCTTTTCATCTTAAACACTACAAATCACCAAATGTTAGTTAGACGACATTCAGTTTCCTCAGTAATTTACCACCTTATTTGTAAACTGAAATCATTATTATTACACAGGAATAGTTTAAAACAAATTGCAAAACAGGCATGGTATCACACGTCTTTAATCACAGCACTCAAGATGCAGCACTCTGCCAGGTATGGTGGCACAGACCGTTAATCCCAGCACTTGGGAGGCAGAGGTAGGAGGACTGCCATAAGTTCAAGGCCACCCTGAGGCTACACCGTGAATTCCAGGTCAGCCTGGACTAGAGTGAAACCCTACATTGAAAACCCAAAAATTGGGGGGAGGGGCTAGAGGGATGACTTACCAGTTAAGGTGATTGCCTGCAAAGCCAAAGGACCCAAGTTCAATTCCCCAGGACCCACATAAGCCAGATGCACAAGGTGGCGCATGCGTCTGGAGTTCATTTGTAGAGGCCCTGGTGTGCCCATTTTCTCTATCTCTCTCTAATAAATAAATAAATAAATAAATAAATAAATAAATAAAACTTTCAAAAAAGAGAGGGAAACAGTATTTTTAAAAAGTCATACTAGAAGAAAAAGATGATGACATCAAAGTAAAAGAGAGACTAATGGAGAGAGGGAGGGGATATGATGGAGATTGGAGTTCTAAAGGGGAATGGGGGAGGGGAGGGAAATATCAGGCGTTTTTTTGTATGTAAGTATAGAAGTTGTCAATAAAAAATTTTTTTAAAGTCATACTTGAAAAAAAAAAAAAAAAAAAACCTTCAAGAAGCAGCACTCCATGAGTTCAAGGCCAGCCTGGGACTACAGAATGAGTTCCAGGTCAGCCTGAGCTAGAGTGAGACCCTGCCTCGAAAACAAAACAAAAGCTGCTATCCAGAACAGCAGCCCAAAGGAGCACCCTCACTTTTGTCTTAACTAAATCTAAACAAATTTATTTAACTTCACATATCTATAGTATTAAAGAGAGGAAAAAAGTGGTCCTGTTTGCTCTTTTCTGAAATAGTATTAACAAGTACTATAATTCCTCTTTTCCTATATGATGTACACATTGTGTGAACATAAAGTATGTTTGTGTATTAGATACATCTAAAAAGTTAAGTATTGTAGACCAAAACCTGAAAATTTAGAGTAATAATTCACCTTCTCACCCGTCTGCTAAAGTTAATAGTTTGCACATTTAGTTGCATTTGTAGATGTACATTTATCAGCCTGTGTAGGTGCCTGGAAGGAAGTAGCTGACTCCGTGACTCTGTCGTTTTGGCTACATCCTTCCCTTAACAAGCACAGTAGGAAAGCTCAGGCACTTAGAATAAAAATCCGACACCTTATATTATAGGGATTTATTGAATCCTGAGAGTGTAGCTTTTTGTGGTCTAGCAGAAAGTGGAATCTCTGCCAAACAAATTCAGTATTTAAAATGGAATAAATAAATGTAAAGTTGACAGTAACATAAAAGTACCTGCAGTGCACTGAGGCTGTTTACCCTAAATGGAAATACTTCCCAATCCTCAGGTCTTCACTCTCCACTTCAAGACAGAAAGAAATCAATTCAAAGCTTCTGTGATACCACTTCATGCTCTGCATTTAAAAGAGAAACACCCTGCTTGTCCAGCAGTCTCTTGGGATAGGTCACAAGGACAGGCAGAGTGCAGCTTACACATAGACACAGAGAAAAATTGATTCATCTTGATATTTTCTCCAATTTAGAATCCTTGTGATGACAAACGCCACAGAGACATTTGGTCTAAAGAAAAAACCTGTGATCGCTTACCAAAATTCCTGGTAATAGGACCCCAGAAAACTGGTGAGGACTTTTAATAACTAGACAATGGATTATTGTCACAATTGGTCCTTAGGTACCCTATAAAGCTAACATAGAAATAACATGCTATCCTCTGATACAATTTTGTTTCACTTGACAATGTACCCAACTGCTTTATCAGTGTGTTTGTTTGTTTTTAAGGTGTAAGGGATGAAATAGAGAGCACATTGTTCAAATATCCAGCAGTCAATTTGCTAACAAATTTTATTATTTTTGTCAAATATCTTAATTGAAAAGTGTTAACATTTCTAAAATCAAAACTGCTTTATTGTTTAGAAAGTAATTGACAGGATTTGGTCAGAAGTCAAGAGAGACACGTGTAAGTACTTAAAACTCTTCATAATAATTTCTTTCCAGAAAATAGTCTTCCATCTTCTGAATGCAGTTCATTTATAAATTATTTCTTACAAAGATGACTTTTTTTTTATAAATCTAGAAGATGTGTGAAAGCAGAATTCCTAGTCATAAACAAAACTTTGTGCTAAGAAAGGTATTTGTTAATACCCAGGAGAAATCTCTTGTATCTTTTCTTAAATTGGTGTGCAATTTTTCCCATAAGCTCCTTGTTTCTGTAAAAGTCAGTATTGAAATGATGCCCAGTGGAACTTATATAATGTCACACTCTCGAACTATATCTTATATGATAAATTACTTGGGACCCGTGGACTCTGCCTCAGGAAACAGCCATTGCTGCAAGTGGAATATAGCCCCTCTCTTAGTCTCTCTGAAGACAATGAGAATTCTATGCAAGATATACAGAGAGGGAGAGCCAGGCATGGTGGCACATGTCTTTAATCCCAGCACTTGGGAGGCAGAGATAGGAGGATTGCCATGAGTTCAAGGCCACCCTGAGACTACAGAGTGAATTCCAGGTCAGCCTGGGCTAGAGCCAGACCCTACCTTGGGGGAAAAAAAAAAAAAAAAAAAAAAGATATACAGAGAGGGCTGGAGAGAAGGCTTAGCAGTTAAGGTGCTTGCCTGTGAAGTCTAAGGACCCAGTATCAATTCCCCAGTACCCACATAAGGCAAATGTATATGGTGGTACATGCAACTGGAGTTCATTTACAGTGTTTAGAGGCCCTGATATGCCCATTCCCACCCACCCCCTCAAATAAATAAGTAAAAATAAAAATATGAAAAAAAAAGGGCCGGAGGGATGGCTTTGCCTGCAAAGCCAAAGAACCCAGGTTCGATTCCCCAGGACCCACGTTAGCCAGATGCACAAGGGGGCACACACATCTGGAGTTCTTTTGCAGTGGCTGGAGGCCCTGGCACACTCATTCTCTCCCTCTCTCTCTCTCTCTCTCTCTCTCTCTCTCTCTCTCTCTCTCTCTCTCCCTCCCTCCCTCCCTCTTTCTTTATCAAATAAATAAATATAAAATATTTTTAATATGAAAAAAGATATACTGAGAAGCTACCCCCATTTTTTCCTTAGTCTCATTTACAAATAGTAGAAATTATGATTAAGTGTGACCAATACTTTTCTTCTCTTAATGTCACTTGCCCTCATCTATCTAAAGGCAAAGGCAATTAGGCAAACATTGAAACTGGTATCTCTTCAGGGAACTCCCACCTTGTCATTGCTGATCACCACTCAGAAGCTTGGCAGGTCAGGTTTGCTTCAGAAAGCCCTGCAGGGTGCCCTTGCGCTCACGCTGTGCTGGGTATACAGACATTTGAACACCATGCTTACATAGCAGAATTATTACTTGTCATCCTTGACTCAGGTGGTTTTTCAGATGTTTATGGTACTATTTGAATATGAATTTGCCTTTGGCATAGAAAATTATAGAAAACAATTACACTTTATAGAAATTTTTTTCAGTTTTTTGAAGTACAATCTTACACCCAATAAAATGCATCCATTTTAATGCAGAATTAAATCAGTTTTGGAAATTACATTCAGTCATTTAACCACCACCACACTCAAAATATAGAAGCATTCTATCAAAACCATGTTTTTCATGTCCCTCCACAGTCACTCAGCCCCACAGCACAGCCCAGCCCCAGGCAGCCACTTTGCAACTGTTGAGAGAACTCAACTTTGTAGAACTTCATGTGAATGGAATTTTGTAGTGTGTGGTCTTTTGTGTTTAATGTCTTTTATTTCTGATACTTTTGAGATCCATCTACCTTGTATGTATTAATATTTTATGAAATTTATATTCATGACAATTTTATACATGTTCATAATGTATTTTGTGAACTTTGACAAAACTGCCTTATAGCAGTTCCATCAGAATTGCCCAACTTTATTCTTAACGTTAGGTTTGTCAAAAATGTCTTGTTGGATAATTCTGCACATATTTCTAATCCATATTCAAAATTTTTTCAGTACCAAAGCTCCCAAAATTTATGAAAACTGAACCTTCATAGTTATTGAAATGTACATGTCCATGATGATGTACATTTACCACTGATGAAATAGACAAATAGCAGCTAACCTGGGCTACAGAGTTAGACCTTGTCTCCAAAGCTGGACTCTTTATCTCCTATTATGTTAATAGAACAAAAACTTTACATCCTAAAAAAAAATACATTTTTCACCCCAATAGTCATAAACTTTATGGACACCTGTGATATGCTATATTCTTACCTATAAATGCTAAATTATGTCCCTAAGAAAGGATATTACTTTCTTATTCAGCAATTTAAATAATGTTAATCACTTGCTATAATGTATAGGTACTCATAACTTTATACAAACATGTTAAAAGATTAAATTCTTAATTATCTTTCACCGGCCTTAGGTAGATTTTTATAGAATATAATTATCAATTCTCGTGATAGATTAAATATTTACATAGTTTACTTCTATAGAGCTTTATTAATGTCAAAACATCTTCAGATATGTATTTTCATACGAGAGAAAATCTGTGAAATAGACAAGGCTGTTTCTCAAAAAAAAAAAAAAAAAAGAGAGAGAGAGAGAAGCCAAAAACCAGGGTCACAGCTCACATGACTGATTATGCAAAGATCAAAAGCCCACTCTCCCAGCACCTGCAACAGGCTCTACTCACAGCACTCTATCTCCACCTGTGAAAATGAATTTCTCATTATATGTGGGTGATCTATTCAATTTGTCAAGAAGTACATAGAATGAGTCTGCTTTGGTTATTATAATATTTACCAGGGTATGAAATACTGATACTAGGAAACTGTCTTTTCATTTCATTGATGTCTGTATCTCTGCTGTCATTTCAGGTACCACTGCTTTGTATTTGTTCCTGATTATGCATCCCTCCATCCTTAGTAACTCCCCCAGCCCAAAAACCTTTGAGGAGGTACAGTTCTTTAATAGAAATAACTACCACAGGGGGATTGATTGGTAAGATGGGTTATTAGTATAAATCTAAAAGTACATGTACTGTGCGCAGTATGAACCTAGTGCTGATGTTTAGAAACATAAGTTTGTAACCATAAATAAAACTTGGGCTGTATTTCTTGGAACTTGATTGAATAGCATCAAGAAGCACAAAAATTGTTCATGGCACACCCCTTTCCGTTGATGAAGAGACTTGGTGCCTCGCGACCCACATGTCAACTGCCATTAATTATCTCTGAAGGGAAATTACAGATGTGAAGTCAGACTGATAGGATATGACCTAGGGGTTTCATTCTCTCTGCTCACAAGAAACTACTCTCATACCTGCTGTGTGCACTTTTCAGTAGGTCCCCATGTATAACTTTTCTACTATGCTTTGGTGTAAAAATAAGTAACTAGAAATAAAAATGTTTATGTATTTCATGAGTAATGAAAGATTTAGAAATATATTGATAGTACATAATCTTTAATTTTTAACCGAGAATTAAATTTTGAAATGCATTATCTGAGGAAAATAGTTCAAAGTAAAAATGTACATATAGACAAACTATAAAATATATGTAGAAATAAATGATACAAAGTAGCATGTTAAAACAAAAGATATATTTAGAGATCTTTCTGTTAAAGTCCTCATTGTATAGAATGATAAAAAAAATCCTTCCAAAACATAAACATTTTGCATTTCTTATAAAAGAGTTGAATGTATTAATCTCTCTTGCCAACTTTCATGATCCCAGTTGTGTAAGGATCAACCATATGAAGAGATCCTTGTGGATAGTCAGAAGAGAGATAAATTGGGACTAGGTATATTTGAGCATCTTCTAGGAGTTACATATATGTTAATTGTATTTCTCACTGTCTATTGTTCTATACAGTGTTTGATAATGACTTTGGTGTTGAATAAACCATCAATGATATCGAGTTCAACGAATCCTCACTCAAATATACATATTTGCATATAGTAGAAGAAATAAAAGGCAGGATTGAAGACTTCTTTAGAGATAGAAGCTAGCAAAATCTTTACTGTTATGGTACTTAATAACTGTGTAATAACCAATTTTCATGGTCACAAATTGTATCAAACAAAATTCTTTAAATGATAAGGCAGTAATGTGTATAGGCACTGTAATAAAAACAAAAATTCCCTTCAGCACTTTACAAGGAGATGACATAAATAACTAGAAAGCTAAAGAGCAAGGAAGATTTGAAATATAACACTAGAAGTACTCCCAGTGCAAACCCTTTAGACTGACAAATTATACATTCACAAAAGACAGTTGATGCAAATTGCAAATAATGAAAACTGCACACATCAATCAATAACTGTAACTACTTCAGCTTTTCCCTCACCAGCATCAAGTGTATTCACAGTCTGGCCTGGCTTCTCCGTGAAGCATCAGCTGTCCTTAAGGGATCATGATTCTACATGGCTAAAGACCTTTTGTCTCAGAGTTCCAGTGCCTTTTAAATAATTTACCTAGGCACCCTTTAATTCATTTGTGTATTAGTTACTTTGGTCAGTGCTATGACCAAATATTGGACAAGATTAGAGACAGAAGGGTTTCCTTTGGTTTACAGATCCAGAAGGGACAGTCCACCATTGCTCAGGGAGGAGACCGGAGAAGGCATGGTGGCAGGAGTGGAAGACTGGCAGGTTATATTACTTCCACAGTCCCAAAGACAGCAAGAACAGGAAGTGTGGCTGGGTTATAAAGTCAAAGCCCACCCACAGTGACCAACTTCCTCCAGCAAGACTTCACCTCCTAAAGGTTCCACAACCTTCCCAAACACCACCAGCAGCTGGGCACAAAGTACTCCAACACATGAGCCTGTAAGGGACATTTCACATTCAAACCTCAATAAAACTGGATGCATGGATCTGCTCTTCGTGAAGAACTGGATAAAACTAGGTCTTCCTTAACTGACAGTAATCTAAGCATAGGCTTAGGATAAGAGCAGAATACGCCCAAATGAAAATTACAAAACTTCATCTTTGAGGAAAAATAACCAAAATCTGCAATGAGAAGACCTCAGAGAAATGTTTCTCTTATTTATGCATGTGAGCTTTATGCTTTATGATTGGGCATTTTGCTGAATTGCATGAGGATATGGTAGAGTGTTGGAGTGGTATATAGACAGCCATAAAATCCAGTTAGCATTTAGAACAAGTGCAGTTATAACCTGGCTTTGAGTAAGAGTGATTGAAAAATGCTCGAGGTCAACACAATAACTAATAAATACAGACTGCTAGAAAAACCGCATCTCTCAGATAAAAATGCTGAAGTGTTTTATGTTTTACCAACAAAGCAAAGCCTAAGGTTGGCAACAATTGCATCATTAAGGCATTGTAATATACTTGCTAATTCTTTGGAAACCTGAATACTTATCCTTCATGACTGATTTATCAGGATCACTTCTGAGTCCTATCCTGGAAATCTGAACCAGATTCATTTTATTTACTCGTTTATTTTGTGTCTGTGTAAGTAGTGTATGTGTGTGTGCATCAGGGAGTGCATATGCACCTGTGTACACATATGTAGGCCACAAGTTCATATCAGGCACCTCCCTCAATCGCCTTCTGCCTGTATTTTTTTGAGACAAGATCTCTCTGAACCTTGAGCTCATCTATACTAGATGGCCAGCACACCCAGCATTTTGCATAGGTGCTTGGGATCCAAATCCAGGCCTTCATGCTTGTGTAGCAAGCACTCTACCACCTGAGCCATCTCCCCAGCCCTATTTACTTGTTTCTTAATCAAGTATTTTTAAGTGCCTCTTAATTCTAATTTCTATACTTGAAAAAAGTGAACATATTGGCAAGTAAGAATGGACCCTGTCTTCCCTGTGAGCATGTAAGGCCAGACAAAATCAACATTGCATAGGTTCAACATTCAAAACGACTTCAGGAGCTTTTCAGAATCTAAACTGTTACTGGTGTGAAAGACAGTAGGGAAAGTGCAGACATCTTTAGAAGGTAAAAGCTGTCTAATTTCAGCACCTCTGTCCTCTTTGGAGAATTCCTCAGAACAAATAGGCTTGAGAAAAGCTTGAATCAAATAGGATACTACCACTCAGGACACCCTTCCTACTACTGGAATCAGTATAAACTTCTACAAAATAATCCAAAATATTGCACTTGCTGTAAATAGAATGTACACCAGAAAAGAGAGGGAAAACCAAACTCTGCCCAAAATGTTGTATATGCCTTTTTCTTTAAAAGAATGCCAGAATGACCTAAACCAGCAATTCAGTTCCCATAAAACAACAGTTACACTTTGTAAGGTTGTCACCTACCTGCCCTAATAGACACTCTGAAGTGACACAAGATTGCAGCCCAAAGTCTGTGACATATCACATATCTTTCAGTTGAAATAAAGTAGCACACTATAAAAAAAAAAAGAAGTCATCACATGAATCTCAGAGCATCACTCTTTTGTTCAGTCTTTATTGTGTACTTAGGTTATGAGTAGAAGGAGATGGCACAGAGTGAGGCCCTTATATCATGGAAGAAGCCCTAGAAATTAACTTTTAGCTGGGCATGGTGACACACCCCTTTAATCCCAGCCCTTAGAAGGCAGAAGTAAGAGGATCACCATGAGTTTGAGGCCACCCTGAGACTACATAGTGAACTCCAGGTCAGCCTGGACTATAGCACGACCCTACCTCGAAAAACCAAAAATTAGAAAAAGAAAAAGAAAAATTTAAACAAAAGGTTGGTTTTTATTCTTCTAAATGGCATCCTTTACTGATTCAGAAGTATGTATTATCATACACAGACTTCCTGAGAACTTTTATACCAGTGGAACATGAAACAGAACTGGCATCTCTCTGCTGGAGTTGGTAGCTTATTTCTGTGTTCGTGCCCATAGTGATGGTGGATTTCTTAGTACACTTAAGAATTCAAGAAAGACCTGATCTTGGGAATTTCTATATGACTTAATATTTGGAAATATGCACATACCTTTTAAACCTTTTAATAGTTATTCTAAAGAGAAACATAACTAACTTTCTATGAAAAAACATTTAAGCAAATAGGCAACATTAATAACATCCAGAGCTTCATCAGTACATGATGAAATATTCCAGTATAGGGCACTATGGGAATGAAATTGTTTTACTGTGATAGCATCAAAACTATTATGTGCAAATTCTCTTAAAATGTGAACAACATGTATCCTCTGTTTTGATGATTTGTGGGGGGGAGGGCACAGTTCTTTGTGTAACTTTTCTATATTTTAGCACATTCTGCATACAGGCTGATTATTCTTGCTGTTTAATCACTCTGTGTCTATATTTGTATTCTCATGTACCTCTTTTCTGATATGAAGCATAAAATCTCAAGATATTTAGAAAACCTTTCAGAATGCATTCTTAGTGCTCTAGATATGTCTCCCATGCTAACTCGGGGGATAAATGCCTTAAAGGAGTTTGATTTGGGGGAAGGTGTTGGTTTGTTTTTAGTATACAAATGAATTGGTGGGACAATTACAGCGTCACCTATAGTGACACCCCACTTCAGTCACCAGTGTAATTGCGCAAAGATTCTTATTTTGAGAAAAAATATTCCTTTCCTAGGTATATGGATTTCTTCCCTGTTCCATCCAATGTCACCACTGACTTTCTGTTTGAGAAGAGTGCCAATTACTTCCACTCAGAGGAAGCTCCTAGAAGGGCTGCTTCACTGATCCCTAAGGCCAAGATCATCACCATTCTTATTGACCCATCAGACCGAGCCTACTCCTGGTACCAGGTAGGAAGAGATGGTCTAACCCAGAGAAGGGGGTGTGTGCATGGTGGGGGACCATCTTCAGCAGTCACTATCTAAGGTTTTAAAACAGAGAAGACCCGCTAGTTGTTTGATATCTATAGAAATGTATTTTTTCTTTTTTTCCCTAAAGAAACAAATGATCCCCATTATGTTTTTATGTTCTTTTTAAAATTTTATTTATGTATTTGGTTGTAACAGATTATATTCTTTTATTCCCTCTCCCTTGTTCCTTTTTTCTGGGGGCTCTCCTCTGTGGGGTTATGGGATTTACTGTGGGTCAGGAAGGTCTCAGTCAGTCCCAGTGGGATAGTGAGGGGAATATGCCTCAGGATATTGCCACCCACTCTGTGACTTTTACAATCTTCCCACCTTCCTCTTCCCCGATGTCCCCTGCACCAAGGCAGGCCTATTGGCAGTCTAATTTAGTGTGGAGTTCTCTGTAGCCTCTAGATTTCTGCTTTGATATGTGTGTTTGATCACCATGTCTGCCACCACCACCCTGGAGCTGGTTGTGAGGCAGCAGTAGAAGCAGTGTTCATGGCACAGCTTCCACTGAAAGTTCTCCTGGTTCCTGAGAGATATGGAAGAGGTAGAAAGTTTCATGGTGAACAGTCAGTTTTATTTTTGTCTTAATAATGGATCTTGACTTTCCTCTGTGTTCTCTGCCATCTGTAAAATAAAGCAGATTCTCTAACTAAGAGTGAGAGCAGCTTGGGTTAGAGTGGGTATGCCAAAGTTATTTGAGAAATTTTTGGTGTTCAAGCCTACTCTTCTTCAGAGAGCAGTGGGGGATTCTCTCTGAAGTATGAGTTTCCTCACTATGGAATTCTGACATAGTTTCTAGTACCAGGTGTGAGTTGTCTCACACTGAGCAGGCCTCATGCCCAATCAGCAAACAGTGACCCACCGATGCTGTGTGCAACTGTTGCACAAGTGTGTGCTTCTTGTTCTGCTGGTTGATTTTGTAGTCTGTAGGATCCCCTGCTTGTTCATGCTATTGGTGACCATTTTCTTCCAGCAGCTCCCATAGGGCTTTCTAGCACTTATACAGGCTAGCCCCACAGGGAGCTAGTCTCCCTTTAGGTTCTAACATGGTAATTTGATGTCCTATGACCACAGCCTGTGGTATCTTCAGCATTAGAGCCTTACCTTTCACCTCTGGCAGGTAATCAAGTGTTTTATCAATGGCCTACAGTGTTTGGGGGATTTCATGGGTCTGCTTGGCCAGCAACTCACTGTGGGGGCATCTCAACTCTGGGCCTGGGAATTACCAGAGTTAGTGGTTTTAAGAAGGTTAAGCTTTTTCCACATTCTTTCTGACTGTCCCCCTCTCCCCATTCATTGGTGGTTATATCTTGTAGGATGTTAGTCAGAATTCGGCTTTCCATGGACTGTGTCATGTTGTCTTAACATTTGTGGAATTCCCTCTCTTCCCTCCCTACCCCCCATCATTTCAAGCTCCCCCGCCCCCAGTATTCTGCCCTCCCCTAACTTGTCAGGTTACTCCTCCACCCCTGTCTCCCCAGTTCTTCTCTCTACTGGTCTCATTCTAGTTTTATGCCCATATGTCTGGCACTGACTACCGTTTATACTCATCTCTAAGTGAGGCCTGTGTGACCTCACTTAGAATGATTATTTTTCCAACTACATCATTTAATTGTAAATGTTTTTTTTTTTAATTTTTCCTTACCACTGAGTAGAATTCCATTGTATATATGTACCACTTCTTCATTATCCATTTGTCAGTTGATGGGCAGACTCCTAGCTATTGTGAATACAGCAGTCACAAACATGGCTGAGCAAGTATCTCTGTAGTAAAGAATGGAGACTTTAGGGTGTATGCCCAGAAGTGGTATTGCTAGATCAAATGGTAGCTCCATTTTCAACTTTTTCAGGAGTCTCCATACTGATTTTCATAGTGGTTGTACAAGTTTGCACTCCCACCAGCAGTGGGTAAGTGTTCCTCTTTTCCCTCAGCCTTGCCCGTATTTATTGTCATTTGACTTTTTGATGGATGACAGCATGACTGGAGTGAGATGGAATTTAAGAGTTGTTTTAATTTGCATTTCTCTGACAATTAAAGATGTTGAAAAATCTCCTTAAACGTGTAACGGCCATTTGTATTTCTTCCTTTGAGAATTGTATGTTCAAATTTCCACCCCATTTTAAGCGGGTTGTTTAATTTTTTGTTGCATAGTTTTTGAGTTCTTTATAAATTTTAGATATTGGACCTTTGTCAGTGGTATAGCTGGTGAAGATTTTCTTCCATTCTGTGTTTTTATTTATTGACCATGCTGATGGTTTGTCTATACTATAGCTTTTAAGTTTCAAGATGTCCCAATGGTTTAGTGCTACTGTATCTTATTCAGGAAGTCTTTCCTATATCATGGAGTGTACTCCCTATTTTCTACTCTAGTTGTTCAACAGTTTCAAGTCTTATATTGAAGTCCTTAACCCATTTAAATTTGACTTTTATGCAAGGTGAGAGAAGTGTGTCTAACATTATTCTTCTGTATGTAGTTATCCAGTTTCTCCAGTAGCATTTGTTGAAGATGCTGTCTTTTCTCCAGCATGTATTGGTGACCCTGTTGTCAAAGATGGGGTAGTTGTATTTTCTTGGATTTAGAGATGGGTCTTCTATTCCATTGATCTGTTTGTCTGTTTTGTGTCAGTACCATGCTGTTTTACTTACCATGACTTTGTAGTATATCTTGAAATCTGATATGGCAATTCACTGATCCCCAAGGCCAAGATCATTACCATTCTTACTGACCCATTAGAAACAGCCTACTCCTGGTACCAGGTAAGGAAGAGATGGTCCAACACAGAATAGGGGGTGTGTGCCTATGGAGTACTGTTTCCTGATTTTCTTAGGTTCCCTTCAGCCATTTATTAAGATGTTCTTGTTGAGTATCTTCTATTTTTTTCATCCATCCTTTGAGTTCTTTCTGTTGTCTTTCTTCCAATTCATTGAGCAAATCTTTGATTTGTATTTTAAATTCTTATTGCTGATTTCTTCTGTTTCCTTCAGCCATTCTTAGAGTTCCTGCTTGATTATTCTTTGTCCTGTTTCTTCCCATCCAACAAGCCATTTCTTCATGGTTCATTAAGTTCATTTAATATGATTGCTGAGATTCATTCTGGGCGTCTATGTCTTGGGTTTCTTCTTAGCTTTCATTGGAGGCTTTCATTGTGGGAGTAGGTAATCTTGGTTTGAATCCCTTTTCTGGGTGTTTTTTGTTGTTTGCTTTGCTTTGGGGATCTGACCATCTTGAGTTCAGTTGTCGCACTGAAGATGCAGCAATAGAAGCTCTTGAATAGCTCGTGTTGGACCTGATCTAAGTTGATTAAGGTGGGTGTGGGATTGAAGACTGTCCACTAGATTGGAGTGAGCCTGAAGAGGGAGGGTCTAATATGAGTGTGGCTCCTCTAGGCAGTTCTGGGTAAGACCGTGGGAGACATGGCTTTGTTAGTGGCAGAGCTGGCTGCTCCTCATCCAGGCTTATTTGCTGCCTGGCTTTTTGGGGTGAGATCCACTCCCATTTTCTCCTGGGGGTTGAAGCCAGTACACAGTTGCCCTCTACTTCAGCCATTCAGATAATTTTTTGTGGGGGTGGACTTGGAAGATGAATGTGAGAAGTCGGATCCAAGCTGATTGGCTGCTTCCAGTTGTTCTTCCACCAGTTTTGTCCTCCCAGGCAGTTGCTCATGGATGGGTGCACCATTGGCTTGTAACCCCAAGCTCAGCTCATCTCACCCCTATCTCACAATGGCTTGTGGTGTGGCCCTGCTCCCAGCCTCTTTTGCCCTATTTTTTCCCTCCCAGGCAATCACCAGGGATGGCTCTACCCTTGTTGCTTAATCCCCAACCTCAGCTCCATCTCACACTGTCATATGATGTAGCCCTGCTTCCAGGCTCTATTGTGCTGACCTGGCCCTATATTTTTATGTTTAATTTGATAAATTTACTTAATAACACATGGTAATATAATAAGGCATTGAGTTAAAACACAACAACAAATAATTTTATGTGCTATGCATATATATATTCCTATGTATCTGTATTTTAATATAAACATAATAATTTTAAATCAGTATTTTGCTTCTAATGCATGCATATCCTATAGATTGCAAAAAAAAAAACATAGGTTTTGTGGCCTATAAAGTCTCTATGGCAACTTCACAAATTATATTTCAGAAGCAGTCATAGGTGACATGTAAATGAGTGAAAATGGCTGTGTTCCAGTAAAACTTCACTTATAAAAATAGGCTGTGCACCATGCTGCATAGCCTACCACCAAAGGGGTTTAAATAACTGCATGTACTGAAGAAGCAATTTAGTGGTAATGCATATATCATAATTCTTCATCCCTGAAAATCCAGCTGCTCTAAACCTGCTCTGTGCCTTGTTCTGATTTACTCATTATCATCACATTTCTGTAGTTTTAAACGAAAATATTTTTCTTTAATAAATTATTATAAATAAGAACTAGCTTAAATAACTGTCCCAGTGATAGTTTAATCCTCAAATGGAAAGTTACAATAAAAATCAGTCAAAATTAAATATAAGTACATAAGAAAATTGAGTCTTTAATGTCTTTAACCTAGTTATCTTCCTCAGTTATTATCTACAGGACTCATAGAACCCAAGCTGGCCTCAAACTTGCAATATAGCCATGGATGACCTTAAACTCCTGGTCCTTATGCCTCTACCTCACAAGTGCTGAGATTATAGGCATCTACCACCACACCTTGCTCATAATTGTTTTTTTTTTAAAAAAAAAAAGCTTTCCTAATATATATGCATTCATTAATTCATCAAGGATTTTTTGTATATACTTTATTTATTTATTTATTTATTTATTTATTTATTTATTTAAGAGAGGAAAGAGGCAGAGAGAGAGAGAATGGGTACACCAGGGCCTCCAGCCACTGCAAACTAACTTCAGACTCACGCACCCCCTTGTACATCTGGCTTACATGGGTCCTAGAGAATCGAACCAGCATCCTTTGGCTTTGTAGGCAAATGCCTTAATCACTAAGCCATCCCTCCAGCCCCTTCATCAAAGATTTTTAATGACAATCTTTGCAAAGTGTTGTTTGAAAAAATGATTTCAATTAACAAGTGTGGATGCTGTTCCTGACTTCTTATGGTTTAAGTAAAGAAATACTATATAGAAATGATTATGTAATCTAGAAAGGCATAAGGATGGACAAACAGAGGTACTCATTGAGAAATAAAGACAAGTTAGATTCAACTGGCTGCAGCACAGGAACCAGAACATCAGAACAACCATTGGGCATTCGATTAAGAGAAGGATTTTCAAAGAGGAAAACTGGAGTACAAATTTAAATGAAGTGTTCTGATAGGTGCAAATGGAGCTATGTAGAATAGGATTATAAGCAGGCAAGGGCAGAAAAGGAAGCTAAGGTTCTATTTCATTGAAAGCTATGAAGCTAAGATGAACTTGGAAAGTTGTGTCTAAAAATATCCTTAGGGGATTTAATGTGTTCTAAGTAACTAACCCTCACAGCTCAAACCCTGCAGGCCTAAGTAGGCTGTTCTACTCTCAGTGCTTTAATTTCAAATAGCTAATTTCCTGATAATTATATTATAGGATGAAGTTCCAAAGCACCCGATCTTTTCTTTATTTAACAAAGCAGTTATTCCAGGTTCATGGGAGGAAGAGCATACTGTCAGGACAGAGGAGGAAAGGGTCACCAAAGCAGATGGAATTTAGATCTCCCTGAGGTGCTGTGTTGACAGCGTGGGAAGCCATGATCATGGAGATCCACAATTCCACACCAGCCCTTCATGCCAAGCCCAGAGCTATCTTTCAATCAAAATATACATTAAATTGCAAGTTGATAGATTTGATTTTGTGCCATTTCCCTTTTCTACAAGGTATCTGGAGAAAAGAGAAATAAGCCTTAATTGACTGAAAAAGAAAGAAGAAAATTGGAACTTGGCAACAACTCAGCCCCTGAAAACTGGGAATTAATAGAAAAAAGTTTCAAGGCTGCAAGCTAACAAAACAACCTAAACATTACAAATAAATCACTCCACAATGGCGAAAAGCAGACTTTAACAAAGTCTGCTGGAGTTTGTAGCACAGCAATTTGAATCCCAATTGCAGCAAATTTGCTATTCAACTGGATGTAGTGAGCATTCAGAAACTTACCTCTAAGCCTGAATAGTTATTGGTCAATTTAAGGAAAAGGGTGATTTTCTCAAACCCATGGGCCAGAGACTGAGCCATTATGAAACACTTTAGTATTTGGATTGCTGCTTTCTGCAATTTCTGCACAATAAATGATTCTGATTCACCACAAAGGTTACCATTAGATAAAATAATGTTGGCTTTTAGATGCTAGGTAATACATGATAAAAGCTGTGGGTTTCTGATAATGTACATGCCAGAGTTTTCAGTAGTTTGTCCATTTAAAATAGCCAATAGGGTTTTTCTAATCTAAAACTACATGACTAGGTAGAGCAAACCATTTGCCAGATCTAGCAGAGTACTTGTGTATTATGGATATTCACTGAGCAAGATAAATGGTTTGCTTATGGGCTGGAAAGAAGACATTAATGCAGCTTGCAAAAGTTTGCTTTCAGAATAAAGTATCTACTTCAAAGAAGCAACTTAGCAAACTTGGTTAAAAAATCCTATCAATAAGGATTCAGCCTCCACCAAATCTCTTCTCAGAAAATAAGTTCTAGAAAATATACTCACTAGTGTCTTAACTTTCAACTTTGATGCTCCAAGCAGAGTTCCATCCTTTATTAATTTCAAAACAAATAACTTTCCAGTCGTGAGACACTCCTTGCCTTAGCTTCGAGACTTGTCCCAAAGATTGGTTTTTAATTATTTATGCCTGTGGGTCAAGTTAGTTTAATTGTCTACCTTCTTCTCATAGCATCAGCGATCACATGAAGACCCTGCAGCTCTCAAGTTCAGTTTCTACGAAGTGATCTCTGCTGGGCCCCGTGCACCATGGGAACTTAGAACCTTGCAGAAGAGATGCCTGGTCCCTGGGTGGTATGCCAGCCACATTGAGAGATGGCTTGTGTATTTCCCTCCCTTTCAGGTATGAAATAATCTCATTAAGTTGATGACTTTGCCTCAAGGATAGAGGAAAGTTTCACTCCGTAGACTGTAGTGAAGAAAAACAGGCAGAGGTAGAAACAATGGTTTAATTTTCCAAGAGTTTTTAGGATAATCCTCCCTGCTAGGTTTTCTACCACATGACACCCCTGGTTGTAAGGCATGGAAGGCCAGATCTCTGATTCTTGTTTGAAAAGGAGCTCTTCACCAAGAAGGCAAGTGTGTTGTTGAATGCTGAGTCATGTTGCTGCTGAAACTCCATACTGAATTTGTTAGTCCTGTGTGTCTCTCAGCTTCTTCCCTTCTTTCTTCTGCTTGGCATCATTGACACATTACAAAATCAACCTCTACACTGGATTGCATAAGCAACCCAGTGAACCCAGAAGCCATAGTGTGTGTCTGACACCATGCTGTTCAATACAATCGCAGTGTTCACATATGGCCAATTAAATTTATATTATAATTAACTAAAATTAAAAATTCAGCTCCTCATTTGCATTAGCCACATTAAAAAGCTTAGTGGCTGTGTATTAGGCATAGCAATTAGACCATGCCAAACATTACAGGAAGATCTATTGGACAGTGCTACTCTAGGCTAGAAACAAAAAAGCCAATGATAATAATAATAATAATAATAATAATAATAATAATAATTCCCCACTCTGTAGTAGACAAACCCTAATTACTTAGATCCTGACCCCAGTGACCTTTGATACCTTATACAGAAGTGCTCCTAGCACTTCACCCCAAATGATCAGCCTTGGGGAGGAATAGTGGCATTATAATATGATTTACTGCCTCAAAAGAGTGAGCTGCCTTCTTGAACTCTATTCAAATAACATCCCACATAAGGGTCCAGGAGGTAAATTCTCCTTCTAATTGCTATAAAAAGACACCATTCCCTCTCAGGGTTGTGATTCATTTATATTCTCTCTCCCCCCTTCCCTTTCTCCCTCCCTCCATCCCTTCCTCTCTTTCCCCCTCTCAAAATTTCTCCACTATGTCACTGTCCACAGCACCTACTCTATACTAAAACTTCTATATCAGAGGATGAGATGATGACTCAGTGGAAAACGTATTTGCTATGCATGCCCGAGGACCTGAATTCAGATCCCCAACACTCATGTAAATGCTGGACATAATAGCTTGCATCAGTAAACCCGGCACTGGAGAGACGGGAGAATCCCCAGGGTTTCCTGGCTTGCTTCTCCTGAAAAATTGGTGAGCTCTGTCCTCAGTGAGAGACCTCATCTCAAGAAAATGTGGTGGAGAGCAATAAAGGAAATTACCTGACATTATCCCCTGGTCTCCATACATACATGCACCCACTCACTTGAATATTCACACATACATAGACATACCACATACACGTGCAAAAGAAAACCTTCTAGGACTGGAGAGATGGCTCAGCAGTTAAGGTGCTTGCTTGCAAAGCCTAACAGCCTGGGTTGCATTCCGCAGTACCCATGTAAAGCCAAATGCACAAAGTGGCACATGTGTCTGGAGTTTGTATGCAGTAGCTAAAAGCTCTGGCATGTTCATGTGCTCACTCACTGTCTCTCCCTCCCCTTGCAAATAAATATATTTTTAAAAACCCTTCTATATCAATTCTGGCCTAGTAAAAACTTTTACCTCCATGCCATGAGCTTCTCTTCCCTGCCATGATATAGACTAAGAGAAAATATGTGAAAAGAGGTATGCACAAAGGGTCTTTGACAGGGTCTGTGACCTCTGTCATTTTTGCCTTGCTCTACTTCTACCCTCAACACTCACTAGAATGACAAAGTCTTCCCCATACTTTCTTTTCTTTTTCTGTGTGCATGAGGGAGAATCATTGTTTGTTTGGTTGGTTGGTTTTGAGAAAGGATTTCACACTGTGACTCAGGCTGGCCTCAAACACACAATCTGCCTTAGTTTCCCGAATGCTGGGCTCACAGACATGAGCCTTCATGCCCAGCTTTATTGTCATCTTTCTTCTGTGCTACAGTCATCCTTCTCAACTTGGATACTGGAATCATTGTTTTGTTCATTTTTTTAAACTCGGTTTACATTTGTGATTTTGTGGTTACACTGCCAAGCATAGTTGGTTGCCACAACTAATATTTCTGTTTTCATAGTTTCCCTACTGCTCAGATAACAACAGGGGTATGCTTAATGAGCATGATTTATTTCTTGTTGCAAGTAGTTAATGAGGATGACCCAATTGTACCTAGCAATGCATGGTTCCCACAAGACAGCGTCTGAAAAAGTTCAAGGGACAGAAATTTTTCATGATATAGTTGACATGTTATTCAACATGAATACCCTTTATTGTCATTTCTTTGGTATTTAGTTGCTAATTATTGATGGGCAGCAGCTAAGAACGGACCCTGCAACAGTGATGGATGAAGTCCAGAAGTTTCTAGGAGTCTCACCCCATTATAATTACTCTGAAGCTTTAACGTAAGTTTATATTGTAATTAGTTTCTTCATGTTTCAGCAGCGAAGTGATTTTTTTTGACAACTTCTATACTTACATACAAAAAAAAAACGCATGATATTTCCCTCCCCTCCCCCCATTCCCCTTTAGAACTCCAATCTCCATCATATCCCCTCCCTCTCTCCATTAGTCTCTCTTTTAATTTGATATCATCATCTTTTTCTTCTATTATGAGGGTCTTGTGAAGGTATTGCTAAGCACTGCAAGGTCATAGATATCAAGGCCAATTTCTGTCTGGACAGTTGCATTGTAAGAGGTCATACCCTTCCTTTGGCTCTTCCATTCTATCCGCCCCCTCTTCTGCAATGGGCCCTGAGCCTTGGAGGGTGTGACAGAGATGTTTCAGTGCTAAGTACTCCTCCATCCCTTCTTCTCAGCACTATGTTGCCTTTTGGGTCATCCCAGTAGTCATCGCCATCTGAAAAGAGAAGCTTCTCTAATCAGAAGTGAGAGTAGCATTAATATGTGAATATGTGAATATGAACATTAAGTGTAGTGCTTTCAGGGCAGCTTGATGGGAATAATATATACATTTAGCCAGAAACGAGCACACTTTATACCCCTAAGGCTCATGACCTCCCGTGCCATAGACTTTTGCTTAAGTTTTTCAGTACCAGGTATGTATTCCCTCCCATAGAGAGGGCCTTCAGTCCAATTAGGGAGCAGTTGGTTACCCCAAGAGCAGACATGCCACTATTGCACCCGTTCAGTCATTTGGCCTATCTGGCCAAACTTGATTCAAAGTGATTTCTAACCAAAGTGTAGTCTGGAGAGAAAGCTGACCGATTAGCTGTCCTTTGCGTACTGAATATTTTTTTAATTGACATTAGCAAAAAAAAAAAAAAATTTAATGTTATGACAAAGAAATATCCTAAACCTTTTTGATACCTAACAAGGTCAATATTTTCCCAGGATGGAAAGTGAAGAAACTAACTAGTTGTGAACCTTTAAACCAGCAATTCATCTTAAAAGAGGCTACTTACTTTAAGAACAAAGGTCACTTAACAGGCAATATTTGGATCTTTTGGAAGTATGAACAGATGATGAACAATGTCTTTTGTGTGATTTTCAGAAACAATTTAACAATAAATGGCCGAATGGGTGACCTGAGTAGACAGAGTGATTTACTATTACTGATCCTCAACATTCTTCCACTTCTGGCTTCTTTGTCCTCTCCCCTCTATCATCTGACCCTCTCATCCCTCTTTCAAAGGCCTCCGCACTGGCTTGGGAGTTTTTGTTGGGGAATTGTTATTGGGTTTTGGTTTGGCTTTTGCTGGCTTCCAATGCCTTTTCTTATTTTACTCAGTTGGAGATAAAGCTAGAAAGTGACAAGAAAGACACTAGATTTTTAAGAAAGTACCCCCAGTTTTCTGTACGGTATGTGTAAGAGTGCCTCGTAAAACTCTAGGTGCCTTTCTTACCTCACGCTGGTTCTCCCTCTGTACTTCCCAGTAAGACCTCCATCTTACACTGTCCATTTATGATGGTTAGTAATAATAACCATGAAGGCCATGCTTCCCCTTATTCTACATGACTAAAGCACCAGCCAACTCAGCAGAGACCCTGAGTTAAACTGCTGTAGACCTGAGTTTCATATATTTATATTTTTTTAAGCTTGAGGATTTATAGAAACTGAAAAGAACCATGCATATATTCTTCTACTATGCTTTTTAACATTTATTTATTTTATTTTATTTATTTAAGAGAGAGAAAGAGGCAGATGGAGAGAGAAAGAGGGAGAGAATGAGCATGCCAGGGCCTTTAGCCACTGCAAATGAACTCCAGATGCATGTACCACCTTGTGCTGGCTTACGTGGGTCCTGGAAAATTGAACCTGGGTCTTTGGCTTCACAGGCAAACACCTTAACCGCTAAGCTATCTCTCCAGCCCAATTATTACACTTTTTAATATGAAACTCACTTCCACAAATCAATAAGGCTTCCTTTTTATCTTCATCCTATACCAATTTAGAAAGTAAGAGAAAGATTTCTTTTTCTTTTTAGCACTCTTTGCAGTAAAGAAGTGGTAGCAAAACCTCAAACACTGCTTATATGTACAAACATATTGTACAGCTCATGTGAAGAGACACATTAGACATTTTGGCTCAGAGGACAAAGCAGAAGGAGGAACTTTATTTTGCTGTTACGATTTACCTGCTGACCCTGTTTTCTGTACTTCTAGTCCTGCCACTTTTGTAGAGCATAGTTCAAGCATTAACAGACACCAGCTTTAAGTATTTAACATTCAACTTAACCTTAAAGAAAGCTGAGTAATTTGGTTTTGCAGCTAGAAATTCAAGACTAAATTCTGCTTTATATTCTTTAAGTATCTCTTAGAAAAGAAAGCCTTTATTTTCTAAACAATTTTCTTTTTCAAGTCGTTGTATCTTTGTGTCTTTTTATAGAGTAGCTGGCTAAGTATTGTATTTCAGAAAAAAAGAAGTGGAGTATGCCATAAAGACATAGTCTCTTTTTCTTATAGAATGGCCTTTGACCTGCATGCTGGGTATTTGTCCCCTCTGTGTCCTGCTCAGCAGCAAGCTTTTCATTCATTCCCACTGCTGAGAAAAGGCAATGTAAACTTAAAAGAACTATATCAAAACAACGTACTATATACAAAGAACTCTGGGGCTCTTTGCACCTGGGACACATCTAGCTAAAATTATGATTCTCCTACCTGGTTGGAGGCTCAGTGGTAAAGTAGCAGAATAAGATAGGTTTAGTCTATGAAACCACCATTTCTGATTCAGTAGGGCTGGCCATGCTGTCTCCCTAGTGACACAGATAATGCACATCCTTTCTGCTTTTCAGATTTTCTTGTTGGTCATCAGTTGGCTTGACATGCCTTATAAAACCCAGCAATGCACTTGTTGTAGAGTATTTGAACATTTCATTTCCTTCCCTTAGGTTTAAAATGTTCTTCCTTCACCCCATGCCCTTTACAGTTGTTTATATGAATATGTTCTCATAACCTAGTTATTTTTATTAGAGTAGCTCTGAGGTGAGCATTGTTTCTGTAGTGCTTTGGAAACACTGGAGATTACTGAGTAAAAAGGTATATTTCAGAAATTTCAGGGCGGGAAAGATGGTTTAGTGGTTAAGGCACATGCCTGCAAAGCCTAAAGACCCCAGTTCAATTCTCCAGGTCCCACAAAAGCCAGATGCACATGGTGGTGCATGTGTCTGGAGTTGCTGGAGGCCCTGGCGCACCCATTCTCTCTCTCTCTCTCTCTCTCCCCTCCCTCTTTCTGTCTCTAATAAACAAATAAATAAAGAGGAATAAAAATTTTTAAATCTTTTTAAAAAAGAAAGAAATTCCATCTATACATGTGCCAAGATAGCCTTTCCATTCTTTGGTATGGCTTATTATTTTCCTGCTAACAAGGATCAAGATTACCTCTTTGGTATGTAAAAACAGGTTTTTTTTTTTTTTTTCAGTTAATGTCCTCTATAGATTGACTAAACTATAAACTAATGTGAATTTTCAACCAGCTACATCACTTTGATGCCTTATACAATATACAACAAATAAAGAAAAGGAGGTCTGCACCATCGTTATACTACACAATCTTGGCATGCAGGAATACTCTGAAGTCTTTCAACTGATTATTTTCAATATAGATAATTCTAATATGAAAACTATTTTCAAAAAATGCAAAACACCCTCCATTTCAGTATTGTTTATTTCTTTCCAAATGGCTGAGGAAAGGGTTCATATTCCAAATTTCATACAAAGTAATCAGATCAGATGTTTTAAAAGGGCTCAATGCTGTCATTATGGATTTTGAAAAACAATGAATGTTTGAAAAATCTGTGATTTGAGTGAGTGTGGCTGTGGTTTGAAATAAGCAGCATAAGCCTAAATCAATATAAATGGGAATATTCTTATTAGGTTGCCATTTTATACCTCTAGTTCAACGTAACGTTAATCCTTAAGTTGTGGATAGTATTACTATAATACTACTACTTTAGTTTCATGTTATGTTATATAGTTTATGGAAACTGACTAATCATTTGAGAGAAAGGAAGAAAATACATGCTTGGTATAAATTGTGTTTTTTATTATAAGCTAAACTAAAAAATATAGACATTTAACTTTGCCAGGAATATATCCATTCACAGTTTACCATCTGTCAGTAACCATGGCAGAAGCCTTCCCACTCCAAAGGCTAAATCCCTAACACTAGCATGTCTTTTCTCAGTAAACTTCAGCTAATGTATTTGATATGATTAATGGAACTAGAATATGTTATATAAATTATAATATTTACTTTGAACCTATCAATTAATGAACAATGAGAATTTGAAGGCCAAGGGTTGGACATAGTTTGCAAAGGGGTTATTTTGTTTTGTTTTATTTTGTTGTATTAGCAAGGCTTAGCTTAGTTGCAAAGAAATTTTGAACTCTCTTCAAAATTCAGAAAACCTTAACTGTTTCTAGCATGACAACCATTACAAACAAATATATTAGCAGGACTTCTTTTCAAACTGCCTGTCAATGACTATATATAAAATCTGCCTTAATAAAAAAATTTTTTAAGATTTTATTTTCATTTACTTATTTATTAGAGACAGAGAAAGGGAGAGAGAGAGAGAGAGAGAGAGAGAATGGGCACGGCAGGGCCTCCAGCCACTGCAAATGAACTCCAGAAACATGCACCACCATGTGCATCTGGCTTACGTGGGACCTAGAGAATCAAACCAGGGTCCTTAGGCTTCACAGGCAAACACCTTAACCGCTAAGCCATCTTTCCAGCCCATATTAAAACTTTTTAGAAGCAAGAAAATGTAGTCAAAATAACCAAATTCTTTTGCTTATTTTTTGCTGCCTCCTCTACAAGAAAACAAAAAGTTAACTCCAATTTGTTATAATGAACTTAGAGTGATTGTAATTTCAAAATAAATATATAGAATAAGTATTTTTCAGTGTATGTACATGCACGCATACACACACATATTTAATCCTCACAAAAAAGTCACTCTGTATGATTGGAGAGATTGCTTACCACTTAAGGCACTTGCCTGCAAAAGCCAGAGGACCCCAGTTCAATTCCCCAGGACCCACGTAAGCCAGATGCACAAGGTGGTGCATGCTTCCAGAGTTTCTTTACAGTGGCTGGAGGTCCTGGCCCTCCCATTTTCCTTCTCTCTCTCCAGCTGTTTCTCTTTCTCATTCTCTCTCAAATAAGTAAGTAAATAAATAAAGTTTTAATAATAAATAAATATAATAAATAAAATAAGTAAATAAATAAATAAAGTTTTAAAAATTACTCTGTGACAGTATTCTATTTTTCAGAAGGAAAAACTAAAGTGCAGAAAAATTAAGCTATAAGTTACCCAGCAAAAAAGTTGAGGATGCAGAATTGAAACTCAACTAGTTACCACTGGAACTTACATTGCCAATCTGTTAAGCTCTTCCCATTGACACAATATGTTAGAATCAGAGAATAATAATATTGTACTTCTTTTCTAATGAATAGTTTATCTACAAGAAATACTGACTTTAGCCAGGTGTGGTGGTACACACCTTTAATCCCAGCACTTGGGAGGCTGAGGTTGGAAGGTCAGGGTGAGTTCAAGACCAGCTTGGGACTACATAGTAAATTTCAAGTCAGCCTGGGGTAGAGTGAAACCCTACCTCAAAAAGAACAAAAGTATATTGTATGCATATATATAAATGTCATAATGAAGCCCCTTATTCAGAAAACTTAACTTATGGTAACAAAATGGCTCCACTTTTTATCTTGCTGTGTTACAAATTTTTTTTTTTTTTTTTTTGTATATAGGGCTGAAGGGGATAGCTTAGGGTTAAGGCACTTGCCTTCAAAGCCAAAGGACCCAGGTTTGATTTCCCAGGACCCACATTAGCCAGATGCAAAAGGAGGCTCATGCGTCCAGAGTACGTTTGCAGTGGTTGGAGGCCCTGGTGTGTCCATTCCCCTCCCTCCCTCTCTCTCTCTCTCTCTCTCTCTCTCTCTCTCTCTCTCTCCCTCCCTCCCTCCCTCCCTCCCTCCCTCCCTCTCCCTCCCTCCCTTTTTCTTTCTCAAATAAGTAAATTAAAATTTTGTATATAGCTTGGTTTTCATCTCAATTTCCTTAAAATAAACTTCTAGACATTAGACATGAAAAAAAAAAAGAAAAAAAGAGCCAGGTGTGGTGGCAAATGCCTTTAATGCCATCACTCAGGAGACAGAGGTGAGAGGGTCACCATGAGTTCAAGACCACCTTGAGACTTCCATGTCAGCCTGGGCTAGAGAGAGGCCCTACCTTGAAAAACCAAAACCACAAAAAAGAAAAAAGAAATACTGACTTAAAAAAAAAAAAGACCCTCCAAATAGTATTTGATGTTGCTTCAGATATTATGAATAGAATCCACCTCCAGACACATTAAATATTACTTTGTAAATAAATGTTTAGACACAGACATGCAAATTAAAACCATATTCAGATACCACTAGGTGCCCATTAGAATGGCTGTACTCCAAAGACAAACCTAGTGGCCATAAATCCAAAGATAATTCCAAATGTTGGCAAGAATATGGAGAAACTGCAAACTTCGTATGCTAATATACGTGGCCACTCTATACTACAGTTTGGTAGTTTCTTAAAAAATTAAACATAAACACTCCAGTAATCCAACTCTGATCCTAGGAATCTACCACAAGAGACATAAAATCACAAGTCCATTAAAAACTGGTAAGTGAAGCCAGGCATGGTGGCACACGCCTTTAATCCTTCTACTAGAGAGGCAGAGGTAGGAGGATCACCATGAGTTCAAGGCCACCCTGAAAATACATAGTGAATTTCAGGTCAGCCTGGGCTAGAGTGAAACCCTACCTTGAAAACCAAAACTAAAAACAAAAACAAAATAAAACTGTTAAGTAAATGTTCACAGATGCATTTTTCATTCAAAACAAAGAAGTGATCTGAATGTCCATCAACTGGTAAATGAAACAATTTGGTATATCCATAATAGGAAAAGAAGATACCAATAAATCATAAATTTGAAGTAAAAAAATTAGAGGCCAAGCATTGTGGTACAGGCATATAATAACAGCATTTGAAAGGCTGAGGCAAGAACATCACTGTGAATTCAAGATTAGTCTGGGCTAGCAAGTACCAGGACACCCAAGGCAACATAGCAAGACCATGTCTCAAATAAAAAAAAAAAAAAGTTTGTCAAGAATTAGAGCAAATAGCAATAATTGACAAATAGCTTTAGTGTTTTTTTTTTTTGAGATGATATAAATGTCATGAAACTGGATTGAAAGTATCATTGAATTTTACACTTGTAACAAGTAAATGTAATATATATATATATATATATATATATATATATATATATATATATCAATTATACCTCAAAAAAGTTAATAAATTTTATGTCACTCATTAAATCATAAATGTTCTTATCCTGCATTAGTAACATGAATTATGATGTTTTAATTTTGCAAATGTTTCTGCAGTACTCTTACATGGAAATTTGATTTCAATTTACAGGCACTTCAAAAATACTTTAACTTTCTGAATGTTCTCTATTATCTGTCCAAAGTGAATCACATTTTCATTAATATAGAACTGTCACTGGTTAAAAGTTGACATTCTCCTTGGAAAATCTTCATACATCTGCCCACAAGTCTCTCAATGATTTCTAGATCTAGACAATTTTGCAGCCATTTTTGTCCAGTCTTACTTTACTCTTTAATTCAACAGAATTGTATTAATGAGCATTATATGCATGATTCTGGGAGCACAATAATCAAACACTTCTCCCCTCTCATGTAGCCACATGGACAGACATAAAAAGCACATTACACTTCTATGAAGCTACTCACTTCCTGAGAGCCTTGAAGGAAGGACCCAGTCATGACCATGGAGCCAGTTTGCATTAACAGAGGTTGTTTGCTTGCTCTTTTACCAGAAATCAGGGGCCTTAAGGATGTTCTTAGGAGGGACATTACTACTTTTCTGAATAGGTATCAACAGGCCTTTCTCCATTGTCTGTCCAGCTTTTCCTCTAAGATTCTGAAATAGTATTGCTTGTGTCCTCAAATTCACAAGAGAACTAAACCCACAGCATCCCCTTCACCTGCTGTGACCGGCAGCTCAAGCATGTGAAGTCTTCAGTAATACGATCTTTATCATCTAGTTCTGGAGGGCAACCAAGAGACTTATCAGCAGCCTATTATGTTTTGGGGGCACTAGGGGTCATCCTGACCACCAGCTTGCTGTAATGTATTCTACCTCTGGCACTTAAATTTTCTAGTAATCTCTATGGCTTTTGAGGACAACATTATCCACCTCCATAGGCAACTTCTGCCCAAACTGTCTCTTTTTTCAACATATATATTATTAGCTAGCAAAGAAATCAGTTTCCATATGTCTTATTAATAACATATTTAATTTTGATTAAACCTCTTCTCCATCCCTTTCCCTGATGCTTCTTGACCCCCAGTAATCTGTCCTTCTACTTACCTATAGACCATACCCTCCTTTTAATCCCTCTCCTCTCCTCCTTCCTGCATAACCCCTCTCTCGCTTCCTGGCCTCTACTACTGACTTTTACTCCAACTCACATACAAATCTAAACATTTGAAGCTAGGATTCACATACGAGAAAGAAGATGTAGCATTTGACTTTCTGAGCCTGGGTTATATCATTTAGTATAATCTTTTCCAGATCCATCCATTCCCCTGAAAAATTTCATGATTTCATTTTTCTTTATGGCTGAATACAATTCTATTATGTAAATATACCACATCTTCATTATCCATTCATCATTTGAAGAGCATCTAGGCTGGTTCCATTTCCAAGCTATTGTGAATAGTGCAGCAATAAGCCTGGGTGAGCAAGTATTTCTTTAGTAATGAGTAGAGTCCTTGGGATATAATGCTAAGGAGTAGTAAAGTGGGGTCATATGGAAAGTCTATTTTTAGCTGTCTTAGTGACTTTGCATTACTTTGTAAATGCAAAGTAAACTTTTCACAATGACTGTACCAGTTTTTATTCTCATCAACAATGGAGAAGGATTCCTTTTGATTTCTTGGTGCTCATTCTGATAGGAGTGTAATGGAATCTCAAAGTAGTTTTAATGCAAAGGTTTTTCTCTCATTCTGTAGGCTGCCTCTTCAAAGTTCCTTGCTCTATTCAAAGTACCTTTTGATGTACAAAAGTTTTTTAATTTCATGAAATCCCAAAGGATGATTAGTAATCTTCCTTCCTGGGTGACTGGGGTTCTATTCAGAAAGTCTTTGCCTACCCCTATATGAGTAAGTGTTCAGCATCCAGATGATGCACTTATTTTTTTTTAATTATTTTATTTATTTTTGGAGAGAGACACACAGAGAGAGAGGGAGGAGACAGAGAATGGGTGTGCCAGCAGTCTCAGCTGCTGTGAACGAAATCCAGATGTGTGCACCCCCTAGTGGGCAAGTGCAGCATTGCACCCTTGCGTCACTTTGCATCTGGCTAAACGTGGGACCTGGAGATTGGAACCGGGTTCTTAGGCTTCACAGGCAGGTGCCTTAACCACTAAGCCATCTCTCCAGCCCTGCACTTACTTCTTGATAGCTTTATCCTTGGATATTTTATGGACTTACAATCATTTAAGTGTCCTTTTAAATACTTTTCATTTTGTTGTTTTATGTTTCCAAAGTAATGTCTCATTATTTTTTTAATTGTCTTTAAGTTTTATTTATTTTTTTAGAGAGAGCAATGAGAGAAAGAGGCAGAGAGAGAAAGGGAGGGAGAGAATAGGCACACCAGGGCCCCAAGCCACTGCAAATGAATTTCAGAGGCATGTGTCACCTGTGCATCTGCCTTACGTGGGTCCTGAGGAACAGAACCTAGGTCCTTTGGTTTTGCAGGCAAGCGTCTTAACCACTAAGCCATGTCTGCAGCCCATAAGTGTCTTTTTCTTTATATATTGTTCACAGGATAATTTTTAGCAAAGTTTTAGAATTAGCATTCCAAATACAAATTAAACACCAAAGTAAAAGTAACCCTAAATGAATTCTTTCTATTGGAGAAGAAAATATGGTGATAGAATCATTAAGTAACAAAGGCAATATGAAAGAATTATCATTTCCGTTACTTAAACCTTTTATATATACACATAGCAATTGCGTCTTTGTTGGCAAAATGTACCCAGTGTTAGATAAGGCACTGAGTTTGCACTGAGGAGGCCTAGACTTAAATCTTAACCAGAATACTGAGAAAGTACACAGTCCAAGGAAATGAAACCTAACAAGCATTTTATTCCTTTTCATTGTTTACTGAACTTATATTTGATGCGTTTCCACAAAGCCAAGAACTATAGTATTATTTCCCAAAGGGGCCAGAGAATATCATTTGTAGCCATTGTTACTTTAATATGGATCTCATACCAAAGGAGGAAAATAGCACTGGAAAAAAAAATGTACTATAGCTGGAAAGCTTAAAATTACATAACTCGGGCTGGAGAGATGGCTTAGCGGTTAAACGCTTGCCTATTAAGTCTAAGGACCCCGGTTCGAGGCTCGATTCTCCAGGACCCACATAAGCCAGATGCACAAGGGTGTGCATGCATCTGGAGTTCGTTTGCAGTGGCTGGAGGCCCTGGCACACCCATTCTCTCTCTCTCTCTCTCTCTCTCTCTCTCTCTCTCTCTCTCTCTACCTGCCTATTTCTGTATCTCTCTCAAATAAATAAATAAAATAAAATATTTTAAAAAATTTATTAAAAAAATTACATAACTCCATATACACTTGTGCTAACCTCAGTCAAATGATGCACATGTTATATTAATCCATAGCCATGGAAAAAGAATCTCTTGTCATTTCCAAACATCATAATGGAAAAGATAAACTTAAAATGTATGGTGTTTTCTTTCAAAGGAAGTAGCCTTATTAATTTCTATTAATAGTATATCTTTGGCTGAATTTTTTCCATTAACAATATGGCAAATTCACAACTATGACAGATGGACTGAGAGTTCAGAATTAAGCCTGAAGACTTTATATAATGGATTACAGTTAAAAATTATTTTCCTTGGCTATATATTGATATCCAAACATAAACATTCATGTTACTAGTTATTATAACTTATAACATTATTATATTATAAAGAATAATGTTGTATAATTTCATTACATTATAAACTGCTTGAAAAATACCTTTTTAGGTTTGGTGAATTTTCTGGTTTTTTCAGGTTTGATTCTCATAAAGGCTTTTGGTGTCAGTTACTGGAAGAAGGAAAAACAAAATGCCTTGGAAAGAATAAAGGAAGAAAATACCCACCAATGGATTCTGACGTAAGTATAGATGTTTAAATATGTAAAATAAATGTACAAAATTACAATATTTTTCTTAGAAAAGTGATTAAGACCAAAACTCAGCCTTTCAATGCATCTAGGTTTGCTTGTTTGGGGTGTTCTAGTTACATATGTCTGTCTCACAAGAAAAAGAAAATAGAACTTGTGAATCTGACCAAGAAGATAACATCTCACTATAGAAAAAAATAATACATGCATAGAAATTTTAGCTCTAAGCCTCTCTCAAGAGACAATGGAAAGCGAAACAACACCAAGGCACTACTCCACCACCACAGAAAAGCATGTAGCCATTGAAACCCTGGAGCTGTCAAACCTTAGGTCAAACAGCAACTGGAATTTACATCAGGAAAAATTTCCTCCAATCAACTTTTCCATTTATCAACCTTTCTGATCTTTGTATTTCTGTTGTCAAACATTCTACTTTTCCATATACCATTTACCCTGTTCTACACTATTTTTTTAATTTAAAACTCCAATTATATTTAAAGTTTTAAATAAAAGACAGCAAAAAGTGTTATATACCCCCAAAAAAGAAATTTTAGCTCCAAAAATGTTAACTGAACCTGGAATAGGAAATGTATCAACCAGAAATTGAATATAGAACCAAAATTATTTTTTCACTACCAAATCATTCTGTAGCAGTAAATATAGCCTGAATTATAATGCCAGTTGTTACTGTACTAGGTAAGCTTTGAACTGTTAACATGTTTAATAAATAAGGGAATTGATATACTTCTTAGATGTTTAATGTACTAGTATATTTTGACTTTACAAAATGAATATGGATACACTGTGTATTCTCTCTAGAACCATGACATGGTAAATAATATTGTAATTTCTTCAGTTTGTAGACTCTAAATTTTTACCTTAATGCTTATTTCACATATAGCATGATTTATTCAGATTTTGATTTCATAATCACCCTAGCTAGTTGTATAGAATTTAGATATGAGAGGCAAACAGATTATAACATGTAATTTCTTAGAACTCAAAAATTTAAATATTTAGGATTTTTGTCCCAATGTTGAGTACATTATGTTAACTGGAAATCCTGAGGTGGTTTAAAATTTTTTAGTAATATGCTTTTATTTGAAATTTTGTATCCTATAAGACTTTGAGAACCATTTGCCATGCCAGACCTAATAGACAGAACGTCAATAAGCTCACGATTGAAATCTGCATGCATGACTTGAGGAGAGAGATCGTGATGAAAAACTATATTTTAATAATTCCAATTTTATATGCTTGATTATAAAAATACACCTTTGGTATACTATGAAAATAATCATACATTAAAAGAAATTGAAGCACAAGTTCTATAAAATTTTAAGAAAGTGATAAAAATTATTAGTTTATATCAAAGCTATTCCCCTATATGTTTATCAAAGTCAAGATGTTTTAGAGATACTTCAGTAGATCCTAGTACTTTATTTTACTCGGGTCTAACATGACTATATGACTAATATGACTGTACTGAGATATTATATAAAATATGGTAGAAATAGATAAGAAAAACACAGCTTTTCAAGATATCAATTGTAGATCTCAACAAGGTCCACAAGTAATACCTACTGGTTTATGTAAAGGAGCATCTTTGGGCAAAGGGTCTCCACAGAGGACTGGAAATTCAAATGTGTAGGAGGTATTAGAGTAGGTAGGTACTACCACCACAAAGCTCAACTCTCCTACTTCACACTCAAGACTGAAAAAAAAAGTAGTGGACAGTGTGCTAAATAAATCGTCCACATGCTGAATATAAATTTTAATCCATATCTGGTCCACTTGATACTTACTGACATAATCAAAGTATATAAATAATTTTAATAAACAAACTAAAATGTACCTTTTTCTCTCCCCACCCAGAGCAGAGCATTTCTGTCAAGCTACTACCGAGATCACAACGTAGAGCTCTCTAAGCTATTGCACAGACTGGGCCAGCCTCTGCCATCCTGGCTGAGACAGGAGCTGCAGAAAGTGAGATAGCACTGAGAGAAAAGAAAACTCAAGCACTACTATTTCATGTACTAGCACACACCGTTTCCAAAGCTTACAGAGCTACCAAAAAGGCTGTCAAAAATATACCTCTTCAAACAACAACAAAGAAAGAAAGAAACAACGTTCCCTCCATGTGCTGGCATGTGGATTATTTGTGGAAGAAAAGAAAATAAAGTATTTCTTATAAGCATCGAGGCCTATGGCCTTACTCTTAACCCATATCTGAGCCCGGCATATATTACAGACTACTGTGCACTCATGGGGAAGCCAATAGCAACCAACATCAATAAAAAAACACAAATGCCAACTTATTCCATTTCATCATAATATTTACATTGTTGCATAACAACTGAAATCATGTCTCTGTAGATTTTTGAAACACTATTTGCCTGTAAAATGTTTTATTCTTCTTTGATTCTATGAAATATCCTACAGAAGAACTAAAAGAAACATCATAATGTAACACAAAATTCCAAAAGCATAACATTTATGAAAATGCTTTCAAAATTGAAATCTACTCAAGTATTTAGAAAGAATTACAAATGAGAATTTGTGCTTGATCAGAGAGTAGAAAGTTATATATGTGGTTTATGCCCATTAAAAGGAAGCAAAAGACAAGTACAATAAAGAAAAGTAATTTTTATATAGTCTAGTACACTTACATATATATTATTAATTCTTTCATCATATCATAATCATTATACTGAAGTATATATTATAAACCTGTTGGGTGGTACTGATTATACCAAAACAATAAATAATAATGTGAGTGGGTGTGCTAATACATTCTCTAAGAGAAAGACACAATAGGGAACTAGAGAGACAACATTGAGAAATCTGTGTTCACTGCCAGCCTATTCAAGTCCTCTTGAGCAGAACTGAAATGTGTACATGGGGTCTGCAGTAAGTGTCATCTCTAGACACAGAGTGACTATTAAATGTGCATAGCAGCCACTGAACAAAATCTACTAAGTGAAACTGACAGTTTTCTGAGATGATTTGTTTAGGCTACTTACATTTGTATTATTGGAAAATTACACTTTTCCAGCTAGTTCAAAATATAATTATATAACATACAGAATTATAGTAAAAACAATTGCTATATGACTGAATTTAATGTTTGAAATGATGCTTCTGCTATAAGGCAAAAAAAAATAAGCAGGATTAAATCTCATTTTGGAGTATATTTTGCATATTTGTATCTTCCACATCTATGAGAAATAGTAGATAATTTTGAAATTTACAAATTATCTACTAACACAAATGCAGGAAGTACAAAATGAGTAAGACACAGTTCTTGAAATATATTTACACTTATAATTTAAATTTTAGCATATTAATGATATGCATTCATAAAGGACCACAATACTGCATATTTACTGTGTTAATGTTTACTGAATTTTAAATGTACTTTACATATAAATATATGTAATAAATACATGCTCTGCTATACTTGCATAAGGTATATATAGAAAAAAAGGTAGGCAAGGAAAACTAATATCCTAAATATTTTGATTTTTATAAGGTGAAACACTGTATTTTTTTCAATTATTTACTAATTAGAAAACAAGTTGTAGTATCTTTCCGATTGCATTAATTTCTTTGTGTACAACTATCAATTGAATTTTTGCAAAAGCTTTTATATACTCACAAAATGCACTAATTTTTAAATAGTTACCAAAAAGAATTGAAAAGAGAACCAAATTTTAAAAGGTCTAACTAAGAAGCAACATCAAAATCATTTAGGCAAGTCAGTCCCTGCTCAAATACACTAGGACAGTTACCACAGACTTGCACCTCCATTAATTTAAGGAAATTGACTTAAGAGGTTCAGACACAGTGGGACTGGGACCCCACTGTTAAATACAGTGTCATGTTCCTATTGACAGCAATGTTTCCACTGATTAAAGAAATAAAGAAAGACAAACTGATATATATATATATATATGCTTTAAAGATGATATATATTTGAACTTCTAAATAAATTGACTACTGGCATCCTTTTTTCTAGGTAGACTGAACTAACTAAACAGCTCATCCATTAAAATAAATGATAAAAGCATACTCCATGCTTATATAATGAAAGAAAAGAAATCATGGTACTGGATAATGCTCATTCACAAACACATGTTTGATGCTATATAGAGCAGCAGACCTTTGAAAGGATTTTCGACCACTCAGTATGTCTTAGAGATAGCAACAAAGACCAGAGGACGTGCATACCTTTCATACTGTGAACTCCAGCAGCTGATTATGCTAATCAGGAAGAAACAGAAATACACATGAGAAAAGGATGAGCAATAACATGACTTAAAACTGGCTTTGTATAAAATTCCCTTTTTCATTGTTTAAAATAGGGAGCTTCCTCAGGAAGAAAAGAAGTAGTTATTTCAATGTTTGTAGCTATAATATTGTCATTCACATTGAATGAAAATTACTGGAAACATTTTTTTTCTCTGAGTTTTTTTTTTTTAAGGAAAAAACTTCAATATAATTCTAATAATGGCATGGTACCTCATATGTATAACAATAAACTCTGGTATGAAAATGAAGAATGTGGGCCTGGTGATTTTAGGCAATAAGTAAGTATTTGTTTTGCCTGGGGGAAGTGGTTATAGAACATAGGTACCAGTAATATAATTTAAAATGAAGAGATGTATGAGAAACTTAGGAAGAAATAAGTAATTTTTATTATGCCATAATTTTTCAAAGATTCTCTTCTCTTAAATTTTAGGTATTATTTGTGATTTTTTTTTTTTAGACCTTTAATAGGTAACTAGATAATCTCTCACAAAATTCTAGAAAACAGTCCCAAAAAAAAGTAAAAGTTAGGGAAAGAGACATTCATCTTCATTTTCCACAGACTTTCCATTCTGTTCTCTAATCTATTCCTCTCCTAGACATCAGGTTTTCCCTTGTCACAATTCATCTTGTCTAGGTAAATTCTTCATGAGCTTGCCTCCCAGATGCACTGCTCCAGTGTGGAGGGATCTGACTTCTAGTTTTCTTTCCAAATATTCCATCTTATGTTCCATCTACTCCAGAACTAACCAGTGACCAGTTAAAAGTCAACCCACCAATGGTAGTGGTCAGCCCTGCAGCTTCTAGCACATACATTCCAAGTAACGGCTCACTAATGAAGGGGAACTGAACAAGTCAAATTAAAATTCTTTAAGTGAAAATTACACTCTATAAGTAGATTCTGTTCTGCCATCACCAACTCTGCTTGATTACCATCTACATCATAGCTTCTTTCTTCTTCCTGCCTGCATCCACATCCAAAGCATACACATCCCCAGCCCCAGTTGAACTGCTGAACAGTTCTAGCAGTCAGTCATGGTGGGGAAATCATCTGTAGTGGGTAATCTTTAAGAAATTATTTCTGGGTGGGTTCCAAAAGTGCTCAGAACTTTTGCACTTATTCACACAGAATCTGGTTCAATTTTATAAAGTCAGGCCATGAACTTGCCCTTTCAGGATGATGGATAAAGAAAGTATGGCCAGTTTTTGAGTGTCTAGAACTTCTCAGTCTATCCTCAAGAGTTGCAAATATAGAGATTGATAAATCACTACAATTAGAATTAGTCAGTGGAGTGGTTCAAAGAATTTAGAGTCATAGAGCCTATGGTGAAAGGTCAGGAGACTAAGCACAAAGAAAATGGGTCAATTTCCAGCTCAATAGCTAGGCAAAAGTAATTCATCTATCCTCCACATTTTTGTTCTCTTCAGACCCTCAGGGGACTGGACCTTGTTTACCAACACACAAATGTGTTCAAATGTGAAACTTACTGGCATACACCCTCATAACTAAACCCAGAAAAAAATGTTCATCCTGCTATCACAGAATCTTGTGGTCCAATCAAGCTGGCACATAAGATTAGCCAGCAAATTTGCAGAACAATCCTACAAATGAAATTCTCACAGCAGCATGTAGTCTCCAAGATATTATTGGGAAGAAATGCATTCTCCATATTTTACAATTCAGAAAACTGTATTAAACTGAATGAAATTTGAAGCATTTCCAAAGCACACAGAATCTGACAATTTTTACATAAAACTATCTATATTAAACTTCTTGGTTATGAGGGAATAAATTAAATATAGAAAATATCTGCTGTCTATAATTCTGCCAAAAAATGCTTTACTCAAATATTGCTAGAATAAAAGCCAAAACTTGATCTTAAACATTACTCATAATTTATACAGTTGAACCAAGGAAGATGTGTGCTGTCTTTTCTCGATTTGGTAAATAACATCTGATCCCAATTTAAAAAAAAGATTCAACTATAAGTGCAGTATTTAGAGTGAAAGCCAAGGATCCAGCATCCCCAAGAGTCTAGGTTTGGCCACCAAACCCAATCTGCCTATTAAAGACCACAAGTGATGAGAAAAAGGAGAGATTTATTCAATGTGGACACACTGTAAGGAGAAAAAGACAAAATTCTTCAGCAGAGAAAGAATTAGGCCAGGTGTGCATTTTTATTAGTCCTTGTCAGGGTGTAGTCTGGTTGGTCATTGTCTCAGTTCTCCTTCTACAGGGTCATCTGAAGATGTTCTCAAGGAGAAATCTGGTCCTCATGAGACTATCACATTTGTTCCAAGGTAAAGTCTCACCTCACCATTAAGGATCACTGTCCCCATTTGTGGATGGTCTGTCCTGCAGGCTCACTCATTGCTTGGAAGTGAGTAATACAGATATTTTGTTCTACTATCTCAGGAGAAAGGGTAAGGAAGCAAACACAGAAACAGAGGGACAAGATAGGGGTGGGTAGGCCTATGACCTGGTTCTTCCTATACCCTCTCCTTATCAAGTATTTCCATTGACAGATGGGAACTAGGGTACCCTTTCATGGGTTCTTAGTCTTGTTAATAAAAGAATCTAGAAACAGACTTGGAAGGAAACTTGACAATTTTATTAGGGTTTGAGAGAAAAGGCAAAAAGCAAGCTGTGAATCTTAGCAGCTGCTGGAAAGAGAGAGATGAATAATAGGAAGAAATAATGTCATGCCTTTTGAGTTAGGTTCCTGAAAACAGGCAGCTTCAGCAATAGAGGGTGCAAGCAGCTGCAAAGGAGTGGGGGTGGTCTTCCGTCAGTGAGAAAACCCAGAGAGGGTAGCAGAACAACTTCACTTAGGATTTTGGCCAGCATCCAAAGAAGAGATAGAAAGGGAGAAAAGAGAAAGTTATGCTTTTTGAGTTAGAACTCGGGAAAGTGATCAGGCTTAGCAGTGAGGCTCTGCAAGCAACTTCTTTAAGGGGTACCTGAAAGTTTAAGAACATTATCTCATTAAATGGATGGATATTTCCCCCACTTCATTAGCATGTCTTTATATAAGGGCTGGTCTCGTGGCCAGGAGATAAGCAGGTTTAGTTGGATTCACTCTTAAGGGGGCCATAATCTGTTTTGGATAGCTTAAAATGTCAGGTTTCCATTCAGGGCCAAAGGCAGAACTCTCAACTTATACACACCTTTTGACCAGGAGGAAGTACCTTGCCCTCAACCAAGCTGATCCCTCCACCATCTCCCTTTACTAAGGAAAGGGGAGGTGGGGTTCAAGGCTGATCAAGTGGAAGGGGTCCATCCTCAATGGCCTCCAAACCTGCTAATACCTAACTACCCCAGGATGAGCCAATATGAAGCTGAATTAGAGTTTACTAAAAATATTTTAATATAAATCTTAAACACAAGAGTTACAGAACGGTGCTCAAAAAGATAGACATACATAAGATCTTTGCTGTGGACTTCTCTAAGAGTCATCTTTGATTAAGATCCCCAAATTCCTTTCTTCCAGCAATGCACACTGGACCCTGCTCTTACTTCCCATGTGTTGAAGTCTAGTGTGATTCTAGGTTTATGCCATCTGTCACTGATGGGAAATTTTGAAATTTTGTGTAGGTTTCTTGTTTCTCTACTGCTTGAGCTTTTAAAGGACATTCTGGGTAAAGATGATTAGTTTTATCAACTAGGAAATTTTAAATTTTATTCGAACTGTCTTCTACTTCTTTCTCTTTTTTCATTTATTTATTTATTTATTTATTTTGCTTTTTCGAGGTAGGGTCTCACTCTAGCCCAGGCTAACCTGGAATTCACTATGTAGTCTCAGGATGGCCTCAAACTCATGGCAATCCTCCTACCTCTGCCTCCCGAGTGCTGGGATTAAAGGTATGAGCCACCATGCCTAGAGTTTTTTAAATTTTTTTTTATTGACAACGTCCATAATTATAGACAATAACCCATGGTAATTTCTCCCTCCCCCCTACTTTCCCCTTTGAAACTCCACTCTTTATCATACTCCTTCCCCCTCTCAATCAGCCTCTCTTTTATTTTAATGTCACCATCTTTTTCTCCTATTATGATGGTCTTGTGTCGGTAGTGTCAGACACCATGAGGTCATGAATATCCAGGCCATTTTGTATCTGGAGGAGCACGTTATAAGGAATCCTACCCTTCCTTTGGCTCTTACATTCTTTCAGCCATTTCTTCTGCAATGGACCCTGAACCTTGGAAGATGTGATAGAGATATTTCAGTGCTGAGCACTCCTCTGTCACTTCTCAGCACCATGGTGCATTCTGAGTCATCCCAAGGTCACTGCCATCTGAAAAGAGAAACTTCTCTAACCAAAAGTGAGAGTAGAATTAATTTATTGGTATGAATATTAAGAGAAATGCTAAGCCAAGTGTGGTGGCGCACACCTTTAATCCCAGCACTTGGGAGGCAGAGGTAGGAGGATTGCTGTGAGTTTGAGGCCACCCTGGGATTACATAGTGAGTTCCAGGTCAACCTGGGCTAGAGTGAGACCTTACCTCAAAAAAACAAAACAGAGAGAGAGGCAGTTTGGTGAGCATAGTATATACATTTAGCCAGACACCAGCAGACATTATACCCCTAGGGCTCATGACTACCCCTGTTGTAGGTTTTCATGATCAGGAATGTATTCCCTGCCATGGGGCAGGCTTCAGTCCAATTAGAGAGTAGTTGGTTTCACCCCTAATAGACACTCTACTCTTGCACCCATTGCCTCATTTGGACTGGCTGGCCAAATTTAAGGCTTACAGTGTCCACTGTTGAGTATCTCCACTGCTGATTTCTCTCTCTTTGATTAAACAGCATGCATCATTGCTTTTTCTGGCTTTGTGTCAGCTGGTCTACATGGAGAAGGTATTCAGCTCCTCTCAGCTCCAGCAGGATTTCTTAGTGACCTTGTAGCCCAAGTATGTGGAGTCTTCAGCAATAGGGTCTTGCCATCTATTCCTGGTGGGAAACCAAGAGCCTCCGCAATGGACTGTAATGGTTGCGGGGGGGGGTGGAATCAGTGATCTCCCTGGCCAACAACTCACTGGAAGGTATCCCATCCTTGCTACTGAAAATTTTCTAGTAATAATCTATAGCTTCTGAGTGTTCCATTGTCCAGAAAAGTAGGTTTCCATATGACTTATTTATATCCTCTTAGATTTTTTTTTAGCCCTCCCTCCACCTTTGCTTTACTCAATCTCTTTCCCTGACCTCACCTAGGCCTTTTCACCTGCATTCTTCTGTTCTTCTACTTACATATATACAATACCATCCTGTTGAGTCGCCCTCCCTCCCTTACTATTCCCTTTTTCTAGCTTACTGGCCTCTGCTACCGAGTTTTATTTTTACTCACATAGAAGTCCAATCATTTGTAGCTAGGATCCACATATGAGTATTTCTTTATTGTTTGAGCTACATTTATTTTGGACTTATGTCTTTTGTTTTTAGAAAAGAAAAGAAAGAAAAGAAAAGAAAAGAAAAGAGATTGTTTAGTGGTTAAGGCACTTGCCTGCAAAGCCAAAGGACCCTGGTTTGATTCCCCAGAACCCACATAAGCCAGATGCACAAGGGGGCACATGTGTCTGGAATTCGTTTGCAGTGGCTGGAAGGCCCTAGCTCACCCATTCTCTCTCTCTCTCTCTCTCTCTCTCTCTCTCTCTCTCTCTCTCTCTCCCTCCCTCCCTCCCTTCCTCCCTCCCTCCCTCTGCCTCTTTCTCTCTCTCACAAATAAATAAATAAATATTTAAAAATTAAAAATTATCTTCAAAAAAAAGAAACATTGAAATTCTTTAAGTCCAAATGGTAAGAAGAGATACCATATAAGTTAAAGAGACAGGTATTTGAGAAATCTCCATTACAATTTGTTTAACCATGAGAAATACGAATTCTGTATGGCAAGAAAGGCCCTTAGGAAGAATTCTAGATAATAGTCTAGGTGTCATTATAAACCCATGACCAGTAAAACTTATGGACCAAACTGGTGGTACAAAAATTCATCTATCAGTTAAAATCTCCAACCAGATGACAATTTGACAATAAAGTTGTTGAAGGGGAGGAAAACATGATGCTAACTACTTAAACCCTACAGTTCCCCTCTCCCAGTGGACCTCCAACCCCTTTTGATGTACCTCAGTTGGCTCATCACCAGTCAACAGAGGATGCTGCAGCATCAGGACAAACACTGCCTCCTCAATATGTTGTTGAATCTTAGTTTCTCTATTTAAGACCTTTCAAGTCACCCAATTCAGTCAAGATGTCCACCAGAGCAAGGAGAACAATTCCCATTGAGACAGTACCCATAGGAGAGCTAAATACACAAAGCCACTGTTGAGCTACTGTTGGGGGCACATCCCTTTTTCCCACTTCTGACATCTAGCCTTCTTTATCGTGATGAACCCCAAAGTATTTGGCCTTGCACCCTTACTTGGGCTACTATATAAGCTTTGCTAAATATGTGAACCTCAGATGAGAAACACTTTGTCTTAAGCAAGGCTAATGAGGGTTACACCAGCTCCTAACACACTCCAGATCCAAGAATGCAATAACAACACAAGAACCAAACTGGGACCTAAGTAAATTCTAATGGCAACAGACTAGCTGGACCACTATTGTAAATGTATCCTGGGAGGTCTCCAATGGGAAAGTACACAAGCCAAGAAGCTTTAATAAGGTACAAAATTTACAACAGGAACAATGGAGGACTTCCTCAGCCTGGTTGGAATGAATATACTAGCTTAGGTCACAGACGTCCAAAACTACATGTGCATTAGTTGGGGTTCTGTTGAGCCACTCATCTTCACTGTGCACTGGAAGGCTGAAGAAACTTGGTTCTGATGGTCATGTAGCATGGCATTCACCAGCAAGAAACAAGGGCACCAAGTAGAAAGGGATGCTTCTTCCTGGAATCTTTATATGTATGTATATAAGCTGCCACTGCAAGGAGTGCCATCTCTGGGAGAAGGTCTTCCCTGCTCAATTAATCCTTCCTGTAGATGCCCCTTACTGACCCGCCCAAGAATCATGTCTCTCACTTGATTTCTTATCAGATCAAATTGACAATAGAAATTATTACCACATGAATGATCAATATGACCTTCACTGGGCAGAATACCAGACATTAAGTGAAAATTAGAGAACTTACAAGACTATGGATATGAACCCTTTTCAGTTGGTGGACATGCCCTACAAAGCTGCTAATAATCAAGCAAAACTTAAGTAAATCACCATCTTCATCCAAAACACTCAGGACTGGAAATCTGGACCTGGTGGCTCTGTGAGTGAAGGGAGAAGGTCACTGGGGAAGAATCATAGCACGAGCATAGTACATAGTGAGAACAGGCACTAGAACAGGTATTGCCCCAAACCCTCAAACAGAAAGATCTAGCCTAACAAACAGCTGAAACATCAGGAGGCAGCAGCAACGATGATTACTGAAGATGACTGAGTGTTCATGGGCTCCCATGATTCTTTCAGGTACAGGCATTATTTCTATGTCAGAAGCCCTGGGTACAACTGAGAGTTGGGCGGGGGGGGGGAACCCTATAATGTTCCCCGTTAACATAGGAACTACATATTCAGTTTTAAGGGCTCCTTTAATAAAAGGTAGTAATTGACCTGTGCCTATTACAGGAATATTAGGAAAGGCCAAAGAGTATGTTTTCTGAAAGCCACTGGAATGTAGCCTTAGTGACATGCACCTGACCCACATCCTTTTGTGTGTACCAGAATGTCCAGTTCTATTACTAGAAAGAGACATGTTATGCAAACTTAGTTTCCAAGTAACTTTCTTCAAAGAGAAACAGCAAATGCAATTAAAAGTACAATGCAGGTCATTGCATTACAATCTGTACTCTGAATAAAAAAGAGAGCTTGTGCAGGACTTTTCACAGAGTCATGTTCTGACTTAATTTGCAAAAGGTTCCACTGCATGTTCAGTTGACAGTAGATGGTAGTGGACAAGTAGTGGGCTATCCAGAACAAAGAAGCTGTCATTTAGAGATGGCAGAAATAGAGTTGTTCAGAAGACAAAAAACAACAAGATTTCTTGATAGGTTGAATGTGGGGTTTAGGAGATTGACTGTGTGTTTTCACAAGTCAGGACTATGCTAAGGGGATCAGACCATGTGTGTCACTCATAGAGTGTCTTCACAAAAGGATGAGAGCATGTTATTTTGGGGGAAACTCACACTCTGCCATGTGCTTCTCCTACACACTGGCTTCTCTATATTATTGGGCATAATCCTGCCCATTTTAATCTAGGCAGTCTTAAATAGCCTCCACCTCAACTATTTGATCTTTTACTGAGTCTTTATTTTTGTGAATTGGTCCAACTTATGTAGTGTTTCATCATTCTTGAAACTTCTATTTCTTAGGAAAACTGTCAAAAAATAATTTTATTAATTTCTTCCTTTGTAGAGAGAGAGAGAGAAACCTCTGGGCCTCATCTATTACCTGTCTTCTACATGCAATACATAAGCACATCCATTTTGATGCACTGATGACTGTTACCAGGGTCAGTCTTTGGGAAAGTGGCCTCTAGCTTCTCTGGTCTGGGATTCTCTGTGACTTGCAGGCATCACTGTGTGCAGACTATTAAGTGTCCTCCTGGTTCCAGCTGCTGGGTCTCTGCATCTAAAAGATAATGCTAGTGATTTCTGTAGCTTCCCTGAAGAATGGGAACTTTGTTTTGGAGACAGTCTTGCTATGTACTCTAAGCTGACCTCAAACTTGAGACCTTCCTACTGCTGCCTCCCAAGTGCTGGGATTACAGGCAGTACCATCATTTCTTACTAAAAAGAAACTTGCGTGACGTCTCTGGTGCCACTTTTAAATGTTTTTTTATTATTATTAACAACATATTTTGTATGGATATATCATGTGTTGGTGCTCTTTTCCCTCTTCCCTGCCCCCATTCTGTTGGGGACACTAGTCAGTGGAGTTACAAATATTCCCTATAGAGTTGTGGTTTCTGCCTTATGGGAGTACCAGTCAGTTATTTTGGGAGGAGGGGGAGAGAATGCCTCTGGGCCTGATGTCTCAACCTGTGGCTCTTACAATCTTTCAGACCCCTCTTCTGCAAAATTTCCTGAGCTGTGGTGGGTGAGTTTTAAGTCTACTTCAGTGGTGATCTCTTAGGAGCCTCTGGATCTCTGCTTTGGTAGGTGTTGAGTATCCTCAGGGTCTGTCTCTTTCACCCTGGCACTGATTTCAGGTTCAGCATGGAAGCAGCACTCTTGCTCATCTCCTCAATTCCTCTGTGGTTTCAGCTGTGGCTTGGCTGAAATGCAGGGGTAGTTTATCTACTCTGGTCTCACTACCTTCTGAAAAAGAAGAACAGATTCTCTAACAGAGAGTGAAGTCAGCACAGTTTAAATAAGATAAGCATTATTAATTTAGGGAGAATTTGATGTATGTAACCCCTCTTTTAGCCAAAGACTGTGAGAGCTTGACACTGGAGAACATAATCTTTGTCTCCATAGGATTGTGATCTGATTCCCAATTCCAGATATGGGTTCTTTTACACTGAGTGGATCTCTTAGCCAATCAGAAAGGTACTGGTTACCCACTGAGGCTGTGTGCCACTATTGTACTGGCATGTACATCCTGCCAGGGTGTTAGTTTCTGGGTAGCTTAGACCTCTGGTTCCTCAGACTCTTGTTGGCCATTTTCCCCCAGTAGCTCATGTAGCACTTTCTAGCACTAGACAAGCTAACTGTGTGGGAACTGGCTTTCTTCTGAATTCCAGCCAAGTCTCTCCATGCTCTGTGTCAGAAGCATATTGTGTCTTCAGCAATAGGGTCTTAGCTTTGACCTCAGGCAGGTAATCAAGTGCTTTGATAGAAAGATGTCTTGATTTGGGGATCTTGTAAGTGTCTCCAATCATTAGCTCAATGTGGATAGCAACCAATCTCTGGTACTGAGTCAGAGACAGAAAAAAAAAAACTTCTTTTAAGCTTAGGCTTCATCCCACCCTCTCCAGGACCCTACTTTTCAGGTGCTCCTCCCTTACTCTTTTTAAGGGTTATATTTTTTAGTCTATCTCCAAAGATAAAGGTTTCTATGGCACCAGCTCATTTGGGATTTTAGTTTTGTGTCGTCCCCCCCAAACCCTTCCATCCCTATTGTCTGGGCCTAGAGTTGCCTATCAGGTATGTCAGCAACTCATGCAGGTCCCAGGTTAGGAACTGCAGATAAATGACACCATGAGATGTTTGTCTTTCTGTGGTTGTGTGAGTTTGCTGAGTATGATCTGTTCCAAGTCTGTCCTTTTCTACAAATATCATTGTATCATGTTTTTATACTGCTGAGTAGAATTCCATTGTGTAAATGTACCACAACTTTGTTATCCATTCATCCAATGATGGGCATCTGGGTTGATTCCATTTATTAGCTATAATGAATTGAGCAGCTATAAACATGGTTGAGCAAGTATCTCTGTACTGGTGCATGGAGCATTTAGGATAAATGTCGAGTAAGGGAATAACTGGGTCTGTTGGTAGCTCTATGTTCATCCTATTCAGGAATCTCCATATTGATTTACATAGTGGTTGTACAAGTTTACATTCTCACCAATGTAATGGATGAGGATTCCTCTTTCCCCACATCCTCACCAACATTTGTCCTTGTTAGAATTTTCAATGATTGCCCTCTTTGCTGGAGTAAGGAAGAATCTCATGGCTGTTTTAATTTGCATTTCCCTAATGGTTAGAGATGTTGAACATTTTCTTAAGTGTGTTTTAGCCATTTGTAATTCTTCCTCTGAGAACTCCATATTCAGTTCTCTGCCCCATTTTTGGAGTTGGTTGTTTGATTTTTTTTTCTAGTTTTTTGAGTTCTTTGTAGTTTCTAGATATTGGGCTTCTGTCAGTGGTATAGCTGGCAAATATTTTCTCCCATTCAGTGGGTAATCTATTGGCTCTGCTCATTGTGTGTTTGTCTGTGGAAAAGCTTTTTAGCTTCATGAGATCCCATTGGTTAAGTGATTGTTTAATTTCTTGGGCTACTACAATTTTGTTCAGGAAGTCTTTCCCCACCCCTATATCATAGTGAGTGTCTCCTATGCTTTCTTCCAGTAGGAGACGAGTTTCATGTCTAATATTGAAGTCTTTAATCCATTGGGACTTGATTTTTGTGCATGGAAAGATGAAGGAGTCCAGTTTCATTTTTCTACATATGGTCATCCAATTTGTCCAACACCATTTGTTGAAGATGCTGTCTTTTCTCCAGTCTACATTATTGTACCTTTTTTAAAGATCAAGTAGCTGTAGTTACTTGACCTAAGGTCTGAGTCTTCAATTCTGTTCCATTGGTCTATGATTCTGTTCTTATGCAAGTACTATGCTATTTTTGTTTCTATGGCTTTGTAATATAGCTTTAGATCAGGGATGGTGATACCTACATATGTGTTTTTGTTTTGTTTTGTTTTTTGTTTTGTTTTGTTTGCTGAGGATATGTTTGGATATCTGAGGCCTGCTGCCATTCCATATTAATTTTGACATTTTTCTATCTCTATAAAGAATGATGCTAGAATTTTTATTGGAATTGCATTATATCTGTATATTGCTTTTGGAAGAATTGCCATTTTCACAATATTAATTCCACCTATCCAGGAACATGGGAGGTCTTTCCATCTTCTCAAGTCCTCCTCGATTTCTTTCTTAATTTTTTTAATGTTTTCATTATGTTATATAGGTCTTTCACATCCTTAGTTAATGTTATTCCAAGGTAGTTAAGTTTTTTGTTACTATTGAAAATGGGACAGCCTTGCTGATTTCTTCCTCTATATATTTTCCCATTGTGTATAGAAAGGCTACTGATTTTTGTGCATTAATTTTGTATCCTGCCACTTTACTGAAGAAGTTAATCATCTTTAGAAGTTTTGAGATGGAGCCTTTTGGGTCATATATAGGATCATGTCATCTGCAAATAGAGCTAACTTGACTCCTTCCTTTCCAAGTTGTATCCCTTTAATATCTTTCTCCAATCTTACTGCTTGGGCTAGTACTTCTAGTACTATGTTGGAGAGCAGTAGTGAAAGTGGGTGTGCCTGTCTTGCTCCCAATCTCAGTGGGAACTTGAGTCTGTCCCCATTAACTATCATTTGGGCTTTAGGTGCTTTAATTATATAGCCTTTATTGTGTTGTGATATAAACTCTCCAAGCCTATTCTTTCCAGTATTGTGATCACGAAGTGGTGTTGTATTTTGTCAATGGTCTTTCCTTTTTTATTAAGTAGAAACTTTGTAGGGACACATCATATGTTGGTACCATCATTACCTTCCACCCTGCCCCCACATCACTGAGGGTCCCACTTAGTGGGATTGCTGGGATTCACCATATAGTTGGAGGTTATGAGTTGTCAGAGCAGCAGATTTGCCATTGTGGGGAGGGCTATGTCTCCAGATATTCCTTCCCACATTGTGGATCTTACATTCTTTCTGCCCTCTGTTCTGTAATTGTCCCTGAGCCTTGGTGGGTATGCTTTAATTCTACTTTAGTGTTGTTCTCAGCAGCTTCAGGATTTCTGCTTTGGTGCATTTTGAGTATCCTCAGTGTCTGCCTGCATCACCCTGGCCCAGATTATCAGCACTCTTGCTCATCTCACCAGTTCCTCTGTGGTTTCACCTGGGACCTGGCTGTTGTGTGAGGGTTGGTTCATCTATCTATTCTTATCTTGTTGGTAGATTATGGCTGTCCTCATTTCTTGCTGCTTTCTGAAAAAAAAAAAAAAAAGAATCTCCAATGGAGAGAGAAAACAGGACAGGCTAAAGAGGATAGCATTGTTAATTTAGAAGGATTTTGATGAGAGTAGCCTCAATTTAGCAAGATAGCTACTGGGAGCTTCTCACTGGAGTCCATTATCTTGGTCTCCATAGGGTTCTGACTTGGTTCCTAATTCCAGTTATGGGTTCCTTTCAACTGAGTGGATCGCATAGCCAATCAGAGAGCCAAGGGTTACTGACCTAGGCTGTATGCCACTATTGCACAGGTGTGTACACCTTATTAGGTTGGTTGTTTTCATATAACAGAGTCCCCTGCTTGTTCATGACATTGTTGGCCATTTTTCTCCTAGCAGCTCATGTAGCACTTTTCAGCACTATATGAGCTAACCATCTGGGAACTATCTTTCTTTTAGATTAAGCTGGATCTCACAATGTTCTGCATAAGCAGCATGTGGTATCTTCAGCAATAGGGTCTTACTTTTTATTTCAGCCAGGTAATCAACTACTTTGACAGAAGGCTGTCTTGTTTTGGGGACCTCATAGGTCTCTCTGGTCAACAGCCCAATGTGGACTGTAGCCAATTTCTGCTGCAGGGAGTTATAAGCCAGAGCCAAATGTTTTAAGGTTAGGATTCATCACACCCTCTCCAGGGCCCTTCTTACCATATCCCTCCATACTCCTATTAAGGGTTTTTAGCCAGCTATCCAGGAGAAAGGTTTCTATGGTACCAATTCATTTTGGATTTGGTTTTGTGTATATCTCCCCATCCTCCTGTTTCCCACCCCAAACCCTTCCATCCCTCTTGTCTGTCCCTTGAGTTGTCTGTCAGGTATGCCTGCAACTCAAAAGCTATTCCAGTTTAGGAACTGCACATGAGGGAGTGAATGTGGCATTTGTCTTCCTGTGCTTGTGGGAGTTCATTTAGTATGACCTGTTCCAAGTCCATTTTACTACAAATTTGATTATATCCTTTTTCCTTGGTGCTAAGTAGAATTCCATTGTGAATATGTACCACATCTTCATGATCTACTTATCAAACACTGGACATCTGGTTTGATTCCAGTTTTCAGCTATTGTGAATTGAGCAGCTACAAACATGGTTGAGCAAATATCTCTGTAGTGAAGAGTGGAAGCCTTTAAGGTAGATACCCAGTAGAAAATGGCTAGGTTAGTTGGTAGCTCAAGTTTCATCTTTTTTAGGAGTCTTCATATTGATTCCATAGTGGTTGTACAAGGTTGCACTCCCACCAGCAGTGAATGAAGGTTCCTGTTTCCCCACATCCTCACCAACATTTATTGTCATTTGATTTGAGGTAGGGTCTCACTCTAGCCCAGGTTGACCTGGAATTCACTGTGTAGTCTCAGGGTGGCCTCAAACTCTTGGCAATCCTCCTACCTCTGCCTCCCAATTGCTGGGATTAAAAGTGTGCACCACCACACCCGACTGTCATCTGATTTTTCAATGATTGCCATCCTTTCCAGAGTAAGATGAAATATTATAGTTGTTTTAATTTGCATTTCCCTGATCATTAAGGATGTTGAACAATTTCTTACATGAGTATTAGCCATTTATATTTCTCCCTTTGAGAATTCCCTATACAGTTCTCTGCCCCATTTTTATTTATTTTATTTTTTATTTTTTGGAGAGAGACACAGAGAGAGACAGAGAGAGAGAGAGAGAGAGGAAGACAGAGATGGGTGCGCCAGCAGTGTCTCGGCTGCAAGAACGAAATCCAGATGTGTGTGCCCCCTTGTGGTCAAGTGCAGCATTGCACTCTTGCATCACTTTGCATCTGGCTAAACGTGGGACCTGGAGATTGGAACCAGCGTTCTTAAGCTTAGGAGGCAGGCGTCTTAACCCCTAAGCCATCTCTCCAGCCCTCTGCCCCATTTTTGAGTGGATTATTTGATTTTTTTTATTGCTTAATTTTTGGAGTTCTTTGTAGATTCTAGATATTAGTGTTCTGTCAGTGGTATAACTGGTGAAGCATTTCTTCCATTCTGTGGGTAGTATATTGGCTCTGTTTATAGTATGTTTGTCTATACAAAAGCTTTTTAGCTTCATGAGATGCCACTGGTTGAGTATTTGTTCAATTTCCTGGGCTACTGGTGTATTGTTCAGGAAATATTTCTCCACTCATATTTCATGGAGAGTTCCCCTGTTTTTCCATCCAGTAGTTTGAGAGTTCAGGTATTATATTGTGATCTTTAATGCATTTGAAGTTGTTTTTGTGCATGGTTAGAGGAATGTGTCTAGTTTCATTTTTCTACATGTGGTTATCCAATTTGTCTAGCACCATTTGTTGAAGATGCTATCTTTTCTCCAGTGTGCATTGTTGGCATCTTTGTCACAAGTAGCTCTAGTTACTTGAACTAATAGCTGGGTGTTTAATTTTGTTGGCAATCTCATGTCTTTAAGTCTTGGGTACCATGATGGTTAAGTTCTACTGTGAAATTAACTGGATCAGGAATCAAGCAACAGACATATCTCTTGGGTGCTTCCAGGAAGGATTAACTGAGGAAGGAAGTGGGCAGCTCTTCTGGTGGTGGGCTGGATATAAAGAAGTTCCAAGAGAGCACAATGCCTTTGGCTAAGCTGCCCATGCTACTTGCTCTTTACCTGGTTAACCTTGCTATTCACTTGTGTGTGCCTGTAATCTGTTTTGGGTATCCTTTGTGGATATTGAAATTTTGTTTCTTCAGTCATCCAATGTGGACTGAAGATCAATGGTTTTTCAGAAATCCTCCAGGCCTTTGTTTCCATATTGATGCTGCTGAAGTATCTAGCCATGGACTAGGCAGCTACCAGGTTCCTTTATGCCTGCAGACACCTAGCTATTGCTGGACTAACCAACCCATATCCTGTCAGCTAATAAATCTTTATAACACACATTCATTATATCAGTTCTGTTCCTCTAGATAACCCTGACTAATGCAGATACCATGTGCTACTTTTAGTATTTAGTCATGAAGAACCTGTATTATTGTTATGTAGGGTACATGTACATGGAGGAAGGTGCTTGCTTGTTTTGTTTTTATCTCACCATGCAGTCCAGACTGGCCTAGAATTCATGATGCCTTAGGCTACGATAGTTTCTCTTTGAATCCCAAGCAAATAATGTGTTCATTGCATATTTGTATTTTAGGAAAGGACACCTTATGCCTGTAACACATTCAGCAAGGTTATTAAGGGAACAAATGGTGTTTTCACGAGTTGGATGGGTAATCAGAAAGAATTCATGTTGCATGAGGGTTCCCTGACTTCTGCAGCTGGCATCTCTCCAAAGATCAGGGTGAGTTTCTGAATACAGGAAGGAGGGCTGCCCAGCATTACTGAAGTGTGGTTTTGACTTGGGCTCTATATATTTGAAGGCAAAAAAGTAGCTGTGATTTGCTCTCAAGTAGAATTCAAAGGACAGCATCTTAGCTCAAGGACAGTGAGCACTCTGCTTGGGAAGCTATCAGAAGAATGTACGAATTAGGAACTGTAAGGGGTATTGTCCTGAACAATTTCATTAATAGCCTGTAGGTCTTGAACAAAGTGATACTCCTCAGATGGAGGCTTTTTGACTGGCAGAATAGGAATATTATAAGGTGACTGGTGAGGCTGGATCAAATTGCACTTGAGAAATTTTTGAAGCATAAGTTGCTTTTACTCGAGTGCCTCTTGCCTCAAATAGTATTCCTTTGAAAGGAGAGTTGGTGCACCTTCTTTTAAAATAACCTTAACAGGCATGGTGTTTTAGATCTGCCCACTGATGTATTGGATCTGTCCCACTGATGTATTGGAGGTTGACAGTTGGGTGGCTTCTGGGGGCACTGACTCACCTTAAGTAAACCCTGAGTTAACATCAGCAAGACATGACCAGCCTGTAAATGTGCCTTTGTGAGCGCAGCTCTCTCCCCTACTTCAGCAGCTGTGTGGGCTTCTTGATGACCATCTTACAGGGCATCTAGACTGATATGCTCTCACATTGCATGTGCCTAATTTACACACGCACCCAATCTCCTCTCTCTCTCTCCTTTTTTGGATACAGGGTACAATTATTTAGTTCAGGCTAGACTGGAACTGTCTCTGTAATGAAAACTATCTTCAAACTTGTAGCAATCATCAATCCTTCTCCCTGTACGCCTCTTGAGTACTCAGATGACACTTGTGTGCCAGTCTATAGTTGGGTCTTTGTTCAAGTATTTTCTTTTCAAAGAAGTTCACCATTTCATCCTCTATTAATTACTTTCCTCATCAGTGTAGCAAAGGATCTGGGGGAAAAACTTAAAGAGTAAAACTTAAAAGTAAGGGTTTTATTTTGGTTTACCATTTTAAGAAGGAATACAGTGCACTATGGTGGAGAAGACATGGGGGCAACAGAAGCACGAGTCAGTCAGTCAAGAAGCAGAAAGAGAGGGAGAGAAAGAGAAAGAGAGGGGAGAGGAGAGGGAGAGATGCTTGTGTTTCATCATGCTCTCCTTCTAGTCAGTCTGGGCCACCATCCTATGGGCTGGTGCCACCCATATTCACAGTGGATCTTTCCACTTCAGTTAAAGCTCTCTAGAAACATTTTCACTGACAGGTATGTTGCCCCGGTGATTCTTAATCCAGTCAAGAGACAATGAAGATGAAACATCCCCCTTCCTTGAAGCTTCCTCTTACCTTGGACTAGACATTTTTAAACTATATCACCTATAAACAGCTGAATAATTATGGATTATGATATCTGCTATCTTTTATTCAGATAAGCTTACTGAAGGCAGATGCATCTGTTTTCTTTAATCTGGGTCCCTTCACATCTGTGTCTAATCCCTGACACAAAAAATGCTTGTTAAATAATTTAATAAATTTGACAATAAAAATTGGAAAATGTAACTAGGCAAAAGATAGTTTAAAAGGTTTTTTTTTTTTTTTTTTTTTTTTTTTTTTTTTTTAGATATAGTTTCTCTGTAGCTTGGGTTGACCTGGAACTCACTCTGCAGTCCAGGTTGGCCTTGAGCTTATAATGATTCTCCCACCTCGTCTCCTGAGTGCTAGGATTAAAGGTGTGTGCCACCATACCCGGCCTTCGTACTGCCTAGTTTGGCCTTGAACCTCCTATGTCCACCTCCAAGACTTTGTCCAGTATCTTAAAAGAATTATGAATGCTCAAAAATTCTTAATGCCTTTATCAAATTTAAGTCTAAAATCCAGGTATTTTTTTCAGGGTCCTGCTGATTTCTACTGTATGTTATCCATTTGCATAAATTATCATATCAATAAAAGCTTTTAAACCAGGGAAATTATTTCTCTCACTAGTTCTAATTTTATTTGGCTTTCTATGCATTTTATTAGACAAATAAGTAACAAAATATATGATTTGATTATTCTCATACACTGTAAAAAGTCTTTTATTTTAAAAAGGTATGTTAAAATTTTCAAGTGTCAACCCAAGCTAAATTATTTTCAGAGAGTATTATATATGTCCTGTTAATACTTTAAAAGATCAAATAGGGGCTGGAGAAATGGCTTAGCAGTTGAGGCATTTGCCTGTGAAGCCTAAGGACCCTGGTTCTATTCCCCAGGACCCACGTAAGCCAGATGCACAATGGGGCACAGGTGTCTGGAGTTTGTTTGCAGTGACTAGAGACCCTGGCATGCCCGTTCTCTCTTTCTCTCTCTCTCAAATAAATAAAATAGTTTTTTAAAAGATCAAATAGAAATTAATATCATCCTCTCCAATTCAAAACAATGGTGATCTCTTGAAATTATAAATATTGAATAATAGGGATCATTTTCAGTTTGTCACTTTTTTTCTGTGAAATGACTTTCATTAAAAAAATCTGAAATACATTCCCATGGTGGTAAAACTTTTAGCAAGATAGAGAAAATATTTATCCAAGATCAAAAACAATTCTTAGTGATGCTTTAACCTACTGTCTTGAAATATCTTGAAATGAATTTCTTTTGAATATTATGTATAATTTCTCAGATTTTTTTCTTTTTAAAAAATAGGGAATGCTTCATGAATTTGTTTGTCTTCCCTGTGCAGAGGCCATGCTAATCTTCTCTGTATCATTCCAATTTTAGTATATGTGCTGCTGTAGCAAGCACTTTTTTTCATTTTTGATTATACTTGCATTCTCATTTGAATGAGGAACATTTAATTGAGCATGTACCAACCATAAAGTTTTACTGTTGGTAAGCCAACTGTTGCAGTCAGCTCCATGTTACTGGGTCAAACATCCAACCAGTCACAGCCTATGGGAGGAAGGCTTTATTTCAAGCTTACAATGTCCAGGCCAAGTTTCATCAATGACAGAAGAAGCTGTCTCCCTTCCATAAATCCAAACAAAGACATCACCAAACAGCCAGCAAACACCATAAAGCAGCAAGCATGAACAGGCAGAGCTCAAACTACTCTCTTTACATTTTTGGACTGGAATTCAGATCCACCCCCCAAACCTACCTTAGGGATAGATTCCAAGATTCCCTCCCAGTAACACCTCTTCCCCAGTAGGGCTCTGTGTACTAGAGATTCAAAATTCAAGCCTGAGTTTGTGGAGCATATATTCAAACTACCACAACAACTGTGACTGCATCTTTGCCCTCTAGTATACTAGGCAAAAGAATTTCACTCCATAGAACTATTGTTTGCTTTGATATAACCCGCATTAATTAGCTTAAATATTTCAGAGTGTAGTAAATGAATTAAATCTTGGTTAATTGTGATTTTAAGAAAACGACACATGAGGTTCAAATGTTAAGGTGTCTGGTGCATTTTAATTTTGTTCTTAGAATGTGTGTTTGCAGAAAGTTCTTTCTTTCTAGTAGGAGGGAAGATTTTCAAAATTCACCATAGATATCTATTATTTAAAACAGGAGTCCACAGGGCAAGTTGGAAGTGCAATTAAGTATGCTGACATTTTCATGTCATTGTTCACATATAAAACACAAATTCATACATCAATACAATCATGTACAATAATAAATGAACCTATTAAATCAAAAATTATCTAAGGATTTAAACATGTATAAATAATAGGATAACAGAGCCATCTAGTGGCCTCATAAAAATTGTTTCACGTAATATTGCTTCATTCCAAGTTTTAAACATCACCTTTCTTCCCACTATTATAGATGGCTACAATCCTTATAAACAGTAGCTCAAAGGAATTTGGGGATGCAATAATAAAAGCAAACATCTGACATCATAAAACATCTCTAATGTCTATTATGAAGAGAAAATAATAAAGAAAAACAACAGTATTTTAAATTAGTAATCACTAAATTTTCAAATTATTTTAATATATCTGATGTGAAAGTATTGCTGAACAACAGCCAGATAAGATATGGTGGCATATGCCTTTAATCCCAGCGCTCAGGAGACAGAGTTGGGTTTTATAACTATAGCAATGTTCCAAAACAGTAATAAGATCTTCTACTTTAACATACCATATTAAAAGTTAATTAAATAATTAAATGTGTGGTAGTTTAATTCAGGTTTCCCCTGTAAATTTGTATGTTCTGAATGCTAGGTCCCCAGCAGGTGGCAATTTGGGAATTGAAGTCTCCTAGAGGTGGTGTATTGTTGTGGGTGGGCTTATGGGTGTTACAGTCAGCTTCTTGCCAGTGTATGGCATACTGTCCTGCAGCTGTTGTCTACCTTATGTTGGCCAGGAGGTGATGTCCACCCCCTGCTCATGCCATCACTTTCCCCTGCCATCATGGAGCTTCCCCTTGAGTCTGTAAGCCAAAATAAACCCTTTTCTCCCACAAGCTGTTCTTGGTTAGTTGTTTTCTGTCAGCAACATGAACCTGGCTGCAAAAAAAAAGTTAATTTTTAATAACAAATGTTATGTTAATGTTAAAAAATAAATAATTAAATGATAGGTTGATAATTTTTTGCATAAATACTTTCACGAATAACCCACTTCATTAGTAAATAGGCTAAATTAAGGAACATGTATCATCTGGTAAGGGAAGAGATGTTTTTGGAATCTTAAATATTTAATTAATATAAGTATAGCATCCTTTTTCACTGACATACAAAATTAAGAAAGCAAGTTCTCTAAAATGATACAAGCCATTTTCAGATCTCAGAACATCCAAGCAACTCCACATTTTTAGGCTATGCTATAAAAGGCTCAGCATATTGCCAAATGTTAAGTGATATTAAATATTTACTCAGGAGCTTCAAGCCCAAATTCTTTAGACACACAGTCCCTTCTAGTTTTCACCATGTCTTAATGTTCCTTGCCTCTTTCATGCATTGCCATTCCTCCTTCTCTAGCTTAAAATTCATGACAAATTCCATTTGTTTGCATGTCTCCCTTCTCTCACATTGCTTACTCTCTTAGCAAATGCTAAATTTTGTTAAGTCCACCGCTTTTCAAGTTGCAACTTTTCATACTGCACCTATGCAGATGAGTGTATTATGTAGAAAATACACAATAACGGATAGATCTTCATTTAGATTCATTATAAGAACTCAAGTGAATTCCTAAGGTCACCAAAAAATCTTGCTGCATTTCCCAGTCTATTGACATTGTCTAATTATACCGTTCCTTTCTCTTCAAATTTCTATGTCTCTCCTTACTTTCTATTAGCCTGAAAAACATAAGACAGTGCTGGAGAGATGGCTTAGGGGTTGAGACACTTGCTGTGAAGCCAAAGGAGCCAGGTTCAATTCCCCAGTACCCATGTAAACCAGATGCACAAGGTGGCACATGCATCTGGAGTTCGTTTGCAGTGATTAGAGATCCTGGCATGCTCATTCTCATTTTCTTTCTCTCAAAATAAATAAATGAATGAAAAACATAAGACAAAAATCAAATTGATAGAAAGGTAATCCAAAAGTTGCCACCATCCCATTCACTGACCACCATCTATATGCATTCTATCCATTCACCTACTACCATCTATACCCATATCTGGCTCTGTAAATGATTTTTCTAAACCATTATCTCAGAGTAACTTCTAACTTTGCATGATAGATACAATCTCTTGTCAAGCAATTCACCAACCCTTTCTAGAATCATCAATTTTCCCATTTCCACTAGACCATTCCATCTGAAGTCTTAAGACTTCCACATTTAAAGAACCCTCTCTTGATCGCAAATCTTTCCATATATTGCCCCATTTCTCAGCCAATTTACAGCCATTCCTGGGCTGGAGAGATGGCTTAGTGGTTAAGGTGCTTACCTGCAAAGCCAAAGGATACTGGCTTGTTTCTACAGCACCCACGTAAGCCAGATGCACAAGGGGGCATGCATCTCTCTCTCTCTCTCTCTCTCTCTCTCTCTCTCTCGCTCTTTCTCACTCTCTCTCCCTACCTCGTTCCCTCTCTCAAATGAATAAATAAAAATAAAAATATTTTTAAATAATTATAAAATAAATTATTTTCTCTCATGTTTCCCAAAAGCTTATTAATAATAAGTTCCCAAATGTCTTCTGTTGCTAAAATCCAATGGTTATTTCTCAACCATCATCTTACTTGTACCATGAACAGTTGATTAAGTCTTCTATTTGAAACTCTCCCTTGTCTGAGACTTTAAGTCCTCCACTGGTTTTTCAATCTCCTCCTTAAGTACCTATTTTTTCTGGTAGATTAATGTGGACATGACCATTTCTCAGCTTTCCATCTTTCTTTTTTAAATATTTTTGATACTTTTATTTATGAAAGCAAGAGAGATTGGGCATGCCAGGGTCTCTTGACACTGCAAAGGAACTCCAGATGCATGTGCCACCTTGGGCATCTGGTTTACATGGGTCCTGGAGAATCGAACCTGGGTCCTTAGGCTTTGCAGGTAAGCACCTTAACCTCTAAGCCATCTCTCCAGACCCTATCTTACTTTCTAGCTATATTTTCTCTCTTGGTACTGATATCTACAATTTGGCAACTTCCATATTTGTTTCTTCAATGCAGACCTCTCCCTAAGTACTCCATACTCATATACGGAACTCTACTCAACAGTTCCATTTACATATCTGAAAGGATCACAAATGAAACATGAGTAAGGCTGCTCCTCTGTACTCTGCCACCCCACAAACCTGATCTTTCTCAAGTCCTCATCTCATCAAATAACCAAAAGCATTACAAGTGTTCTCATATCTTCACTTCCTTTCATTAATATCTTATATACATTCTGTCAGAAAATACTATTATTTATACAATAAAAATATACATATGAGTGAATCATTTATTTGTCCCTGTGCTTCTACTGAGTGAACACCATTCTCTCATCATATTACAGAAATAGCCTAACTGGTTCCTCTTTTCCAACTTGCTAGTATATCTTTGGAAGAGGACTTTGAAAAAAGAATAAGTAAATCCTAAGTTACAGCATGCCATTTGTTGCAGTTACTTTCACATCGCTGACACAAAGCACCTGACCAAAAACAGCTTGTGGGAGGAAAGGGTTTATTTGACTTACAGATTGGAGGGGAAACTCCATGGTGGCAGGGGAAAATGGGGCATGAGTACAGGCTGGACATCACGTCATGGACGACAGCAGCAGGAGAGTGCGCCTAACAAATTCACAAGCTAGGGCAAATAAACATTAAGGTCTACCGCCAGCAACACAACTCTTCACACACACACACACACACACAAAAAAAGCTTCACCGCCCAAATTGCCAGCAGCTGGGGATTAAGCTGTCAAAACACATGAGTTTATGTGTGAGTAAACAACTTCTCTGACTGGGTTTGAGGCCCACTCCATGGGAAGAAATTCATGCCTGATACTGAAAATCTAAACAAAAGCCTATGGCTTGGGAGTCCCTACTTAGGGGATGATGGGAGCTACTACTGTTGTTTGGCTAAATGGATGTGTGCCCATCAAATTGCCCTCCAAATACTCAAGTTTATGCTCATATGGAAGTGCTGCTCACTCCTTTGGTCAGAGAAGCGTTTTTTTCCACAGATGGCAGTGAATAGTGAGGAGGCTCAAACTCATCAAAGTGCTAAGAAGGACAGGTAAGCGCTCAGCATTTAAGGAGGTACCTGTCATACCTGACAAGTCTCAGGAAACATTGTGGAAGAAGTGGCAGAAACAATGTAAGACACAGCAGATGGAGAGGAGTGCTTTAGAATCCTGTATTCTGCACACATGGTGGTAGATTTTGTTTATTTATTTATGAGAGAGAGAGAGAGAATGGATGTTCCAGGGCCTCCACCTACTGCAAATGAACTTCAGATGCATGTGCCACCTTGTACATCTGGCTTACATGGGTACTGGGGAATTGAATCAAGGCCATTGCTTGCTTTGCAGGGAAGCACCTTGTGGTGGTTTGATTCAGGTGTCCCCCATAAACTTAAGTGTTCTGAATGCTAGTCTCTCCAGCTGATGGCAATTTAGAAATTAAAGCCTCCTGGAGGCTGTGTATTGTTGGGGGTGGGCTTATGGGTATTATAGCCAGCTTCCCCTTGCCAGTGTTTGGCACACTCTCCGGTTGCTGTTGTCCACCTTATGTTGACCAGAGGATGATGTCCACCCTCTGCTCATGCCATCGTTTTTCCTGCCATCATGGAGCTTCCCCCTCAAGCCTGTAAGCCAAAATGAACCTCTTTTTTCCCACAAGCTGCTTTTAGTCGGGTGATTTCTGCCAGCAATGCGAACCTGACTGCAACACACCTTAATTGCTAAGACATCTCTCGAGCCTCTTGTGTAGATTTTTAGTTTGGTATAATCCCATTTGTCTAGTTTTAGAGATTTTTTAAAAAAATTTTCATTTTTTTTTTTTTTCTTTTGGTTTTTCGGGGTAGGGTCTCACTCTAGCCCAGGCTGACCTATAATTTACTACGCAGCCTCAGGGTGACCTCAAACTCACAGCAATCTTCCTATTGCTGCCTCCCAAGTGCTGGGATTAAAGGCAAGCACCACCACACCCGGCCTAGTTTTAGTTTTGTTGTTTGTGCTTTAGAGGTTATAATTTTTAACAAGACCAATATCCAAAGCATTCTCCTTTCATTATGTTTCATAGTTGCACACCTTTATACTTAAGCCTTTGTTGCAGTCAGGTTCGCATTGCTGGCACCCGAGAGCAGTTGTGGGGGGGGGGAGGGTTGGCTCATAGACTGGAGGGGAAGCTCCATGATGGCAGGGGAAAACAATGGCATGAGCAGAAAGAGTGGACATCACCCCCTGGCCAACATAAGGTGGTCAATAGCAATAGGAGGGTGTGCCAAACACTAGCAAGGGGGAGCTGGCTATAACACCCATAAGCCTGCCCCCAACAATACACTGCCTCCTGGAGGTGTAAATTCCCAAATCTCCATAAACTGGGAACCTAGCATTCAGAACACCTAAGTTTATGGGGGACACCTGAATCAAACCACCACAGCCTTAAATACATTTTGAGGTTTTTAAAAGATTTTTAGTTTCTTGACTCTTTCCAGGCATTCAAGATGTCAAAGTGAGCTGGGTATGGTGGCGCATGCCTTTAATCCCAGAATTTTGGAAGCAGAGGTAGGAGAATCGCCGCAAGTTTGAGACCACCCTGAGATTATATAGTGAATTCCAGGTCAGCCTGGGCTAGAGTGAGACCCTACCTTAATATAATATATATATATATATATATATATATATATATATATATATATATATATATGTAAAATTAAATTAATTTTAAAAAGATACCAAAGCGAGGACATGGTGGGTCCTCTGGTGAGAAATTTCAGATTTCCCTGGTGTCTTCCAATAGGGCCTGGGCCCATAATCAGCTTCAGATAACAGTTTGCTGAGGTTCAGCCCTAGCATCAACAAGGGGTGAGACCACGAAGCTGGAATGAACGGGAGTGGCGATAATGAAACGGAACGAAGCGAAACTTGGGACATATTGGTTCAAACTGACAGGTCGGGCTTCGGCAGCGAGCCATTTTGCTTCTCTCTCTCTTACTTATTCTCTCTCTCACTCACTCTCACTCACTAATTCATTCGCTGTCTCTCGCATTCACTCTCCCATTCATTCTTTCTCTTCTTCTTTTTCTTTTTTATTCTCTTTTTCTCCTTCTCATTCTCGCTCTCTCTGGCTTTTCTCTCGTTTGCTCGCTTATTTGCTCGCTCGCTCTGCTTGCTCGCTCTCTTGCTCGTTCTGCTCGCTTGCTCTGCTGCTTCTTGCCACAAAACCTCAGTCTTTTATTTTTCTCATACAAGGAAATAGAATTCAAAAGGAAAAAGGCAAAACCAAAACTGTGTCCAAATTTGACACGCATGCATAATATTTAAAATTACAAGTACATAATATTTCCAGGAAAGTTAGCCCAATTCCTTACAATTTTTATGAGCAAGCACTATTAACCATTAGCTGTGAAAAACATCTTCTTTAAAATTACAAATACATAATGTTTCCAGGAAAGTTAACCCCATCCTTTATAATCTTTATGAGCAAGCACTGTTAACCATTAACTGTGAAAAACACCTTTGAAAAAACACCTTGACCAATTCTTTTTTGAATAATGGGACACTGGCTCCTTGTGGTTTCTTTTTCATTCTTTGTTAAATGTTGATCCTATTTTCAGTTGCAAGTTAGCAAAGGTGAGAGACAGATTGGCTACAACAGGTGCCTATTATTCAATTATAGTTAACTCAGTAAGTCTTTCTTTTCCTTTCTGCAAGCAATACTTTATAACTTAATCATTACATCCAACTTGTATTTGCTAAGCATATGCCTGAATTAAATCTTTATGAAGTTGTATTTTCTCATCTTTTGATAAACAGTCATAGGGTCTCAAATCCCTAACAGCTAAATAATAAAACCTAACTCATCAGCCCATTTTCCTCTGTAGTCTCTCCTGTCCCAGATCCTAAGTCTCACTCTCCCACTCTTAGGGTCACACCGATATTGACCACCTGAAGGAAGCAAGCTTTTAGGATCAAATCTTCGCCCCTCACGAGTAGCCTGAGGGGGCTCCCACCATTTATTGTTGTTGTAATAAACCCATTGTTTTCCATTCCATTTTTTGTTTGATCCGGGAACACATCTCCTATTGCCTGCATAATACTATTCCACAAAATTGTCTCATCAGAAGCTGGCAGTACGTCTAACTCCCGGGGATCATGGCTGGCCTGCAGATCATTCACAGAAGAGAAAGAACAAGCCAAGATAAGGAGAGAAACCAGAAAGATCATGGCAACAAACATGAGCTGTACAGCTGAAAGAAGTAGATGTCCTTGCCAAGCTAAATGAGCCAAGGAGACCACGGGGTCGGATCCATGTCAAGCGACGCACACGGTCTTGACTCAGGCTTTTTGGAGCATGCCCACTCCGGCAACAGTTGAGCCAAAATTCTGTACATCATCTCTGTGAAGGGATCAAGGGACACCTGAGCAGACTTTCTGCTGGTGACATAGGGGTGGCCACAGTCAAGAAAGGCAAACCAGAGCTAAGAAAGAAGGTCCATCCAGCAGTGGCAATTAGACAACAAAAATCATGCCAAAGAAAAGACGTGCTTTTTTTTTTTATTTTGATGGTAATGCAGGGGTCATAGTGAACAATAAAGATGAGATGAAAGGTTATGCTACAATGGGACCAGTTGCAAAGGAGTGTGCAGATTTGTGGCCCAGGATTGCCACCAATGTAGATGTCATGGTGTGACATTCCAGTATGTTCATAAAATATACCCATTAAAAAGTATTTGCTCCAAAAAAAGTTTTTTATATGTGAAACCTAGGGGTCTAAGTTTCATTCATCTATAAATAGATATCAATATCCAGTTTTCCCAGCATCACTTTCCCCCATTATGCTATTGGTGTCACTCTCAAAAATTAATTGACTATAAATAAATGTATTTATTTTCAGATTTTTCCATTTTGTTCCATTGATTTACATATGTCTGTTTTATATGCAAGTACCATGCTGTTTTGGTTTTTATAGCTTTGTCACATCTTTTGAAATTAGGTAGTCTGACAGCCCAATTTTGTTCTTTTATCTCAGAACTGCTTTGACTATTCTGAGTCTTTAGTGGTTGGGAATTTTTTTGTAATTCTAAAAATAATAGTATTGTGCAGTACAGCAACTTCTTTTGATCTGAGATTCCAGGTCTGACTTTCTACTGCATCCATGGCTCCCAAACACTTCATCGTTTACCTGCCAAGATGATGTAACCAATTCATTTTCCTCTTTCTTTTTAATTATTTAATTTTTATTGACAACTTATTTAATTGTAGACAATATCACATGGTACTTCCTTCCTTCCCCCCAGTTTCCCCTTCAAAACTTCACTCTCCATCATATGCCCTCCCCCTCTCAATCAGTCTTTGTTTTATTTTGATATCATGATCTTTTCCTCCTATTATGATGGTCTTGTGTAGGTAGTGTCAGGCACTGTGAGGTCATGGATATCCAGGTCATTTTGTCTGGAGAAGCACGTTGTAAGGAGTTCTACTCTTCCTTTGGCTCTTACATTCTTCCTGCCCCCTCTTCCGCAGTGGACCCTGAACCTTGGAAGGTGGGTTTGGGTTTCAGTGTGGAGCATTCTTCTGTCCCTCCTTCTCAGCACCATGGTGCCTTCTGAGTCATCCCAAGGTTGCCACCATCTGAAAAGAGAAGCTTCTCTAACCAAAAGTTAGAGTAGCATTAATATATGGGTGTGGACATTAAGAGAAGTGCTTACTGGGCAGTTTGGTGAGCATAGTATGTACATTTTGAATGACACCTGCAGACGTTACACCTCTAGGGCTCATGGCTACCCCGTCACAGGTTTTCAGTATCAGGGATGTATTCCTTCCCATGGAGTGGGCCTCCAGTCCAATTAGAGAGCAGTTGGTTTCCCCCATCACATCACACTATTGCACCCGTTGGATCATTTGGCCTGGCTGGCCAAATTTAAAGCTTACAGTGTTCAATGCTGAGTACCTTCACTGGTGTTTTCTCTCTCCCATTGAACAGTGTAGCTTTTTCCAACTCTCTATCAGCTGGTCCACATGGAGGAGGCTATCAGCTCAGCTGCAGCAGGATTTCTCAGTGACTTTGCCACCCAAGTATGTGGAGTCTTCAGCAATAGGGTCTTACCATCTATTCCTGGTGGGAAACCAAGGGCTTCGGCAATGGCCTATAATGTTTGGAGGTATCTGTGACCTTGCCGGCCAACTACTCACTGGAAGGTATCCCACCCCTGTCACTGAAAGTTTTCTAGTGACAATCTATGGCTTCTGAGTGTTCCATTGTCCAGAAAAGTAGATTCCATATGGCTTATCAAAACCTCTTAGATTTTGATTAGCCTTCCCTCCATCTTTCCCTTACTCAATCACTTCCCCTGACCTTACTTGGGCCTTTTCACCCCGATTAATCTGTTCTTCTACTTACAAAAAAAAAAAACAACAAAAAAAAAACTTTCCATTTTAAAAATATTGGAAATAATTTTAAAACATTTATATTTTTACCTATCCATCTGCTGTATCACTATACATGACCCACTGAACTTTAGATGGTCCATTCGTTGTATGAGATCTGCCAGCCCTAGAAAACTGGACACATTGAAGTCTCTTTCCACTTCTTTCAGCCACACACACTGATGAATATAGTTGCTGATCATGAAAGTTCTATCTTAGGGGTGTCCTTTTCCTTTTGAAAAATAATGCTAAAATTGCATTTTATTATATAGCAAATTTCAAATATAAATAAAAACAATGAATTTCTCTGAGTCCATCATCTGACCTCAGTGCAGCACAATGTTTTGGTGTTCATGCATAATGGAAAACAAGAATGTAATGTGTTCCCAAAGCATTCTTTGGATGGAGTGAGCACATTTTGTGTAGTCATTGCACAGCAAGGGCATGTGGACTGTCCTCAGCTTTTGGCTCTCAGGAAATGGCTGCTCTGAATAGTGTATATATCTTCTCATGGAAACATGCTTTTGTTTCTTTTGGGTAGATTTCAAGGAGCAAAATTGCTGAGGCATGTCCTAACTTTATGTTAAACTTTTTAAGAATCTTCCAAATTGTTTTCCAAGTAGTTGTATCATTTGTATTCCCACTAGCAAGTTCTCCATATCCCTCTACATGCCTGTTAATATTCTTTGATAAAATCTTTGATAAAATGTTTTTCAACTTTTTTTGTTGATTTTAATTGGAGTGTTATTCGTCTTACTTTTGAGTGGTAAGTTTGTTTTGTATTCTAGACTAGGCCTTTATAGAGATCTTATCTTTACTCTGCCTGAGGGATGATCTTGCACACTGGCAGAGTAGGTCGGCTAGTGATGTATGGTTTTCCACTTTTTATGTCAAAAAAAAATCTTTATCTTCTTTTCTTTTTTGAACCTATGTTGTCCAAGTATAAGATTCTACATAGATACTGTGTTACTTAGTTGTGTTTTTATGTTCTTGTTTGGTTGGTTTTTCCTAGTGTATATATATTTTCAAAATTTATTTGAGAAACAGAATGGGAGCAGAAAGTGGGCATGCCAGGGCATCTTACTCCTATAAACTTCAGATGTATGCACCACTTTGTGTGTCTGACTTTAGATGAGCATGGGGGAATTTAACACAGGTCAACAGGCTTTTCAAGCAAGTGTCCTTAACTGCTGAGCCATCTCCCCAGGCCTGCATTGATTTTTTTTGAGGCTTGCCTTGTTTATTTTAACTTCACCTGTTTTGTTTCCCCTATTTCTGAGAGCCTCCCTGTAGGAAAAATTCTACTTGCCTCTGATCTTCTTTGGCTTTGTAGCACACCCTTTATGACTGCTGGCTGTCCTATCATCACACTTCCCTTCTTTCTGCTCTGTGCACTTTCCTAATAAAGTACTTTATTTGAAAAAAAAAAAAAGAATAGCATTGATATTTTGACAAGTATTACATTGAATCTGTAGGTCAGTTTGGATAGCAAGGACATTCTGACAATATTTGTTCTTTGGATCCATGAACATATGCTGTCTTTCTGTACGTGTGTGTGTGTGTCCTCTTCAGTTTTTTTTTTCCATCAGTGTTCTAAAACTTTTATTGTAGAGATTTTTGTTTTGTTTTTGATTTTTTTTTTTGAGAGAGAGACACAGAGAGAGAGAGAGACAGAGAGAGAGGGAGAGGAAGACAGATAGAGAATGGGTGCACAGCAGCCTCTCTGCTGCTGTGAATGAAATCCAGATGCATGTGCCCCCTTGTGGTCAAGTGTGGCATTGTGCCCTTGCATTACTTTGCATCTGGCTAAAAGTGGGACCTGGAGATTGGAACCAGCGTTCTTAGGTTTAGGAGGCCAGCGCCTTAAACACTAAGCCATCTCTCCAGCCCTGATTTTTGTTTTTCGGGGTAGGGTCTCACTCAGGCCCAGGCTGACCTGGAATTAACTATGTAGTTTCAGGGTGGCCTTGAACATGCAGCAATCCTCCTACATCTGCCTCCCGAGTGCTGGGATTAAAGGCGTGTGCCACCAAGCCCAGCTATTCTAGAGATTTTTTTTTCTTCAATGGTTGGTTTTATTCCCGAGATTTTTTTTCATGCTCTACCTATAGAAGATGTGATTTTCTTCTTTTTTTCATATTGTTTGCTCTTGGCATTTAGAAGCTACTAATTTTTACTTTTTTTTTTTTTTTTTGGAGAGAGAAACAGAGAGAGACAGAGAGAGAGAGGGAGAGCCTCTCAGCTGCTGTGAATGAAATACAGATGTGAGCGCCCCCTTGTGGTCAAGTGCGGCATTGCTCCCTTGCGTCACTTTGCATCTGGTTAAATGTGGGACCTGGAGATTGGAACCTTTGGAGATTGGAACCAGTGTTCTTAGGCTTAGGAGGCAGGCACCTTAACTGCTAAGCCATCTCTCTAGCCCATATGTTGATTTTTGAATCACAGCTTTGCTGAATTAACATTTTACCATTGTGTGGAGTATTTAGAGTTTGAAGTGCTCTTGTACCCCAAATAGCTAAAGCTCAGCCTGCAAGCTCATTCACATGGTTGCTGACAGACTTCTGTTCTTTATGGGCTATTATCTGACCTCAGTTCTTTTATGGGTGTGAAAGTGAGCAAGCCAAAAGGGAAAGGTAGCAAAACCCAAGCCAGTCTTTTAGTCTCATGTCAAAAGTGGCATTTCATCATGATGCCACTCAAGAAACTACACAAGGACATAAGAGGAGGTGGGACTTAGCAGGAGTCTTTAGCCTAACAGACCGCATATCCACAGGGGACCGCTAGGTGCTGACTGCACTTCTTCCAGATGTTGGCATATTTTGCTCTTTCACTTTTAACTCTTTGACCTAATGTCAGTGCCACAACAACATTTTCTCCACATTTTTCACCCTTTTAGCATTTCAATTCTTTTTCTTTTTTCTTTGATTTGTTTTTGGAGGTAGGGTTTCACTCTAACCCAGAATGACCTAGAACTCACTTTGTAGCCCCAGGCTAGCCTGCAACACATAGAGATCTACCTACCTCAGCCTCCCCAGTGCTGGGGATAAAGGTATACACCACTGTGTCTGGATAAATTTCCTATTTAAATTTTATTTATTTATTTATTTGAGATGGAGAGAGAAAGTATGGGCATGCCAGGGCCTCCTGCCACTATAAATGAACTCCAAACACATTTGCCAGTTTATGCAGCTGGCCTTACATGGGTATAAGGAATGAAACCAGGCTGTTAAGCTTTGCAAGAAGCACCTTTACCTGCTGAGCCATCTTTCCAGCCCCTAAATTTCAATTCTTATCTTAAAAACATTTAAAGCATTTCTCTTTTGTTTTGCTTTTGCTCCAAACCACTTACTGGGCAAACAGACTTCAAACCACTTACTGAGTAAATAGCCTTTGGATATATTTTATATATCAAAATTTCTACTTTAATTTATGTAAGGTAGCAGAATATTTTCCTTTCCTTCTGTTTTAGTTACCTTTCTCACTTCTGGACAAATTACCTGACAAAAACCCATTTAAAGGAGGAAAGGTTTATTTCAGTTCCAGGTTACAGTCTTTAATAGCAGGGAAGGAAGAGCCACAGGAACTTGAAGCAAACTGGTCACATTTCATCCACAGTGAGGAAGCAGAGAATGAATGCTGCTGCTCACTCGATTTCTATGCAGTCCAGGACTCTGGCCCATGGAATGATGTTATACACAGTTAAGGTGGGTCTTCCCACCTTAATTACACCAGTTGAGGTCATCCTTCACAGGTACCCCAGAGACCAAGGAAATACAGATAATCCCTCAAGGCAGTTCTAGGTCCCTTCAAGTTGACAATCGATATAAATCATCACACCTTCTGTGAATAGTTCTACCTTAGACTTGGCCGCAGGAGACATGTGTGAGACTTGGTAGATAAGGAAAATCAGCAGTGAAATACTGCACTTTTTGCACCTTGAATGTCAGTGAGGAGCATGAGGAAATGGTGCAGGTCATGCAAGTTGTTACTTTTCCAGTAGGTGTGAGGCAGAAACACTTCTGTAGCTTCAGCAATCCAAGCCACATCTTTTCAGTTCAGCAAAAACTTGTGACAAAAGTCACCAGCTTCACATAAAGATGATCTCCACAAAGTTGAACCTCAAAACCCGGAAGATAAATGTCAGTTATTAGTTCATTCATTATATCCCATCCTTAAAGATGACACTTTTCATTTCATCCACTGCACAATTACTTAAAGTCAAATCCCTATTGCATACTACATATATACATACACACAACCTAGTACTTCTCCTATAACTCTGAAATTCTTATCTCTCCTTTGTGCCACTAAAATATAAACTCCACACCAAAAAAAAAAAAAAAAGATTTTCTGTTTTGTTTACTGTTCTAGCCCCATGTTGTATAGTTTTTTCTCCAAACTGAAGTCTCCCTTCCTGGAGGGAAGACAGAGGTTCCTAAAGAGGAAGCTCAAGAAATCTACACAGTTCAGACAGCTCAGAAAGTATTTTATTCATGAGGCTACTCTCTAAGGTTATAAAAGTAACAATTCCTGAGGTAGGATACTGCCCAGTAAAGGAGCCTTTTAGTTTAGGAAGGGCTCCATAAATGCAGCTTTCATGCATTGTCATCCATGCTGGGGTAGGCTTTTAGTGTTGTAGCTGCCTTTAGATGTCCATGTTCATGTAAGTAACCCTTTATCTATGTTGCTGTATGTAACTCCACTAAACTGTGGGTTCACCAAAGTAGATATGGACAGATTCATTTCTTTAGTCTGTCATCAGTGTTCTAAGTGAATAGGTGTTTGTTCACACCTCTTCAGGAAAAGTTACCACAACACTCCAACAATTGGAACAGGTCCTGGCTGATGGTGGGAATTCATTAAGTATTTATTGATAAAAAAAAATTTAAAACTTAAGGCACAAAGAATCAGAATTAAAGATGCCTCCCAAAAGAAAGAAAGATTCCTATAAAAACAATTAAGAACTGAGATGACTTAAAGCACAAGTAGGGAGTATGGGAAATTAATTCTGATATGAAATACTCTGAACAAGAATTAAAATGAACATGCTGTGGGATTCAACACCTCTTGCTGCACCATTTGGGGTGGGGGGTGGGTCCAATCCGGTTCCTGAAGCTAATTGTGAGGGTGCAATCTGAGCTCCACATCAGGAGAGAGAGCATCAAGAGGTGTAGTAAAGTTTAAAGAAATATCCTTCAACAGGAATGTAAAATGTTTACTGCAGCAGAGACCTGATGCAACATACTTCATTCAGGGAAACCCAGCACTCTACATACTTTAAGAAAAAGTCTTTTCTTTTTGCTCTCTATTCAGGTAATGTCTGTTCTCTGCTCTCACACCAATGCTCAATGGATATTTTATACCAGTCATAATAAAAGTGGACAGACACTGCAAGATTCATGTCATTTGTTTACTTTATATGTACACTGCTGATTCATTTCCAGCTGCGTGTCTGGCCAAGGCCATCTTGGCTAGTACCCCTTGTTGACAGTTGAGGCATGTTGTCTGATGTCCTTCCAGTTTTTCTGTTTTCCTCCCACATGCTAAGAATAACAATCATGTTGTCCCAGGATGAGGAAGTTGACCCAAAAATGAGTGGAAAAGACATTACACTTTTGGAATCATGAATAAAATAATTTTATTCTTTCATGAATTTGTTCAGTTGATTGACAGAGGACATTAGAAAGGTAGGGAAAAGTGCTCAGTCGGATTAGCAGTGTGGTAACAGAGAAACAGAAAAGGTAAATATAAAAATGTATAAAGCCTGCTCTTGTCTGGCTAAATGTATATGTTATTCTCACAAAACTGCCCTGAAAGCACTACACTTAATGTTCATATTCATATATTAATACTACTTTCACTTCTGGTCAGAGAAGCTTCTCTTTTCAGATGGCGTTGATCATTGGGATGACCCAAAGGGCAACATAATGCTGAGAAGGGACGAAGGAATGTCCAGCACTGAAACATCTCTATCACACCCTCCAAGGCTCAGGTTCCATTGCAGAGGAGCTGGTGGAAAGAATGTAAGAGCCAAAGGAAGGATACCACTCCTTACAATGCAACTGTCCATACAGAAATTGGACTCAATATCCATAACCTCACAGTGCCTAGCAATACCTTCACAAGACCCTCATAATAGGAGAAAAAGATGATAATATCAAAATAAAAGAGAGACTAATGGAGAGAGGGAGGGGATATGATGGAGAGCAGAGTTGTGAAGGGGCAAGTAGGGGAGGGGAGGGAAATATTATGGTTTATTTCTTTTAGAAGTTGTCAATAAAATGGGCTGGAGAGATGGCTTTACGGTTAAGGTACTTTCCTGCAAAGCCAAAGGACCTTGGTTCAAATCCCCAGGGCCCACATAAGCTAGATGCACAAGGTGGCTCATACATCTGGAGTTCATTTGCAATGGCTAGAAGCCCTGGCACATCCATGCTGTCTCTCTCTCTTCTTCTTTCTCTGTCTCAAATAAATAAATAAAAATAAAATACAGAGTAGTTGTCAATAAAATAAATAAATAAAAATGTGTAAAGGTTATAACTTGTCAACTGGGAAATCATTACTGCTAATGATGGTGCCACATACAGTTCTGACTCTCCTTCTAATGATGCCATAAGATTCTGTGGGTCCTCACCACTCCTGGGGGTCATTGGCCACTGAGGTCCTGGGCGCAGGAGGAGTTCGGGGGAAGGTCCTGAAGCAGAAGGTGAGTGCGACAGGCAAGGAACCACCCAGGGGGCAGTCTGATGGATAGTATGCTCTCATTTATTCAACAGGGGAGTGGGTTTATAAACACGTGAGAAAGGTTGAGAAGGCACATACAGACTATATGGCGATTGGATACATAGTTTATGGGTTGCTATCTAATTGGTTGAAAGGCAGAAGTGCAAGGGAGATAGTGGCAAGAGAAGCTATGTGACTTCAGCCACATAAGGGTCTCTTGGGCAACTAGCCACAAGCTCAGGAACTGTGGGGAGGGGGGGAGGTGGGCAAAGCCTGAGTTTTGGAATGGTCAAATGCTTTTGGGATCAAGGGGGGAGGGCCTCGCTAGTTCTGCCCACTCTGGGTGATGACGGGCACACTACAACCTTGCCTGAGGTCAGGGAGGGACAGTCACCGTCGCCAGGGTGGGTTCCTGACCATAAGGCCAGCTGCAACCCCCACAGCCCAAGGTCTCCAGCCATATCCAATAGCCCAGGCCAGCTTCCTCAGCTTCCTAGCCCATTTTTAGCAATGCCCAACAAGATTCCATTTCCCATTCTTTTTTTCTTTCTTTTTTTTTTTTTTTTTTTTTTTTTTTTTTTTTGAGGCAAACCCTACACACAGGACTTTTTTTATTCAAGTGTCACTCCAGAACGCAAGTATTAAGGAGACACTTGTGGTTGTCTGTCCTTTCTCTTTCCTGTTGCTTAGTGGTACCAAGTGGAAAAGGCTTCTTTACTTTGGGCATTTAAGCTGGACACAGATACAGAAACAAAAGTTTTTTGTTCTAAATCACAGATTTGGATGGTTTTAACTACAACACAACTTGCACATCCTGACAGTGGCAATTTTAAAATATGCCAACAAATGTTTATATTCTTCTCTCTGGGATATTTAATTTCTCTCCCCTTGAGGGTGAGCTGGAAGTAGTAACGCTGCTAACAAGGGATGGCATGTAACGTCCTCGGAAAGTCACAGAAAGCAATGAGGCTTCCTATCTTGAGTTACCCACTCTGGGGAAAGCCAGTTGTATGCTTCATGATGACATTCAAACAGCCCCATGCAGGGATCTAAACCGTGAGAAGCTGAGGCCTCTTGCCAGTAATTAGCATTAACTTGACAGGCTTGTGAGCCAGCATGTGGAATAGGATCCAGACAAAATTGAGGCTTCAGATCACTTCACTAATGCTCCAGGGAATGTCTCAGCTAAATCTCTGCAGTAGGTGTGGATTTGCCAGCTGCTCTGGGGTCTTGACCCATAGAAATTATGCAAGATTTTAAATGCTAAATGTTTTAAGCACCTATGTTTATTCTGGCTTTATATATAGTGATAGGTAGCAAATATGTTGGCTGATGTAAATATATATATTAAATGTTGCAAATAGAAATTAAAATTGCTTTTAACTTTGAATATGGAAAGCTGTGATTTCACTGTAAGTTTCTCAATTCTACAGTAAAGTCTTGAGGTATGTATGGGCTGTGCCTGCACAATAAACATTTACTGAGGTCTCATAAATAGCAAAAAAGGCTTTCAGAACTGAAAAGAGTATTCTATTGCAGATGGAGGAAACACTCTTCTCTTCTGGATATTGTAGTAAAGTTAAAAACAAAACAACCAGCCAAAAGATTAAAAAAAAAAAAAAAGCCATGAGTTTTGTGGCAGCAGCATCACATTGCCAGGGCTCACTGGCTGCATGCTTAGGTTCAGTGTTTTAGTATTCCCTAGTAATGCTCAGAAGGAAACAAATCCACAGGCTATTGTCTGACTATAGTTTCTTTCGTTCATCTCAGCCTTTATTTGAAAGATAAATAATTCAATATTTTATTTTCTGGTGGTTACTAGTTTCGACCCTAAAGTCAAAAAAAGAAAAAGGAATACAGAACAGAGGAAGACAGCTGAAAAATAACTATTTTAGAATGCACTGTTCAGTCCATGTATCAAATGCAGAACTGAAATATTGCCCAGTCACAGTTTGATCAGACCCAAGAGCTTCACCTTTCATTTGTGCTTTCCCATTCTTAAATCAATCTTTATTTAACAATCAATTTTTAATTCTTCTATTTCCACATTCTCTCTCAAATGTATCCTAGGTCCCAAAGCCTTGGCTTGGCTAGTGATTAAATTCATACAGTTTTAATCAAATCCCCACAAATTTAGGAACATTGTTATATCAGACACAAATTTTACAATAACAATAGTTAGAAACCAATGGTAAAGAACCCCTTGTCTTAAAATGGAGACATAATAAAGTTATGATTGCTTTTTTATTAAGCTTTATTTCAAAGTTTTTAGATTTACAGAAAAGTTGCAAAAATAGTATAGGGAGTTCCTCAGTATCCTTCATGCAATTTCCTCCGTGGTTGGTACCTTATAACATCATTCATCTGTCATACTCCAACATCAACATCACTTTGGACTACATTTCACACTTTATTCAGATTTTATTAGTTTTCCACTAACATTTTTCTGCTTAAGGATCTCAGCAAAGATACATTTATACACTATGTAAAATCTCCTTTGGTGTGACATTTGTTCTTTGTGAGTGACATCAAAGTGTTAGGAAATGATTAGGTAATTTGTAAAATGCCCATTCCTTCAATTTTGTCTAATTTTCTTTTTTCTGAGGTAGGATCTCTCTCTAGTTCAGGCTGACCTGGAATTCACTATGTAGTCTCAGGGTGGCCTCGAGCTCACAGCAATCCTCCTACCTCTGCCTTTCAAGTGCTGGGATTAAAGGTGTGTACCACCACACCCGGCTTGTCTCGTTTTCTTTCTCATGGTCAGACTACCATATAGGTTTGAGGAACAAGACATGCAGAGGGGATGAACCTTTTTCTTTCCTCACTATATCAGAGTACACGCTAATAAATACTTCTCATCTAGGATAGTGTGTCTCACACTTCTACACCAAAAGTTATGCTTTCTCCTTTCCTCCTAACTGAGCATTGAAAGTAAGTTTTGAATCATAGTGCACAGTAAAGATAATGTTGCAATCAGAGAAGGAGATTCAACTCCACCTTCTGGAGAAATTTTTTTTTTTTTTTTTTGGTTTTTCGAGGTAGGGTTTCACTCTGGTCCAGGCTGACCTGGAATTAACAATGTAGTCTCACAGTGGCCTTGAACTCACAGTGATCTTCCTACCTCTGCCTCCCAAGGGCTGGGATTAAAGGCATGTGCCACCACGCCCGGCTTTGTTTTTGTTTTTGATCTCAAAGAATGCCTTTCCACATGGTAGCTCTTACATTCTTCCTGTCCCCTCTTCCACAATATTCTGAGCCTTGGGGACATGTAAGAAGTTTCCTTTAGTGTTGAGCTCTTTACAGCTTCCTATTTTCTGCTCTGATGAGTTGTGAGTCTCCTAGTTGTCCTCCACCATCTCCATACAGGTTCTCTTTCTAGCAGTCAGTCAGTGTAGCCCTCAGAGGTATGTTTCTTCTATTCCCAGTTGCTCCAAAACTCGTTATGAAAAGATGTTGGATTTTGCCAAATACCTTTTCCGTATCTATTGAGATGGCCATGTCATTTTGTCTTGAATCCATTTATATAATGCATTACATTTATTGATTTGCATATATAGAATCATCTCTACATCTCTAGAATAAAACACACTTGATAAGTAAAGGTCAATGCCCTTTTCAGTGTTCCTGTATTCTGGGTGCCTACCAAAAACAGATGGTAAGACCACTGGGGAGACTCAAAACTCCTCAAAGTGCTGAGAAGTGACAGTGGAGTGTCAACACTGAGACATCTCTATTACACCCTCCAAGGCTCAGGAACCACTGCAGAAGAGGTGATGGAAAGAGTGTAAGAGCCAAAGGATATGGAAGAGTGCTTTGGAATGCAGTCTTCCAGATACAAAGTGGTTGGTGAATTCATGACCTCACAGTGGCTGATTCTACCTATAGAAGACCTACATTATATTGAGGCACAAAAAAGATATCAAAATAGTAGAGGTAATAGTTGGAAAGAAGATAGGGTTCAACAAAGGGGTATACAGGAGGGGAGACAAAAGGAGGTGTTGGAAGGGGATTATGATCAGGATATATACTGTACTCATATGGAGGTTGTCAAGATTTTTTAAAGACATGATAGTAAAAAGGGACTAGTTGGAAAGAGGAAAGACAGCAGCTGGAGTGAGGGAAAGAGAGGGTAATGGGGTGTGAATATGATTTTAAAAATATCATATATATTAAAATGTCATAATGAGAACCAAGATTATGTAATTACCATGCTAATAAGAAAATCTGGAAATGGACAAAAAAAGACACAATTCTTCACACACACAGTTTATACTAAAACTATCACAAGTGCAAGTACTAAATCATCACCACGTCTTTAATCCCAGCACTAGGGAGCAGAGGTAGGAGGATCGCTGTGAGTTCAAGGCCACCCTGAGACTACAGAGTGAATTCCAGGTCAGCCTGAGCTAGAGTGAGACCCTACCTCGGAAAAAAAAAAAAAAAAAAAAAAAAAAAAAGTGCAAGTACTACTATGTCCAAAAAAAAGGGGGGGGCTGAAGAAATGGCTTAGTGACTTAGGCGCTTGCCTGCAAAGCCAAAGGACCCAGGTTTGATTCCTCAGGACCCACATAAGCCAGATGCACAAAGGGACACACACATCTGGAGTTCATTTGCAGTGGCTGGAGAGCCCAGCACACCCATTCTCTCTCTCTCTCTAAAATAAATAAATAAAAATAAAATAATAATAGACCAGTACCCACATAAAGCCAGATGCATTAGGTGGCACATGCACCTGGAGTTTGTTTGTTGCAGTGACTACAGGCCTTGGTGTGCCAGTTCTCTCTCTACCTCTTCCTCTCTCTCAAATAAATAAATTTAAAAAAAGATAGGCAACATAGTGCTGAGAAGGGATGGAGGAATGCTCAGCACTGAAACACCTCTGTCACACCCTCCAAGGCTCAGGGGCCATTGTGGAAGAGGGGGCGGATAGAATGGAAGAGCCAAAGGAAGGGTATGACTTCTTACAATGCAACTGCCCAGACAGAAATTGGCCTCGATATCCATAAACTTGCAGTACCTAGCAATACCTCCGCAAGACATTCATAATAGAAGAAAAAGGTGATGATATCAAATTAAAAGAGAGACTAATGGAGAGGGAGGGGATACGATGGAGAGTGGAGTCTAAAGGGGAATGGGGGGAGGGAAATATCATGCGCTTTTTGTAAGTAAGTACAGAACTTGTCAATTAAAAAAATTGTAAAAAAATAAAAATAAAAATAAATAAAAACATCATGGCAGGCTGGAGAGATGGCTTAGCAGTTAAGGAGCTTGCCTGCAAAGCCAAAGGACCCAGGCTCAATTACTCAGGACCCACGTAAGACAGATGCATAAGGTAGCACATGAGTCTGGAGTTCATTTGCAGTGGCTGGAGGCCCTGGCTTGCCTATTCTCTCCCTCTTTCCTTCTCTCTGCCTGTTTCTCTCTCTCAAATAAATAAAAAACAAAAATATTTTAAAACACCACAAAAAAAGATAGTTTAAAAATAAATAAATTCAGTTGGAGTAATAAAAATCTTTGCAGATGTTGAATGTGGTGGTGCATGCATTTAATATCAGTACTTAAAGGCTGAGGTAGAAATTTCCATCACCGAAAGTTTCAGGCCAGCTAGGGCTAGAATTCCAGCTCAACGTGGGCTAGAGTGAAACTTGGCCTTAATGAAAGAGAAGGGCGATAGGGAAAAGGAAGGAGGGAGGGAGGGAGAAGAGAAAGAAAATTTCAAAGAAAAATTTTTCACAGGAGGCTATGAAAAAAAGCACTGAGCCAGGCATGGTGGCCCACGCCTTTAATCCCCCAGCACTCGGGAGGCAGAAGTAGGAGGATCAGCGGGAGTTCGAGGCCACCCTGAGACTTAATTCCAGGTCAGCCTGGGCTAGAGTGAGATTCTACTTCGAAAAACCAAAAAAAGAAAAAAGAAAAGAAAGAAACTGAATAGAATTTTTGTAGATTAACAGATGGGGAGGGATACAGGATGGAAACAAGAGAATAAACAAAATATGGGAATAAATGGCAGTTTTTACGTTCAATTTCAGACAAAAGGCAGAACATGAGATGGGGAAAATGGCTCAATGGTTAAGAGCGCTTACTTGCAAAGCCTGCCAGCCCTGGAAAATCTGGTGCTTTCTTGTAGCAGGAAGAAACCCTGGAGCTATGTGAATGTGTGTAAATATTTTTTTAAAGGCAAAACATGCTAGCACACATGCCTCCATTCATCCTAGTCTAGGCACGTAAACCAATGGAAACAGTCATTTAAACTCTCCACTAAGTCATTATACCTGCGAGAGAGGTTCAAGAACAATTCCAGCGGAGGGTAGTCACTGCTTAGTGTCGCCGTGAGACACAGTCCCCACGCGACAGTTTATTAGAGACACGAAAGGCGCGCTGGCTTGATTAAAATTACCGACCAGACGGTTGAGTAGAGTACTGTGAAACTTGGTGTCTCCCTAACAATCCGGAAACGATGCTTCTGTTTCAGGTTTTTCCCGGCCTTCACGAGAACCTTTTTTATGCTCTCGCGAACGCGCGGAGGACACAACACCGGGAGCCAGGAACGCGACGGCCCACGCGGAAGGAGCAGAGCGGGAGACGCGGGTCCCGTCCCACGCCACGCAGCTTGGGGGACTAGGGGCGGCGCTAAGAAAGACCCCGCCCCTAGAGAGAGGATGAGAGAGAGAGAGGAGAGAGGAGGGAAAGAAAGAGAGAGAGAGAGAGAGAGAGAGAGAAAGAGAGAGAAAGAGAGAGAGAGAGAGAGCGAGAGAGAGCGTGGAACGATGGGCGGAGACTCCCCCCCTTGAGATGCGCGGGCAAAGAGGCGGGACTAACGACTAAGACGTCAGCACCATCCCTCATAACTGGCTGGGAGGACTTGGGGCAGAAAGAGTGACAGGCATGGGCCCCGCCCCTCAAGGGGCGCCGTGATGCGGAGGCGGGATTAACGACGTACGCGGGGGCGGAGCGATGGGGCAGGCTCCGCCCCTTGGTGCGCGCCAGGAAGCGGAGGCGGGGCTTAACGTCAGCACCGCCCCCTCTGGGCGTGGGGGTGGGGACTCGGGGTCGGGAGGCGCAGGCCCCGCCCCTGGCGTGGCGTCCCCGGAAGGCGTCACCGGGGCTATAAGAGGGCATGCGCCTAGCTTCACGGCCTTTTCTGTCGGGGAACGTCGTTCGTTGTGTGTCCTCGCGTGTGGCGCTGTGGGCGCTGGGGAGGTAGCTGAGGCCAGGGCCATGGCGTAGCGAGAATGCGGGAGGTTCGGGTCCCCGTGTAGGGCAGGGACGGGACGAGCGGCCCTGAACGTGTTGTAGCGCACGCACGGAGGCCGTGGGCCCGCCGTGGACGTCACGTGGCCGCCGAGTCCCAGAGCGCGCGGGCGCCGCCCCTGCCCCGCAGCTCCATCCATCTGCAAGGTGAGTGGCGTTAGGAGCAGTGGGTATTGCGTGCTGGATCTCCATGTGTCTTTGGGACCTGTCGGCTGTGGCAGACTCCCTTCCTAGCCATGGAAGAGCATATTCTTGTTTATTGGCAAAGCTGTCACCATTTAATTGGTATCAGATTCTGACTGGCACAAGTGACATTCTTCACGGTTTTGAATATGTGTAGTTAATGTGGGAAGGCGTGTGTGATGGAAGCGGGGGAGTGGGGCGTAAGAGTGGAGGGTGGCTGAGGGTCAACAAAAAGTCATGAAAAAGCCTAAGGAAAACTAAAGTAAAATTGACAACCATTTTGTAACCTTAGAGGGCATAGTCATTTGAATAGGCTAAAAGGTCTATGAAGAACTCAGACCATTGAGGTAAGTGTGCACATATCTTTTGTAATGCTAGATTTCTTTTCTTTCAGGTATGAAGAAAAAGTGATAGTGGCTGAAGTTTTCCTGGCATCTAAAAGTGGATCATCACAGTTGGAAGTGTGTTGGGGGGCGGGTGGATGCTCTCAGGTAGCTTTGGTAGGTAGCTTAGGATTACTGAGCCTCAAAGGTGAAAAAGCAGAAAAGTAATCTTAAGGTCCTAGAAGGATCTCACTTCTTATCCCTTGCTTGAGGAATTACCTAGATCTGTTTATTAACAAACAACCTGAGCCCCTGGGAAGGAGTTTTCCTTTCTTAAATTTAAGTCTGATCCCGGCGTTGTGGTTGGTTAAGCCCAAGCCCACCAGCCCTCAACTCTGGCTCACCTGAGCCTAAAGGTAAGGCCCACCACAAGGTTATAAGAAGCTTTCCAAGTGGGCAGTTGATCTCACCTGAACTTCCAGGTTTGGTAAGCTTTTCCCCATCCCTCAGCTCCCTCATAGGGGGCTAATCTTGATCTAATAAAAGGCTCTAACCCTTACCTCCTGGGCTAAATTTGTTGGTGTATTGACAAGGAACCCCAGAATTCCTGTTTAAGACAGGCCTGAATCGATTAAGCTGTTTTGCAGATATATTAAATAAAATACCTGGCTCCCATGGTATCTTGGTGTTCTTGACTGGTTTTACTATTTGGAACGTGGGTGGCATAAGTAAATGCTGTTCTGATACTATATTTGAGAAGCAAAATAGCTGGCTTCTGTCCAAGAGAGAACAAGTGTAATTCTACACAAAAGGCAACTTTACAAAATGAGAAGCTGCTTTATACAAATGTGCTTTTTCTTCTAATATTTATTTGAGAGAAAAGCAGATAGAATGGGCCCACCAGGGTGTCTAGCCACTAAAACGAAACCCAGATGCACGGCGCCACCTTGTACAGTGCTGTTGCACAGGTACTGGGGAGTCATCTCCAGCCCCAAATGTACATGATTTAAAAGTTGGCAATTTACTATAACAAAGGCTTTGTGATACAAGTAAAATCAGTTTATCTTCACAGGAAGATATGTGTATGGCTCCCTAATCCTTCTGCAGGTGTGCCATGTGCAGTTATTAAAAGTTTCAATGAAAATGTTTTAGAAGGAAACGAAAAGCACCCATATTTTTGCACCATTGTTTATAAAATTTCACTTAGAAGTAATTTAAAGCAGGAAAATAAAGTAAAATCTTTTGCTCATGCCATGACCAATTTGGGATTTAGGAAAGGCTTCAGGACATTGGTTGTAAATTGTGGTAGTATCAAAAGAAAGCACCTTGGCATGAAATAATTCAGTATTCATATTCCAGCTTAATTTGAAATCAAACTTAACCAGCCATCTCACCTTAGCTAGGTACACTACTGTAAAATCTTGGCTCCTTAGGGTAGTATAGTTGTGTTAGGGGTTAATTAGTAAAGTCTCAGTTGTCAGGGTAGTCTGGAAAACCTGTAGGCTTGTCAGTTATTAGACGGTTCCAGTAGATGGCGTTCAACTACAGTTGTCCGGTAAATAGCATATTAAAGAGCTAGCCATTTCTTAGTAAATGAAAAGATCTAAAGTAGTGCCTAGCATTATCTTCACAAGACCCTCAAAAAATGAAAGATTAATGGAGAGGGAGGGGATATGATGAAGTGTAGATTTGTGAAGGGGAAAGTGGGGGAGGGAATTAGGGTTTTATATTAAAGTCCATAAATATGTATATTAGCTTTAAAAATTGATAGAAACTAAATTACAGGGAAAAAAGATTGAAAGTGGTTGGTAAAGGTGATAGTAGATAGGTTGTATATTCGACTAACATTACTGTTTCCAGAAATTAAATTTGCTAGTAGGTTATTCTCAGAACATATTTTTTTCTGAAGTTTCCATAGTGCTGTAGAAAGTGCCAAGAACTGAGAAGAGGATGATTTTGAGTTTCCATTGAAATCTGGACACTAAGAAATAGTACTTTGAGGTATAGTTACCCAGAATTTTCATTCTCCAAAGCAGCAAGGAGTACATATTTTTGCTTCTTGTTGTAGTGCTCTGTGTACCCATGCACTCCCCTGGTGACCAGAGAGAAACCAGGTGTCCCCTCCATTGCTGGAGATGAACTGGTCTGGGAGCTTGTTCTTTGTTCTTTTCCTTTGAGCTCTGCTAAGTCTCTGTCCTTAGTGGATGAGTTACATGTTTGTTCACACCCAGCTTGTGTATGGGTTCTCAGCCATTCCTCCAGCCCAAGCACACAATTCTTATGACAGAAAGCAAAGACTTGAATCTCAAGTTTCAATAGTCCCTGGCTTAGTTTCTTCACTATTCCTTTTAAGGTTTACATCATAAATTGCAGTTTGGTAACACTTTTTATCCAAGGTACAAAGGCTGAAACTCTGGTATAAACACCAGGAGAGTCTTTGATCCCACAGCCATAACCCCAGGAAGTGACTCCATACACAACCCAGTTCTTCCCATGTCTTTCACACATAAGTGGGCCTCCGCTGTCTCCCTGGCAACTGTCCACACGCCTGTGTTCATGGAGGTTTCCAGCACAGAGCATTCGTCCTGTAAATCGACCCTTGTAACGATCCTCACAAAACCTCTTAGGAAGCAAGGGGACTGCTGCTTGTTGAAGTGTTCTTGAATATGCCCGTCCTACAGACCACATAACCTCAGTTAGTCAAGAGATTCCAGCCAGCAATTAACAGTTTCAAAATTGTATTATTTAGTTTGAAATAGGTGATGTATATTAATGGTGAGTCATTAGCTACACCTTTGTTGGCACTTTATACACCCTTCGTGAATTTGTGTTGGGACTTGAGAAATAGAATAGTAATGTGTTCGGCTGTATCAAAGTTGGAGGAAAAAGTTGAAGGAAGCACATCTATGCAGGCTTCAGTAACTGACAAGCTAAAAAGTGCTGGTTTTATACCAAGTTTGTGGAAGAATCATCTTTTACACTGAGTTTTAGAATCAAATATATTGCCATTCTACCTAAGATGGTAGTTCAAAATTGGGATGTGGTATTGCATAAGGATGGTTCAGAAATAAAGGAGTGCACATGCCTTCCAATATATAGCCTAATTTTTACTACTTGATAGGCATATACTTGCTGGTAAGCCAGTATTTGTTGAATGACATCAATGTATAATGGGTATGTCATCCATGATAAACCTTTGGAACCTACCTAGATTTCATCACATTGTTTCACATAGTCAATTAGAGTGAAATAATGTACTTTAGTTTCTCTTGAAATTGTATGAATCACCTTTTATTAAGGTGGAATGACTAGGGCTAGGGAGATAGTTACAGCATGTCCCTCACAAGCATGAGGACCTGAGTTCAATCCCCAGTACACATGTAAAAATGCCAAGATGATCCCTTGGGCTTCACTGGCCAACCAGCCTAGCTTAGTTGCTGAGCTCCAGGCCAAAGAGACCCTGTCTAAACAAAAGCAGGCGGGCTTGGTGGTGCACGCCTTTAATCCCAGCATTTCAGAGGCAGAGGTAGGATCACCATGAGACTACATAGTGAGTTCCAGGTCAGCCTGGACTAAAGTGAGACCCTACCTTGAAAAACCAAAAAAAAAAAAAAAAAAAAAAAAAAAAAGGTGGTTATTACTAAAGATGACAACTGACGTCCTCTGGCCTACATGGGATATAAGTAGGACGTTAAATTTCTAGAAAATGTACCTCCTTGGTCATTTTTGTTAATTGAGATGTGGTATCCAAACAAGATTGAACATGCCTACAGAACTGATAATTGTAGAAACTGGCCTTTTCAGAGCATTACTCTGCTTCATAGAGAAATGCTATACCAAAGACATGTACCATGAGCTAATTACACTTATTCAAGAAGTTCCTCTATCCCCAGTTTTCAAGAGTATAATAATCCTGTTTTTTAGTGGAATGCAGCCAACCTACAGTTTGTCAGTTGAGTACCTAATCCAGGAGAGAAGTAGGTCTGTTTCCAGACCCATCCTGAGTAAGCACAACCTGATGCACACTGATTTCTCTCTACAGCAAGACTGAAGAATGTATGTTAAGCACTCCTGCTTAGGGTTGCAAGGAGAATGAAGGAGAAGCAGTGAGTTTCTCTTCAACCTTAACCTCTACTTAAGGATTCCTGTTTTCATTTGCCTTGTGTTTTAAAAATTCTCCATTTAACCAGGCGTGGTGGTGCATGCCTTCAGTCCCAGCACTCAGGAGGCAGAGGATTGCTAAAAGTTCAAGGCCATCCTGAGATTACATAGTGAATTCCAGGTCAGCCTAGCTAGAGTGAGACCATACCTTGAAAAGCAAAAAAAGAATTCTCCATGTAGCTTGATAGTTTCTTGACAAAACCCAAAGCATTATGCAGCGCCAACTGCGTTAAAAAAACATGTGGAAAATAATTTTTTAATATAGAAGGCCAAACTAAATGCAAATCTCTTCCATGTCCTCTCACTTATCCAGAGAACTCAGAGTTGTAGAATGTTCTCTACTGCTAAGCTCTGCTAGCAAGTGAGTCCTGTCAGTTTACTTTTAAGGTTGGAATTGGAACCAACAATCCCTTCATGATACAAGTGTAGATTAAACACATGCATTTCACACTTAGCAGAATCTCAAGCTTGAATCCATATAAACTGCATTATTCATCAAAATGTTTAGGTACCAGATAAAGGAAGGTGTTGGGTTTCCCTACTTCTTGTATATTATTACCTGTGTCTCCCCATCCAGTTATGTAACAATTGGAGGCTGTTTTCTGTGGCCTCTCTCTCCAGAGGGGTAAACAGGCTGGCAAAACATGGGTGCTAAATCTGGCACATTGCTCCTCTGGTCCTTGTAACCTGACCAGGGCAATGTCATAGTCACTGCTGTCTGGTCGATACTGTCGGTGAATCACAATTTGTTCAACTCCAATTTCTTCTTCAAACTCCTCTGGTACCAGAGTATGATAATCCCCAACTCGAACAGCATAGTTCCTTGTGCTGTTACCATACCTAAAGAGACAGAGCAAACTGTACGTGAGGCTTGCTTAAGATGATGAAAAGAGATGAATGACCACTAAGAAGGTGGATAAAGACACTAAATATTTCTTCCAAATCAATAGCCTCCTCAGTATACTTAGTCTTCCTTTCCATTCTAGTACCCCATGTCCCAACTGAAAACTCATTACCATTGCTTCTTTCACTATGAAATCTAGAGATAAGTCACTGTTATCTGAGGAGTAAATGTGGAGAATGAACAGGAAATAAAGGCTTAAGCAAAAGCTTGTCAATTCCTTACCAAGTGAAAAAGGATCTGTACTAAGACAGTGCCAGGAGGCTGGGACAAACATCCAATCAGACACTTTATGGGAAGAATGGGATTTATTTCAGTTTACAGATCCATGAGAAGTTCGTCAATGGTGGGAGAAGCTGCTTACTTCAAATATCCAGAGAAAAACCAGCAGCAAACAGGACCCCCAGAGCTCAGACCTGTATACCTTTGGGCTGGAATTTATCTTTTTATATTTATTTATTTATTTACTTGAGAGAGAGAAAGAGGCAGAGAGAATGGGTGCACCAGGGCCTCCAGCCAGCATAAACTCCAGATGGATGTGCCCCCATGTGCAGGTGGCTGACGTGGGTCCTGTGGGCTAGAATTTAGATCCAACCCCAAACACCTCTGAGCTGGACTCCAGGATCCACCCCCAATGACAGTAGGCCCAGCCTTTCAAGACTTAATTCATCCTGAAGCATCCTGGAAGGACATAAGGCATGGCTGATTTAACTATCCCCAAAGATAGTACAATCCATGTCACTTCTAGTACAGAGAATCAACTATTCCTCATCCCTGTGAACCAACTACAGCCCCCAAAATACATATTTTAGGGCAACATCTGTTCATTATTTTTATCTTTACTTTGATAACCAGTGATGCCTACTTTGACATCCTCATATTTAAAACTACAACCCACCTTTTCATTCTCCAGCATTCTCAAAATTCTTAATCATTTCTACTTTTTTCTCTTTTTAAAGTATTAATCCCTCTTGAAATTATCTAGTTTTCCACTTAATGTATTTGTTGTTCTCACCTGAAATAAATTATTCGTGCCTGAATAAATTATTCCAAGCTGGGCATGGTGGCACAGGCCTTTAACCCTAGTACTCCAGAGGTAAAGCAGAAGGCTCATGAGTTCAGGGTTAGTCTGGCCTACCTAATGAGTTCAAGTTAGCCTGCCTCCATCTCCTCCTACTAGGACTACAGGCATGGGCCACCACACCTGGTTTATACCTTATTGGGATTGAACCCAGGGCTTTGTGCATGCTAGCAAGTGCTCTACCAACAGCTACATCTCTAGTCCTTATTGTTATTTAAAAAGTATATATATTTATTTGAGAGACAATATGGGCATGTCAGGATCTCTTGCCATGGCAAATGAACTGTAGATGCATGTGCCACTTTTTGCATCTGGCTTTATTTGGATACTGACAAACAGAACCCAAGCTATTATGCTCTGAAAGCAAGCACTTTTAACCACTGAGCAATCTCTCCAGCCCCTCTTTTTTTTTAAAACAAAATTTAAGAGTCTCTACTAGATGTGAGCTTCAACAATTTATATTAAATAGTTTAGAATTACCTAATGACTTACCCCATTTATTCTCACATTATGAGATGTTCAAACATTCTAATGTCCCTAAGGCTCTAGCCAGCTAATAAAATTGGCTTATATAGCAATCAACTATTGATCTGTATGTTATCTGGCTCCTTTGGCCACTTTAAAGAAATGCAAATATCCCAGTCACATGGTCTCTAAGAATGTGAATTAATTAGATCCACAGGTGATTCAAATGCACAAGCTTGAAAACCAGTGAGCCAAGAATTACTAAAGGTATGGGCATCAGTACTGTCATACACGGTCAGAATACACTAGGTAAAGTGAGTGTTCTAAAAGACTACTAATAGACGTCAAAAGGCAAAAAGTATACATACACTGGGCTTTTGGAGCAAATCAATTTAGGCAAGTATTACCCAAGACTCAGTCTTAACTGTTAAAGTAAAAATAAAATCTTTTTTTTTTTCTTTTTTAGGAAAGGTCTCGCTCTAGCCCAGGCTGACCTGGAATCCACTATGTAGTCACAGGCTGGCTTCAAACTCACAGTGATCCTCCTACCCCTGCATCTTGCTGGGATTAAAGACATGGACTACCACACCTAGGTAATTACTCTTAAAACAGTTTTTTTTTTTTAAATTCAAGTGAGAGAAAGAGAATGGGTGAACCAGCAGCCTCTCAGCCACTGTGAACAAACTCCAGACATGTGCGCCCCCTTGTGAGCATGTGCGACATTGTGTGCTTGTGTCACTTTTGCGCCTGGCTAAACACCGGACCTGGCTAATTGAAGGGCGTTCTTAGGCTTCTCAGGCAGGTGCTTTACTCGGTAAGCCATCTCTCCAGCCCTGTTTGTTTTTTGAGGTAGGGTTTCACTCTAGCCCAAGCTGACCTAGAATTCACTGTGTAGTCTCAGGGTGGCCTCAAACTCATGGTGATCCTCCTACCTCTGCCTCCTGAGTGCTGGGATTAAAGGTGTGCACCACCACACCTGGCTAACATAGATATTTATGCTTGAGATTTGAAGAGCATGACACAAATCTTGACTAGTTTCCCAATCAGTTATAGAAAATGTGGGAAAAGCTGTGCCCCAGTGTGCCTGTGGATGTCAAAGCCTTTCCTTTGGCTCTAGTCTTCTTAAAAGAAAATATAAAGGAATCCCCTCTTCACAGATTTGTCTTTCTAGTTGAACTTTTGTTATCTTGTAATCAAAAATGCTTCTAAAGCAAACATTCTGGCTGATACATCATCCCATTGTTTGCCTTGATGAAATGCCTTCAACTCCCCCTCAAACAAAAATTGGATGACATTCCCAAACAAGTTTGAGCAACAGAAGATCTGAGATCAGACAGTTCAGTAAATCTAATATCTGAATTTCTCTGAGACTCAAGTTAAAATAAACAGCAACAGAAATGACTAGCATTAAAACTTGAATAATTACATGAGGTTTAGTATCATATTCTTGGTGTTCATTCTTTCCAGTGGAATCATGTGGGGAACCATTGGGCACTAGGTAACCAAAAGTGCCTCCATCTTGAGTAATGACTCCATTTTGTGATAAGTTGTCTGTTCTAGAAAGTCACAAGGTCTGCAGTTGTCTGTTAACCCATGTGCAGAGAAAGAACAATGTAACCCACAGAGAATGAGGAAGTCGTTATCTTGTGGTTTTGAGGCTGGGGCCTTATCCTGTTGAACATCTTGTGACTTTGGGGCTGGGACCTTATCCTGTTGAAACAGAACTGTAGCAATACCTAAACTGCTGACAAACTTCCCTGTTCTGCTGTATAAAAGGCACCCTGAGAAAAATAAAATTTGCAGCTTGATCAGACTCCTGTCTTGCTGTCGGTTCCTTGTGTCTCTTGTCCCTTTCATTTCAGGTTCTCTAGGGTCCGTGCTCCTGTTGAAGCCCCGCTGGCCGGGGCAGAATCACCTCTATAAGAAAATATTTCCTATCAGTCTTTGCACATCTACTATTACTTACTAGTAGCTGAGTTTACCCAGATTATGTTCAAAGTCATTGAATTTCATCATGGATAATGGAGGAGGGCAGGAAAGAGCCTGGGCATGGTGGTGCATGCCTTTAATGCCAGTACTCAGGAGGCAGAGGTAGGAGGATTGTTGTGAGTTCAAGGTCACCCTGAGACCACATAGTAAATTCTAGGCCAGCCTGGACTAGAGTGAGACTGTACCTTGACAAACCAAATTAAAGGAGAAGGAAAGAAAGAAAGAAAGAAAGAAAGAAAGAAAGAAAGAAAGAAAGAAAGAAAGAGACATAGTCAAGTGGACACAGAACACATTTTTCAAAGATCCCAATTTTGAATAGCATATGGAAGGAGTTATCTTTGATCTAGATTTAAAATAACCACCGCCCTCTAAAAAGCCCAACATTTTTAACTATATCCCCAATCTAGCAACTAAACCTTCCCCTTTCATCATGCAACAGTCATCCAGGAGGATCTGCTTCATGCCATGTAAGGTAGTAGACTCTTGGCGTTTAGACACAAATGAGACACTGATTGAGCAGTACCTTAGAAGGGAGGCCAAGAGAGGGAAACATGGGCTGTAAGCAAACTAACCTCCCCTCCCATCAGACCCTACTGATCAGATAGGGCTTGTTCTATTACACTGCCACTGACTGCTGTCAGTGTCTTTCCCCTTTGCCCTCCTTTCCCTTCCACCAGTCTCCATTGTAACAGTGGCCTTGTAACTGGTCTCCCTCTAGTAAGCAAATACAAAATTAGGGTCCTCTATGCAGTACCTCCAGCTCCTAGCATTACTGGTGTTAATAATTTGTTAAAACAAATGTGAGTCAGTCCAGGAAAAGGCATATAAGGACATATGTAAAGATTTTTCATATGATTTCAAGCTCATTAATATATTTTCAGATATTTCCCTTTCCCCAGAACCTGATTTATCCTATACCTTTCCAAATGACTCACTTCCAAAACCTCTCCTTGGAGTTCTTCTAGGCTCAGAAATCCTCAGGGCTTTCCCATTGTTTACTAAATAAAACAGAAGTCCACTACCCAGCATTTCAGATCTTTACTGCTTTTCTCTTCTAAATTCACCATATAAACCCCAGATCTGATAACCTAGCAAATAGCACTAATGGTAAATTCTGCCATCCCTCAGATATGTCCTATGCCTTGTTGCCACTAAAATCATTGGATGTGTTTTACTACCAGCCTCTACTAATGCATCCTACATATAATCCAGTCCATCTTTAAAGAAATAGAGAAATATAAAACCCTTATGTTGGGCTGAGGGAATGGCTTAGCAGTTACGGTGCTTGCCTGCAAAGCCTAAGAACCCCAGTTTGATTCCCCAGGACCCACATAAGCCAGGTGCACAAGGGGGCACATGCAACTGGAGTTTGTTTACAATAGCTAGAGGCCCTGGCATGCCCATTCTCTTTTTCTCTCTATCTGCCTCTTTCTCTCTCTCTCTCTCTCAAATAAATAAATAAAATATTTTAAACAACCCCTATATTAAAAATGACCATGCCTGTCTAACATCTGTGGTATCTGAAGCACCGAGCAGTGTCCAAATAATCTCTTTTTGCTTTCTTGCCTTCTTGGTGCACCACATCATTTATGTCATGGTATGCCACCTAGACCACAGCACAGTTCTCTCTAGGAGAGAACTCTTTCTTCACAACTGTACTTTAAACAACACGGCAGTAGTAAGGCTCTTCACTGCTTTATCTGGGCACTGTTCTTTCAGTGAACTAATTGTGTGAGCAACTGCATTACATTGATACATATTAAGGTTGCTAGATGCTAAAAGCCATAAGTCTTTTTCACCTGTGCTGTATTTTAGATTTTTTTCTGGAACTAAAAACAGCATTTGATTTCACCCTAATTCCATATTGCTTATTAGAATCTGTCTATCAACTTCTTTTTCAATCATAATCCTATATTCAAACATATTACTTGCTACTCCTAGTCTTCTGGCATAATCCAAAAAGGAGTCTTTTGAATGTGTATGCATGCTTATGTGTATATGGGCACATGTATGTGGGAGTGCACACGTGTGTCAGTACATGTGTGTGTATGCACATGTGAGGGCCAGAGGTTAATAATGGATGTCTTCCTCAGTCATTCTCCACAATTTTGTTTTGTTTTGTTTTTGAGGTAGGGTCTCACTTTGGCCCAGGCTGACCTGGAATTCACTATGTAGTCTCAGGGTGCCCTTAAACTCACAGTGATCCATCTACCTGAGCCTCCCAAGTGCTGGGATTAAAGGCGTGCACCACCATGCCTGGCATTCTCTCACTGAACCTAGAGTTCACCAAATCACCTAGACTCGTCAGCTGAAAAGGGACTAAAGCATTTGCCTACATAGCATAATGACCTGGGTTCAATTCCTCAGTACCCATGTAAAACCAGATGCACAACCCACATAAAGCCAGATACACAAAGTGGCGCCTGTACTTGGAGATTATCTGTAGTAGGTAAAGGCCCTGAAGTGCCCAGTCGTTCTCCCTGCCTCTCTCTCGCCTTGCAAATAAATAAATAAATATATTAAAAAAGAAGAATGGAAAATGAGGTCACTGCTCACACTGTATGCCATAAACAAAACTAAACTATAAACAGGTTTAAATATTTAATGCATAAAGCAAAACTGTAAATACAGTTAAGAAGAAAAGTAAGAATATATTTACTATATGGAACTGGGGAGAGATTTTTAAAATAAGATATACACAGCTTTTATAAATTTTAAACAAAAACATTAAAAATATCATAAAAACCGTAAATAAAAGAACATGACCAATACTGAGACATCTGTAACACATAATAACAAAGGCTTTTGTCTAAAGAACATAGAAAAATTCTAAAAAGATAATGCCACCAGGCATGATAATGCCTGATAATGCGCCAGGCATGGTGGTGCACACCTTTAATCCCAGCACTCAGAAGGCAGAGGTAGGAGGATTGCCATGAGTTCAAGGCCACTCTGAGACTACATAATGAATTCCAGGTCAGCTTGGGCCAGAGTGAGATCCTACCTCAAAAAACAAAACAAAACAAAACAAAAAGCTATAGAAAAATAGGCAAATGATAGAAACATAATTTATGAAAGAAGACATAAATCATGAAAATGTAGCTTTAAAATGTAGGCTGGAGAGATAGCTTAGCAGTTAAGGCACTTGCCTATGAAGCCTAAGGACCCAGGTCCAATTTCCAATACCCACATAAGCCAGATGCACATTGAAGCACATGCATCTGGAGTTCATTTGCAGTCGTGGGAGGCCCTGGCATGCACTCACTCACTCTCTCTACCTCTTTCTTTTGCAAATAAATAAAATATTTTTTAAAATCACAACTTTCTAAGATTGGCAAGCATTAAAAAGGGTGGCAGTATCACCTTTGGGTGGGAATGAGATTGCAGAAACTTACAACAATGCTGTGATACAAAATGATAAAATTAAAGGACAGATTGGAACAGCCAAATAAAATTGAAGGAAGGCTGTATTCCAGGACCCAGCACAATGTTCCCACACCTATATACCCAATGAGACATGTACACAGATGTTCACTGCAACGCTATTCGCTTATAGTGCAAAAATGGAAACACCTAACTGTCCATCGGTTGAGAAATAAACAGTGGCTCAGTTTTACAGAAGAAGTAAAATTCATATGGTAAAGTACACCTAAGTAGGTGGATTGTAAATAAAGAAGCAAAGATATATACCATACATATTACACAAGGAAAAATATGAAAAAAATTACTTGGAGGAAATTTTCAGCAATATGGTACACATTCTTTGATAACTTTTGATTATATTAATTTTGCAATATACAAATGAAAACAGTATAATGAAACCCTTGGTAATTTGTCAACTTGCTTCAGTAATTTACAATTTGTCAAGTATTGTATACTTTTTTTTTTTTTTTTTTTTTTTGGTTTTTCAAGGTAGGGTCTCACTCTAGCCCAGGCTGACCTGGAATTCACTATGTAGTCTCAGGGTGGCCTTGAACTCAAGGCAGTTCTCCTACCTCTGCCTTCCCAGTGCTGGGATTAAAGGCGTGTGCCACCTCATCGGGCTTATATACATTTTTAAATACCAAAATTAATAAGAAAGAAATGGCTCTGCCAGAGCCCATGAGAGAGCACTAGGTAGGAAGGAAAGAAAACTCCAGGGTCTAGTGTAGGCTGGCATTCTAATTTTCTCAGTGCAGCTTCCTCCTCTCCTAACTAGAAAGACTTCAGAATGCACTGAAAAAAAAATTGGGGATAATAGGAAACAGCCATGGTTAAGCTCCATTAACAGCTGAGACTAAAGTAGATGCAACATTTCTTTCTAGAAGCTACAAATAGAGAAATCTGAGACAAAAACACTAAGAACGCAAAACCATTTAAAACATTAAAACTGCATTCTTGGGCTGGAGAGATGGCTCAACAGTTAAGGCGTTTGCCTGCAAACGCCAATTCGCCAATACCCACATAACACCAGATGTACAAGGTGGCACATGCATCTGTAGTTCATTTACAATGGTTGGAGGCCATTTTTTTTTCCTATCTGACTCTGTCTCTCTACCTCTCGAATGAATAAATAAAATATTTTAAAAATAAAAAACTGCATTCATTACTTTTATTGTGATAATCTGTCAGTTTTCCTTCTATAAGGACATGAATTTACAACAGATAATTTTTTGTTTTTTCTTTGTTTTATTGTGAAGTTTTTATATATTTTATGTGCTTATTTGAGATAGTCTCACAATATAGCCCCAATAAGCTTTGGGCACATGATGTTTCCTGTTCAGCCTCAGCATACCAGGATCACAGGTACATGCCACTACATCACTATGTCCACCTGTATCAGACAAATTCTTTTTTATTTTTTCGAGGTAGGGTCTCACTCTAGCCCAGGCTGACCTGGAATTGACTCAGTAATCCCAGGCTGGCTTTGAACTCACAGTGATCCTCCTACTGCTGCCTCCTAAGTATACCAACATGCCCAGCCCAATATCAGACAAAAAAAAAAGTTGTTTTAACCTGAGGATGACCTGTGGCTTCCTGAGGGCTGTTTCACCTCCCTCACATTTACAGTGCTGCAGAGCAGAGAGGAAGGACTTATCACCTGGCTGTCACCCCAAGTGAACAGGAAAAGAGCCAGAGTCAGTCGGGGTTGCTTAGACAAGGGACTCATACCTCTTGAAACAGTGCGCAGCTGTCAGGACCCAGCAGCTACTCAGGAGCGTAGCCCCACAAAGAAGCCTGCCATCTCCATAGGAGGACCTCAGCCGGAGGGAAACCTGCCAGGGCCAGCCACCCCTAGGAGAAATCAAGCCACACATCCATGAAAGGCAAAAAGGCAAAGAAAAGCCCCAGCCAAACAATGACCTCAGCCAGGTGTAGTGGAGCATACAGGGAGTTTGAGGCCAGACTGAGACACTGTCTCACTCTGTAGCCTGGGCTAGAGTGAGACCCTGTCTCAAAAACTGAACAACAACAACAACAAAAAATCACCAAAAGTCAATGGCCATAATGGCTTACAGGTTGGGGTGGGGGTTAACAAGGGATTCTGGAATATAAGGATCCTTCCTACTTGGTGGGTGATGTCCCTCCAACAATGAACAACACATGGCACTCTGATGACATGACACTCTTGGAAATAAGTTGTCATCTTTATAATGCATGATTTCTCCTCTCTTTACCTCATCTAAGCATCCTAAAGAAGTATCAAGCCGGGCGTGGTGGCTCACACCTTTAATCCCAGCACTCAGGAGGCAGAGGTAGGAGGATCGCTGAAAGTTCAAGGCTACCCTGAGAGTACATAGTGAATTCCAGGTCAGCCTGGACCAGAGTGAGACCCTACCTTGCAAAACCAAAAAAGAAAAAGAAGTATCAAATAAGCATAGTTTTGGTTTCCCATCAAGAAATTTAAACAAAACTTGATATTAAAATCAGTCAACATTCAATGAGTCTTTGTAGTTGCAAATTTGTTAGGGTTTTCTTGTAAATCACTTTGCTCCTACCACATCATCTTTCAGAAGTGTTTATCTCCTAAGTCATGGAAGAGCGATATAATAATATAGTCTATGTAAATCAAGTGCACATCAAATGACAGTAAAATTGTTAGTGGAATCTGTACTTAATTTACAAAATAAAATGGATAAAAAACACCCTTCATACAATAATAGAAAAGTTCAAATTTGCAGCACTGTATTCTACATATAATTCTGTAATACTGAAAAATCTTCTTTGAACAACCTTTTACCTTAAGGAATTTTTTCCACCAATGATCCTCTTCTGCCGATGGTGCATCAATCTCAAACCACAAACAGATGAGAGGGTCTCTGAAGCAGAATGGGTCATTAATTATCATAATGCTGATAGAAGAGTAAAAGCATACAGTCCCAATACTCTCTCCTCCACTTTAAAATGTCCTTTCTCTGCAAATGCACAGTAGTCCTCTTGTAATAAAAGTAAGTTTTCTTTTAAAGATTGACAGTAGGCCACCTTTAATCCCAGAATTTGGGAGGCCAGGGTAATTTTCCTATGAGGTCAAGGCAAGCCCGAGACTACACTGTTAAATCCTGGTCAGCCTGGGCTACAGTGGACCCTACCTCAAAAATACAAACAAAACAACATGACAGTAACTTACAAGTAGATGAGAAACTTTATGAAGTTTCCCATATTCAGCCTGAAGGGTTTCATGGGCTCTGAATTGACCCTGTCTAGTACATTATCTTTACCACCTTCTGCTGATATAGAGCTCAGGAAAGAAAGAAAAGGGAAAAGAAGGAAGGAAGGAAGGAAGGAAGGAAGGAAGGAAGGAAGGAAGGAAGGAAGGAAGGAAGGAGGGAAGGAGGAGACTTAATGATGTAAATTATATTATATATATTAATATAAACTCATATAAAAATATAACTGAGGAGCCAAGAATTTTCTGAAAATAAAATCTTAATTAAATTTACATTCACTCATATAGTATATTAAAAATTGGAAAGGGCTTGTTGCAGTCAGCTCCATATTGCTGGGACAAACATCCAGTTTATGGTAGGAAGGGGTTTGTTTCAGGCGTACAAGTCCAGGAGAAGTTCCATCGATGGTGCAAGAAGCTGGCTCCCATTCATAAATCCAAGCAGAGGGAAAAACCATCACCAGCTGGGCGTGGTGGTGCACACCTTTAATCCCAGCAGAGGTAGGAGGATCGCCATGAGTTCGAGGCCACCCTGAGACTACATAGTGAATTCCAGGTCAGCCTGAGTGAGCTAGAATGAGACCCTACCTCGGAAAACCAAAAAACCAAACAAACAAATGAAAAATCATCACCAGCCAGCAAACACCAAAAGCAGCAAACAAACTGCTAGAGTTCAAACTGCTCTTTCAACACCTTTGGGCTGGAATTCAGAACTGTCCCCAAACACACCTTAGGGCAGGACTCCAAGGATCCACCCCCAGTGATACCTCCTCCTGCAGGGCAGTTGGAGATCCAAGTTTCAAGCTTAATTTTAATAATACATCTGAGCCAGGCATGGTGGTGCATGCCTTTAATCCCAGCACTCACTTGGGAGGCAGAGGTAGGATTATAATGAGTTTGAGGGCAGCCTGAGACTACAGAGTGAATTCCAGGTCTGCCTGGGTTAAAGTGAGACCCTACTTCAATAATAATAAAAAATAATAATAATAATAATAATAACACATCTGAGTCTTTGGGGGCATTTAAATTATCATATTCAAACTACCACAAGCTTAATAAGCCAATCAAAGTGGCAAACTGTATCTAGTTACACTTCCTATGAAAGCAGATATCTGTCATGAATACCTTAGAGAAGAGCTCAATTTAAAATTATGGAAAGGGACTTGCAGGTAAGATGGCGAATTATAAACCACCATAGTAACCTAGTGAAGAACACAATTAAGGGCTGGAGGGATGGCTTAATGGTTAAGGCATTTGTCTGCAAAGCCAAAAGGCCCAGGTTTGATTCCCCAGGAACCATGTTAGCCAGATACACAGATACACAAGGGGGTGCATGCATCTGGAGTTTGTTTGCAGTGACTGTAGGCCCTGGCATGCCCTTTCTCTCCCCTCTCCCTCTCTCTCTCTCTTTCAAGTAAATATATATATGTATATGTATGTATATGTATATGTATATGTATATGTATATGTATATGTATATATATATATATATATATATATGTATTTATATTTAGAGAAAAGACTGCTGTCCCAAGAAGGAAACTGAAGACCCTCAGAAAACCATGAAAAAATGATATCAAAACAAGCAAGACACCAGAACTCAGATATCAATGTCTGCAATGTGCAGTCACGTCAGGAAGATCTACAATACACCCATATACATAATGAATACCTAGCCCATATCCCCTGTAACTTTAGTTGTTTTTTTGTTTGTTTGTTTGTTTTGTTTTGTTTTGCTTTGCTTTGCTTTTGGTTTTCAAGGTAGGATCTCACTCTAGCTAAGGCTGACCTGGAATTAACTATTTAGTCTCAGGGTGGCCTCGAACTCATGGCGATCCTCCTACCCCTGGAGGACTTTTCTTTAAAAACTTAAACAGACTCATTACAAGCCATGAAACTGAAGGTGTAATGAAAACCCTTCCTGCAAAGGAAAGCCCTGGACCAGATAGATTCTTAGTGGAATTCTATCAAACTTTTAAGGGTAATCTAATATCAACTTTTCTCAAGGTCTACCACAATACAGAAAGGGAAGAAGACTTCCAAATTCATTCTATGAAGCCAGAATTGCCCTAGTCTGTAAACCAGATAAAGACCCAACCACAAAAGAAAACAACAGACCAATTTCCCTGATTAACATAGATGCAAAAATCTTCAACAAGATTCTTGCAAATCCAATTCAAGGACACATTAAGAAGATTATTTTCAGGCTTGGATCCAGGTTCAATTTCCCAGTACCCATGTAAGTCACATGTACAAGGTGGCACATATATCTGGAGTTCTTTTGCAGAGGCTAGAGGCCTGGTGCGCCCAATTTCTCCCTATCAGTTTCTTCCTTTCTCTCTCCCTCTCTTAAATAAATAAGTAAGTAAATAAATAAGAAGATTATTCATTATGACTAAGTGGAATTTATTCCAGGGATACAAGGTTGGTTCAAAATATGTAAATCAATAAATATGATATACTATATAAATAAATGGTAGAGATCACATGATTATCAATAAATATGATATACTATATAAATAAATGGTAGAAATCACATGATTATATCAATTGATGAAGAAAAAGCATTTAACAAAGTCCCAACATGCTTTCATAATAAAAATCCTGGGAAAAGTTGGAATAGATAGAGCATATCTCAAAATATTAAGGGTCATACATGACAAACTCATGGCCAACATTATATTAAATGGAAAAATGGAGACCCATTTCTCTAAAAAACAGAAAAATGGATGTCCACTCTCATCACTTCTGTTCAATACTGTTCTAGAATTTCTAGCAAGAACAATAAGACAAGAAGACAAAAAGAATAAAAATAAAAAAGGAAGAAGTCAAACTATCCTTATTTGCATAAGACTTAATTCTATAATTACAAGACCAGTTAATAATTTCAGGAAAGTTGAAGGATACAAAATCAACACACAAAAATCAGTAGCTTTCACGTATACCAATAATGAACTCAGAAAGAAAGAGATCATGAAAAATACCATTCTCAATAGTTACCAGACTTACCTGGAAGTGGAGATACCATGATCACAATAGTTACCAAAAAAATTCAACACCTAGGAATAAACCTAACAAAAAACGTGAAAGATCTCACCAATGAAAACCTTAAGACATGAAAATAAATAATCAAACAAACAAACACTACGTGATGGAAAAACCTTCCAACTCCTGGAATTGTAGAATAACATTGTGAAAATGGCTATCCTACCAAAAGTAATCTACAAATTCAATGCAATTCTCATGAAAATTCCAATGACATTCTCCAAGGAGCCATTTAATTCAGGAATTCATATGAAGCACAAATTGCCAAAGAAATCATAAAGAGAAAGGGCACAGCTGGAAGTATGACAATACCTGATCTCAACTATACTACAGGGACAATGGTGATGAAGAGAGCAGGATACCAAAACAGACATGCAAACCAATGGGACCGAATAAAAGACTCAAAAAAAAAAAAAAAATCCACACTGTTCTAGCCATCTAATCTTGGGCAAACAAACCAAAAATATTCAGTGGGAAAAAGCTTATATAACAAATGGTGCTTGCAAAACTAGATAACAACCTACAGAAGAATGAAATTAGCTCTGTATCTCCCGCCCTATAAACACCAATTCAAATGGATCAAAGACTTCAGTCTAAAGTCTGAAACAGAGCAAGTACTAGAAAAAACCTAGAATATAGGTATAGCAAAAACTTTCTGAACAGGACTCCAACAATACAGGAAATAGTCCCCAAAATCAACAAATAGTACTATAAGGAGCTAAAAAGCTTCTCTATAGCCAAAGAAACCAACAAAGCACATCAGCCTACAGAATGAGAGGAAATCTTTACCACCTATACTTCAGACAGACAGCTAATAACCAGACTTTACAAAGAACTGCAACACTTAAACACCAAAAAATAAATCTACCAATCATCAAATGGGCATTAGTTCACCAAATGGGAAGAGTTCACAAAAGAAACACAAAAAGCCAGTAAGTACTTTTAAAAAATGTTCAACATCCTTAGCTGTTTGGGAAATGCAGATCAAAACTTTGAGATACCATCTTACCTCAGTCAGATTGGCCATCATCAAGAAAACAGAAACAAATGCTAGCAAGGATGCAAAAATAAATAAATAAATAAATAAATAAATAAATAAATAAATGAATGAATAAAAAATAAAAAAACAAAAAAACCTTCCTCCATCCTTTCATCCACTGTTTATGGAAGTGCAAACTACTACAGCCATTATGGAAATCAGTATGGAGGTATCTTAATCACTTAGAAATAGTCCTCCCATGCAACCCAGTTTTACCTCTCCTGGGCACATACCCAAAATATTCCACACTCTACTACCAAGATTCTTGCACATTCATCTTTATTGAGGCTCTATTTACAATAGTAAGAATCAGCCAAGATGCCCATTGACAGATGAATGGATAATTAAAATGTGGTGCACATACACAATGGAAGTCTATGATGCAATATGGAAAATGCAATTGTGAAATTTGCAGGAAAATAGATGGATTTGGAAAGTAATATTAAGTGAAGTGACTCAGACTCAGAGACTGAAACCTCATGTACTCTCTGAGATGAAGATCATCGCATGTAATAGCTGTAAGTATGTATATACAGGGGTCAAATGTGACTTAAACCTATAGAGATAGAACTGGAAACAAAAGTGAATATGAAGACGTGATCTAGAAGAGAGTTAAGGGAAGAGCAAAAAGATACAGGCAATACAGGAGAGAGGGAATCAGGGGGAAGAGGGAGACGGGGGGAGAGAGGAGATGGGAATAGGGGAAAAATGTACTAGAAAATGCCAGAATGAATGATAGCTAAATCTCTATATGCCAACTAAGAAAAGTTAAACAAATGATAGAAACTAACTATATATATATATGCACACACACACACACACAAACATACATACATACATACACACATACATACAAAAAAAGTGGTATACATGCTGGAGAGGTAGATTAGTGGTTAAGGTGCATGCCTGAGAAGCCTAAGGACCCAGGTTCGATTCTCAGGTCCCACATAAGCCAGATGCATATGGTGGTGCATGTGTCTGGAATCTGTTTGCAGTGGCTGGAGGCTCTGGTGTGCCCATTCTCTCTCTCTCTCTCTCCCTCTCTCTGACTCTAATAAATAAATAAAAATAAATAAATAAATCTTTTTTAAAAAGATGGTATACAAAAGAAGGGGAATGTATAAGGCATGACTAATTTTCAAAATAATTTTAGAAAGCGGAATTTATGATTTACATATATGTATTTTCCTTGGTGAAGACTATGTACATAAAGCATATTATATATATTGATATATATAAAGTATATATGTATATTTACTGAATATAAACAAATATACTGTTTCATTTTCCATCTGTATAATAAAGGAGGATCGAAATGTGTCAAGAACACAAAAACCAAATCAGCACTAATGGTTTTCTCACAACAACCAAGCAGAAGGCAACTCAAAGGTCTGGATATAGGAAGAGATACAGCAATATACCAAGATATTAATTTGCCAAATGATCTGAGAGGCATGCTGTCAAAACTTTAACCTTCATCTCAGGATATGAGTTTTATAGATGACACTGCAAGTTTTAAGATATTAGATAAACAAATGTTTTCAATAATGCTCTAAGTGAGGTCAATATATCATGCCAAGAAAAGGAATGATATAATACTGAGCAAGCAAAACTTAAAGTGCAAATCATTTTGGGTACAAAGCACCTGCTTTTAAAAAAAGGGAGGAGGGAGGGAGGGAAATAACATGGGATATGGTCTACAATTAAAGAAGTTGTCAATAAAAAAATAATAATAATAAAATAAAATTTAAAAAATAAAAATAAATAAATAAAAAAATAAATAAGACCACAGAAAAAAAGGGATGAAAATCAACTTAAAGCTACACAGTGTAATAAAAAATTAAGCAAGATCGAGTTCTTTTATAAAAGGACACCATCAGATAACCAATAACCAATCATTTGCCTTTAATCACCTTATAGATGGCACTAGCTCTAGAACTACAACATAAAACCAATGAGTTAATGAGCCAAATTATTTTACTTAGCTAGCTTGAAGTGAAATATCTTTACTGGGGTATGGTAACACTGCCTACCATGGAAAGGTATCAACATAATGTGACTTTAAACATTACATTTTTAGATTTTTCAACTGCTTTAGGAATTTAACATAATTTAAAGAATTAGTTGTATTTAATTTATAATTATAATTTAAATTGTTGAAAAGAACTTAACATTATGCTGTAATCAGTATTTAGGAAAAATTGTCTTATCACACATCATTCTCACATTCAGAAGCCCCTCAGAATCAAAGACCTATATTAATAACATCCAATTCTCTTTTTTGTATTATGTTTAACAATTAAAAAGCAAGAGAAAAGGCTGGGGAAATTGCTTAGCGGTTAAGGCATTTGTCTGCGAAGCCTAAGGACCCCAGTTCCATTCCCCAGGACCCATGTAAGCCAGATGCACAAGGTGGCACATGCATCTGGAGTTCATTTGCAGTGGCTAGAGGCCCTGGTGCACCCATTATGTCTTTCTCTCAGCATCTTCCTCTTTCTCTTAAATATACATATATATATATATATATATATATATAAAAAAATATATATATATATATATTTTTTTTTTTTTTTTTTTACAAAAAGCAAGAGAAAGAATGTTCAGGTGCACCAATACTATCCAGATCAAGAGGATATTGTTTTTTCCATAGAAGTTAACCACAAGTTGGTTTCTTTCTTTCTTTTTTCTTTTCTTTTTTTTTTTTTTTTTTTTTTTTTTTTTTTTTTTTTTTTTTTTTTTTTTGGTTTTTCGAGGTAGGGTCTCACTCTAGCTCAGGCTGACCTGGAATTCACTCTGTAGTCTCAGGGTGGCCTTGAACTCATGGTCATCTCCCTACCTGCCTCCCGGGTGCTGGGATTAAAGGTATGTGCCACCACGCCAGGCACCACAGGTTTCTTAAAATAGCTTCCACGAATTCTAAGTATAAAACACTTACACTATATTCTCATTTTATTCAAGTTTTTGTGTTTCAGAGAATAAAATCTACAAAGGAAAAATTTTCCTTTAGAAATTCACTTAAAGCGCTAGGTGTGGTGGCTCACACCTTTAATCTCTGCACTTGGGAGGTTGAGGTAGGAGATAGCTGAGTTTGAGGCCTGGGATACAGTGGGCCTGGGATACAGTGAAATCCTGCCTCAAAAAAGAAAGAAGGAAAGAGAGAGAGAAGAGAGAAAGAGAGAAAGAAAGAAAGAAAAAAAGAAAGAGAGAAAGAAAGGGAGGGAGGGGGAGGGAGGGAGGGAGGAGGGGGAGGGAGGGAGGGAGGAAGGAAGGAAGGAAGGAAGGAAGGAAGGAAGGAAGGAAGGAAGGAAGGAAGGAAGAAAAGATGAAAGAAGGGAGGGAGGGAAAGAAGAAAGAAGAAAGTAAGGAGGGAAAGAAAAAAAAAAAAACTCTGTCCTTTAAAATATTAGTAAGAATGAAGCAGTTTCTTTCTTTAAATCATTTGTAAGCCTCCCTTAGGCACATTTGCAGAGCACCACTGGTTCTAAATAGGAGCACAAACAAGGGCCTGGCGGCATCCTCACTGCGTGGGATCTCTGTTAACAAAGGGCTGCCTGTAGGAATGGCATGGGAATTGTTCTTTGACATGGTTAGGGCCCCAGAAGCGCCTTACCTTTCTTACCATTACTTGATGACTTCTTGCTAAAATAATCACAGATAACTCCCGCATCTTCACTATGACGGCAGTTGTGTCTCCCGATATCCTGTTTGACACAGTCAGCCAGGGACCTCTCATTTCCTGTGCATTTCACATTATCCATGTGAATGGGCCCCTTCCCTTCCCCAAAATAAGCCATGGATCTTGCTCTCGCAGGACCCCTGGAAACAGAGCATTCTTAAGAATGTGGAAAATTGGTCAATCATGCATTTGAACAGATAACAACATATACTCGAATTCTACTTTATTCTTTAATTTTTACGTATTTGAATTAGCATGTATGCATACAGGACATAACATTTTTGGATGACTATCAAAAATTGAAATGTCAGCCCGGCGTAGTGGCGCACACCTTTAATCCCAACACTCAGGAGGCAGAGGTAGGAGGATCGCCTCTGAGTTTGAGGCTATCCTGAGACTATATAGTAAATTCCAGGTCAACCTGGGCCCAGAAAAACAAAAAACAAACAAAAAAAAATTGAAATGTCTTCTTCATTTTATGGAATCAACTACCTCTAATTTAATTTCTGCTTCCAAAGTCACACTTACTGCCATGTCAAGAAATGGTAGTTTTAAACGCTAAAGCAGGGAAAAATAATCACCCCTAATTTTCTACTCGGATAAAAGGTATATTGCTTTCTTAAAATTGGCATCATATTGCCAAGAAAATTACAAGATTAAGTAATTACAGAGACCTAAGAACTACTTTTTCACTTTAAAAAAAAAAAAGAAAAAAGTACCATTCTTAAGATAGAGAATTTGGAATTATGAACAGAAGGCAGGGTGGCCTTTAGTGTATTTCATTTTTTAATAGCATCCTTTTATTATTATTATTATTATTATTATTATTGTTGTTGTTGTTGTTGTTGTTGTTGTTTTTCAAGGTAGAGTCTTGCCCAGGCTGACCTGGAATCCTGGAATTCACTAGAAGTCACTATGTAGTCTCAAATTGGCCTCAAACTCACGACAATCCTCCTACCTCTGCCTCCCAAGTGCTGGGATTAAAGGAGTGCGCCACCACGCCCAGCAGTAATAGCATCACTTTTTAAAATATGCAAATCAAATACTTTTAATGAAACAAAAATTTAACACTGACACCATATGTATCAATTTTCCACAAAGTAATGAATATAATAATGAAAGGAAAACTTATTTAAGCTTGAATCATAGGAAAGCTACCTTTAACACATCAAGTTAGTGGAAAATATTAAATTAAATAAGACACAGACGAACAAAAGATCCTGCCTCACAAAAGGTGGAAGGTAAGGACTCACACCTGAGGTTGTCTTCTGACCTGCACATACACGCCTAACACTCACATGAATACACAAACACACATACAAAGATAAAAATGACAATGATATAAATAGGAATGGATAATTTGGTAAATTCAGTAACTTTTAAATTAGGAATGCCACCATACTAGAAATCACCCTAAAGAAGGTGAAAAGATAAATTTGAAAGCTGACATATATATAATTATCATCCACTAATATGTTTGTCAGTAAAAAATTTCCTTTGAGAGAAGAAAATAGCATATATTATACCAAAAACTCCCAGAAATTACTAAAACATTTTTAAAAAAAAAGAGAGAAAAATAAGAAAGTAGGTCTCTAAACATTGCATGTTATATAAAAGGAAATATTGATGGCCAGTACTAATGAGATTATCTCATTAGTAGTTAGGGATAAGTAAAAGGACAAACACTAGCTCCCCTAATATTTACAAGAAATAATTGCCAATGCTTTTGAGTGTGGAAATTAGTGTAGCCACAAGGCAATCTTGTGCCCCCTAATCAAGTTGAGTATGCACATAGTCTACAGATCAGCACTACCACTCTTGATTGTATTCCCTAAAAACTTAACACACAAGTGTGCCAGTAAGAAAGCATAAAAAATGTTCATAGTGCTGGAAATGATATTGTTATGGTTTGATTGCCCCTCTCAAAATTTATGTATGGAATAATTGTATGGAATTATTGTGAGACCAGAGAAATATTGTGGGATTTTTAAGAAATGAGGCAGACCCCTCTCACATTGAGTCCATTATTAAAGCCATCTGGTGATCCTCCTACCTCTGCTGGTAGATTTGGGATTTTGTTGTTGGGATTAAAGGTGTGTGCCACCATGCCCACAAAAATAGATTTTAAATGGACAAAACTATTGGCTAAGGACATACATTTTCAAATGTTATAAAAATTATAATAAATAATAAAATGACACAAAATTCAAGACAGCTTTTCTTTGGGTCATGATGTAAAAACAGTGGGACTGACACATAGGTAGGTAATTTAAAGGTACAGCAACATGCTATTTCCTAAGCTTGATGGCAGGGACAGGGTGCCTCACACTGTCATGTAGACTGCAGGTATATATCCATATGCATGTATGGACACACACACATACATGTGTAACTACTGGAGGAAATTTTTAAAAATAAAATTACAAGAGGAAAAATAACTATACAATTTCTGTGCATCAATAGTGTCAAATCACTGAATTTATATTCCACTGGACATAAAATGTAACTATATTATTTTAAATATCATGCAAATATATCAGAAAATAAGTCCTTGGCAAGCATTTAAAAGAAGACATGAATTATATAAACTTAATTTTAGATCTCTACTAAAATAGTGATAGTATACCATTTTATATTTTGTTGCAAAGCATGCCACTCTTGCACATAAGTTGTTAGAATCAAAAGCAACTACATTTTGAAACATATTCACATAAAGTCATCATGGCTGTTCCATCTTTCTTATTGAATCTAACTGGTCTCAGCATGCAGTCAGTTCTGTAAATGCATATAACTAGATGCTACACTTTGTCAATATTATGTGATATAAAATTAAAGCATGCCTTTTATTGTTCATGCAAACAGTATCACTTTAGTTCCTTTCATGTTTACTGGCTTTTATTATATAATCTCTATTTTTCCCATTATGAAAATGCTTTCTGATATTATTCTGATTTTCAGTGTTTCCAAAGACTAATCTTCAGCATGAGGTAGCTGGTTGGAGGACATAATGCTAGAACTTCTGCCAACAAAGTTCAGTCTTTCAATAGCTTAGAAGTTCTCTGTACAAATGAATGTATTACTAAAGATTTATAACATAAAAGAAACAATTCCATGCTCAAGTCTCATATGAATTTATGTTTGTGTATGTTCCTATATGAAATTTCATTTCATCTCAGTGGGAAAATACTTACATATATTTAAGATGGTAAAATATCTAAATGATTCTCATTGAAATATCACTTAAAGGCAAACTGGCCAGGCATAGTGGCACACAGCTTTAATCCCAGCATTTAGAAGGCCAAGGTAGGAGGACTGCTGTGAGTTCGAGGCCAGCCTGAGGCTACCTAGTGAATTCCAGGGCTAGAGTGAGACCCTACCAAAAAAAAAAAAAAAAAAAAAAAAAAAAAGAGGAAGGGCTGGAGAGATGGCTTAGCGGTTAAGGCGCCTGCCTCCTAAGCCTAAGAACGCTGGTTCCAATCTCCAGCATTTCCAATCTCCAGGTCCCACGATTAGCCAGATGCAAAGTGATGCAAGGGCACAATGCTGCACTTGACCACAAGGGGGCGCCCGCATCTGGATTTTGTTGGCAGCAGCTGAGAGGCTACTGGCGCACCCATCTCTATCTGTCTCTCTCCAAAAAAAAAAAAAGAGGAAAAACACAGGTAAGTTGTATATTGTACAGAAACTAACTAAAATATGAATAGCCAATTTGCATTAGTAACACTATATATAACTAGTTAGCAATTTTACCTAAAATATAAAATGAAATCTTTTGATGCATATCTTGATAATTATTAAATAAATAGTTTTGAGAATAGCTGCCAACTTTGGCCACATAATCTAGACTTTTATTTTCCACCTGAATTCATGTGAAAATAATTGAATGCTGGGCATGGTGGCACACACCTTTAATCCCAGCATTTGGGAGGCAAGAGGTAGGAGGATCACCTAAAATTTGAGGCCACCCAGAGACTACATAGTGAATTCCAGGTCAGCCTAGGCTAGAGTGAAACCCTACCTTGAATAACCAAGATATGCAAACTACCTGTACTGATAATTGTATAATTGATATAAAAAGTCATATGTATGTGATACAATCATGACAGCCAAGGAATTAAACCTAACTACAATATAAATATTTCCTTTGTTCTTTGTTTTTGTTTCTTTTGTTTGGTTTTGGAAATAACACAATATGAGCTTTATTCTCAACCTATTTTAAAGTATATAATGCTGTATTGTTGACTAGAAGACTGTTGAACAGCACGTCTCTAAAATTTATTCATCTTGTATAACAAAACCTTTATAGCCATTGAAACCTAATTTTCCTAGACATCCAGCCCCTAACAACCACCCTTCTATGATTGTGACTCTTTAAATAGCTCATATAAGTGAGATCATGCAGTATTTGTCCTGACTGGTTTATTTTTCTTAGCATGATATCCATCAGATCCAACCAGGTGGCAGTATTGCTTTCTGTTTTAAGGTTGACTCATATTACATAGGTATTCAGATATTTCTCTGAGAAGTGTACCCCAAAATAGGATTACTAGACCTTATGGAAGTTTTCATACTGTAAATAACTATTTCTCCCTAAGGCACACCATTGCCTTGTGGCACTATGGAAATCACATAGCACATCAGCCATATGTTTGGAGGTTGTTTAAAAGAGTAAAATCAGGGCTAGAGAGATGGTGTAGCAGTTAAGGTGCTTGCCTGCAAAGCCAAAGAACTTTGGTTCAATTCCCTAGGACCTACAAAAGCCAGATACAGAAGGTGGTGTGTGTATCGGGAATTCGTTTGCAATGGCTGGAGACCCTGGCATGCCCATTCTCCTCTCTCTCTCTCTCTCTCTCTCTCTCTCTCCCCCTCTTTCTCTTTCAATTAAATAAATAAAAATAAGATATTTTAAGACTAGAATCTTCACACATACACAAAAAAAAACATAGAGCTGCAGAAAAATAATAAAAGACACTGATTAGATGGCAAGAAAGAATAATTGTTAGACTGGAGAGATGGCTTAGTGGTTAAGGTGTCTGCCTGCTAAGTCTAAGAACGCCAGTTCCAATCTCCAGGTCCCACGTTTAGCCAGATGCAAAGTGACGCAAAGGTGCAATGCCGCACTTGCCCACAAGGAGGCACACGCATCTGGAGTTCATTTGCAGTGGCTGAGAGGCTGCTGGCGTGCCCATTCTCTAACTGTCTTCCTCTCCCTCTCTCTCTGTCTCTCAAAAAAAAAAAAAAAAAAAAAATAAATAAATAACTGTTCACAAGGCCGAGAGCTGAAACAGAAACAGTGAGGCAGAATTTGGCCTCAGCTCTAGGAACAGCTGCTCAATATTTGTTAACTAGGTGCTCACAGCCTCTCTCCACAGCATGACTGCTGTGAAAACTCTGAACAACAGGAACCAACTGCAAGTCCAATAATGTAAGATGCAGTGTGAAAGCGCCAATCACAGGGAAAGCTTAATGCTTGTGATTGAGGGAACCATTATTATAATTAGTGAAATTATCTTGTTATTAGATTTAAAAGGCTGTATTAATTATGTGGCATAACATAAATTTCTTGAAAGAAGATAGAAAAATTTAAGTAGATGCTTACTACTTCTTCATAATTCCAAATGAAATCAACATGAAAATCAACAATATTTTCTACTGAAGAAAAATAAGATTTAAAAAGTTTAGATAGGGATGAACTCACTGGAATAAACCTAAAAAGCAGTCAGAAATGCTCATGAAGTCATCATTGTGGCTAATTATGGTTTCCTTACTTATAGCCGAGCTGTCGACAAACCACAGCTGCATCTTTATCAGTCCATCCATCATCGCAAATTGTTCCCCACTGGCCGTTCACAGAAACCTCCACTCGTCCTTCTTTCTTATTTTCTCCATCCATTAGTCTGATAGGAAAACCTAAGTCATGATTCAAATATATTTTAAAAAGTCAAAATAAGCAAGGTTATGCTAAAACATGAGCCTTTGCAAAATACAATTTTTTCTAAGCATCAGGTATAAATTCAGCTGACAATTCCTTTTGGAGAAAGAAATGAAATATCAACAAAATCCTGCATATAGTTTTGTTCTACCCTTTGATGCCCTGAGGTCAGAGTGCTCATCTTGCTCAATTTTGTATCCTAGCCTTTGAACCATGTGTGGCATATAAAGGACCAAAGAGCTGATCCAACAAACAAATGAATGATACCATAAAATCACGAGTTATTTTATTACAACGGACTTTTAAATAGTAAAGTAACATTAACTTAGAACTGTTTTGTTTCATGACATTTTTGTTTGTTTGTTTTCGAGGTAGGATCTTACTCTAGCCCTGACTGATCTGGAGCTTGGTCTCAAACTCACAGCAAACCCCTACATCTGCCTCCCTAGTGCTGGGATTAAAAGTGTGTGCCACCACACTAGGCATCGTGTCATTATTTTGTAAATTTTTTATGAAAGAAAAAGAGAACAAGAGCAAGAGTGAGGGAAAGAGAGACAATTGGCACCCCAGGGCCTCTAACCACTGCAATTGATGCGTGAGCCCCCTCGTGAGCATGCACAACCTGTGTACTTGTGTCACCTTGTGCATCTGGCTTCCATGGGTAGTGGGGAATCAAACCTAGGTCTTTAGCCTTCACAAGTAAGTGCCTTAACTGCTAAGCCATCTCTCCAGCCCCATGTCATTTTTTATTCATGAACATAGCTAGAAATATATCCTCCTAATCTCAAGAATTTTGCAAAGGCATAAACAGATACAACTTTGACATATATGGTTCGCTTGATTGGGCTGGATTCCAGCAGAGGGAAGAGAGAGGAAGGCCCCTAACAATTTCCATCTGAAGCCTTCCTTTAGTATTCATTTCAAGGGAAGGGTTTCATCACAAAAATTAGTAATATTTAAAAATTGGGGACCAGATCACTAATGAATTCAGGTTTATATTATGCCAATCAAATTATTTGTAGAATGATGTATCTCTAATCACACCAACAAATTATGGTGCTGTTTAAGGCCCTCACTGAGAGTCACATGTTGTCATGGTAGAATGGTGAGGTCATTAGTCTGTGTCCAAGGTCAACATAACAGGTGTCCTTTTGAAAAGGAGATACCAGTGAAGACATATATTTTTTTCTTTTCTTTTCTTTTTTTTTTTTTTTTCAAGGTAGGGTTTCACTGTAGTCCAGGCTGACCTGAAATTCACTATGTAGTCTCAGGGTGGCCTCGAACTCTCAGCGATCCTCCTACCTCTGCCTCCCAAGTGCTGGGATTAAAGACGTGCGCCACCATGCCCGGCTCTGAAGACACATTTTTCTCTACCCTTCTTGGTGACACCCCGCATTGTTTGCTCGTGAGCCCTGTTTTACTTCATGGGGTGGGCAGGAGAATCATGCAGCAAAGGCAAAATCAACAAGTGTTTGTTGGGTTCCTATTCTATGCACTGTTTACTTTACTAGTCTCTAAAACAAATTAGGGAGCTTTAGTTATATCAGAAAACCGAACATCTGAAACTTTACGGTTTTTGTTTTTTGTTTGTTTGTTTGTTTGGTTGGTTGGTTGTTTTCAAGGTAGGATCTCACTCTAGCCCAGGCTCACCTGGAAATTACTCTGTAGTCCCAGGCTGACCTTGAACTGACAGCAAACCTCTTACCTCTGCTTTCTGAGTGCTGGGATTAAAAGCGTATCTGGCTTAAACTTTGCTTTTTGCTTTTTTTTTTTTTTTTTTTTTTTTTTTTTTTGAGGTAGGGTTTCTCTCTAGCCCAGGCTGACCTGGAACTCACTATGTATTCTCAGGGTGGCCTTGAACCCATGGCGATCCTCCTACCTCTGCCTCCCAAGTGCTGGGATTAAAGGCGTGCACCACCACGCCCAGCACATTTTTTTATTAATATTTCGTAAATTGTGTGGTTCTTTGTAAGAGAAGGTTAAAAAGTGATCTTCAATGATCAAATTTAAACTGATGACATTCTTTTCTTAGTTTTCAATTTTTATTTTTGAATCTTTGCCTCAATATTTAGGAAACATATACCCATAGGATTATATCTCCATGTTTTACCTCAGTAGTTTTAGGAAAAGTTTTCATATGCTTTTAAAAACAGATAAAACTTTTAAGTCTCAATAGTGTGCATTGTAAAAATAATGTACCCAATATTCCTGAATCTAATCTTAGCTGTTTAAAAATCACTGTATTTTCTATTCTCAAAGGGAAATTGTATGACTGAGGTCACTATCCACAGAATACTTGAGTTCTGATGGGACAGTAACAATAGTAATGTGCACTATGGTGTTTGTTTCTTGTTTTGTTTTGTAGCTCTAGGGATTGAACCCAATGCTTTGGGCATGATAGGCAAGCATTCTACCATTAAGCTATAGTACCGCCCCTAAATTCTTGTATATAAAATGGTTGACAGGACCAGCAACCCTATGAATATGCAATATTATTAAATATTTCAAGCTGTTTGTCTAGTAGCTTGCTTTGATTTTTCCTGTAACATTGATGTCATACATTGTTTTCAGAACATAACCCCATTTCCTACAAGAAGAAAATCTAACAGAAATGTTCATTTCAGTCTAAGTTTATGCTATAAAACTAAGAGGCAACATCATGAGAGAATATTTATCCATGATTATTTTAAGACTGCTAGAAGAGCTACTTGTCTTTAATCCAATCCTGAGACGGGAGAAAAGAATATTCACCTGTTTTGTTTTGTTTTTGAGGTAGGGTCTCACTCTAGCCCAGGCTGACCTGGAATTCCCTATGTAGTTTCAGGGTGGCCTCGAACTCACCATGATCCTTCTACTTCTGTCTCTCAAGTGCTGTTTGGTTTGTTTTTAATGTTGTCTAAATAGTTCACTAGCATTCAAGGAAAATGAAAACTAGAATATTTGACCAATGAATATCCGAATGGATATTTCAAGGTCTTCCACCATGCAGATATCTGGGATTATAAACATTTTTTAGTGAGAAATGTAAGACTTCAAATAAACAAAAACCAAATTTAGGTGGAAATGTCATGGTAGTTGAGAAGCTCAAAAGAGGATTTTTCTTGGGAAACAGATTTGTAAAGTCAGGCCAAGGATAGGAAGGCTTCACATTCCATATTGATGGTTGGAGATACAGGACCACTGAACTGTGGCTCCCCATAAACTCCGCCCAGTCCTCACCAGAGGGGAGCCTGTGCCCATGGCTGTCGGGATAGCAGGCAATGCCAACGTCTTCCCGATGGCTGCAGTCGTGCTTTGCCCACTGTCCCCTCGAACACTGAAGGAAACTGGTTTCCTTTCCGGAGCAGCTGACGTCATCCAACCATATGGGCCCTGTGCTGTCTTCAAGATGGTTTGCAGATGCTTGTTTGCCGTATCTGTGGCAATGAAATGAACGTTGTGTCCAGAACCATCTCTGGTTTCAAGGAACAAACAACATAATTAAGTGTCATGACTTCAGAGTTTAAGAATGTGGTGTTTCTCTCACCTTGGAGCCTCAAAGCCATGTTTGCTTTACACACATTTGAATCATCCTAATTTTTGATTGACTCCATGAAGAACTAATGAGTAATTCATTCCTGTGTTTTGTCTACAACTTAACCCACCAGCCAGAGAGAATGCAGAGATAAACTTCAAATTCTTGCCCATGGAAGTAATACTTTGAGGCAGGGAGGGAGTGCTGAACTCTCTGAGCTCCTCTGATTTCATCAGCTTCTCTGGGGCTCTTCTCCAAACCAGTGTGTGTTAATTCTCAAGCACTACGCCCAATCAGGGATAACATTCAATATCAGCTCATCAAAATCAGAATGACAAGGTTCTTAGCTTTTCATAAGGTCATATAGATTTAATTTTTAAAAATTTTATAAATTACACGTGTGTGGCAACTGATTTTATAACATTTGTTATGTGTATTGCAGTGATAGGCTGTGAAAGGGCAAGTATCTGTAAAATTATAAAACTGTAAGCTGTGTTAGTCTGCACTTTCATCCTTCCTTCCATGTTCCCCTTATTCCTTAAATTACAAAACTTCAACATAAAGATCTTGAAATTTAACACTTTGTCATAAACTTGATTTCAATCACTTGACATTTTTAATTCTTCATTAAAAATATGAAAAGTGGGCTGGAGGGTTGATTTAGCAGTTAAAGTGTTTGCCTGCAAAGCCAAAGGACCCAGGTTCAATTCCCCAGGACCCACATTAGCCAGATGCACAAGGGGGTGCATGCAACTGGAATACATTTGCAGTGGCTGGAGGCCCTGGTGTGCCCATTCTCTCTCTCTCTCTCTTTCTCTCTCTCCCCCTCTTTCTCTGTCAAATAAATAAATAAATTTTAAAAAGAAAAAGTTTTAAAAAATATATGAAGAGTTCTTTCAATCTGCCATGAATTTTCCCAGTTGTTTTATTTATTAAATTTGTTTATGTAAGTGAACATTTAATAAATTAAAACAATGTTTTTAATGGTTTTTCGAGGTAGGCTCTTGCGCTAGCCCAGACTGACCTGGAATTCACTAGGTAGTCTCAGGGTGACCTTGAACTCACAGCACACCTCCCACCTCTGCCTCCCAAGTGCTGGGATTAAAGGCACATGCCACCACGATCAGCCCCAATGCAGCTTTTAAATTAGTCATTTTAAGGCTTTTTTCCCTTCTATCTTACTAACTAATCAAGCTTTAGCTAGAAAAGTAATTAATGTAAATCTCACATAGCTGTCACTTTTAATGTAAAATATTTTTCTAAAAAAAGCATCACTGATTGTCATCTGTCTAGTTCAAAAAAATAACATATAATAGGAAGTTCTTTTACATTAGGATTGCATTTGTACAAATAAACCCACAGCTGACTCTTTTTTCTCATTGTAAATGGTTAGATTCTTTGTGAAGTTCTACTGTAAACTAAATGCAGCACATGCTCACAACAGATGAATGAGGGTATTTTTAGAACTAATAAGTTCAGATACATTATGTATGAAAGAAAATCAGAATGGACTTTTAAAAATTAAAATAAATGAAATATAGAGGAAAATTCAATATCCATCATTGATTTTGATTCATAGAAAACATGTGAAAATGAATGGCAAATAATAGGACTTATGCATCTTCATAAATCTATGGAAACTGAGGATACAATTGTTAGTGCAACAGAGAGCCACTTAAATATAAAGTGGTGTATTAAGTGATTCATATTAATTACATATCAATATTTATTTGGCTATTCTACCATCCCTTTGACCTAATAATTTTTTTTATTTTTATTTTTGGTTTTGTGAGGTAGGGTCTCATTCTGGTCCAGGCTGATCATCCTACCTCTGCCTCCTGAGTGCTGGGATTAAAGGCATGCGCCACCACGCCCAGCTTGACCTAATAATTTTAACAACTGCTATGCCCAGGAAAATTCAAAATGCAGGGCAGTTATATGTATTTATATCTTTATGATAGCATTATTTGTAATTAATCTAACAAAATTAAAAATTAATTTTAACCAATAAAATTAGTTTGAACATTAAGTAAACCACAGTATGAACACTTAATAGATATCTGCTATTAACAAAACCTGTGTCTATGTACCAATATAAAAGTAAATAGTGTATATAAAAGTCACATATGTACTGCAATAACTGACAACAAAATACATGCAAATTATAATACTAATAGTGCAAAATGGAAAAATTATTAAGAGCATTTAATTTTCTTTTGTTTTCACTCCTGTAACTCCAATGGCACATTGGCCAGGTGGGAATTTTCTCTTTTATAAACTTCCTCTGTTTTAGTTTACATGTATAAATTTTTAAATGTATGTTTAAACACAGATCGGCCCAACTTGAATGAATGTATATTTTTAAGGTTTAAAAAATTATTTACAATAAGCTCTATCTTAAACTGAAATGTACTGCTCTTGCTATTATTTAAAGCATGATATAGGAATATAGAAAATGAGAAAGAATGGGCATTCTTTGGATTCATTCATGTATTTAGCTCAAGGGCATCATTTGCAATTACTTCAACCAAATGACGTCTTTGCACTGGATTGCATTATACATGTGACATGAAACATATTGCCCAAAATATGACACTCGGATTTTAAGTGGGCAAGGTCAAATGTAAGTTCTAAAGGTCATATCATAACAAGAGGGCTGTTTTTCTCAAATAAAAGTGTCAATTACCAAGCCATTCTGAGAAAAAGGATCATGTAGTTTCAGAACGTTTGTCATTGGACTTCATTGTAATTTTAGCCACAGTGATGTTACAACTAACAAGTTCTGACAGTAGCAATATGTCAGAGTAAAATCAAGCATTCAAACTCTTATAGAAAAGGTGGTAGTGAGGAAAGTAAATGAAATAAATATCAAGTGATGGTTAATCATTATCTTAGAAAATGTCACTTTCATATTGCTGTGCTGTTACCAAGTAAGGAGGCAAGTGCGTGTTACCTATGACAAAAAAATAAATGATAAACAAATAAGATAGATGATAGAGATAGATGATACATTAAAGATAACATGTATTTTAATAAGTAAGGATTATGTAGTGAAACTTTTATAATTTGGCATTCAGCTTCCTCACATCTATGAGCCTTACTTAAATCCCAGCTGCCGACAAGCCACGTATGTATTCATCTCAGTCCAGCCATCATCACAGACAGTTCCCCACTGTCCCAGATAGTATACCTCCAGGCGACCTTCATGGCTGCCTTTTCCTCCTGCAAGTCTGATCACCCCATCTGTGAGCAGGAGACAAGGAGACGAGGCCAATCAACAACAGCAAACCACTTTCAACTTTCCCAGAAGCACCCATATTCAGGCCTCTCCCTGAGCTTTCTGTTACTTATGTTCTAACTCTGCTCAGTGATGCTCTGGAGATCATTGTACTGTTTCTGAAGTTTACCACAGTGTGTATCTTCCTTATAGTTTTAAATTATTCTGTGTATAAAAGTATATTCTGATATAATTTCTAAGTGTGTGTGTGTAAAATCTATTTGGTGTGTGTGTGTGTGTGTGTTCATGTGTGTAAGTGCAGGTACGCATGTGTCATGGTGCACATGTGGATGTCAGCTTTCCATCTCCTTCAAAGGAGGGTCTCTCATTGCTGAATACTCTTTTCACAAGTTTCTGGGAAATTCTGCCTTCACCTCTCTTCTGGAATTATAGAAGCCTGCCACAGCTTCCAGCTTTTACATGGGGTCTGGAGATCTGAACTCAGCTACTCTGAGTTGTGTGGCAAGTGTGCAATTCACTGAACCATCTCCCCAGTTTCTAAGTAAAAATTATGCATTTTCTAGATTAAATAGTATTTTGGAAGTTTCCCATTCTGCAGTTCCCATAAATATAAAAAATACTAGCCATTTATATTTAAATAGCAAGAAAGTATAATTAGGAAATATCTCAAAATTTTAACTGCAAATAAAAATGCTGAATTATGAATGCAGTAAAAGCTATTCTATAAACAACTATCTTATCAATACTAAAGAATTCATGAATGACAAAAAATTTGGTATGAATTTTACCTTTGTTTGTTTACTGATGATATAGATCTGAAATTTAAATCTTCTTAGTTCAATGAATTCTACAAATTCAGAGAATTCTATACAAAGTTTCTAAGCAGATATACAATAAAATAAATTTAATTCCAAAAAGTAAATATAAAAGTATTTCCATCCAAAATAATCCAAACAATTTTCAATGAAATAACAATAATCTGAGTATAAGTCATAAGTTCATTAGTCTCTGGGATCTACTAAAACAAGTAAAAAAACAAAACCATTTGTTGATCTAATATTTTACTCTCTGCAAATGATTGTAACAGATATTACCTCATCTACCACTGCCACTATAACACAAGATTATCATATGAAGGACAGTGAAATAGTATGTCAAGGAAATGAAGTCTTCTGCCATAACTTTTATATAAATTGTAAGCTTCTCTTGTGTATAAATGTATTCTGTTGCAAATAAAAACAATAGTTTGTATAATCAATACTATGATGCAAATTCAGTATTCTGTAGGCAATAAGAATTTATTCTTTTGCTTTATTCTTTTCCTTGTGTGTATGCCACGTGGTGGTGGTGGTGGTGTGTGTGGTATATGCACATGGATGTGCCCCTGCAGCACCCTATGCACTTGCCTTCAGTGGCAATAAACCCAGGCAATTCCCTGGTCTCTGTTCCTTTGGCATGACTGGGGTTACAGGTGCATGTCACCATGCCATGCTGTTTTCATGGGTTCTGTAGATTTAAACTCTACTCTCAGGTGGTTTCAGGGCCCCTCTGGCCCTCTTTTGCTTTTTCTCAAGAAGGATTACGTGGAAATTTTTGACTTTTAAAAAAATATTTTAGGGGGGACTTGAGAGATGGCTTAGCAGTAAGGTGTTTGCCTGCAAAGTCAAAGGATCCAGGTTCGACACTCCAGGACCCATATAAGCCAGATGCACAAGGGGGTGCATGCATCTGGAGTTCATTTGCAGTGGCTGAAGGCCATGGCTTGCCAATTCTTTCTCGCTCTCTCTCTCAAATAAATAAAATATATTTTAAAATATTTTAGGGTTGGAGAGATGGCTAACAGTTAAGGTACTTGCCTACAAAGCCTAAGGACCTAGGTTCAATTCCCTATGATCCACTTAAGCCAGATGCGCAAAATAGCACATGCGTCTGGAGTTCATTTGCAGTGGCTAGACACCCTGATGTGCCCATTCTCTCTCTCTTTCTCCATCTGCCTTTCTCTATCAAATAAATAAACAAAATATTTTAAAATCTTAATTATTTATTTATGAGAGAGAAGAATGAGAGAAAGAAGCAGATAGAGTGGGCATACCAGGGCCTTTAGCCACTGCAAATAAACATCAGACACATGTGTCACCTTCTGCATCTGTCTTATATGGGTTATGGGGAGTGGAACCTGGGTCCTTAGGCATCACAGGCCAGTGCCTTAAAGCTCAGCCATCTCTCCAGCCCTTTAGTTCTTTTTACTATAGAAGTAATGAATTTGTGATAACCCAACTTGCCTTTCCACTTTTCCTTCTTTGGTGTTAACATGAAAATCATATTCACATACCCTTTTGCACTCACACATCCCCTTCTCACAACACATGATCTATTTGGACAGGTATGCTGCAATTTGCGATAGTCTGACAATTGTGTCCAGCAAAGCTAACTTGGTTTCTCTAGCAGTATGCTTTAACCAATAATCCCATCAATACTGTTTTATACTAGCTAGGAACACATTCTGAATAAGACTGGTTAATGGAGGAATAAGTAAAAAATGTAATATAGAGCTGGAGAGATGGCTTAGCTATTAAGGCACTTGCCCATGAGGTCTAAGGACCCAGGTCCAATTCCCCAGAACCCACATAAGCCAAGTGCACAAGGGGGCACAGGCATCTGGAGTTCATTCACAGTGGAGGTCCTGGCTCACCCACTCTCTCTTTCTCTCCTTTCTCTCTCAAGCACATAAGTGAAAATAAAATATTTTAAGATATAATTTAAAAAAAAAAGAAATTAAATTTTACACTGGAGAGATGGCATAGCAGTTAAAGCACTTGCCTGCAAAGCCAAAGGACTGATTCCCCAGGCCCCATGTAAGCCACATGCACAAGGTGGCACATGTGTCTGGAGTTCATTTGCAGTGGCTGGAGGCCACCCATTCTCTCTCTCTCTCTCTCTAATAAACAAATAAAATTATTTAAGAAGATGTAATATAGTGACACTTAATCTTTGGATTCTGTCATTGCACATTGATTTTGACTACTGGGTAGTAACTGCTGCAATAAAAAGATTGTTTCTGACCTGCTTGTAGAACTTCAATTTGAAATTTTCAGAAATATTTATGAATGAGGACAGAGAGTAGGCTAGTGTAAAATTTCTGTTAGTTGTTTTAGTTCATTTGGAAATAATTTGTATCTCATTTGGCCCTATTACTCAAATTGAGAAACTAAGCTATGGCAAACCCAAGAGTTGTGAGGGCAGAGATTAGCACGTTAAGGGGTGAGACCCTTACCTGTCAGGGGCACACAGGATACACCAGCATCTTCTTTATGGCCACAGTTATGTTCCCCCCAGGAGCTCTTTGGACATTGTTCAATTGAAAGCTCATTCCCAGTGCAGCGTACTTCATCCAACATTATTGGGCCAGATCCTTCCCCAAAATATGCCCCATTCCACGCTTTAGCAATGCCACTGAATAAACACAGAACATAAAAATTTGGGATTCCATACCAAAACTTAGTCTGACTTATTTCCTTTGCCTCTGGCAAATACATTCATCAGTCCCACTGACCAGTTTACACCATAGCTCATTCATGGATTTCTCTCTCTCTCTCTTTCTCTCTCTCTTTTTTGGCTTCTTTGCCATGGTTGTTTATATTTTCCACCATTACAAATGTTTAAAAACCACTAGGTATTCTTTAATATTTACTCTTCTTTAATAACAGAATCTTGAATTTTTAGAAGGGTAAAGGCTATCCAAAATAAAGCCCACATTTCCCAGCCTCTTCTCCCAATAGGCAATTATTTTTTATAGTTAAATGTACAAAACATAAAATTTATCATCATAACTATTTTAAGAGCATATATATGAGCTTAACATTCATGTTACTATACAACTATCACTACTATCTGTCTCCGGATGTTATCATAACCCACAAATAGCACTCTGTACCATGGTTAAGTTTTTTCTGATGACATTTAGGAAGAAATATTTCCTCTAGGAAGTGTCCTCACTGCATTTTTTCCTTCCTGCTGACTCCAAGGCAAAAGCAATGGCCAGAGCTTGAGAAACTATGTTGAGCAACAAGGTGAGCCTGGAATTTTCATTTATTTGTTTGTTTACTTGCTTGTTTGGGGTTTTTTGAGATTCTTGCATCAGTGCTCTGGGTGCTGGGACTACTGACAAGAACCACCATGCCTGGAAACTTATATGATTGGTTAAAGAAAGTTTTCACTTGTTTCTGAGCATATCTTGCAGTCAGCTACCTGTTACTGGCACATCCAACTAGACACAGCTTGTGGGAGGATGGGGCTTATTTCACATTTACAAACTTCAGGGGAATACTATCAATGGTGGAATAAGCTGGCTCATTTCCATAGATCCAAGCATAGATCCAAGAGGCATTGCCAAACAACCAGAAAACACCAACACCAGCAAGCACGAACAGCCAAACAGATCTCTCTCCACACACTTTAGGGCTGGACTTAAGATCTGCCCCAGTGGCATGCCTCTTCCCCAGTAGTGGTCCCTCCACTGGAGACTCAAACTTCAAGCTTGAGTCTATGGAGCCATATATTTAAACCAGTCTCCCCCACCACCCTAATTTCTCCTCCACAAAAAAATGTCAATTTTTGAAAATTTACTTTAATGTAATTTTTGCAAGCAAGAACATGCATGGTAGTTGTTCATAATATAAGAGACACTGGATAAATGTATGTTATATTTCTATTACAGATTATAAGGCAAAAGACTAAAAGGCCCCAAAACCATTAAGCTATGATTACATCATTTAACTTGAGACTCTTGCAGTAGAGATGTTCATAATCAGAGGCAAACATTTTAATACACATAAAATATTTCACAAAAAAAGTGGTAGAGGACTTAACAAATCAGAAAAGCATGCAGACTACCACCACAGAGGAGAGAGACTGACCAAAGTGAACATAAAGCACAATTCAGGGAGCACTGAAGAGAAGAGGAGGAGAACTCGAGGTGACCAGAGGACCTATGCAAGTTGAGAGGAAAACAGGCCAAGAAGCTTAGAAAAGGGAAGATTAACAGCTCCTTGGATATTTGCCCATGGGTAAATACCAGAAAAGAAAAAAAAATCCAATTCATTGAGCCACCATTAGGTTAGAGAGAAACCTGGGACAAATGTCAGATATCGGATAATATAAAATGTGCTCTGAAACTCCTCATAGAAGCATAAATGAAATCCAGATGGTTAAAGATGAATAAAGAAAAGAGAAAATTAGAGAGAGGGATAGAAAGAGACAGGGAAGAAAATGAAAGAAATAGAAAAGGATGGAGGGAGGACTAAAAGAAGTTACTAGACTAAAATTATAGGAACATTGTTCTTATAACCTTCAATTTAACAGGCGAATCTTCAAGGAAGACAGGAAACCTAGAAGTCAGGAAACAAAGACTAGAAAATGTTAAATTCAACCATACAAAAACTGAAAACCAAAGAAGATAAAACATCTTTAGTCCAAAAGAATATTTGCAAGCCGGGCATAGTGGCACACTCCTTTAATCCCAGCACTTGGGAGGCAGAGGTAGGAGGATCACTGAGAGTTCAAGGCCACCCTGAGACTACATAGGGAATTCCAGGTCAGCCTGAGCTACAGTAAGACCCTGCCTCAGAAAACAAAAAAACAAAACAAAACAAAAAAGAACATTTGCAATATATAAAAGCAACCCAAAGACTTCTGGTAATTAATAACAGCATTAAATTTTAATTGAAAAAACACCAACCAATTTTTTAAAAGTCTATGGAGTGGATCAAAGTAGGAAAAGAATGACTTGTGGCAACATGGTAAGGCACTTAAGCTCACTAGTGGTCAAATTGAGGCAATAGTAAAGCATGCTTACTGTCACATTGCCTGATGCCTTCCTCTGGTGGGAGGGAGTAATGCCCCATTGCTGGGGCAGAGGACTGAATTATACTGAATTCCAAATATGCTAATGATTGTGTAACACTGACTCTAGAAAATGCAAGGGCTTAGGAAAACCCAGGACAGGAGAGTGGAAGCCATACTCTGCGACTGTAGAGAAAGTTTTTTTAATCCACTAATAAAACATTATTTGTGTGTTTTATTTGCTTTCCTATATCTTTCCACATTTTCTGTTAAAACAATACCATGATAACGATTGCAAGCATATTCAATTAAAATAAACTAATCAGAAAAAGTTAACAGAAGAGACCTTGAGGGGGAAAACACTAGCCTGAAAACTATGATGTAACACAAACTTCGTTAACTTGTTTTTGATGCATTAAATTTAAGAGGATAAGATTTATATACATACATATGCCTTCAGCCAGGATTTCCTGGCGCCCTGCTGCTGGCTTTCTGAATAAAAGCAGAGAAATTGATGACTTTTAAAGGGATCTTACAGTACTGGGCAAAGCAGCATAAAATTTGTGAGCCTAGACATCAGAAAGTATGGTGATTCAACAGTGTGGTTGTTCTCTGTTCTCCCTCTGGAGAAATCATTTCCATACCAGCTTGACAGTTCTGTGATGAGAGTCCCACTGCCACCTAGTTTTATACCCCCACCCCCACCTCTATCACAGAAAAATATTTATGGAGTAATGGTGTGCTGATATAATATATTGAGTTCTTATTTTGTGTATGAAACTATTTGATCTCCATGACAGCAATTCCTAATAGTTACTGGCTTGATTCTATGCTTAATCCTTATTCAAGACATTTTTTCAACTTGCCTAACCAATCAGATTGCATGGATATAAAGTTGAACCTCATGCCACCCAGAAAAAAGCCAAGTAAATAGCACATCTGACTGACTAATCCACAATCTTGGCTACTACTTTTCAGCAGACAGAACAGGCAGGCAAGAAAACTTACTAGGTTATAAAAAAGATTATTATTTTTTAAACCACAGAGCTCAGCTTCTGACACTTGTGACCAATGGATAGAGAAGCTCATTTTAAAAATATTTCACTTATTTATTTATTTGCAAAAAAGATGGACACTTTAGCCATGGACACTCCAGATGCACGGGCCACCCTGTGCATATGGCTTACATGGACACTAGGGAATCGAACCTGGGTCCTTAGGCTTCTCAGGCAAGCACCTTAACCACTAAGCTTCAGCCTGAGAAGCTCATTTTTAATGATCTCTAGAAGACAATACCCTCAGGCTGGAGAGATGGCTTAGCGGTTAGGGCGCTTGCCTGAAAAGCCAAAGGACCTGGTTCAATTCCCCAGGACCCCCGTAAACCAGATGCACAAGGTGGCGCATGCATCTGGAGGTCATTTGCAGTGGCTGTAGGCCCTGGCACGCCCATTCTCTTTCTGTCTCTGTCTCTCTCTCTCATAAATAAATAAATAAATAAATAAATAAATAAATAAATAAATAAAGACAATATCCTCCATTCCCAATAACGCTTAATATGTAATGAATGCTTACTGTACAGCCAGTCCCTGGTCAGCAGCACTTTATGTATTAACTCATTTACTCTTCCCTGCAACCTCATGAGATATTACTATCACAAGTATTTAAAAATATATTTATTTATTTCTATATGTGTGTGTGTGTGTGTGTGTGTGTGTGTGTGCACGCGCACGTATGCATGCGTGTGTGGACTTGCCAAGGCCTCTAGCTGAGTGAAACAAACACCAAATGCTTGAGTCACTTTTCGAGTCTGGCTTATATGAGTGGCTAAGGAATTGAACATGGGCAGGCAAGTTTGGCAAGCAAGTGCCTTTACCAGCTGAGTCATTTCCCAGCTCCATTATCCCAGTTTCTGCACAAGAGAACTGAGACTCACTAGTGAAATCATGTGCCGACATCACACTGCTGCTAGGTGGTATAGTCTATGAGCAGCCTGAAGCCCTGGTTTTACAGCCACTGTACACAGTCTACCAGTTCTGTGAATTATCACTATCCCCTGAAGATAAATTTTCTCTTTTCACTTCTCTGCTTTTTCCAGTTCTAGATTTGGATTTATTTTTATTAACACTGTCATTTTACAAACAGTGTAACCTGAGTGAAAAATACTTAAGTTGAGGGGGTAAGCCTCAAGACTGCTCCCCATTAATAGTGTGACAGCAGGACATGAGATGATAGTGATAGTGGACCTAACTACCCCCATCTGTTAAATAAGGTCTTTCCTGCTAGCACATCCCATGGGAATCTTTACTGTAAAGTTGATCTTTAATTTTGTTTTTTTTTTTTTTTGGGGAGTAGGGTCTTGCCCTAACCCAGGCTGACCTGGAACTCACTCTATAGTCTCAGGGTGGTCTTGAACTCACAATGATCCTCCTACCTCTGCCTCCTGAGTGCAGCGATTAAAAGGTATGTGCTACCACATGCGGCCTAATCTTTTAAATTTTTAATGAACAGAAAAATAAAAGAACAAAGAACAAAATTTTGAACATCAATGTATACCAGAAAAATTATTCTGACTACTTAATTTGATTCAATTTGGTAATTTTATAACCCTTCCTTCCCCCCCCATACAAAAAAAAAACCCTAAAGGAAAGATATGTCCAATACTATTAAATTCCCATGTAAATTATGACACATCAGCAAAATGAAATGTGATGTCATTGTTCTCAGCTGTGCTTAAAAGTTTTCAGCATGGCAAAATGCTTTTAATGCTAAGCACATAAAAAGGAAGTCTAAAATACCTCCACCTGAAATTTCAGTGGGTACATATGCATGCTCAAGTTATCTAATTTGCTAACATCTGACTGTCTCCTTCTCTTCGCCTTCTCCACACTTAGGGTTAATCATATTTAAGTATCTTAAGTACAATAATTCCCTTTGCATCTAGATAGCTTGCCAAGCTACCAAAATGTACAGATACTATTAAAAGAGGAATCAAAAAGACAGCATCTCACAAGGAAAATGTATCCAGCACTCCCAAAATGCATGATGTAATTTTCCTCTGGGAATTCACCAGAGCAAGTAGAATTGAAATGAAATTTACTTAACTCATAAACAGACAGGCAACAACTATGCTGCTACAATAGACCATGTACCATTAAAAAACAATTTCATCTGCAGTTCTTAGCCTTTGAATGAACAAAACAAATTGTGGAAGAAGAAGAATGAAGAACATTGGAAGGAACTATGAAAGAGGTTAGTGAACAATGTCAGCTCAGTGCGTCACAATGCCTGCAAAGGTCAGCAAATCTCTGGGGCTAAGATCTACTATTGCCGTCTAGCTAAATGCATCTATTATGTCCACCAAACTGCTCTCTAAGCACTTACATTTATGCCCATATATTAATGCTACTGTCACTTTTGGTTTGAGAATCTTCTCTTTCCAGATGGTTGTGACTACTGGGGTGACTCAAAACTCACCAAAGTGCTGAGAAATGACAGTGAAGTGTTCAGCACTAAGTGAGACACCTCTATCACATCTTCCAAAGTTCAGGGACCATTGCAGAAGAGGTGGTGGAAAGAATGAAAGAGCTGAAGGAAGGGAGAAGTACTTTGCAATGCTGTCTACAGACACAAAGTGGTTGTGGTATTCGTGACCTCACAGTTGCTGATGCCACTTATACAAGAGTAGCATAATGAGGGTGGGAGGGAATGATGACAACATATTAGAACAGGGGCTAGTTGGAAAGCAAGGATTCAGCTGAGAGGTTATGGGTGCAGCAAAAGTGAGGGTATGCCGGGCATGGTGGCGCACCGCCTTTAATCCCAGCACTCGGGAGGCAGAGGTAGGAGGATGGTCATGAGTTCGAGGCCACCCTGAGACTACATAGTGAATTCCAGGTCAGCCTGGACTAGAATGAAACTCTACCTTGAAAAAAAAAAAAAAAAAAAAAAAAAGTGAGGTAATGAGGTTAGTGGAAGGGGTTAGTGGAATGGATGGAAGTTTATGATCATGGTGTTATTCTTTTTAAATTTGTTTTTTATTTGAGGGTAGGAAGAAGTTGTCACTAAAAAGTACTTTTTTTGAAGAAAAGCAACAATGAAGTTATTCTTGAGAAAGAGAAAGCACCTTACTTAACATGGGTGTGTGTTCCATATTAATAGTCTTATTTATGATTCCACATCTACCTCCTCTCTGTGATTTAGACTACTGTTTAACAATGATTTATAGGTTCAGAGAAACATGGGAAAGAGGGGGCTGAAAGAAGGTAAAAGCTACATGATAGGAAGGAATGCTTTAGAACACAATCTCTGGTCGTGAAAAGCCTTTACATTGATGACCTCACAGTGGCTCTTATTACCTGTACCAGACCTGTACCAGTGTGGGACTCTCAACATTTTGATATGGAGGGAGAGGAGTTGGAAAAGACCTCAAACCAGAAAAGGGACTAGTAAAAAAAGAGGGGATTCAGTTGAGGAGGGACAGGGCTGGGAAGATAAAGAAGAAAATGGAAAAGGATTATGATCAAAATATATTATGTACATGTATGAAAATTATCAATAAAAAATGAAAACGGGGACTGGATAGATGGCTCAGCAGTTAAAGGTGCTTGCTTGCAAAGTGTAATGGCCCGGGTTTGATTCCCCAATACCCATGTAAAGCCAGATGCAAAAGTGGTACATGTGTCTGGAGTTCGCTGCAGTGGCAAGAGGCCCTGATGCACTAATACTCTCTATCTTTCTCCCTCTTTCTTTCTGTCTCTCTCTCAAATAAATGAGAAAAAAAGTGAAAAAAGTGGGATTGAGGAGATGGCTCAGTGGCTAATGGCACTTATTTACTTACAAAGTATGCTGGCCAGGGTTCAATTCCCCAACCACCCCTATAGAGCTGGACAGGCATTCATTTGCATTGACAAAATACCCTAGTATGCGCACGTGTGTGTGCGCGCACACACACACACACACACACACACACACACACTCACACGCACAAATAAGTAATAAACTTTTTATTTTTTAGAGAGAACAAGAGAGAGAGAGATAGAGAGAGAATTGGCATGCCAGAGCCTCAGCCACTAAAATTGGACTCCAGATGCTTGTGTCATCTAGTGGGCATTTGAAACTTTGCTCTTGCCTCACCTTTATGTGTCTGGCTAATGTGGGATCTGAGAGTCGAACATGGATCCTTAGGCTGTGCAACCAAGCGCCTTAACCACCAATCTATCTCTCCAGCCCCATAAACATTTTTTAAAGTAAAAGCAGTCTTTGTCTCTCATGGAACAACTCTACACTACAACATGAAGTTTTAGAATTATCTGATAACTACAATGTTTTTAAATATTCAATGTGTCATTTAAATTAAATTTTATATGGATATTTCTAAGAAGCAAAACCTTACTTGTTCTCCACAGAATATTAATAATAAAAATGCCTTACAGCTTAAACTTACTATTGTAATCCTTAGTATAACTGTTAATACCAACATGTCATTGAAAACATCTTAAAATTTTAAAAATTTTTGACAAAGACAAATTTTTTAGTACTTCACATGAAAATCAGTTGGCATATCACTGACTATAAACAATGGACAACTCAGCAAATACAGATATAGATGCATTACAGGGCTTTGAAAACATAACACTCAGAGATACGGGGGTGGGTGGGTGGAGAGATTGCTTAGTGGTTAAGGCACTTGCCTGCAAAACCTAAGGACCTGGGTTTGATTTCCCAGTACCCACTTAAAGACAGATGTGCAAAGTGGCACATGCATCTGGAGTTCATTTTTAGCAGCTGGGGGGTGGGCCTGGCTTGCCCATATTCTCTCGCTCTCTCTCTCTCTCAAGTAAACAATATTGAGAAAAGAAATATGAAGGCATATTTGGGCCTGGAGAGATAGAATCTACATTTGATTCACAATACCCATGTAAAGCTAGATGTACAAAGTAGTGCATACATGTGGAATTTGTTTTCAGTGGCTGGAGGTCCTGGCATGCCCATTCTCTCTGTCTATCTCTCTTTTTCCTTCTTTCTCTGATTGCAAATAAATAAATAAATAAATAAGTTTAAAAAAATTCAGAGCTGCAGCTCACTAAACAAATAAAAGCTCTGGATAGAGGAATGGCATTTGATAATCTCACCACCAAATGCTTAGTCTTCTTTTAATGTTTATCAAAATCTTTCAAATATAATACTTCTGATTAGACTCGCCCTGACAGCCAATGTATGTCCTTACTACTTGTGTAAATTAACCATTGTAAATTAGAAAACATGCTATGGATGAGAAAACTCTAAGAGATGTCATGCAACTTTGCTTAGCATGGCTCTAGGTTGTAGTAAGTTCTGCTGCACGCTCATGGTATTATACTTTACTGATTGCAACAGCACCACATGGAAACATTAATAAAATTGGTCTTGAAACTGGTGCTCAGCCAAAACACTCAAAAAATTAGTCTCAAAATTTTAATACATTTCCAGGTGTGATGGTTCACACCTGTAATGCCAGGACTCAGAAGGCTGAGGTAGGCAAATCCTTGTAAATTTGAGGGCAGCCTAGGTGACAGTGTATTCTAGGTCAGCCTCAGCTACAGTGAGATTGTGCCTCAAAAATTTAATAATTCATTAGATTTCTTTTTTTTTTAATTTTATTTTTAGTTTTCTTAAGAGGAACTTATTGACCTTATTCCTGATCTATCTGAAGAAAATAACAATAATAGCATGATAAAAACGGCTGGCATAGGATTTTGCCAGGGCTTGTTTCATTCCCATGCATGTGGACTACAACTTAGCAGTTAGGACTCAGGCTCAGGGACGCTTACTATACATTGAAGGATCAGGATGAGCAAGATGAAAACACGTCCCTTGTGATGGTTCCTAACTAATCAAGCTTTTAAGCCTCAGAAATGAGAGAAGTAAACGAAATGACACCAGGAGGCAGAACTGATAAAAGTTAGAAGGTGAAATAGTCTCCACATGTCTATTTAAGAACAGAGTTTCTTAAAAACAAGAAGCTATTAAAGGTTTTAAAAACCCTTGGGGGGCGGGGAACTGTAGAAATGGCTTAATGGTCAAGGCGCCTGCCTGCTAAGCCTAAGAACGCCGGTTCCAATCTCCAGGTCCCACATTTAGCCAAACACAGTGACGCAAGGGCGCAGTGCCGCACTTGCCCACAAGGTAGCACATGAGTCTGGATTTCGTTCACAGCCGCTGAGAGGCTGCCCACTCTCTATGTGTCTCCCTCTCCCTCTCTCTCTGTCTCTCTCTTTGTTTCTCTCTTTAAAAAAACCCTCAGGGACATAACATCCAGATACAGTGCATGGCCTTGGATTAAATTCATCCTTGGACAAAATATCTATCAAGAACATAGTGGGAGGGCTGGAGGTTCCGCTTAGCAGTTAAGACATTTGCCTGAGAAGCCTAAGGACCCAGGTTCAATTCTTCAGGTCCCATATGAGCCACTACAAACAAACTCCAAATGCAGGCACCACTTTGTTCATCTGGCTTACATGGGTACTGGGGAATTGAACCTGGTTCCTTGGGCTTTGTAGGCAAGCACCTTAAGCACTAAGTCATCTCTCAAGCCCACAATGTTATTTTTTTAAAGATTTTATTTTTACTTATTATAGACAGAGAAAGGGGAGGAGAGAGAAAGAGAGAGGGAGAATGGGAGTGCCAGGGTGTGTAGCCACTGCAAACAAACTCCAGACATGTGCCACCATGTGCATCTGGCTTACATGGGACCTGGAGAATTGAACAAAGGTCCTCAGGCTTCACAGGCAAGCACCTTAACCACTAAGCCATCTCTCCAGCCCCCCACAATGTTATTTTTAAGTGATAGATACATCCTGAAGTTTTCAGAGAGAAAATGTTGAAAATGTATATATTTTACTTTATTTCTATTTTTGTAAATGTGTTCTCTACCTGTGACGTTCCGCTTTTCTTTCTACACATGTGCGCTTCTTCTCTGTATCTCTCTCTTGTTTCTTTTTTCTCTCCTTCCTTCTAGCTTAGAGGCCCCTTCTTCCTGCTCCCTGCCTTCTCCTAGAGCCAGGCTGCACTCTCTTCCACATGCTTTGCCCTCTCTCTCTCCAGCACCAATCTATCCTCCGAAAGCTGACTCCTTCTCCTGGCTGGCCCACTGCTGCTTCTGAGCTGGTGGCAAGCATTCACATCCACCTCCAACTCTCTTCCTGAACCTACATATTTTACTATAAAATACTTCAATGTAAGCACAGAGTTTTGGAAAAGATAGGAAACAGTTGTTGAAACAATTCAGAATAAATGATTCAAGGTTTGAAGTTCTCCTCCAAAGTCAAGGTATATGACTAACGGGACAAAATAGCATGTGCAAGAGGAACTTTACCACAAGGAGACTCCTACAAAATGCCAATGGACTATATAATATTTTAAAGTAAAATATTAACCTTTGAAATCTCTCTTGTATAGTTTTAGATACATTTTAAGTCTTGTTATATCAGACTTTAAAAAGCATTGAAACTGAGGCATAATATTGCAGATTAATGACAACTGAGAATGTTAATTTTCATTCTGATGTTTTACTGCATGGGCTTCATGTCTGGTCCCTACACAGGAAAGACTTCCTTTGCACATTAATAAACATCCTTTGTTCTAAGCACATACCTGACAAATAAGGAAGTGAGCTTCAGGAGCTTAGGCAACACTTAGGGCACAGGAGTTAAACTTGAAAGCCAACAACTAGTGCTTCATCACAGGACTTGGATGAAGCTACCATAGTTGACAATACTAGCCCATAGCCTACAAGTAATGTAAAGGGTGACAAATAGTAACAGCCTAGGTTCTGAACGACATGAAATCACTAGTTCATACCCAGGCAGGTCAGACCTACAGAGGACATGTAAGTTCTCTTTAGGGAGCTCCCAGCCCAGCCCAAGATCAAAAGAGCTACTGGTTCAAGGAAATGTGCAATTTAAACAAACAACACCAGCCTTTAGGTATGGAAAGAACAGATTCAGTACTTTTTAAAATAAGACAAAAGCAGTAAAAACAAACCTGAGGCCCAGCTGCCTGCAGATCACTTCTGCATCTGCATCATCCCACTGGTCATCACAGATGGTCCCCCACTGGCCAGCATGGTACAGCTCCACTCGACCTTCATGCCCACTGCGCCCACCAACAAGGCGAATGGCAGGTAATGTCGAGCCTGTGTGACGCAAAACAGAAAACACTTAAACCTGTACTTTTACACTGCTCTGTCACGGCAGGTGTGATTGTACTGTTCCCATTCATGGACATACAAATATATTATAGTCACAGGAATCCTGACCTTAAAATACTCCAAAATATTTATAGAGACTTTTGGAGGAAATATTCTAAATTCACTTATCTACAACAACCTCAGAACAGACATACTAATATACTTCTGGTCACTGTGGTAGACGCACTAAATTTATTTATAGCAACTTGAGCAGTATCAACATGTGATTTATTAATTATGGCACTTATGTCTATAACATATCTGTTTGCAGCATACAATCTTTTTGTATTTGCACAAATCAAGTCAAAATTAATACCAAATTCAATGTAACATGTTAGTAGATATCAAAGATTGAACTTCCAAAAACAATGATCAAAAATTCATTTGGAGTGCTAGAGAGATGGCTCAGTGATCAAAGGTGCTGGCCTATAAAGTCTGATGGCCTGGATTTGATTCCCCAGTACCCACATAAAGCTAGACACACAAAGAGGTGCATGCATCTAGAGTTCATTTGCAGCATCAGGAGACCATGGTGCACCCATTCTCTCTCCATCTTGCTCAAATTAATAAAAATGTTTTAAAAAATCATTTGGAGGACTAAACAGATGGCTCAGTGATTAAAGTGCTTGCTTGCAAAACCTGATGGTCTGGGTTCAATTCCCCATCATCCATGTAAACCCAGATTCACAAAGTGGTGCAAACATCTAGAGTTCACTTGCAGTGGCTGAAGATCCTGGCGTGCCCATTCTTTTTTTTTGTTTGTTTGTTTCTCTCTTTGAAAATAATAAATAAGTAAATAGAAGAAATGATTTGGAGGGAGGGGGCTAGAGAGATGGCTTACTTCAGTAAAGCACTTGTCACACAAACAGGAGGATCTGATTTTGGGTCCCCAGAACCTATGTAAATGCAGGGCATGGTGGTGCACATCTGTCATGCCAGTGCTGGTGAGATGGAGAGAGGAAACTAGCTGCATCTGTGAACCCTGAGTTCAGTGAGAAACCCTGTCTCACTAAAAAAGGTGGAGAGTAATAGAGAAAGGCATGCAACATTGGCCTCTGTCCTCCACACACACGCTCACTCATGTGCACACATAAGGGTCCTCACACACATAGAAGCACACATACACACAAGTATGCACATCACACAAACACATGCACATGTGAAAAATTCATTTGTGTGTGAATTAGTTCATATTCATTTTCTCAGTTAAAGTATTATCAAGGTTGTCTATATTCACATAGTCTAAGGTCTCCTTACCTAGCCCTTGAAGTCTCTGAACTTCTCTGTCTCCACTCTTGGTTCCATCCACAGTGGACTACAATGTCCCCTGCCTTCTGTCCCTAAAACATGCCATGTTGATTCCTGTCTCAGAGTTCTGTGCTTGCTGTCCTTTCTGCTTGGAATAATGTCTCACAGATCTTCACGACTTTCTTTTTCTGCCCATTATGTTCTCAGCTCTGAACTTTCCATTTTCCAGGAAGCCTGCCCGAGCTAAAAAAGCACCAAGCCAGGAATAGTGGTGCCCACTAGAGGCAGGAGGATCACCACAAACCCAAGGCCAGCTTGGTCTAGATAGTAAGTTCTAGATCAGCCAAGGCTATATAAAGAAACATTGTCACAAAAAAACTAAACAAAATGAAAAGAGAAAATAAGCATACTATATACAGTACCCTAAAGCACTTCCAACTACTCTGATTGTTATCTTTGTCGGAGTTTTTATTTTAAAATTGTCACATATGGCTTGTATGTCGATTGTCACTCCCTTCTATGCTAGATAAAGATAGAAATCCTTTAATCCCAGCACTCGGGAGGCCCTGAGGCCACCCCCTCACCTGTGCCTACTAAACACAAAAATAAAAATAAAAAAATAAAAAAATATACTATACCACTAAAAGAATTCAGTACTTGTTGAGTAACTGGTTTGGCAAGTGATGCCTAAGTCCTAGCAAAGATATCCCAAACAAGGAAACAAAAGTCACAAGGTCCATGCTTTCAGTTCCATTAACAAATAGATCAACAACAGATGCAGGATACAGGGGATTGCAATGGCCACACTGGGCACACAAAGGTGTTTTACACAGAGTCTGCACTCAAAAAGCTCATGGCCTAAGGATGTGTATCAAATAAGTAAACACACAAGATTTTTTGAGTGAGTTTATTTATTTATTTATTTATTTATTTATTTATTTATTTATTTATTTATTTAAGAGAGAGAAACAGGGAGGGAAAGAGAGAGAGAGAAAGAAAAAGGGAAAGAGAATGTGCGCCAGGGCCTTCTGCCACTGCAAATGAACTCCAGATGATGCGCCCCTTGTGCATCTGGTTTACATGGGTCCTGGAGAGTCAGACCGGGATCCTTTGGCTTTGTAGGCAAATGCCTTAACCACTAAACATCTCTCCAGCCACACAGAAGATTTTTAAGAAAACTTTACACTAGTTCTGAAGCAAGAGAGCACATCACTGATGGAGGTAGTTAGGAAATCTCTTGTGACAAAGTCGGCCAAGATGGGTTAAAGGGATTTTTGGAAGCAAGAAATGAAGAAGTATGTTCTGGCAAAAAAAAAAAAAACACTGAAGTCAGACAGTCTAATTTTGCTGGAATAAAGGATGTAATATGATAAATGTGTGTAGGCTGGATTCTTACTAGGAGTTTTAGTTGCATCTTTTGCCAAATCCTAATGATTTATCCATAAGAAATATGCTTATAATTCTCCATAGTGTAAGTGGCTGTCAGAAAATGGCATCTAAATGTTCAAATATCAGAGTTTAGTTTTGTAGCAGAAATGAGAATTAATGAATATTTGCATATTACCATAATAAATTTATAAGCTTAATTATAATCTAACTGGAATTTATAATTTTTGAAAAGGGATATATAGGTGAGCTCAGTATATGGTTAAATTTTGATAATAAACATAATTATCATAAGTTATGCCATTTCTTTTTCTTTTTAAAAGATTGGAATAGACAGAAAGAAAAGGTGCTAAAATGTTCCTTAAATCAATATTCCTCACTCAAAGGTAAGTATTTGAGAAAAGAAAAATTCAAGAGGAAATATGAAACAACCTGAAATCTTGAGACTTTTAAAAGAGACTACAATTTCATTCTATAATTATACAACCTTTTGTTTTAAAATGTGCTATTTATTTTCCTAGTTAAATAAGTCATTGTGAAGACATAGAAATGTAGAAAGAAGCACAGGGATACAATTTCCTTAATATCTTTATCTTAGCAACACACATACTAAAATCATTCTAAGAAGCTGATTTGTGCCAGGTGTGATGGCACACGCCTTTAATCCCAGCACTCAGGAGGCAGAGATAGGAGGATTGCCATGGGTTCGAGGCCACCCTGAGATGACATAGTGAATTCCAGGTCAGCCTGAGCTAGAGTAAGACCCTACCTCAAAAAACCAAAAGAAGAAGAAGAAGAAGAAGAGGAGGAGGAGGAAGAAGAGGAAGGGGGGGGAGAAGAAGCTGACTCGTATTCTACTTTATAGATAATAAAACTCCTCACATATTGTCATTTATGTTGCTGTTATTCTCTAGATTCAATCCTTCTACATCATCTTTTCTTTCTTTCTTTCTTTCTTTCTTTCTTTCTTTCTTTCTTTCTTTCTTTCTTTTTATATTTGAGAGTGACAGACAGAGAAAGAGGCAGACAGACAGAGAATGGGCGTGCCAGGGCCTCCAGCCACTGCAAAAGAACTCCAGATGCATGTGCCACCTTGTGCATCTGGCTTATTTGGGTCCTGGGGAATGGAACCAGGGTCCTTAGGCTTTACAGGCAAGTGCTTAACCACTAAGCCATCTCTCCAGGTCCATCATTTTCTACTTTCTAAGTGTTGGAAAAGCTTCAAGTACCAGATGACAAAACACAAAATGTAATTTCCAAAATATAAAAAAAGGTTAAGATCTGTGCTATGCCCTAAGATTGAGTTAGTGCTCACTAATTTCAACCACTATTTTTTGTTTTGTTTTGTTTTTTTTAGAGGTAGGGTTTCACTCTGGTCCAGGCTGACCTGGAATTAACTATCTAGTCTCAGGGTGGCCTCGAACTCTCGGTGATCCTCCTACCTCTGCCTCCCAAGTGCTGGGATTAAAGGCATGCGCCACCACGCCCAGTTCAACCACTATTTTAATGAATAAAAATATTATTGCTAGGTGTGGTGGCGCAAGTTTTTAATCCCAGAACTTGGAAGGCAGAGATAGAAGCATCACAGTGAGTTCAAGGCTACCCTGAGACTTCAGAGTGAATTCCAGGTCAGCCTGGGCTACAGTGAAACTCTGGGTCCACTGGCTAGGTCTCCCAGTTGAAACAGTAGGATGGCCATATGATGGTTCCAAGAAGGAAGGCCAAAAGACTCTGGAATGCAAAGGACAGTTGGAAATGTGATGTGGGAAAACATAGACCTTGTGAGCCTAAAATCTGGGCTCATCCAGGGTGAAATGAATGGTCAGCTTAGGATCAGCCTGAACAGTTTGTTGTCATAAATGGATTGTAAAGTCAAGCTCAGACTGAGTTGGCCTGGTTGCTTGTGTCCAACCCAAAGTGTTGTAGGGGCAAGGTGATATGGTGCATTGTGCTCCTCAGCTGCATCCCACCAAGTGATTTGGAGGCTGTGGAAGGCTGAATGCATGGCCCCATAGACTCAGATGTTTTGTTAAAATTGAGTTTGCAGCTTTGGCCCCTAGCAGGCAGACTCTTGCTACAAGGGCATGTCACTGGGGGTGGATCTGAATTCTAGCCCAAAGGTATGGAGGAGAGTTTGAGGTCTGCATTCTGCTTGGTTGCTCTGGATGTTTGCTGTTTGGTGGTTTCTTTCTACTTCAATCTGTGGAAAGTATAGCAGCTTCTTCCACCATTCATATAACTTCTCCTGGACTTGTAATCCCTTCCTCTCATAAATTATATTTGGTTGGATGTTTGTCCCAGCAACATGAAGATGACTATAACAGGAATTTGGTACCAGAAAAGTGGGGTATTACTGCATGATGAATCTGACCATGTGGATTTTGGTCTTTTGGAACTTTTTTTGCTGGAGGAATGTGGCAACACAATGGACCTCACACTGAGGGTAAAACCTCCAGTTTGCTTTGCCTCCTAGTACCTCACTTTGGATCTGTCCCAGCTTGCAAACAGGCCTCATGTTACTGACACAAAATTTTGTGTCAGTAACATGAGGCCTGTTTGCAAGCTGGGACAGATCCAAAAGAAATATTTTTTAAAAAAGAAATATTTTTAAAACAAGAACTATTTGAAAATCAAACAGAATTCAGGGTCAAAAGCACTCGTATTGAACAGTATTGAGTTAGAATGCAGAACATGAGTCAGATGTATTTCTGTATTCAAGCCCTTGAGGAAATGATTTAACTAAGACACGCTTATCATCAACAATCAGTTTTAAAACACAATGAAGCTAGAAGACTTTTTTTTTCACCAGGGGAAAAGCTACATGTGATAGCAGCTGCCATCTTCTGAGGTCACACTCCACCCTACCAGATGTCTTTGTCACAAAACACTGTATTTTCTTTATCTCCTTGACTACAAACATTGCTCCAACAAATGGGAATATTGCCCAGCCCAGAAAATGCAAGTTGTTTTGCTATTTCTCTTCCTCTGAAAATCCAGTGACAGATGTTAAAGTTATCCAATACAAGGGAAAATTTTTATCAAAGTATTTGGGTTTTAAATTTTTTGCATTTGGATTTGGGCTTTTATAAATGAAAGAAATTAATAATGGATTTTCAAGAGAAGAAAAAAGCTCTAGAGAGAGGGGGAGAGAGAGAACACATCAGTTCAGAACTTTGATTAAATGGTAACCTTCCTTTTCAATCTTGAATTGCTACCTGTATGAACTTTTGCGATATAATACTTGACCTAGGAGAATATGGACAAATTTTACATTAGAAAGGGGGAATATGAATTATTTTATGCAAATGGGATCTGAGGTCCAGTAAGGCTGGGATTTAGATCTGGGCTTGGCTAAATGTCATTCTGAGCAGCAAGTCTATGTAAGCGTTGCCAATGTGAAAATTCTGTCCAATTCCAGTATTCTAGGTTAGAAGTTTTTTACTATTTTAATTTTTAATATTTTAATTTAAGTTAATACTTTAAGATTTATTTATTTACTTGAGAGAGAGAAAAAAGAAGTATATATATATATATATATACATATAGTCTGTCACATATATACATATATATACATATGACAGAGAATGGGCGCACCAGGGCCTCCGGACCTGAAAACTCCAGATGCATGTACTACCTTCTAGATCTGGCTCACACGGGTCTTAGGGAATCAAACTTGGTTACTTTGGCTTTGTAGGCAAGTGCCTAAACCGCTAAGCCATCTCTCCAGCCCTAGGTTAGAATTTTAATTTGATTATTAGATTATTATCTAGGCATGATAATACAGAGAGCTAAACCAGGTGCATTATGTATGTGCTAGCAAGAGACTGAAAATGATTAAATAATAGCGTGCAGATGGTATCTGCTTTTAGCTCATTTAATCCACATTTTTAAAGCTTTATTTGTGTGTGGGTGTGTGTGTGGGTGTGTGTGCCCGGGTTTCCTGCTGGTACAAATGAATGTCCATTGTCTAGCTTTTTTTTTATTGACAACTTCTATACTTACATACAAAGAAACCATGATATTTCCCTCCCCTCCCCCCATCCCCCTTTAGAACTCCATTCTCCATCATATCCCCTCCCTCTCTCCATTAGTCCCTCTTTTAATTTGATGTCATCATCTTTTATTGTCTAGCTTTTTGTGGGTGACCTGGGGAATTAAACCTGGGGGTGGCTTTGCAACAAGCACCTTAAGCCACTGAGCCATTTCCCCAGACTCCCTAATCTACCTAATTTTAAAGGTGCAAATGGGCACTAAATTTTAAAAGATCCAACATGGTTCTGATTGGCATGGTCATCCCCATGCTCCAGCTTCCATCAACCAAGCAGTGAACATATTGGAGATCTTTAACATATGAATGTGCGCCACGGCAATACAGCTTGCTTTGCTGTTATTGTGCAATTCTTGCTATGAAATCAGAAGTTTCTGTTTGCTGGATGATAGTTTACATTCTTTCATCAATCAAGAGACCAGTGACCACTCTATAAATACATTAGAGCTCTTTTCTTTGCTCTTTGTGTCTCATAGGAAATGTTTTTCCCTGATGGGAAGATGGGATCAATCTGGCAATTACAGTTTGGCCTCATTATACACATCATCATATTAGGTATGACTGACCACTCACAGGTTAGTAATACAAAATGTTTAGCCAGGCATGGTGGCGCATGTCTTTAATCCTAGCACTAGGGAGGCAAAGGTAGGAGGATCGTGTGAGTTCAAGGCTACCCTGAGACAACACAGTGAATTCCAGGTCAGCCTGAGCTAGTGTGAGACCCTACCTCAAAAAAAAAAAAAAAAAAAAAAAAAAAGTTTGTAAGTTACAGAGTTTTTTTTTTTTTCAGTTTTAGACCCTCACTTTTTTTTTTTTTATTGAAAGGTATTTTCCCCCAGAACATTGCTTTCCAAATTTTCTAAAATAAAGGTCAAAAAGTATACAATATGTATACTTAGAAAAATGAGTAAGACATAAAAACAGAACAACACAACAAAATGAAAACATTTTGTTTTAACATAGAGCCTTGTTTGTTTGTTTGTTTGTTTGTTTGTTTGTTTGTTTTGGTTTTCCAAGGTAGGGTCTCACTCCAGCTCAGATTGACATGGAATTCACTATGTAGTCTCAGGGTGGCCTCGGACTCTCAGCAATCCTCCTGCCTCTGCCTCCTAAGTGCTGGGATGAAAGGCGAACACCACCATGCCTGGCTTTACTCCTAGTGAAATACTAGGCTATAAAATGTGGGGATGCTGGGCCTGCCAGGAGTCAGTGTACATTGACCCATTCTAAAGATGATGTATAGGGCTATGAGGAAGCCAGTCCCCAGGCCAGGAGCTCTTGAAGATGGCCAAATGTTGAGGCTGGTAGAAGCTTTTGTCTCCCACAGGACCTCCTCATAGCAGAAACCTAGGGTCTGGGACATTGCCCCTTACCCAGCCTGAGATCGGAGTACAGGTAACCTCATCTCACACACACACACACACACACACACACACACACACACACACACACACCATGGAATTTTTGGGAGGCTAGGATGAAAATTAAAAGTAAATGTCAGAGCAGACTAATTATAATTGTTGGGATTAGGGAGATAGCTCAGTTGGTAAAGTGCTGCTTCACAAGCATAAGGACCTGAATTCAGCTTGTGCCCCTGACAATGGTAAGTGCCCAGCAATGTGTAGATATAGTCATGCATCTCTTAACAATAGGGTCAAATTCTGAAAAATGTGTCACTGGGCAATTTTGTCATTGAATAAACATGAGTCTAGATGATGCCTGCCATGCACATAGGACTTAATGGTGTGGCCCACTGCACATAGGCTGCCGGACTCTACAGTACGGCACTACTGTTCAGAATTGCAAGCAGTAACAAAGAAATTATTATTTGTGTGTCTAAGCATATTTGCATATAGACAAGAACAGTAAAAATTACTAGCTGTAACAAAAATTTCAGATCCATTAAAACCTTCTGGGACCACTGTCACATGCATAAGTAGAAAAGTCATTATACAGTACATGACTAGTACAGCCTGCTGGGGTCAGATAAGAGCAAACTAACCCGCTGCATCTGGTGACAAGTAACTGATGCATCACAATCTCCCAAGTGGCTGCTGCCAACTGTGCCCCAAACTCCACTTACATATGCTCTCACAGTGCCATCAAATTCATTTTTGCCACCACAGATTCCTACTGACTCTAAAGTGGATGAGATTTCACAAACCCTAAAAGAGCACATAATCATTTGAACATACTGATGCAGTCTTCAGTTAATGTGATTTTTCAACTTAAGTAGTGAGATAGCTCATGAGACTGATTAAGCTTCCCAGGTGCCCAGAACATGCTTCTCATAAATGAGGATTTAACACACTGCATTTTAAAATTAACCTGATTATCAATTCTCCTTTTCTCTCTCTCTGTTCCTCACTCCCACAAGCCCCACCCCCCAGGGCCTTGTACACGCTAGGCAAGTTCCCTATCATTGACCTTTACTCTCTTTTTATCAAGCAAATGAGAGTCCAATTGAAACTGTCAAAGAGGAAAAGTAGAATGGTTTGAGTAATAACAGAGCTTGAATCCAAAATAGGACATCACGAAAGACATTCATCTTGTTTAATACGCACTTCCATCTTCACATGCGCCAATCACAGGGAGCGAACAGTTCAAGGCTATGGCTTATAAATCAGCATTACTAGTAACATTTTATCTCCCCTCTATTTGATTTGTTTTTCCACAGAGAAGAATAAAGTGCTTTTCCCAACTTTAACTTCTAGGAGTAGGCATAAAAATCTGAAGACTAAATGTAGTCTTAGGGAAATAGCCCCTAGACAGCACCTTGGTATAACTGATGGCACTGGATTTGCCTCCTCTAACACACCATTTCCACCTAAGCTATCCCCAAGTCCACAATCAACACTTTCATCTCAATTTTTAAAAGTCAAAAAAAGTTAAGCATCCCCAGGAAAGATGCCATTGCCTTTCCCTCTTCAGTGTGAGATCAGGTCTCTTCTCAGTGGACCTGCTGCCTGGAAATGGCATGCTTGCATAGACAGGGAACAGTCTTCTTTGAAAAAGAGACTTTTTCAGGTAACTAGGCCCTAAATGGCCAGCGAGTACAAGTGACCTGCCACATACTAATGGCGACACATTAACCACTCCCACTTACCCAGCTCCTTCACATAGCCTAGGTCACATATTACATAAGGCCTCTTCCTGGCAGTGTAAAGACCTCCCTGTCCTGCAAACCTTGATATTACACTGTTACTTTCTCTGCATGGGCTAAAGCTTTCTGTGCATGACCAGCACTGGGAAAATCTGCTACCTTCAAAGGACACTCCATCTTTGCATCTCTTGAACCGTGTGTCTGTTTGTCTGTCCCAAACTGGACTGGCAGCCATGGTTTGAGCACAGGTTGAATCAAATGAAAATATCATGATTTCATAAAATGCTATTAAAAGTCATCTAGGATGGCCTTCATTCATAGATTAAGAAATCAAGAAGAAAAAATAAAAATTTTGTTATAATTTGCATATTTCAAAGTTACTTGTATGGCTTTATAATAATTTTTTAATGATTATGTTATTTTGTGTGTGCACTGGTACATGTTTGCAGCAGTCTCTTGCTATGCAAATGAATGCCAATCTGGCTCTACATTTGTACTGGTGTAGTCACTCACGACTGGTTTTCTACACCATCATCCTCAACAAATGTAAGCATTTAAGAAAAAAGATGTCGATGTCATATTCCTCATGATGAAAACAAAGTTGATTTCAAACAAAAAGCAATCGTCAATGAGGGTACACATTGCCCTAACAAGTCCTGATTATTCAGTAGAAAACATGGGCATGGGTTATTCATGTTGCAGACATCCAAACATCATTTACATATTCTAAACATGTTTAATTCAGCCTCGTCTAGCTCAGTGAAAATTATGAGGTACAGAATTTTTTATTTTAAATATTTGTATTTATTTGCAAGCAGAAAGAGCGAGAGAAAGAGAGAGAGGGAAAATGGGTGTGTCAGGGCCTCTTGCCACTGTAAATGAACTCCAAATGCTTGAACCACATTGAGCATCTGGATTTACATGGGTTCTGGAAAATCAAACCCACGCATATGGGCTTTGCAAGCAGTGCTTTTAGCTGCTGAACCATCTTTACAGCCCCAGAAAACTTTTAGTGAAATATGTGTGAAGATTTTGAATACTTTGTTTGTTGAAATTTTTAATTTTTTAAAAAAAAATTTATAAAAAAATTATAAAACCTTTTTAGACACACTATGCATAGCAGAATTACCATCACTTCATTTCTTTTGTTTTATATTTCAAACAATTTATTTCAACCAAATAATTCATTTGTTCATCTCAAATATTATTTGAAATGATATTTAAATTAATATGTTATCTGTGAATTCCCACAACAACCACCAAATTACTCATGTCAAAAGAATTAGAAGGGTCAGAAGTGGTGGCACACACCTTTAATCCCAGCACTTGGGAGGCAGAGGTAGGAGGATCGCCATGAGTTTGAGGCCACCCTGAGACTACATAGTTAATTACAGCCTGGACCAGAGTGAGACCCTACCTCAAAAAAAAAACAGAAAGAAAGAAAGAAAGAAAGAAAGAAAGAAAGAAAGAAAGAAAGAAAGAAAGAAAGAAAGAAGGAAGGAAGGAAGGAAGGAAGGAAGGAAGGAAGGAAGGAAGGAGGGAAAGAGAAAGAGAGAGAGAGAGAGAGAAAGAGAGAGAGAGAGAGAAAGAGAGAGAAAGAAAGAAAGAAAGAAAGAAAGAAAGAAAGAAAGAAAGAAAGAAAGAAAGTAAGTAAGAAAGAGAAGAATTAGAAGGGCTGGAGAGATGGCTCAGTGGTTAAGGTGCTTGCCTGTAATGCCTAAAGACCTGGGTTTGATTCCCAGTACCCACTTAAAGCCAGATGCACAAAGTGGTGCATGCATCTGGATTATGTTTGCAGTGGCTAGAGGCCCTGAAGCACCATATTCATTCATTCATTTATTCATCCACATTCATTCAATCTCTCTCTCTCTTTGCAAATAAATAAATATTAAAAAGAATTAGAAAAATGTTCTTTTTTAATTTTTATTTATTTATTTGCAAGCAGAGACAGAGAAAGAGAGACAGAGTGGGTGCACCAGAACTTCTAGACCTTAGAACAATGTTCTTTTGACAAAAACAAACTAGAATTCAACTTACCCATGTTAAGAAATAATAGTAAAAGCTAAAATAGTGTCTAATTAAGAAAACTTGTCTACAGGAAATAATGTACATCGTGCCCACATTTATGTTCTATTTGTTGAGTATCACTTTAGGCTTTCTTTTCACTGTGTGGGGGATTTTATCACCATGAATTGACCCAATGACTGTGTTAACTTAATTATATTGCCTAACTTCCTTATTGGTATAAATCTTTGAAAATCTTTAGAAGACATTAAAAAAAAAAAAAAAAAAGATCAGACTGGTTCCCAAGTTGTTACTCTTCACATGCAAGAAGTTGATTTAAAATGAACATGGGGGTTGGGGCTAGAGCTCATTTGGTAAAGTGTTTGTCTAGCATGTCTGAAGCCATGGGTTCCATCCCCAGCCCTCAGCACCTCAGAAAGCCACCTTAGTATTAGCACATGATCTCAGCACTGGGGAGATGGAGACAGGCCGATCAGGTCAAGGTCATCCTCTGCTACATAGTAAGTTTAAGGCCAGCCTGGATTGTATGAGACCTTGAGAGAGAGAGAGAGAGAGAGAGAGAGAGAGAGAGAAAGGGAGAGCTCGGGAGATAGCTCAGTTGGTAAAGTATTTGCCATGCAAGAGTGAGGACCTGGGCTGGAGAGATGGGGTCAGCAGTTAAGGTGCTTGTCTGCAAAGCCTAACAACCTGGGTGGTGAACTCATTCTCTCTCTCTCTCTCTCTTTGCAAATAAATAAACAAAAATATGTTTTACAAAAGAAAAGAAAGAATATACACATATCACCTAAATAACTAATGTATAGAGGCAAGAAGTAGAAAATGCCATGTAAAAATGACCATAGCATTCAATAACAATGACAGGCTGGGAATAGTTTCCAAGTCAACTATCAGCTACTACATCATTTCTCAGATGCACTAAGCATACTGTGAATGGCTGGATTCACTTAGCTGTATTTGCTACATGGCAAGAAATATATAGTGCTCATCCAACTTTCTTTTACCAAATTCATACAAATATTTGCAATTCTGAAAACCCAATTTGCATGTCACTGACTAACGAATTTTCTGATAGGCAATAGTTAGTTCTTTCTGCATTTATTGTCTGTCCTTGGATGAGTCAGGTGATAGAGATCTTAAAAACTGTGTCATTTCCCCAATTTATAGATTAGAAAAGGTATGGATCAAAGCAACTGAGTTCATGCTGAACCATGACCAATGATCTCCCAGATTCCTTCTCTTGCTAATGTCTTCCTTCCTCCAAATGTAGGCAGAGACTGTACAAAGATCGCTGTTAAAACTCAAGGCATTACTGCAATGCATTGTAGCACGTTGATGTTCACTGTTTCACATATTGCAATGAATCTATCCATGTGATAGGACATTAAACTAGTCAGGCATTCACATAAGGCAGCCCAAGCCTTTCTGTCCATTGTCCATTGTCGAGTGATGGTTTGCTGACTCTACATAAAAGGCTGGTCCTCCAATGAGGCTATTCTGCCCCATGGGCCATCCAAGTTCGTAGGAGGGCTATAAATATGTGGGCATGTGCACTTTATAGGTACACAATTATAAAATGAAGAAAAACAGCTCAATTAAAAAATGGACAAAACAATAATAAAAAAATAAAGTTCAAAGGTAAAATCATTTCTCTTACTATACCTAACAATAAACTTTTCACATAAACTGTAGACTAAATATTATTCAACTGATTTGGCTTTTGTTATTGAGAATGTACCCTCCTCTTTCCCTCACACACTACTGCAGCCTACCATGCTGCAATGCTCCTAAGATGGCAACTATGTGTGTCGACCACTGCAGATCTAAGTCTCCACTCCCTTAAAAAGTCTAAGGAGAGCCGGGCATGGTGGCGCTTTAATCCCAGCATCGGGAGGCAGAGGTCTTTAATCCGCCACCCTGAGCATTTAATTCCAGGTCAGCCTGGACCAGGAGGATCGCAAAACCGAAAAAGAGATTAATTTGAGGCCATTTTAATTGAGACTACTAATAAGTGAATCTCCAGGTTTCAGGCCTAGACCAGAGCCGGGTGTGGTGAGATGCCTTTAATTCCAGCCCTAGGAGGATCGCCGAGAGTTTGAGGCCACCCTGAGACTACAAAATTCCAGGTCAAAAGTGAGAAAAAAAAAAAAAAAAAAAAAATGTATAGACCAAACCAGTACTGTACTACTGGAAGTCTAGACCCTAAAGGTCACATGTGACACTTGGTCAAGAAAAGCCCACAAAGCCCAAGAAATGAATTGCTAAAAAATCAGCACACTGCTCACATTACCACTACTTTAAGTAAGACTGTCCTAGTGTGCAACAAGGCTTACCATTCTACTTTATTAATTCTTGGGCAAAAAATATTTAACTTACTCTCATTTGAAATTACATTTTTATTCTGTGAGACCATGTGCCCAGCTTTATAAAGGAAAGGGAACACAAAAGATTCATGAATTCATGTTACAATCACTGGCCTGATGGACAACTTTTCTAGCAAACAGAATTTCCAAAAGAGAGAGAGATCCAAGAAGGGTTTTCTTTAACAATCTTGTCAGTCTCGATCAATACAGGGTAATTACAGAAGAATAGCTCATGGCATTGAAATTCCCTCTATAATTCTCAGTTTTCCACTAAGGCTGCTGTTATGAATTGTGTATCCCCAAAATATGTTAGTGTGTTAAGCACCAGTATCTAAGAATGTGAACTTACTTGTAAATAAAGTCTTTGCAGATGTGGGTTAAGATGAGGTCAATACGCCAGGCCCTCATCCAAAATGGCTACGTTCTTATACCAAGGAAAAATTTGGGTAGCAAAGCACACACAGAAACCGTGCCCCATGATTGTTGGAATCCTATTTTCATGCAAAAAGAACTAGAAGAAGGTAGAAGATATTCCCACCCCTTGCAACAGGTCCTTCCCCTGTACCTTCAAAGGGAGCCTGGCCCAGCCAACAGCTTGATCTTGGGGTTTCTGTTCTTGAAGCTGCTCAATTTGTGGTCCTTATGCCATTGCTAGCAAAATAATAGAGCTTTTTATCTTTTCATGGATAGCTAGATTCTCTTCCTATATTCCATAGTCAAGGAAGCCTGAAAGAACTATCAAGAAAATAATCAACTAGATCAGCCTCCTTTGTTCTGTAAATCTAGCTCTTTCCAAAGTAAGACCAAGTAAATACAGGTCAGTTAAGTAAACTACTTAAGATGATGTAAAGCATTTGCTGAGAAAGAAGGAAGAAACAGGAAAAACAAAGGCCAATCTCAGTAGTTTCCTGAATATAATTAGTAATAAATAATTTTAAATCCTTTTACTGGATATGGAACACAGTTGAGTGCTTGGCTAGCACATATGAAGCCCAAGGTTTGATCCACAGCACCCCATAAACTGGACATGGTGGTACACACCTGTAATTCCAGTACTTGGGCAATAGAGGCATGAGGATCAGAAGTTCAAGTTCATCCTCTGCACATAGTGAGTTCAAGGTCAGTCTGGGATACATGAGACCTTTAAAAAAAAAAAAAAGTTAGGGTGCTAGAAAGATGGCTCAGCAGTTAAAAGCAAAGACTGCCAGCCAGCATGGGTTGAATTCCCAAGCTACCCAAGTAAACTAGAAATAAAAAGTGGGTAACAGTCAGGTATGGTGGTGCATGCCTTTAATCCCAGCACTGGGGAGGCATAGGTAAGGGGATTGCTGAGAGTTCAAGGCCATCCTGAGACTACATAGTGAATTCCAGGTCAGCATAGGCTACAGCAAGACTCTACCTGGAAAAAACAAAAACAAAAACAAAACAAAACAAAAAAAAAAAGTGGCTCACATCTTTAATCTTAGCACTTGCACTCTCGGGAGGCTGAGGTAGGAGGAGTTAAAACCCAGCCTGGGTTTACAGAGTGAGTTCCAGATCAGCCTAGGCTTGAATGAGACCCTACCTCAGAAATAAACAAAAAAAGATGGCTCAAGCAAGGAAATAAATTTTTAAAGATTTAACAAAATAGTCTTAAAGGGAAAAGAAAAAAATCCTTTACATATGGAACAATTTAATATACATATTTGACATTGAATTAAGTAAGTATATTGCTATGTTCTATATCAAATGCAACAGTGGGAAATATACTAACTAGTCATTTTGTGTTAATTACAAACCATACAAAAATTGTAATATCTGAAAATAACTGAACTATAGGCTGTTGAATTTTTAAAGTACAGTACTGTATGCTGGTTTCATTTTGCTATTTTATTTTTCATCCCATCTGAAAGCACTACATTACCTATAATTATATTCACTCATAACCTAAATCTGTTTAAAAGTTATAAAATAGTAGTTTGTAATCATATCAACCCAGTTCAAAATGAAATCTCGTCATCTTTTAATGCATAGGGCACTTCCTTGAACTAATATCCAGCAGAAGTATATTTCTTCCATTAGTTCACATCTATAATTCATAGTAATTATTCATTAATTATTCATGTAAGCTACCTGTAGTGCCAATAAAAACGTCTGAATTGGTCCCATTTGAAATGAGAGAGCATCCTCTGAAAAAGCAATTCTAGTCATTTTATGTTGTGTTTATGGGAAATTTATAAGTCTTACAAATTACTCCTCAGTTTAAAACTGTATGATGTCATACAAAAGGAGATGACTTTATCCATGCTTAAGTTATTGCATACTGATAACATATACAGATAGCCCTAGCAGAAAATTTCACAAATTAAATAGCACTGAGCCATTTACACATAGGCAAATGGTGCTGTATTGGCACTGTATTACACAGCACTGAGTAACATGATAAAACTGAGTAGCATTTCTCATATCAGCCTCCCGTAGCTTGTCTCACAGGAAAGGGGATGAAAGTTCCTCAACCAGAGAACATCTTAGTGAATTCTGCACTGGGCGCAAACTCACTGAATGGTCAATGACTGAAATCTATCCTTATTCCATTGCAGGAATCAGAATTTTCCATTGTTAATGTCCTGTCTGGTTATCCTAATAAAAAATACTCAGATTGAAGGTCCTGCTCTTTGACTCGTTGTGAACTGGGGTTTCTCTTCTTTATCATCTTGATCCCACCCACAGCCATATCCACGTTTGTAATTATCATTGCTTGCTCTTCCAATTTAGCCACCGGCATCACTGTTTTCACAGCTGTATTTATTTTCCATTTCATATGCATGATCTTTACAACTACTACTTTAGTGTCAGGTTGGCACTATATCCAGCAGCTGAAGGAAACATGAGTAATATTTATGCCTAGATAACTCAGGTTGACCTCACAGTTGTAAACCAAATCACTTCTGCAAAGTTATCTTAACACACACATACATACTCTCTCTCTCTTGTTGCCATATAAAAATAATTCATAAAAAGCAATAGTAGGGGCTGGAGAGATGGCTCATCAGTTAAAGACACTTGCTTGCAAAGCCCACTGGCCCAGTTTCAAATAAATCCCCAGTACCCACATAAAGTGAGATGCACAAAGTGACACATGTGTCTGGAGTTCATTTGCCATGGCAAGAAGCCCTTGTGCACCTATACACATTCTCTTTCTGTCTCTCCCTCTCAAATAAATAAATAAAAATATTTTAAATAAATTTTAAATAAATAAATATTAAATAAATAAATAATGAATTTTTAATAAATAAAAACATTTTAAATATCAGTAGTGGGCAGGAGAGATGGCTTAGCAGTTAAGGCACTTGCCTGTGTAGCCTAAGGACCCAGGTTCAATTCTCCAGGTCCCACGTAAGCTAGATGCACATGCATCTGGAGTTTGTTTGCAGTGGCTAGAGGCCCTGGTGTGCCCATTCTCACTCTCTCTCCCTTCTTTTCTCTGATAAATAAAAAGTAATATTAAAAAAACTATCAGTAGTGGGGCTGGAGAGCTGGCTTAGCAGTTAAGGCACTTGCCTGCAAAGCCAAAGGATTCCAGTTTGATTCTCCAGGACCCATGTAAGCCAGATACACAAAGGGGCACATGCATCTGGAGTCCATTTGCAGTGGCTGGAGGCCCTGGTAAACCCATTCTCTCTCTATCTCTCTCCCTCCTTTCCTCTTTCTCTCTCTCAAATAAATAAATACATAAAATATATTTTTAAAAATATCAGTAGTAACTGGCTACTTTATTTTCATTTTTTTTTTTTTTTTTTTGCATGTGTGTGTATATAGTATTGTAATGTGGTATGTGGTCCATGCACATGTGTGCAGATACATGAACCATGAGTGTGCTTTTGGAGCCAGGTGAGATTTGGGTGCCTCCCTCTGTCACTCACCATGTATTTACTTGAGATGGGGTCTCTCCCTCAACCCAGAGCTGCTGTTCTTGTTTATGGTCATTGAGCCCCTGGGATTCTCGTATGTCCCCTGACCCTGTGACTTGGAGTTACAGATATGTATGTGGGCCACACCAAACTAATTATGTGACTTCTGAGTAATAAGACTCTAGCAGTCTCAGGCCCTCAAGCTTAAGAAGCAAGCACTCAACCACTGAGCCTCATATTCTCCTTAGCACTATATTCATCTTAAAAAACCAAAAAAAATCACACTATGAGAGACACATAAAGGCCCAAATCTAAATATTTGCCTGCAGGTAAGAAATAATATCAGCCAGGTTACACTCCATGTTTAAAATCCAGCCAAGGGGCTAGAGAGATGGCTTAGTAGGAAAGGTGTTTGCCTGCAAAGCCAGAGGACCCATGTTTCACTCTCCAGATCCCACATAAGACAGATGCACAAGGTGACGCATATGCAAGGTTGCACATGTGCCCAATGTGGCACATGCATCTGGAGTTCAATTACAGTGGCTGTAGGCGCTAGCACACCAACTCTCTCATTAAAAAAAAAAAAAAAAAAAAAAAAAAGTCCAGTCTGTTGGGTTTGCCTCGGAAAAAAAAAAAAAAAAAAAAAAAAAAAAAACAGCCAGGAAATGGATCAAATCCTGGTAGTCTCTCTCTCTCTCTCTCTCTCTCTCTCTCTCTCTCTTTTTTTAGGTAGGGTCTCACTGTAACCCAGGCTGACCTGGACTTCACCATGTAGTCTCAGGGTGGCCTCAAACTTACAGCGATCCTCCTACCTCTGCCTCCCAAGTGCTGGGATTAAAGGCATGTACCACTCTGCCCAGCAAATCTGGTATTTCTAATAAATATTTTCAATACCTACTTCATAGAACCATGATACAGAATTAAAAGGTGTGAGGTGGGCAGCATTCAGCTAACTTTTTAAATACTTTTAAAAAATATGTTTCATGCATTTCTTTGAGAGAGAAACAAAGAGTGTGTGTGTGTGAGGGGAAAGAATGGGTTTATCAGGGCCTCTAGCCACTGCAAACAAACTCCAGAAGCATGTGCCAGCTTAGTGCGTCTGACTTTACGTGGTACTGGGGAATCGAACCTGGGTCCTTTGACTTTGCCAGAAAGTGCCTTTAACTCTCCAGCCCCTCAGCTAACTTTTTAAAAGACAGGGTCTCACTCTATAGCCAAGGACAGCATGGAACTCTAGTAGCCCAGAGTGGCTTCAAACAATAGGTGATGCTCCTGCCTCAGTCTCCCAAGTGCCTACAGGCATGAGTCACCAGGCCACGCTCAGCTAACTAATTAGCATTCACTTCAAACATTAGATGGATTTCCAAGAAGAACGCCTATGAAGAACACTATGTGGCCCACATATTCGTCATCATAGCTGTTTAAATGAAATTTAGGGATGGGCAGGGGCTTGTGAGCAGATTAGCATGACATGATGTCAAAGCTAAATATGGGAACCATTCTATTATGATTTAGAATTTTTTCAGATATTAATCATTTATTTTCTTTAGACTATTCAAAAATTTATCTGGAGTAAACAGTAATATGTTTGTGAAAATTGCTGGAAGGGTATGATTTAGATTTTAAATGGTCCCTGAAAGCCACATGTTAAAGATTTGGATGCCAGCCTGTGGAGGTACTGGGAGGTGGTGGGACCTCTAGGAGGTGGGGTGTAGTAGAGGAAGCTAGGTCATAGAGGATACGCCTGTGAAGGGGATGTTGGAACCCACCCCCTTGTTCTTTGGCCTTGCTTCCTTGTATGCCCCAAGGCAAGCAGCTTTGCTCTAGCCACCAGGATTGTTCCGGCTCAGCTCACTACACACCACAAAACAGTGGTGCCTAGTAGCTATGGACTAGCATTTTTGAACCCATAAACCAAAACAAACCATATTTCCTTTACTGTTGACTGGACTGTTTTGTCATAGTAGTGAAAAGTCAACAGATACTTTCTGGTAAAATCTCAATTAGTAGAGCATTATCATTTATTCTGCTTGTATCACCCATCAGTCAGCCTTGAGTGACTTGGTTGCTTATTAATCCTAAAGTGGGGGTGGATTCTTAGCATAACACAAGCTCTATCTACCTTACGAATCTGAGACCATAAAAGTGACCATCACCACCATTTCCAGTCAGGAAGCACTATCTTCTTAAACGATTGTTTGGGAAACCAGTCAGCTGCCTGTTACATCTTATTGCAGAAATGTGAACGTAACCTTGCTCCCATTCAGTGAATAATTTGATATTCTAGTGATATTCTAGGTTGTTATTATCACTCATTGGTACATACCAATGCTGCCATTCTCTAAAACCACACAGGAATTTAACATTGGCATTCTTTATGCCTGCTCCAAGGCCCAGCAGGGTGAAGTCACAGAAAGGTTGACATTACCTTCTACTCCACTTTCTAGGAAAACTGATGTGTGCCCATAGATTTTTCCTGACTAGCCCAGTCACCTCGATCCTCCTACCTCTGCCTCCCAACTGCCCCTTAGAAATGCACATTCCACTCCTGACCTAACCGTGAGATTACTCAGAGCTGAAGCTAAAATTCAGAACCTGCATTTTAACAAGTCCCAGATGACTGTAATACTGATGAGAACTAACTCCTTTGTCTTACTCTGTCGTTTTAAAAAAATTTACTTAGTTATTTACTTATTTTGTGTGTTTGAGTGCCACAGCACACATGTAGAGGTTAGGAGGCAACTTCATGGTATCTGCTCTCCCATCTTTGAGACAGGGCTTCCTGCCCCTGCAAAGAACTGCCAAAGTGCAAAGGAATGTCACTGGGTGCTGGCTCTCAAGTCTTAGATCCTCCTGGCTCTATCTCCCATTGTCTTAGACACACTGAGGTCACATGTACCATTTTGCACCAGGCTTTATGTGGGTCATAGGGAATTGAACCAGGGCTGGCAGGCTTTGCAAGCAAGTGACTTTAACCACTGACCCATCACCCAGCCTCCAAAACTTTTCTTTGCTCTATTTTTTTTTCTTTTCTTTTCTTTCTTTCTTTTTTTTGTTTTGTTTTTATTTTTCGAGGTAGGGTCTCACACTGGCCCAGGCTGACCTGGAATTCACTTTGTAGTCTGAGGCTGGCCTCGAACTCATGGCGATCCTCCTACCTCTGCCTCCCAAGTCTGAGATTAAAGGTGTGTACCATCATGCTCAGCTCACTTTTCTTTTTATTACTAATATGCAAGTGTCATAGAGATAGGACTCAGGCATAACATTTGTTTACTGGGCACTTGAGCGACTGAAAGGTCCACACCTTTTCCTGCTCACCTGAGATCCCCACTTGGCCCTTCAATTAAGCTGCAAACTACTCTCAAGTCTAAAGGCATCTACTTCCTTCTTTCTCTGTATAGAACTAGAAACTTGACTCTAACCACCCGTCTATTTTTTAAAGGAGGAATCACATTACAATACATTGTTCTTGTGCATTATTTTATGTAAAGGAACAAAATGTGTTTAAGGCATCAGAGACTAGAAATAATCTTTATTGTACTAAACATACTTCCCTTACTTTCTTACTCCATAGACCTGGAAATGAGTGTTGCTACACAGCAGATATTTCTACATGTATGTGAATAAAGAAATACAGGGAAATGAGCTGTGAAGTGAAAATGTGCACTGCTGTTCTGGTAATATGCCCAGAGGATTTTGAACAGCAAGATGCAGCAGCTCCTGTATAAGGCTATGAAAAGTAAGTGAGAAAACAAAACTAGAATGCTTCATCCAATATCCACCACAGAGCAAATGTTCAATAAATCCTAGCTGTTATATTAGTCGACAAGGTCATTTTATACATGTCCAGAACTTGAAAAGTTCTATGTGTCCAAAATCTATTTTCTCCAGAGGAAAAACCAAAGCTCTAAGGGCCAAAAGTCTTACCTCACATTGCAGTCAAGATAGTACCAATGTTTGTGATAGCAGAGTTCGATATCTTTTCACTACTCTCATAGTACATTTATTCACACCCCCAGCTGAAATGTAGGATAAGAAAGTGACAAGGCTCAGAGTTTTTCTTTCATCTCACAAGCATGCAGTATACCTAACCCGACCTGCAGGTGTGACCGAATGGAAGGCTTCGGTTTCCAAGATCTCACAGTTAATTGCTTTCCTATTTTTGTCTCCTGTCTTAGGTAGTTTCTTTTTTTTCCTCTTGTGTCCAATTACCTTACACACAACTATTATGCAATGGTTAGGATTTTGTCTGGTGAGAATTAACTAAAGGCATGGAAAAAAAAATTAAATTTCTTTCCAACTAAAGGGCGTGAGGGGGTGGAAGAGAATTCAAAAGATAAAATATTCTTTTAATTAGGAATATAAAAGTGACATTGGCCGGGCGTGGTGGCGCATGCCTTTAATCCCAGCACTCAGGAGGCGGAGGTAGGAGGATCGCCGAGAGTTCGAGGCCACCCTGAGACTACATAGTTAATTCCAGGTCAGCCTGGACCAGCGTGAGACCCTACTTTGAAAAACCAAAAAAAAAAAAATTAAAAAAAAAGAAAAAAAGTGACATTGATGCGTCTGAAAAAGAGCAACATATTAATATAATTTTATTCTTAAATTTCTTTTCAGTATGTTTTATGTAAATAAATAAAGGAGAATTTGTGTGTTTTTCCTCTGTCTTAATTCCCTAATCATTCTCTGCCCAATATCTTCATAAAACTAAGACTAATTCAGAAAATGGAAAACTGTCAATGTGTGCTAGGCATGAGTTTTTACTACAAATAATCTCAGAGTAAACAATGAGGTAATTCCAGAGCTCTTACTTGATACCATCTTGATTTTTTATAGTCCCATTTGCATTCTGTCCACCAAATGTGAGTATTGGGATGACTTCATTCTCTAAGATGAAGAATACTTGATCTTAACCTTCCTGTCACTTTCCTTTAACTCAAAGCATTAATGTGACTGAAGGCATACATATATAGATAAATACAATTTTCCTAGGAGAAGAATGACATTGTGAAAGGCTACCTCCAAATTACCTTCAAAAGGCACAGAGTACATGTTTCAAGACCTGATTCATGAAACTCCTGCAACACAGCTTAGTTGAAAGGCTGCCAATTTTTTGTTCTCCTAGGAGAAATTCAAACTTTGAAGGACATAAGGCTTTTCCTCTCCCATTTGTTACAGAAGGAAAGTTAAAATCCCAATATATTGAAGACAAACCCCAACAATTAAAATTAAGGACTGCTTAAAAGCAGATTATTCATTTACATTTAGTTTGCTAATGTGAGGCTTTTACTACCACAAACCTAAATTACCTTGCCAAGTTTCCTGGTGTGACCACCTAATCATGCTTTTCTACAAGCACCATATGAAGGTAACCAGTGGCACTGCTGAATGTTGCATTTGACTACGTATGCCTGGTTGCCTCTGTACTAAGATAGGTTCTATTCCCACCCTTTTTCTTCACTCACTGGTGATATTTCTCACACTGTACTTCAGAATGTGACCATCTTTGATTTTGACCTGGGAATTTTGCCATGCTTTTTCAAATGAAGGTCAACAGTGGGAGCAAGGCACAAAAGTCCCCAGTTTTCCAAATCCGGGGCTATAGTGAGGAGCGAAGGTTGCAGATTCTCCTCTTGCACGCAGTATTGCCTCTTCCAATGCAAGTAGTAGCAAATTCACCATTCTCTATGCTTTGTTTCTTTTATGTACGTATACAACAACATCAACAGACACTCGCCACACACATCCCACTACCAAGCACACACACACACACACACACACACACACACACACACACACACACGGCCAGAAGACAGTATCTAGCTCAGCCCCGAGCATAAAAAGTGTTACCTAACAGTCTTCACACAAAGCACACGTTTCTGACTTAAACTTACTGTCACAGCCCCCAGTGCAAGCCCTGATACCCTCTGTCTCTTCTCCCTGGAACCACCAAGTTCCCCAAGCCAGGCTGACTCCCGGCCGGTCCCTGAGAGCTGCCCCCCACCCCGGGTTCGCAGGCCACTCACCGCGTGTGCAGTGGCAGTAGCCCCAGTCCACCTTGCCCCGGGCATCCCTGTAGAAGCACCAGGGTCCTCCCGCACCGTCCGGGCTCCGGCACCAGTTGTGTCGCTGTCCCCGCAGCTCAGCCCAGCCTGCCGGGGGCGAGCGCTCCAGAAACGGGGGCACCTCTGCCCAGCGGAGACAAGGGGCGCCCAGATCTGTCACGTTGACCCAGGGGTCGCTGGCCTGGCAGCCCCGTCGGGGCGCCGGGAGGACGTTGGGGCGCTGGACATGGATCGCCCTCGGGGGCCGCGGGAAGCGCGGGCTGGGGAGGGAGACAGGGTCCCGGGGACGCACGGGGCGCGCGTGGCGGTGGTGGAGCGGGGAGCCGGGCACCGGGTCATCGCTGAGCACTGCGGGGAGCGCCCCGAGGATCACAGCCAGCACCAGGCGGGCGCGCGTCATGGTGGCGGCGCCGCCGAGTGTGGTCCATGCTCGCCCCGGCTGGGCGAGGAGGGGGCGGGGCGGGGCCGCGGCGTGCCGGGATCCCGCACCGAGCCCCCTCCCTGCCAGCCCGTCCGTCCTCCCGCCCGCGCGCTCGGGCCCCGTCCCCGCCCCCGCCCCCGCCGCCTTCGGGCTCGCGGGCTCCGCCGAGACCCGGCGTCCGAGAGCCCCGGGGAGGAGCGGGCTCGGCTCGCGGGAACTCTGCCCCCTGGCTGCGGGCGCTCGGCGCGGTCTGGACCTCCGCTGACCGCCGGGCCGAGGCAGCTGCTGAACCGCCCTTCGAGTCCTGGCGGTGCCTGCGCGGGGGACCGAGGCTGCCCCGGCCAGCCAGGCTTCCCCACCCACCCCAGCCCGGCGTCTGGCGGCTCCCCGGCCTGGCACCCGTCCAGGGAGTCATTTTTGCTCCAACCCTCAGGGATCTTGTTTGCTGTGTTTTGAAATCTCTGGAGACGTGTGCGTGGAATTAGATGCAAGTCTCTCTCTTGACAGCTCACAGGGTAAACGTTATCAAAGCCCACGAGGAATGTTGAAGCCACTTTTCCTGAACCGTGAGCGTTCAAGGACAACACCCGATCTGAACTCGGTTTGCTATCCCACGTCTTAACACTGTGTCTCCTCCGTAAACATGTGCTGGCTTTAAACTCTGAGCCAGCTCCTGGAAAAGACCTTGAGCCTTCCTACTTCCTGCCTCCCACTTTCCACCCGGTGCCCTGAACACCAGTTGTTTTGTTATTATTGGGATTTGGTGAGGCCCTCTTAATACCAAATTTCCCCTCTAACCAAAGATGACTTCATCCCTCCCGGTCTGCATCCTATCCAAAAACTCCATCTCTGTAACACCTGCCTCCTTTCTACAGTGCCAGGGACTTGGGCTGCCTACTCATTTGCCTCCGTATTGAGGAGCTGAATTCCGTACACCGGCTTCAAATAATCCATCAAACTGGACTCCGCCTGTGGGAAACTGTGCAGTAACACTCATGGCTCTCACAACACTGGTCCCCAACAATCCAAAACCTTGGTTTAGGATCTTAAAATTTAGCTACAAAACAGCCCCTTTCCAGTGGAAAGGAAGCAAGAGCAGGAGATAGGGCAGAGTGCTGTGTGACACTGTCTTCTGAATCACATGGCCCTTGGGATCCTGAACTCACAGCAGCCATGGTTACTTGAATAAGACCTGCACAAGACTGGGTCCTGCAACATGACACCAAGGATGAACAAGGAGCTTATAAGGCTCCACCTCACCCTAAGGAGCTATTGGAAGTTAATGGTTGTGGTGGGAGCAGAGTTATTTTCTTCAGTGGTTAAGTTGCCCATGTGCCAATAAATAACCTCCCACTCATGCTCACACAAGCAAACTTAACCAAACTCACTGGGTCACACAAATAAGACATGAAAGTAAGGAGGGGGTCTAGTTGGAAAGAAGAGAGGGGTCAGCAGGAGTGGGAGGGGATGAGAATAATCGGAGGCGAATATCATCATAATACATTGTATACATGTATAAAGTTCTCAAAAAATTTAAAAAAAATAGATTGCCTTTCTCAGTTGTTCCCTTGGATGCCACTACACAGCACAAAGAAAAGGAACTCCATAAACAAGATGGCGAGTTATTTTCTGTCATAAGCTTGTTTCATTGCTTGGAGTCCCATAATGTGTGCTGGCCCATAATGAAATGTATTCTGAAGTAAAAACAAAATCTCCTATTAATAAGGTTTTTACTTCAGGGAGAATTTGGTAAAAGAAATAATAGGATTCCAAAACTGTATTTGTCAAATCTTTATTCAATATTTTCAATACAAGATGATTTTTTGTTGTTGTCATTGTTGTTGTTTGTTTTCGAGGTAGGGTTTCACTCTAGCCCAGACTGACTTAGAATTAATTAACTATGTACTCTTAGGGTGGCCTCGAACTCATGGTGATCCTTCTACATCCCAAGTGCTCCTACCTCCCAATTGCTGGGATTAAAGGTGTGTGCCACCACACCCAGCTTGATTTTGTATTTTAGTGATATTTTTCTGGTTCCCAAAGCACACTTAGATGGTACTTGAAGAATGGAACAAAAGGTAAATTTGTTATCTGAGAATGGCTAATTGGGTTCTTTTGGTAAAAATTTACAGAGCTAGCCAGTCACAGATTCTTGACATAGTAGGTGACAGCTCTACCCTAAGACAATCCTTTTCCTTTCCACTTGTCTCTTCCACCTTAGGCTACAACAGAACACACAGGGCAGGGCTGACATGTAGGCATTTGACTCTCTTGGGTTCTCCTCCTCTCCCTGTCCTCCATGAGTCTTACAACCAAGGATGTCATACTTCCTGCATATCTTTTGATATGAGCAATTCCCACACATATCTGTACCTTGCAGACAGGGAAAGACTGAGAACGGAGTTAAGGAGAAGCAGAGCCTTGGGCAATCTAGCCTGCCCTCCAGTTTCCATTCTGAAGAGTAACTGAAGCTTTCCAAGGCCTCCTCACCTTTAACGTTATAAATTGATGCATACAGATTGGAATTACCCAGACAAAACCCACATCTGGATTTCATCATCTAAGTTTTAAATGTACTTTTCTTAGAAAAAATGGCATGCAAGTAATTGGACTGTGGATTAGAGGGCTTCAGTTTGGAGTTTGCCTTATATTTTGCAGTCAAAATATGACTTAAATAGGTCTGTTCTTTGTGTTATTCTGTCTCCTATTAACGTTTTCTCTTCTTCTCTTCTTTCATTTCTCCTTACTCGTATAAACATGCATACAGTTAGGATTTCCAAATCCCAGGCTAATCCCTGAAATGCATCCCTCCACCCTAGCACTTCACCATGTGCTTGGAGGCAAGCAAATTTTCTTGGAGAATTTTTTTTTTCTTTCTAAGCTAAGACTAAACCTAAGCCACAGTTCCTTTAGATTCTTATCACGCCAACAGAGAAGCTTGCAAATGGATGGCAATGCTGTAATCATTCTTTCTCATTCATCCTTCCTTACTCCTCAGCAGCAGCAAAGGAAAGGGCACATAAACAAAGGCATGCACAGGTACTCTCCACCAGCCACAATAGGCCCCATGATCCTCCTTTGTCAAGTCCGATTTTGTCAAGCAAACCCACGGAGTTGAGGCAAAACATCCCTCTAGCCTCACAGCCTATCTTGGTAGTGCCTAGACCCACCTAGGTCCAGAATTGTCATTGGAACCCTAGGGAACTGAAGAGAGAATCTCCCTACAATAGCAGGGAGCTGCCAGTATTGGGAGGGTGTCATATATACATATATCTGCATATGTACACTTTCCCATGGCAACTCATATATAAAAACTTAGCTTCATGACAGCTTGTGGGATCATTTTACTTCATAGATGTGTTGGGCTACATGGATTTTGTGTAGTTTGATTTGGAAACATAACTAATATGTATATTAGTTTTACAGAGTTACAAAAATAAACATACAAAATAAGCTTTGGAAAAGGCCCATTTGCAAAAGAGCTTTCAAACAGATGGCCAAAAAGTAGTATTTACTTTTACAATTCTAAGTGTTAAGTGAGCTATTAAAAGAGTACTGAGCATCACTCTTGCACACATCAAAGACAAAATAATCCATATGAGGGTCTATCATGGGCTGAGGGAGATTTAAAGCTGTACAATAGGAAATCGGGCTTTCAAAGGACTAAAATTACAATTGCATTGACTATATAATGTTGAATTAAATGCTCAAGCAAATGAAGGAAAGATCCAGAAAATAAGTGATGACTTGCCAGATGAGTGGCACAGTGATTGAGGAGCAGGGGTTCCCTGTGGGCAGCCGTGTCTGGTAGTGCAGCTTTATACCTCTTTCTTGTATTAGTAGTTCTCTTCTTTCCTTGCCCTGAGCTGCGGAGACAAGGAAGATCAAAGGTTGCAACAGCACTCCTGTGGGGCTGCTAACTTTACACATGGTGCTCAGAGGAAATGAGGGGGCTGTTTGACCTCAAAAGATTCATGATACCCATGACTCATTTGATCTCTACTCTCACATTCTTTAAGCGTGAATTTTATAAAGCGGAACAAAGTGCTTTTAGATTTGAGTTTGCTTTTTAAAATTCACTGTGACTTGGTATAATTCCTATGTAGCAATTTATTCTATAGACTTGTATTTAGAGTTACAAAATTATATTTACTAACAGGTGAGGAATATGCAGACTTTGGCCATGGAACCAAACCGGTGCTCAACATGGCTTTAGTGGTCAATCACTGTGAAACATTGTACAAGTTCCCTCACTGCCTTAAGCCAGAGGCTCTTTGTCCCTAGAAAGGCAACCATAGTGGGACTTATATGATAATTCTGAGGGGCATTCTCTTCCTTTCAACAAGTTTGTCCCTGAAAGCCAGTGAAACACTGGCTTTCATGTTGTATTTTACAAGAGGACTTTGCCTAAGTGCAGGGAGTAGCTTCAAATCCCTCTGCCTTTTAGTCGCAAGTGGTCTATGATCACAAACAAAGAGTAAACAGATGGAGGGAAAAGCTGCACTAGGACTGCTTGCCAGTGATGTGAGAATCGCAGAATCTCAGTGTTGAGAGGCACTTACACTTCCAACTTCCTGTCAAGTGTAGAAATCCTTTCCAGAACATCCCGACAAGAGGGCCTCCACCTAATTCTTGAAAACCGATCTTGAAGAAATTCCTGCTTGAAAGTCAGCACTACTCCACATCTCCAAGAAGTCCAAACTGTCTTAAAAAACCAACAGTGTTCCCTTCTAAAGAGCCAAAAGTTGCCTCCAGGTAGAAGCCCACTTTACCTCATGGGGATTCCTGGTCTACCCTCCTGTGCATTGGGGAGTGGGATGTGAGAGACCACAGTAGTGGAGTCCAGCAGACTTGTGTTTGAGTCTCTGAGACTCACTAGCTTTGGGGCTTCAGAGGATGCAGGGGATTGCTCTCTCCTCCATTCCTTTCCATCTTCAAGAGAGAAATGTTCAGTTTTGAAGGAGGGCAGATCCAAGAGCATGAATTACTCTACACCATGAGGACCCTTCATAGGCTTTATGATGTTAAGTGTCAGGTTTGGGAGTGACCAAGACCGCACAGCCCACTCTGAGGCAAATATGAAAGCTTTTATTTGGGAAAAGCACAAGCTGCCAGGACTGACTCTCAAGAGCAGAGCAGAGCTAACCTGGGTCTGTATATAGTGGGCTTTATAGGCTTCTTCAGCTGGGCGAAGGTGAGGAAGGAACAAGAACTCATTTGTTCTTTACATTAGCCATTTCAATAGCTAGGGTATGAGACCAGAACAATTACCAGGCAACTTATGAGATAAGGAGGCAGGAAACCATGACCTGGGGGAATTGTTAGGCAAGGGAGAATGGCTGGGTGGTTTCTTGAGGAATGTAGATAATTCACTTCTTTATGTCTCCATCCCCGTCCTGCTGTCCTTGGTGACTCCATTTTGGGAGCCTGTCCTGACTTAACATTCCAGCCTTTTGTTAATGATAAGAGACAAAGGTTAACTTCTTCATGTTGACCATAGGGGCGATGAGTTCTTTGAGAGGCTGGATAATGCAGCAATCCCTTCCGGGCAGGTGATGAGGAGGCAGTTCCATGGTGGCTAGAGGTAGCAGAGTGGTGAGACTGATAGTGAGCACCCTCTGAGAGTGCCAGTGTAGCGTGCTGTTATGACTTGGTTCTGAAGGAAACTGAGACTTTTCTCCTACCATCCCTGTATTGAGCTGGCTTTGGGGCAGTTGCTGGCAACATCTGTTATAGAGAAGGTGAGGGAGATGGGCTCTGCACACCCTGTGAGAGGACAGAAGGAAGAATTAAGGAATGTGTTACTCTTGTCAACAATGACGACATCAAAATGCCAGGTTTAAGGAGAGGATGAGCACTCAGAGGAGAGGGATAGAGTGCTTGGGGCAAAAGAAAGGAGGCAGGGGGCATCAGTGTATTCAAGAGGAACATTTTGGGATCAGGTAAGAGTAGAAACACTGGAGAGTTTAAGTTTGAGAGTGTCCATTGAGGTGGCTAAGGAAGGAGGGGGCTCTGATTCTGGCTAAGGCAAGTGAGAGGAGCTGAGAGGTGAAGTTCAGAAGTAATCAGGGACAAGCAGAGGCAGAAGACATGAGTTAATGCTAGAGTTTAGTATTGTAAGTCACCACCAGAGAGGGGAGCCCATTAGTCTGAATCATTTTTTATATTGTAGTTATATTTTTCTTACTGGGGTAATTAAGACCATGTAGGCTGCCAGCATTAACTGTATATTTTGGAAGTCAATAATGGCGCTGTAGGAGAGACTTTTAGGGACCTGTGAGGAGTTCTATGACTCTCAGCATTGTCGTCTGCTAGGATAAGTCAAGGCCATGCTGACCAAGTGGCCCTCCCTCTTTTGGGAAGCCTGAAGGACTGATTTTCCTCTGATGTGACTCTCCTGTTGCAGATACACTGACTTGGAGTTTATCTCTGGGTCTCCATATCCTCTCTGATCAAGAAGATAGGTAACTTACCAGAGGCTGGAAGTTAGCAAATGTCCCATCATCTCCTGTGACCTTCTGACCTGGAAGCAGGAACCAAAATGTTGGTTATCCTTTTAACTCCAATGTTTCCAATTGACCTTGGCTTCTACATATGGTTATTAATCACTCAAAGAGACTGTACATATCTGATTAGCAAAATATATTAGTTTAAAAATGCAGAACATATCTGGTTAGTAAAGCAAATCTGGTTAGATAATGACACAATAGTTTAAAATCATTCTTATTAATATTTAAGTTTAGTTGTCAGGTGACAGTATAAGCTATATCTGGGACATAGAAAGCATACACATTTTATCTTTTAAGTATCTGTTAGTTATAAGTATAGGCAGAACATTTTAGTGGTCCTGAAATCAATATTTTTACCAATTATTTTATCAATAACTTTAAGCCAATTGATTTAACCTCAAAATTGTATGCCAGGAAAAGACAAGACACTATAAAAACTTAGCATCTGTGTTTGAAAACAACTTTGGCTAGTCTGTATACCAATGCAAGTACCAATTACCCCCCTCCCCAAACTGAAATCAGAAAAGAAAATTAAGATTATTTTTCTAGGGCAGGAATCATGTCTTAAGTATCAATATCTCTATATGCAATGACCTTAAGATACCAGAAATGAGACAATTACATGAAACCTTAACTGAGACTGATTATATATAGCATAAGAACAAAATAAAACTTGGTTATTGTTGAGTTAATCAAGTCCAATTTTAACATATATCAGAGACAATATGACAGACATAAAGTAATTTTTAAAATAAGTACCTTTTATCATTGAACAATTTTAAGGCTTAACTAAAGAAATATTTATGACTGATATATAAAGCTTAGACAAACTATATTAACATTGTTTGCATATAGTGGATTTCCCTAAGACATGGGGAACTTTCTCCATTTTCCTAAGAACAAGGTTACAATAACTCACTTTTTATAAGACTTAGATTATAGTCTTAGTGATAATCACCCAGCAAAACCAGCATGAACAGGACAAGAACCATCTTAAAATTACAGAATTTTAGTCAGGCATGGTGATGTATGCTTATTGATAGCCAAAAGATCATGTACTTTGTATAAACCAAATTACAACATGCTGATATCTGGAAAAGTCTGATATTAACAAAAAGTAGAGTTCACATATTTAAAGCACATGAGGCTACAGAGAGTAAACTATGAACAAAAGATCTGCTAACAGAATTCAAAGTAAACAAGAAATCTATATTATGTAGTACCATTTTTGGCTTAAATATGAAGGCATGAAAAATTTTACAATTTTTAAAGTTCATCAGAATTGGAATAACTTTATATGTTATGTATATATACATATATACATATATATATGTATATATAGATAGATGCAGATATTTAGCACTTTTAAAAGCTAAATAAGATGTCCAATTCAGCTATATCTAATATACCCAAAAATTAGAGGAACTGGACTAAACTACCATGATTTAAAAAGTAGACAAGTCTCATGGAAAAGAGAGGGAATGGACATGCCAGGGCCATTTACCACTGCAAACAGTCTCTAAATGCATGCTCCACTATGTGCAAATAAGCTCATTAACTGCTGAGACAGAAATAAATATTTTCAATCTCCTCCAAATCATACACAAAACATACACAAAATTTCATGACACAATCTATAACTGCTCAGTTCTTAATCAACTCTATATTTGTGCCTGTGGCACTCTGGTAAACTTGCAAACTTGCTCAATAATGATGTAAGTTAAATCTAAAGTAATTAAGATTGTGATTGTAGGAGGGATTGAGGAATTGCATCTTAAATCGCAATATAACTTTGTTTAGAATTTTTATTTTATTTTAGTTTATTTTTTGGAAAGAGACACAGAGAGGGACAGAGAGAGAGAGGTAGAGGAAGACAGATAGCGATGGGAGCACCAGCAGTCTCTCAGCTGCTGCGAACAAAATCCAGATGCATATGCCCCCTTGTGGTCAAGTGTGGCATTGCACTCTTGCATCACTTTGCATCTGGCTAAACGTGGGGCCTGGAGATTGGAACAGCTGACGATTGAAACCAGCATTCTTTAGGTTTAGGAGGCAGGCACCTTAACCACTAAGCCATCTCTTCAGCCCTAGAATTTTTTTTTTTTACTGCTCACCATGATGTAAATAGTTTCCAAGTGTATGACAGATAAATACTGTTCAGTGTCTCCAATTGTAGCCTTATAAAATAGGGGGGGGGAGAGTAAATAATTTTTATGTGAGTTTTTTTTGAGGCAGGGTTTTAGACATAATAACCTTAGGAGAGAATTAAATATTAATGAGCCAATTTTGTTTTTAAGCATCAGCTTAAGTTACTCATACCTTCATCCACATACTTTACTCATACCTTCATCCACATACTTTACTCATACCTTCATCTACATACTTTTACTTTATAATCTATGTAACCACTCTGAAACAATCTTACATCAAATATTTAAAGTTTTCTCTCCAGTTTATCTTCTTTAGTCAGTTTATCTTATAATTACTAACAAAAACTTTCATTGTTCTTACCATAAGGCTTTTAATAAAAGGCCTTTGGAAATAACTTTTTTATATAAGAGTATTCCAGACTTGCCTTACAGTATTTATCCAGAATAAACATATAGATTTTATCATTTATTGATTTTGGAACTTTGTTTCTTATAACTTTCTTGAAACACATTTTTCTTAAAAAATGAAAGCAGATTCAAACATTATTAGAAATTTTCTTAAAAACTCAGTATTGAGCACTTCTCAATTTAAATATAAATCTTGAGACTGTTTTTCTGTTAGTAGTCCCACAGAAGCATAGAGATAAAGTAAACTTAATACAGTTGTAAATTTCTTACAGGAAGTTCCCTACTTTTGTCCTTGCTATGGACAGCTGCCCCAGCCACAGCAGTTTTTCCCCAGGTTCTAACATCCCACCCCTAGGGAACACAGTGGGAGAGCAGAGCCTCCTTTTTTTTTTTTTTTTTTTTTTTCTTTTCTTTTCTTTTTTTTTTAATTCCAGGGATAGTTTTGGACTTCCCGCAGGGCTACAAGGCAGCTTTCTGATTTTGTCATTTTACAATTCTTTAAGAGTAGGAAAACGTTGTTTTGTTTTGTTTTGTTTTGTTTTGTGTTGCCTATGATCTTAATTACTTTCAGTGTTTTTTTTTTTCTGGGGGACACAGTAAAAGTTGGCCATGCTGTCTAGTACAGTGGGCTTGATGAAGAACATCTCCCACAATGAAATCTGTTCAGAACAGAAATCATTCTACAGTCTTAGGGCTGTGAGCCACATATATAGTCATTTACACACATTCATTTAAAGTGCACTTTTCATATAGACTCCAGACATCGGTTTTTTCCTCAAACTTTCAAATATTCATTCATTCATTCAGAAGCTATGTATTTTCATTTTAAAGTTGTATTCTATTTACAACTCTGGAGCCCCAAATCAAACCTTGTTAGTGGGAGCATGGTAGAGCAGAAAGAAAGTTGTGCACACAGAGTAAACAATGCTTGAATATAGGTTTTTTTTTTTTTTTTTTTTTTTTTTTGGTTTTCTGAGGTAGGGTTTCACTCTAGCCCAGGCTGACCTGCAATTCACCAGGTAGTCTTAGGGTGGCCTCGAACTCAGTGATCCTTCTACCTCTGCCTCCCAAATTCTGGGATTAAAGGCATGCGCCACCACACCTGGCAGCAGAAGTTTTTTAAATCAGTGAGAATTTGGAAATCAAAAGTACATGTTCAGGCCACTTGGACTCATTGTCCAGCTTATATTGTGACCAGGCAGAGTTGCAGAGAAATATCAGACGATGAGGTTTGATGTAGTCCAAGAGTCATAAGGAGACAGAGAAACAAGGGTGAGAGAAAGGAACCAGGGCTTAAACTGTGTTTATACAGAATACCAATATGGCGCCCTGGCCCATTAGAGTTAATGGGGCCTGCACCTTCCACATGGGTAAAGGCTGTACAGGTTGCAACTGTTAGCTTTTTAGCCTGTTAGTGGGCAAGGCAGGCACCTGTGCTCCTGATGGTGAAAGCAGCTGGCAGTGAAAGATGAGACCTCGGGAGGGAGAGGGAGAGTGTCCAGAGATGATGCAACTGAACCAAAAGGCACCCCTTAGGGTATGGTAGACCAGAAAGCAAGAGACCTGGAGGTGTTCAGGGTGTGTCTTTCTCAAGACCTGGGGTTGGGGCGCAGAAGTGGTGGAGGGGTGTAGCCTGGTGTGCCAGCATGGTTTCCACAAGGAGAGATTATACCCTAGAGCAGGCCAACCCAAGAGGGACACTTACCGGAGAGGGAGGGAAGAAGAGTAAGGCTGAATTGTGGTGAGTGTGAAAGCTGGTATCAGGCAGAGATGGTCTGAAGCCTTCAGAGGGTCAATGGCAGCTTGGTGGTCTGGTCATGGGAAAAAGGTCTGGCCACCCAAAAGGGCAACCAGAAGCCTCCAGTCTGAGTCAGGGCACCAGATGTAAGGTTTGGGAGTGACCAAGACCACACAGACGACTCTGAGGCAAAGATGAAAGCTTTTCTTCAGGAAAAGCATGAGCTGCCAGGACTGACTCTCAAGAGAGGAGCACAGCCAACCTGAGTTTGCAGATAGTGGGCTTTGTAGGCTTCTTCAGTTGGGGGAAGGTGAGGAAGGGAAACTCTTTACATTAGCCATTTCAAATAGGGAGGGTGTGAGACCAGAACAGTTACCAGGCAACTTATGAGATAAGGGGGCAGGAAACCATGACCTGAGGGCATTGTTAGGCTAGGAAGGGATAATGGCTGGGCAGTTTCTTGAGGAATGTGGATAATTCACTTCCTTATGCCTCTGTTGCCATATTGCCATCCTTGGTGATTCTATTTTGGGAGCCTGTCCTGACCTAGCATAAAGTGAATATAAGACAGTGGGAACACAAAGTATCAAGTTCTCTCCTCTTGATTTTGTTTTGTTTATTACCTCACCTTCATCTTTAGCATCTTAAGATCTATAAATAAAGTTGAGATTTTTGAATGGGTTGAGGTGAAAGGAGGGGAATGATCCTGTTCAGCCTGCTAAGAAACTAGTTTAAGATTTGGAGACAAAGCCCCAGCTGACTGCATATTTTCACTTACCTATGAAACTAGTAGGACATGAGGGGAATAGGGTACTTGAAGATAGGATTTCAAGATTTTGGCTTCCTGATCAACCAGTTTGTCTGTGGTATGATAATAACAATTGAACTTTATAGATTTGTAAAGATTATAACTTTGTAGGTGAGACTATAACAGGGTGCTAAGGGTACAGGAAAGTCCTTGCACTCCAAAGCCTAGGTTCATTTCGAATTTTAGTCAAATATTGAATAAAGGCAGCCGGGCATGGTGGCGCACGCCTTTAATCCCAGCACTTGGGAGGCAGAGGTTCAGTTCGAGGCCACCCTGAGACTACATAGTTTCCAGGTCAGCCTGAAGAGTTGAAAAACCAAAAAAAATTGAATAAAGGAAAACTGAAAAGGATAATTATTAAATTATTATATTTATTGAGGGAAGTACAGTGCCAAGAAAAGGCATCCCCATGACTAGAGATCCCATGTGGAGGGCCTGGATAAAAGCATGGAAAGAAAAGAAAAGAAAGTTTAAGGAGCTCCTGCCATGTGGGGAGCTGGAGAGGATAAAGAACCCGTGCAGAGAGTAAGGGCTAGGGAGCCCTCCCCGCTGGCCCAGGCCCAGCAGAAGAAAAAACTCACCCACAGCTGGAAGTTCCCAAGTAGTCAGAGAGCCTGCCCTCCTCTTGCAAAAGTATTTATAACCTTAGGGTGGTGGGCTGTCTTCTGGCTTAGGTGAACCAGAGGGCCAGCTGTTTGGTTAGGGATAGTGGCTGTCTCAGGAAGAGATTAGCTCTGGCACCAAATTCCAGGGGCTGAACTTGACCAATCACAATGTTTAAATTCTAAGAAAGACCTCCCTCCCAGGAGGGGTCCGGACTGTTTGTGGAAAAATAGGTCTGGAGCACTAGGCAAGAGATAAGAAGTCAGATCATCTTGGATTTCCAGCAAGTGCAAACTTTTCTGCACTTTTCACCTTCAACAGTCCAGTCGCCCTAACTCTACCCACTCTCAAGAGTTCATGTGTGTGTGTGCACTTGTGTGTGCACATGCACATGTGTGTGGATGCATGTGGATAGTAGAAGTAAATGTCAAGTGTCCCCCTCAAGTACTCTCCACGTTATTATCATTATAATTACTGTTGTTGTTTTTCAATGTCATACTGTAGCCCAGGCTGACCTGGCATTCACTTCATTCTCAGGGTGACCTCAGACTCACTCCTCCTGAGTGCTGGGATTGAAGGCATGAGCCACGATTACATTAATATTTATTTATTTATTTTGGTTTTATGAGGTAGGGTGTTGCTCTACTCCAAGCTGACCTGGAATTTATTATGTACTCTCAGGATGGCCTTGAACTCACAGCAATCCTCCTACCTCTGTCTCCTAAGTGCTGGGATTAAAGGTGTGTGTCACCATGCCCAGTTTATATTATCTTTTTTTTAAAAAAATTATTTTTATTTATTTATTTGCAAGGAAAGAAGAGAGAAAAATCATCATACAAGGGCTTCTTGTGACTGGAAACAAATTGCAGATACATGTGCCACTTTGTGCATCTGGCTTTATAGGGGTACTAGGGAATTGACCTCAGGTCAAGGCTTTAACGCCTTTAACCAATTGGCCATCTCCCCAGCCCTGCACTAACTTTTTTACCACCATATAGCATATATGTAACACAAAGTTACATAAAACCTTGTCATAGTGACATAATTATCCCATACCCTTTAAAGCTCTGTTCAAACGGTGAAAATTTGCCTGACCAAATTTTGCTCTCAAATATATGCTGATTGACCTGCTGTGCTTCTCCAGCATCACAACCACAATCATACTGGTTCAGTCATCCTCACTGATGGAAAGAAGTACTTATTCCATAGGGCCTGGCCCCAGAGTGGTAGCCAAAATAGTCACCGAGCAAATGAGATCATCCAGTAAAATGTGAATGAAACTTTTTCATGTTTTATGGTAGGTGTCACATGTACAAAATAAATCAGGAGTTGGCAAGATGTGTGCTGAATCCAGATATGTTTTACCTTGTACAAAAGCATTTTAGAAATGGAATCTTATGAAGTATTTAAAAAACAACAGCTCACTCATAAAATTATGGATTACTAGCTTTCCTTATATGTATGTTAGAATGCTTTTATCTGCAAGTAGAGTAAGTCTCAACTCAAAATGTGTTCAAGTGAGATATTTTAAAGGACTTCCATGGTCTCATCTAATAGGAAGATGCTAAGTTTCCCTGGATTGATGGCTTTACTATGTTAGTAAGGCCCAACTCCTTATTTTCTCTGCTTGGCATCTAAATAACTAGCTTCACCATCAGCCCGTCTAGATGGAGTCTGCTCAGAAGAAGAGAGGATTTTTCTTTCTTAACCTCTTTTATAGAAGTCTCCTCAGAGATTTCTCTTTAAACTATGTTGGCCAGAACTGAGTCACCTGCTCCTTTACAAAAAATTTCAAAACAAGAGAGGGTAGAATACTCTCACTACCTTGGATTAATTATCTAGAGCATAATAGATGATATTTGATATTTGGAAACGATCCAACTGATGTGCACTATACCTTGAGAAAAACAAAAGGTCTGGCAGTGTTGCAAACCAAATTCAGTATAGCCACCAGTGCCTCTAGCTGTTTCTATCCTAAGACCTGGAGCACAGTTTTCATTTCTCCATATCCCCACCTGTCTGGCCTTGGTCAGCATTTGAACTTATATTACCTGGTTTCTTTTCTTTTCTTTTTTTAATCTGGCAGGAGTTTCATGCTGTTGTGATGTTTCATAGGGATTTCAGCAATGGGTTTTGGTGAGTGGGTCTTTGTATTTTTTATCTGTAATTATATAACAAGTTTTCCCACAACTTAATGGCTTAAACAATAAGTATTTACTATTGCCCAAACATTCTGTGAGTCAGGCTTCTAGTTAAGTGACTAATCCAGGTGGCTCTGGCTAAAGGTCATGAAACTTCAGTGAAGGCATGAGTGAGTGAGAGGCCAGTCATCCGAAGGCTTGCTGGAGACAGAGGATCACTAAGGTCACTTGGGTGGCTCTACGCTTTGCTCCACAGCACATATACTTCTGCACACGGCATTTAAAATATGATGTAGGTTTCTCTTAGAGTGAGCAACTCGAGGGAGCAAGAGGGCAACCCAGAAAGATGCCACCAAGATTCTAATAAGAAAATTGTAAAATGGACATGCAATTGCATCTGCCCTGTTTTATGAAGTACAGTCTGGCATGTTAGAAGAGAAGGCTGAGAGGGCTACACAGTGACATGAATTCTAGAAGACAGGGATTCCCGAGGCACCTCTTTCACACTGACTACCACAGTTATGTTTTGTGAAAATGCTCAAAAACAGATGCTTAAATATATTGTATTTAGCCTCATGGTGGATCTTACCTATAATCTCAGCACTTTGAAGACTGAGGCAAAAGGGTTTCTGAAGTTGCCAGGCTTGCCTGGAACAGTGTTTGACTTTATCTATATTTATATCCATACCCATATCTATATCTATATCTATATCTATATCTATATCTATATCTATATCTATATCTATATTTATATCTATATCATATCTGTCTGTATGTATGTATGTATGTATGTATGTATGTATGTATGTATGTATGTAGCTGGGCATGGTGGTGCACACCTTTAATCTCAGAACTTGAGAGGCAAAGGTAGGAGGATTGCTGTGAGCTCGAGGCCATCCTGGGACTACAGAGTGAGTTCTAGGTCACTTGGGCTAGAGAGAGACCCTATCTTGACAAAAGAAGAAGAGAGGAGGAGGAGGAGGAGGAGAAGAAAAATAATTAAAAGATAATGTATTTATATATGACCATTAGAGTTTCCCAGATATTAAATGTCCCATGAATAATTTGTCAATTAGATAATCTCTTCAAATAGAGGGTCAGCTACAAGTAAAAGCATTTTAATTTACCCACAGTTGTGCCTCTTGCTTCACTTATGAGCAGATTCAGACTTGATCTCTTACTTGTCCCGTTGTAAGACAACAGAAGATTTTATCAATGACATTGGGCATCCAGGCTCCTGGTAGAAGACCCCAGTCTTATGGTAAGGCTTAATGTGTCACCTAGACTGGAGAGAAGAATGACAAGTGTGGATAAAGGAATCACGGGATTTCAGACATCCCTGAACTGAATCCCCAGGGAACAGGGAATTTTTTATAAGTATATAAAGGTTGTATTTTTATATCCCCTCTACCCTGCTCCTATTCTACAGAGGGTCTTCCTCAGTGGGGGTTATTGGTATTCATTGTGGGGTCCAATAGCTTCAGTCAGTCTCTAGGTGATGGGGAGGACAGTGCCTGAGGCTAATCCCACCCATTCTGAGGCTCTTACAATCTTTCCACCCCTTCTTCTGCAATGTTCCCAGAGCCTTGGCAGGCCTGGTAGAAGTCTGATTTGGAGCTGAACTCTCTGTAGCCTCGGGATCTCTGCTCCGATGAGGTTTCAGTGACCACAGAATCTGTCGCCATCTCCCTAGAACTGGTTTTCAGGATAGCAGTGAGAGCAGGGGTTTTGACATGGAAGAAGAGATCACTTATAAGTTCCTTGTAACAGACTACTGCTAAAAACAAAGAAACATAAAATAAAACCAGCCATGGTTTAGTTTGAGAGATTGCCAAAACCAAATGAAGTAAAGTATATTCACTATCTACAAAAAAATCACTCAAGAATTTTGCAATACAGCAGTTTCCTGTATAAAAAATTAAGCTTCCCACATCTATGTTGATTCTCCATGTACCCTCCTCTAAACAGAAATTCCCAGAATGTTGTTTCACCATGTACCCTCCTCTAAACAGAAGTTCCCAGAGCTTTCAAAGGCTTATATTTATGCATCATGCAGTCATAACAACAAGAAACAAAATTTAGTAGCAGAGCTGAAAGCAGAAGGAATTTCTTTGTTTTCCCACTCCACTAAGGAAGTTACATCGTGAGGACATATGCCCTCAGTTTACAGCTGAGACATTGATAGAGTTCTCAGAGGCTCACTAGAAGTATTTATAGCTGAGTTGTGTAATAAAACAAACTCAGGGCATTAAAAGTGTGGCACAACAACAGGCTGGTCTTTATTTTTAGATGGCTTAGACATTTCAAGTCAATGTAAAAATCCTCTGCATATGACATAATGGTCTTTGCTATCAAGTGGTCATTAGACAGATGAAATATGGCCAGTCAACAAGAAAGACAGCATTTGCCACCTAGCATTTGCTATGTTGGAGCCCACAGCTGAAGCTGGGTTCCATCACAGAGTGTAAAATAACAAACAGCCTCTAGTAAGATTTTATTCTGTGAAAGAAAGGTTATAGATGCCATACATATGCCTTATGGAACGCTTGTCTAAAGAAATATCTTACGTGAATTATTTCATGGAATCATCATTGATTTGAATTAACCTTTGGAACAAAGTTAGCTCAATGGAACATATAATGATTGAAGGAAAAGGATTAGAAACGACATCTTTTCATGTGAGGAATTTTAAATACTTAAACATTGAAAAATTAACACTAAAAGACAAACAGTGTCATGCTTTTTAAGAAAATAAATGGTTGGCTGGGGAGATGGCTTAGGTGGTAAAATGCTTGCTGCTCAAGTGAAATGTACTAGAGTCCCGATACATTCGCACAAATGTTTGACCTGCCAGTAATCCCAGCAATCAGGAGGCAGAGACGGGATCTCAGACATTCTAGCTAGTCAGACTAGCTGAATCAGCGAGCCCAGAATTCAGGGTAGAAACAAAGAGAATGATCAAAGAAGACACCCAACATCAACTTCTGGGCTCCCCATGCACATCCATGTGCACATGGGTCCACACACATGCACCCACATGTATACATACACTCATCACACACATGTGCAAAAAGGAAAAAAATGCCATTATTTTTCTGTTTTGTTTGTGATACACAATTGTCTTTGGAAATAATGATTTTGTATTTGTAATGCTCTAATCCTTTTATTTTCAAAATAAATCTGATAAAGGCCACTAAGCCAAGTTCAAAATGAAAATACCTATACTCTATACACATCTAGCAGCCGCCACATGATTACTTAAAGATGTGTGACTTTCATGCTGAAGAAGGATTTCGATGGAGTGGTTGGATGGACTGCATGAACTGTGAGGTATTTAGGGAGGCATTGGGTCTTAGTCCCTTCTGGATCCTCATTGTTTGAGGCAAACTTCTCAACAAATATTTCTCACCAACTCTGCCTCCCAGTTCTTACTTTGTTCTCTTCATTACCAGTGGGTTAATGACCATTGTGAGAGGAATGTCTGCTGATAAATGCATAGCATGCAGCGGATACAAACTTACTAGAGTTTTCCCCTGGGAAATGTTAATAAAAACAAAACTGACTTTGTTGAAAATATTCTATTTTGCTACCAATATACATTTTCCGCTACAATGTTTTTCCAGCTCCCCTGGGAAATGGATTGGATTTAGCAGTTCTAGAGGCATTGAACTAGAAGGATTGTAACTGACACCCAGGCAAAGTGTCTGAAGGTGAGCTTGCAGCAAAAACACTTTGAAAAGTACTTCCAGTGGCTGGAGTCAGCCATAAAAATGCTGCATCAATCAGGAAACTTCACACCACACTGCATTTCTCTTTTGCAGCAAGGGAGAATGCAGGGGTTCCACTGTTTTCTACATGGCTTTACTCCAGTCCACAGGCCTCATGAAGCTGCAGGATAGAAACCATCTAAAAAACAGTTCTGGGCTGGGGATGGCTCAGTGGTAAAAGGTGCTTGCTTGCAAAGCCTGCTGACTCAAGTTTGTTTCCCCAGCACCCACGTAAACCTGGACTCAAAGTGGCACATGACCTTGGTGTGTATATGTGCATATTTGTGCACCCATACACACAAATTAACAGATGAAATTTATTTTAGTTTAGTTTAGTTTAGTTTTTGTTTTTCAAGGCAGGGTCTCGTTCTAGTTCAGGCTGACCTGGAATTCTCTATGTAGTCTCATGGCGATACTCCAACCTCAGTCTCTTGAGAGCTGGGATTTAAGGCATGTGCCACCACACCTTGCTCTTAACAAATAAAATTTAAAAAACAATTCTGGGCAGTTAAACGCTTGCCTGTGAAGCCTATGGATCCCAGTTCAAGGTTCCATTCCCCAGTATCCACGTAAGCCAGATGCACAAGGTGGTGCATGTATCTGGAGTTTGTTTGCAGTGGCTGGAGGCCCTGGTGCACCCATTTTCTCTCTCTCTCTGTGTTTCTTTGTCTAACACTCTCAAATAAATAAATAAATTTAAAAAGAACCAAAATAATAAAAAAATAATTCTGAGTGGGACAGAAATTATTGTATTTAAAAATCATCAAAAATTAAAATTATGTTTATATCCAGCCAAAACAAATAGATGGGATAATTTGAAATGCTTTAAAGTTGAAAAAAAAAAAAAGAGAGAGACATTAGCTGGGCATGGTGGAGCATGCCTTTAATCCCAGCACTCGGGAGACAGAGGTAGGAGGATTGCCATGAGTTCAAGGCCACCCTGAGACTACATAGTAAATTCCAGGTCAGCCTGGACCAGAGTGAGACTGAGACCCTACCTTGAAAAAAAAAAAAAAAAAAAAAAAAAATCCAGAGAGAGAGAGAGAGAGAGAGAGAGGAGAGAGACATTAACACTACTGCTATATATATATATTAAAAGATTTTATTTTTATTTCATTTATTTATTAGAGACGGAGAGAAGGAAAGAGAGAGAGGAGAGTGAGAATGGGTGCACCAAGGCCTCTAGCCTCTGCAAACGAACTCCAGACATATGTGCCCCTTGTGCATCTGGCTTACGTGGGACCAGGAGAATCGAACCAGGGTCCTTAGGCTTCGCAGGCATGTGCCTTAACCGCTAAGCCATCTCTCCAGCCCACTACTGCTATATTTTAAAGACAAAGAGATGTTATTCGCAGCGCTATTGTATTTAAAAGAGAAATTCTCATTATACTTGATTAGTCACAAGCCAAGAAACTCTAATGGAGTTGACAATAGAGCCAGACTCTTTCTCACTTTTGATACCTTGCTGGCATTTGTTCCACACAGAACTGTGTTGTAAATGCCAAGTCAAGCTTTAGGTGTGTTAACAAGAAACAAACAATAAAGAAGAATTATAAATAATATGCCTAATAAACATTAAATTTTATATTGTACCCTTAGTTCTTTAGTTTTCTCTGCCTGTGGAGCCTCTGCTCATGTTCAGAACTTGTTGTGTTGTTTTAAGACAGAGAACGAGTCAAAGAGAATTTCTTAGCAATTTAGGTTAAATATTTAAAAAGTTGGTATTGATAAAACAGTGACTCTGATCAAGAACCTGCATCAGGGCTGTGGAGATGGCTTGATGGGGAAAGTGCTAGCTGCACAACCCGGCACTCTCACAAATGCTGGGTGGGCGTGGTGGCCTGCCTGCAATCCCAGTGCTCAGGAAGCAGACTCAGGGGATCCTTTGGACAAGCTGGCTAGCTAGACTAGTTGAATCAGGAGCCTTGTGTTCAAGTGAGAGACCCTGCCTCAGTAAATAGAGAAGACACCCAATATCAACCTCTGGCCTCCACATACATACACACCACACACACCTGAACTAACGATATTCTCAATCACTTAGTATTTCTTATGCTTTCCAATTTTTATAGACATTATTATCACTCCTTTGGGGAGCAAAAAGAAGGAAAGAAAACTGCAGCTCAGAGCATTTCATCAACTTGTCTCAATCAGTACGGGCAGAAAGTAATTGATGTGAAATGTGCAAGTGGGTCTTCACTTACTTCATTATAGAGCAGAAAACATTTAATTTTGAACAAATTATACTAATTGTTACTTACAACTATAAAATTCAGTGCAGATGGCCAATTAAGTCACCATTTCAAAAATGCAAAGATTCTAATAAAATTCATTACTTTAGACTGAAGACTTGAATTAGGTTTGCGTGAAATGTCTCCATGCAGCCCGATAATGAGAAAGGTGGATTTGAAGAACTTCAGGGTCCCAAGTCTCTAGGGACTAGTTTCTCAGTGAGGGTTTCATTCTTGAGCACAAGCGGATATGCAGCTCAGGACTTTTGAGAAGCTGAAGAAACAAGTGGGAGCTGTGCGTCCTGGGAGACTACCACATGCCCCGGAGCGGAACAACTGACTTGACTTGAGGATGAGTTTTTCATCTCAGCGGGGTTAGTGGCATACTTTGGCTGTCACCAACACAAGTTGTGAACTCAGATAGTGTGAGGTCAAGTCCATCTCAGCATCTTTCTGCCAATGTCACCATGTTGGCAAGTTATATAACCTAATTAAGTCTCCTAAAACTGTTATTGGAACAAAATGGGATGTTTTGCTTAGCATTTACATGGAGACTGCTCTTTTTTAAATTGTTGATTATTATTTTTTATTTATTTTTGGAGAGAGAGACAGAGAGAGATAGAGAGGGAGAGGGAGAGGGAGACAGAGATGGGTGCGCCAGCAGTCTCTCAGCTACTGTGAACGAAATCCAGATGCGTACGCCCCCTTGTGGTCAAGTGCGGCATTGAGCCCTTGCCTCACTTTGCATCTGGCTAAACGTGGGACCTGGAGATTGGAACCGCTGGACATTAGAACCAGCATTCTTAAGCTTAGCAGGCAGGCGCCTTAGCCGCTAAGCCATCTCTCCAGTCCGAGACTGCTCTTTTTTGCTGTTGGTTTCATCTACTTCATTCGAGAAAGATGGGAGGATAGGGTGAATATTTACACAAGACCTTAGGTTTGATATGTAGTTAGACTCCTAAGAAAAAAAAAGACTACAAAAAAGACACTATGAATATTTAAAATTTTAAATTTATTTTCAAGCAGATTATATATAGAGAGAGCAAGAGAGAATGGCTGCACCAGGGCCTCTAGCTGCTGCAAACAAACTCTAGATGCATGTGCTTGGGTGAAGGCCTCTTGAACTACTGCTTATAACTGGATTTCATTACTCAGTAGGCAACTTGGTTGAGTCTGGGGAAAGAGGTGGGAGAGGTCAGTTCTGGACGTGGTTTAATGACAACTCACATTCAATAGCAGATAGATTCAGCCTTTCCAGGAGCCAAGTGATAAACAGTCTCCCTGGTCTCAAAGGTTTGAGGCTTGAGAATAAATGTAACATTCTTGTGCTGCTGGAAAATAATTATCCAAAAACATAAGTGTCACCTGAAAGAACTCTTATACAATGTTAATTTAGTTATGCTCTACTAAACAATGGCATTGCAGGCAACAACAGACAACATATCAACCACCCTGGATCCACAAGATTACATCACTTAGTGCACCATAGCTTCCTTTATTAGTGTAAATATAGTCTATGATGCTCACAAGAAAACTGACTACGTGTTTCTCAGAACATGTCTCTGTTATTACATAGCATATAACTGTATTAAAAAGAAAAAATAGGGCACACTCTTGTTGCTATTATCCATCTGATGTTGGCCAGGAGGTGATGTCCACTCTCTGCTCATGCTGTTGTTTTGCCCAGCCATCATGAAGCTTCCTCTCGAGTCCGCAAGCCAAAATAAACCTGTTTTCCCACCGAAAGAAATAAAGAACATGTTGCTTGTTTCTGAAGCTTTTAAGGCACCTATCATAGGCTTCTGCGTGAATTCTTGAATAATAACAGGCAAAGGGAATGAGAGGAAATTCCTTTTCTTCAGTCTCAGATGGGTAATGCTTCTAGAGCTTCCATGTAGGCTATAGCTTGCTACAAACTATTTTATTCCCTTTATTTGCCCAGGCTTCCCATATCACAAACACTCTTTGAAAGACAAATTTTACCATTGACACTTAACTTTTCCATCAGTAAAAGGTGATATTACAATTATTGGTGACTAGTCATACCCTGACTTACTAATTTTTCTTAACATTAGTATAGAACATTATTCCTGATTATTGTCCTGAATTGCTGCTGTTAATGTCTCCATAAGGGAATATTATGCTGCCTAATGGACAGCACATGTATTGGCACATGCATAGGCATTTGATAGTCCTCTGAGTTATAACTGTACATGACAATGTCACCTTATAATGATATTATAAAAATTATGTTTACTACTCAAAAGAACTCAGAAGACAGTATGTTTTTGTTCCATTTCTTGGTTTTTATTAATTTGTTCATTGTTTGCTCAGTGTAGTAGTTTGAATGTATGTCCCAATAGACTTGGATGTTTTATTAAAGCTTGCAACTTGGATTTCCAGCCACCTGGCTGGAAGAGGTGTCACTGGGGGGAAGAATCTGGGGTCTAGCTCTAAGGTGTGTTTGGGGGTGGATCTGAATTTCCAACCTAAAGATATGCAGAGTAGTCTGAGCTCTGCCTGGGTCCCTGCTGTTTTCTGCTGGTTTTGTGCTTGTTTGTGGTGCTAGCTGTTTGGTGGTCTCTCTGCTTGCATCTATGAAAGGGGGCCAACCTCTTCAGGCACTGATGGAACTTCCCCTTGGATCTATAAGCCTGAAATAAATCCCGTTCCTCCCATAAACCGTGTCTGTTTGGAGGCTCGTAACAGCAGCATAGAACTGACTATGGCATTCAATATACTTAGAGAGCTACAAGCCTATTGCCTTCCACAGCATGTGTCCCAGCAGCAGTTTCCCAATTCAGACAGAAATGGAGCTGGCAAGGAAAGTCTGGGGTAGACTCTTGAGAACACACTAACATTTAGAGACAAAGAAAAACTCACATAGTATTTATTTGGGGCCCTGAAATCTAATAAATAATATATAGTGAATTAAAATCTCACCTACTTTGAGAAGACAGGGAACTTTCTTTACCATTCGGATTGGAAGGTTAAGAAATTTAAACCAAATTAAAGTGCTGCAAAGCCTTTGAGACAGAAAACAAATTAAAAAATACTACTAAGAAATGAATATGTTAATGCATTGTCTGTTCTCATATGGGCATTTTAACTTTTTCTGACTATATTAAAAATATAAAACAATTAAGCCACTCAATTTTATCTGCTATCCAGCTTCATCAATATTTCCCAAGGATAAATGGTGACTCAGACCATCTTCTCCTTCCTCTCCATCTAGCTAGATCTTTTCAACTAATGAAGGTCCCCTCTCCCCCCACCAGAAATGGCCTTCCAGAGGATTCAGCTCTCAATGTTCGTTAAAACAATCATCCTCATGTTAGTGGTTTAATATAAAATGCCACCCTTTAAGCTCATGTGTTTCAATACCTAATCATCCTCAGCTGCTGGCTGTTCTAGAATGTTGTCGGACCTTTAGCAGGTGGAATTTTGCTGGAGGAAGTATGTCACTGGGGGCAGAAGTTTTATAGTCCAGTCCCCTGCTGCTCTCGGTACTTCTTCCTTGATGATCTGATGATGTGACCCTGGCTTCCTTCTCCTACAGTATTTTTCCTGACCAGATGGGCTCTACCCTGTGGAATTGTAAGGCAATATAAATTTTCCTTCCATAAACTGTTTTTGGTCAGGTATTATGTCCCAGCAATGAGACAGTAATTCATGTACTTATTTGTAAAAGTACTTGACTACAACTTAGAATGCCACACCATATGGCTGTTTCAATTACTTGCTGACTGTGATGCAAGATTATTGTAGAGTTCCGAGTGGAACCAATTGATTATGACCTCAATCAGTTCTCAGAGACAATTCAGTGAGCATGCAGTCTCTTAAATCATTCCTCCCAAAACTTGGTTGAGGCTGCTGAAGAGTGCCACATCACCAGGCTGACCCAGACAGCAAGTTTCATGACGAATAGGAGTATAATTCCTACTTTTCAGAGCAGCTGTGGAGGACAGTGAGGATGCTCATGTAGGCCGCTGGAGCTTGACTGTCAGCAGAAATCAATTGAGCTCTGTGAAAAGAGAAGCGAGAAGATCACTGTGTGCTTGTTGCTTTCTCAGTTCTTTACCTTGGCCACCATGCCCTGTCTTGGAATGTGCTTCTGATGACACCCCAGGCCTTCATTTTCTAGAAAAGTGCATTCAGATATTTATACTGAGAAGAGGTTCTTAGGAACACAGATGCTTCCTTCACCACAAACACTTTCCTGTGGGCTACACTGAGCTCTGAGTGCTTTCAAGAGCCCCCAGTTAATTTGATCAATTCCTTTGTGCTAGACTAAGACAATCCTCAGGACCTCTTCCCTAGCTCCAAAGTTTGAACTGTGGCCTAAGCTAATGATTCATTTGGTTACCTTGGAAGGAGAGAAGAGGTTAAAATTCTAGGCCAGGAAGAAGGTGAAGGGAGTAATGAGTGAGGAGGTGCCTTTCATGAGCAGCTTACAAGCTTCTGGTATGTGGCCAGCAGCTTCCTCTCTCTCACTCTCTCTCTCTCTCTCTCTTTTGGCAGAACTTGGTAACAAATCAACTTGACCATGTCCTTTGAAAGAATAAAATGAAGTTGTTCACTCACTGCTTTTGATTTGTCATGGTGGTTCATAAGTATCTTCAGCCCCCATCGTTGTTCTCTCTTTTTGCAGCTATCCCGGCTGGCTGCTCTCTGTCTGTCCCCACACCCATGGCAGGATATTTTTCTACACAGCTTACTCAGCCCAAAGTTATACTCCTCCCCTCCCTGTTTCTACTTTCCTCTTTTACACACAAACTCTAATGTTATTAAAAGCTATTCTTTGCATATCATTGCAGACCTTATATAATAGGTCTGTATCTTTGAAACTTTCCACTTAAAAAATGGGCTGAAGAAAAAAAAAACAGGAGGAAAAAAAAACAATAGAGGCCTTGATCTCTTTCTCATCTCTGTGTGTGGGCTAAGAGAAAGAAAACAGTTCCTTTCTCCATTTTCTCAACCCCTCTGACACATTGGAATCTTAGTTGTGTGTCCAAAGCCTGCCTTTTATCTATATATTACTTTATTCATATTGTCATTAGCAATATTGATCATGAATTTTTTGTTGTTTAACCTTCACTAGTCTGGTTATAATTTTTTTGACATCATTAAAATGGGTTGGTATAATAACATTAAAAGATTAACAAAGCTACTATATCTTTTAATTAGATATTCATTTGATATCTTGTCTACATAGAAAACATATTAGAATTTCTATGAAAATTAGTGATTTAATACAACTTTTCACAATCACTCATAAAATTTATATCAACTTTCTGAGTGAGAAAAGACACTCTGATGTTTAAATTTTGAAATATGTGTGGTATGACAATAAAATCATGAAAATGCAGCTGCATTTTTACCACAGTTCATCACAGTCACTTGGTCTGCCGAAATTATGCTGAAGAAGAACCCTCTTGTTTCTGTCTCTATGTGCACTCTGCAGAATTGTAGTGTACTTCAAGTTATGGGGAATTAGCTTGTTGCTAAACAGGCTGCTGCTACTATATAATAAGCATTAATAATGTGATAATGAGGTACAAGAGAATTTTTTAATAAACTTAATTTTTATTTCCTTCTTTGAGAGAGAAAGAAAAAGGCAGATAGAGAGAGAAAGAGAAAGAGAGAGGGAAAGAGAGATTGGGCATGCCAGGGCCTTGAGCCACTGCAAATGAACTCCAAATGCATGTGCTACCCTGTGCATCTGGCTTATGTGGGTCCTGGAGAATCGAACTTAGGCCTTTTGGCTTTGCAGGCATGCACCTTAACTGCTAAGCCATTTTTCCAGCCGAAGAATTTTTTTTTTTAAGTTGGATTTTTCCAGGACACAGAGAAATCAAGCTGGAGCTGAGATGGAACCTCCTCTCTGTTGACTAGCTGTCATAAAGGCAGAACAAGCTATGTCACCTGTTAGGGGAGAAAAGTCATCACTGGTTTTAACTAGCAGTGGTCCAGGCAAACTTCATGGCTGGCCAGCCAGGCAAAATATGACAAATGGTAAGATGGTGGCGTATCTGTGATGAGGGAAGCCAACTACTCTCTGATTGGATATGAGGCCTGCTTCATGGGAAGAAATTCATGCCAGGTACTAAAAACCTACCTAATCAAAAGCCTGAGGCAAGGGGAAGCTACCACTACTGTTGGGCTAAATGGATATATTTCGCACACCAAACTGCCATCTAAGTCTTTATGTTTTTGCCCATATCTTAATGTTACTCTCACTTTTGGTTAAGAAGCTTCTCTTTTCAGTTAGCAATGACTATTGGAAGATTCACAACTCACCACAGTGCTGAGAAGCAGTGACAGTGGAGTGTTCAGCAATAAGTGAGACATCTTTATCATATCCTCCAAGGCTCAGGGACAATTGCCAGGAAGAACTGGTGGAAATAACCTAAGAGCCAAAGGAGGGGCAGGGTGCTCTGCAATGCTGTCTTCCAGAGACAGTGGTCATGGTGGTTCCAAGATACACAGTCATAGCAGCTGATGCTACCTACATAAGACCTGCGTACAAGGAGAAAAAAGATGATGACATCAAAGTAGAGGGACTAGTTGGAAGGAATAGGTTCAGTTGATAGGGAAATAGGAGAGGGGGCCAAAGAGGTTATTATGTTCAGGGTACATTATATCTATATGTAGGGAAGTTGTCAATAAGTGTTTTAAAAGTTTAAATACTTCAATAAACTGTGAATTTAGCTAGTAAGAGGCACAAACCACAAATATCAAAAAGACAAATGCTGAGCTCAAGAGATGGATCAGCAGTTAAGGCATTTGCTTGCAATGCCTAATAACCTGCATTTGCTTCTCCAGTACCCATGCAAAGCCAGATGCACAGAGTGGCACATGCATCTGGAATTTGATTGCAGTGGCTAGAGGCTCTGATACACCATTTTTCTCTCTCTCTCTCTCACCTCCTCTCTCTCTCCTTCCAAATAAAATAAAAGTAAAAACAAGACAAATGCTAATTATTTGTTCTAACAGCATCATGATGAAAAATAGCAGGAAATGAATAAACACAAATGTGAAATGAATCAAGTTGCAAAATGGCACTTGAATTTCTCCATTTAGAAGAAGGATATTAATGATAAGAAATCAATGATAAGAAACCATCATTTAAAAATAATGTTTAATTATGTATTTGCGAGGACAGAGAGAAAGATAATATGCCAAGGTCTCCTGCCACTGCAAATGAACTCCAGATGTATGCACCGCTTTGTGCATTTGACTTTATGTGAGTGCTGGGAAATTGAACACAGGTCATGAGGCTTTGTAAGGAAGTACCTCTAATTGCTGAGCCATCTCTCTAGCCCCAGAAATTACTAATTTTAATAAAAACATAGGTCCCAGGGAGACCACTCTGTGGTTAAAGGCATCTGTTCCACGAGCCTGACAACCAAAGTGCAGATATGCAGCACTCATGTAAAGCCAGACACAAAAGTGGCCCACGTGTCTGTATACCAACATTCCTATAGCAATGACAGTTGGAGTCAGGAGAATTCAGTAGCATGTTGTCCCCTTGGTCTGGCCTTTCAAGAGGTAAAAATATCAAGAGACCCTGTATCAAACCAGATGAGAGGAGAAGGCCAACACACTGAGGCTATCCTCTGACTTCCACATGCATGTCATTGCACATGTGAGCACAAACACCATACTCATAATTTTTTAAAAAGAAAAGCACTGATCACAAATACATAAATATGAAAAATTAACAGAGAAATCACGAAGCACCATTTTCACTCTTCATTTTGTGCCATTTGGATGGTAATAGTGCCCCATTTCTGAGTTAATTGATGGCAAAGATAAATGAACTTGTTGTATGTCATCTCATGCAATCAACAAAGCACCCTTTGCAAGATAGACATTTCCCGTGAGGATATGGCTTTAGTGTGGTGAAGGATGAATGACCGCGAGAGGTGAGACTATGCCTCACCAGGTACAGAGTGCTTGCATGTAGGAACAATTGCAAGCAGGGGTAGGTCACACAATTGCTGTTGTCTTAAGTAGATGTCTACAGCACCTCATGAGCAGACTAGTGGAAAACTAACTGAAAGCAGAAATAGAAAAGCCCGAGGTTTTAGAAAACGTAAAACAAAGCCAGTGGCTTTCAAAGTCTGCACTTTGTCTGATTCCTTTGACTGGTGATGAAACATAATTGAACTGATGATCATCTCAGAAAAATGGAGACATCTGTGGGGGAAAGCATGTAAAACATGATAATCCTTTGGGCTGTCATTCATATAAAATGTAGCTGTCTTTCTCAGTCAGCAACATTGGTCATGACCTATACATTCTTTTCAAAATACATCACTGAGTCCTTTTAAAAATTCAGAATGTGTTACTCAGTGCAGAAATAGATAACACATGCTATGCCAAGTTAGGGACTCTTCTAGATGTGTCTTGCTCTGTAAACAACACTACAGCCTATAAACGGAGAGCTGCATTCTCAGCCTCCAGGATCCAGTAAAAGAAAATACCTTCTGAAGTAGATGTTCTACCAAAAAAGTAGCTTACTAGTTACTTTTAGTTCTTCTTTAATTCCTTGATGTATATACTCAGATCTAAAATTTATTACATTCCTGTAATTATTTGCTTATATCTGTTTACCTTACTAAACTGGTAGACATTGGAATGTGGGGCTTGCATGTGATTCCTGTCTGTGGTTATACTCAGAACATAAAAATAACCCATGGGCTTATAGGGATACTATAAAAAGGAAACACAGAGAAAAGAGAACTTCTCTTTAGAGAAGAATGCCACATGTGGATATAGAAGGATGAAGGAATGGGTAAATCATCATTTTCCAAGCACCACTGTAATCACATTTAGGGTCAGCAGCAGATGCTAAGACCATTGGGTGGTTAAAGTATTGTTAGGGAACAGGACCACTTTCCTACCTCTGCCCCCTGAGTTCTGAGATTAAAGACATGCCCCACCACTCCCAGCTTTAGATTTATTTTGTTGTTGTTGAAATAGGGTCTCACTTTAGCCCAGGTTGACCTGGAATTCCTTATGTAGTCTCAGGGTGGCCTCCATCTCATGGTGTTCCTCCTATCTCTGCCTCCTGAGTGCTGGGATTAAAGGTGTGCGCCACCACACCTGGCTCCCATCAGAAACTTTAAAAAATCATGTCAGAAGCTGGGCATGGTGGTGCATGCCCTTAATCCCAGTACTTGGTAGGAAGAGATAGGAGGATCGCCATGAGTTCAAGGCCACCCTGAGACTACATAGTGAATTCCAGGTCACCCTGAGCTAGAGTGAGACCCTACCTCAAAAAACAACAACAAAAAAATCATGTCAGGGCTGGAGAGATGGCTTAGCAGTTAAGGCACTTGCCTGCAAAGCCAAAGGACCGAGGACCCATGTAAGCCAGATAGATGCATAAGGGGGCACACACATCTGGAGTTTGTTTGCAGTGGTTAGAGGTCCTGGTGTGCCCATTCCCTCTCTCTCTCTCGACCTGCCTATTTCTGTATCTCTCTCTCTCTCTCTCTCAAGTAAATAAATAAATAAATAAATAAATAAATCTTGTAAAAAAAAAAGTATTGTTAGGGAACAGGATAGTCACTGTGAAAGAGTCAACCACATATTTATTACAAATTATCAGAAATAGAATTGCATTTTCCATGAGGGACATCTAGCAGGCACAAGCTTAACGAAAAGATTAAACATTAATAGTAACAGGGTGGGTTCCACCTTTCCTTTTTGACAGCTTGCTTCTGGTGTGCTAAGCAATGGAAAGCTTGTGTAGGAAGCCAGTCTTCCTAAATGCATGCTCCTCTCTCCCTTTTCCATTCTGTGTTTTCTCTCCTTTCTTTTTCATCAGGCTGATACTAACAGTTGTGAGGTCCAGTAATCAGGCTGCATACAGAGAACACTAAAAATAATGGGAGTGAGGAAAAGAATAGGTGCTCATGTGGAACAAAGAAATGATGGATTAAATCATGTGGAATTTGATTGGAATTGGAGATACTTGTTTAAACAAAATGATCAATTCATAGCAAGTAACAGATAGATCTAGATAGAATGACTGAAACAGAAATAAATATATATGTGGCTGCAGGTATAGCTAGGTAGCCATTATTTCCTAGCTCAGTCCCGAGAGATCTAAGTAGTAAAGAAACCCTTTTAGCATATTTATATTTCTAGAAATCCTTCATGAAGGGAAACCAGGACATCTTAGAGAAATGGCTGGTCCCAGGGATAAAGCAGGAATGTTTTCTTGGTATGGAGAATGGAAGGCAAAGAAGATGGGAGGTCCTGAATCAGCTCCAATGGGATTCACTGGCCAACTGTGAGACAGTTTGACCAGTAAAATAAATGAGGTAAGATCTGACTTCAGTTTCCTGAGAAGCTCTGTGTGACAGACAACCCCAAACAACCAGACTGACGTTTTTTTTTGTGCAACTCTCGCAGAGCTTCAGCTCAACAAGCCGAAGAGGACTCAGACAGCTCCCAGCAGCTGGAAGATGCGGCATCTGCTTGAGCAGAGAGGGAACCAGAAAGTATGGCACCAAGCAGTAAGACCAAAACTCAACAGACAAACAAGATGGAAATGGTGAAAACCTTTTGGGTAAAGTCCTCTCAGGTCCATAAGGACATTAGCTAATTAACTAGCCTGAAAGGCATTCCTTATGTGAAATGCCACAGGGTGTAAAAAGCTGCCAATTAGCAGCCATCGCAGCAATGATTGACTTAGAACGCTCAAGAGACACTAAAACTGATGTGTGAATGTTGAGGAAGAATAAGATATTTGCCATCTCAGAAAATTTTGTTAATTACTGATTAAGGACAGCATGCTTTTAATTAGTTTTAAAGTAGACAAAACAGAAGATAGCATCTTAAAAGTTTTTAAGTTAACACAGTCAGATAAAAGACAAATGGATACCATGCCGGTCAGGACATAATGCACTGAGGAGACCACAGCATCACTTCATGGTGTGGTGGTTTGAATGTAATGTCCCCATAGCTTCATGTGCTTGTGGTGAAGTTTCCCATGACGAGCTCCTTGGCTTGGAGCATTTGGGAGGTGGAGCCCTGCTGGAGGAAGTGTGTCTCCAGGGGCTGACCCAGAGGAAGTGTGACTCCAGGGGAGTCCAGTCCTACATGTGTGTTCAGAGTCAGCTTGAGCTCTGCATGTTTGTTCTCTCCCTCTGCTGAGGTTGTGTGATGGAGTGAGCCAGCTTCCTCTGCCATGAGGAAACTTACCCTGGAAACTATAAGCCCAGAATAAACCCTTTCCTCCCATAAGTTGATTCCAGTCAAGTGTTTGTCTCAGCAATGACAAGATCACTGCAACACATGGTTTTTTTCTCTCTCTCTCTCTTTCTTTCTTTCATTCCTTTTTTTTTCCCCAGGTAGGGTTTCACTGTAGCCCAAGCTGACCTGGACTTCATTATGTAGTGTCAGGGTGGCCTCAAACTCACAGTAGTCCTCCTACCTCTGCCTCCTGAGTGCTGGGATTAAAGGCAGGTGCCCCCACACCTGACAACACACATGGTATTTCTTCTTTTTCTTCTTCTTCTCCTCCTCCTTTTTTTTTTTTTTTTTTTTTTTTTTTTTTTTTTTTTTTTTTGATTTTTCGAGGTAGGGTTTCACGCTAGTCCAGGCTGACCTGGAACTCACTATGTAGTCTCAGGGTGGCCTCGAACTCACGGTGATCCTCCTACCTCTGCCTCCCGAGTGCTGGGATTAAAGGTGTGTGCCACCACACCTAGCTAACACATGGTATTTCTGTTAAACAAACAAAAGCATGAGAAAACATCAGATTAAAACAAGCATGGGGAATTCTTCATTCATTACTGTCAAGGATAAATGAATTGAATATATTTTCTCATGTAACCAGCAACCTTTGCACAATACAGTGCATGAAAAAGAGAAAAGGACTGAGAAAAAGTTTCATACTTAAAGGACCTAAACAACATGTCAACTAAATGTAGCATGTAATTCTAGATTGGTCCTTTAACTCATAGTGGACATTATTGGAATAATTGCTAATATTTGAGTAGAACTGGTAGATTACATAATAATACTGAAACTATGTGCATATTTTAATCCTGAAAAAATATTTGTTTATTTATTTATTTATTTATTTATTTATTTATTTATTTATTTACCTGAGAGAGAGACAGAAAGAGAGAAATAGGCAGACACAGAAAGAGTATGGGTGTGCCAAATACTCCTTCCTGGTCCTACAAATGAACTCCAAATGCATGTGCCACTTTGTGCATCTGGCTTTACATGGGTCCTGGGGAATCAAACCCAGGCTGTCAGGTGTTGCAAGCAAGTGCCTTTAACTGCTGAGCCATTTGTGTAGCTCCCAGATACCTTAATTTTGATGGTTGTTCTATGGCTCTGTAGGAGTTTGTCTTTATATAAGGGGAAGTACACTGAAATATTAAGGGTATAATAAGTATTATATCTATAACTTATTCTAAAATGATTTTGAAATGTTAGCAGAGAATCTTGATGATGGGCTTCTAGGGAATTTGTATTAATTTCCAAAACTTACAAACAAATCACCACTAAAAGTATTTAAAATACAAAGGTAAAAGAAAAAGAGATAAAATTTGGTTTAGAATGACAAAGTTCAAACCTATATAATTTATGAGTTAATGAAGTAGCCACATGGAAATCTGATATTTAAAACTGTGTGAAAATTATTTTATTTATCAAAATGTGTAGGTGATAGCTATGATTGTATTGGAAAGAATTATAAAACATAAATGCTTAAGTTAGAGAACAACAATACATAGCACCCAGAGTACATTATGTTAAGTGAAACAAGATAGGTGCAGAAAGACAAATCATATGATGTCATATATGGGATCTGGAAGAGTTGAACTCATTGAAGTAGGGAGTAGAATAGTGGCTTCCAGAGGCTGAGAGGTCAGGGTGAGATATTGGTCAAAGATGTAAGTTTTAGACAGGAAGAATTCCAAAAAGTTAAAATAATATATTTTGCATTTTCAATTTCCTAATAGATTTAAAGTACACTCACCACACACTCAGGGAAAAAAATTAAATAAGGTAACATGTATGGTAACTTGCTTGACTTAGGTATTTAAAAATAAATACATAACTCAAAATATTATGTTGTACAGCATAAGCAGACACAATTTTACATTGCAAATAAAATAAATGCATTAATATTTATTTATTCAAGACATTGTCTCTTTATGACCTTCAGACTGTCCTTGAACTTGCAGTTCTCCTGCCTCAGCCTCTTAAGTGCTGGGATTATAGGCATATACCACCACATCTACCAATAAATATATTTTAAAAATAGAAAATGGGCCTGGAGAGATGACTCAGCAGTCAAATGTATTTCCTGAGAAAACATGAGGGCCTGAGGACTCCTGAGACTGTTGGAGCTCCAGTCTCCATAACTCATGTAATCGGGTGTGGGGGGGTGCTGGCCACACATATCAGTAACAGTAGTCTTGTGGGAAGCAGAGACAGGAGAATCTGGGGCTCATAAACATAAATTCTGGAATCCTTTAGAGACACCATTGCAAGGAGAAACAGGTGGGGTGAGTGATGGAGGGGATACCTGATATTTTCCTCTGTCCTTCAAAGGTGAGCCCACAGGGCTCTGCAAGTTACCAGGGTGGGGGAAGGAGGGACAGATCAGTGTTCATACATGCATACACTATACTACACACATACACCTCCACCACCACCACCAAAACCATGCACATGCAAAGAAAAAAAGAGAGAGAGAGAGAGAGAGAGAGAGAGAGAATGAAAGGGGGCTGGAAAGATGGCTTAGCAGTTAGGGTATTTGCCGGCAAAGCCTACTGTAAAAATGTATTTACAAAGTGGTGCATGCATCTGGAGTTTGTTTGCAATGGCTAGAGGTCCTGGTGCACCCATCCACTCATTCATTTATTCTGTAGCTCTCTCTCTCTTTTTCTCTCTCTCTGTAAATAAATAAATAAATAAATAAAAATTTAAAAAAGGAAAAAGAATAATATGAATATATTGGGACAAATGGATTTAATATATCTCTTAATGTCATATTTTTCCAAAATATTTCAACTGATTCTAATAATGATGATACAATCAGATTAAGTGAAACTCTAGGAGTCTGGGCTGGAGAGATGGCTTAGCAATTAAAGCGCTTGCCTGTGAAGCCTAAGGGCCCAGGTTCAATTCCCTAGTACCCAAATAAGACAGATGCACTAAGTGGTGCATGCATCTGGAATTCGTTTACAGTGGCAAGAGACCCTGGCATGCCCGTTTTTTCTCTCTCACTCTATCTGACTCTTTCCATGAGGCAGAGAAAAGTACAGGTAATAGAAACATAAAAACTCACCAATAGTTGATTTACACATATGCACCTCAATCCCCTTTTCCATTAAAGATCTTAAGTGTTGTGAAAAACAGCAAAATAGCTTTACTCTGTCCCTAAACTACTTTTGGTAGATATGTTAGTGATTAGTAAAATAGCTAAGCAGTCAGCAATAGTGAGAGAGAGAGTAGAAATAAAATACTTGTGTAATTCCCAAAGAGGACAACCAACCACTGAATAATTAAGGGTTGGATTGTGTAGTACATGGAAATTATGCCTAACAAATCCCTTCTGCTCAGCTCTTTCATTATATCATGCAAAATGGATTGCATAAAGTCAGCCTTTCTGCAAATGGTTCAAAGTAGACAATGTACTGGCCTTTGGTTGTGGATTCTAAATGAATTAAATGGGCTGAGCACAGAGAAGAGAACAAAGGTATGATTAGAAGGATGCTAAATGTTCTCCAGTACTGAAGTGTCTAGAACTGCTTCAGAGACTCCCGTTACGTTATCTTTGTTCCTATAAAGAAATGGCAAGAGATTATACTTACAGGTCTTTTACAATCATGTAAGTCTCCCTAAATAGCAATGTAAAGGAAATGAATGAAAGCTTTTGACTTACCCAATTGCAACTCACAATTTTCTTAATGAGCAGAAATGCCTATTGGCTATTTATAGCTAGCCTTGCCTATATTCGATCTCTGAAGACATGAATTCATTTCTCCACAGCTCAGGAACAGTTTTCCTACTATGCTTCCTAAAATTTTAATCTTTTTGTTTTCTCCCTAGCATCAGGTTTTCTAAGCAAGCACTTGGCCCCTGAGCTACATCCTGAGGCCCTAGTGTTTTGTGTCATTACTTCCTTGTACTGGAACCAGTATTTCCACTGTTCACATTCCCTGAGCCATGCTGTCACTCCCCACCCACCACTCATTGGCAGATACTGTCCCCAAGTTTAAGAATGGAAATCAGGCTCTTTTACGCCTTCTCCCCCTCTTCCTCCCAGCCAAGCTGTGAAGAGGATTTCTTTTGGCTTGGGTTTTGCTGCTTTGCTGCTTTGCTTTGCTTTCCTTCCTTCCTTTTTTTTTTTTTTTTTTTTTTTTTTTTTTTTTTTAGGTAGTGTCTCACTCTAGCCCAGGATGACCTGGAATAATCCACTATGTAGTCTCAGGGAGGCCACGAACTCAGTGATCCTCCTACATCAGCCTCCTGAGTGCTAGGATTAAAGGGATGTGTCAGCATATCAAGCCTTCCCCTTCCTTCCTTCCTTCCTTCCTTCCTTCCTTCCTTCCTTTCTTTCTTTCTTTCTTTCTTTCTTTCTTTTTTTTTCTTTCTTTCTTTCTTTCTTTCTTTTTGTTTTTCCAGGTAGTCTCACTCTAGCCCAGGCTGACCTGGAATTCACTAGGTAGTCTCAGGCTGGCCTCGAATTCAGTGATCCTCCTACCTCTGCCTCCCAAGTGCAGTCTTCCTTTTTAATCTTAACTCTCCCTAAAATAAAATTCACAATTTATCCTCAAAAAAAAAAAAAATGGAGCTAGAGAGATGGCTTAGCAGTGAGGCACTTGCTTGCAAAGCCTAAGCACACCAGGGCCCACATAAGCCAGAGGCACAGCGACGCAAGCACACAGGTCACACATGTGAACAAAGGGCTCAAGTGTCTGAATTTGGATTGCACTGGCTGAGGCCCTGGCGTGCCAATTCTGTCTCTCTCTCTTGCTCTCTCTCTCTCTTACACACACACACACACACACACACACACACACACACACACGCCAATCTGTTGGGCTTGCATCAAAAATAAAATAAAATAAAAATGGACGTTGGAAAGCAGAATAACAAGATAGGGAAGAGTCAAGTATATGGTAGTTCACACCTATAATTCCAGAACTCAGAAAGCTGAAGGAGGAGTATTCCTTTGCAATCTGGGCTGGAATGAGATCCTGCCTCAAAGAAAGAAAGAAGGGAGGGAAAGGAGGGAGGGTTTAGCAGTTAAAGCACTTGCCTCAAAGCCTAACAATCCAGGTTTGACTCCCCAGAACCCAAGTAAGCCAGATGCACAAGGTGACACGTGCGCACAAGGTGACACATGCACACAAAGTCTACAATTTTATCTTAAAATACCCAAAATACATGTGTGTGTATATATAAGAAGACTTGATAACCCCAATTAGGGTTCTGTACCTTGAGAAGATAAAGTTAGCTTACCTTTCAAGATCTATTTCTCTTAATGTATGGAAGTTATTTACAGTTAAAATGTGAAACAATGCTATTGTCTTCTTGATGCTGCCCTTTATATCTGTATTCATATTTTGTACATCTAAAGGCAGTTACTAATTGCTTTATTAATCTCTTGGGTCTGACAATGTTTTTTCTTAATATACTATACATTTTCATTTCTTGTTTTAGTTAGTTTAAAAGACATGCTGTGTATGAAGAAAAAATGATGTTAGAAAACCACACTATTGTTTTGAATGTGTGAGTTTATTAGGGCTGTAACAAGCAAAAGTAAAGGAAGAGATGACAAGTAGCAGATAAAGAACAGAACATCAATCCAGGCACTGAACAACACCCTTCAGAAAGGACTGGAGCAGCCCCACTGAAAAGTGGAAAAACAAGTGGGAACCAGTAGAACAGAGCATCAGATCCAGCGCCCATAACATCCAGCAGAAATGCTTGGAAAAGCCCAGCAACAAGAGTCAGCTGTAGTCATTGATTGATCTCTCAAATGTCCCGGCAGAGTGTCCTCCCTGGGGTGAGGCTTCCAATCAGCAGTTTCCACCATGGGCATCTTTTATACCATGGGTTAAACAATAGTGACTTCCATTCAGTTCTGAAGATTTGGGAGATACACCAGACCATCTAGGAAATGGTTACCTTCCTGTTGCTCTCAAGGTCATGATGTTTACAATCTTTGCGCTGTAAACATGTTTGGGTCTGAGATGTTCCCAGAGTCAGCTCTCTCCCAGAGTTCCAGAGCTGTAACAGCACCTGACAATTTACCAATATAATATACTACAATGGGTCTCATCAACTCAAAATATTATGCACTCTTGGAATGTAATTAATTACATCTAAACCACAGGACAGCCATAGGATAATTGGCAGTATTTAGCATAAGCAATGATGTTGATTTATAAGACATTTGGCTGGCTTCTAGTAAAATACAGAAACTTTAAATTTACCAAATTATTTATACTTTTAACACATTTTCTCTTATCTTACTAGCTCCAGTTTTATTTTCTCTTAAAAATTGGCTAATGCTATAGGTCTGGAGAGATGGTTTAGTGGTTAAAGATGCTTGCTAGCAAAGTCTAACAGCCTGGGTTTGATTCCTCAGTACCCATGTTAAGCCAGATGCTCAAAGTGGCACATGGGTCTGGAGTTCCTTTGCAGCAGCAAGGGGCCCATCTATTCTCATACTCTCTCTCTCCTTTTCTCTCCCATTCAAATAAATAAATTTTTAAAGATTAGTTGTTATATTGTCTTTCCTTTCATTTTATTATTTATTTATTTGAGAAAGAGAGAGAGAGAGAAAGTGGCAGATTGAGAGATAATGGGGACCCCAGGGCCTTTAGCCACTGCAAACAAACTTCTGAAACATGCATCTGGCTTACATGGGTCCTGGGGAATCAAACCTGGGACCTTTGACTTTGCAGGCAAGCACCTTAACCACTAAGCAATCTCTCCAGCCCTTGTCTTTCCTTTCCATTTTGAAGAATCAACACAAAATTCAATAATGATTTAACAAAAGTCAACTGCTCATTTTGCCCAGGGTAGAGAAGATCTCATGTAGTTTGGTTCTGGAAATTCTATTACAATAAAACATTCTGTAAAGACAACTGTGTTCAGATTTGGTGGATAGAGTGTTATAAATGCATTCTTATGGTCTCATTACAGAACAAGGCATTAAGTTAGAGAATTAGTAACGTAGAGACTATTACACCTGTAATTATTACAGAATTTATCTCAAACAGGTACAGTTTGGCTCTAAATTGTGGAGTTATAACTGTACTATAATTAACATTTATTTTGTTTAGGCCACTAACTATACACTCATCCTAAATAACATTCCAATTTCTTTTTGTGGAAGTCCTTCCACCCCACGCATATGCTTTGAGTAGGACTATAAATTCAGGTGTTCTATGCTTTTCTACAATGGAAGGGTAGCAGAGACCCTTCTCTGCATGCAGCAGGGACAGAGCGAGAGAGGGAAGTGAGGAGCTTGGATTACAAGATTTAAGGAGAATGTGTAACCTGAGAGTTCACGTTGGCTCCTTAGGTAACATACTTGCTTTATCTTCACCTCTGCTTTGGTCACTAGCATCTATTCTAATTGTCCATCCTTTAGCAATAGAATGTTCTTGAGTTTTAGAATAGAGACCACGTCTATGAACCTCAGTTCAGATCTGTGTATATGGGTTAACTGCCAGTACATGAAAAGTGAGCAGATGTTTTAAATGCAATTTTTAGGTCCTTGTCTTCAAAAAGGATGTTACCTCCTAAGTTCTCTGTCTCCTTTCAGTGTGAGTCACCTAAGGTCCTGGGAGGGGATATGATGGAGAGCAGATCTGGGGAAGGCAATTATCATGGTTTATTGTCTATAATTTGGATGATGTCAATAAAAAAAAGTTAGAATAACACTATCTTGTCTTTCCTTAAATGACAAAACCAGCATGATGGCAAAGCATTATGGAAATTTGTGATGGCACTAAGTTCCAGGGCTTTTTTTTGTGAGAACCTGTCTTAAATTCCTTCTGTTGGACCTGCTTTCTTACTGGTTCATGGTGAACCTGTTCTTGGATTAGTACTTCTATAACACCGGAAACCAGCCAAACACATGTCCTCTGCACTGCATGGAGCCTGTCTGCCTCAGATTCCACAATGAAATCCCAGTTCCTACATGGCCCCTCCCAGGGTTCCCGTTCACCTGAGCATCTATTTCTGTTTCTCTGTTTCTTCTATGCACTATTTTAATTTTATATTGATGCTCTGATTTTAAGTGAGTCTCATTGTCTATAGCTATACCAACCTGCATGCACCTGGATCCTGTCTAAACAAGTCCCATCATACTGTGGGAATCATAATTGCCACATAATTCCTTTTATTTTGAAGTTTCTTTAAGTAAGCCTAAGAAGCAGCAAACTTCTTTTTTTCTTAGTGGTGGGTGGGTTTTGCAAAAATGTCAAAGACTCAATAGATTGCTTTGTTCAAAATACTAAAACAGAAACACAGTTTCCCTGTGATTCTTTTTCTCCGTTTTTAAAATTAAAAATAAAGGCAGTATAATTGTAAAAATAATTCATTACAGCAAAGAGGAAAGTTTTAAAACACTGTATTTTCACACGTACATGTATTTCAGTTGGTAGACCAGGATAAGAATATTGAGATTCAAAGCTATCCTGCCGTCTAAAATATATATATATATATATATCTCCAGGCTATCTACTTTAGTGCCACCAGTGGTGAAATATCTAAAATGACACGATGCTTAAGTGGTGTTAAACTATAATTTGTAGAACTAAAACAGAAAAGAATGCTTAGTGACATTGCATCTTCGAAGAGAAGAGGACAATGACATGCCTTGTGTGCATGGACACTCCCAGGCCACAGAGCATTATTCTATGTAAAGTACAGAGGTCAGCAAGGCTGCAAACCCACGGCCAGCTTGGAGCTGCTGGGGGAACTTTTAGAACTTTTACTCTGTACAACTTCCATCAAGGTTTCCCAAACTTCAATCTGCTACAAATTGAACCAAGTCTGTCAGCTGACTTTGTCAGCGTTCCTTTGTTTATATAATAATGCTATGAATTCAGAATTATAATCTTCATGTCATGTAGTCATGTCCTTAACTGAGCTTTCCATAAAGCAATACTTTTTTGTTATTTTCAATTCTGTAATGGGCGCATGACTGTTGAATTTTCTGAAAGATACTTGGAGTGGATCACTTGGTAAAGAGACAGCGGAAGCACTTAACCTTGTGCCTTAACATTTCGGGCTTATTGCCTCTCTTTGGATGCAAATTGCAAAAGAAAACATTTTCAACAATTTACTTGATAATTTGCTGTCAGAATAAAGTGCTAGAAAAAGTAGTGCGATCCAGAGGGGTCTTCCTTGCTGTCACATGGAAACATAGATCAAGACCCAGTTCAAAGCCTAGTTTCCAAATGTGGGCTGCCTGTGTTAAAAGCCTTGCTCTACTGTCACTGGCTGTGTGTCCTTAGATAAGTTCACTCATCCCAGCCTTCCCCCTCCGCACAACACTTACTAGTACCTAAGTCAGAACTCTTGACAGAACCAAATGACTTAACATGTTTAAAGCCTGGTATAAAATTAGGTATTAATACATTACAAGTTACCTTTGATGCAGCTTGCATGCCCTAGCAGCAGTTAGATTATCATATTAAGTCCCTAAAATTTGGGCTTTGAATTTAATTCTAGAACTCATACTTCATGCATTCTCAACTACTGACTTGTCTCTAATTTTCAGGGGGGCTGTGTGTGTGTGTGTGTGTGTGTGTGTGTGTGTGTGTGTGTTCCAGAGTCTCTTCCATCTTTATTTTCTCAGAGCTAATCTGAGACTAGCTTTCTGAAGCTGCCACTCCCCTAGTCACTGCACCCAGTCACACCTGTACAGAGTGCACACTGGTGCAATGAGGCCTCAAATGATTTTCAGATTTTTTTTTTTGATGATTTTCTACCCTATGAAGAGCCTGAAGCAATTTGCTGGGGTCTCTTTTGTTTTAATCATGGTTCAATGGTTTCCACAAATCAGAAACCTCCTCTGAATGTTCCACTTGAAATCAAGTATACTGTTTCATTTGATATTTACTCACATTTATTTAACATATTTCCTATGTGCTAGCACTGTGCTGAACATTAGTGACAGAACATAAGTCAGGCACGATGCTAGTGTCGTATGGGCTTTCACTGAGGTCTCCCGAACGCTGCCACGCCACTAGGTAATGTGTGTGGACTAGCGTGATTCTAAGAGAGGAAAGTGTCTTTGAAGCACATAGACAATGAACAAGGATATAACATTGCTCTGCTAACTCCCAAAATGAGCCTAGGTTCTGTTGAGTCATTCCAGCTGGACAGAGAATGATGTTTTTATAATAACAGACCTCTGTCCTCAAGTACAGGCCTGCAGTCTCTCTTCAAACATCTTGAACGTTTCCATACATTCACAGAGGTCTTCTCCTGTGTGCTCATGAATTCTCAGCATACTGACTCTGCCTTGGCCCCTACTGCTCTATCTGTGTCAGTGCCCTTGAAGTAGATGTTTGACTATATTCCTGCTCAACTTGTGGAGATCAATCTCCCTTGCTTTATGACAAACCAACACTTTGGCCATAAACAGTAGTGAAGTCCGCAGTTCAGGTGCTTACTGGGTGTCTGATGAGAACAGGATTTGCTATTGAATCATTTCCCCTTTCTCTCTAGAATTCATCCATGGGTTTGTGGGCTCTTGTGAATCCCAGCTGAGAGTCCCACCCTACCACACAATTTTCTTTTTCAGATCTCTGCAGGGCCTTGAGATATGCCCACACATGTCTGAACTCTATTGTTAAGTCCAGTTTATTCTGAAGCTGCCCCTGTGCTCTGCATGCTTATATAAACTGCAATAAAATTATAGAACTAGGGCTGGAGAGATGTCTTAGTGGTTAAGGAGCTTTCCTGCAAAGCCTAAGGACCCACCTTCGATTTCCCCAGGATCCACGTAACCCAGATGCACAAAGGTGGCATATGTGTCTGAAGTTTGTTTGCAATGGCTAGAGGCCCTGGCACATTCATTCTCTCTCTCTCTCTACCTCTTTCTCTTTCTGAAATAAATAAACCATTAAAAATACATATAGCAGTTACATTTCTTAAAGTGATCATGTGGAGAGTACTAATGTTAAACGTGAAATTTATCTTTATTCTTTAAATTTTATTTATTTATTTGAGAAAGTGAGAGAGAGAGAGGGAGAGAGAGAGTGAGCACACCACAGGCTTCAGCCACTGCAAACGAACTCCAGACACATGCGCCATCTTATGCATCTGACTTACGTGGGTCCTGGGAATTGAAACTAGATCCTTTGGCTTCACAGGAAAATACCTTAACCACTAAGACATCTCTTCAGCCCTAGTCTTTAGATTTTATAATTGTTTGTTATGTAACTATATGGGTTTTATAACAAATGTTGATTCACTTTTTGGCTATTTCATACATGTTTGCAAAATGTTTTGATCACATTCATCTACCTCTTATCCTCTCTTGTCCTCCTCCCCCTCCTGCTATATGCCTTCTTAACTAGCCCTTTTTCTACTTTCATACCTTTTGAGGAGGTCTCTTTTTACTCTCTCTCTTTCTCTCTCTCTCTCTCTCTCTCTCTCTCTCTCTCTCTCTCTGTGTGTGTGTGTGTGTTTGTGTGTGTTTTCTAAGGCCTGTTGGCAATCCTTTGAGAGATTGTGCTTTTTTTTCCTTTTATTAATTGTGCCTGGTCACTGGGTAGAATCAATTTAATAATTACTTTTGTTTATCCTAAGAATATTTATTTTAGTTTGTTTGTTGTTGATTTTTTTGTTTTGTTTTTGTTTTTTGAGGTAGGGTCTCACTCTAGCTCAGGCTGACCTGGGATTCACTCTGTAATCTCAGGGTGGCCTCGAACTCATGGCGATCCTCCTACCTCTGACTCCTGAGTGCCACCACGCCCGGCTGTTTTTAAAATATTTTTATTTTTATTTATTTATTTGAGAGAGAGAGGGAGAGACAGGTAGAGAGAGAGAGAGAGAAAGAGAGAGAATGGACATGTCAGGGCATCCAGCTACTGCAAATAAACTCCAGATGCATGTGACACCTTGTGCATATGGCTCACGTGGGTCCTGGGGACTAGAACCTAGGCCTTTTGGCTTTGCAGTCAAGTGCCTTAACTGCTAAGCCATCTCTCCAGCCCTGTTCTTTGTTTTTCAGGCAGGATTTTCTACATAGTCCAGGCTGGCCTTTTTTTTTTTATGATCCTCATGCTTTAACCTTTGAGTGCTGAATCATAGGTGTATGCCACCATGCCTGGCTTGTCTATCAGTCTATCTATCTATCTATCTATTGATTTTGAGACAGGATATCATGTAACACTGGCCTCAAATTTGCTATGTAGCAAAGGCTTTGAATTCTTGATCCTCCTGTCTCTACCTCTGAGTGCTGGGATTACAGGTGTGCACTACCATGCCTAGCTTATGTAGTGCTAGTGATAATAGTTGATGTAGTGCTGGAAAGCAATACATTAATATTCTCAGACATATGCATATGGACCCTCTTTCCTTTAAATTACAAAAGAATTAGATACAATGAATAAAAAATTATAAAACTCATAAACAAGAAACATTAAAATGTGTGTTTCAGTAATATAATTAGGAACACTATTGATAAGAGCTAAAACATTGTAGTATAACTATAATTTAAAGAATAGTTTAAAATATGTTTGACTATATAAAATATGAAAGCCATTAGGAAATGTAACTATAACAAGCATTCTCTTTTTACATTTTTCTCTTTCATTTTATATGTGTTTACATGGGTACTTGTGAGTTGAACCTGAGCTAACAGGCTTTGCAAGCAAGTTAAATACTGGGCCACTTCCCCTGCCCTTAAGCATTCCCTTTTAAAACCAAGGAAAACATCCATGAAAGTTCCCACATGAAGCTGGAATGTCGAGAAGTAGTGCCCTTTGAGTATTATAGTCTATAGGATTTGATTTCATTTGATTTTGTGGTTAGCACTGCTATGATTTATTAAATATTACATGGGCAGAAATGACATACACTTATAAGACATTGTTAGAGAACCTAGGATTTATACCAATAACACAGACATAATAAAATAATTCAAAATATTAAGCATGAAGGAAGAGCACCTAAAAGTTGTAACGTATATCATACGTTTCTCACAGTTAATTACAGAGTAAATTTTACTGGTAAACAGAGATTTAGTCAAACAGTATATACAATGAAATAATATCATAACGAAATGAACGGATGATTTTAGAACTATCAGATAGAATACATGAAACTCAATAAAGACAACATTTTGATAAAACATCTTTGTATTTCCCAGATTTTCAGAGCAATTCTCTTTCAATATTAAATGACTATATTTAATTTTTTTTACTCCTTTCTTAGACTTTCCTAGATTGACAGCTTCATGCAAATTGATTTTTGATGAATTTCACTTTTGGTAGAGAAATATATTTAAATCAAGGATTTGTATTAATCTTCTATCCATCTGTCCTTTACATAAAGTATTAAAATCCTCCCAGAATCTGTTTAAAAAGCTGTGCATACTTTTGTGGGGACATCACTTAAACATTCCTCCTGAAAATGAGGACTCACATGAATTATCCATGAGTCACACAGGCCCTCAGATACACATAGATTTTAGACTCTTCCATGAGCCTCTATGATTCTCCTCTTATTTTACTTCATTAATCTTTTTTCTATAGTCCTATGCACAGTCATTCATAGTGTCCTTCTCATCTGAGATAGTCACACTAATAAATCCAAAATATTTCTGTAGGCAGCTGAAAAAAAAAGCGCTGAGTTAAAATATATTGCTGTTTTTCCATTGCTGCATCTATTTTGTGTTTATATAAATCAATTTATTCTATAAAACACATACATTTCTAAAATCTATCTACAGTGCCTCCTGAGTGCCACCACGCGGCTGTTTTTAAAATATTTTTATTTTTATTTATTTATTTGAGAGAGAGAGGGAGAGACAGGTAGAGAGAGAGAGAGAGAGAAAGAGAGACAATAGACATGTCAGGGCATCCAGCTACTGCAAACGAACTCCAGATGCATGTGACACCTTGGGCATATGGCTCACGTGGGTCCTGGGGACTAGAACCTAGGCCTTTTGGCTTTGCAGTCAAGTGCCTTAACTGCTAAGCCATCTCTCCAGCCCTGTTCTTTGTTTTTCAGGCAGGATTTTCTACATAGTCCAGGCTGGTCTTTTTTTTTTTTATGATCCTTATGCTTTAACCTTTGAGTGCTGAATCATAGGTGTATGCCACCATGCCTGGCTTGTCTATCAGTCTGTCTATCTATCTATCTATCTATCTATCTATCTATCTATCTATTATTTATTGATTTTGAGACAGGATATCATGTAACACTGGCCTCAAATTTGCTATGTAGCAAAGGCTTTGAATTCTTGATCCTCCTGTCTCTACCTCTGAGTGCTGGGATTACAGGTGTGCACTACCATGCCTAGCTTATGTAGTGCTAGTGATAATAGTTGATGTAGTGCTGGAAAGCAATACATTAATATTCTCAGACATATGCATATGGACCCTCTTTCCTTTAAATTACAAAAGAATTAGATACAATGAATAAAAAAATTATAAAACTCATAAACAAGAAACATTAAAATGTGTGTTTCAGTAATATAATTAGGAACACTATTGATAAGAGCTAAAACATTGTAGTATAACTATAATTTAAAGAATAGTTTAAAATATGTTTGACTATATAAAATATGAAAGCCATTAGGAAATGTAACTATAACAAGCATTCTCTTTTTACATTTTTCTCTTTCATTTTATATGTGTTTACATGGGTACTTGTGAGTTGAACCTGAGCTAACAGGCTTTGCAAGCAAGTTAAATACTGGGCCACTTCCCTGCCCTTAAGCATTCCCTTTTAAAACCAAGGAAAACATCCATGAAAGTTCCCACATGAAGCTGGAATGTCAAGAAGTAGTGCCCTTTGAGTATTATAGTCTATAGGATTTGATTTCATTTGATTTTGTGGTTAGCACTGCTATGATTTATTAAATATTACATGGGCAGAAATGACATACACTTATAAGACATTGTTAGAGAACCTAGGATTTATACCAATAACACAGACATAATAAAATAATTCAAAATATTAAGCATGAAGGAAGAGCACCTAAAAGTTGTAACGTATATCATACGTTTCTCACAGTTAATTACAGAGTAAATTTTACTGGTAAACAGAGATTTAGTCAAACAGTATATATAATGAAATAATATCATAACGAAATGAACGGATGCTTTTAGAACTATCAGATAGAATACATGAAACTCAATAAAGACAACATTTTGATAAAACATCTTTGTATTTCCCAGATTTTCAGAGCAATTCTCTTTCAATATTAAATGACTATATTTAATTTTTTTTACTCCTTTCTTAGACTTTCCTAGATTGACAGCTTCATGCAAATTGATTTTTGATGAATTTCACTTTGGGTAGAGAAATATATTTAAATCAAGGATTTGTATTAATCTTCTATCCATCTGTCCTTTACATAAAGTATTAAAATCCTCCCAGAATCTGTTTAAAAATCTGTGCATACTTTTGTGGGGACATCACTTAAACATTCCTCCTGAAAATGAGGACTCACATGAATTATCCATGAGTCACACAGGCCCTCAGATACACATAGATTTTAGACTCTTCCATGAGCCTCTATGATTCTCCTCTTATTTTACTTCATTAATCTTTTTTCTATAGTCCTATGCACAGTCATTCATAGTGTCCTTCTCATCTGAGATAGTCACACTAATAAATCCAAAATATTTCTGTAGGCAGCTGAAAAAAAAAGCGCTGAGTTAAAATATATTGCTGTTTTTCCATTGCTGCATCTATTTTGTGTTTATATAAATCAATTTATTCTATAAAACACATACATTTCTAAAATCTATCTACAGTGCTATAAAATGCTTATTGTTGGGCTGGAGGATGGCTTAGCGGTTAAGGTGCTAGCCTGCAAGGCCAAATCCCAGGTTTGATTCCCCAGGACCCACATAAGCCAGATGCACAAGGTGGCGCATGCTTTTGGAGTTTGTTTGCATTGGCTGAAGGCCCTGGTGCACCATTTTCTCTCTCTCTCTCTCTCTCTCTCTCTCTCTCTCTCTCTCATTCTTGCCCTCAAATAAATAAAATAATAAATAAAATAGAAAATGCTTATTGTTGTATCACATTCTATCATATATACACACCACATGATCTTCTTTGTATTTTATATATTTGAGAAAGAATGAGAGAGAAAGATAATTTGAGTATGGGCATGCCAAGGCCACTTGCTGCACCAAATAAACTCCAGATGCATGCACCACTTTGTGTGTCTGGCTTTATTTAAGTAGTAGGGAATGGAACTTCAGCAGGCTTGGCAAGCAAGCACCTTTAACTGTTGACCCATCTCCACAGCCTGTGCCACCATTTTGATTAGCCATTTTTCCTACAGATGTTGATATAAAAGGTTGCCTCTACCATGTAGCTAACATAAATAATGACAGGATGCTACTTTTATTCACGGCCCCTTCAGGACCTTTACTGGTATAAACCCAGGTCTGGAAATTATATGTACTGAAAATTAGATGACTATAGTCATTCATGAGAAGCATAACAACACATCAGTCAATGACAGACCACATATACAACAGCGGTCCTCTAAGACTACAGTAGAACTGAAAAAATTCTAGCATATTAGTTACTTTCCTCATTTCTGTGGTCTGTCACCTGATAAAAAGCAACTTAAGGAAACAAAGGTTTATTTTGGTTCACAGTTTGAAGTGAACAGAGAGTATTATTTTTTTTTCCTCACCATAGCCTTATAATTTGCTTTGGCTGGCCACCGTGAAAACAGCTCTTACCAACTGTCCAACTGCAATCCAAGAAACTTTGAGTTTCTCTATCATCTTGGTCAAAGGGATCTTGGATAATTCCTCTGTACCAATGAATTGTTCTAGATTTGCTATTTACTTCTATGTGTTAGGTAAGCTGGGGTTAAGAGGCCTGAACTTCAGGTACTATTTTCTACATGGGAAGAACATAAAGTACTTTCATTTTTATAAGGTATATTTCACTGATTTTTCTACTAAACTATTGAGGATATGTGATATTTCTCAGAGTTGAGCATATTCTTCAAAATTTAAGTGATTTGGGGCCGGGCGTGGTGGCGCACGCCTTTAATCCCAGCACTCGGGAGGCAGAGGTAGGAGGATCGCTGAGAGTTCGAGGCCACCCTGAGACTACATAGTTAATTCCAGGTCAGCCTGGACCAGAGTGAGACACTACATCGCAAAAAAACAAAACAAAACAAAAAAATTTAAGTGATTTGAGACAATTTTTCAGCTGTGTTAAATCTTAAATTTATTTTGTATTTAAGAGATAACAGAATGCCAAAACTCATCTTGACACATGCAGAGTAATCCCTCTAGCATTTCCCTCTGTGATGTGATGATGCCATCATATAAGAAATGGGCTGTACTTGCAATAAATAGAAACCATTTCACATAGCATCCTGGTGAGGTAAGCTTGTGGTGTATCCTTTTAACAGAACAAGAAATGAAGCTGGGAAGATCTGTTTGGACTTGTCTAGGAGAAACCACTGGAAAGGGGGAAGATAAAAATGTACATGATTTTTAGAGCCTATGCAAATGCAGTAGTGGTGCCTTTACCATTACTGATTCTGAACTTGGAACCAAGGTATGTGTGCAGTGTATTTTAACCTACATTATATTTACGTGCTCCAGGCAACATGAATAAAGAACACAACTAAAAAGCAAGAATTGCATTTGTCTGAAATCAGAACATACTTTCTTTGTTGCCACATACACAAAAGAAAATTGCTTTTCCAAAACAGATGGAAGTGCTAACACAAATATTGAGAGACCCTACGTGCTAGGTACATGCAATGTAGCATGTATGTGACAGGCAAAGGCATTGTTCTGACAGATTCTTCTCGACTGAAGGGAGATAAAGTAAATAAACAACTTCAACTAGGAACAATGTATATATATATTTAAAAAAGTAAAGCAGGAATGATGCGAAGTGCCAAGAAAAAAGGAGCTGCAGTAACATGGTGATCAATGAAGGCATCTGGGAGCAGTTGACATTGAACTGAGTTCTGAATGAGGAGAGAGCATGCTGGTATCCCTCAGAGCAGAGACCTGCAAATTCAAGGCCCTGAAGAATGAGAAGAGGCATGATGTGGCCAAGGGACCAATAACAGTGTTTAGTGTAGCAGGTGAGATGGAGGGAGGTCAGAGGTCAAAGCACCAAGGATTGATTAGGAATGTGTAGGCCATATGTGCCAGGTTCTTACAGATTCTGGTCATTTGGATTTTGTTTTAAGTGTATGAGAAACCTCTGGAGAGTGTTAGGTTAAGGGGTGACATAACAGCAGAAGGAAGACAAGCCAGGTGAACAATAACTGGTTTGAATCTTGGTAGTAGCTGTAAAAGTGAAGAGATGAGGTATATTATGAGCATATATTGGAGGTGGTGTTGACACTAAGTGGGAATGAGTTGGACATGGGAGGTGATGGAAGAGAGGACGTATTGAGTTCCTCATGTAAAAAGTTTACTATTTATTACTTTGTACCAAAAGCATGATTCAAAAAGTAAACTTAGATTTCCTCTAAGTTAAAACTTACCCTCTGTGAAAGACTCTGTTAAGGGGACTAAAAGACACCCAGACTGGGAGGAAATATGTGGACAGCACACATCCAACCAAAGAACTAGGTAGTACCTGAGATATGTGCAGAAATCTCAGAGATACCAGTGTTCTAAACTTGGACTGTACTGATGACTGATAAAAGTATCCACTTTCTTTCTATAGAATCTGTGCATTATAAAGAATCAAAATTTTAAGGCATTTAAATTATGATTCCAAAATTCATAATAGCAGAAAATATATCAAACTATTAATAATAGTTACTTCTGGAAGACATAAGTATAGGGAATTTTCATTTTCTATGTTTACATCTCTGAACTTAAAATGTTTTATAATAAGTATATGATAAATCTATCTTTGCAGGAATAAATGGGAAAGAGAATGTGTCACAACTTACTAAAATTGCAGTAAAAGAAAACCTGAAGTATAAGTACAATCATTTCTGTCCCTTGTCCATCTAACACAACTGTAGAAAGGCATGTTGTGTGAGACTTCCAAATAATCTTTAAAATGGGATGGCCATTTTGCCCTGTCTCCTGTCCCCTTCTTGTTGCCTGGAATGTAGTTATAGTGACTGGAACTCTGGCAGTCACCCAGAGAAAAAGGGAATTTCAATAAAGGAAATAATATAGAGTGGAGGAGAAAGGAGTCTCTCTCTCTCAACACTTCTGTAGTTTCCCAAATGACCCTGGGCTGCCTAATCATGGATTTTTCTTACATGGGACAATAAATTTTCATGTGTTTATACCTTTGAAAACTAGGATTTATTGCTTACAGATAATCCTAATTGTTAAAAAGAAAAACTCAAAACAATCTAAACAATTCAGCTAGAGCATGTGTAAAATATGCAATGACATTTTGTTTTGTGCTTTTGGTTTTTTGAGGTAGGGTCTCACTCTGGCCCAGGTTGCCCTGGAATTCACTATGTAGTCTCAGGGTGGCCTCAAACTCACAATGATCCTCCTACCTCTGCCTCCCAAGTGCTGGGATTAAAGGCGTGCGCCCCCACACCTGGCCTTACAATGACATTTAACGAAAGAGATTCACAGATGGTAAGTCAACATATGCAGTTATGTTCAGCAATGTTGCAGTCAGGTTGGCATTGCTGGCAGATAGCACCCGACCAAGAGCAGCTTTTGAAAAAATGGTTTATTTTGGCTCACAGACTCCATAAGGGCAGGGAAAACAATGGCATGAGCAGAGGGTGGACACCACCCCGTGGCCAACATAAGTTGGACAACAGCAACAAGAGAGTATGCCAAACACTAGCATGAGGAAACTGGCAATAACACCCATAAGCCTACCTGCAACGATACACTGCCTCCAAGAGGCTTTAATTTCCAATTGCCATCAGCTGGGGAACCCAGCATTCACAACAGCTAAGTTTATGGGGGACATCTGAATCAAACCACCACAAGCAGCATCATTCATTAGGGAGATGTCAATTTGAATCACATTGAATTGTCATTTTTCATCTATCAAAGTACATAAAATAGCCATAAAACCAAATGTTAACAAGGAAATGGAGAAACTAGATGACTCATATTGATGAAGAATACAAAATGATAGTAGCTGTTCTAAAAACCATTGTGTCATTTGTTTGAGAAACTCAACTATCACATGACCAAGTGATTGTATTACAGACATCTACTCTAAGGAAATGAAGACATATTCTCACCAAAAGTTATTCATGAATAATTATAATAGTTTTATTCATAACATTAAGACTAGAAGCTAAACTGTACATTCTTCATTGGGCAAATGGTATAGGAAACTTAACACTATGTAATAATGCTCAGAAGTTTAAAAAAAGAACCATTGATATATGCAATCTGGATAATTTCAGGCAGAACATATTGAATATAAAAGGATAATCTAAAACATTATATACTATATTGTTTAATGGATATAAGAGTTTTGAAGGATAAAATTATAGCAACAAAGAGCAGGTGAGTGGCTGTACAGGGTCAAGGATGAGTGGATTAAGAAGGGAAGTTAACATGGCTGTAAAAAGACTTTTGAAAGGCAATTGTGATGGTGTAATGTTCTATCAATTTTAATAGTCTGGATGATATTAACTGTGGTTTAGCAAGATGGTACCATGGGAACACCTCGATAAAAAGTACTTGGGATCTCTCTGTACTATTGGGTTTTAGAATATTTATTTATTTTTATTTGTTTGAGAGAGAGAGAGAAAGAAGCAGAGAGACAGAGAGAGAATAGGCATGCCAAGGCCTCCAGCTACTGCACATAAACTCCAGACACATGTGCCACCTTGTGCCTCTAATTTACGTGGGTCCAAAGGAAACAAACTTGGGTCCAGCCCCCTCTGTACTATTTCTTATAGCTATATGAGAATCTATAGCAATCTCAAAAAGTTTCTGATCTTTCACTTAAATATACCATAGAATTTTCTGTGGAATGTTTGGCTAGGACCTTAAGAGATTAAGTAAAACAGTCCAAAGTGAGGATATAAACTACCTAATAGGAGTTGTTCTAGGGGAGGAAACTGGTTGCAAAATCTAAATTACTTTACTATTTCAAAAGTCTAAAATTGCTAAGAATTGACACCAGAGGAGGGTACTTTTGGAGACCACTATGGCTATACCATCATACCACCAATGCTTTCAAAAAGGAATGGTAGTAGGTAAACCCTCTCCAAATAATTCAAGAGTTCAAGTTTTGGGTCTATAGACAGAATTCAGGTTCATAGAGACATGGGAGTGTTGGGAGTGTTTATGATGGGGAAAATCTAAGCACTACAGATGGACTACTGGTGCCTCAAGGGTAATGTGAATGTTTAGAGAGGTCAGTATAGTGGGATTCCTGGCTTTCTTGAATTCTAGCAGAAAACATTTCTTCCAGAGTTTGATGATCAAGCCATGTGGGTTTTCCATAAACCAATCTGATCCATTCATTTGCTAAGAAAAATGGCTAGTACGGGGATGGAGAGATTGCTTAGTGGTTAAGGTGCTTGCCTATGAAGTCTAAGGATCCATGTTCAACTCTCCAGATCCCATGTAAGCCAGACACACAAAAGGTGAGACAAGTGCAAGGTTGCACATGCCCACTAGGTGCTACTGAAGTTCAATTGCAGTGGATGAGGCCCTGGCATGACAATTCTCTCTCTCTCTTTCTCTGTTGCACTCTCTCTAAAATAAAGAAAATGGGGGGAAAGGTCAGTATGGCTGAAGACTACCTGCAGGAAAAATCCCAAGTGAATTAAGAAGCAGTAGAAAACAAGATGAATTAGCTCATATGGGAACCCACAAGGTGAGTGGAGAGGGTCACAGAAGAACCCTTGAAAAAACACATGAGAAAGAGAATTCAGTTTAAACCTCTGACAAGTGCACTAAGCTCTAATGCTAGTTCATGAAGATATTATTGGCTTAGCTAGGACCTTTTTCCATAAGATTTATGCTAGTTGGACTTTTGTTGCTCTGACAAATAGCTGAGAGAAAGAAGGTAAATGGAGGACATAGTCATTCTGGCTCAGTTTCAGAGGCTTCAGTCCAAGGTCAACTGGACCTACTGCTTTGGGCTTGAGGTGAGTCAGACAGCATGGCAGCAGGAGTGTGGCCGAAGGTGCAACCTAATGGCAGACAGGCGTTACAATGGTAGCAAGGGGCCAGAGACAAGACAGAAACTTCAAAGGCATATCCTCAGTGATCTAATCTCACCAGTTAGCGCTCATGTTGGGACGTTGTTTTCACCATCTCTGTAATAGTGTCAATAACTAGGGACCACACCTTCAAAACATGAGCCTGTGAAGACCTAATCTCGCAAGCTAGGCCTCATCTTTGGAAGCTTTCCCCATCTCCTGTGACAGTGGCAATAGCAGAGGGCCACAGATTTAACATATGAGCCTGTGAAGACGTTTCACATTCAAATCAAAATAAGCTGCTTATTATTTTCTCCCTCCACATCCTCCAGCCCTAGGTGGGTCCACAGGCCTCATTCCCATGGAGCTCGAGCTACCCAGGGAAGGAAGGCTGTGGCACACTCTCCTTCATCCTCCAGCTCCCAACTTGCTCATGTCACGTCTGAAACCAGCCTAGGGGTTAGGCAGGGAAAGAAGCCTGATTTTACAAGACTGAAATTTCTTTTCATATTTTATTCTTAAACTGAGACTAAGGCTTAAATAACCAAATAACTTTCTAACTTATAGGAATGACAAAAAAAAAAAAATGCAAAATGCAAGGAAGCACCAGGCATGGTGGCTCACGCCTTTAATCCCAGCATGCAGGAGGCAGACGTAGGAGGATCACTATGATTTCGAGACCACCTTGAGACTACATAGTGAATTCCAGGTCAGTATGGGCTAGAGTGAGACCCTACCTTGAAAAGAACAACAACAACAACAAATGCAAGGAAGCTTGCTTCAGATTTTGCCCAGGGTCAGGGCAGAACCACTTCCAAAGAAAGAGTAGCAGAAAATATTAGAACTGCTTTATTAAACAAAAGAACATTATGACTCTTGCATGTACAAAATTCTAAATGCAAAGGTATTTTCCCTGTACATTTGCACAAACCCCTTTCTAAATTATGGAGTAGCGATGCATGCATCAGTGCTGTGCTCTGCTCTTTTCCCTGAGTCTGATTACATCAGTTTCCAGCAATTGCCAATCTAGACTTAGGTATAAAAATGGTAGAATTCTGTTTTCATAATGCAATCTCCAGTTTTCCTGAATAAAATGTTACAGACATGAACTACATATATTTTGGCTTATTTTATGAAATTTTACACTATGGAGGAATAACACAACAACACAGTCCCTATCCAAGGTGAGGAAATTGTCCCTTCATTTTTAAGCTTCTGTGGCACCTGACCAAGTTCTTTTTCCTTTCAAATAGCAGAATCAGCATGCTTATTTCTGTATTTATGAGACATTTTACCCATACATGGATAGGAAAACACTGTAGCTAATTCCAATCAGAGTGAATTTTGAATAATCAACAGCTAACAATCAAACACAAATTCTGTATCAGTCATAAGTCATCAGCTCTAAATGCCCAGACGAGAATGGTAGAAAGCCTGCAGTGAACAGCAAGCTGTGATTTCTTTGGATGCTCTTAGGTATAATCTGAAACAGATGTAATGTGCTATCATAGTTTGGCTCCAATAGCATTCCTTTCAGCACATATACAAAAGTTGTCTTTCACATTCATTTGAAACTGAATTCTTTTTTTATTTATTTAATATATTTTTATTAGTTATGTATAGAGTTATTAGTTATGTATACAGCCAAGATGGTACCATTGTCAGCCTTCTCCCTGTCTTTCCCCATGGGTAATGTGGGTCTTGCCTTATGGGGGTAGCCATCAATTATGCAGGAGAGGCAATGACTCTGTTCATAATGACCCCACTCATGGCTCTAACAATATTTCTACCCCCTCTTCCATGAATTTCCTTGAGCCATGTTGGGTTCATTTTAGGTCTATTTCAGTGACGAGGTTTTGTGAGTCTCTGGATATCTGATTTAGTAGGGGTTGAGTGTTCTTTGTGTCTATCTCCTTCGCCCTTGTGCTGGTACCAGGTTCACCAATAAAGCAGCACTCTTGCTCATTTCCCCTATAACTCTATGGCTTCAGCTGGTGCCCTGGTGAGGTGCGATGGGCTAATTCTCTCCTCAGGCTCTGCATCCATCTGAAAGACAGAAGCAGATTCTCCAATGGAGAGTGAGGTCATTGCAAGATACATGGATAACCATTATTATTTTAGAGAGAATTTAATAGGTGTAGGCCCTCTTGTATCCCACTATTGGTGGCAGCTTGATATTGGAGAGTGGGCTTGTTTTTGGATATGGTTCTGACTTGTTTCCCATTTCCAGGTATGGGTTCCATTCCACTGAGTGGATCTGTTAGCCAAATCTAGAGCAGTTGGTAACCCATCATGACTGTGTGCCACTGTTTCACTTGTGTGAGCATCATGTCAGGTTGTTTGCTGTTGAATAACTTAGACCACGAGTTCCTTAGACAGATGTTGGTCGTTTTCCCCAGTCACTTATGTAGATCCTTCTGGCACTAGACAAGCTAACTGTCTGGGGACTGACTCTCTTCCAGATTCCAGCCAGGTCTCTCCATGTGCCGTCTGAACAGCATCTGGTGTCTTCAGCAGTAGGGTCTTACCAATAACCTTTGGTGGGTCATCAAGTACTCTGACAGAAATCTGTCTTCTTTTGGGAAACCTTGTAGGTCTCATGGATCAACAGTTCATTGTAGATGTTAACCACATGCTGGTATTAGAAGTTACAGGTCAGTGACAAGGGAAAAGAACACAGAAAAAGTATAAGTAATATGAAAGAGAAAGAGAGAAGAGGGAGTGATAGAGAAACAGGAAAAGATTGAGGTTAGCCGTCATCATACCCTCTCCAGGCCCCTGTGATTCAGGTGTTCTCTCCAAGCACCTGATGCAGGTTCGACCTTTTAGTATGTCTTTCAGTATATAGGATTTTATAGTACCATTTCAATTTGGGTCCAGTTTTTTGTTCCCCCACCCTTTCCCTGCCCCCAACCCTCCGTCTCTATTATCCAGTCCTCAAGATGTTTATTAGGTGTGTCAGCATCTCGGGAAAATACAAATTAGGAGCCACAGATGAGTGAGACCATGTGATGCTTATTTTTCTGTGATTGGGTGAGTTTGCTAAGAATGATCTGTTCCAAGTTTGACCATTACTGTTGGTGGGGATGTAAGCTGGTATAACCACTATGGAAAGCAATATGGAGACTCCTAAAAAGGATGACCATAGAGGTACCAACAGACCTGGTTATCCCCTTACTGGGCTCAAAGCCTCAGTTCAGAGATATTTGCTCAACCATGTTTATAGCTGCTCAATTCATTGTAGCTAAGAGCTGGAATCAACCCAGATGTCCATCATTAGATGAATGGATAACTAAGATGTAGTATATCTACACTATGGAATTCTACATAGCAGTAAGGAAAAATGACACAAAGAAATTTGAAGAAAAATGGTCAAAAAATGAAACTGAATTCTCGAGGTAAAATTCACAATATTTTTACTCAATACAAAAATATGCTGTATATTGTATGGAATTAATGCAGGATTGGGGGGGTTCAGGAGGGAATCCCCCACATTTATGAATCCCAAGTTTGGGTTCTGTCCTACCTTTAACAAATAAGTAATAAAGATGGACTCAAGAAATTATGAATTATTAAGTTTATTTAGGAGGAAATCACAAATTATAGGTTTTATTGAAGGGAGATTGGGAGCTAGAGCAGTCATAAAACATGTGGGAAGTAGGAAACACGTTCTCGTATAGAAATGCTGCATAGTTTGTTTGGTTCATTTAAGAGAAATTGAGGTTTTGGGGGGAAACCTGGAGTAGAGCTGCAAGCATGTGGAGGACAAAACTTGTGTGTATATGTAGGGGACTTAGAAGGAACACATGGGGATCTGCCATGTGCTTTCCTGTGGTGGGAACTCAAGAGGGCAAATGTTGAGGCTCAAGGAAGAATAAGAGAGAAAATATCAAGCAGAGACCAAGAAATCCAGAGAAATGATTGATGAAGAGTGTTAGACACTCATGGTTATCCCCACGTTTAAAGAAATCACATAGGTAGCAGGCCTGAGTTAGAGAAAGCACCCACGTGGTAGATCTGGTCTGTAAGGGAAATATGCTCATGGTAGATTAGAGACCAGAGGAAAATCATGCTTGTAATCCAAATGAGAAGCTACCTGGAAGTATAAAGCAGAGGCAAGCAGAAGAGTTCCCCCAAACCAAGAAACAGTTTTATGTTCTTTCTCCTTCCCCTAGCCCCCCGCAGCCAGCGTGGATAAGGGGGAAGCTAGATTCAACTGTGTCCCTGTGCCCAAGCGAAGAGAGGCAGGCAGAGCACAGCAGCACAGAAGAGGAGGGGGGAGGAGCTAGCAACAGGAGGAAGATAGCAGCCTGTATAGGCAAGGGGAAGACCTGATTGATTTATAGATCTGGAGGGCGGATCTCAGAGCCAGCCCACTGGGCCAGGGCTGTCTACTTAGGTACCATGCTAGACTCTGGACAGCAAGAGGCACTGTAGATCAGTCTTGATCAGACACAAGTTCCATTTCTGCCAAGGGTACCGTTCTAGTGTCAAAGCAAGGTGGCATGTGGGATGGTATCTCCTGGTTCTCTCTGGGCCTCAATTTCTAACTGAAAGCAGCTAGCTTTATGCTATCCTCCTTCACAATTATATAACCAAAGAAGTTTTCATGGTGACAATGTAGGTAATTACTGTCCTCTGGCCCCGTAGTTGGAACAAATACCTGACAAGAAGCAACTTAAAAGAGGATTTCTTTTGGCTCATGGTTTGAGAGGATATAGTACGTCACGGTGGGGAAGGCATGAGCAGCTTGGTCCCTGGTGACAGGAGCATGCAGCCTCACCTTGTTCAAGGTCATCCACCATGATCAGAGAGCCTGCGCTAGAAGTAGGAATAGTTTAAAGCCATAAGTCCCCTCCCTCTGTTGATTCACTTCTTTCAGTTAGGCCTACACTCCTAAAGATTCTACAATCTTACCATAACAATACCATCTGCTGGTGATTTTAAGTGTTCATACACAAAAACCTGTACTGTGGGGGTGGATTCATTTCACATTCAGTAACATTTGGCCCCACGTCCCCATACACTCATAGCTATCTCATAATGCAAAAAAATACATTCAGTCCAATTTCAAAAGTCCCTATGGGGGAGTGCTAGAGAGACAGCTCAACAGTTAAGGCACTTGTCTGCAAAGCCTGATGACCTGGGTTTAATGCCCCAGTGTCCATGTAAAGACAGGAGCACAAAGTGGCACATGGATCTGGAGTTCATTTGCAGTGACTAGAGGCCCATTCTCTGTCCCTCTCTTTTCTTTCCTAGAATTCTCCTTTCCTAGAAGAAATAACACCCTTTTCTGCGAAGGTTACACCTTTCCTGGAGGATGAGAATTCTTGGAAATGTCACATTCTTTCTAATTGTTTTTGCCATTTCAAATAAAGGTTTAGAATGGAGAAAACAATTTTTTTAATTTCTTTTTTTTTTAAGAAATGTAATTTTTAATATTTTATTTTTACTTAGTTAGTTTAGGAAGAGAGGAAGAGAAATAGGCAGATAGAGAGACAGAGAGAGAGAACATGGGCACACCAGGGCCTCCAGCCACTGCAAACGAACTCCAGATGCATGCACCCCCTTGTGCATCTGGCTTATGTGGGTCCTGGGGAATTGAACCTGGGTCCTTTGGTGTAGCAGGCAAGTGCCTTAACCATTAAGCCATCTCTCCAGCCCGAGAAAACAATTTTAAGGTAAGAATTGAGTTGTAAAAGCAAAAGACAAGTTAAATATTAAGCTGCTAGTTTGAGTATGCTATATCATGGAATTGCATATTCTTTTTAAGAAAACATTATTTATTTATTTGCAAGCAGAGAGAGATAGAAAAGAAAGAGACACAGAGAATGGGCACACCAGGGCCTCCAGCCACTGCATACAAACTCCAGATGCATGTGCCACTTTGAGTATCTGACTTTATGTGGGCTCTGAGGAATCAAACCCAGACAAGCACATTAACTCTGAGCCATCTCTCCAGCTCAGAATCACATGTTCTTTAAGCCAAACAGAGGAAACTTTAAGACATAATTGCTTCATAAACAATTTTCTTTCTTTCTTTCTTTCTTTTTCTTTTTTTTTTTTTCTTTCTTTTTTTTTTTTTTTTTGAGGAAGGGTTTCACTCTAGTCCAGGCTGACCTGGAATTCACTATGTGTCTCAAGGTGGCCTTGAACTCATGGTGATCCTCCTACCTCTGCTTCCCAAGTGCTGTGATTAAAGGTGTGCACCACCACACCAGGCTAACAATTTCATTTCATATATATATACATATATATCTCAGAAAGACTTCTATATGTAATTTATATATACCGCTACTAACCTTGGCAAGTTTTTAATTAATATTTTTTATAACCCATATAGATACAGACTCTTAGTCCATTTTCTCCTGCTTTAATAGAATATCACAGACTATGTAAATTTACAATAAGCAAATTTATTGGCTTAGGATCCTTGAGCTGGGAAATCCAAGATCAAGGGTCTGGCATCTGGAGAGGGTCTTCTTTTATAATTTTTAAATATTTTATTTATTTGCTATTCATTTATAAAAGAGGGAAAGAGAGAAAGAGGCAGATATATAGAGAGAATGGGCATGCCATGGTTTCTAGCCACTGCAAATGAACTGCAGACACATGCACCATCTTTTGCATCTGGCTTTCTGTGAGGAATCGAACCTGAGTCCTTAGGGCTCTGCAGGCAAGCACCTTAATCACTGAGCCTGCTCTCTAGCCCTTGAAAGGGTCTTCTTGCTACATGATCCTATAGCAAAAAGCAGAGGGAGGGAGGGAGGGAGGGAGGGAGGGAGGGATTTAGAGAGAGAGAGAGAAATGGGAAGTCCCCCCAAACTTACTCTTTCCTAACAAGTCCTCTTTTGCAGTAATTCATGGATTAATTGGTATTTCACAGCCAAGTCACCTCTCATTAGGTTCCATCCACTAATGTTGTTATACTGGGGTTAGATTTCCAGTACCTGTTTTTCCTTGGGAGGGGGACACATTCAAACCACAGCATACAGAGACCTATGAAAATAAATTTGAGAGATAAATTAGAAATAAATTACTTTTATCTTTTTAAAAATATTTTATTTATTTATTTGACAGAGAGAGAGAGACAGAGAGAGAGAAGAGAGAATGGACACAGCAGGACCTCCAGCCACTGCAAACAAACTCCACATGCATGCACCACCTTGTGCATCTCTCTTATATGGGTACTTGGGAATCAAACCTGGGTCCTTAGGCTTTGAAGGCAAGCACCTGAACAGCTAAGCCATCTCTCTAGCCCAAATTACTTTTCTCTTAATTAATTTCATTTTTTATTAAATCTTTTATCCTACTGATGTTTGTGACTGCTGCATTCACAGTGTTTTTAGAACACTGCTTTAAGTGAAATGTCTTGGTAGCTGTATATAAATAATAAAACATTTCATAACAAGTGGAATTTCAATGCATATCCTCTAAAATAAACATTTTAAAGCCTCATATTTTCTCTTCATAATGATTAAAAATAAAGAAAATATTTTCTAGAAGCCATTCTATACAGAATGAATTACAAGAAATGCAGGGATTACTCCCACTAATCTTGGGCTATAAGAAGGTCTACACCCTTTAAGTTCTCTCTAAATTAATAATGGTTATCCCATTTAACCAATGCAGACTTCACTCTGTTGGATATTCTCTTCTCTTTTTCAGATGGGAGCTGGACCTGAGGAGATAAATGACCCAGTGCCCTTCTCCACTGCCCCAGCTGAAACTATAGAGGAATTGGAGAAATGAGCAAGAGTGTTGCTTTCTCAGTGAGCCTGATATCAGCACAAGGGTGAAGGAGATAGACACTGAGGACACTCATCACCTACCAAAGGAGAGATCCAGAGGCTCTTAAGAGCCCATCACTGAAGTAGATTTAAAATGCACCCAACATGGCTTAGAGAATTTTGCAGAAAAGGGGGCAGAAAGATTATTAGAGCCACAAATTGGGACATTTTGCACAGAGACATTGCCTCTCTCCCTTAACTGACTGCTGCCCCCACAATCCCCATGGGGTTGACCTGCATGCCCAACAAGGAGAGCCTCTTTGGAAAAGGGGTAGGGATGAGGGAAAGTATGGTACCAACATGTGTTGTTTACATACTAAGTATGTCCATATCTAATAAAAATAAATTTAAAAAGAAATGCAACAATTAGCCCAGTTATTCAACTTCACTGTGTTTACCTCTGAAGTAGTTATTTTGATCTAAAGACAAACATAATTGACATCAAGGGCATTTATATGTTGACAAAACTGTCTTTCTTTTTGTTTTATATTCTTTTTTAAATTTACTTTTTTTATTGACAACTTCCATAAATATAGAAAATAATCCATGGTAATTCCTTTCCTTCCCTCACTTTCCCCTTTGAAACTACTCTCCATCATACCCCTTCCCCCTCTCAATCAGTTTCTCTTTTATTTTGATGTCATCATCTTTTCCTCCTATTATGATGGTCTTATGTAGGTAGTGTCAGGTATTGCAAGATCATGGATATCCAGGCCATTTTGTGTCTGGAGGCGTGCTTTGTAAGGAGTTTTACCCTTTCTTTGGCTCTTACATTCTTTCTGCCACCTCTTCTGCAATGGACCCTGAGCCTTAGAAGAAGTAATAGAGATATTTTAGTGCTGAGCACTCCTCTCTCACTTCTCAGCACCAAGGTGCCTTCTGAGTCATCCCAAGGTCACTGCCATCTGAAAAGAGAAGCTTCTCTAACCAAAAGTGAGAGTAATAATAATATATGAGTGTGAACATTAAGAGAAATACTTACCAGGCAGTTTGGTTATCAGACTATATACATTTAGCCAGACAACAGCAGACGTTTATAATCCTAGGGCTCATGACTACCCCATTGTAGGTTTTCACTATCAGGCAGGTATTTCCTCCTGTGGAGTGGGCCTCCAGTCCAATTAGAGAGTGGTTGGTTTTCCCCATAACAAACATGCACCCATTGGCTCATTTGGCCTGGCTGGCCAAATTTAAGGCTTGCAGTGTCCACTGTTGGGTATCTCCACTGGTGATTTCTCTCTCTCCCCTTGTTCTGCATGCAACATAGCTTTTACCAGCTTTCTGTCAGCTGGTCCACATGGAAGAGGCTTTCAGCTCGGCTCCAGCAGGATTTCTCAGTGACCTTGCAGCCCAACTATGTGGAGTCTTCAGCAATAGGGTCTCACCATCTATTCCTGGTAGGAAACCAAGAGCCTCAATAATGACCTATAATGTTTTGGGGGCATCAAGGACTTTCCTGGCCAACAACTCCCTGGAAGGTATCCCATCCCTGGCACTGAAATTTTTCTAGTAACAATCTATGGATTCTGGGTATCCCATTGTCCAAAAAAGTAGGTTTCTATATGACTTATTCATACACTCTTAGATTTTGATTAGCCCTTTCCTTTACTCAATCTCTTCCCTGACCTCATGTAGTAGGCCTTTCCACTCCTATTAATCTTCTACTTACATATATACAATATCATCGTATTAAGTCCCTCACTCCCTCCCTTTCTATTCCCTTTATTTCCCCATTCTAGCTTACTAGCCTGTTACTGAGTTTTATTCCAGCTCATATAGAAGTCCAGTCATTTGTAGTTAGGATCCACATGTGAAAGAGAACATGTGACATTTGGCTTTCTGGGCCTAGGTTACCTCACTAAGCATAATCCATTCCAGATCCATCCATTTTCCTGCAAATTTCATAATTTCATTTTTCTTTACCACTGAGTAGAACTCCAGTGTATAAATGTTTCACATATTCATTATCTACTCATCAGTTGAGGGACATCTAGGCTGGTTCCATTTCCTAGCTATTGTGAGTAGAGTGGCAATAAACATGGTTGAGCAAGTATCTTTAAGCTAGTGAGATGAGTCCTTAGGTTATATGCCTAGGAGTGGTATAGCTGGGTCATATAGTAAATCTATGTTTAGCTGTCTCAGGAAACTCCATACTGATTTCCACAATGGCTCTACCAGATTGCATTCCCACTAACAGTGTAGAAGGGTTCCTCTTTTTCCACATCCTTGCCAGCATTTATTGTCATTTGTTTTCATGATGATAGCCATTCTGACAGGAATGAGATAGAATCTCAAAGTAGTTTTAATTTGCATTTCCCTGATGGCTATTGATGTAGAACATTTTTTAGATGTTTATGTGCCATCTGTATTTCTTCTTTTGAGAACTCTATTTAGTTCCATAGCCCATAGCCCATTTTTTAATTGGGTTGTTTGATTTCTTTTTTCTTTTCTTTATTTTTTTTTGAGTTGTGTAGCCCTTTATTAGCAACTAGAATAGAAGGTATCTGTTGTACAACACAGGTAGTAATTGTCTATAACTGGAGATTTATTATATTCTAATACAGATCATTTATATATCCAAATTCTTTATTAAAAAGCTTCCACCCCTTTTGTCTGTGTACAGTTTGCAAAACTATTCTGAAAGTGGAATATATGTGCATAAGTCTGCAAAGAGTGCAAATTTAAGATATGGTAAATGCTTTACAAGTTCCTTTCAAAAAACTGCCTCCCACAACAGGCCTTCATATTGTCATTTTTTTAATCAAAATATCTTTTGTGCCCACCTTCCTTCCACTTCCCCAAACTATAAAGCATTTTTAATGAGTTGAAATTAAGAAGGACTACACCTACTAGAAAGGAAGAGAAGAAAGTTCTATTAGTCTGAGGTTTCAGAATCCTCCAACCCGGAACCAGCATCCTGGCAAAGGCTAGACTGGGACCCTGGACAGAGTCGGAGTATGGGCGGTGGCATCCCCGGGGACTAGGCACTTCAGTGGACCGTGCGTGCTCCGGCTGCATAACCCACTGAACTGTCTTGCCAGCTTCTACACTGGCTTGACTGGGCATAACTCAAAAAGGGAAAGCTCATGTTCATCCCAGTCTTCTGGAGTTCTGTGATGGCATTTAGTAACATCCCAATGGGATGTCTTCCACATATAGTGTTATGGTATTTCTTCAAATAATTGCTAAAAGACACAGGATCTAGTTGTTCTATAATACTCATACCCCCAATGGCAGAACTCAGAAGAGACCACAAAGAGATTACTAGGATCCGCTAGATATTTACTGAAGAGTTTTCCGAATTCCTGTTCTTTTGACTCACTCAGAGCTCCAACCAGTACAGGAATAATGGTAAACTCATCCTTATGGCTTTCCATGGATTTAGCTGTATAAGGCAAATGCATTTTGATATTGTGTTCATCTTCAGCTGTCTGCAGAGACATGCGTTCAAACATTCCTGTCTTCCATAGCTCTCCGTAAATCTTTTGGTCAATACGAAGGTCATACAGAGGTGTCCTGTAAATATCCACACTGGAAAGTGCCCATGGAGAAAGGGGCACAGGATGGGAAGGCCCAAGGATGAAAATTCTCCTGATGATAGACGGGTCTACTTGTTTGTATGCATGGGCAGCACAAGATCCAAAGTATGTGTATCCCGCATGGGGTGCGATAATGATTCTAGCAGGTCTTTTTGTAGACTGTACTGTGAAAGGCAACCTTCCAACTGTGCATTCAGCTGCGGTCCTGAGGCTGTGTAGCAGCTCCCGGCGTGGCACCACTCGGTTGGACATCTTGGAGCCGGTGCCGCCTATGGTGCACCGGGATAAGTGAGGAGGCAGGGGCGGGAGCTAGAGCTGCTGGGCAAGGGGATCGGAGTCTAAGGCCCAGCCGAGGAGGAGGGGGGGAGGGGAGGGAGGAGGAGGGGAGGAGGAGGGGGAGGAGGAGGGAGTTACCTCTTTGCTCTATTCACAGTGTCCTTTGCTGTGCAAAAGCTTTGCAATTTCATGAGGTCCTAGTGGTTAATCAGTGGTGTTATTTCCTGAGCAAGTGGAGTTGTTTTATTTTCTTTTTATAAGTCGATGTCTAGAAAATATTTTCCAGATTTAATCTCTGAATTGCTCACTATTTGTCCACTACACTCTTTTACAAATGGATACAATTTGTGACTACCTTTCTTCCTCTCTCTAACTCAATTAAACTTAGGCTATACAATTCTGTCTTTTAAAATTTTTCTCTAGTGAAGAAAACTAATCGATGCTGTAGTGGCCTCCAAGTGATGCAGGATTTGGGGTTTTAGGAGGGGTGTCCCAGAATTGATGAACCCCAAGTTTTAGGTTCTGTCCTACCTTTAATAAAGACTAAAGATGGGGCTGGAGATATGGCTTAGTGGTTAAGGCACCTGCCTGCAAAGCCTAAGAACATCTGTTTGAATCTCAAGGTCCCACGTTTAAACAGACACAAAAGTGATGCAAGGCTGCAATGTCGCACATGCGCACAAGGGGGCACACGCGTCTGGCGTTCGTTCACAGTGGCTGAGAGGCCCTGGCACATCATTCTCTTTCTCTCTGTTTCTCTCAAATTACAAAAGGGAGGGGGGGGCTGGAGGTATGGCTTAGTGGTAAAGGTGTTTGCCTGCAAAGCCAAAGGACCCAGGTTTGATTCCCCAGGACCTATGTTAACCATATGCACAAGGGAGTACACATGTCTGGAGTTCGTTAGCAGTGGCTGGAGGCCCTGGTGCTCCCATTCTCTCTCTCCCTCTCTCTGTCGAATAAATAAATAAATGAAAAATGAAAAAAAAAGAATAAAGATCGACCTAGGAAGGATAACTTTTGAATTATTGTTGGGTTTATTTACAGGATAAATCACAAATTGTGGTGTTTATTTAAGGGAGATTGGGGTCTAGGAAGGAAAGCTAGAACTGAGTCCTAAACACGTGGGAAGCAGGAAACACTGCATAGTTTATAAGGTTCATTTAAAATTGAGGCTATTTTTGTTGTTGTTGTTTGGTGGAGGCAAAATCACTCCTGCCGCATGACATGGTCCCTACTAGGAGGAGGTTTCTGCATGGCTGAAACTTCATGATCAAGCCAAAACCACTCTGTTCAATTCTTTCAATGGCAATAGCACTCCTGTCTCTTTTAGGATTTCAAGAAAAGGAAACTCGAGCTGTTCTGTGTTGAAGAGAATTAAGAGGGCTGAAAGAAAACCCATTTGTACAGACTTATACTCCCTAGATAAATATAAGAATATGACTAATAAGGAATTCTTTGCAAAGTTACAGAAAAAAGAATTACTTGACCCTCCATTAAAACACCAGAAATTCCAAAGTCCACCTCGGGGAACTAAGGCAAATGCATTTAGGTTTCCCGCTCCTATTGACCCACCTCTACCCTATACAGGAATTTATCATGAAAACTTAGGTCATGAGTGAATAAGAGTGGAAAACGGGTACACTATAGTTTATTGCCCTTTTTTGGAAAGGCTTGCTCGATCTGGCCCTGCTTGGTGTTTGTTATGCAGAGAACAAAAGAACTCTTTAATCAAACAGGTTAATAAGTACTTGGCTAAGCTTGGCTACAAGGAATGTATAAGAAAGTTAGCAGAATGGTATTTCGGTCTGAAACAGTCTGTCTAGCACTTTGCTGATTTTTTTTTTTTTTTTTTTTTTTTTTTTTTTTGCTGAGAATTGAGTGTTTTGATATTTCCTGGAAAATAAGCCCGCTTTTGTTCTGTAGTAGTATAAATAAAACACAAGGTTTGAGGAAGGCAGAGACGCCTGTATCACCTGAAATAGCAACCTGGTGTCTCTCATTCTTTCCCGCTGACTCCACATTTCCTTTGAGGACCCTCACTCCAGCTGGGGCTGGCTCCTGGCAGTTGTTTTGGTTTTTCGAGGTAGGGTCTCACTGTAGCCCAGGTGACCTGGAATTCACTATGTAGTTTCAGGAAAACTAATGCCAATAAATTCTGATGAGGGTGTTGAGAGAGGGAAACCCTTATTTACTGTTTGTGGGAGCGTAAATTGATATAGCCACTGTGGAAACACTGTGGAGGTTTCTCAAAAAGCTAGAAACTGAACTAATTGAATACCACAAGACCCAGCCATATCTCCAGCCCTCATATGTGGAGCCTTTTAATGTTTGTATATATTTGAATAAGGGATGGGAGAGTGAATACAGGCTATGAATGAATATAGGAGACCGAAAGTGGGGGGGGGGGGATCCAGAAGGTAATGGAGATAAGGAAATAGGTAGTGTGAAAGCAGAAAGGTGAAAATAGGCAACATGGGGGGATGGAATGGGGAAAAAGGGGAAAGGGAAATAAAAATCAGTATTTTCTTGAAAATAAATCACAATGAAACCAAATGCATCCTGTGGTCTCCACTGCATTAAAAGTGAACTTGGTTCATCCTCACAGCTTCTTGTAGTGGCATCATAGAGTCTCATTGCAGGAACTTCTACCTTACATTGCTTAGCCTCTGTGCTCACTCAAGTTCTCAGGATACAGGCAGAATGTAGTTTCTTTGCCAGAATAGCATAGCCTCTAGCCCAATTCCTCATACAATCCTTTTTAACCTCTGAAACTTCATAAGCCAAGTCTCCATTGTCCATCTTTTCTGGTCTTCCAAGCCTCCACCAGAATGGCCCATTACGCTTTGCTTATAGAACTTTGTCTAGGCCAAAGTTCTGAACACTTTCACATTTCTCCTACAAACCAGAGATGAATGCTGATGCTCAGCCGGCTTTCACCTTTTTTTATAGTCTAGGACCCCAGTCAATGAATTGGTACCACCCACAGTTAAGGTAGGTCTTCCTACCTCAAGTAACCTCATCAAGATAATGACTCATAGGCATGCCTTAAGATTAATCTAATCTAGATACTTTTCCACAGGTGATTCTAGGTTCTGTCAAATTGATATTAAATATAAACCATCACAGTACTTTTTCATATTCATACCACATTATCCTCTCTTACTCCCCCAGTTCCCTCTCTTTTCAATACATTTCTCTTCTGTTTCTTGGCAATGTTGTAATTTTATTCTACTTGATAGCTAAATAAATTCTATTTATATATTACAAAAACCAAGCAAAACAACAGAACTTGAATGTGCCTATCTGATTGGGCACATAAAAGTAAAGTAGGATGAAACTTGAAAAGACAATGTAATGGTGTGTAAAATAATATGTGCTTTAGATGTTATTCCTTTCCATCCAGATGTGCTGTCCAATAGGGTAGCCACTAGCCAAATATGTCATTACATATAATACATTTAACTGAAAAAAAAAATAAGTCCTTCAGATACACTAGCCAAATTTCAAGTGCTACTGGCTTCATACTGGTTAAAGTAGGTTAAACATTTCTATCATTATAGAATATTCTTTGTGACTGAAGTGTTGTAGACATTTGGGAAACATGAAAAAAATCAAGCTGAGTTTGAAATGATAGAATAACAGTTTTCTATAAATTGCTAGAAATAACGAAACTAGGAATAAATGGACCCATTAGGATATGACTTGGGATAAATCTCACCTGAGGGGCATGGCTGGAGAAAAGGAGAATGGTGTGCATTGGCACATGCATGTGTGTTGCATGCAGCTCCAGTTGTGGAATAGATACAGGGGATAATGGAGCATTGTAATGCTTATTTAGGAACATGGCTGGTTATTGATCTTATTCTTTGAAAAAGAAAAGGCTGAGGGAGTGCCATTGATTTTTCTTTTTAAAAGACTGAGAGTAACTGATATATTTAGGCTTTTTGCATGTAAGTTTGAGATCATCATACTCTGCACTGCTATAACAAACTATCACAGACTGAGTAATTTGTGAAGATTTAAATTTACTTCTCACAGGTCTGGAATCTGGGATATTGAAGATCTAGATGTGAACAAACTTGTCTTTTTCAACACTGAATCTTCCAGGAGGGAGAAACACCACATCCTTACATGGCAGAGGTAAAAGGTTAAAAGGAGCAGTCTCAATCAAATTCCTTTACAGTGGCACCTACTCCCATTAAAGACAATGGATTCTTCATGACCAGAACATATCCTAAAACCTCACCTCTCATTATTTTTGGGAATTAACTTTCAACACAAATTTTTAGAGCAGACATAAACCAGTCAAATGTAAGATTATGGGGGACATTGGAAAATGTATTAACAGGCAGTTGGATATGCAAGCTATGAGGAGCCCAGAGGGTTGTGGGTTGTACAAGTTACTGTGCCATCGTTCCTTATTTTCTTAAACTAAGTGCCTAAAAGTAAAACTGCTACTTCAATGTGCATGTGAAAACTTTATACATTTTTTTCTCTCTCTCTTGCTACCATACGTACTTGCTCTTATGTGGCCATGATGAACAGATGTCACAAATGTACGTGTGCAGAACCTACAGGTGTGCTGATGTGGTCTGTGATTTTAAAATTCATTGGGACTTCCTCATGAAAACTGCAACAATCTCTGAGAAATTCTGGTGGTTTTGTGCATACTATAAGGTAGTGCATATCACATCAGTCCAGGTTCCAGGCAAGAAATCAGAAATCATTCAGTTATTTTTAATTTTTTTAATTATTTTATTTTTGGAGAGAGACACAGACAGAGACAGACAGAGAGGGAGAGGGAGACAGAGATGGGCGTGCCAGCAGTCTCTCAGCTGCTGTGAATGAAATCCAGATGTGTGCAGCCCCTTGTGGTCAAGTGAGGCATTGCACCCTTACGCCACTTTGCATCTGGCTAAACGTGGGACCTGGAGATTGGAACCGGGTTCTTAGGCTTAGCACGCAGGCGCCTTAACCACTAAGCCATCTCTCCAGCCCTCAGTTATTTTTAAAAGGCATCATTTATTATGGAGAAAGTTGTACAAGCTTTGAAAACTAGAAGAGCACCGAAAAAGAAGTATGGCTAAATCAGAAAATTCTGACTAAAAAATGACCATCCATCTTAGAGCTGATGGGATGGAGGTGATATTTTTTTCACAGCCACATGAGAGTGGGGAAAAGACAGGCTGCTTTAATTAGTTTTGATTTTGTAAAAGAGCTTGCACCATTTCCCAGGCTTCCAGAGACAGAGAGTAAGAGAAATAAAAAACAGTGTTTTTACATTGTTACAACTTCTGGTTTCCTGCCTGTGCCTCCTTCAGGTAAATTTTTATTTATTTATTTAATGCTAAATAACAAGGAAGATTTTAAAATGTAGTTTTCTGACTTTCAGACTCATATGTTCAACAATGTTTTACATTACTCTTTTGGGAGTTAACCACCTCCCTCCCACAAATGATGCTATCATTACTCAGCTAATTTTTTTAGGGCAGCTGTTTTGTTAATTACCTTCCAGAGCTCAATTTTAAGAAATACGCAATACACTTTCAAAGTTCGATGTGCTAGGAGTTATTTTTGCAACTCTGTCAGACAGGCTTTTTCTGTCCTGAGGGTTTCACTATGCAGCCGAGGCCCACTGATCTTTCTGCCTCGGTCACCCAAGCGCTGGATTACAGAAACGCCCCTCTAATCCGCCTCAATATAGGCCCTCTTATCGCTTGCATGTTACAAACCAGAAAAATGATGTCCAAGAAGCTGGTTAATTCGCCAAGGTTACTCAGCTAGTCTGTGGTTTAAATCCAGGCAGTGCGGTTAGTACAGCATGAAAAACAAAACAAAGGAAATCCACAGCCATATGGCAACTTTTAAAGCCAGGACTGGCAGATACGTGATTAATGAATGGAAAATGGGCGTGGACTGCCATGGACAAAGGAAACCTAGGAGACTAGAGCACACGGCCCAAAGCTCAGCCCAGGACCTGGCAGGCTGCAGCGGTGGGTAGGAGGCCAGCATCCCTCCAGCGCCGAGACGTCCTTCATTGGCCCCATCCGGGTGACGTCACACCGCGGGCGTCCAGGAGGCGGGACTTCCTGGCCGGGTTAGCCAGTTCCGGCCGCGCCGGAAATCCCTGCTGAGGAAAAGGTAAAGGTATTCAGCGCCAGCAGTCCCCGGAGGACGTGTGGCGCGGACTCGAAGAGAGGTTGATTTCTCCTTGCGGATGAGAAGGTTTTCAGGGTGGTGATACGCAGCAGTTGGGACATGGATAGCCGCTTGCAGGAGATCCGGGAGCGGCAGAAGTTACGGCGACAGCTCCTGGCTCAGCAGGTCCGCGGCCCGGGGCCACGTGGGAGGGATCGCGAGTGCGCGTGCGTGGCGCCCTCCCCACCGCCCTCCCCCCTTCTCGTTGTTTTCTGTGCTCTGTCCACTTGGCAAGGTCTTCTTGGTTTGGTGACCTTGATTCCGGAGTCTGCCCACTTCCCTGCTCCCGCGGTTGTCATTCCGCTTGTGGTCACTGTGAGGTTGGGACTCCGCAGTCTCGAGGACTCCCGCCGCATTTCCAGCACCTGTCTACAGAGCTGGGATTACCCAGTCTTGGACATTTAAATACCTTCTTGCCGATCACGCAAGGATAGGTGATTTATTCTCTACATTTCACTCCTTAAGCGGTCTTCTGCTTGCTTTTCTTCGACATCAGCTAGATTCTGGAGATCCATTTTGAAATAAGCGTTCTTTTGGATCTTATCTAGAGACTACCTTGGAAGCAGCTCGAGTGTAGTTTAGATTCTGCTCTTTATGCTCAGTGTCCCCCCCCCTCCGTCACGTTCAGCTGATATTTAAATTCTTACTCTGTATTTACCACCACAGTACCTACTTGACTTACTGAATAACGAATACGTTTCAGAGAGTAACTAATGTTTCTTCTGACCACTCACCCCTCATTAGGAGCTTGGCCCAGGTTTGTCTCCTCAGAGTTTGCCTTCTGAACCTTAATCTCTCATTGATGGTTGTGGTTCAGTAAGTTAATGTTCGCTGATTAGTAGACTACACATACAGAGAATAGAGATTATATATTGTTCTACTTGAAATCAGAGGCTTTAAAGTGACGGGGAAATGCTCAAAAGACTTGAGTGAAACAGATTGCTGGAAGTTTTTAGTGCTAATCTTGTTTCCTCAAAGAACGCTCTGAAGAAATGTCTTGTGTCCTGAGAAGTGAATTGTAAAAAGAGAGAGCTATTATAAGTTAGTCAAGGGAAAAAGGCTGGAAAACTTTCCACCTGAGGAAGAGTGTGATGTCTCCTCATCAAAACTAAAGGAGTCAAAGATTTTTATTGGGTTGACATTGGTGAACAGCTCACATAGTTAAAGAGATTTCACGTTGGAGAAACATGAGGTGGTTACATGGAGTGTATAGATTAAAACAGTAATGAGTGTTTAAAATCAAGGTAGTAATTGGTAGCTTTGCTGTACTGGAAGGTTTACTTCCCCTGTGCTGAGCTAAAGGGACTGTCAAATACCCATCTTGTCTTTAACAGTATTAAGTAGTACCTCATGATAGTCTATACTCTTACCTGACTTTGGAAGTTTTCCATGAATTGGTCCTATTCTAATTAACTAGGATTTGTTTATATTAATTACAATTCTGCAGAATTTTCCCAGTTGCTCACCAAAGTGGACATCAGTTTTTTAAAGTATTAGTATACTTCACAATCTTACCTATAATCATTATTAAAAACTTGGTTTGGATAAAACGGAGTTAATTTTTGTTAGAGCACGGGATGAAAATCCCAGCACTTGGGAGGCAGAGGTAGGAGGATTGCTGTGAGTTCAAGGCTAGCCTTGGGCTACAGAATGAGTTCCAGGTCAGCCTGGGCTAAAGTGAGACCCTACCTTGAGAAGACCAAAGTAAAGACAACAATAATAACAAAATAAATACAATATATGGGTGACGTATACAATCTATATAATGTAGTACCTGCAAACGTAAATACTGTTAGCTGCTTTTTTCGAATTATAGCTACTACTACTACTAAATCATGTTTTACAGGAAATTGACTAAAATTATATGCTTTCATTTCAAATATAATCAAAAACATAAAGTACTTCCAGCTGGCAAAATTATTCTTAAATAACGTCATTTTGTTCCAGTGTATTTCCAGTATGTCCTGAAAATTGATTGTATGAGTTGTGCATGGGATTGTTTTATGAAATACTTGACAGTATCAGCAGTAAGTTTTGCCACAAATGTATGAACAATGAGTTGTGATTTAATATTTGGCATTTTTTTTTCTTAGTTGGGAGCTGAAAGTGCTGACAGCATTGGTGCTGTGCTAAACAGCAAAGATGAGCAGAGAGAAATTGCTGAAACAAGAGAAACTTGTAGGTATGTTGAATACTCATTTCTTAGTGACAGGTTATTCTGATGTTCTGAGATCAGTTCCCTAGTACTCATGTAAAGCCAGATGCACAAAGTGACGCATGTGCCTGGAGTTTGTTTACAAGAGGTCCTGGCATACCCATTCTTTGTCTCTGCTTGCAAATACATAAATTTTAAAAAATGATTGCTGTTTCAGTCAACAAATGGCCATAGATAGGAATGTATTGTTAATGAAAGCATCTAATTAATAATTTTAGAAGCATTTAAATTTTTTTGGTTTTTCAAGGTATGGTCTCACTCTAGCTCAGGCTGATCTGAAATTCACCATGTAGTCTCAGGGTGGCCTCGAACTGACAGCAATCCTCCTACCTCTGCCTCCTAAGTGCTGGGATTAAAGGTGTGTGCCACCACGCCCGGCAAAGCATTTTTTAATGAGTACAAATTATGAGTAATTCCTTTTTAAAAAATAGTGAGGCCTCATTTGTAAAGTTCTTAGAAATGGAATGTTAAACTAAGAATAATGTACATACTAGAAATAATGTTAGATCCTAAATTATATTTTTCATGAATTTGCAAAACAAAATATACCTTACCATAAACATGGTGTTCATTTGTTGGTTCAGAATATATCTTACATTGTTTTGGTATTCTGCTTTATTAGTTTGTATCCATTTTGTTTAACAGATTAAAATGATGTATAATATAAAAGTTTTTTGATAATCCATCCTTTATAATACTTTATTTTCCTATTTGGTTGCTTTCTTATAAAAAGTTATTATCAAATTGTGTGACTTTTTGAGTGACGTATAAACTGAGTAAATGGATACTATTTAATCAGGAAACATTTGACTTGTTCTGTTCCTACAACCTGTTATTTAATGATACTAGTAGATGCATATATACATCTTGTATATATTAGTATGTGATACTTTCAGTTTTATTTTTCAGGGCTTCCTATGATACTTCTGCTCCAAATTCAAAGCGTAAATATGTGGATGAGGGAGAGGCTGATGAAGACAAAGTGGAAGAATATAAGGCAAGTAGAGAATAAGATAGCTTTATAGTTAAAAAAAAATGACCTTCCTAATATTAGATCCATAGCCAGGAAAACAAGTTTGCAGATAGCTTGCTTGCTTATTTATTTATTTATTTATTTATTTATTTATTTATTTTTGTTTTTTTGCAGTAGGGTCTCACTCTAACCCAGGTTGACCTGGAATTCACTCTGTATTCTCAGGGTGGCCTCAAACTCATTGTGGTCCTTCTTCCTCTGTCTCCCAGAGTGCTGGGATTAAAGGTGTGCGCCACCATGCCCGGCCTGACCAGGTAGCTTATTTTTAAGATGTGCTCAAGTAATTATCTGTAACACATTTTTAGTTAAAGCCTCATATCAGATCCCTTGTTTTATATAAGACTTGTGTGGCTTACATTTGTTTTATATATTTAAAACAATATAATTCCTGGTAAGCATTGTCAGTATTTTTTAAAGACAAATAACGAGGTAGGAGATTCATAAACTTTGGGTAATTGAATTGAATCAGATTTTTGGGAGGCTGCAGTGGTCTTTTTGAGCTATGTTATACCATATTAACAACACAGGGTAAATATTAAAATATTGTCAGACCTCCTGGACTCCATCAGAGTTGTATAACCATTTCTGAAATAAGCCCAATGAGAACTAAATTTATTTAAAAAGTAATGTGGGCTGGAGAGATGGTTTAGTGGCTAAGGCACTTGCCTGCAAAGCTGAAGGACACAGGTTTGATTCCCTAGGACCTACGAAAACCAGAATCACAAGGTGGCACATGTGTCTGGAGTTCATTTGCAGCAGCTGAAGGCCCTGGCTCACCTATTTCATTCTCTCTCTCACATAAATACATAAAATTTAAAAAGTAATATGTATGTGGATCCTAGCTTATAATATTTATATGTGTGTGTTTATGTAGGAGAGTGTATAGATGCCAGGAAATTAGAAAGAACCCATGAGTAGAAGGGGGGTGATTCAAGGAAGAAAATTAGAGAAAGTAATAGCATCTAAGTGATTTGAAAGTCAAAGGAGTGAGTCCCTGGGGAGATGATACAGGGGTTCAGGGTGCCTGCTTGCAAAGCCTGCCAGCCTGGGTTCAGTTCTACAGACATGATACAAAAAATGGCACGTGTATCTGGTATTTGTTTGCAGTAGCTAGGGGTCCTGGCACACCCATTTTTTTTTATCTTTCTTTCTCTCTCTGTGCTTATAAGTAAGTAAATAAAATTGTTTTCTTTTTAAATTATTTATTTATTTATTAGAGACAGAGGGATGGAGGGAGGGGGAGAGAGAGAGAGAGAGAATGGATGCACCAGGGCCTCTTGCAAATGAACTCCAGATGCATGTACCAACATGTGCATCTGGTTTATGTGGGACCTGGAGAATCGAACTGGGGTCCTTAGGCTTTGCAGGCATGCGCCTTAACTGCTAAACCATCTCTCCAGGCCTCAAATTGTTTTTTAAAATGTGGTGCGAGCATTTGCCATTTATTTGTAGCAGCAATAGATGCTAGTGCACTCATACATGCACACACATGTACATATGCATGCTTGTGCTCCTGTACTCACCCAAATAATAAAAATTACCTTAAAAAAGGCAAAGGAGGAATACTGGTGATAAGAGGGTCCACACCTGGAAAGGGAGCAGGGAAATAGGGGACTGGAGGGAGAAAGACAACCAAAGAAAACAAAAAGAAATACCAACTATATATATTTGTTTTGGTTTTCCAAGTAGGGTCTCTCTTTAGCTTAAACTGACCTGGAATTCACTATATAGTTTCAGGGTGGCCTTGAAGTCAGGGCGATCCTCCTACCTCTGCCTCCCTGTCATTAAAGGCATGTGCCACCGTAGCTGGCCCAACAATATTTTTTTAAAAAAGAAAAAGATGCATATATACAATAAATATATGTGTATAACTTTTAAAAAAAGTATTATGGATGCTAAACTACCTTAGTATTTTCAAGTTAATTGTAAGTGTATATGAGTAAAAAGAATACATAGTTTCAGTCAGTCTGTAAAGAGTTCTATTTTATACTACCTAATATACTTACTTTTTTTTTCTTTTTAAAAAATATATTTTATTTATTGATTTAAGAGGAAGAGAGAGAGAGACATACAGAATGGGCATGCCAGGGCCTCCAGCCATTGCAAATGACCTCCAGACATATGCGCTCCCTTGTGCATCTGGCTAACATGGGTCCTGGGGAATCGGACTTGGTCCTTTGGCTTTGCAGGCAAATGCCTTTACTGCTAAGCCATCCCTCCAGCCCCCTTCCTCCCTTCTTCCCTTCCTCCCTTCCCTTCCCTCCCTTCCCTCCTTTCCCTCCCTCCCTCCCTCCCTCCTTTCTTTCTCTCTCTCTTTCTTTCTTTCTTTCTTTCTTCTTTTTTTGGTTTTCGAGGTAGGGTCTCACTCTAGCCCAGTCTAAGTTGGAATTCACTATGTAGTCTCAGAGTGGCCTCAAACTCAAGGCGATCCTCCAACCTCTGCCTCCCTAGTGCTGGGATTAAAGGCGTGCGCCACCACACATGGCTAATATACTTTCTTATATGTTGAATTTTGTTTTGTATATGCATTGTAAATATTTGTAGTATTTTTATGATATTCTAACATTTTTGTTAAAAAAACTATAGTTTCATAAAGGTTCGTGCTAATAAAAAATTATTCTATCAGTGGTCCTATTTTTCATGACCCATGCTAAATTCCAAATTTTATAATACTATTCAGTATTATTCATAAGATAAATCTGGACAATTTAGTCAATCAGATGTTAGTAATTCCAGGTAATGGTTATTTTATTGTAAAGATAATCAACTAATTAGATCCAGTGATAAGAAAACAAAGACATGAATGCTAATTTGAAGCATGTCCAAACATATATGCTGTCTTCACATAGTAATAGCCTATATATCTGATGCTTCCTTAATCTTTCTTTTTCAAGGATGAACTAGAAATGCAGCAGGAGGAAGAAAATTTGCCATATGAAGAGGAGATTTACAAAGATTCTAGTACTTTTCTTAAGGTAAGATGATGAATAATTTATATATATATTTTGGTTTTCTGAGGTAGGGTCTCACACCAGCTCAGGCTGACCTGAAATTCATGAAATTCACTATGTAGTTTTAGGGTAGCCTTGAACTCACAGTGATCCTCCTACCTCTGTCTCCTGAGTGCTGGGATTAAGGGCGTGTGCCACCATGGCTAGCAATGAGTAATTTTTAAATCTATGACTCTTCCCATTGAAACTCTGTGCCTGAAAAGACTACTAATTTTTCTTTAGTTTTTTATTTTTTAGTTCTTGAGACATCACAATGTGTATTTATTTGATCATTTCCTTAGGGAACACAGAGTTTAAATCCCCATAATGATTACTGCCAGCATTTTGTCGACACTGGACATAGACCACAGAATTTCATCAGGGATGTAGGTATGTTGGATTTCTTTGAATTATCTTGTGAATTATTAATGGCATGCATGTGATTTATTCATTTTGTGGATTATTTTTGTGTGTGAGTATTTTGTGTGCTTGTATGTGTGTTCACATTTGTGTGGGTCCACGTGTATGGATGTGGTTGCTCACACAGAGACCAGAGATTGATATCAGATATCATTTGCTTTCCACTTCACTGACAGGCAGGATCTTGCTTGAACCGAAAACTCACCAATTTGTCTGGTCTAGCTAGCCATGTTGCTCCAAGGCTGCCTTGTCTGCCTCTCATTCTCAGGGATTACAGGCAGGCACTGTGCCTACCTAGCACTTATGTGGGTGCTGGGGATCTCAGCCCAGGTTCTCACCCTGTCACAGCAAGCATTTAATGCACAGAGCCCCCTCAGCAATCCAGTTAGATTATTTCTAACAAAATTATTTTTCCAACTGTGACTTCTTTCTGATCTTAGTGCTTCTAGTGCACATTTCCTTCCAGCTCAGTCACTTCTTTCTCTTTTTTGTGCACGTGTGTGGGTGTGTACTCACATGTGTGTGTGCAAATGCATTTGCCCTTTGCATGTGCACAGAGGTGAGAGTTTTAGGGTTGCTTACATATGCACGAGTGAGGGGCTATTTACAGAAGTGTGGATCCATGGCTATACTATTGAGAGAAAAAAGTGTCCCTCCAACACCAATCATTAACTGCCTGTGTTTCCTGAGGTGGGTGAGGCCTTAGGAATTCCTCCCTCTACAGTAAAATGTCAGGCTCAACTTTGTACAGGTCACGTACTGACAGTTGCTGTGAGTTCATGTGTGCAACTTTCATGTCATGTCTGTTAAGACAGCCTTTCACAACACTATACCCCTTCCTCTAATTCTTACACTTTCCACCCTCTATTCTGAAATGTTTTCTGAACCTTGGAGTGAGTGATATGGATGACTCATTTAGGGCTCAGCTTTCAACTGCCAGTTATTCTCAGCATTTTGAGAATATGATAGTGTCAGTCTCTGCAGTTAGTGGCATCTACTGTAAAATGAAGCCTCTAACCAAAAGTGACAGCAGCACTAATCTATGGATATAAGCAAAACTATGATAAGGCAATTTGATAGGGGCATCATGTCAAGTTAGCAAGCAATTGCAGTAGCTTTTCTGTTAGGGTGTATGTCCTTTCAAGCTTCTGTACATCTGATACTGTAAAAGTGGGCCTTTGACCACATCTAGTACCAGATGTCAAATTCTGTCCTGTGAAGTGGGCTTAGATCCAATCAGAAAGTGGTTGGTTACCCTTGTGGCATACTTGCCACTATTGAACCAGTTGCACATTTTGCCTGGCACTTCAGTATTGTGGCATGTGAGGTCCAGAGCTGCGTAGGATCATTGATGAATTTTCTCCTCTGGAGCCTGCATAATACCTTCTTCCACTGTGAATGTTACCCAGCAGGGAGGAGAATTTCAATTCAATGCCAGCTTTATTTCTTTATGTCCTGTGACCAAAGCATGTGGTGTCTTTAGCAGTGGATCTTACCATCTTATTCTACTGAGCAACCAAGAGCAATGACAATATCCTGTTTTGATTTGGAGGTCACAGAGACCTTCCTGACCATCAGTTCATAGAAGTAGTTCCTTCTAAGTATTGAGCTTTTTGGAGCAGCTTTATCCCCAATTTTTTAATTTTTTTTTGTTTTCTTGTTTTTGTTTTTCGAGGTAGAGTCATGCTCTAGCCCAGGCTGACCTGGAATTCACTATCTAGTCTCAGGGTGGCCTTGAACTCATAGCAATCCTCCTACCTCTGGCGCCTGAGTGCTGGGGTTAAAGGCGTGCACCACCACGCCTGGCTCCCAAATTTTTGATTTTTAAATTGTTTACATAATTTATATTGTTATGAATATACTTATCTGAAGAAAACATAAGAAAAATGATGGGGACTACTCATTTAAAAGTGATGAGAATAGTTATGTATCATCTTGTTTTTGGGAAGACTTTGAATTCATTAGCATACCATTTGAATTAAAAATTTAAATTACTGTTTTTTCTTCTTAGGTTTAGCTGACAGATTTGAAGAATATCCTAAACTTAGGGAGCTCATCAGGCTAAAGGATGAGTTAATAGCTAAATCTAACACTCCTCCTATGTAAGTAATTCAGTACTTTTTGTTCCCAACTACTAAAGTATCAATCCATTTATCCTATAACCTTCCTTTCAAAAATCTATATTAGGTTAAAATACTCCATTATTTCCTTAGAGTAAAATACAATTTTGATTTGTAAGGATCAAAGCTCCTAACCCCTCAAAAGTGATATTATTCCTACATTTAAAATATCTTAAAGTTAAAAGATATTCATATGCTGTATGAAAATCACTTCAGTAAAGGCTAGTAGTAATTTTTATTATGTCTTTTGAAAAGACTGTTGGTAATTGCATTGGTGAACAAATGAAATAAAATTATGCCCATATTTAGAAGCTAGTTTTTAGAGGAGAAATTTTGAAACATGCAGAGGAATGGAATTTTTATATATATATATCTGTAAGTGCACATCTGGATATATATGGATGCACACCAGGGTCTCTTGGTGCAAATGAACACCAGGTGAATATCTGTCTTTACATAAGCACTAGAGAATTGAAGCCAGCCTGTTAGGCTTTGCAAGCACTAGCACTTTTAACCACTGAGCCATCTCCCTGGCTCAAAAATAGTTTTTTGTTTTGTTTTTATTGTTTTATTTTGTTTTGTTTGGTTTTGTTTTGGGGTGGGGTCTCATGCTAGTCCAGACTGATCTGGAATTCACTGTGTAGTCTTAGACTATCCTTGAACTCCTCCTTCTTTGGCCTCCTAAGTGTTAGGATTAAAGGTGTGCACCACCATGCCCAGCCTTCATAAATAGTTTTTTTAATCGTAATTAAATAAAAAATTATAATATTTTAAAATAAACATCAAATGAAAATAGAAAGGAGCCAAAGAGATTGACATCTGAGTGCATAGATTTGTCAGGGTAAAAGTAATATATTCTGGATATACATGAGGAATTTTTCCTTCATCCTAAGTCTGTCCATGTCCTAGGGAAGAATACTGGTTGATGATCTAGTACCAATGAAACAAGACCTGTTATAAAAATAGACTTAGTAACTAGCTCTGATTACCTTATAAATGTGTTGAAGGTTAATATTCAGTATAAGAAGTTTCTTTCATTACCATCTGAGGTATTTGAAAGTCTACGTATTTTTCCTGCTCAACTTGAATAGGTACTTACAAGCAGACATAGAAGCCTTTGACATCAGAGAACTGACACCCAAATTTGATGTAATTCTTTTGGAACCTCCTTTAGAAGAGTATTACCGAGAGACTGGCATCACTGCTAATGAGAAATGCTGGACCTGGGATGATGTATGTTGAAACTGTCTACTTTGTAATCAATTATTTATTTTTCAAGTGACTATATGCTTAAGGTGATCAGAAAGTAGAATTATAAATACCATCTTTACTTGTATAGGGGTTATACATTATAGATTTATAGTATATATTACTGGTAGAGTTCCAAAGTGCATTGACAAATAAATACATTATCTTTAATTTGGTTCATCTTTGTAAGCCAGAAATTGAGCATATCGTAAGTTGTAGGTGGCAATTGACTCATCATCCTAGTCTTAGAGTCCTTATGTAGGAAAGTAAAAACAGACAGACCAATTGGTAACTCATTCAATAGTTAGATAGTAAGCATCTCTCTCTCTCTCTCTCTCTCTCTCTCTCTCTCTCTCTCTGTGTGTGTGTGTGTGAGATGACTTTTACTCTTCAAGGAACTTGCAGTTAATAATTATAGGCCAAGATACATAAATATATGAGTTCACCATATTAGTTGTAATAAGGTTAATATTTTTCTAAATAAAATTAATCTGATAACTTGAGTTGGTTATATGTAATATCTCTTTGTAGTCAGTACCAAGTACACATTAGTACACATTAGGCTTCACTCCACTAGACAGTGCACTAGTGTTATAAAACTTAGTACTATACATTCTACATAAGATGATATGAGAAGAGTGACCATATCTAGAAGATGAGGCATAAGACCATAGAAAGGGTGATGCTTTAACGATATTAAGTAGTTGAAATGGCCTGGTGAGGAAAAATATGGGACAGGGATTCCAACCAGAAGGAATTGCAGGAACAGAGGGATGAAGGCAAAAGACAGTATCTGGTTTGTGGGTGGAGGGGGTTTTTATATAGGTTGATATTGTTGGAACTTAAGCTGGGACTAGATTGAGATTTCTTGGGAGCTTGAACTTCTGTTTGGAAGACATTAAAGTTTAATGAAGTGAGAACATTTGTACCTGAGGGAGAGAAGTTTGGAAAAGGAGAAGACACTTGGAACAAAATTCATGTAATATGTTTTTTATAGATTATGAAGTTAGAAATTGATGAGATTGCTGCACCCCGATCATTTATATTTCTCTGGTGTGGTTCTGGAGAGGGCTTGGACCTTGGAAGAGTGGTAAGATGCTGTCTTCTTTCTGTTACTCATTTGTGTGTGTGTGTTAAGTGGACTCTTAAAGTTATTAGGAAAAAAAATATGATGTATTACAAGGTTGAAGCTTGAAGATTAATATTATTTTGTTCACCATTTCTTGAAGGATTTTAAAATATTTAGAAGGAAAAACAACCTAAAGCAGTAAGTACCTCATGTCAGGTAACTAATGCTAGCAAAGAATGTAGGGCTTTTAGAATATTGCACTTAGAGGAAAAGTTGAAACTCCAAATCACATCACAAACACAAGTTGTATCATGCCATTCACTGCTCTTTGTGAATAGTCAATGTGTGCCAGAAAAGATGGATGCCAGAATTCTAAATGGAATTCACATCAAATTGGAAAACAGCATTTCCAACACATGTGTGCATGAAGGAGAGAAACGAGCTGTAATACCTGTTTATTATAAGACTCGTAGATTCATTTATCCTTCTGAACTTTTCTATTGTTTTGATTGGAGTGTTTTGCCTGAAGAAAATAAGCTGTTTTAGCCAAAAATAGTAGGAACACTGGCATTATATCAGAAGTCTTAAATTATTTTGGGCAAAGGGTACTTATTCTTGTGGGAATCAGCTTCATCAAGTGGTGGTGCAGGAGATTTTTCATTTGGAGACTGTATTGTCAACATACATGTTAATTTGACATGTGTATTTCAGATCACATATTTGAAATAAGCAAGACTGTTGAGATACATTTTTGCTGAGATACTGAAATTCTATATTTAACTTTGCATTTATTTATGTAAATAGCGAATTCAAGCCTGTGGGTAAGATTATTGCTTTCATCACTGACTCCAAGGTAAAACTATAACTATGTTCGAAACATCTAATTCAGACCACCACCATGTGCACCTATGTTTTCTTCGGTGGTAGTTCCGCAAGGTGCTATGGAAAAGCAAGAAAGCAAAGACAAAGAACTAGGGTGTACTTTGATAGGCAGCTTGGTGTTTACTTTTCGTGTCTCCTCCCACGTGCTGTTTGGTTGCTTATGAGGGAAAGGTTTCTCTTTTCATTTGTGATGCACATTCTTTCATATCAGTGAAAGCACAATTTAGATAAAATGTTTTCAAAAATAGTTCAACATGAGAAATATTTCTGAGCGCTTGATAAATTGGTGGGTTAGATCAAGTAGGAGTTAGGGCATTGTGGTGGTAATGATGAGAGGTTACTTAAAGGAGCCTGGAGACCCCAAAGCAGCTGTGGCCTTGAAAGGCTTTATCCCAGCATGGATGGCAACCTCCTCTAGATGCTTAGAAAGTGCTCCCTGCCTGCCCTGGCCTACCTCTGCATATTCTATCCCTCCTGAGGCCACGAGACCTCATGCACCATTGAATACAGCTGCCGTAGAAGGTGCCTGAGATCTCTGGTGAGGGTCGGATGACCTTCCTGCCTCTCCTATGGGAGATCCCCAGTCTCATCTGGAAGCTGCTTCTGATAAAGATGGCAATAGGAGGACCGAGTCACATAGCAAGGAGATAGGGCCTTGTTGGAGGAAATGGGTTGCTATGGGGTGGCCGTGTCACACCCATTTACTGTCCTAGCTCTGCTTCTTTGTCCACAATATGAGCAAGCAACCACATATTTCTGCCACCACAGCCTCCAGCCCCTCGTGCCAGCATGCCTTCCCTGCTATGATGAACTTACCTTCAAACCATGAGCCAAAGCAAAATCCTTCAGCCTTTAAGTTGCTTCTTGCCAGGTAGTTAGTCACAGAGCAAGAAAAGTAACTAATGAAACATCCAAGAATTAGGTAAACATTCTGCCCATGTTTGTTTGTTTGTTTGTTTGTTTGTTTGTTTGTTTATTTTATTTTTCTTGAGGTAGGGTCTTATTCTAGCCCAGGTTGACCTGGAATTCATTCTGTAGTCTCAGGCTGGCCTTAAACTCATGGTGACCCACCTACCTCTGCCTCCCGCAAGCTGAGATATAAGGCGTGCAACACCATACCTGGCTTGTAAGCACTCTCTATTATGCCTGTCTATTGTGATTGTCAGTCTTGAGCTTCTGCACAGAGTAAGATTACTGTGATCCTCTGAAATTCCATGCCTTCAAAGAAAGTCTTCATTATAGTTACTTAAATGCTTTTTTTTAAATTAAAGGTTTCTTTTTAAAATGCTTATATTTCTAGTGTTTACGCAAGTGGGGTTATAGAAGATGTGAAGATATTTGTTGGATTAAAACCAATAAAAACAATCCAGGAAAGACCAAGACTCTGGATCCAAAGGCTGTTTTCCAGAGAACAAAGGTATTGTCTATACTATTTTGTTTTTTAAATTCTCATTCCCTCCAGTTTTTCCAAATCATTGTGTACTGAGAAATTAGTACCAATGGTAAGGTCTTTATATAAAAGTAACATTGAGCATTATCGAAATGTGTTCAAGTTAATTTTAAACTGCTTTATTCACTTAGATAAACATGCACCTTGCTGGAAAGTGGAAAATATATTCCTGTATTCCTAAGCGCCACACTTGTGAGCTAGGTGTGCTGTCTCAGTCACCTCACTCCCTGAAAGAAGTGGCAGCAGCACTTCGTAGCTAGCCAGTTTAGAGACAATGCCTCTCATTTCATCTTCTCCCTACACAAGATCCCCTAAGAACTTTGACTTCATATGGTTCTGCTTTGCTAATATTAGTCTTGACAGCTTTCGTTGTTTACTCCTTGGGAACCACTGGTGGGGGAATCTTATGTTTTTCTTGGGCTACAATCATATCCATGGAAGGACAGGGTTTAGGGATCATCCAGGCTGGTGAAGCTTTGGAGTTCTATGAGGGTGGTGTGCCTAGAGTCCCTAGAAGTTCCATCTTCCTTGTCTGTATCTTATCATGAGCAGCTTTCCTATTCCTGAGTTGCATCTTTTTACAGTAAATAACTAATGATAAGTGAAGCAGTTTTAATTCTGTGAAGCCTGGAGGTAGATAATGTCTGAACTAAACTGATGTGTAACAGAATTACCATGCTGATAGAAAAGTAGAGAATTGCTTAGTTTGTGGAAACTCTACTCGTCTATATCAGAAGTGAAGTAAGTGTTACAAAGCGTTGAGTAATTAAGAACACAGAAGGAAATAACCTGTTTTTCCTATATTCTTGGCAGTCTTTCCACATCCAGATACTCAGGCTTTCCTGACTTGTTTTTGCCATCCCCAAAACTCAGAGACAAGAAGGTTTGTTTTAGAATTGAGGCTATTAGAAGTGTAAAATGCTGTGGCATGATTGTTGGTAATAATTAACTGGTCTACTCCTCCTATTTAGGAACATTGCCTTATGGGAATCAAAGGAACAGTGAAGCGAAGCACAGATGGGGACTTTATTCATGCTAATGTTGACATTGACTTGATCATCACAGAAGAACCTGAAATTGGCAATATAGAAAAACCTGTAGAAATTTTCCACATAATTGAGCATTTTTGTCTTGGTAGAAGACGTCTTCATCTATTTGGAAGAGATAGTACAATTCGACCAGGTAGGATCTCAGTGTTGGTTAATTTGTTCATTTTTAAAGACAATTTTATGGTTTCTTGGTAGATGGATGTTAAGTGTTGTATAAAATAAAATTAAAAAAAATAAATTTATTGACAATCCTTACACATATACACTAGACACTGTGATCATAATCCCCCCCCCACGACTCTCCTTTGTCCTCCACTGAACTCTCTTCTTTTCAACTAGCTCCTTCTATTTTTTAATAGTTATTTATTTATTAGAGAGAGAGAGAACGAGAAAGAGGTAGATAGAGAGAATGGGCATGCCAGGGCCTCCAGCCACTGCAAACAAACTCCAGATGCATGATCTACCTTTGCATCTGGCTTACGTGGGTAGTGGGGAATCAAACCTGGGTCCTTAGGCTTCGTGGGTAAAAACATTAAGTGCTGAACCATCACTCCAGCCCCCCTCTTCTGTTTTGATGTCATCATTTTTTTTCCTTCCTTCATCCTCCAGGACAACATGTTCATAGGCCCAATATTAGGTCTTGTGGAAGTAACAACAGCTGTTTGAGGGTATAAATGCATTGATCTCCTCCCCTTACATTCTTTCCACCACTTTGGTCCCTGAACCTTGAAAGGTTTGAGAGAGAGTTTTTTTTTTTAAGGCAAGAGAGATTGTTGGAGTGCCAGGGCCTCCAGCCACTGCACTCAAACTCCAGACACGTGTGCCCCTCTGTGCACATATGCAACCTTGTATTCTTGTGTCACTTTGTGCTTCTTGCTTATGTGGGACCTGGAAAGTCAAACATGTGTCCTTAGGCTTCCCAGGCAAGTGCCTTAACTGCTAAGCCATCTCTCCAACCCAAGAGAGATGTTTTATTTAGTGTTGAACACTACTGTCACTTCTCAGCCCTTTGAGTTTTGAATCTTCCCAGCAGTCACCCCATCTGAAAAGAGAAACCTTTACCAACAACAAACATTCTTATATAATTGATTCCTCTTCTTCCTGTACTTTCAGTATGAACAGGTTTAGGTTCCCAGAGCTGACTCATATACTCTCTGCCCGTACCCATTGTCAGTATTCCTTCCAACAATGTTACATTAGCTACAATTGATGAGCCTTCATTGACACATCATAATTATCTGAAGTCTGTAATTTACATTGAGGTAGGTACTTGGCATATGTTTTATGGACTTGGTTAAATGGGTAACCATTGTAGTATCATACTGACTAGAATCCACTATACACCACTTGTTTTCTTGACACATAGTAATTACACATTCTTATGGATTAGAGAGTAACATTTCTTAACATAGACATTAAGATCAGGGTAATTGGTATATCTCAGGTGTCCTTTCTACTAGGAGAATTTTAAATCTTCTGTAAGATTTTGTCAATTTGTCCTTTGTCAATCATAGTTATCTGTGCATTAGAAATTATACCTCCTAAGGTGGAGAGATGGCTTAGCAATTAAGGCACTTGCCTGTGAAATCTAAGGACCCAGATTCCATTCCTCAGAACCCATGTAAGCCAGATGCACATGGTGGCACGTGGGCCTGGTGTTGGTTTGCAGTAGCTAGAGGCCCTGGTGTGCCCATTCTCAGTCTCTCTCACATAATAAAAAGAAATTATATCTCTTGAGGGCTGGAGAGATGGCTTAGCAGTTAAGGCGTTTGCCTGCAAAGCCAAAGAACCCCGGTTCGATTCCCCAGGACCCACGTAAGCCAGATGTACAAGGGGGCACATGCATCTGGAGTTCATTTGCAGTGGCTGGATGCCCTGGTGAGCCCATTCTCTCTCTCTCTTTCTCTGCCTCTTTCTCTCAAATAAATAAATAAAATAAAATATATTAAAAAAAAAAAGAAATTATATCTCTTGTCCAACTGTACTATACTCATTACTATCATTCCTCTGTCCCCCCCCCCACATACTTAGCTGAGCCTTTGTAAACCCTGTTGTTATTGATTTATTTTATTATTTTATTTTATATTTGAGAGCTAGAAAATGGATGCATCAGGGCCTCTAGCCATTGCAAACAAATTCCAGACACATGTGCCACCCTTGTGCATCTGGATTGTGTGGGTACTGGGGTAAGGAACCTGGGTCCTCAGGCTTTGCAGGCAAGCTTAACCACTAAACCATCTTTCCAGTCCCCTGTTCTGTTATTCACATCTCTGAGATGAACTTGTAAGTTTCCACCTACAAGTGAGAACATGTGGTGTTTTTCTTTCTGTGTCTTATTTCAGTTCATGTTGAACCTCTAGTTACATCTATATTGCTGCCAATAATAGAACTTCATTGGTTTTTAAAGGCTAAATTTCATTATGTGGATATACACATAATAAGCACTAGTTGCATCCATATCTTGCTGTTGTGAACAGTACTGCAGTGACCATAGAAGTGCAGATATTCTTCCGCATACTGATTGCAATTGTTTTTATATATACCAGAAGTGAGATTATGGGATCATTTCAAGTCCTGTTACTAGTTTTTTTTTTTTTTTTTTTTTTTTAAATTTTTTAATTTTTTTTTTGTTTTTCGAGGTAAGGTCTCACTTTGGCTCAGGCTGACCTGGAATTCACTATGTAGTCTCAGGGTGGCCTCGAACTCTCAGTGATCCTACCACCTCTGCCTCCCAAGTGCTGGGATTAAAGGTGTGTGCCACCACGCCCAGCTACTAGTTATTTTTTGAGGAGCCTCTGTACCATTTTCTGTAATAGCTATTCTAATATGCACTCCCACTGGTAGTGTGTGTGAGTTTCCTTTTTCTGCGTCCCTGCCAGCCATCATTATTTTTTTGTCTGGTTGATAAGAGGCATTCTAACTAAATGGCACCTCATTCTGTTTCTTTAATATTTTATTTTTATTTATTTATGAGAGAGAGAAAGAGGCAGGTAGAGAGAGAGAGAGAGAGAATGGGTGCATCAAGGCCTCTAGCCACTGCAGACGAACTCCAGACACTTGCACTACCTTGTGCATCTGGCTTTTTGGTGGGTCCTGGGGAATCAAACCTGGGTACTTTGGCTTTGCAGGCAAGCACCTTAACTGCTAAGCCATTTCTCCAGCCCTTACTCTGTTTTTGATTTTTGCTTCCTTGGTGATTACTGGTGTTGCACTTTTATTTTTATTTTTATTTTATTTTATTTTTTTGGTTTTTCGAGGTAGGGTCTTAGTCTAGCTCAGGCGGACCTGGAATTCACTCTATAGTCTCAGGGTGGCCTTGAATTCATGGCAATCCTCCTACCTCTGCCTCCCAAATGCTGGGATTAAAGGTGTGCACCACCACGCCCGGTTTATACTTTTATTTTTTTAATCCTTAGTTATTTATATATCTTCTGTTGAAAAATGTCTGTTTATGTAACTGCCCATGTCAAGATGAAACTGAATAGGAGCAACATGTTTGTGTTTGCATTTCTGGGACTTAAAAACTTTGTGTATTTTATGTCTAAGAGTATTGTTTCTAAGATTTCAATCCGAAAACAACAGCTTATTTTCCTAAGTAGGAAGAGTATGTGTTTTTGTGCATATAATTATCACTAAATTTTAACCCAGTCCAAACTTGGTGTAATTTACTTTTTTAAAACTTTTATTTAGATGATCTTCTAACAGTGTAGAACATGGATGGGGAACAATGAGGATGATACTTTACAGAAGTGATACTCCAGGAGGAGAAACACAATACGTACCTCTGACCCTTTCAAGATATGCCTGTAATTAAGTGTCATACATTCCATAGCAGATCATTATTGCGTGAATGATGAGAAGTCTTAAGAATGCAGTGGTGTTTTGAATTAATCCCTGACAGATACTACACGACGCAAATCAAAGGTCGCATGTTTTCTTCTTCCTTTCAGGCTGGCTTACAGTGGGACCAACACTCACAAACAGCAACTACAATGCAGAAACGTATGCATCCTATTTCAGCGCCCCTAATTCTTACTTGACTGGCTGTACAGAAGAAATTGAGAGACTTAGACCCAAGTCACCTCCCCCCAAATCTAAGTCTGATCGTGGTGGTGGAGCTCCCCGAGGTGGAGGGAGAGGGGGCACTTCTGCTGGCCGTGGTCGAGAAAGAAATCGCTCTAACTTCCGAGGAGAAAGAGGTGGCTTTAGGGGGGGAAGGGGAGGAACACACAGAGGTGGCTTTCCACCTCGGTGATTTTTAAAGACAGCTGTCCTTTTAATACCCCTCTATTTATTGTGGAGTCTTCAGAACTCTCCTCCAGCCTGCACTTGCTTCAGGTTCTCACTCTGCATGGAGTATTCTAGTCATCTTCCCTTGTAGCTGTCACCTAAACTGTGTAGTTTTGTTTGGAGTACCAGTGGTCCTGTCTTCTGTCATGTGCATGCAGCTGAGCAGAATGGAATAGCACACATAGCATCACCTTCAAACTGACTGTTTGGAGTTCAACCAAGGCTTTTGCTTTCTAGAAGTGGTTGAACAGTAAACAAGATCTTTGTGTCGGGTAGGAGCTGATACATGCAGCCTGGCCACATCAAATGGGAAACTTGGGGAACCTTGATAGAATGGAATTGGGACAGATGGTAGGTTTCTTGCAAGTTTTTAATATTTTCTTGTTGAAACTGAAAAGTAGACTTTTTCTTCCTTTAAAATGTTTTAAAAATAATTTCAAATATAATTTGACAACTAGAGACTTGGAGAGACTGAACAAAATCACCTCCAGATCTGAACTTGAGGGAGTTGGAGTTGCCACGGGCGAGGGGAAGAAGAGGTAGAACTTGGTGGATTTAATGACAAAACCAAAAGCTGATCATATTGTGGTTTGTGCAGCTACATGTGATTCTTAATCATGCTTCTTAAGAAGCAAAAGAATATGAATACTTAATTGTTGTAATTCTGGAGTGGAATTGAACTTGGCTTAATTTTCCTTGGCTAATGAAAGTAAAGGTAGCAGCAGACATACCTGGTGACCAGGGATTTGGTTTAAACATTAGGGGAATAAATAGCTGGTGATGAGGATATGGCATGCATCTTAAAACTTGTCACTAAAGTAGTTCATTTAAAAATAGAAAACAGAAACCTCAGGTTACATTCTCTTAAACCATATGGTGTGTCTGTTTATAAGAGGCTGGTGGTGCAGATCAGTTAGCTGTATAAGACTTTGTGCTATTATCTGTCTGTACCTTAATTCATTTAAGTGAACTTGCTGAAGGAAATGTTCTTGAGAATAACTTTTTATTTTGCTATAAATTTTCTAATGAAACTTTATACCTTTGAGATTTGAGTTTGTTTTGTGTACATGGAATTACTGTTGTTACCAAATGGGAGGCATCAAGCTAAAGTGAAACCTCTCCTGAACCATGCATCTTAGTGGTCATTCTGCCCTCAGCTGTACCTTAGAGTACAGCCCCCAAAGACACCATAACAGTATGATGAATTTAACTTTTTCAGCCAGGCGGTGTTTTCTAGTATAAGCCACATTTGACTAACAACTGTTATTGATTGTTATTTGTTTGTTTGTTGGGGGCAGATAGAGAAAGAATGGGTGCACCAGGGTTTCTAGCCACTGCAAACAAACTCCAGATGTATGTGCCACCTTGTACATCTGGCTTATGTGGGTACTGGGGAATCGAACTGGGGTCCCTAGGCCCCACAGGGAAGTGTCTTAACTGCTAAGCTATCTCTCCAGGCCCTAACACTGTTCTTGATGGAGATATCTTTGGTGGTTAGAATATTTGCAGAAATAATGTTATGGTTTCAATTTCAGTAATTATGAATTATCTAGAAGCTATACTGTACATATCAGATTTGACCTGCTAATGGGGAAGGTAGATTTTCCACTTCCTCAGTGGTGGGTCCTTAGAGGTTCTAGCTAAGGACAGACCCTTTACTACACATCAGATTCACTATTATTCTATACCCTGGGCCCCTCTTTTTCAATTCATCTTGCAGAGAAATAATGGCTTCTGCAAAATTGGAAAGTTACGGGCATCTACAGTACACCAACTGTAGAAAAGCAAGTAGGAAGAAAGTTGAGGAAAAGAGTACAAGAACTAGAATCTATCACTTGACAATATAATCTAGCATTTTCACCTCCCTAATTGTGCTCTCCTTTACTTTGAGTAAAGGCTGGGGTATTGATATACAATAGAACATTTTTTCTTTTAAGAATAGGTTCAGTGAAAGTTCATTACTCTGGCCCCATCTGATTTGCAGTTCTTTTTACAAGTACATAGTTATATAGAAACAAATTTTTAGTTGCCTGATTCCCTAACAATAAAAAATAAATTATGACACAGTCCCACAGTTTAAAATTTAAAATTTCCAGACCAGCATGCCTAGGATCACATGGAATTACAGTTCTAAAGTGTTTTAACCAGGGGTTGATGATGATTTCAGTAGGAGCCATTCTCCCACTGTCTTTCAATGATGAGGATTAGGAGACCCAAATAGCTGCTTGAATAAGACACCTTCTTTTCTTCTCGGTGACAGGAGAGTAGGACAGGTAATCGATATTGCGTCCAACAGATTATGTGGTGGAGAATGCAGTACCCAACAGTTGACTAAGATTAGACCAGGATTGTGGAGGTGATGTCAAGAATAAAACATGGTGTAAAAGGTCAAGGTGTCAGACTGGGAAGGGAGTCGAGCCTTATCTGACCTGGTGGTTAAGTCCTGTGGTTAGAGCTAGGATAGGTCCTTGCTACAGTAGTACTGCTCTGATCCTTAGGTGAATAGGAGAGCTAACTTGAGCCCTTAGCTCATATGTGGGGAAATTTAAACAACTATATCGCTTATGCTAAAGCCACATCACTATCATCCTATACTCCCTGTAGTTAGTGGAGAGTTCTGGTAAGTTTGATGGATACAGATGTGCCTTGCTGTCAGCGAGTAATTTTTATGTCTCTTAAAATACTTTATATCCTTGATTGCTAATTTATATCTTTTTATAATTACAACAGTTCATTTAAAAACCTGTGCTTAGGCCCAGGAGTATAGTAGTTGTAAAACATTGCCTATATGTGTGAAGCTGGGTGTTCAATCCCCAGCACCAGAAAAACCACCATCACCAACAAAAAAACTAAAATGTGTCCTGTTTTCCTGATGAGTTTAAAAGATCTAAGACTTAGACTTTGAAGTATATTTTTAGACTTTATTCATTTAATGTAATTATTATTAATTTGACAAAATGAAAGTCCAGTTGAAACTCATTCTAAATAGCAGACTTAGTTTGAAAGTACCTGTCTTACATTTTTATGAGCTAAGAAAAAAGACTTTTTTAAACTTGTGTGTGTGTGTGTGAGTCTGTCTTTCTCACTAGGGTCTCTTGCTACTGCACAGCAATGCCAGATACTTGGCCATTTTTTGCATCTGGCCTTATGTGGATGTTGGGGAATTTAACCTGGGCTGACAGGCTTTGTAAGCAAGTGCCGTTAACCACTGAGCAATTCCCCAGCCCTAAGAAAAAGATTTCTGAGAGCAGTCCTATTATATTGGGGTTCATATAGGACTTTTAGCATTATCTTTTATTTAGTGCTTGGTGATGGGTTCTGAAATTTAGCTGGAGTCTCCAGTATATGTAGTCAGGTCTTAAAATAAATTATATAGGGCTTCCTTAAGCATGACATTTCTCCAGAAAACTGAGCCTATTTAAGACTCCTGTTCAGAGTTTACACACACGCTTCTACTCTCAAGCCTTTCATCGTGTGCTCATTTGTGAACATTGCTAGTTACGATGTACAGATAACTACTACTTCAGTCTAAATATTTTGAACATCATTTTCCAGTAAGCATCTAGCTGTGGGCAGGATGGTAAATTGATTATTAGTTTATATAATCATAGTTCTTGCTTGTAATTTAAGGTGCTCATAAACAGTGAAAATAAGATGCAGATTCTGTCAGAAACACATAAATAATATACAGTCTTGGGAGCTAATGTAAAATACCTGTAGGTACTAAGTATATCAAGCAAGTCATTAAAGCAGGCCAGAGATTGGTTCTGTGTCCTGTTAGACACATACTGCTTATGAAGTAAGCACTGGACATAATTAACTCATTCACTCTCATCCATTGTTTTTCCAACCTGATTGTTTGCCCACTGTAAGTAGCATAGCACAGATTATTCTAGTAAATAAATGCCACTAAGCCTTGGCCTCAAGTCCATAGAGGGAAGGCTGGTAAAGTAGCTTATTGTCACATGGAGGGTAAGTCTGAGATGTTCATGTGAACTTCCTCATTTTTAGAGGTTGTCAAACAAGTTTGCTTACATTTTCCTTTCATGGACTAAATTTTCTTTAAAAATTTGGCTGAGTACTACATGCATATTTAAAATTCTGGCTTCCACATACTGTGTGGCCCAAAGTACTAAGAGGAAAATAGTTGCTTGGAACAAGGAACCATCACTTTTGAAACCATGTTATAAAGTTGGCTTGCTTTGCAATGAGCACACAGTGCCACTGAGATAGGACTGTAAGACCATCTCTCCAATGGGAGAAAGTATACAAGTCTAGACCTAGGTTGTCACAGAACACACTTGACAGACTGCCCTATACATGTACAAATAATTTACACCTATTAATATAAAGGAAACCACATCATTATATTATCTATGTGTGTTGTTATCTTTTTGAAGGCAGAGGACAAAAAAGTCAAATAGGTATTTTTTCAATACATTCAGTTGTTTATGCTGGTTAAATAATAAAGGTCAATGCTTCCATGTTTTGAGAAATTGGCTGTCATTTTATAAGTTTACTAATCTTGACACATTTTCTTGGTTGTCCTTAGTATTTAGTCAAAGCTGAGATCTAGCTTAAGGATAAAGCACTTGACATCTAAACCTTAATATCAGCTGTCTAGTTCCCTGAAGGTTGTCGTGGCTTTTCCTGAGGTGGCACTGACAAGATAATGGACAGGCCAGCAACAGAGGCTCCTTGTCCCCAGCTGTCATTGCTCACTTATCTCTAACCAGGTAAGAAGCAAGTTTCCTGTGACCCCTGCCTTTGTCTACTCTTCTTGGACTTGTTCCCAGGGGTTGGTGATCTTGGTAGGAGTTTGGCTCATTTACTTGATAAAGGAGTAGTATGCTGCCTTGGCTTTGAATGTGTGTCAAAAGGAATTGCTTAATAAAAAATCCTGTGTTCTTTTTTGCTTCATAATTGGAAGTAATTCTCAGGATATGTTTTTCAACTTTTTTTTTTTTTTGTTTTGAGGTAGGGTCTCACTCTAGCCCATCCTGAACTGGAATTCATTCTGTAGTCTCAGGGTGGCCTCGAACTCACGGCAATCCTCCTACCTCTGCCTCCTGAGTGCTGGGATTAGAGGTGTGCGCCACCACGCCCAGCTGTTTTTCAACTTTTTTGGTGTGTGTACACATGTTTTTTGTGTGTGTGCATGCATGTTCGAGTATGTGAGTAGAGGTGAGAGGACAACTTCTGGGTGTCAGTCCTTGACTTCCACCTCGTTTAAGTTTGGATGACTGACTGCAAATCATGTTTCTGAGGCTGTATTTCGAGAGTTGGGGCAGCGGAGCTACCAGAAGTAATGTGAGATAGCCTGATGTCCCGAAAACAGCTCTGCAGTGAAGAAGACAAACAGCTATATGAAGGATTTTCAGAGAAACAGCCTGTTTGATATGCTTTTCTAGCAGAACTGGGGAAGCAGAGGCCAGGAGCATCACTCTGTTCCCTTTCCCAGGTTTGTTCTTATTTTTCATTTTATCCAGATTAGTCAGTATTGTGTCTCATATTTTCATCAGCTAACATTTGCATAGTCAAATCCCCTACCCCAAGAATTGCTTTTCCTGGAAAATTACCCCTGACCTTTCTGGAAGGGTTAGACATGCTAGAGCATAAAGCCTAGGAGATCAAGTTCAACTTCACATTATCTTCCCATGCTATAAAAAACAAAAACCCTAAAGAATAGATCTTTGCTTTTCATTGTTTACAAATAGATAACTATGTTTCCCTCTGGTTAAACCTGTGCTTACTACCTATTATTAGTGAACTCTAAAAAAAGGTAATTTTTTATTCTGATTTGTTCTCAGTGACCTATCAAGGTTTTCTTACTTTTAAAATGCTTTTAAAAATATTTTTATTTATTTGTTTGAGAGAGAGAGGAAGAGGCAGATAGAAAGAGAATGGCACACCAGGGCCTCTAGCCACTGCAAACGAACTCGAGACACATGTGCCCCCTTGTGCATCTGGCTTATATGGGTCCTGGGGAATCAAACCAGGGTTCTTAGGCTTCATAGGCAAATACCTTAACCGCTAAGCCATTTCCTCAGCCCCTAAAATATTTTAAAGCAGAGAGAAAGACAAAGAGTGAATGGGCATGCCAGGGCTTTTAGCTGCTGCAAATGAACTCCAGATGCATGAACCACTTTTCTGCATCTGGCTTTATTTACATGGGTACTGGGAAATTGAACTTGGGTCATTAGGCTTTGCAGGCAAGTGCCTTAACTGCTGAGCCATCTCTCCAGCCCCTCCCTCCCTTCTTTCTTTTTTCTTTTTTGCCAACGTACTTTGCTATTCTTACTTTGTTTTAATATCTCAAAATACATTAAAAAATGAATCATCTATACACTGAGTAAGAGTATATGAAGTGGTTTATTGATACTGGTTAAGATCCATTATATACAGGTAGAAACCATCAAAATTGTACAAAGAACCATTGTGAATATTGATAGACAGTTTTATAGACAAAATAACTGTAAAATACTTTTAACATAGATAATATATAATTGAAAAAAGTAGAACACATTGTTCTGCCAGATTTTCAAAGTCATTAAAAGTCTGCTATGCAAACCTTAAGTTGAAAAAATCTGTTGAGTGGAGTCACATGGTTTACAAAATTAGATATAATGTAAAAATTCAGGTTTTTCCTCCCACTGCAAATGTAAGAGGGAACAAGACCACTTTTGCTCCAAATTTATAGTTTGAAAAATAATTTATATGTCTAGCACAAAGAAAGAAAATTGAAACTGTTTATGGTTCTGTAAACTATGTTATTCATAAATGCAAACTGCATCAGTTTTAAAAATTAAAAGTTGTACAATCAGAAATAGACTGTTCCCTTTATGGTACTATAGTACCTTCATTGGCTTTATACCTGAGCACCAAAGCTGAAGTTCTAAATGCTGTCTGGAAAAGCTATTCTGAAGATGGTCAAGAAAACAAAACTAGCCTATCAGGAAAATTAGGCACCAAGGAGGAGATGATTTCCTTAGAAATGCAACATTAGCTGTAGAAAAGGCGAATCAGTTAAGCAGTTGGCATATCTCCTTGTGAACGCAGCAAAGAAAATCCACGTATGATGAGCCTCCATAGAGCCCCTTGTCTTCGACCAGGAACTGTCTGAAAGCCATTTCTGGTTGCTCTCGTTGCTTTACTATTGTGAGCTACGAAAAACCAGTACACGGTTAGAAACATCTCAGTGCAGCCCAGGAGTTTTGTTTGCTTCAGTTTCACCAAATGTTGCAGGGATGTGTGAGGCCAAAGTGTGAGGACATATGCTGTATGTGTGAGGACACGTACAGAATGTGTGCAGGATGTATGAGGACATGTGCAGAATATGTGAGGCCAGTGTGTGAGTACGTGTGCAGAATGTGTGAGGCCAGTGTGTGAGAACGTGAGCAGAATGTGTGAGACAGAAACAGGAGCCTGTTAATTCTGAGTGGAGAGATACCTGACCTCCAAACACAAAGACAATTTAAGGTGGAAAACTGAAATAAGTTTCCCATAAGCATAGTGCTACGGGAAAGGCCTCACACTGACAATCACCAACATCTAAGCCTTAAAGGACAGGGTAGGTTAGAGGACACTCCACACTTTTATACCATGTGCCAGACATGGCTGGCATGTAAATTATTATAGGCGTTTAGAAGATAGCAAGAGGTTAGGGACAAATGTAATAGTCAGGAATCTGGACATTTTGTAGGAAACATGATCGAGTGAGGATACTGAAAGATGACACGGGACAGCTACCTGGTAGTGAGATGGCTAGTATATGACAGGGCAGTGGAGATGGAAGGGGAGCAGATAGAAGAGGTACTACAAAGGTTAACAGAGAAAACCAATGCCTACTTGTGGCAATGGATGTGCTATCCTTATTGTAGCCACAACCTCATGTACTACTGAGTACTTAAACACTGCTTGTCCAAATTGAGATGTATTACAAATGTAAGAAACAACAGAATACTAAGAATATGAAAATGTCAAAAATACCCTCAGTAATTGTTTATTCTGATTCACCGTGTGGAAATGATCACACCTGCTTTCTGTGTAATGAGGAGTCAGGATCCCTGTCACTTCATTGTTGAGTCTACTAGGAGCTCTCCTAGTAGAAAAGCCTGCAGTTAGCAGCCATGTCAGCACTGCAAGAAAGATGTATAGTTTGGGCCAGGATAGCCCTACCTTCCCTACTTTGGCATGATATGCATGTTGGTAGTCAAGTAGAAGAGTTGTTCAATGTGATAATTTGGCCTGGGCCTTTACCTCAGAAGGTTTCACTTCTCCTGACCTAATAAAAAATAATTTTACACACACACACACACACACACACACATATTCATGCTGCTGCCACCACGATAGTCAGGTAACTCCATGTGGATATGATTTGTTTTTGTGTTGATCTTTCCATTACAGGCTTTTTCCCACCAGGCCCCAGGAAGTAGCATATTTCACTCCTACATGAGGAAGCAAAACTAACCCCTTAATGGAAATTTCCCCAAAGCAGTTTTAAGATTTGCATCCTGCTGAATCAGAAGCCAAGACGACTCTTCACATTTATGTTTCAGTCATCCTTTCCCACAGGCCAGCACAACTGCCAAGATGGGCAGCAGCTGTGTGGTCCAGCTGTAGTGACAAGTCAGTACAGACTGCAACACTGGGGAAGGAAGGACTTGCAGTTCAATTTTTTTGGAATTTCATTTCTCTATGAAGATTAATGGAGAAAAATATATGATGCTCATCTTGTGTGCTGTTTCTATTGCTATTTACTTATTTTGGTTTGGTTTTTGGTTTTCATGTGGTTCTCATGGTAAACCTCTGTTAAAGTGGGTCTGGCCATAATCTGAGGTGGTAAAGAGAATAGGGAGTGAATTTTACCTTAGGGAACAAGTTAACTATCAGGTAGATTAATATCCTGCTCACCATTAGTCTCTACAGTTGAACTGCCTACCACATGTGTCAGGATAATAAAAAAGGGACAGTGGAAGGCCTCAGGAAAGTGGATCATACAAGTGGTGGATGGCATATCTTGGCACACTGTGCTGTGGTCTTCTCACAGGACAACCCCACCAATAAGAAAAAAAAAACTTGGATGGCCTGGTGTAGTAGTTTGAATATATGTCCTCCAATATATTTAGTGTTTTATTAGTTATAGTTTGCATTTGCAATCACCTTGCTAGAGGCAATGTCACTGGGGGCCAGTCTTAAGGTGTGGTGGGTTTGAGATTCTATTGTAAAGGTATGCAAAGTGTGCCTAGCGGGAGTTCCTGAAGTGTGCTGTGTGACTCTTTGGGCTGTAGTTTTGCTCTGTGTGCTGTGTGCCTGGTTGGTTTTTCTCTCTCTGCTTGGCCCTGTGAAGGCAGGCCGCTTCTCCTGCCATTATGGAACTTCCCCTGGATCTGTAAGCTTCAATAAATAATTTCCTTTCTCCATGACTGTGCCTGGTCTGGAAGTTCATCTCAGCAAACCTGAAGCTGTCTGCTACACCTGGAAACATGCATTGGCATTTCCCTCCTTTATATTTCTTTTTTTTGGGTGGTGGGGGGGTTCAAGGTAGGGTCTCACTCTAGCCCAGGCTGACTTGGAATTCACTAGGTAGTCTCAGGGTGGCCTTGAACTCAATCCTCCTACCTCTGCCTCCCAAATGCTAGGATTAAAGGTGTGCACCCACGCCCAGCCCGCCTTTGTATTTCTACAGAGAGGGATGAACTGTGGGGGATCTGCTGTGATCCAGCTGTGGCCATGGCCCTACACCTGCTTTCATCCTGCTGTGACACTGGCTTTGTACCTGTCATGATGTACCTGTGAGATGCTGACCAAGTTAGTGGCTGCCTCTGAGCCTCACTTTATCAGAGCTGTGATATGGGGGTTGGGGTGCTGAAAGGGAGGAACTAGTCCATTTATGTCTTAGATTCCTTTCAGCTCTGACATTTGTACATTTCATATATTTCAGATTCTTTATAGCAGTATCATCCTGAGAAAGTCGGCGGAACCTTAAAATAACATTTCCAGGTGGTATTATAAGGATATATGTTATTATCTAAAATCAGGATTAGTTATCTAATATCATCTAAGGTTTATCATTCAACTGCTTCTATTTTATTTACATATTATACATATTATATTCAGTTTACCTCTAGCTGGTGGTTCTTTTTTTTTTTCTCTCTAGCCCAGGCTGACCTGAATTCATTCTGTATTCTCAGGGTGGCTTTGACCTCATGGTGATCCTCCTACCTCTGCCTCCCAAATGCCGAGGTAAAAGGCATGTGGCACCACGCCCGGTTTAGCTGGTGGTTCTTTTTCACTAGATATGACAAAGGTGGTAAGGGAAAGTAGAGGAGAGAAAAGTCTGATTGTTCTTGGAAGGAGGAGCAATAGACCATGAATAGACCCAGATCTTCTGCCAGTGGGGCCAGCTGTGGAGGTTCGTCCGCTCATCTGGTATGGACAAGAATACCACCACTGTGCGTCATGTATACCAGGAGCTTCCAACTCATGTTTCTTTTCTGTTTTTTTGAAAGAGTGATACAGAAATAGAGAATGGGCATGCCAGGGCCTCCAGCCATTGCAAACAAACTCCAGATATGTGCACCCGCTTGTGCATCTGGCTTACGTGGGTCCTGGGGGTTGAACTTGGGTCCTTTGGCTTTTCAGGCAAGTGCCTTAGCCATCTCTCCAGCCCCCAGCTTGTGTTTCTTGAGATCTGAAAGGCTTATTACTACACATCAGCCTCCAGGATGTTTAGGAAGTGGTGGGTGGAGAGAGAGGGTAGTTGAACCTTGTCTGCTACCTGTAAGGACTGCCTTTAAAATGAGCTCAATGTTGGCAATGTAGTATGAAAACATTTCTGAGTGTCCAGTGTTTACCTGGACACCTGAGAGAGATTGTAAAAATGCTCATTAGTTCCATTTATCTAGATTCTTCCTAAGTTGATGTCTGCATAAATGAGTTCTTTGTGGTTAAGAATGTTGATTTAAGGCTGAAGAGATGGCTTAGTGGTTAAGGCACTTGGCTGTGAAGCCTAAGGATCTAGGTTCCACTCCCCAGAATCCACATAAGCCAGATGCATATAGTGGCACATGGGTCTGGAGTTCGTCTGCATTGACTAGAGGCCCTGGTGTGCCCATTCTCTCTCTCTAATAAATAAGTAAAAATAAAATATAACAGAATGCTGATTTACATTGACAACAAGTTTCCATTTCGGGAGGAAACTGGCCTCAGGGTCCTTCAGAGGCCTGCTCCACAGTGTCTTCCACCTTTCTAGTCAGGAGCACTATACAGTCACTATCATCTGACAGTTCCAAACCTAGGAGTCTGATCCTGAGTTTAGGGAAGAAGTTGGTTTCAGGTAGCTAGAACTTTGGAGCAAGGTATGTTTGTATATGTATATATGGTATTCATGTGTGTTTGTGTGTGGTTGCATGGGTGTGTATTATGTGCATAAAAATGTGTGCACATGTTTGTGGATGCCAAAAGTACACATCAGGTGTCTTTCTCATGTACTTCCCACTTTTATTTTTTGAGACAGGGCCTTTCACTGAACCTGGAGCCCATTCTTTTAAACTAGCTGGCCAGTGCGCTTCATGGAGTCCATCTCCAATTCCCCAGCATGGACCCTGACACCCAGCATTTTACGTGGGTTTGGAGATCAGAACACAAGCCCTCATTTCTGTGTAGCAAGCATTTTACCCATTGAGCTACCTTGCCAGATCTTGTATTTTAAGTTTTTATTTAAACAAGGAAAGGACAGTATAGAATAACTATAGTAGCAAACCTCAGATATTGTAAGTCAAAACTTCTAAAAATCAAATTTTATAAATGTTCTGAATTGTACTTCTATGATTAATTTTAGGGACTAAAGAAAGTGACTTCAGAGGTTCACAGTGAGGTAGTAGTTACACCATGAAGAGGATCTTCAGCATTAGGGTTGAATAGATAACCATCAGTGATGGCTGCTGACATAGCCAGAGGTGTGAGGTTTCTACCTATTAACCTGCATTTTAAAGAGTTTCAATGAAAAGAAAGTGCTTGAAGAAAAGGGAAAAAAGGTCTCATTTTACCTTCATTGAATATGGCTTGTTCTGTTGGATAATGTTCATTATCATTCTGAGTTGTTGAGAGTATGGACTTCCCACCTCAGGCAGCAATGTCTAAATTTAAGAAAACCACCATTTCAGTATAGTTTATAACACTGAGAATAGAAGTGGCAATATGAGATTATCAGAATGTTAAAACTCTCCTAATATAATACAGACTAGCTATTGGCTCAAGTCATTTTCCTGAAACTAAAATGTGGAAGAGTACATTATAAATTACTTATTTTTCTTAGTACATGTTTCCAGTAGCAAAATCATTGTCTCTATCTTTTGGCAATAAAAACCTTTCTACTGCCTGCACATCACTGAAATGATACAAGAGGTATACGTTTCATGTAGAGGATGTCTTTGGACCATTTCTCATGACTTCTGTTTTGAGGTACATGTTTCAAGGCTGTGTTGTGAGAGTAAAGAATATACCTTTCCCTTCAGTGGAGCAGTTGCAATAAAATGCTATTCAAGTACAACTGCTCCAACATTAAACTACCAAATGGCCCTCTTCCAGTTCCCTTAAATCAGGTTAGTGTTGGTATTCAGGACATGTGAAGGATCTGTACTTAGAGTTCTTCAATTAAGATAGAGTAAATGCTAATGTTTACTTTTCAGAAAAAGAGACCAAGATCCAAACCAATCCATCTGTAAGTTAGCCTCAGAGAAGCTGAGTTGAATATTTTACTACAGACCTTCAAATCTTAGGGAAAAAGACTATGTTCAGTGTATTTCACAGGACTTGTGATAAAAGCAGATTACTTATCATTAACACACTCTTATCTCCTATTTTTTTTTTTTTTACATAAAACCTTTTATTCAAGGCATAACATGTGTATGTCTCAGAGTGCCAAATGTCTCTGAAAGTAAGTAGCCCATATTTGGTATTTAATAGTGTGTGTGTGTGGGGGGGGGTAGTATGATCTACTATGCACATGGCCTGCAGAGAACAGAGAACATGGGGTATCCTCCCTTGCTCATCTGTGATTGAGTCTCTCACTGGACTGCTATTTTTGGTAAGACTGGCTTGACCAGCGAGCCCCAGTGATTCTCTGGTCTTTGCTCACCACAGAACTGGGGTGATAGGCCCAGCTGTTTATATGGGTGCTGGGAATTGAATTCAGGCCCTTGCAAGCCCTCATGCTTGAGTAGCAGGCACTCTCCCTGCTATGCCATATTCCCAGCAGCTGTTTCATTTTTCTGAAGTGAAGAAGAGGTATGCAAATAAAAGCATAAGCCTCCCAATTCAACTGCTTTGTGGTGGACATACACCATGCAAGTAGGTTTGTAACAGATATCAGCTCAAATCATAATTACTGAATTTTCTTAAGATATTTTGGGAATATATTTGTATTTGTTTCCACATCAAGCCCAATTTCTTTTGTTCTAATGGTCACAGGGTACAGTCTCTTTGGTGTGATTATTAAGTTGTTCCTCATTAGTCCTTGTAGCTGAACACTGATGGATGATTCTGCTTTCTGAGCTGTAACTCAGTACCAGGACGAGTCCAACCTCACCTCTGCTGCTGACCACCTGCGAGAACTTGTTCCTGAGTCTTTGCTGTTTTATCTGTAAAACATGGCTACAAAATCCACCTCACTACTTGGTTATGAGAATGAAATGGTGTACTTAAAGTACATTTAGAACACGGTGATTGGCATACAGTCTAGAATTGCTACCAGTTAAGCAAAAGCCATGCTTTGCTCAATACCTTATGCAAATAATTTTTGTTCATTAAAACATAATTTCTAGCTGGGCATGGTGGCGCACACCTTTAATCCCAGCACTCAGGAGGCAGAGATAGGAGGCTCGCCATGAGTTTGAGGTCACCCTGAACCTACATAGTAAGTTTCAGGTCAGCCTGGGCCAGAGTGAGACCCTACCTCAAAAAAACAAAAACATTTCTCTCATACAGAATTAAGTACCTTTTACTTTTCTTGCATAAAATTCACATAGCATAAAATTGCAACAAATTTAAAGAACTGATACCTTGTATGTTAGCACAAAGATGAAACTGCTTACCATATCTTTACTGATATGTGCAAAGGATGGCACATTAAATATTCCTTGAATCAGCTCTGGTGGGCTACTCACTCCCAACCATAAGAACATATTTAGACCATTAGCAAGTAGGAAAATTCCGTCTTCTGAAAGTCGAGACTCAGAGCAACGGACAGCAGCTGGCAGCATTGTGCTCTTGACATCTAATGTGTGCTGTTCAGGCAAAGACATAAGATTTAGAAATGCCTTCCTCTCCCCTCCTTTTCCTTTCTCCCTCCCCCCCCTTCTCCCTCCTTTCCAGAGCATGAGTATAGAATACCTACTATATACCAGGTATTGTTCCAGCCAGGAGACAAGACTCCTTGTCTCGGGCTAACAGTCTCGTAGAAAGAGAACACACAGGCTATAATTTTTGTGTGTGTAAACATATTTAGATGGTGTTAAGAGCTCTATTGAACAAGTGTAAGGAAAATAAGATCAGTGGGTGATGGGGAAGGGGTATTAGATTTTCACCAGGTGTAGCTCTTAGAAAGACTTAGTGCAAACTTGAACCATGGGGCAATCTAGGGAAGACATTGCAGATACTGAAGAAAGCTTATGCAAAGGCTCTGAGGCAAGAGCCTGACTAGAATGTCTGAGGATCAGCTAGTGTGGCTGGAGTAAGATGAGAAAGGAGAGGTGAACAGAAGAATTGGGTCACATAGAAAGGACAGGTAGATCAGACAGCACTGATGCAGAGTGGTAGGCACTTTGAATTTTGCAGACATAGGACATCCTGGACTGTTCTGAGGACAGGAGACACATAAGATGATAATTATTTTAACAGCTCAGTCTGAGTGCCGCATGTGGATTGGAGGAGAAGCAATGATGGGAGCAAGGAGACTCATTGGGCAGCTGCTGCAACTGTGCAAAGCTGATCACTATGCTGGAATGTAAGATGAAGGGTCAAAAGTGGTTAGCCTCTGGCTGTCCAAGAGAGTAACTGATTAGCATGTTGAGAGAAAGGTGACAGTGAGTGACAGTGAAAGCGGGAAGGAAGGAGAGGCAAGTGGGGATGCGAGAAGCACGTGCCTGGGATCAGCTCAAGGGCTCCATGAAACCCCTCACCCAGCCAAGAAGAAATACAGAACTGTAGGCCTACAAATGCACTTTGAGGCCATGGTGCAGCCAGAGACAGGAACTTGGGCTCATGTGTGTATAAGTAACATCTGAACACAAAATGCAGATGCACAGAATGAAGACAAAGAGCTTCCAAGGCTGAGCTCCAGACCTCTGCCCCAGAGCAGGATCAGACAGCCAAGACGGCAAGGCAGCAGCAAGTGAGGTAGCAGGGAACAACAAAAACAAGTGCAGGCATCTAGGAAGGAGAAACAACCGTGTTATCTAATGCTGGCAGGTCAGGAAAGAGGACTGAAGTCCCCATCTCGAGAAAGTAAAGGAGAGGACAGAGCTATTGTCCACTTGTGATGTGGTGATGCTCTTGCCCTTTGTGGTTCTAGTTTCTTTGGCCTACAGATTGCTGGTGGTCCAGTTTTATTTAAAATTAAATATTTGTAATAATTTTTTAACCTTATTTCTCACCTGATTGATCAATGACTACACTGTTACAAAGTGCCTTCTGTTACTAAGCCCAAGGAGTCTCACACATCCTATTGGCCTTCCTCACTCCTTTCCCTAGTTGGAATTTGTTCTCAGAAGAAAGAGCTTAAGCACAAAGTTCAAGGGCATTGTAGACATTAAGGACTAAATTCTCTGAGGACAGGTTTTTGGGCTTGTGTATGATGTGGGTATCCTCATATATGCTCATTTGTAACCCCCGATTGCATTTTAACAAGCTTAATCACAGCCATCCTTTCAGACACATTTTACAAACACAGATGCTGCATATGTGCATGAGATTCCAGCCACACATATGTAAGTGCTTTCTGTGCATTGGAGTTCAACAGCTGAACTTAGCTTGCTCTAACTTGCTCACAGACTTCCCAGTGTTAAGTGAAGAGTGCAGAAAGGAACAGTCATTGTAACCATTCGCTGGAGCAGGACTCCTCACATTCCCTCTCCTGACAATGAACACAAATTGGTGCACACACCATCTTACTAAAAGAGCTTTTGCTCTGAATCCCACAGGACACATTTGGAAGGCATTTTTGACTTTGAATTACTTGTTGGGAACAAAAGGTGTTAGTAGATATGGAAAAGTACCAAATAGGATTCCCTCCCAAACTGCTCTGAGATCCATAATAATAGGGTGCTTACTATGGGCAGGAGTTGTGGGTAGAAGAAGAGCTGAGAGTCAGCCACACCCATGGTCATGACCAGCTGTCTCTGGTACGCCCGCTCATCAGTGGAGATCTCTGGTCTGCTGAGCAGCACACAGTTCTTTAACAAACAGTTCATGTACACAGGTAGCACTTTCATGGAATCTGGTAGGATAAGCTGAAAATGAAGACACTGTCATATATGCTTGACCTTTACTGAGAAAGCCTCCTGCATTTTGTCTGTTAGAAACATTGTATCATTCACTATTAAAGATACTGCTACGATTAAAGGATGACTCCACTCCAGCCACACCTAGGCTCACATGACCTCAAAGGGCATACCACAGTAAGACACCACAGTAGCAATAGAGCAATTCTAGAAAGATCATCCCACATTTAAAAAGAATTTTAAGCCGGGCATGGTGGCCCACGCCTTTAATCCCAGCACTCAGGCAGAGGTAGGAGGATTGCCACGAGTTCAAGGCCACCCTGAGACTACATGGTTAATTCCAGGTCAGTCTGGGCCAGAAAGAGACCTTACCCCGAAAAACCGAAAAAAAAAAAAAAGAATAGCTCATGTTGTATGTTGTTTGATCTTTTTCCAAGCCAATTTCATAGGAATGGTTTGCTAACAAGTTTGGCTCATCTGAATGTTCCTTTTAAATAAGCATATATCATGTAACAAGGAGTTATTCTAAAGAAAAATGTAGATAATGATAATTTGGAAGTATTTCTGAAGTAATTGTCCTATAACTTTGTGTTTCTAGATATCCATCTTAATAATGAAAAAGAATGTATACTTAGGACTGTCGGGATTCATTCCTTATCTTCCCTTTATATCAAAAATCTCTTCTCATGATCCACTGGTGAAGAACATGGGAGACAGGATGTTTGAACTGATTCAGACAAACATACTTTAGGATGATTCTACTTTGCCCACCCCCTTCCAAAGAAACCAAGAGTACAGGCATGTTTTCTCAGAAGAAATTTTCTTCTCACTATAGGTTTTTTTCCTCTAGAAGAAAACATTTCCTTTCAAAAACACTTGATGCTGAATTACTTTCTCAGCCAAGGAAAACTATGATCTGAAGATGTAAGAGGCAGACCACAGTCATATTACAAAAGCATGTGGACCCAATACTACTTTGTATATTATGGGCTAAGAATGTTCTTAGATTCACAAATAGATACACAGCTATACACTTTTTTAATTACTTTGAAATTTCACTGATTGCTTCTAATTAAACAGGTCATGTTAAGATCATTCAGATATCTGTTTTCCTAAATGCCACAAAGAGGTGAGTTTGGCTTATGATGACACTGTTAGGGTCAGTCTGAGTAGAACTGGTGGGTTTATATAAGACACGGAAGAAAACAAGAAGCAAATGAGAATGAAAGTTGATTATAGAGGAAAATGAAAAGAATGCAGGAAGATAGTGTTTTGAGCTTAAGAAGAATGTTGTATCAGATTGTCACTATAAAATCTCCCACTCCCTCAGTCACCTTTATAGTGAAATTAATTAAATTAGCAAGAAAAAGTGTTGGTAAGGAGGGAGAAGAAATTCATAGAAGCCTAGTTTAATCCAATTTGGAGAGTTCTTTATATTCTGAAATGATAGAGTGGTAGTCAACAACATCACCAACAAAAAAAGTCCGACTATCATTTTGTGGTTAAAGTCATTTGACTTGACTTTCAAAAATATGTATTCATTTATTTATTTGGGAAAGCAAGAGACAGAGGCAAATAAGAGAAAGAATATAGGCATGCCAGGGTCTCCAGATACTACATACAAACTCCAGACGCATGCTCCACTTGTGCATCTGTCTTTATGTGGGCCCTGGGGCATCAAACTTGGGTCCTTAGGCTTCACAGGCTAACACTTAACCACTAAGCCATCTCTCCAGTCCTGTTGACTTGCCTTTTGACGTTACTTTGCTCCCAAATTAGGTGATGAGTGAGTTATTATATTTCATAAGGAATTAACTCAGCTTACAGAAGCCTGCAAATTTGTTCTGATGTTGTTTTAGTCATGTCTTAGCTAAGCGTCTATCATGTGATGCTCACAGCTATGCCTTGAATTTTGTACCCTAAGTATCTTCTCTTGCTACAGCCTAGTCTCCATCCTGGTAATTCAGGAAAAGCAGTCCACTGGAGTCTGCTATCATATAAGCACAGTATATATATATCCTGGGTGGTTTTCTTGGTGGTATGGACTGGGTATAAGAAGTGCCCAAACTCCATGTTGAAGGCTTGGTCCTCAGTGCAGCAGTACTCAGATGTGGGGTCTTGAGAGGTTACTGAGGGACTCCCAGCAAAATGGACTAGTAAGAGGTAAGGCCTGACTCAACCAAGTAGTTATGAGAGGGCATCTTAAGGGTGGATCTTACCTCCAGTTGCCCCAGCCACTATCATATTCTTGTCACAAAGACAAAGATAAACACACTTGGATGAAGGAAACTTTGGACTTTGTGGGAAAGTTGTGGAATATTACTACATATTGAAGGTGAGCTGAAGGAGGCCATCAAGTTTATGCTTAAATTTCTGAAGAGAACTTGACATTATTTTCAGTTTATAGTGTATTTTATTTTTACTTATTTCAGGGAAAGAAATTGAGACACAGAGAGAGTACTAAGGGCATATCAGGGCAAAATAAACTTCAGATGCATGTATACTGGGGAATTTAACCTGGGCCATCAGGCTTTGCAAGCAAGTGCCTTTAACTACTGAGTCATCTCTCTAGCATTATATTACATAACAATACATTATTATTATGAACAGTTTTTATAATAACTACACTTTCCAGATTCTAGGATGCTATCTACATTGCATGTGCCACTTTGTGCATCTGGCTTACCATGGGTACTGGGGAACTGAACTTGAATTGTTAGGCTTTGTATGCAAGCACCTTAACCACTGAGCAATCTCTCCAGCCCAATTTTCTAAATTTTTAAGTCACTAGATGGAGGCCAGGGAAAGTTCCTTCAAAACTTTTACCTATCAATAACTTGTAAACTGAAGCAGGAATATTACCATAAGTTCACATTGCTATGGTCTACTTAGTAAGGAGACTCTGTCTCAAAAAACATACAAACAATTAAATGTGAATAATTCCAATATTCATTATCAATTATATTTGCTTGTAAGATACATTACTGTTACTACCATCAGTTTTTGTCAAAATTACAAATATATCTAAAATGTATTTAAACATATACATTTCACAGCAAAATACCCATTGCTCTATGCAAAAAAGAATCCTGTTACATTATGACATTTCTTACATATACCTTTCTATTACTTATATGTAATGCAGTAGTGACTGTCAGCTGTAGTTTATACACATTTTTAGTTCAGTCACTTTGTAAAGTCCATTTTTTTTTCATGTTGGCTATAAAAATATGGCAGTCCCCCTACATCAACTGCACTGTCAGTCCTCTGGGCTGTATGTGCTACTACATAGGTGTAAGTGCCAGCAGCATCGCAAGCCTGAACCAGCCATCAGAAAGAATAATTATCCTTGACACATTAACATCTAAGCACAACACGTAACTTACCTGGCTTGCTGCAGATGGACTCGCACAATTCTTTCGGTAACATGCCAACATATGGGCAGTCTGATTAACTAGAATTTCCCTGATGACCTTCAAAGGCTGGTTTAAAACAGCTTTAAAAGCTAGATGCACAAAACCAGGAATAAAAAGGACATCAAAGTTTTAGAAACTGATCTCTTCAAGTAATAAAGCGAGTTCTAGTTTCAGACCACTCATCAATGATAGCATCATTAAAAAAATACTGAAGTTTTTGCTACTTGTCTTCTCTTGACCAAATATGTTGATCTAGCCAATGAGAAATAATGGTCTAGCCAGAGGAAAAGTTTTTTTTTTTTTTTTTTTTTTTTTTTTTTTTTTGAGGTAGGGTCTCACTCTGGTCCAGGCTGACCTGGAATTAACTATGCAGTCTCAGGATGGCCTTGAACTCTCGGCAATCCTCCTACTGCTGCCTCCCAAGTGCTGGGATTAAAGGCGTGCGCCACCACGCCTGGCTCAGAGGAAAAGATTTTATTAGCCCAGATTTATCTTCAGAACATTAGAAACAGAATTATATACACACAAAAAAAGAAAAGGCTGATTTGTCATTTTCTGATGAACTGAATTCCTATAGACTCTGAGAAGGAAAGTCAGAAAATTCCATGGGGCCAGTCTTATTTCTTAGTTATCAAGGTATGTATAATCAAAGTGTTAGTCCAATACCAGGGGTTCCATTTACCACAATTGGTAGAGGACACACTCACATATATAATAAAGGGTTAACATATCACCTTCCTAAATTTCAACTCAGAACCACTGCCCCCACCCCTACATGCACGCACTCATGTACACACAACCGAGGAAACTTCAAATAAATCAGTATAACTTGGCCTGGAAGAACTTACCTAACTTACTAACATAGAGTTACAGATGCTGACTATTCAACCTTTTCTTAAGTTCTAATTTTACCCACCAAATAGTTGGACCATTATAGTATTTTTCAGCTTCTGACTCAATTAGCCAACAAGTCCTGACTGAATTACTAAGCAAGGTTTAATGAACAACAAGACTAGCAAAGAGTTACCTGACTTGGCAAAGAAGTTGATAAGGACGTCTGTCTCACAGCTCTTATAAAGATCAGCTAACTGGGAGCTGCAGTTTAACCCGAGATTGTGAATCCGGAGTCGTCTTTGACCACCAATGGTCGTATACAGCACAGCACACTACAGAAGCAACACAGGTGCATGGGTACTGTGGTCAACATACTCAGCCAAGTTAGCTTGATAGCATTTGTATTTATGGAAAAGTGTGTGCAGATAAAAGATGTCCAAATTTTTCCACAGAATTTTTCTATTGTTAAAGATGGAACAATAAATAGTGCATGCCTTTTAATCCCAGTATTTGGGAGGTAGGAGGATTGCCGTGAGTTCGAGGCCACCCTGAGACTACAGAGTGAATTCCAGGCCAGAAGAAAGAAAGAGAAAGAAGGAACGAAGGAAGGAAGGAAAGAAAGATAGATAGGTTAGGCTGGAGAGATTGCTCAGTGGTTAAGGCACTTACCTGCAAAGCCGAATTAAGGACCTGGATTTGAGTTCCCAGTACCCACCACATAGAGCCAGATGCACAAAGTGGCCCATGTGTTTGGAGTTCATTTGCAATGGCTACAGGACCTGGCCTGTCGATTTTTTTTTTTTGTGTGTGCTGACCTGGAATTCACTATGTATTCTCAGGGAAATCTTGAACTCATAGCAGTCCTCTTACCTCTGCCTCCTGAGTGCTAGGATTAAAGGTGTGCACTACCATGCTCAGCTCGTGTACCCATTCTTTCTGTCTTTATCTGTATCTCTCTGTGTCACATAAATAAAATCTATCTTTCAAAAAAGAAACATTAAAGTCTCCTTAACTTAATGTCCACTTCTCCACCCTTTAACCATAATGCGCTATCAGAAAATGATGGCCTTTAGGTTTTTAAATATATATATAATTTATTTATTTGAGAGAGAGAGAATGGGTGCCCCAGGGCCACCAGCTACTGCAGATGAACTCCAGACGCATGTACCTCCTTGAGCATCTGGCTTATGTGGGTCCTGGGGTATTGAACCCGGGTCTTTTGACTTTGCAGGCAATTGCCTTAACCACTAAGCCATCTCTCCAGCTCCTAGATTTATTTTTTCTTGTTTTAATTAATAATCTCAAGGGCTTCTAGTTTTATTTACTACAAAGCCACTTCTGTTCCATTTGCTTATAATATAATAATGTACTTGGCATAGTCTTAGGGGCTGAATTGTGAAGTATGATCCCACAATTCAGAACCTCCAAATGTTACTAAATTTTGAGGGAGTTAACTAAATGGGGTCATTGGGGTAGGCCCTAATCCATTTGGTTGGTATCATATGACTAGAGACACCTTGGACACAGACACGTCAGGGAAGACAATGGGAGAAGAAGCCCAGAGAGGTGCCTATCACAGTTCCTTCCTTGGGAGACCTAACTTTTGATAGCCAGCCTCCAGAACTGTAGGGAAATGACGTTCTGTTGTTTAAGGTGTCCAGCCCAAGCATGCTACTACATATCTGGCAGGAAAGAATGGGTGTTGAATGCCATGAACACTGTTAAAAACCAGTTTGCTAATGCCCATGACATTTCATACAAGTTGCCTGAGCTCACATGCAATGACATGGTTGCTACATCACACACACAGCACAGATGCATTGCCCCAAGAAGACCCTCACAAGATCTCTAGTGCCTTTAGAAAAAGAGTTGAAACTTTGTTGTTTGTTTTTTCAAGGTAGGGTCTCGCTCTAGCTCAGACTGACCTGGAATTCACAATGTATTCTCAGTATGGCCTCAAACTCATGGCACATTATCTGTCTCTCCCTCCCAAGTTCTGGGATTAAAGGCGTGTGCCACTACACCCAGCATAGTAACAACCCCAAAAGGTAAAAACAAACAAACAAACAAAAAAAATCGAAATTACCTGGATTAAAGCTCCAGTGTCTTCACTGAGTTTGTCATCGTGCTTGAACTCTACAGTCACTGCCTTGTCACAGTCAATGGTTGCCATTTCTACATCAGTGGTGTTGTTCATAAAAATTCCACCAAAGAAATCAGTGGCTCTGAAACCTAAAGAAAAGATAAAAGGGGTCATTTTCTTATTTTACTGTTATTGGTTGTCTTATTACTTAAGAGAAATTAATTATGTGAAAAAACATGTAAATGATGTGTGATAATTACCTGTGCTGGTACGAACCCTCATAATAGCATCAAAGCCTATTTTCTTTTCAATATCATTTCTGAGGTCTTTCAAAAATTGTTGGCCATCCAAATGCATCTACAAAAATAAAGTATGATAATTGACCACCAGGTGGCAGTAAAATATATATGACATTTTTAAACCTCAGTAATTTTTTAAATCTTTAGTATAGATATGTGTATAACATGCTTCTCTGACTAAAGAAAATATAGGCTCTTTGAACAGTGATTCCTAAGTTTTAAACTTAAATTCTCATTTATCATTTTTATAACATTTTGACAGAAAAAGTTATTAATTTTATTTTGCAAATAAGGAAAGAGCATAAATGATAACTGAGAGGTTTAGTATTAGACACAAGATAAGACATAATATACAGTTCATTCAAGGAGGCTGGGGAAAGATGCTGCAGTTGGGAGCCATTTTATTTGACCCCATTCAGACTTGATTGAAGCTGAGAGGGAGCAATTCTCACAGTTAGTAGAAATTCCTCCTAGTCTTCTGAACTAGTCTGCTAGCACCCTAGTTCTGAGAGCCATTCACAGCCAATGCCTAAGCAACATTAATGCAATATGCAGCTGCATAGATACTGAGATGAGAGCGTACCTAAGATGAGCCTACTGAGAACCGGCTTCCAAAGCTGCAGGTGTGGCTTGGTTAGTGAAGCTAAGAAATTTTTACCACTACTTTTTGACAGGTAGGATGCAGGTAGACATACACACACACACACACACACACACACACACACACACACACACACACACTTTCCCAACCCAAACTCAAAGGGAAGGAAACAGAAATCATAGACAATTGTAACAAATTCTTCAGCTGTGTACAATATCCAGGTGTCTGAAAACTTTTTGACCATCATTTTTGTCCTTTTTCATCATATTATTGAAGCCATTACTAAAATTTTTACCTTTGAAGCTAGAAGAAAAGGCAATGTATAATTCAGTTGTATAACACCGTACAGTAAACACAATTCAGCACAGCCAAATGGACATGCTTCATGCTCTGATTATAAACTGTTTCACACCTTGTTTTGAGCTCAGAGAGCTGTCCTCTGTGGGATTACAGTGGCAATTCCTTTTTTATTTTTAAAATTTTTATTGTTTGTGAGAGAGAGGAAGGGGAAGAGAGGGATAGCGAATATGGGCATGCTAGGGTCTCTTGCCACTGCAATCTAACTCCACACATTTGCCACTTTGTGCATCTGGTTTACATGGGTACTGGGAAATCAAACGTGGGATCACAGGCTTTGCAAGCAAGAACCTTTAACTGCTAAGCCATTGTCCAGCCCTGGCATTTTTTTCCTATAACATTGATGGAATTGGTAATAAATGTTGACATGTTGATGAGCAAGTAAATATCCTTTATTTTACCAGAAATGACAGGACTGGCACATGACTGAAAAACATGATCAGGAAAAAGGGAAATTCAATGCCCCTTGCCTACTCATCACCTGATCCTGTGTGCTTGAGGCTAAGTCACTCTCATGCAGATCATCACACTCAGCTGTTTAAACATGCCAGGGCCTTAGTAACAAGAAGTGAAAGGTGATCAAGACCTTTGAGGGAATGTGGAGAAGAAAGGTTTCTGATAAAAAGTATTTTCCTCACTGGAAAAGGAACTAAAACAGGTCACACAATAGACCTAACTGTACGTCGAGTATTCAGAATTTAGACAATGTTTGATCTTTAAGAGGTTGTATTCTAGTGTGCTTGCCAATGCAAGTTTACCCAGAAGTCTTCAAAAGAGTTCTTAAAGCTTCTTTGATTTTATTCCATTTGCAATCTTTGATATTTTGATTAGCTTAAAATGGAAATATGTAAACAGGTACTATTTTATTTTTGATTGATAAGTAAAAATAAATAATGAACATTTGTCACTTATGTTAGGGAAACATCCTTATGACTCATGTTTCCATGTGAAGACCTATTCATTATAGGACCTCCCTGACCCCTTCTGCTCAGAAGAGAGAACAACTTATCTTATTAGTAAGTTTGGGAAGGAAACTACGTGGGTGTAGCTAAAGCTTTTGTGGTGTTCCACATGGGGAAGTAGCCTCCTGTGGAAGGCAGTTATTTTCTGCCCTTCAGTACAAGAAGTTCTCAAGGTACAGTTGATCATAGGAGAACCTTGTGACCATGTCTATCCTATACCTGGGTGTAGGCACTGGTCAGAGTGAGGGGCGATATATTAGCAAACCCTACATACAGACCTAAATCATTATAGGAGAGCCATTCTGACTGTCTCTCTAAATATGGAAGATAAGAGTGTAATGAATTGTATGAACCTTGCCCTAAATTTCAACACTTTTATATGAATATGTAGTTACTTTTTCAAACACTGTCATAGACGTATTTTATATAAAGTGGATTGCCCAACATGGAAGCTTACACTCATCTTTATCTTTAAGGTGGATGAGCTCAATGTGATGAACACCCAACATCAACTTGCTTAATCAAATATGCACAGGGGCACAGCATTCTTAAATCATGATCTAAGCACCAAGTTTAAATAGGAGGAAACTGAGAAGAACAAGTGGCTGTCACTTACCTGGAAATTGTTGTATTTGTAAAGGGTTCCTCCAGTGAGCAGAGGGATGAGACCCAGAGAAGCCACGTCCACATACTGACTGGGAAAGAGGAAGAGTGTGACAGAGCAGCTGTGGGCCACACAGTCCTTGGCCAGAGATTCATAGACATTTGTTTGGGGCTGGAAAAGAATCTGAAGAAAAGCATTCAGCAAAGTGAAAAGGAAAGTCACAAAAGATTTTTGGTTTAAAATTTAAATTTATTTCTTTGTTATTTAAAGTTTTGTTTTTATTTTTTATTTATTTATTTATTTATTTATTTATTTATTTATTTGAGACACGGAGCAGAAGAGAGAGAGAATGGGCATGCCAGGCCCCTTGCCACTATAAACGACCTCAAGATGCATGCACCACCTTGTGCATCTGGCCTGGATAATTGAACCAGGGTCCTTAGGCTTTGCAGGCATGTGCCTTAATCGCTAAACCATCTCTCCAGCCCTAAAATTTAAATTTCTATTGAACTTTTCTTTACATCTTTCTAGTCCTGCTGACTTTTCCTCTCGCATCTTAGCTTTGAGCAAAGGTGTATTTCCAGCCCCTGGCACCTCTCCTTCATGACTTGGGTCTCTGCCTCCAAAGAGAGTTGTCATGGCACATCTGTTTCTTTCCATTTCATCTGTCTGCATTTTCCCTCTTCTTCCATTTCTCTAATAGTCTCACTCTCTCTCTCTCTCTTACACATATTATATATGAACACGTTTTAATTTAGTTTTTCTAGGAATATATAATTTCCTAATAGGTCACAGTTCAAATACTTATGATACATCAGGTTTAGCTTCACCTCCTTCTTGTTTTAAAAAAAATATTTTATTTTTATTCATTTATTTGACAGACAAAGAGGGAGAGAGAGAAAATGGGAGTGTCAGGGCCTCCAGCCACTGCAAACGAGCTCCACACATGTGCTCCCTCTTGTGCATCTGGCTAAGGTGGGTCCTGGGGAATTGAACCTGGGTCCTTTGGCTTTGCAGGCAAACGCCTTAACCACTAAGCCATCCCTCCAGCCCCAACTTCACCTCTTTCTTAAAGGACACCCTGAAGCTTTACCACCCTTTGGAGCTGGACATATGGCAACTTCCAAGAGTGATTGCTTTTAAGTACCTTCTCTTTGTCTGTATTCACCAGTTTTTTGTCATCTCTGTTTTTGAGCTTGCCTGGTGCCTCAGCAGTTGGCAAAGAGGAATGGAAGATGAACAGCTTCCCAGGACATTCTGCTGCCTGAAAAGGAAATCACAGGAAATGCTTGTGTGGAAAGGTTTCATATTAATGGAACTGTATATCTATATGAAATTATTTCTCTGACCTAAGTGAAAGGAGACAGAAATTAGCTACATAGTTTAGGCACAAACCCCAAAGTAAATAGATTTCTCTTGGCTAAGGGCAGGAATTACTCTTGGGCTTGTAGGGAAAAATCTAGGTCATTACACTTTACTACATGTCATAAGGATCTGGCCTTTCTGAGGGGGAGTTAGGTAGCCAACCAAGAGGGAGGACCCAGAGAACACCATGCCTGTCTGCTTCAGCAGAACCAGAGTTCAGCATCTGGTCCAGCCATCCAATCAGCTCTCTCACTCGCTACTCCAGAGCCAGCCCCTAGCTCAGACCAATCAGCGGTCTCTCGGACTCACCTTAGTCTGAGGGTAAAGCCCACCACAATAAGATTGTGAATCGATCCTTACCAGGTGGGCAAAGGCCTCTCTCCTTGCTGGCTGTTCATCTCTCCTGTCCTGGTAAACCTCCCAGCTGGGCTCTCTACCCTCTCTTGCCTCCCACATGGAAGCTCTCTGCTCCTCTCTAAGTCCCTTTTCATGTTTCAGGCCCATGCTCACATCCCATGTGGGCTCTCAGACCATGTGGGTGTATCCATTTTCCCTTCTCTTGGTTCCATCCTTCCCTAAGTAAATGTAATAATTTAATAATTATCGTCAGTCTTGTTTTTCAATTCTTTGGTAAAACAGACACAAACTGAGGATTTGGAGTTAAAGAACCTTTCCTGAACCCTCAAAACCCCATTATATTTCCTTATCTCTGCCCCCTTAGGGTGTCTTTCCACTCTCTTTTGAAAAGACCCTTCCTAAAAAATTACAATCCTGAGAAGATTGTCCTTTTCCAGAGACCCTGACTCCAGACACCTGGCATCAGGACCTCACTGGCTAAACCAGTTGCCAATCCTTGAGCTCATAAAAATCCACAACCTGAGCTTCAAGGTGGGCTTCTCAGACCCCCCCTCTTTCTTCTCTGGGCAAGTGCTCAGCCTTCTCCTAATTACAGGGCTTCTCCAGCCATTTCTTCCTCCCTGGGCAAGAGCTCTATCTTGCTTCCTTCTTTTACATTCTGGACTTAATCTACCCCTTCTAAAGCTTTAAGCTATAATAAAATTTTTCTGAATCTTATCTTCTGGTCTGTGGATTGCATTCTTCAAATTCATATGACAAGAATCCAGGAACACCCCAAATTATTGATATGCTGGCATACAAGGAACCCACAAATTCCTGTATCATGAGCACTACAGCTATACTCATCTAGAGTCATCTGACTGAAGCTTATCTTCCCATGCTGGACACTGAACCCCCTGCCTTGAATATGCTAGGAAAGTGTTTAGCCACCGAGTTAAATCTCCATCCATTGGGTTTTTAGTATATATATAATTTGAGAGAAAGAGGCAGAGAGAAAGAGAATGGGCACATCAGGGGCCTCAAGCCACTGCAAACAAACTCCAGATGCATGTGCCCCCTTGTGCATCTGGCTTACATAGGGCCTGGAGAATTGAACTGAGATCCTTTGGCTTTGCACCACTTAGCCATCTCTCCAGCCCCCATCCATTGTTTTTTTTTTTAAATTTTTTAAGACCAAGTCTTACTATATAGCCAAGGTTGGCCTTAAGCTTGTGATCCTACCATATCATGTTCCTGAGTGCTACGATTACAGTATGCCCCCATGAAGTCTTTATATCTGTGGATTGATACAGTTCTCTCCATTTCATAGACTTGGAAAGTGAGACTTAACAAAGAAATCTAAAATTATACAAGTTGTAAATGAAAAAGACAATATTTACCCATAGGTCTGTATAAAAGAATATATTAAAAATCTATAAAAGTAGTGCTTGATTAGACAGCATATATACTAAAATTGGAATGATACAGAGAAGATTAGCATGGCCTCTGCGCAAGGATGACACACAAATTTGTGAAATGTTTCAAAAAGTCTATCAAACCAGGCTAAAGAGATGGCTCAGCAGCTAAAGGCACTTGCTTTCAAAGCCTGGTGGCCCAGGTTTAATTCTGCAGTACCCACATAAAGCCAGACATATAAAGTGAAACATGCATTTGGAGTTTGTTTGCAGTAGCAAGAGGCCCTTGGTGATCTCTTTGCCCCCACCCTTGGCTCAAATAAATAGAAATATTTAAAAAATTCTCTTAAGCTTTTTTAAGTGAGGGTGCTTTCCGGTTTGGTCTACAGTATAGTCTCTCAGGACCAGGTGAACCTCCTAATACAAGAGTTACTAGTAGCATCCTGAGGTTCATGGGCGACAGAAATGCTTCTTTCAAACCTTTAGGGAAGATGGATGAAAACCAAGGTGTACTTCAAGGAAGAATGCATGAGAATGTGGTAGTGGTATGGCAACAATGGACAGCAAGAACCAGCCATAAGGCATGACAACAAAATGAAAATTGTGTGACTAATAGTCTGACCAGCAGTAAAAGAAAGTTCTCGCTCCACAGAAGTTGACTCAGTGTTAAGAACATTTAAAGATGTATTTTAGCACTGAAGAAGTCGTTTACTGAGCAAAATCTATTGAAAGCAAATGTCAGCATACTGGCCACCACCACATGTTGCCTTGCTCTAAGGCACACGGTACATTTTGTCAGAGTATTTCCTTTGTGACAAGGTATAGCTGCTTGAGTCTGCAGCCTTCTAAGGATTCCAAAGGTATTCTAGTATAGGACAAAGTCCACAGCCCTTTCTCTGAGTAGGCAGAAAAGGTAGGAAATGGTGACAGGAGATACTGGCAACATCTGCCCATGCAACTCTGTGCCAGGCACTTCACACAGTCTTATTTAATTTTCACAGCTTAGTGGGGAAACTGGTGAATATCCAGAAATAAGAAGCATTTAGAACTCCAAACAGAGAAGAACAGAAGGTGACCTCACAACTGTAGTCAAAACATACTGTACTATAGTCCACTACACTATACCATAGTCAACACATACTATACTATAGTCCAACTGCAGTGTAATATAGTCAAAACATACTATAGTCCAACCACACTATACTGTAGTATACTCCAACTACATTATACTCTAGTCAAAGCACTAACCATACAGAACAAAGTAGGAAGAATGAAAGCTACTAGAGAGAAGCACCAAGTCATACATAAAGGCAAACCTGTTAGAATAACAGATTTCTCAGCAGAAACTAAAAGACAGATGAGATGGGTAGATTATTTCAAGTTTCAAAAGACAGTAACTGCCACAAGGATTATTATGTCCAGTAAAGTGGTCCATAATTAAAGGAGAAAGAAAAATTTTTCTTTTTAAAAAACATATTATTCATTTATTTATTTGAGAGAAAGAGGCAAATGGAGAGAGAGAATGGGCACGCCAGGACCTCTAGCTACTGCAAAAGAACTCCAGACACATATACCACCTTGTGTACCTGGCTTTACATGGGTACTGGGGAAATTGAACCTGGGTCATTTGGCTTTGTAGGGAAGAGCCATAATCATTAAGCTATCTCTCCAGCCCAAGAAAAACTTTTCTTGGTAGAATATCTTGAGATTGAATTTTTGTACCATTTATGGCTTATTTAAAGGTAGTGGTGTGTTTAGTGATGTATTTTAAACATAACCACTAATGCCAACTTGTGTACAGCTTTCTGTTTTGGGATAATTCTCATACCAAAATTTTTATCAAGTTTTATTATGGAAGTAATAGGTAACCTAGAAAACTAATTGGCTAAGTTCAAAGACAATATCAGAAATTCACATGTAATTGATTTAGGAGCATCAGCTTCTGTAAAACAGGCATATTTTGAAAGATTCCACAGAGAAAGAAGAGAGGCTGAGAGAAGATGCTGTGCATGTGAAGATGGTCCCATCAGGAAAACAGAGTGCCTTTAGTTCATATTTCAAGCACTTTTGAGAAAGTTATGCAGAGGAATTTCCAAACAGTCCTTGTTTATCTTTTTGACAAATTAACACATGTTTTTTGTTAGTTTTTCTGTCTGTTTGCTTTTTTTTAAGAAATTTATTAATTACTAAATCGCCGAGAGTTCGAGGCCAGCCTGAGATATTTTATTTGGCACTTTTCAAAAAAAAAAAAAAAAAAAAAAAAAAAAAAAGAAGGAAAGATATTATTACTCAAATATTTTATTTGGAATCTAGAAGAAAGATATAAAAAATTGGAATCTAGTGCTAAAAATGTCTTCACTTAGACTCGGTGAGAAAAGTTCTTTGATGTTTCTTTAGTTAGTTAGGGTTTTTTTTTTTTGTTGTTTTTCTTTTTCTTCTCTTTCTTTCTTTCTTTTTTTTTTTTTTTTTTTTTTTGAGGTAGGGTCTCGCTTTAGCCTAGATTGACCTGGAATTCACTCTAGTCTCAAGTTGACCTTGAACTCACAGGGATCTTTCTACCTCCTGCGTGCTGTAATTAAAGGTGTGTGCCACCACACCTGGCTTGTGTCTTCAGTTTCTATTCCTTGTCCACAGGGAATGGGATTTTCATCTCTGGCATCCTGTGAGCAGTTTCCTGAGTTGGTGACCTGCCACAGTCCTGGGCATACCAAAGTTCTCTCAGGCCTCCTCCATCCCCTTCTTTTAATACAAGAAAGGACTGTGTCTTGTATGAAGAATTAAATTTCCCATCACAACTTTGGAACTTAGAAACAGGACATCAGCCTATAGACTGTCTTAAAAACCACATGCAGTTAATTATCTTTTTGTTGGTTGAAAAGAGTGAATGAAAAAGTCTCTTCTGCTAGGCATGGTGGTGCACACATTTAATCTCATCCATTTTATTTCAAAACTTGACTTAAGCTTCATTTTCATAATCAAATTGAAAAACTAACATTAATAACGTTCTGTCAAGGCCAAAAAAAGTTTTGACTATTGTGCTACAGTAGTGATGGTTTAGAGTACTTCTAAATTGCTTTCCTGCCTTCAGTTTTCTGTGTATGTTACTGTGAAAATGACCAGCCTTTTGGACTGAGCTTCCCAGGTGGACACATGCCTAACCAATTATGCACTTTTGGCAACCATCAAGGCCCTAGGTGGCACTAATATACCTGTCATTGACTGTTCCCAGGCCTTGCCCTTGCATCTTCGAAAACCTCCAGGAAAGAGAAGGTCATACAGGAATTCTCCTCCTATCTGATAGTTCAGATATTGCTGACCTCATTTTAAACACAGATCATATAAGTTCATCTAAAAGGCAAAGGGAGGAGCTCAGCTGGAATTCTGACAAACCTAGTTGCTCAATGTTTTCAGTGTTGGAATGTAAACACTGGGAACAACTGTGGTTTGGCCACTTCCTCCTAGAACTGTGGGTACCTTTAGAAAACTCTGCTTCCGTGAACCCTAGGGCTTTCATGAAGACCAGATTTTCTTTCACGAATGAGACTTCCTTTTCATCTCTGTTTTTATACATTATTAATACAAGTCAAGATGGCTTCTTCTCACCTTTAGTGCTTCCATGCCAGCCTGGATGACAGGAGCAAAGACAGTCTCGTTTTCATTAGAATCTGCAAACATCTCTGGAATCTGGTCCAATAAACTGTAGGAGATGAATGAGCAAAAGATTTTTAAATGTTTGGCATATCTGTTAGAAACTTCAAAAAATAAATCACTGATCCTTCAAGTCTAAACACATAAGACATTTATTTATGCATAACAAGTGTGAATAATTGTTACCTACTGGGAAACAGGTAAGCTGATGAAGACATTATGTAGGGAATGATATCTTTGCATGGCTTGGCACCTAAACATATTATTTGAATGAAACAGTTACCAAATAACTCTCTTTGCAGATGTCTCCTTTTTTTTTTTGTGAGGGAGAGAGAAAGAGAGAGAGAATAGGTGTGCCAGGGCATCCAGCTACGGCAATTGAACTTCAGATGTGTGTGCTCCCTTGTGCACATGTGCAACCTTGCAAGGTTGCATCACTGTGCATCTGGCTTACGTGGTACCTGGAGAGTTGAACAGGAGTCCTTAGGTTTTGCAGGCAAGCACCTTAACTGCTAAGCCATCTCTCCAGCCCTTCCTATGCTTACATTACTTATTTCTTAGACTTGAAATACTAGGTATATCTTTAATTATTCTCCTTTTATTACTTTTCCAGCAAGAAGAAAGCATTTAAGGGGTTGAAGAGTCAGGATGAAAAATTCTTCCTTTTAGAGACTGGTCAACATTAAAGAGACAAAGCAAACATAACTAATAAGAGTTTTACAATATATGTCCCAGAATTGCTTAATCACAAAACAAGAATATGAAACTAAATCAAAACACAATGCAATTTTATCCAGATATATGATTTATATTTAAATGAGAAGACACTTGGTATTTACTTGTGAATCACAGATTGGGATTCTTGGTAGTTGACAAGGAACCCATCCAACAACGGAACAAAGACCTCTCCAACATCCGTCACCACCATCATCTGAGGCTGTGCTAAATTACTCTTCACATTAAAAAAATGGAGAACTTTGTTATATGTGATAAAACCAACTCGGATTGCAGATGTCTCTTCTTGCTCTTCTCTGTAATGGGGAGAAAAATCTTAATTTTAGAAATAAGCCACAGCCATTTAGTCAAAAAGGTTTGACTACTGTAACGATGGTTTAGAGTAAGTACTTCTACATTACTTCGTGGTCTTCAGTTTTTTACCTGTGTTACTCTAAACACAATTAGCCATTAGTTATAAATTTAGAATGAAAGGAAGTTTCTACCTGAAATTCAGTAAGCGTGTCTCCTAAAATATATAAGGAAGACAGAGTTAAAGTTGTGGTTTTAATTTCTATTACCATTAGAAAGTAATACTGAGTCACAACAGCAGGAGATTTGAGTCATTACAAAAGTAAGCAAGTTAATAAAAAATATTCTCAAAATTCTAGGTTAATAATGAATGAGATTATGAAGACATTTGCTCATATTTCTTTAATATATTTATTTTCAATTCATATTAAGTTACAAGGATTTTCTTTTAATTTCCATGAATAAGCTAGGCTTATTATATTTATTGTAAACAAGGTACCCTCAGAAGGCACTGAAAGGTCAGAATGAATTCATTATCTGAAGGACAGAAGACAAAGGTAAAGTCACCTTATTAACAGAAAAGCTATTTTTATTGAGAAAGGACCTTTTGCCTCTCTGCATGTTAGAGGTCTTTAGTAGAAAAAAATGAATTAGATGTTGAAAACTCTATGCCACAGAAACACATAATAGAAACATAAAGTAAGTTACATTTAAAACTTGACATGTAATTCTTAGAAGGTGTATACTTGTGATAGTCATGACTAATCAATACAAGCTTTAAAGAAGAATTTTGAAGGAATTCTAAAACAAGGTGTTAATACTACTGAAAGTACAGAAGTGTGAATGTTCTCAGTCCAGTGTATACAAGGAACATAATGCTCAATGCTTTAATGACAGCCACAAAAGAATGCATGCCATTTTCTTTAACCCGTAGTAAACTATTCTGCTTAAGAGGCAATTTTTATGAAAAACAACTTGGTTGGCTCCATTTCTGAATTTTCCACATGTTCTAAGGAGTGACTTGATGGTGTGGTGGCACAAATCTATAAGGCCAAAATCCTGGGAGGTGGAGGCAGGAGATCGAGAGTTCAGGGCCAGTCTCAGCTACATAGTGAGTTCTAGGCCAGCATGAGCTACATGAACTTCTGACTTAAAAAGCTAATAGATGATAGATAGTTAGATGGATGATATACAGATAAATTTAATTTTAAAATGCTCCTTGAGTTCAAGAAGAAAAGAAAAATGGAAGTATCTTGATGAAAGTATCTCAAATTCAAATATCAACAAATTCCACTGCAGATTTGTTAATTTCTTTGATGTTTCAGCAGGCTGACAAGTACTGCTTTTTACTTCTTCCTTCATTGTGACCTTGATTGAACTGGTAGATGATAGTTTAAAAAGAATCTCATAACCCTTTTGAAGGCAACTGGTGAATGCTCGTATTTTGGACACTTGCAAAGCTTTCAAGAGTGAGAATCCTCACCTCTTGTGATTTAGATATGTGTAGACACTCAGAGGCTCTTTCTGGACGTGTGATGTCACACACTGCCATGCTGTGCTGTGCTGTGCTAGGTGTATTATACTGCTCTTTGGCTTTCCCTGGCCTCCTTATCATTAAACTCTTGCTCTTCAAGATCAGATATAAATCATTCTGCCTCTGTAAACCCCCTGTTGCTACCAGGTGAAACTCATTCCTATAGCTCATCCTTACTGGTCTCTAGCATATGAAACCTTTATTTAACATTTCATGAGTCCTTGGCCAGAAGCTGAAGAACAGTAGTGCCCAAGGCTCATGTCTTCCTTTGTCCCCATAGGTCTAATTCAATGTGGAGAACTAGGTTTTATTGAGGATGGTTATCATGCTGGTGAAACAATGGCTGGTGGTGGACGCCAAGTTACAGCCAGTGATGTTCATCTTGTCAACTTGACTGGATTTAGAATAACCTAGGAGACAAACCTCTAGGTGTTTCTGAAAGGGTGTTTCCAGAAAGGCTTAAATAAAGAGAGAAGGCCCACTGTGAATGTGGGAAATATCTTTCCACAAGCTGAGCTCCCAGACTGAATAAAAAAGAGGAGTGAGCTGAGCACCAGCATCATCTCTCCCTGTAACCAGCTGACTCACACTCGTGCAGCTGTGCCTTCCCCCAAATCATGTACTATGGCCTTAAAATGTAAACCAAAAACAAACAAACAAACATAAAAAACACCTGTCTTCCTCAAGTTGCTTTGTCAGGTATTTTATCACTGCAGTGAGAAAAATACCTAATACAAGCCCAAAGTTAAGCAAATGCTGTGCAGCTCTGGTGTAAAATCAGCCTGGCCAGGAGCAGTAATACTATGCAATGAACAAACACCACAAATCAAAGTTTTATTTAAGATTCAGGGCTGGAGACATGGCTTAGCAGTTAAGGTGCTTGCTGGCAAAGCCAAGGGATCCAGGTTAAATTCCCCAGTACCTACGTAAAGCCAGATGTACAAGGTGGCACATACATCTGGAGTTCATTTGCAGTGCCTAGAGGCCCTGGCATTGCCAGTTCTCTCTCTCTCCCTCTCTTTCTCTCTGCATCTCTCTCTCAAATAAATAAACAAATAAATAAAATAATAAAAACAATGATCAGTTACCAGCACACCACTGGTTCAAATTCCATTTGACAATTAATCATCATTACATAAGGTAAAAATGTATGACAAATCATGAAAGAATTCTCTTTTAGCAGTTAATCTGAAGACAAATAAGGCAACACACACATAAATAACCTATACACAATCTGAATTGACATTTTCCACTGGATTTGGATGCATTCAAGTGATGGGAAAAGAATATTCTGGGATTCACTTAAAATCTTAATCAATATTTTTTAAAATCACCTAATCAGAACATCTCAGATTATTACAAAATACTATTACTTGTTTCTATGGCAACATTTAAAAAAATTGAAAAGCAAAAACTGTCCAAAAATTTCTTCAACATTATAACTAACTCACTAAATTATATCACATGAAGAAAACTCTCCTCCTCCTCCATATCAATTCTATACAAGTTTTGTGATGTAATGTAAGAGATATCATTGAAGTATGTTTTTGTTATTTTGTTTTTCAGTTGCCATTTCTCTCAACACTTGGACCCTATCGTCTAATAGCATGAATCTGATAGAGCATCAATGAAGACATTAGAGAGTACATAAACCATAAAATTCCTAACCCATGCATGTTGAATATCTCAATTATAGTAGCATTAACAAGAAACAACAACTCAAAATAACACTAGATCTGAACAAGAGGTGAAAAATGTTAAAATTTTTCTTTCTTGTTCCAAAGAAGTCAGAAAATCCAAGGCTGTTTGGCATAACACCTGCTTTAGTACAAAGCAGCAGATCTACCTGGTGGAGCTGTCCTACCATAAAAAATAAAGCTATGTAAATATGCAATCCAAAATAAATACTGGGAACTAATCAACCAGATTTACTTTAAATGATAAAGGAGAAGCAGGTGATTTGAAAAACCATGTCAAAGACTGGTTTATATAGGGGAGAAGAATGAATGATAGCATTTCCTCCTAGCTCCTGTCTTGCCAGAGTCATGCACCTGCTTCAGAGAGGTGGAGTTATGGTGACACCAATGGAAAGTGAGATTTCGTATCATATATCAACAGGCTGTAAGCTTCACACTAATACTGTTGAGGAGGAGCAAGGATCTTGTGGAATGACTATGGATGAAGATAAACCTATAAAGCCTCAGTGAATCATGTGAATCCGTGAAAAAAGGGGAGAGACTGTTTTCAGAAACTGAGTAGTTTTCCTTTCTTATTAACCAAGCTCAAGATTCAGATTTAGACTTAAAACAACCTTGTTAGAGAGTTCCATGAAAAAGTACACCATGCTGAGCAGGAAATCCATCCTTCTCAAGCTTCCGTGAGTATGGTGCAAGAGAACCTAGCCTCAACCATGCAAGCAGTATCAGAGGCTTTCTTATGCCACCACCCTCAACGTACCCCCAGCTCATTCTTCACCTCAGTGTTTTCCAAATGGCCCCACTGCTTTTCCAAATCATCTGGGAGAATGTTAGGACTTCAGCTTCTCAGATACAAACAAGACTACTCATGGGAGGTCCAGAGTTCACTTGTTGGAGCCTCACATGGAGAAAAGCACCAGTTGATGGTGCAAAGGATGTAGAGGAGTGGGCCTCCACAGACCAGGAAGCACTAAGGCTGAAGACACTCACCCCTAACATGTCTTTCAAATACCCCTGTCCAGAACAGATGCTGTTCATGTGTGCTCTTCCAGACAGAGAGGTAGAAGATGGGGGAGAACACACATCTCTAGATTCCTTTCATCTTTTTAAGCATGGACTCCTGGCAAAAAATATGGCATCCCTCTTCCTCCTCCCCAGTCTCCCTAACAGAACTTAGCTCCTGTCCTGACCAGCTAGCTTGCATGCAAAGATATGCTTGATACTAGGTGCATCATGGGAGAATAGAGAAAAATAAAAGATACTAGCTATTTCCTACCACTTTTCTAATCTCTTAAAAGGTTTTTATTTAACTCAAAATACTTTTCTATGTCTCCCCACTTATCTTTCAAAACAAAACTGGTTGTTTTTAAAATAATATTTTATTTATTTACTGGGGGGTAGTAAGAGGCAGACAGCCAGAGAATGGATGAACCAGGGCCTCTAGCCACTGCAAATGAACTCCAGATGCATGTGCCACTTTATGCACCTGGCTTACATGGGTACTGGGGAATTGAACCTGGGTCCTTAGGCTTCACAGGTTACCTAATCATCTCTCCAGCCCCAAACTAGTTTTTTTTTTTTTTTTTTTTGTCTCTCCCAAATTTATTTTGGATCATTATTTTTATTTATTTTTTTGTGTGAACATATGTGTTACATGTGTGTTTGTGCATGTGTGGGTGTGTGGAGGTCAAAGGAAATATCAAGTGTTGTTCCTCATCCACCTTTTTTTGAGGCACGGTTTCTCACTATTATGAAACTTTCCAGATAAACTAGACTGGCTGGCCAGTGAGCCCCAGGGATGCGCCTGTCTCTGCCTCTCCAGCTGTGGAATTAGTGTGAAATGTCTTTCCAGATAAACTAGACTGGCTGGCCAGTGAGCCCCAGGGATGCGCCTGTCTCTGCCTCTCCAGCTGTGGAATTAGGCCCAACCCATATTCTTCTCTCTCTCTCTCTCTGCCTGCCTGTATCTCTCTCTCAAATAAATAAATAAATAAATAAATAATAATAATAATAAAAATTTACATAACGGTTAATTGGTTAATTGTTTAAAAAAATTTTTATTCATTTGAGAGAGAGAGAGGCATAGAGAGAGAGAGAGACAGAGAGAGAATGGGCATGCCAGGTCCTCCAGCCACTGCAAACGAACTCCAGACTCATGCACCACCTTGTACACCTGGCTTATGTGGCTCCTGGGGAACTGAACTGAGGGCCTTTGGCTTTGCAGGCAAGCACCTTAACCACACTAAGCCATCTCTCCAGCCCATGTCTGGCATTTTTACATGGGTTTGGGAATTAAATTCACGTCTTCATGCTTGTAAAGCAAGCACTGTAGAGAGCTATCTCCCCAGCCTCAATTTTATACTGTTTATAATGATTGCTGTCAATTTCATTTACTTGTTTGTGCTAAAGCAGGGAACTTGTGAACCAGCCCCGCCTCCCTTTTAAATTCGATGTAGGGTCTCACTGTAGCCCAGTCTTATGTGGATCTCACTCTGTAGTCCCAGGCTAGTCTAAAACTCACAGCGATCCTCCTACCTCTGCCTCCTGAGGGCCTTTGTAATGCACAGTTTGCAGTCACGAATTAATCACTCCTAGAATATGTTCATCTGTTAACTATTAGAATGCTTCCACCTTTCCTTGCCTGTGCTGCCCCCTACAGTGGCAAAGAGAGAGATGCACCTGAGCCTGCAAGGTTTCAGGACCAGGCCACAGAGCTATGAAGGGTTTAAACAATAAACAAAGACTTTCCTTTTGGAGATGTGGCGAAAAAGAAATCATCGGTGCCACAGGACAACTCTCTGTCTTTCTGGGGCCTTTGGGACTCTCTGCAAGTACCCAGAACTTACCAATTTCCATAGAAATTTAATGCTTCAATTTGAAAAATGAAGAACAGACTTCCAAAGTCTCCTTCCAAACACACTGTTGGGATTCTCCTTGTAAATTATAAAGTCTTGCCGGATGTGGTGGCGCACGCCTTTAATCCCAGCACCCAGGAGGCAGAGGTAGGAGGATCACCAAAAGTTCAAGGCCACCCTGAGACTACATAGTGAATTCCAAGTCAGCCTGGGCTACAGTGAGACACTATCTTGAAAAAAAAAAAAAGTTATATAGTCTTTGGAATATTTTACTTCTGGCACTATTTTTTTCTCAGCTTGTTTCTTTTGCTTTGTAAAAAAGATCATTCTGCCTTGTTAGCTACATAAAAGAATGGTGTATTGGTTTTATTTTTTTACTCATTACTCATTATTATTGTTAGCAAAAGATACCCAGTGAGCCACTCGGCACTTGTCTTGTGGCCAATAAGTTAAGTCAGCAATATGGTATAATTTACAAGAACCCTTACTTTGGAAGTTTTTCTAGCACGGTCTTCAGTTCTTCACATATGAGCTTGACCAGACCATTCTTTATGTTACTGTATGAAACATCAATCATGAAGATGTAGGCTGGTGGTTTGGGAGGTTTGTTCTTCTATAGAAAAGCAAACATATAACATAAAGTAAATAGCTCTCATAATCATATGTAAATACTACAAACCCTTGAAGATATCAGATGTTCCATTCAGTATTTAGAGTATAATATCTCTGAGTCAAATAACATTTTAGAGGAAAATCCTGATGTTATAACAAAGAGAAAGAGAAACTGTTTCTTTTTAAGAATGTGTCGTGAATTACACAGTGTTACCATATATAGCAGAGATGGTTCACCTCTTTATGTCTCCAAAGACTCCCCTGCTACCAGTGCTGAGAGGAGGTAGAGTACATGGCCAGCCTTATTCATGAGACATTGCCTAATAGGGCAAAACATGCTTGGAGCCCTAAAAAAGTTGCATTGAGGGGTTGGAGAGATGGCTTATCAGGTAAGGCGCTTGCCTGTGAAGTCTAAGGACCCAAGTTTGATTCCCAAGTATCCACATAAGCCAGACACATAAGGTGGTGCATGCATCTGGAGTTTGCAGTGGGTACAGGCCCTGTGTGCCCATTTTCTCTATACCTGCTTATTTCTCTCTCTTTCTCTTTCCCTCTCTCATAAATAAATAAATAAATGAATAAATAAAAAGTTGCACTGAGGAAATAGTACATATGATGTAGACTACCATTTGTTTGGGGGAAACTGTAATTACAATTCATTAGCATCAATATTACTATATTAAAATATCTTGCAAATTAGTTTTAGAGATTTTTAAGGCTTTTTGAGACAATGTCTTGCTAAATAGCCAAGGCTAGCCTCAAACTCACAATCCTCCTGCCTCAGCTTTCTCCCACTGCTGGCATTCCAGGAGTATACCATCATGCCTAGCTCAAGATACAAAATTGTATGCTACAACATAATTGCATACTTTAAAATTGTACCACTTTATTAAATACTTTCACAGTGTATTTCATAATTTATGGTAAAATGGCCTCGTCATGTATGCTTGCAACCATCACTGTAACATGAAGCAGCTGTTATGAAAATGGGTTCTAGCTGTTAGTTTCTGTCCTGGCTAGCTGTCCAAACAGCTCTTAGGGAAGTGATCCTTCAACTAAGACTTACAAAATATTTAGAAAAGAAAGCCACAGACCAGTAACATCAGTGACCCACACTAAAGAATAGAATTAAGAACACTGAACTTCTGGCTTTACAAAATTAAGCCATAAAAATCTATATTTTAATTATTATTACATAATTAATGATAATGCCTATAAATTATCTTATTTTCATTCTATATCTACCATAAGTCTAGATATAAGACTGCTTTAATGAAATGGTTTATTTTAAATAAAAATTTAAAAGACTCAAAAATCAACTGGAGAACATCACTGCCACATCTAAAATCAGAGAGAAATGCAGGCACTCTGTTGGTGTTTGTGATTTTTCATGCAGATCATTTCTGAGTCTCATTTAACCTGTTTTGTAGCATAGAATATGCTGGTTTATATTTGATGAACACAACAAACATTTTTAATTAAACCCAAACCTCTCTGTGAAAAGCCCAGGTGTGTGTTCTCAATCCTGTCTTCTCTTAAGTTCAGTCTAACCATTTCCTCACTGAGTATTTTCCTTTTCTCCAGCCAGCACATTTTGACAGGAATGTGTCCCTGTAACTTGTTGTCTATGTGTGCAAAATTAATTCATTATTCCTCTAAAATGCATTATCTTCCAATTTCTCTCTCTCAGTGACATCATTTCATGATAATTTAGAGACTTCAAAACCTGAAATTAGATTGACTATTACATTTCCTTCAACCACTGGGTTCCATTAATTTTTCTTTAATAATCATCCTTCCACTGTTTTCTTCATCTATACTCTTAACTCTCTCAAAGTTTATCATCCTGTATGCTATTCTATCCATTTGACCCAGATAGTTTTGTCTAGTCAAGTTTCCATGCATGTGCTGTATAAAAATCCAGGTTTCCATGTCTCCCTACTAAAACTGGTCCCAGAAAGGTCTGCTGATCTCCAAAGTAAATGACAATGAGCTGAACTAAAATCAGCTCTCATCCTAGATGTCTTTACTTCATCCCAATTTTTGTCCTCTTAGCTGCCAGGACACTACAGCATCATTTCCTCTTCCTCTCTGCTGACTGCCTCTTCTGTTTTTCATTTCCCCATATGTCACCAATGGGCCCCTTCCTGCCTCCTTCTGCATGCACCTTTGCAGAAATTACATCCAGTTTAACCAGCATGTCTAACAGGTGAGTCATATGGTTTCTTTCCTGAGCTTTGGACCAGCATTCCAACTGACTGTAGTACATTTCCACAGAACTGCATTAGACTCAAAAGTTTAGAAGTCCTGACAGCATTTGTCCCACTATACCTGCTGTGTATAAAGAACTTAGAGAATTCTTGAATTCTCTCTCCTGCTGTGGGGTCTCCATCTCTCCATCCACATCCATCTTATTCAGAAGCCCTTTGTGAACACCCTAGTTTCAGCATCAAAATTTTGAACACTTCCTTCATTTTTATTATTTAAATTTTACTTTTAATCATGATAAAATAAGATCTAAAAATTAGTATCTTAACCATGTGTAAGTATACAGATACATTCCATAAATTTAAAAATGATCAACTCATGTAAAAAACTGAAGTCAGACTACCCAGAGGAACTCCATAATGATTTTATAAAAAAAAACATGTGTGCCTATACACACAGCATATGAACAGAAAACAGGATTCTGTGGCCACAGAGATGCTGTGTCAGTCTGGCTCCATCACTTTCTAGATGTATGGTTTAAAGCTAGTTCTTAAACTGTCTAATAGAGCCTCACAGTTCTCAGATAATGTGATAATGTGTGATAATGGGTTTTCTATGAGACCTAAATGATGTCATATGTACATAACAAGCATTTTTCATAGAGTCAATACAATGTTCAATAAATGCTAATTTTGTTACTTGCAACGAAAATGAATAGAGAAAAATATTTATAATTCTCCTGTAAGTGTACACAGTGTTAAAATATGCATACAGATTAAATCAGCTCCTTTTCATCACCCAAATCTCTTAAGTCTACTCTTTTTATAAAAAAATTATTTATTTATTTATTTGCAGACAGAGAGAAAGTGAGATAAAGAGAAGAGAGTCAGAGAGAGAATGGGTATGCCAGGGCCTCTAGCCACTGCAGATGAACTCCAGATGCATGTGCCCCTTGTGCATCTGGCTTATGTGGGTCCTGGGGAATTGAACCCGGGTCCTTTGGCTTCACAGGCAAGCACCTTAACTGTTAAGCCATCTCTCCAGTGTATAAGTCCCTCTTTATCCTACTTCATTTACATTTCAAATCATAATTAAATTTGAAGATTTTGCAGCATGTTTATTTTGAATGCTACTTGAAAAGCTAAAAGGAAGATAAAGCTTACAAAACAAAACTCTTCAAAAAGTACTGTTTTTACTTGGTTCTTTGCTTGCTGGGTGCAATTTCCCATTAATTATACTTCTGGAATATTTCCACAAAGCAGAGTCTGAAGATACTAAGACTTTGGTTCCCAGGAATAGATTTGATTCTCTGCCTAACTTTCTTTTAAAAAAGCATAATGTCAAGATAATGTGGCCCCTTTGACAGAGAACTGGACACTCAGAGCATGCTGTGATTTATCCTATGGTGGCAGAGATCAGTGAGTAAATATTTTATCCCTACTTAAAATGGGCTAGTATATTTAACTGTAACATCAAATGTTTATGCTTTATGTAATTATTCTTCTTTAATCTATAGTAAGAAAGAATGAATAAAATACTCAAATGTAATTGTACCTCAAGACATGTTTGTTTCTTGAAATAACGCATTTGTACTAAATTTTTAAATATTTTCTCAAGTATGCTCAAACATTTTAAAATTTCAAGCCAATGAAACATTGTTTTCTTTAATAACTAGTTCCAAATAATGCAGTTAAAATCACCTACAATAATAAAATAAATGAATTTATTTATATTAATTGAAAAAATCTAGAGATCTAGTCAACTGAAAAAACTTCTAGTTTGTACAAATATTCTTTACTACCTCTTCGCAGTCATGGACTGGTTAACCACCTTAAGAAGATCTTTGCAAGAAAGCTGTGGGTCAGGGGAGATTTTCTGGCAACGAGGCATTAACAGGCATTCCTTTTAGGGAAAGTAAGTAAATAAATCAGAATGACCCTGTTTCTTTAAGTTTCCTTATGATGCTTCAGGTGCAGCCTAAAATTTGAATTGAGCTCAAGGAAGAAATTATTTTCAAGTCCCTGAATAACTTTAAAGTTCTGCAAGGTACCTGTAATGATGTCACTGTCGTTGTGACACTGAAGAAAGGAAATAAGCATTCTGTTTAGAGTGACACATCTGTAAATTCACTCATTCATTCAATCATTCATTCCACATACATTGACCAACTGCCTACCTGTGCCAGACACTGTAGAAATGTCATAAAGATGACTAGGACAAAATTGGGGCCCCCAAGGATATCAGAATCTATGAAAAGGACAGACATGCAAAAAGGCTTAAATTCCATAGGAAGAAGTGCTAAAACAGAGATGCCAACAAAATTTTACTTAAAAAAATCCCAGAAGTTGAAGTAACTACCATGTTGAAGACATGCACACATAATAAAATTGCAGCCAGGCAGTAGAGAATAAGCTGGAGTTTGCCAGATGGGGGATTTACAGATTTGACAGGAGAACAGAAAGATATACTGGTCTAACAAACATCTTATATAAAGACAGGAAGTTGTCAAAAAGCTGATGATCTGAAGTGGTAGTATAGGGTCCTACAGCTTTATAAGGAAAGTCAATTTTTAAAGAAAAGAACCAAAAGAGGTTTGGGGGAAGTAACAAGAGGACTCTCATGGTTTCATGTCAGAATAAGGAAAGCAGAGGCCAAAGTAACTACTGGAGTAGAAAAGGGAGGCACAGAAATACACCCACAGTCCTGCTGAGCATACTGATTGACATTTTGCCTTGGGAGAAGAGTTTTCTGAGATTAATAAACAAAAAATGGGCAGAAGCCTTGTGTAGAACTGTTGCATTAAGAAGCCAGTATACTAAGCCAGTTGTTGTGGCCCATGCCTACAATCACAGAGTTTGGGAGGCAGAGGCAGGAGGATCAGGCTGGGGGCTACATGAGATCCTGTCTTTTAAAAAGCCAGTATAGTCTACCTAGAAGAGACAACATAATTAGTTTTTCATTTCAATACCACGTTTCTAAAAATGAGCACTCCAGTGGATGGTGTGGCCAATGCATCATGCTAACAACTTAGACCAGATCTGTGTCTTAGGCATTTCTATATACTACCCCCATTTCATAGAAAAATGAAATGTTTTGATTTTATGAATCAAGACTCATATGTTGCACCTGGAATTTGACATCAGCATATAAACACTGGAAGTCCTGGGAACACTTACTTTGCAGTAATCCAAAGTAGCAACATACTCATATGATCCTAGAGATAACTCAGGCTTCTCGTAGTGGTCCAGTCTTCTCCCAACGTGGTCCAGATGTTGGAAATAGAATGGTGGAACTAATCAAAACAAAACAAGACAGGAAATCTTTTGTTTTCATAAGGAGACAATTTAATAAATTCTCAAAGCTTATTATGGGAGGAAAGGATTTAGCATGAGAAAAAATATATTTTATAGCTAGAATATAGTATATTCTCAATATTCATCATTTTGAAGCATGTCTTAGAAAGTATGAATGTTTTCTTAAAAACACTTTTGATCTTCTAAAACTTTTATAATTGTGGAAATTTTAGATAGACTGTTGTGCTTAAGTCAACATAACCCAGATATTTGTCTCTATTTATTTAATTACCTCTTTTAAAAAGACTGGGAGTTTTCTCTTTGAATTTTCTATATACCTAAATAGATAAATGTTGGTTATGTGGGCTATAATATCAATCAGAATATCTATTACTCTTTGATGTCTGTGTTTTCATGGTGATCTTGTAGCATTGGCCTTAAGAGCACAGAAGATTACTGTATTAGGGAAAGACTACATTACTAAGATCTCAGCTGAAGAAGTCTAATTTGATTCAAATGTTTCAGAAGTTACTTCTAGCAAAGTCCTGGAAGTCATCCAACAGCCCAGCAACACTTATGAGTCACCCTCTGAACACTTGGACAAATAAGGTCTGGTATCTCTGTGAAAAAGAACTCCCATTGCCTAGAGATTAATAGGGAAGGCTATGAAACTTCTGCCAACAGCATTTAAAAAAACCACCCATGCTCTTGTTTTAACTGTTTTGTAAAGAATAGCATCTTTCTTTGTAAAAACCACAAAAATAATACATGTTATTTTAAAGCAAAAAACTTAGTATTCCTTACTTTTAGTTGTGAACATTACAAGGCTTTTCTAAAAGTAGACTTTAAAACAAAAAAAAAAATTAGATTGAGTTTTTCATGTCCATATTATATCATGGCCATTGCTTTTACATTATCTATATGAGGTTCATATTCATACATGTACATCTGAGTATGGAAAACTCAATGTTTTAAAAAGACTAAGGGGCTGGAGGGATGGCTTAGAGGTTAAGGTGTTTGCCTGCAAAGCCAAAGGACCCAGGTTCAATTCCCCAGGACCCAAGTAGGCCAGATGCACAAGATGGTACATGCATCTGGAGTTCATTTGCAGTAGCTGGAGCCCTGGCGCACCCATTCTCTCTCTCTCTCTTTCTCTCTCTCTCACTCTCAAATAAAACAAAAAAATTTTTTTTTTAAGAAAAGACTACAGATAGGGAAACTGACAGTGACTAAACCTGGTCTGCTGTTTTGCTGTACATGGTGAGACAGAGAGCTCTGCGTTGGTTGGTTTAGAATGTACGTAAGGTAATTCCTGTGTAGCATAAAGTACAATTCATTCACCTTCATACACAGACAAATGTAATGTGAATTTTCCTTTTAAAACTAATTTTATATTCATTATCATTTAATATTAAGCCAAGTCACAGCATATATTATGCACTGTTCTATAATCCCAGTTTCCCTGATGCTTTCTAATGTCACTTTTCCAATGGACAATTAAGGGATACTTTGCAAAGACATGAGAATGGGATCATCTGACCAAACTTATTGGGTTCTAATGCTAGCAAGCCAGGCTAACCAGTCCTCACTGCAGCAAATGACAAATGTAGAGGTGAACATGAATGCAAGGGAAATCTGGCTTTCTTCTGAGAACAACTACATAAGTCTAGTTTGTATAAGCCTATTAAAAATGAACATGCAGGGCTGGAGAGATGGCTTAGCAGTTAAGGCACTTGTCTGTGAAGCCCAAGGACCCAGGTTCAATTCCCCAGTACCCATGTAAGCCAGATGCACAAGGTGACACATATGTTTGGAGTTCATTTGCAGTAGCTAGAGATCCTGGTACACCCATTCTCTCCCTTTCTCTATCTGACTCTCTGTCTCCCTATTTCTCTCTCTTAAATAAAATAAACAAACAAACACAATATTTAAAAAATGGTCATAGAAGCCCGCGGGAGTGGATACCCAAGGAAATGGAATCTCTGTTGTATAGGTACAAAAATTCTAAGTAGTCCTTTATTAGCAGGAATCAGCTGGGTTTGGGGCCTTAAGCTAACATTGCTTATGAGGCCAGAAATGACAGCAAATTGAAGAGTGTTGGTGCTCTACCTGCTGGGTAATTTCTGATCCCCTTCCTCAGAGACTGAGGGACTTGGCATGAAGACATGGAGGGACTACTGACTGGACTTGATAAAGAACTTTATTCAAGTGCATCAGGAGAGGCCTCTACCTTCTCAGGATGGGTTTACCCCATCACAAACTGAAATGTCAAGAGGTAAAACTGTAAGAGCTCTGAAAACAAAGTCCCAGGACAGAAAAATGGCCAATGATGTGGCTATGGATTCATACAGGATGAGAGATGGAACAAGACCATCCTTAGAAAGAGAAGGGTGGCACCAACAGAAGCTTGTCTCACCACCATGTCCATCTTGCACTGAGGAGATGTTATGGTTGATATAAAGAGAAAAAACATCCCAAGAGATCCATACCACAGTCTTCCAGATGACAATGAAAACTGATGCCTCTACTCCATAGCAAGGCATTTTAAAGAAGTGACCAAAGGTAGAATGACACATACTCACAAGGCCTGTCTCTAGTGCTTTCATGGACTGTGTGTGATAAGGGGCAGAAAGCAAGAAGACAGACAGTGCTGTGGAAGCTGTGACACAAGCAGAACACTGCCTGCTCAGCTGTCATTAGGAAGTAGTCAGCACCTAAAGGAGACATGTTCATGATGAAAAGGGACAGAGGAAGCCTAGAAAACACTTCCTCTAGCATGTCACATGGTTAACAAGATTTGTACTTACACATGAACTTGGGGATATTCTCACCCTGAGTATGTGCTTTACTGAACACCAAAGAACTAAATTACAGAGATGTGATGAATGTCATAAATGTGAGAACATTTTTGTCAGGGTTGCAGTTTAACATCAGTGAACCCATGTAGAATAAAATGAAAAATATAATGCACAAAGGAAAGGGTGTCATAATACTATCTTCTTAAAAGTTGCAACATTTATGTCAGAGGAAAAAAAATCTACGTAAGTGATAAATCCCTTGCTTATAATGCCCGAGTTTTCCCCAAATGCTACTGAGGTTATATTCAAGAATAACCTTGAGGACTAAAAACAGAGAAGTTTCTAGGGCGAACATGACATGTAATAATCTCATATTGCCTGCAACTGGGCTTTGTGGAAGGTGATTGAGAAATAAGCCCTCAGTTATCCACACACCCACTGTTGATTTCTATGTGACTCAACAGCATCATTCCCCTGTGGGGCTTATGCAGCTACATACAATTATAAGGAGCCTGGGTTTCCCATTCAGTACTGGTTTCCTTCTGTGGAACTTATAAAGCATGTATTACTACCTAGGGGAAAAGAATGCATTTTTTGGCCGGGCATTGTGGCGCACGCCTTTAATCCCAGTACTTGGGAGGCAGAGGTAGGAGGATCACTGTGAGTTCGAGGCCACATTAAGACTACATAGTGAATTCCAGGTCAGCCTGAGCTACAGTGAGACCCTACCTCGAGAAAAAAAAAAAAAAAGAATGCATTTTTTCTATGATAAGAAGTGTAATACATTTTATTTTTAAATAAAAAGCATTCACAGGGAGCACTGGAGTAGCACCACTTACCATCATTCACACAGCTACAAAATCCACACTGAAACCTCCTTCCTCCTTCCACGAACTGCATAAATGGGCACATGTAGGCTCTGCATCTGTTGCATCTGACTGGTCCGCTCTCCCCATGGTTTACCAAGTACAGCTGAGTCTAGAAGGAGCAAGTGGAGTGAAACAAAAAAAGCTGAGTACAGGATTTCCAGGTGTTGTAATTAATCTGAAATGTCTTCTAATAGCACTCACTAGAGAACACCTAATACTGAGCAGTGGCCAGGACAGAGGATCCCTCCCTTGATAATATATGAATGATTCAAGCCAATATGACATTGTTCATAGTACCCCACAAAATGCTAAGTTTAAATTTATGCCTCACAAATATATCTCACTTCTAGGCATAATGATGTAAATTTGCATATGAATGTTTGCTTGTATGTGTATGAAAAGAAAATATAATGAAAGTAATAACAATTAAGCTTATGTTCAAAATGTCCTGGATTTCTTATGTCATATATCTTGTCAAGTTTGTTTATAAACCAAAAATAAATGAGTAAATTGAGCATTTAAAAAAACACTCTAGTTTTGGATGGTAGTATGTGGTTTGTGTAGTTCCTTTAAAGTATATAAAATATTATTTAAAAAATTAAAATAGGGCTGGAGAGATGGCTTAGTAGTTAAGGCATTTGCCTGTGAAGCCTAAGGACCCAGGTTCAATTCCCCAGTACCCATGTAAGCCATATGCATATGGTTGTACATAAATCTGGACTTTGTTTGCAGTAGCTAGAGGCCCTGGCATGTCCATTAAAAAAAAAAGAAAAATAAAAAGTATCTGAAGAAATATATACAAGAATGCCCACTTATTTAAGCCTTAAGCGTGATTATGCCTTTTTTGTCACTTTATCATCACACATACTCTCAGTGTGGCTGGTTATGTTGCCAGAACTAAAAACCATGAGTCAATGGCTTCCCTCTCATAAACATGTGGAAAGGCAGTTTGAAAGTGAAAAGGAATCTGCTTTGGTTCTTAACACTTCCAGCTTTCACAATAAAACTACAAAGACCTTGTTTTTATAAATCTCCTTAAAGATAACATTTTCAGAAAAGCTTGAGAACTAAAGGGTTTTGCGTGTCAGTTAAAAATCTGAACAATAAAGTGGTAAGGAAAGCAGACTTCTTTTTATGGAGGCCTGAAAAGCAGGAGGCAGGAGGTGATTGACAGCACCAGGCCATTTTCTGCTAAGGCCTTACACACCCCAGACCTGCTGGTTCTCCTTGTCCAGATGTTCAGTGTGAAAACAGATTCAGGCTCATGTTTCAGATATGAGCTGTGGGGTTTCAGAACAGGGGCAGAGGAGAAGGAAGAGGAGGGACAGGGAGAAGGAAAAGACAGATTTCATACACTACACAAAAGAATACAGAAAGAATCAATTAACACATTCGTACTCAGAATCATTCCCACTGCCCTGCCCTGTTCTTTCCTCCACCTCATGCCTTCTGTAGGTCAGAAGATGGATTACTTTTTCTAGGTGACAATCTTCCAATCCACTCGATGTCCATAGCTCTGATGCCCCACTGGCAGGGGTGAATGAGACAAGGAGCAGCGCATGCGCTGTTAGAGCCGTGTGCTTGGCATGGATGGTTGGAAAAAGGTAACTATTATCATTTCTGACAAGAACAACCTGTCCTGGCTCAGAAGCATTTAGCTCACAAGAAAGTATCTTCAATGGGGTGGGGGCAGGGTAGGGTGGACAAGTATGAATTGTGCTTCTACTACTAAAGTGAACTTCTCAGTTACTGCAAAACGATGTAGAGGGCAAAGAATCAGCATTTTAGGGGACTCTGATGTGGATATGACCAGGGGGTTTAAAAGTGAGACATGAGAACTGAAGGCATACTAGGACTCTGTTTTAATTTCACACACAAATTCATACATGGATGCTTATAGTACTTGCTAATTTATTTGTTCACTTTACTTATTTGAGGGGGGAGGCAGAGAGAGAGAGAGAATGGGTATGCCAGGGCCTTCAACCACTGCAACAAACTCCAGATGCATGTACCACCTTGTACATCTGGCTTACATAGGTCCTGGGGAATTGAACCTAGGTCTTTTTTTTTTTTAATTGACAACTTCCTTAATTGCTTTGCAGGCAAGTGCCTTAACCACCAAGCCATCATTACTCTCTTAATTCAAACCTTTTCTTGAAAGAAATAAAGTGGCAAGTGTTTGTTTGCTTTAGCTGGTAGTAATTAGAAATGGTGGGGGGGGGCAGAGGGAAGCAAAAAGACAGATAGAAACAAAAGATTTTGGGGAAATGACAGGAGATTTAGGAGCATAAGAAGTAAAAGACAACACAAACATGTGACCATACCACTGTTTCTGCATGGGAAGCCTGTGATGAGTGTCAACCTTTGAGATCAGCAGGTGCATTCACAGAAGTTAAAATCAGCTGATATTTTGCAATATGCCTTTACTCCACCCATTTTCTTTTCTCATCTTTTTCCTTCATAGACTCCAAACACTATGATTAACTCACTGAAATATTATAGAAACAAGATATCATAGATTTGCTAGACAAGCCAGTGGTCATGGAAGGATATTTGCCATTATTTTTACTGCTATGATTTGCCCAAAGGCAGACCATGCCTAACGTTACCATGAACTATCACCAACTATCACCTAAGCATTCCAGGCCCTGCAGAGTCAGACTTGCAGAACTGGAAACAAATGCCTTGCAATAAAATGCAGTCAGGCCATGACTATATCTAGGCTAAGTGCACAGGCATGTTTTCTATGTTCACCCTTTGCAAAGCAGAAGATGGATGGGTAGGAAAGGCTTTAGACAGCTTAGGTGACAGTAAAGAATTTTAAAAGCTTTTTAACTGTTTATGTTTTATTTGCGGCAACAGGGCCAGGGCTTCTAAATGACTCTGTCTTCTTTTATCTTTCTCAAGCCATACTTAAAACCATCAAGGATTTTTTTCCCTCTCTATATGTCCACTTATCTGCTTTGCAGTGGTGCACATGAGCTCATAAACAGCCAAGGTCACTATATTCAATTTTTGTAATGTAGTTTTTTTTTTTTTCAAAAATAAACTTATCCCCATAGCATCATAATATCTTAAGTTGTTTTCTTTCCTCATCAAGGGCATTATATCCTAACTACTTCAGAGATATTTTCAGACATTTAGTGTGCTTTCCTTTTTGGCTTCTAGGTTAACTCTGCATGATCATCCTTGTTCTTTCTTCTCGTATAATGGTCAAGTCAAAGGATACTGATGCTGGCTCTACACCCTCATCTGGCTATTCTTAGTTCTGGCTCCATGTGACAAGCATTTAAACAACACAAAAGTGATAGGGAGGTTGAGGAAAGACAAGGAAGGACAGCGAATGACTCTCATATTTTTAGATGATCAAGGGGTGTCACAAACAGTATATTGGTACTGTTTATTAAAATATCTTAAAAACTACTTTACTGATTTGCTTGCATGTGCGTGTGAACACGAGTGAGTGATCAAGAGAGAGAAAGAATGGGCACACCTTGCCACTGCAAACACCAGATGCATGTGCCAACTTGGTGCATCTGCGTTTACATGGGCAATGGGAACTTCTGGGGTGGCAGACATTGCAAGCAGGCATGTTTATCCTCTAGGTAATCTCTCCAGCCCCATTAAAATATTTTAAATATATTTTATTTATTTATTTGAGAGAGACAGAGAAAGAGACAGAGAGGAAGAGAGAGAATGGGAATGACATGGCCTCCAGCTACTACAAATGAACTCCAGACACATGCACCCCCTTGTGCATCTGGCTTATGTGGGTCCTGGAGAATCGAGCTGGGATCCTTTTGGCTTTGTAGACAAATGCCTTAACTGCTAAGCCATCTCTCCAGCCCACCATTAAAATATTTTAATTGAGCAAAATGTGTCCCTTTTGTATGTAGATTACTTGGCACTAAAATGGTATCAGTGACAAAAAAAATGATGATGCTGGGAAGAGGATCAGTTGATAAGGGTGTTTGCTTGCAAAACCTGCCATCCTGGGTTCAATTTCCAAACATATAAGTTGAACATGCATGCATCTGGTGTTTGCACTGGCAAGAGGCCCTGGCATGCCCCGCCCCACACATGCATGTACAAATAAAAATTTTTTTAAATATTTTTGTAAGTTAAAGTAGTAGGTATTGAGCTATAAATCAGTACCTTCTTAATATTACTGATAAAAATTTTTAAGTTTCCTTATTTTAATGTTACCAATTTTTAATTATTTTTATTCTCTCATATATCTGCAACAATTGCCTCTTAGGTACTTAGTATATCTTTTGCCTTTGTGGGGCTTCACTATGCAGTGGAACAGAAAAACATGGGAGATGAGTAGCAAGAACACACAACCAAGTATCATGAACAAAAGCTATTTTTAACTTGGGCAATGTTAAACTATTTACAGACTGTATTTCCTGAACAAAAGCAGATGCTCCAGGAAAATGAAGCACTATGTAGGAAATCCGTTGTGAGGAGTTCTTATAAGATATGTAGGCTATGGATATTTTATTTTTATTTATTTATTTGAGAGAGGGAGAAAGACACAGGTAGAGAGAGAGTGAGAGTGAGAGCCAGAAAGAGAGAGAGAGAGAGAGAGAATGGGCACGCCAGGGCATCCAGCCATTGCAAACAAACTCCAGACACATGTGCCACATTGTGCATCTGGCTTATGTGGGTCCTGGGGACTATAACCTGAACCCTTTAGCTTTGCAGGCAAGATCATTAATCATAAGCCATCTCTCCAGCTCTGGATTTTTTTTTAATTAAGAAAACTCAATGCAAAGCCCACTGAGCAGCACAACCCTTGTAATTTCAGCACTATAGAGGTTGAGGCAATAGGATTACAAATTGGAAGCCATCCATAGTTACAAAGGGAGTTCAAGGACAGCCTAAGTTACTAGATGGATTATGTATCAAAAAGCAAAACAAGGGCTGGAGAGATGGTTTAGTGGATAAGGCACCTGCCTGTGAAGCCTAAGAAATCTTGTTCGAATCTCCAGGTCCCACGTATAGCCAGAGGCAAAAGTGACACAAGCACACAATGTGGCACATGTGCACAAGGGGGCCCTCATGTCTGGAGTTCACTCACGGTGGCTGAAAAGGCCCTGGTGCACCCATTCTCTGCCTCTTCCTCTATCTGTCTCTCTCAAGTAAAAAACAAAGCAAAACAAAAGCCGGGCATGGTGGCGCACGCCTTTAATCCCAGCACTCGGGAGGTAGAGGTAGGAGGATCGCCAAGAGTTCAAGGCCACCCTGAGACTACATAGTTAATTCCAGGTCAGCCTGGACCAGAGTGAGACCCTACCTTGCAAAACCAAAAAAAAAAAAAAACTAAGCAAAACAAAACAATAAGAAAAGCAAAACAAAAGTCTGGATACATAAGCTTAGCTACAGATTCTACATTACATAATCAGCAAAGTATCAACTCCAGCAAGAAAAAAATACGGTGTTTCATAGCATTGTTCCAGTAGGTGGCGCTGCCCAACTAAAAATAAAAGCATTGTTATGATGGCGACAAATGTTAAGGGCACTCAACACACACCAAAGCAGAAATACAGAGTAGATGTAAAACACACCCACCAAGGCTCAGGGAATTTTGCAGAAGAGGGGTGGAAAGATGATAAGAATCACAGGTTGAGACGTCATACCCAGACGCACTGCCTCCCCCATGTAACTGACTGCTGTGCCAATAGGGCTTAACCCACAACCCTGTGGGGAATACCAGCAACCCCACTAAGGCGGGCCCTCAGCAGACTGGGGTCAAGGAGAAGGGAAATGATGACACCAACACATGATGTGTCCATACAAAGCATACCCTTAATAATAAAGAAAAAAATAAAAGCAAGACCACGAGTGGGAAATACCAAATGCTATATTCATTTTGTGCAACTGTACTACCACTTACCTGAATTTACAGCAGTAATTACATCTTAAAACTAGGACATATACAGTCTCCTTAAAACTGGACAAACTGGGGCTGGCTTAGCAGTTAAGACATCTGCCTGCGAAGCCTAAGGGCCCGGGTTCGATTCTCCAGGACCCACATAAGCCATATGCACAAGGGGGTGCATGCATCAGGAGTTCATTTGTAGTGGCTGGAGGCCCTGATGCACCATTCTCTCTCTCTCTCTCTCTCTCTCTCTCTCTGGCTCTTTCTCATAATTAAATGAATAAATATAAAAAATTGGAAAACCTTTGAGTAATGATTTAAAACTTCTCTAATTCAAAGAAATGAAATTATAAAAACAGGCTATTTTATATAAAAATATAGAAATTAAAGGAACTACCAGATTAAATACATTAATGGCTAAGGGAAGTTTGTTTTAAATAGTCTTCATTCTCTGCTAACTTCTCTTTAACTCTACATAGGAAATTGGGACAGATGACCAGCCATCAGCACAGCTGGCTTGCACTCAACGGTGGCACAACAAAAGAGCAGACCAGACACTGCCTGTGCTGGGTCATGGCCCTGGGCAGCCGCGATGAAGTGATGCTCTATGGCAGACATCAAATCATCATCACGCTGCCAACACAGGCCTGAGACAAGACAGCCAAATCCAGCTCCAAGAAAAACACCCTGACTTAGTAATGTCATGGCTGATGGCATCCAGGTCACTACTGGGTCAAACTCCTGGTTCTCCTTTCTTCTTGCATCTGCTCTGCTAGCCACTTTACCTTTCAGCACCAGAGCTTATGTAAGTATACACACACATACACACACACACACACACACACACCCTCAACTCCATAAGTTCTCTTCCCTTCTAGTAATTTGATAATTGTGAAAAAATACATATTTTGCATTTTTAATATAGATTTCCTTTTTCTGCTTTTTATTTTCTTCATTGGCATTTTCTGGGAATGTTTACAGTGCTCTGGAACCATACAGTTGTCTCTGCATTAGTAAAATGTTGTACTTTGCTATGTGCCTGAAAGAAATACCTCAGTGAAGATATAGAAGTGTTGCTTGCATTCAGATCTGAATCAGATGAGATTTAAAATAAGACCTGCTAAAAGGTGGTACAGTCCTCTGGTTTGACAAAGAAGCATACTCAACATCAGATTGTATTGCCCAGTGAATCTGTGTAAATATATCTCCAACAGCAATGATTTCATATGGTCAATGTGAAATGGCATACAGCTCTTTCTTAGAATTAGAGTACCATTTGTTTTTTACAACTACCATAAAAGTTGTTTGATAATTTGGATTAACTGGGAGACAGACAGAAGCATGGAAATGGTATGTGCAAGATAACCCAGAGCCCATGGTGAAATCCCATCCCCTCACAAATGTTCAACATTCAGACCATGGAGCTTGCTGGAAGATGATCAATCATGTTCCCAGAATTGGGATCAACTGCACAAAAAACATCCATATGAAAGAGAAATGAGAAGCAGTTCGTATGTGTTTTCTATTTTTAGCTCTGTCATACAAGATATTCACTCAGCCTATGTGCACAGAAAAGGTACACATCATTGAGTTTGACATGACTAACTCACTTTGTGTTCCCTAGACCTTGATTTGGCTGTCAGGTCTCACACCTGTATCAGCAGCATGAGTGTGATACGATGTTTGTTGTCGAACATCACTTCTTCCTCACAAGTACCCAGTGCTGTGATGTCTGCCCTGAACGTCACGGCTCAGTGCCGGCACTCAGCACAAACACTGGCTGCTCTTTTGTGATGCTGCCCTTGAGTGCCAGTGTATATGGATTGTCTAGGCATTTTTTTGTTTTGTTTTGTTTTTTTTGAGGTCGGTTCTTGCTGTAGCCCAGGGTGACCTGAATTTACTCTGTAGTCTTAAGGTGGCCTCGAACTCACAAGGACCTTCTACCTCTGCCTCCCAAGTACTGGGATTAAAGGCATGCACCACCATGCCCAGCTGTCTAGACATTTTTAAAATTATTTATTTGCATGTACGTGAGGGGGATGCTAGGGCCTCTTGCTGCTATAAATACCAGAGACTTGTGCTACTTTTTACATTTGGCTTTACATGGATGGTTAGGGAATTGAATCTGCAGTGGCATCTTCCCAGCTTCTTGTCTATTCACTTTTAAAAGAGCAATACTACTTTGACTATTTAAAAATAAGTGTAAAATAATAGGATATTTCTATACTTTTATTTTTGTATTTATTTGCAAGGAGAGAGGTATACCAGGGCCTCTAGCCACTTCAAACTCCAGCTGCATGCACCACTTTGCTTTACAAGGGTACTGGGGAATCAAACTCAGGCCATTAGACTTTGAAAGGAAGTGCCTTTTAACCTCTGAGCCATTTCTCCCAACAATTTTCTGTATTTTTAAAAATTTTGTTAAGGTATGTTCAAGATAGCTTCTAATTTGCAAGATCATTAGTGGAGAAGAGGTATACTTGTTAGAGAAAAGCAGAGATGGATTTTTTTTTAAAGACAATGTGACATTAAACTAGTATGATGTTTCAAACATCATGGGAAAATATACTTGTCCCTTGCTGGTTTCACCTAACAAAGGACCTTTAACTACTGGGCAATCTGAGCAGAGCAGCACTGCTGAGACATGCAGTGACCAGACAAGGGCTTCAAGCCTCTATTCAGCTTCAAGGAGAGAGGGAGAGTAGAATGTAGTGTGCAGTCAGGGGGTGGCAAGTTCCCATCCCTTCTGCTAAACTTCTACAGAAGAAATGAGGAAACATGTTTGAAGGTGTTTCTGTGCTTCAGAAAAGCACATGCTTTTCTCTTTTGAATTATTTACAGTAAATTTAACTCTATTTTCCATAGTGTGTGGAAATTTCACTACTCAAAATTGTGCAATTTCCCCACATCTGACTTTTCTCTATACCTGGTTTGCCTAGCAACCTGAGCTGTATCTACATATCTGATTTTGATCCATGTCCACCAGCTGGTGTCCAAATGCAGATTTCCCAAAGTCCAAGTGAACACAGCAATGCCATATCTGTCACAGACCTGAACCCCACACACATGCTGCAGAAACCTAGAAGAAGCAGCTATCATAACTGACTAAGGGGTGAAGATGCTGGTACACATTTCCACAAATGTAGTCAAGGAGCACTGACGTGGAGAGACAATGGAGAGGGATCCGGAGAGTCAGGGCAGTATGATAAGGATATGCTTATCAGCATACAGAATATATGTGACAGTGAAGGGAGAGGGACTCCTAGGTACACCTTTGGAATGTAGATGGTGTGTTTCAATAGGAAAACTGTGCTAAAACAGCTACTACCCCACCGGTGTGCAATGTTCTATGAAGTTACTGCCAGGAATACAAGATGCTCCCAAGACAGACAAGATGCATGAAGGAGGAATAGGAATGTGTGTGTGTGTGTGTGTGTGTGTGTGTGTGTGTGTGTACATGGAGGCTAGAGGCCAACCTCTGATGCCTTTCCTCAGAAGCTGTCTATCTTTTTCTTGAAATATTTTTATTTATTTGCAAGCAGAGGGAGAGGATGAGAGAAACAGACAGACTGACTGAAAGAATGGGCATGCCAGCATCTTTAGCTGCTGCAAATTTAACTCCAGATGCATGTGCCACTTTGTGCATTTGGCTTTACATAGGTACTAGGGATTCCAACCTGTGTCTTTAAGCTTTGCAGGCAAGCACCTTAGTTGGTAAGCCATCTCTCCAGCCCCAGTCTACCTTTTTATTTTTTGAGACAGGGTTCTTACTGGCCTGGAACTTGCCAATTAGATTAAACTGGCTGGCCAAAGTGTCCCAAGAATGTGCCTCTCTCTGCTTCCCTGGCATTGGGGTCACAAGTGTGCACCACCATATTTGGCTTTTTCTTTAAATGTGTGTTCACAGGGCTGAACTCAGGTCCTTGTGCTTTCAGGGCAAGCACTTTGCCAACTGACCTATCTCCCACATATGGAGTTTTAAGGCAGCAGGAATAAATTTTATTGTTCACAGAGGAGAGCAAAAAATATACAAGGTGGCAAAAATCTGGAAATTAGAAAAACCTTAACAAATATTTATTGATGTATGATGATTGACAAAATATTAGTATCTTTATTTCTGGATGTTATGACCACCTCATACGCTACATCTTTGGAAAAGTAAAGATTTTGTTTGCCTATAATGGCAAAGCTGCCACACTCAACGTAAGTAAATCCAGTACATCCAGTACAAAGTTTTCCTTCACCCCAAAGGCTCAACTTCCTTGGATGACCATCTGTGCAGGTCACTCAAACAAAAAATACTGTTGGCATCAATATTTAGCAACAGGTTCAAAAGTGATCTTATTGTTTTCAACAAAGAAGCTTAACTACTCTCTTGATCCAGTACCGCCACATGATCTTATTGCTGCTTCTATAAATAAGGGTGTGATTGGTGAGCGTTTCTGTAGATGGACATGTTTTTTGAGGACTCCCAAAGTCTTTGGGAAATTCCAGTTTTTGTTCATGAGAAAAATGCAAAGAGTGTGCCAGAGAGAGTTGAAAGTAAGCCCCACTGTCCAGCTCAGTACAAAGAGACTACTGGTCCCTTAGCTCTTGGTTCACAGAAAGCAAGTGAGAGGGATAAATACAGTAGCTATCAATATGATATAGTAGTCTACATAGAAATCAGGATGTCTGAGAAGCTGGGGTGTGGGGCAGAGCACAGACCAGGAGGAAACCCTGATTCTACCAGGAAAAGAAACTGTGATCAAAGCCCAGCCCCCAACAAAACACCTCCTTCAGCAAGGTTCCACCTTCCAAATTGCTACCAGTTGGGAACAAAGCATTCAAAACACATGAGTTTATGGTGGACATCTGATTCAAACCACCCCATTCCTCCTGTGGAGATGGAGAGACACTGGATTGATTTCATGGAAAACCGCCAGAACCAGGTAGGGTAGTATCCTGATTCACTAGGTTAAGAAAAACACAAATGTGTGAACACATGTGTGGGGCACATGCATATAAACACACATACACAAACACACACACACACTCTCTCTCTCAAGTATCTTGTATGAATTTGTAACTATTCAGGTGGAAAATAATTAAAGAGACTTCCCTAGTCACTAAAATAATATCACTGGGGAAATGATACATTTGCTATAGGTTTTTAAATATGAATTAGTAATTTCTATCATGTTTCATAACTACCAAAAATAATTTTTAGAATTTATTGTTTCAGTATCGCCCATCTTTCATTTAATTCACCAAATTATTAGTTTATTTCTTAAAGAAACTCAAAATATTTTTGAATACCATTAATTATTTTGGGGGCACTAATTTTTTGTATGGTGTGCATGTATGTGTGTGTATGTTTATGCATGTACATATATGTGTGAGTATGTGTGTGCATACAAGTGCATGCCTGAGGACCCAAGAGGTTGATGTCAGATGTCCTCCACCATCACTCTGTACCTCACTTATTGAGACAGGGCCTCTCACCTGGACCCAGAGCTCACTGATCCAGCTAGACTAGCTAGCCAACTTGCCCATGGAATCCATTTCTACCTCCTGAGTACTGGGATTACAGTAGGTGAACCCCCACTCTCAGGAAGTGTTTACATGGGTTCTGGGCATTAAAACTTAGGTTCCAGTGCTTGCACAGCAAGCATTTTATCAACCGAGCCATCTATCCAGCCCCTTGCACTAAATTTCTAACTAAGATACTCTATTCATTAATAGTGTATGGAAACTCCACATCCACCTCTGATTCCCAGCACCCAAGCTGCACAGTAAATTCTAAACAAGCATTTTTTGAATAAATAACAGAGAAAGGAAAGAAGGAGAGAATGGGGTAGGGAGAAACTTCCATCTGAGGGAAAAAATGGAAGTGAGTAAGGAAAACAGATAGGTCTCCTTTGGACATGAGGACATCTGTAGTCCTATAACACATTTGGATAACAGAACCTAATATGCCACATTCACCCCTAAGTATGCAGCAGTCACTACAACATGAGACTTATCTCTTAGTCAAAAGTTGTTTTTTTTTTTTTTTTCAAGGTAGGATTTCACTCTAGCCCAAGCTGACCTAGAATTTACTATGTAGTCTCAGGGTGCCTCAAACTCCTAGCAGTCCACCCTACCTCTGCCTCCCAAGTGCTGGAATTAAAGGCACATGCCACCACACCTGGCTTAGTCAAAAGTATTTTAAAGCAAATAGAGCTGAGCTTTCTACCCAGCCCTCAAATGCTGTGTTTGTGTTGTGGGGGTGGCAGCTTTTGAGTGGGAAGGGCACATCACACTAAGTCTATAGAAGAACTGTTCCTGGAGAGCAAGACCAAGGGAAATCAAACATCAGAAGGCTGGAAGCAGTTAGTATCAGTTTTCTGAATGGCAGTCCTAGTTCACAACTGCACTATAAATGACAGGGACTGCTTCTCAAACAAAAGGGGGGCTGCTTACACTGGGTTAGCTGCCCAGTCATGTGATAAGTATATTTGCAAAGACCAGATTATTCTTGCTGGAACAGATGTTACAAATATCTGTGGAATATACTCCCTGAAGAATTAGAAACTCAAAAATTATAAAATTGAATGCCATTTCCCTATGTTTCTCATAATCCTTGACCTATTTGTTTTATTTTCATCTCTAAAGGAAAACTATATTTTGCTGTCTAATTACAGGCAACTTGAAGAAGACATACTTAATTGCTAAATACACACTGTTTCACGGATGGAGAAAACATATTTTAGACTTAAAATTCCTCTGAATCAGTGTTTCTTCTGTAACAGAATACTTGGTGGGGTTTAGTTCCTCAAAGGGGAGTTGGGAAATAGCCAAGAAGAAAGGAGTAGTTAGGGAGGTGCTACCTTTGTCTCTGGAGGAATTTCAAGTCAGCTGAAGTCTTCCCTCCATTCCTCTTTTCTATCTGGTTATGAAAACACCTTCATATAACATCCATCTCTGTAACGGCCTTCTTTCAATGACACTTTCTTAGTCAGGCCTAGCTAAGCACTCAGTTGAATTATGGTTCTCCGGCTCCCCTCTTGCTCTAGGCATGTTGGATTACAGATGCCTTACAGATAGCATGGCTATCATCGGCCCATGCAGCTGTTATCCAACCCCCCCCCCAACATCCTGCTAGACTTTCTTCCTCCACATCATTAGATAATCTGACAATGTTCATTTTCTTGTCTCTCTGCATTAGAACAGAAGATCCTGGGCTGAAAAGATGGCTTAGTGGTTGAGGCACCTGCCTGTGAAGCCTAAGGACCAAGATTTGATTCCCTAGTACCCACATAAGCCAGACAGCTAGATGTACAAGGTGGTGCATGCATCTGGAGTTGGCTTCCAGTGGCTGGAGGCCTGTTACACCCATTCTCATTCTCTCTCTCTCTCTCTCTCTCTATATATATATATATTAAATACTTAGTACAGAAGCTCCTGCACTAACATGTTCTGAGTGCTAAGAGTACTATCTGCCCATCTTGAGTGAAAACCAAATATTTTTTGTGAAATATGGTAGTCATAAATTGATCTTTCACAAAAATGACACTGCTTATAAACTATGAATCAAGTGTCTGTGTATTTTTGTGTAGAGTTCAGTATATAAAATAACTGAAAGATATGACTAGACAATTACGAAACCTATAGTATAAAGTGGCATAACAAAACAGATAAAATCACTATCTATTTACAGTAAACAACTATGGAAAAATACATTCATCCATACATATTTTTATATTTATTTATGAGAGAGAGAGAATGAATGTGGGTGTGCCAGAGCCTCTTGCCACTGCAAATGAACTCCATAGCATCACCATGTGCATCTGGCTTACATGGGTTCTGGGGGTCCAACCTGAGTCCTTATACTTCACAGGGAAGTGCCTTAACTGCTAAGCCATCTCTCTAGCCAAATCCACCCCCACACACACATATGAAACTTTTTTCTATAAATTGCTTTTAGAGTGGAAGGATTCTAAGGACTTTAGGACTGTAAAATGCATGTGGTCCATCCTGCTACTGATGCAAACAAACACTGGTAATTAACCACCCTGACAGAAAGACATGTGGACTGGTAGGACCAATTCCAGGGAACAAACGTGTGTGTGTGTGTGTGTGTGTGTGTGTGTGTGTGTGTGACCTGTATGGTGGTCAGAGGGCAACTTTAGGTGTCAGTCCTCACTGTCCACCTTGTTTGAGGCAGTGTCTTTCATTTACCATTTTTGCCAGGCTTGTGCCACAAGTTTCCAGTAGATTCTCTTTTCTCTGCCTCCCTTCTTGCTATGGGCACACTGGGATTATGGACAACTAGAAGCTGCATGGTTTTAAGGGTCCACTCAGGTACTCATGCTTGTGTGGCAAGCACCATCTCCCTAGTCCCAATCATTTGTTGAGAGTTAATTTGACTTTTGCATGTAGCCAAACGACATTTGGAGGAAACAACTGAAAATGTGATTTTTTAAAAAGCTAAAAAATTAAATTTAAAAGATGTATAGTTAACTGAGAGCATCTACAGAAAAATGTATTTATATTTTTATATAAATCAATACAGCTGTAATGAGAAAGATGACTCATTAATTTATCAAAAAATAAAAACTAATAATATGAGCTCATAAGCTTTTTCCTTTTAAGAAAGAATCAATATAGACAAAGTTATATGTTAGAAATAGTTAGAGTTTATCAAAATTTTTCAAACTGTAAAGATCAAAGGTATGGGATGCTGTAAAGCAAAAAGAAAAACACCTCATCTCTACATTAAAGGCTTTGATAAACTTCCTTTCATCTCTGCAGTTCAGTTTGGGGCTGAGGAAGGTGATATTGTGGTAGATGTGCTCTGTTATCTATCTACACCATGCTTTATAGTCTAGCTCTTCTATTTTACTTGTACTTTATTACTTATAGACATATCGTTCAATAAAGTTAACAATGATTTACTTTCTTAAAAATGAATTTTAAAAAGGATTTTGATCTACTCTTTCTGTCCATATCAGTTACTACTATGCATACACACATAAATAAATACTACATAGCTTCACAGAGTGGGAAGATTGACAGAAACAAACATTGGGACAATAGAATAAAAGGAAAACCTAAGCTAAACTTATGAAACATTTTTTTCTGTCTGAAAAATTCCTTAAGTAACTGTTACTGTAGTCACCACAGCTGCCTTGATCTCTATCAAATGAGAGCAAAGACAGTGTGCAATGTATTTTTTCTTAAAAACAAATGTGTGAGAATTAAGAGATTTTCCACTAATGCAGAACATGGAAATGTAAGCAAATGGTAGATGCCTGGATAGGCAATGACTTCAAAATTGGGCCTCTGCAGGGTCAGTCCCTCCTTTATTCACTGTGGAACTTTCAGTTTCAGATGGAGCATTGATATTGCAAGAGGGAGGGCCAATACATGTGAAAGTGCAGATCTCTATGGTGAAAATCCCATCCAATTCCTTGGCCTTCAAATTTCAAAGTGTTTCTACATGTAGGAAATACTGTGTAAAGATATAATATTTAAATATTATCTGGCACTGTTTCAAGAAGTCTTTTAATTCCTGAGAATGCAGCAGGGAGAAAAATCAGGCATGTTCTCTACTCTTGTGGAACTGCGTAGAAGAAAGTCATTGATCAAATATACAAACACAAACTTTCAAAATTGACGTATGATATGATAGGAGTTACAAGGGACAAGGAAGGTACAGGTGTCCTGGAAAGCTCCTTGAACTGGTGACTTTGAACTGAAATATAAAATGGGAATAGGCATCAACCAAGCTAAAAGGACAAGGGTATTGGGGGTTGGAGGGTTAAGGGAATTACTGTATCGAAAAAAAAGAAAATCCCTTCATCTCTCTCTGCTTGCAAATAAATAAATTAATTAATTTAAAAATCTTTGCAAATATTTATGGTACAACAGGCAGTTATAATGTGAATGATAAAAAACAAAGAGAATGTGGGCTGGAGTTGTAGCTCAATGGCAAGGTACTTGCTTAGCAGTTGTGAACCCACTGAGTTCTCTAACACTAACCCCAGGAAAGAAAAGCTTCACTCACACACACATACACACCCACACACCCCAAAACTAGATAAAATAGTAATATATAATAGTGCTATAAAAACTCTTGTCACAAATGTATGAATATAAACTGTGGAATCTGTAATAGTTACTTCCCTTTTCTATCATAGGGATAGTGCTAGAATCACTGGAATATAATAGCATACTATTTATTTATTTATTTATTTATTTATTTATTTATTTATTTATTTTGGTTTTTCAAGGTAGGGTCTCACTCTGGTCCAGGCTGACCTGGAATTAGCTATGTAGTCTCAGGGTGGCCTTGAACTCATGGCAATCCTCTTACCTCTGCCTCCCGAGTGCTGGGATTAAAGGTGTGCGCCACCATGTCCGGCCTAGCATACTTTTTAAATCTACACACTTCACGTAAGTTACATGGGCTTTCATACTTCTTTCCTTAATGATTATACCCATATATTAATACTCCTCTCACTTTTTTAGTTTCAGGTGGTGGTAACCACTGGGATAACTCAAAAGGCACCACAGTGCTGAGAAGAAATGAGTGGTGTGCTCAGCACTGAGACATCTCTATTACACCTTCCAAGGCTCAGGGTCCATTGCAGTAAGAACCAAAGGAAGGGAGGACTGCTTACAAGGCAATCTTCCAGACAGAAATTGGCCTGGATATCCATGACCTCACAGTGCCTGGAACTACCTACACAAGATCTTCATAATAGAAGGAAAAAATGATGACATCAAAATAAAAGAGAGAATGACTGAGAGGGGGAGGGGATATAATGGGGGTGGAATTATGAAGGGAAAAGTGGGGATGGGGAGGGAATTATCATGGTTTATTGTCTATAGTTATGGAAGCTGTCATTAAAAAAGTTAAAAAGAGGCCAGGAGTGGTGGTTCACACCTTTAATCCCATCACTCTGGAGGCAGAGGTAGGAGGATCATCATGAGTTCAAGGCCACCCTGAGAATACAGAGTGAGTTCCAGGTCAGCCTGGGCTAAAGTGAAACTCTACACCGTAAAAACAAAAACAAAACAAAACAAAAAATTGAGCTTGCAATTTGAGCCCCTAGTAGGCAAATCCTTGCTACAGGGGGCATGTTACTGCAGGTGGGTCTTAAGTCCAGCCCCAAGGTATATATGGATTGCACTTTGGAGTTCTGGCTGTTACACTGTTTAGTGTTTTCTGGCTATTTGATGGTATCTCTCAGCTTGGTTCTATGGAGATAAGCCGGTTTCTTCCACCATTAATGGCGATCTCCTACAATTTATAACCCTGACACAAACCCTTTCCTCCTATAAGCTGCTTGGTCTGGTGTTCCTCCAGCAACTTGCAGCTGACTGCAACAATTCTCAAATGATTTTTTTCAACCCTCATAGAGTTTGTGGATAGGTAAGTTGTAAGTGAAGTCTACAGCTATTTAAAAGCATGAAAGAAAATAGCCAAGGTGTGACACAAACTTTCATTTTACTGGCAACATGCTTATCAACAGACCCAGGGGTCAGTTTGTAGCTTACTACAACTGGAAACTTTATGTTAGCAGCCTAAAATACCTAGAATCCTACCACATTTCTGTGCTTTGGTTGATCATTATATTCCAAATGTCTATATGATCCTAAAAGAGACTACTCCTTCTATATGCCCCACCCACTGATGAATTCTGGATGCTCTTTTCTTCCAAGGAGTTTGGGGTTAAAACACAAGAAACAAAAAAAGAACTTCTGGGTATATGCTGAAAGATAACTCATAAATCCCAATGGCCAAAAGGTCCATGTCACAACTATAGCCAGCAAGAAAAAAAGGATGAGGGCTGGAGAGATGTCTCATCGGTTAAGGCACTTGCTGACAAAGCCGAAGGACTCAGATTCGATTTCCCAGTATCTACATAAAGCCAGATACACAAGGTGGTGCTTGTATGTGGAATTCATTTGCAATGGCTAGAGGCCCTGGTGTGCCCATTCTCTCTCTTTCTCTCTCTCTCTCAATAAATAAATATAATAAATAAAATAAATATAAAATTAGAGAAAAGAAAAAACTTGTAAAAATTAATGAGAAAAGGATGACAATTTGTATATATTAACCAACTAAAGTCTGCACTTACTGCAGCCAAATGGAGTAAACAGAACTCAGCATTAGGATTTTTAGTTCACAGTAGCACTTTTAGCTATGTGCCCTTAAATAGCCCTGGACCTGCCGAGCTTCCTCATTTAAGGAAGAAAGGGAGGGAAGGAGGCCTAACATGTACTTTATAAGCTGCTGTCTTCCTAAAAGGATGAATGGCACATGGTCATGGTGACATAAACTACTACAGGAAGGCATTATTTATTTGATATATTAAACAGCAGTATCAACTCTGCCAAACGTGTATCAACTCCTACAAATAAAATTGGCTGGAAAGCCAAACGCATGACCAGCAATTCCTTCCACAGGCAGCAGATGTCAAGGCCAGCCCTGGAGGAACATCTTGGTGCTAGGTTTATATCTGACAGTTGTTTCCATTTTGGTTAACTCTCTTTGACATCCATTCTTTCTCTTTCCCAATAGTATCTCCTTCATATATGAAAGAATTAAAACAATGGCTGATAAATCACATCTCAGTAAAACATTTCCTGAATCTAAATGCCACAGAATAGGATTTTCCTCATTAGAGCTTTTTTCCCACTGGGAAATATTAACCACACTCTTCAAATTTTCCTTAAATCCCAGTCAAGAATCACTGGTAGGCTAAAGAGATGGCTCAGGGGTTAAAGATGCTTGCTTGCAAAGTCTGACATTCTGGGTTCCATTCCCCAGTACCCATATAAAGTCAGATGTACAAATTAGCACAGGCATTTGGTGCCTGTTTTCAATGGCTAGAGGCCCTGGCAAGCCCATGTTCACTCTGTCTCTTCTTTCTGTCACTCTCTTAAATTAATTAATTAATTAAAGATTCATTTGTATTTTTTCCATTTTTCTAAAGTTCATACCATAAAGTGGGGAATTAACAGGTGAGATTTGGAGCCTTAGGTAAAGCTTGTCATTGAGAATTCAGTAAGAAAACATGTCCCCTGTAGCAAGGATTTGCCTACTAAGGGCTCAAATTGTAAGCTCAATTTTTTGTTTTGTTTTGTTTTTGTTTTTATGATGTAGAGTTTCACTCTAGCCCAGGCTGATATAAGCACACAGTATAAAGAGTTCCCATTTCAAAGAAAGAAAATGTAAAATTGTTGTAATCATTAGTTGTTTAGTACTTAAAATCTAGAGGATTCTGCCTCAGTTTTTAAAATACAGCATCAAAACAAAAAAATAAATTAAGAAACCAAAAAAATTAGTAATTTTAATTTGATAAATAAATCCTTCAGGATTAATTATATTGGATGTGGAAATGGATCCACCTTAACATTTTAAAACTTAAATTTTATGGTAAGCAGTATGAAACATTAAACAAGGATGACACAGCCCTGTCCTTGGAAGCCGATATCTCCAAAGCAAATGCTGGCAAGGAACATACTCTGATAATAACTGCTGGGTAAGGTTTATTTTTATAGGCCGTTGCTAACACAAGGCATGCTTTAAAAAGGTTCTGTCAAACAATGGAACCAACTTAAAAAAATTCTTTGGTAGATGCCAAATCAGGACATAATTCGAAAGTTTTTTTTTTTTACATTGATGTGATGATAGCACTATTAGTGAGATTCAAGTGGAATCAGAGCACTTTATTACTTTGAAAAATTTATGCGTATAGAGAAGTACAGTATTAATGTAACCCTTAAGAAAGAACACTTCAGGATTAGAGAGATGACTCTGGTTAAGGGGGCTTGCTTACAAAGCTTGTCTGTCTGGGTTTGTTTCCCCAGCGCCCATGTAAAGCCAGATGCACGCAGTGATGCATGCATCTGGAGTTCCTTTGCAGTGGCCAGAGGCCCTAGAGTGCCCATACATACTTACTTTCTCTCAGTCTTTCTCCCTCTCTCTCTTTCCTTCCCTCTCAAACAAATAATTTCTTAAATATTTCATTTTAATTTATTTGAGAGACAGAGATATTTGAGAGACACAGAGAGAGAAAGAGGCAGAGAGAGAATGAAAATGGGCATGCTAGGGCCTCCAGCCACTGCAAACGAACTTCAGACATATGTGTCACCTTGTGCCTCTGGCTTTATGTAGGTCCTAAGGAATAAACCTAGGTCCTTTGGCTTTGCAGGCAAGTGCCTTAACTGCCCAACCATCTCTCCAGCCCTCAAACATTTTTTTTTTTTTTTAATTTTCAAGGTAGGGTCTCACTCTAGCCCAGGTTAACCTGGAATTCACTCTGCATTCTCAGTGTGGCCTCCAACTCACAGCAATCCTACTACCTCTGCCTCCCAAGTGCTGGGCTTAAAGGCATGTACCACCACACCTGGCTCAAACAAATAATTATAAAATGAGAAGACACTGTGAAACATTTCCTTCATTATAAATACCTAAAACCAATTTGTCCTTCATTTTGTATTTCTTAACTCTCACTGTTGAGTTTTTAATTTCTAACCTGAACCATGAGAAAATGTTCTTGTCTTTTGGAAGGATGAACCCAGCATAGAGATCAGAAATTCACTTTTCAACAGGTTAAATTTGGGGTTTCTATGAAGTACCCAGTAGAGATATCAGAAAGATATTTGGATATATGAATATGGGGCTGAATGCAGAAGTAAAGGGAAGTAGAGAGAGAAAGAGAGAGAGAATATGAATGTGAGAATGAATTATTTAGAGCATACTCAAGGGCCCCCTCAGTACCTGGTTTGGATCCTAGCTCTGCTTAGTAGCTGCTGGCCTTAACACCATATCTAGTTCTGCCTTGGTTTCCTGGTATCTAAAATGGGGGCAATAGGTGGGCTGATGTGAAGATTAAGTAAACATAAACCCTGTAACTTTTTCAGGTTGTCTGGCTAGTATAGCAACAATGTTTAATGGCAGGAGCTCTCCCAGGTTTGGCCCAGTTAAATGCCCACAGAAGCACACATTCTGCTTAAGTATGTCTTCTAGGAACTACTTCCTGGTACTTTAGTGTCTCTTCCATATTCTTTATTTTCACCTTTATATCAAGAAATTCAAATTAATGTATTCCTTTAAATAGAGAATGTCTTCATTCAAGGTGACACTTCCATATAAGGGGCAGTGATCCCTGCTAGTCTATTCAGAGTGATGCTTCTCTTGCACTTCCCAGGGAAAAGGAGGAGGCAGAAGGAACATGACCTGAGAAAGCAGCAGTGTGCTCTAGCTGGCCCACATGCACAGCCTCTAGAACATTAAAGCAACGGTGCGTGGTATTCTCAAGCAGAGTTTCTCCCCAAGGCAAATTTCAGAAGACAGATGTCAGTTTAACCTCATATGGTACCACTTTAGAAAGCTCTGAGACTTTACTGCAGTACAAATTTTCACAAAAGGAACAAGCCGGGCTAGAGGGAAGGCAGCAATTGGTTAAAGCAAACAACTTCAAAAAATGAGAACCAGGGCTAGAGAGGTGGCTCAGTGGTAAAGGTGCTCGCTTACAATGCCTGCTGGCCCAGGTTGAATTCACTGGTACCCAGGGTCAGATGCAAAAAGTGGTGCGTGCATCTGGAGTTCGTGTGTGGCAGCAAGTGACTCTGGTGTGCCCATTCTCAATCTCTCTCTCTCAAATAATAAATAAAAATATTTTAAAAATTAAAACAATTACAACCATATCCATTCAGTTCTGATATAAAATATTTGTAGGCATTTGGGGGAAGAGTTGAATTAATGTTTGAAAACATTTCTCCAACACCAAAAAGAAAAATCTCCGTAAAGAAAAGATGTTAGTTTTAGAAAAAAAAATAGTGTATCATTTCATTATTAATACTAACATGATAATAAGAAGAGTAAAGAGTCAGGTGTCAGGAGTAAACCACTGTATGTTTCAGGTCAGTTCTTCTCGGAGGGAAGAATGGTCCCTCACCATGGAAAAGAAGCACCCACAATGATATTGCCGGGGGCATAAATCCCATGTGCTCACAATTTTGACAGACATAATAAATGCTACCTACCTTATTTTAAATTTTGTATAGGGTTTTAAGACACAAAGTCATCTCCCTGTTATGCAACAACAGATCACAGAGGCAAGGTTCAGAGTGCACACTAGTGGTAACCCCACTCTCTGAGGAGGAGCTGGGCCCATGGTTCTTCCAGACACATTTCCTTTTGCACATGTGTATATGGTGTGCATACATGTATGTGGGCATATGTGTATGCTCATGCATGTGTGAGTGTGTGCATGTGGAGACTAGAGAACAAACTGGGTTTCACCCTCAGAAATGATGTCTACTTTTTTTGAGACAGGGTCTCTTATTGGCCTAGTGTTCACCAATAATGCTAATATGGCTAGCCAGTGAGCCCCAGGAATTTGCCTGTCTCTGCTTAACAGTGCTGAGATTACAAGCATGTACTTCCACCCCCCAAATTTTTCCATGGGTTCTGGGGATCAGATTCAAGTCCTCATGCTTGCAAGGCAAGCACTTTACCACTGAGTTATTTCCCTAGTGCTAGAACATATTTATGGGAATAAATTTCCTGTTTTAGAATTTATGTTGTAAAAGTTTTGTATTTCTATAATTTGTATGTATCCCAATGTTGATATATACAGTGGCAGTAATATTTCTTCTATTAATACATTTTGTTTCACAGCTATTTTTAAGGACAAGGCAACTATGTGAAGAAGAGCAGCATGGAGGACACACTAATTGAACAAAAGAATAGCATGCAGGCTACACAAAAATTGAAATAAAAATATATGTCATGGATGATACTACCACACATCTATCATGATCGCTAACATTAAAAAGCTAACATTCTCAAATGCTACAGAGAGGGCTGAAGAGATGGCTCAGCCATTAAGGTGTTTGCCTGCAAAGCTTAATGATCCAGGTTCAATACCTTAGTACCCACATAAAGTCAGGTGCACAAAGTGACATATGCATCTGGAGTTCATTTGCAGTGGCTGGAGGCTGCCAGGTTCTTATAAAACTAAACAAAACTGGGCATGGTGGCCTTTAATCCCAGTACTTGGGAGGGAAGGGGAGGAGGATTACTGTGAGTCTGAGGCCAGGCTGGGACTACAGAGTGAGTTTCAGGTCAGCTATGAGGTTTTAATCTATCCACAGATACTAGCTCAAGGAAAATGAGTATATGTTCACAGAAACACTTGTACAAAAATGTTCACAGGAACTTTATTCATAAGAGCCAAAAGGCAGAAAGAGCCCACATAACTATCAATGAGAAGATCATGAGTGCAAACTGATGTATCAGCACAAGGAAATAGCAATTAAAAAGAAACAGACGACCCTGAGGATACTCAACACCTACCAAAGCAGAGATCCAGAGGCTCTTAACAGCTCATCACTGAAGTAGACTTAAAACTCACCCACCACAGCTCAAGGAATTTTGCGGAAGAGGAGGCAGAAAGATTGTAAGAGCCACAGGTTGAGACATCGTGCCCAGAGGCATTCCCGCCCGCCCCCACAAAAAAAAAAATGACTGCTACTCCCACAACACATAAACCACAACCTCATAGGGAATACCTGCAACCCCACTGAGGAGCATCTCCAATGGAATGGTGGCAAGGACAATGGAAAAGAGGGTATCAACACATGATGTATCCAGATGAAATATGATGTAATATAATAGATTTAAAAAAGAAACAGACAGTTGACATATGTAACAATACGGTAGTTTCTAAACCATTGTGATGAGGGAAAGAAACCTTTCACAAGAGAGTGCATGCTCTATCATTCTTGTTACACGAAACACTAGGATACTAAAACAAATCTATCATAGAGCAAATCAGAAGAGTGGTTACCGGAGAAGAGAGGCTATGTACAGGGTTGGAATGAATATGAAGGAGCATGAGGCAACTTTCTAGGGTAACTATGATGTTCTAGGTTTTGACAGGAATCAATGTTACACAGGTATATATTTGTTACAACTCAATGACTACTGACTTTAAAACACACACATTTTATATATGTGGTCTTGGGTTTCACCAGACTGAAAAATGATGTACATTTCATTATAAATAGATTTTTTTTCCTCAAAAGGAAAAATAAACTTGTAAGAAAATACTGGGCATTAATTAATGATATACACTTGAGTAAAGTGAGTTGAAACTGACCTAGAAATGCTTCCAAAAAAGACAGATGTGTGACAAAACAAGTAAGAATTAGTTTTAGTATTTTGATGGCAGTTATATAAGTAGGAGTTTACTATGAAATTCTTTTACATTTTCTCTGGTTGAAATGTTTCATCATAAAATGTTGAAAGTAGCTAATACATAGCTTTGATTGAGCTATAATTTAAAATGTAGGCACAAGCACTACATATAGCAGCATTTCTTTGTCAATATATTTGGCCTCCCACATCCTATTAAGCATTTTGATTTTAAAAAGAGAAGGTGGGAGTGTTGTCTGAAATTTCTGGCAGCATGATAGAACAGACCATATTTAAAAAATAAGGTAATGAATGTACTTCTTGACCTGAAAATATGAACCTCCAGCACATGTACATCTGCCTTTGAGAAAGAGCTCAGGACTTTCCCCAAGACACACTCTTCCCTGGTCTCTCTGTTACAGAGAGGACAGATGACAGTCTAAAGGGTTTCAAGCCAGTGTATACACGGATGTCCCCTCTCTCTTCCTTCCTCTGGTGATGTAAACTATACAATGATCACTACACCCCCCCCACAGTGCTCTACCCCCACCCCAGGCCAACGAAGGGGGGGACACAGCTCTCTTGCAGACCCACTCCCCACCTCGGATGCTGTGATTAGTACATTACATCAGCCTTCCTGAAGAATGGCCAGATCCGTGACAGAGGGTCACGTTGGGAGGGGAGCTGGGACTACTGACTGGCCTCCTGAGATGGAAGGTATGAAAGCTGTAGCTGGAGTAAAGCTTCTCTTCCATGTTACATGTGTTAGAGTTTCACTCGCTCTCCTATGGTACCCAAGTCATCCTGTGCAGTAGCAGTCACAGGGCCAGTGACAAAGGAATGGCAGCAGCGAGGGGTAGAACAGGTTATTTCTTGATGTCCTGATCAAAAATCACAAACAGCTTCCTAGTACATATTTAACTTAAATGTGCACCACTTCTTTTATTTCTCAGTCAACTATGTATGGGGTAGATCTCTATAAACACATGCAGACTTATCTACCTCATGTTTCTGGATATTGAGTTTATGGGCTTTGGGCGCACTATTAGAGCATATAAGGACTATGGGAGGATAACATCTTCTGCCAACTGCATCATGGCAGGACATGAACTAGGCCTCAGGCCTCCTCACTCGCCATGTGGTTTGCCCACATTTTTTGTGTTCTTCACAGTATTACAACAGGCCAAACAACCCAGTGCATCCATGTTTGCTTGCATGCACGTTTTTATCCATACAGGATAACAAAATGAAGTTTGTGAGATTTGCGATCTACTAGTGAATTGAATGACTAAATGTTTTTGCATCATTGAAGTCTATTCCAACCTCCTGGGACATGCAATAGTGTATAAGAAAAAAATAGCAAAAGAATAATAATTATGGAATAGGTAAATTACTGTTACTTGTCATTCTTACCTCATTTGAAGGAATAGTGGCAAAGGGTTTGATGACAGCAGCCAGTGGAATCTGAGCTTGCTTAGCCATGTCTGAAGTGCATGGGAAGCAGTACGTGGTACAACGAATATATCGAGGGCTAGCATTGCCTGAAACATTTAAAGGGACATATTCAAAAGTCAGTTACAAAAAAAACTGTTTTAAAATATTTAAATATTCATAAATACTTGCAAATAATCCATTCCTATTGGTAATACTTCCCTTATTTCTAAAAAAATAGTATTGTAAAATTCTGAAAGCTATATTCCAGGGACATTTAAAACACTTTGAATTCTACAGGAAATATATAAAAGAGGTGTCTTATCACTGTTACTGTTTTCTATAAGCTTGAATAACCTTAATATCGACTTGAGAGGGTATAGAGTAAAGACAAACAAGCATAGAAACAGGAAAGAATCAAATCAAATCACTCTTCTTCTACCTGTGTATCTTCTATCAACACATCTATCAATATGTCTGCTCCTATAATACATCTGTTTATAGGAAGGTAAGCATATATACAGCATTTCACATTATCCTTTTTGTCAAATATGAATGCATTTTACTGCTTTGTGTGTGCATGTTCACATGTGTTGGCATGTCTGCAGGCAAGTGTGCATGTACGTGTGCATGCATACTCACAAAGGCCAGAGTCAATGGTCAGGTGTCTCATGCTGAATTTGAGCTCACTGATTCACCTAGTCCAGCTATTCAGCAAGCCCCAGGGACTTTTTTTTATTTTGGTTTTGGTTTTTTGTGATAGGGTCTCACTCTACCCCAGGCTGACCTGGAATTCACCAGGTAGTCTCAGGATGGCCTCAAACTCATGGCAACCCTCCTACCTCTTCCTCCCAAGTGCTGGGATTAAAGGCATACACCATCACGCTCAGCTGATTTTTATTTATTTATTAGAGACAGAGAGAGAGAGAGAGAGAAAGGGAGAGAGAGAGAGAATGGGCACACCAGGGCCTCTAGCCACTGCAAACGAACTCCAGACACATGCACTGCCTTGTGCATCTGGCTTACGTGGGACCTGGAGAATCAAACTTGGATCCTTAGGCTAAACAGGCAAATGCCTTAATTGCTAACCCATCTCTCCAGCTCTGACTTTTTATTTTGGTACCATGTTTTTTAAGTTGCCCAAGATCACTGGCTATAGCCTAAACAGGCTTTGAAATTATAACCCTCCTGCCTCAGCCTCCTGAGTAACTGGGATCATAGGCCTGACCCTCCAGTTAGGCTACTTATCTAAACTTTTGAGATAAAATATTTTAGGATCAAAAGAATATAATCATCAAATAATTTTTATTGGCTTTATGGTAATTTTTGGTACAGTCCTAGGTATTTATGTTTACAGTTTAGATCCTTTCAGGGGTCATGGACACTAAAAATGAAAACTAGTAGATGACCATATTATGTAGGGCTTAGAATACAATAAATGCTATGAAAAATGCTTGGTTGAGGGGTACAGAGAGTGGAGGCATATTGCAATTTTACACACTTGTGGGGATGGTCTTATTAAAAAAGTAACTTTGAGTAAACAGAAGGAAGGAAGGAAGGAAGGAAGGAAGGAAGGAAGGAAGGAAGGAAGGAAGGAAGGAAGGAAGGAAGGAAGGAAGGAAGGCAGGCAGGCGGGCACTCTCTCCCACTGACTTAGGTGGAAGGTTGGGTCTTGCCTAGTAGAGGAAGAACAGAGGCAGTGTAGTGGGGTGGGAGGTGCCATGGGGGCCCTGAAGCTGGGGATGAGTTCAAAGGAGGAACAGGGCCAGACCACGTGGCCTCTTCTCACCATCTAAGCCCTCTGAGTTTTACTCCAACTGAAATGGAGACCCATGGCTGGGCTTGAAGGGAAGGGTGTCATAATCTGGTAGATATAGATTTCCTCTCACCCTTGAGAATGGCTTCCATAGGGAAGGGGAGCAGAGGCAGGGAAGCCCCAGAGGAGTTTGCTACAGGAGCCAGGTGAGAAACAGTGGTGGCTCAGACATATCTCATAGTAGCTGAGTCTGGAGAAATTGCCAGATTCTGGATGTATTTTGAGGATGCAATGATGTGTGTGTTGGTGGACAAGATGGATGTGGTATGCAGATATGTAAGGATGTTAGTCTCAGGAACTAGAGGCATTCTTAAACTGCAGTTATTGAAGAGTGAAAAGCTACTGGTGTATAGAAGAAACTAGTTTTTAAGAAGTGTGTTGGTGTAAATAAAAAAAAGATCTTGGTAATAATGTGTGTACTTTGGAAGATCTGTGAAGCAGTCAGACAGCAATGGACAATTAGATATGTGAATTAGGAGACTGGGCTAAAGTCTGAGTTAGAGATGCACATTTGGGGATTCTGAACATAGAAATGGTTCAGGAAGTAGGGTAAACTACAAAGGAATAACTGTGGCCAAAGAGCAGAAGATGACAAGGACTAAGCCCCAGGAACCTCCAACATGAAGCAGTCAGAAGAGAAAAGAAGAAAGCAGCTAAAGGAATGGGGAGGGGGGAGAGTGGGGCAAGGGGAAATCTGGTGTCCTGGAAGTAAAATGAAGAAACTTCACCAGATAAGATGTACAAGGAGCTGGAGACATGTCTTAGCAGTTAAGAAAACGGCCTGTGAAGCCTACAGACCGAAGCACAGTTCCCCAGGACCCACGTAAAGCCAGATGCACAAGGTGGTGTATACAACTAGACTTCGTCTGCAGTGGCTAAAGGTCCTGTGACCACTGGGTCTAGCAATTTAGCCAAGGACCCTGAAGAGGTTTAAAAAGAGCCTCTGACATTTCAATATTTGTTTAAAATACTAAAGAAAAGTAATAAACTTTTTAAATGCTTATGAAAAGCTATTGGGTTGAAAGAAAACTATCATTTCTATAGGTCAACAATGGTAGAGAAAAAACTATCAATTTCAATTTATTATGTACCAGCTCATAAAGCTTTACAAATATAAATTCATCTAAGTAGCTTTGATTGTGTCTGTAACTGATAGGGAGAGCAAATCATTTTAGGATAGTGAATAAAATGATCTAAATTATTTTAACATTAGTATCTATAGCACTTGTAATTGGTTTGAAGTTTCGGGGTTCACACTCTACCAAGGGTGACACCAGGCTCAGTAAGGGGCCATGAGGGAGGCTCATGCAGACGGGAGCAGGGAAGCATGAATTCTCCCGGTCACAGCTCTCCCTGCCTGCCTGTACCACCTGCTCCACCAGGATGTCTGTAAGGCAGCACAGCTAAGGACTAGGACCAGGGGGCTCAACAACTCTTAGGTGAGACAATGCTTGTTTCTATGCTGATCATACTTCAGGACTGGGTCAGGAGGCTGTTTACTTTGTTTCTCTCCCTCCCTCCCTCCCTCCCTTCCTCCCTCCTTCCCTCCCTTTCTTTTCTTTCTTTCCTCCTCCCTCCCTTCCCTTTTTTTTTTCTCTTTGCTTTTTCTGGTACTGGAGACCAAACCCAAGACCTCATGCATAGTGTAGTGTAGCACTAAGCTACATGACCAGCCATCAGCTTGCATTTTTAACATGCCATGAACAGCAAGGTGATATACTCTCAGGAAGAGTCACTCTGCACAAAGCTTAACAAATATATTAAAATGAGAGCAGCATGTTACAGAGTCAACAGAAGTGTAGCTTGACATCCCTGCACTCCAGTCTACAGGTAGCAAACCAAGATCCAGATGTTAGAGAATCTACTGAAAGCAATAGTGGACCAAACAGGTCAGCTGACTTCTTAGGGGTTCAGGCCTTTGTGCTCTTCTCATGCAGCACTGTGGCTTTCCAATACTACACAAATTCAACCAAAGTGGTGGACGCTCATTTAAACTTTAAATCAAAATTGAACTTTTCTTAAACAGGTACAGTGTATTATGCATCATTAGAAGCTCTCTAGAGTACTATAAGCAGAGAATATAATTCTGTTAACAGCACTTTCGAAGTTCTTTAATGACAAATAGGAAATTGGTCTGATCTCAGCTATACTAGTGTTTCCCATTAGTGGCAGCATTACTAAAAGGATATTTGCCTTAACAACAGTGAGGAAATCTTAAAAAAAAAAAAAAAAACTAAACTAAAAACTTTAAAAATATTGCTGAAAATGAATACCTTGGTCTTGTATCACACAATCTGTAGTGACCAGTGGAGGGACCTGGCCTCTGGTGTTGGTGGAATAAATTTGTCCTCCTTTGGTGGCTCTGTCATTCTCGATCACTTGAATCTGATAAACAAAACATCAAGAGCAAATTAGATTACACGTCTTCCCAGAACTCAATTAAGGGGGCACACTAGCTAGCTTATGATCCCCTCCCTTCCTTCTCTCTTTATATGGAGGGACAGACATTTTCTAAATTATTCCATTTCCTTTCTAATCAAATGCTCATGGAGAGCTTAGCAAACCTTCACTTCCTTCATTACTTACTTTCAAAATCTTAAACCCATAGTTTCCAAATATTCCAACTGCATTCTGTAATACTCCCTGACCTTTCAGAGAACCTTACTTTTATACAATTTAGTTACTGTGAACATAGGTGGGCACTTCAAAAGTATTCTATCAGAAAAAGAAATCAAAACTTTAAAAAGCATTTCTGCAATCAGAGAAAAACTCTAAAAGGCTAAAAATCATTAAATTCAGAAGAAATGACTTAGGATATATATTTAAAATATATATGACTTAAAGCTAACCAACTTCTCTCCTCAATCCCTCTTAATTTTTAATTTGCCGTTCAAGTTTCTCCATACAGAATGCAAAATGTTCTCATGAGGAACCTTTGCCCATTGTTTAGAAATCAACAGGAGTGTAGTTCTCCAAATTTTGTCATCCGACTTGAGAATGTATTTCTCTACTAAAACTGTTTGCTGATGAAGACTACGAGAGATTAAGTTTTTCTGCTGTGACTACCTAATTTCAGAAGGAAACAAGAATGAATCTTAATAATTCATCTTTTTCTCCATCCTCTGTATCTTCTCCTACCTTCTTTCTACAGAAGAGACAGATGGAAAAAGAAAACAGGAAAATGAAAATTCAAAGAGAGTCAAAGGGTGGGAGAAAATAAGGCGTGTCTGTACTGGAAAGAAAAATTTTGAAAGACATGTGTTTTTTTTTTTTTATATATACCTAAAGAAACCATTAATAATATGAAAACTGCCTTCACCAAACTCTGAAACTCCTCCCTCTAGTCCCACCCAACCCAGATGGTGTTAGCCTCATTGGTTTCCAACAGTGTTGGTAACAGATTAAGCCTGACTTTAAATTTTTATCTGTCTGCCTTCTAAATTCCACAGGATTTGAATAATTAGAAATATTAAAGATATACAGTGTGTTCCAAAACCTAACGTAGAAGAGACTAAAGCTACTGTGGATAGAGAAAAGAAGTGCTCAGGAAAATCACAACACTGTAACTATAGTCTGTGTTTTGATCACAAAGTTAGTCAGATTCATGCAAGATGAGAGCTCTTGTGTTTCTTATTAACATCTATTGTAATCATTTCAGTCCATAAAATGATTTCAAGTATGAGTTAGGAAAAAGCCACAATGATAGTCATGTGTCTAATACACAGAAAATATATAATGAACAGTCTCTAATAGACTGTATTTCCAAAAGGATTACTTTAAAATTATCCCTTTTCGATTTAAAAGGCACTGTTTGCCAAGAAACAATGGTACAGGGGTCATTACCAATTAAATCTATATCCTGTCTGTAAGAGAGAAAAAAGTAAAGGACTTAAGGGATAGCTCAGCAGTTAAAGGCACTTGCTTGCAAAGCTTGCCAGCCTGGTTTGACTTCCCAGCATCCATGTAAAGCCAGATATACAATGTAGCACATGCATCTGGAGTTCCTTTGCAGTGGCAGGAGGTCCTAGAATGACCATATTCATTCATTCATTCATTCACTCATTCATTCATTCATTCATTCATATTCTCTCCCTCTTTCTCTTTCTCTCTGTGTGAAGTAAATAAAAATATAAAATATATTTTTTGACAAGAGAAAAGACTAGGCAACATTACAGCACTTTAGCAATTGCTAAACATAGCTTTTTTATCTATGTCAAATGTATGTTTTGGAAAAACAGGCTTAGAAGTAAAACAATAGTCAGAAATTTCCCTAACAATTTCAATGGTGACTTGGCATGAGCAGATTTAAAGCTAATGACATGATGTATGTTAATGCCAAAGTTGCCTCAAAGGATAGGATTTGTTTTCCTTCAGAAGACATGCTATTAGCATTATTTTCCTACTTATTCACCATGATTACTATGGATTCATAAAATAGAATCATAACAAAGAAAAAAAGAAATGCTTGTCCTGCTATGAATGAATAAGAAGAAACAAGTTAAAAAGACATGTGAGCTGTAGAGGAAAGCATGCTCAGAGCTGAATCCCTTGAATGTTGGAGTGTTGAGAGAACAGAGCAGGGAGTGCTCCACTCTGAGTAACCCTCCCATGGGTGCAGAATAGCAGTGAGGAAGAATTTGATGGTAATAACTTTCTCAGTTTCAAAATGTAGCTAAAACCGCCACTCCAAGGGTTATACTAAGAACTTTGCTCAGAAATAGAGTATGGCATATCTCTCTCCAAAAGAGGAATTTATTTCATTAGAAAAAACAGGTTATTTTGGTAATGAGAACACAGACTAGTCTCCTTCTGGCATTGTTGTTTTATTACTTCAAAATAACAAATATGAGAATAATTTGCACATATACACTTGAAAGGCCTGTAATTGAATCATAGCATCTTGCCCTTGTTATCACCATTCACTCATTCCTTCATTCAACAAATAAGCAAATGCATATACTATGTGCCAGGCTGTTTTTAGCATTAGACACCCTCATGTCTAAATCCTTGAGCTCATGGAGCTGACATTCTAATAAAGAAGACAGGCAATAAATAAACAGTTGTGCAAATAACAGGCCTTCTGCAAGGCAGATGCTGCTGTGGACATGGAGAGATGTGGATAAGGCACCAGGGATACTGAGAGGGGCAACGAAGCCAGGCTTTGCATCCGTTTAGGAGAACATGTGGGCAAACAGACATGGGCATATCTGAAGAATGGGGGAAGCTGAAGCAGAGGTTAAGAGTGAGGAGAAACCTAGTCAAGAGATATGGAATGTATGTGTGCATATGCGTGGGGACATGACAGAGCCAAGACAGCATATAATGTAGCATCATGTAAAGTTGTATGCATCACCCTGGCTGGCGTGCAGCCTGCAGGGACAAAGACACCACTGATGAGGCTCTTCCAGTACCAGGTGGTTACATCCTCAAGGCTTGAACCATGCAGAACTGATGAGTAGGACTGACTGGAATTAACCAAAGGATTAAATCTGAGATGTAAGAAAAAGAGTGACTGAAGAATATAACTTTTTATTTTTTCATGCTGGCACAATGATATTGGATCCTAATTTCAGGGAATATTTCTACATCCATCTAAAGACATATGCATGATGAGATCTCTGAGAGTGGTGATCACACTTCAGTGTGTCTAAGACTCTGGGAGAGCTTATGCAAGCAGACTGCAGAGCCTTACACCTGGAGACTGATTAAGTAACTAAGAGCCAAGGTCTGAGAACACAGATTTCCAAGAAGCCATCAGCTGAGGTCAGCAGCATCTTCCTGGAAACATACTTGCAAAAGTGTTGACTCAGAGAGTAAATGTCTACGAAAAAGGCATAGCTCCAAAGCCTACATCTAATGACACTTCAACACCCAGAGGTCAAACACATGCACAGAAACATGCACACCCAAAACATGCACATACAAATACACAAACATACACACCCAAATGTGCATACAATGCAGGTATAAACACACACAAATACACAAACATGCACCAAACATAGACACACAAACACACAAGATTAAGAGAAAGAGAAGATGAAGGTAATATGAGTCACAGAAAAATGGATGGTAGAAAGTGCTAATAGAGAGCCAGGGACTAAAAACATCTAAAAATGAAATTGTATGACCTTTGAATGGATTTTTTTTAATTTTTATTTTGGAGAGAGACACAGAGAGATAGGGAGAGGAAGACAGATAGAGATGGGTGCGGCAGCAGCCTCTCAGTCACTGTGAACAAAATCCAGATGCATGTGCCCCCTTGTGGTCAAGTGTGGCATTGCACCCTTGCATCACTGCATCTGGCTAAGTGTGGGACCTGGAGATTGGAACCGGCGTTCTTAGGAATAGGAGGCAGGCACCTTAACCACTAAGCCATCTCTCCAGCACTGGCTATGGATTTTATCTGTAATCACACAGAGCAAAACAAGCTCAATGTAAACATGATTTTTTTTTAACTGGAATAAATAATATTGTATCTAAAATATTTATATATATTTTTTATATGGTGCCCCTTTGTGTCCAGCTTTACATGGAAGCTGTGGAATTGAACTCGGGCCAAAAGGATTTGAAAGAAAGCTTCTTTAACCACTGAGCAGTCTCCTCAGGCCCCCAAAATATTGCTTTAATGACAAGTTTTGCTACTGACATAAAAAAATTAAGGAAGGAAAGATTTGTTTGGGCTCATAGTTTCAGAGGCTCCATCCATGGTTGCTCAGCCCCATGCATTTGGGCAGAACGCCATGGTAGTAGGAGTGCCTGGTGGAAATGTTCACCCCATGGCTGACAGCAAACAGAGAAAAAGACATGTAGAATCCAGAGACAACATACCCATGCCCTATCCTAGCTCCTCAAGTTTCTAGAACCTTCAAAAATGTCACCACCAGTTGAGGACTAAGCCTTTAACAAATGAGTCTGTGGAGGGTACTTCATATTCAAATCATAAGAAATAGTAATCTATAAACATGACAGAAAATAGGATTATTAAAAAGATATCAAGAGTTGCTAAACTTTTATTCCTAAAATGTTATAAGGCACTCCATAAGCACTGGACATTATATGAGAAATCTTTACGTTCATGCTCATAAACAGACTAAATGTTTATGTTCCTTGTTCAATGTGACTTCATTATCATCATCTGAGGCAGAATTCCCTCTGGAAGCCCCCAGCATACCCTGAGCCCCAATAAACCTCTTGTCACAGGTACTGATGAGGACAGGAGTATCCTCATGCAATGAGTGGCTCGGAACCTCATAGTCAAGACAGCCAACTGTTGTGACGGGAAGGGTTTCCCTGGGAGAGGGAGAAAGCACTCACAGGGCTGGGAATGGAGTCAGGGTCCAGCTTCTTCTGGAGCTGTGGTGGCGGTCCCGCCATCTGCGCAGGCCCTCCAGGGAAGCCCCCTGGGTAAGACAGTGGTGCACCTGCCATTTGGGGTCCATAATTGGCTGCTTGAAAATAAATGGAAAATGATGTGACAATCTCCAATACTAGGCGCAAGATTTGCTGAAAATGTTATGCTCTTAAATCAAGCACATTGTATAGGTCATCTTATCAAATAAGGCAGAGATAAGTGTGCATAACTGTGCTTGCTCCTTTCTTTCCTTCTCCCTTACTATTCAGAAATCACCATTCCATGGACTGGAGCGAGTGCTCAGTGGTTAAAGGCACCCAGGGTTCGATTTCCCACTATCCACATAAAACCAGATACACAAAGTAAAGAATGTGTCTGGAGTTTATTCGCAGTGGCAGAAGACCCTGTTGGGCTCAGGGTCTCTTTTTTTCTCTCAAATAAATAAATAATAATATTTTTAAAAAAATGAAATCCCATTCCTTAAATGTGACATCAGAATAAAGCTGGTTTCCAACCCAGGGTTTCCTCAGGCAAGCCACGCCTTCCTCTCACCCAGCCCAACTCACTCTGCTGTGGAGGGTAGCTGGGACCCAGGGTCTGGCCCGGCTGAGGTGGAGGCTGATACTGAGCATTCAGAGGAGCAGGCCCAGGAAGTCCGTCCTGTCTGTGTGTTGGTGGAGCCATGGGAGAGGCCCCAGGTCCATTCAGTGTGGTTGGAGGTGGAGGTAGAACCTGAGACCCTGGCTGCAAAATGGATGGCTGTGGAGGTCGTGGAGGGCCCTGGAAAGCTGCCGCTGACAGAGGGCCAGGGGGTCCCTGGCTGGGGGGAGTCATGCCCACACCTGTGGAAAGAAGAGAAGTCCATCTCAATGTCATATTTCTCAATACTCTGACTCCTACCAAGTACACAACAGACAGAGACACTTGTTTCCAGATATGAAGCGAGAGGCCATGTAAATAAATCCTGTATGTTTTTGTGGCCACAAGTTGAAATCTTTACTCAAAAAAATGATAAAATATTATTGGGTACATTTTCATAACTAGAATTTTTAAAAGAATAATAAAGTAACATTCTTAGTTTTAGTGAAAGACTTAATAGAATAAAGTTCAACTTAGTTGCACTAAGTTTACATAATCTATGTGCTAACTAAGGTACCTGTGTATGGTACAAAATCTAGAAAAAGATTCAATAAAATTTCATTACACAACAATGGTTATTCTGGTAACTTATATCCCTAGTACATTACTTGCATCCTGTGTTTGACTTGACAAACCAAACTTGAGAAGCAGGTGGAGTAACCAGAGGGAAGGGATGGGTCACTGACAGACTTTGCAACCATACAGAAATAGCTGGAAATGCAGAGTGTTTCCTGTTCTATGCTTATGTGAAACTATGTTGTTTCTGTAAGGCTTATCCACTTAGATATTAGTATAGGGTCAAGTCTTTGGGGAGAATTTTAGCCATACTTTAAAAAAATGAGTTTAAATACTAGGGAAGTTTTCTCATGAAAATAAACATCTGCCTACATGGCTACTGCAATGGAGTCTCTGTTTTCTAGAATGGCCAGCATGTCTACGGATGTAAACCTGAGCATGCTACTCCCTTCTTTCCTTATCTTTCCTGCCTCATGACATCTGAGATTCAATTCTTTAATTATCTTGAAATATGTGGCAGTATGATCAGGAAAACATAATCATAGTCATATATAATACCAATAATTTACATAAAAATGGTCAAAGTGCATGCCAAAAATTATTATAATTTATTTTAGGATGAAGAAAATCTTTCTCAAGAATATTTACTGGAAATGTAGCTCAATAGTAGAGCACTTATCCAGCATGTTTGAGGCCATGAGTTCATAACCAGTACCACACAAATACACAGAAGTTGCGATCTAAGTCACTTAATGAGCCCTAATAATGAACACATTACCATAGCTGTTGATTTGCATAGCATTGAGCTGATTGCCCAGCTGGGTGACAGAAGAAGTGGGTGCAGGACTTGGGTAAGATGACTGTGTGGGGGTCTGGCTTGGTACATAAGAGGATGCCACGTTATTGATAGGTGGAGGTCCAGGAAATCTAAGAGGTGGGAAAAGAGTGTTAAAATCATAGTTTCCTAAGCCAACAACACTGCAATAAATATCAGTGTCTTATAAGACAACAGAGACCTCTAATGAGGTGGTATAACATGACTGAGACTGTATTATACACAACTTATTAATCTTAACACAAGTTCAAAATGAATCAGGTGGTAACATCCTACATCTACACTCACATGCTCAATTATGTCAAGGCAGAAAAGAGAACATTTCTAACATAAATCCAGAACCGTCATGTGGAATCATTTGTTTTGTTTTTTGAGGTGGTGTATCACTCTAGTCCGAGCTAACCAAGAACACCTCTGTAGCACCTGGCTGGCCTCAGACTCATAGCAATCCTCCTGCTTTAGCCTCCTGTGTGCTGGCACTAAAGATGTACACTACCATGCCTGGCTTTGGAAGTCAGTTTGGAAAGCTGAGCCCACCACAGCTTCCCAACACTAAACTTAAGATCAATGCAAAAGAAATTAAGAAATGCTTTGTGGGGGCTGGAGTGATGGCATAATGGTTAAGGAGCTTGCCTGGGAAGCCTAAGGACCCAGGTTCAATTCCCTAGTACCCACATGAGCCAGATGCACAAGGTGGTGCATGCATCTGGAGTTTGTTTGCAGTGGCTGGAGGCCCTGATGCACCCATCCTCTCTCTTTCAGGTAAATAAAAACATTTTTAAAAAAGAAAAAAATAAATGCTTAGTTGTTTCATTTCTATGATCATTCTATGTATGCCCTACCCAGTTTTAAAATAAAGTATGCCTTCACCCATAATCTGAAATGAGCAGGACACTCCCTGCTAAAGAGCATTTAGGAGACAACAATTCAAAGAAGTGTGGAGTTGTTATTTTTTTTTTTTTTCCAAGTAGGGTCTTACTCTATTCCAGGATGACCTGGAATTCATTCTGAAGTCTCCGGGTCACCTCAAACTCATGGCAATCCTCCCACCTCTGCCTCCCAAGTGCTGAGATTAAAGGTTTGTGCCACCATGCCTGGCTTGTTCATTTTTTTAAATCTAAATTTGTCATCGTGTTTCACCTTTGATGTAGTTTGGACATGTCCACTTATTTATTATTGTTTGGCATGTCAACAACGGCCACCATATGAACAGTAATCACATTTTGGTTACATGCCATAGAAAGCTCATGCATACCTTGGAGTCACATATGAATCTGTTCATACTATATAAATTATGAATAAAAATTAAATTTGAGGTTGGAGAAATAGATTAGTTTGTAAAGTGCTTGCAAAATGAGGACTCAAGTTCAGATCCCCAGCACCCCAATAACTGTCTGATGTGGTAGAATGCACCTGTAATTTCAGCGCTGGAAATGTAGACAGGAGGATTCCTGGGGCTTGCTGGCCAGCTAGTCTGGCTCAATCTGTGAGCTCTAGGTGAAATCGGAGACTGTCTCAAAAATAAAGGCAGAGAGAGATTTGGAAAGACCCACAAGGTTGTCCTCTGGCCTCCACACATCCACACTAGCATATGCATGTGCACATGCACATATGCATGCGTACATTAACACACCACACATGGAAGAATTTTAAATTTCCAAGATGGCATGGATCTAATTTCACTTTCTCTTTTGTCTGTAAACTAGAGCCTGTTTCCCATGTTGTCTGCACCTTCTGCCACTGGAGGTTAAGAGCAGTGGGACCAGCTGTTCTCCAAGTCTTACAGAAGCATACTTTCTGAAATAGCACCCTCTATCTTGTCCTTTTCCCATATTTTTTAAGTTGAGTAATTATTTTAAACAAAACTTAAAAAAAATCCTTAAGCCATTACTCCATGTATACTCATCATGTTTCCAGAAGGACAATATCTCATTTTGCATTAAATGGAAGAAGAAAAGCCAAAATGCTTTTTCCATGTAACTCACAAGGACAAGAATTTCCAGGGCAGATAATTTCTTATAAAGGAGCTATAATGGTAGATTTAATGTTTTAACCTCAAAATATTTCTAAGCAAAACTATCAAATTACTCTCCTAACAAAACTTCTAGAAAAACTAACACAGTTACATTAAGCAACTTTTGATTTAAATAACTTTTGGAGATAAAGACTGAAGACAGGTTCATTTTTTTTGGGGGGGGGTTCGGTTTCTAGATAGGGTTTCACTCTAGCTCTGTATTCTCAGGGTGGCCTCCAAGACAAAGTTCATTTTTTATAGTAAGATTTTTTGGTATCTTTAATCAATCCATGATACCATTGGTCAAACAAGGAGGACAAACTATGACTCCAGTCTTGCCTGACAAAGCATGTTGTGATCACTGATATATGGCTTCAAAAGAATGGCCTTAAAAGATAAGCCTTATGCCGGGCGTGGTGGCACATGCCTTTAATCCCAGCACTCTGGAGGCATAGGTAGAAGGATCACCATGAGTTTGAAGCCGCCCTGAGACTACATAGTGAATTATAGGTCAGCCTGAGCTAGAGTGAGACCTTACCTCGAAAAAACAAAAAAAAAAAAAAAAAAAAAAAAGAAAGAAGAAAGAAAGAAAGAAAAAACCTTATAACTTCATTGCATCCTAGAAAGAGGATGTGGTTTTAACTAGGTCCCCCCCCCATAAAACTCATGTTTTCTAATACTTGATTCCCAGCTAATGGAAATTTGGGAATTGGAGTCTTGCTGAAGGCAATGTGTTGTTGGGGCAGTTTATGGGTTTTATAGCAAGCTTCCCCTTGCCAGTGATTGGCACATTCTCCTGCTACTATTGTCTGCTTGATGTTAGTCAGGAGGTGATGTCCAGCCTCTGGTGGTGCCATGTTTCCCCTGCCATCATGGAGCTTCCCCTCAAGTCTATAAGCCAAAATGAATCCTTTCCTCCCACAAGCTGCTTTTGGCCTGCGGCTCTGTGCCAACAACAAGAAGGTAAGTGCAACAGAAGATGGTTTTTTTTTTTTTTTTTTTTTTTTTTTTTGGTCAAGAAATAGCATTTCTTTTCTCTTTGTGAAACTCAATCATGGGCTGGATATCTGGAGTAATTGTACGTGGAGGAATACACATCCACTCAAGGAATACTCCTCGAGATACAGAGAGGTGACGTGACAGAGTTCAGAAGGGATACTCAAGAACTGGGACAGCAGAAATGGCAAAATTGCCATTTTATTGTTTGAGAAAAATCCCCCGAACAATTGCAAAGGTGTTTTACGAGTGATAATCTTCTTACAACATAAAATTCTGTAGATCATTTTTTAATATGGCCATTAGAATTAGAACAAAATATCCTTTAACGAGAAGCTGCAACACAAGTGTAATTTTTTTAATTTAACAAAAGACTAAATTTTAAAATATAAAAGAAGACTGTACAACCATTAATTTTACTTTTGCCTATAAATGTCATTTATTATTCATTCCCATTCACTGGAATTAGGCCGCAGGAATTCATAGATGATTTCATTCTGGCCAACTTAAATATTTCAAGTCTTCAATTGATCTGACTTTTAAAGGCAATATTATTAATGTAAAAATAAAAATCTAACTGAGTTCAATAGCTAGCAAAACTATTACATACAAAGAGTAAGAGAATAATAGGCTATTTTACACATTGATCATTGCTTTTCCCACAACATAGCCTGTGGGTGCAGGAATTGGGGTGAAAGTCCAAGTTCTTCACCTTGGGGTAGGAGACCCAAATGTGACCATTAGCAAGCCAGATGGAACAGATTAACCTTTTTATGCTATAAATATAATATGGTTAAAATTAAGAACTAGACAGAGTTATGTTTGGGGGTGAGAAATATTTATAGATTTTCATTTACTATTTCATCAGTGTCAGAAAAGGGCAAATTCACCATTAAAACAATCGATAAAATGATGACTAGCAAAATATAAAAATTTAGTCTCAATTTAGTCTTAAACCTCTGTAGAGTTGACTTATCTGTCCTGTTCAATGTCAAACACTTCTGATTTCAAAGTTTGCAATAAATTGATTAAGCAGTGAACTCTATGCTAAGACTGGTTAATATTTGCAGATAAGGTGTTGGTACAGTTTGAACAGGTCCCATTCATAATTTTAGTACTACCATTGTGACAGTAGAAGGAGACATGGCTTTAAAGGCTAAAGGCTTTAAGGCTAAAAGGGAGCATGCCTAGAAAATGGAACGAGATGACCTTTTCAGAGTGGTTAAGAGCAGGACTTTGGTCCTTCCACCTACCATGGGAGGACAGGGTGTTCTCCTCTAGATAATATGGTGTTTAGTACCATCTTGGAAGCAGCAGGCCCTCCCCAGACAAAAACCTGCTGGTATCTGCACCATGGAGTTCCTATCCTCCACATCAGTGAAAAGCACACGTCTTATTTAACTATGTAGCTTCAGGTTCCTGTTGCAGCACTGTATGATTGACTAAGGTGCCAAATTATTCAAGATATGATTGAAACAAATCTGGATTGTAATTATTTAGTCCCTAGAGAAAATAAAAGCCCTGCTAAATTCTATCATTGTTTTCCACACTGAAAAAGAAATTAAATAAGGGCAGAGAATATAGCTCAGTGGCAGAGCCCTTTGCCTAGCACGCTCAAGGCCATGGGTTTGAGCCCCAGTGCTACAAATGAATAAAGCCCATTTCTTCTTTTCATTATTACCTCCATTTTTTCTTGCTACCAGTTTCTTAGTATATTCACAAATATCAGCATCAGTTTGATAAGCTGAGTCCCCTCTGTTCTTATTCAACTTTTCACATCAAAATAAATCAATTATAATTGACCACCTGATTTTTTTTCACCTTGTGATTAAAATAAATTGATTTTTTTTGAGGTAGGATCTCACTCTATCCCAGGCGGATCTGTAATTCACTATGCATGTAGTCTCAGGGTGGCCTCAGACTCATGGCGATCCTCCTACCTCTGCCTCCTGAGGGCTGGGATTAAAGGCATGTGCCACCATAACCAGTGAAACTGGTATTTTTACACTATAGATTTTAATAGATTAAACATACCCAGAAGTACCCTATGTAGAAAACTTTAGTGCTACTTATAAGCTTAAGAAATTTAATCTACCTCAGCCAAGATCAAAAGATCAAATGGCTAGGTATGTTTTAAATTTTATCAGACCTTATGTTTGGAATAGCAGTATTTTAAAAACAATATATATTAAATTCAAATCAGCATGTTAACACTGAAATCCTGTTTTTGTAAGTTAAGACCTGATAAAAATTAGATCTCTGTGGTGGATCTTCTAAGCTTGACAAAAATGAAATGCTGTAATCCACAAAGAAAGGTAGTAGTGCATACCTATAATTACAGCACAAGGGAAGCTGAGGCAGGAGGATCACAAGCTCTAAGCCAGTCTGAGCTACATAGTGAGACCTTAATAACAAAGGCAAGACATAGGGAAGGAAGGAAGGAAGGAAGGAAGGAAGGAAGGAAGGAAGGAAGGAAGGAAGGAAGGAAGGAAGGAAGGAAGGAAGGAAGGAAAGTGTGTGAGGGAGAGGGGAGGGGTAGAGGAAGGAAGGAGGGGGGCACACACTGCCTGTTCCCTCTGACAGCCTGTCATCAGATGGTATGACTCACCTGCACAGTCACTGCATCCTTTGTCCTTACTCTGCATTGTATTTACAGAACTGTGTCCCACAAGGGAAAGATAACAAGTCACCTGGAGACTTAGCCTAGACTTTTTCCTGGCAAACCCATCTTCTAGGTGTCAGTGAACAGTACAGGAGGAGGGAATGTCTGCCAATACATCTTGTAACCACAGTAAACAGATTCTGAAAGGGAGCTGTCCTGAGTCACCAGACTGAGCTGTAGTGAAGGACAAGCTACAGGTAGTAATGGACTTCCATCTAACGATAAGATCTTCTGTAGCCAGTGAAATGATTTTGATAACTGTATCATGTAATGAGCCCTTGTGCTGCAATGAGGGTTGTGCACTGTGCAAGGAACTTTGTGAGTAGAACCATCAAAATCCTTACAACTACACATTACTGCTATAACTGTGATGAGAAAACAGACACATAATTAGGGAAATGTAAACTGAAACAGCTTTGAGAATCCATCTCATCCCAGTCAGAATGATTATCCAAGGGCAAGAGATGCAGGCAAAGATGTAGGGAAAGAAGACCCCTAATTCACTGCTGGTGGGAACCGAAACTGGCACGGTCATTCTGGAAATCAGTATGAGGCTTCCTCAAAAAACTAGAAATACAGCTATCACACAACCCAGCTACACTACTGTGGGCATATACCCAAAGGACACCATATCCTACTACAGAGATACTTACACATCTCTGTTCATTTCTGTGCTATTCACAATAGCTAAGAAATGGAACCAGCCTAGATATCCATCAACAGATGAACAGACAATGAAAATGTACTCCATATACACACGGAATTTTATGAGCCATAAAAAAAAACCATGGCATCTGTAGAAAAATAGACAGATCCAGACATTATTTAGCATACTAATATGAATTCAGACAATCACAATGTGTTTTCATATGTAGATCCTAGCATTTAATGTTTATATATGCATATACATGAGTGTGAGTGTAGGTCCTGTCACCAGAAAGGGGACCTCAAGAGGGGAAAAGTAAAGTTTTGAGGAAGGGATGAGGATAACAGAATACATATAACATAAAAGCAGAAAGAAGCCTACTGGTGGTGGAAGGGTACAAAAGGGGACAGGAGAATAGAGAAGAGGGTGGGAGGAGAATCAACATAAACAAATTATATATGAAGGTGTCATAAGGCAACCTAAATCGTTGTATATTTTTAAAATTTTCAAAAGAAAGCAAAGATATATAGAGGTTATATATAGTTCCATATCACTGAACAATAGAATACAATCTGAGAAATGTGTCAATAGGCAGTTCTGTTACTGTGCAAACATCACAGAGTATAGTCACACAAACTTGGATGAAATAGCCTACTACACAACCAGGCTATATGGTATAACCTGCTGCTCCAAGCCACGATGCACAAAGCACAAGAGAGGGATACAACTGAGAGACTCAGGAAAGACAGCTCCATCAAGTGGCTGCTGGCCTCACAGAACAGTGTTTCACAGCAAACTTTTCCCACAAGTACGAGTACACATTAAAATAATGATAGGAGGGGCTGGAGAGATGGCTTAGTGGTTAAGGTGATTGCCTGCAAAGCCAAAGGACCCAGGTTCAACTCCCCAGGACCCGCATAAGCCAGATGCACAAGAGGGCGCGTGCATCTGGAGTTCGTTTGCAGTGGCTGGAGGCTCTGGTGCACCCATTCTCCTACTCTCTCTCTACCTGCCTATTGCTGTATCTCTCTCTCTCAAATAAGTAAATAAAAATAAAATACTTCTAAAAAATGATAGGAAATGTTTCAACTAATAACAGTCACGTTATCCTTACCAAGGGTAATGTGATACATTCTTACACACTAGCAATAAAACAGGCTTGTGGACCCCAGCAACACCACAAACACGTGAGTACTGTAGTAATGTGCCATGTTATGAGGACCTTAAGGTAGACTTGAAATCACTAAGCCATAGGAGGTTTTCAGCTCTGTTATAACCTTGTACACTATCCCTATTCATGTGGAAACAGGTGACTGGAACTTGTGCAGTTAGTAAGTGTCTAGCATGCCTGACATACATGTCTCAGCTCTAAGGTCTCCACTCCTCAGTGTACCAACACCTATGCTAAGCTCACAGTCACAAAGATATGGTCAGTCTGATGGTCTCTGGATTACTAAGTGGTGTCATTTTCAAGAAATGGAAACAAATCAAAAAGATCCATTCAAGAAAGAATTCCCATGCTCCTGCACTGGCAGATTTAATATTGTGCAAACAGCTATGCTATCTAAATCAATCTAGAGATTTGATGAAATCCTCATCAAAATTCTGATTATTTCCTTCAAAGAACTAAAAAAAAAAAAAAAAAAATCCCCAAATTCATATGGAAACACAAAAGGACATGGACCATCAAACCCTGCAGGTCATATCATGTTACCTGACTTTAAGCTACATTACAGAACTACAATGACAAACAGGATATAGTGGCATAAAAACATACATGAAGACATAACAGAAGACCCAGAGATAAACCCCTACAACTAGGGACAACTAATTGTTGGTGATGGTATTAAAAACATGCACTGACGCTGGAGGCCCTGGCATGCCCATTCTCTCTCTCTCTCTCCCTGCCTATTTTTGTATCTTTCTCTCAAATAAACAGAAAAAATCTCAAATTAAAAAAAAACATGCACTGAGAAAGAATTTTCAGTAAATGGTACTGGCAAGACTGGACATCCAACAGAATTATATCCAAAAATCTCCTGCCTTATACAAAAACTGACTTAAACTGGTTAAGAAAATTTAAAGTCAGAAATGCTGAAACTATATGAAACTAAAAGGAAATACTTTAGTATACAGGTATAAGCAAGAATTTTTTTTTTAAAAGAACCCTAATAGCAAGCAAACAATTCCAAGAACTGATAAGTGTGATTACGTGAATTAAAATACTTTTGCACAGCAAAAGAAACTAGTAACAAGGCTGGGCGTGGTGGCACATCCCCTTAATCCCAGCATTTGGGAGGCAAAGGTAGGAGGATCGCATTGAGTTTGAGGCCACCCTGAGACTACATAGTCAATTCCAGGTCAGCTGAGCTAGAGTGAAACCCTACCTCAAAAATAAATAAATAAATAAATAGAAAGAAAAAAAGAAAGGAAGGAAGGAAGAGAAGGAAGGAAGGAAGGAAGGAAGGAAGGAAGGAAGGAAGGAAGGAAGGAAGGAAGGAAGGAAAAGAAAAGAAAGAATAGAAAAGAAACTAGTAACAAGACAACCTACAGGATGGGGGTGGGTGGCAACCTTTGCCAGTGATACTTCAGACAAGGCAGTACAACCTAGAATGTATAAAGAACTAAAAAAACTTAAACACCTAAAAGCAAAACTGTCCATCAATAAATGGGCCAATGAGCTTTATTGACAATCTTCAAAAAGAAGAAAGACAAATGAAGGGACAATAATATTTTTGAGTGGTCAACATCCTTAACTATCAGAGAAATACAAATTAAAACTGCTTTAAGATTCCATCTCATGACTATCAGAATGGCTGTTATCAAGAAACAACAACAACAAATGCTGGCAAGGACACAGGAAAAGAGGAACCCTTTTACCTCACTGTTGGTGAAAGTGTCAATTGGTGCTGCCACAATGGAAATCAGTGTGGAGGCCTTTCAAAAAGCTAAAATTAGAATTACCATGTGACCCAACTATACCCACTCCTGGCATTTACTGAAAAGACTCTATAGCCTACTACAGAGATACTTGTACATCCATGTTAACTGCTGCTCTTTTCACAATACCAAACAAGTGGAAACAGCCTAGATGATTGTCAACAGATAAATGGATAAGAAAAATGTACATAAGCACAATGGAGTTTTATTCAGCTATAAATAAAAATGAAATTATGAAATTTCAAGAAAATGGAGGATCTGGAAAATTTTATATTAAGCAAGGTAACTCGAGCTCAGAAAGACAAATACTGTGTGGTCTCCCTCATGTGTGGACCCTAGTTCTAAGGATTCTAATTGTTAAAAAATGTATACCTAGGTGGGAGTTAATATGGGTAAAAGCCTGGAAATTAGGCAGGAACCCGAGATAGGGGGAAAGGCTTTAAGGGGGGGAAGTGGGGAAGATTACAGAACACATAATATATGAAGATGGAGGAAGGAATATGGTAGCAAAAGGATATCACAGAGAAAGGGGGCAGAGATGGAGAGGAGGAATGGTATAGGGAAAAATCAACAAAAAGATGTATATATATATATATATAAAAATGACAAGGAAACCTGATACTTTATAAGCTAATTAAACAATAAACAAATAATTTTTAAAAGGAGTATTAAACAGATTTTAATAAACATTCTCAAAAAAAAGGAAGGAACAAAAATGATCCATTCACTTAGTCCAGTGTTTGAAATCAAAACCTACTCTTAACACCAGTTGTTCATCTTTGCATTTCTTTTTTAAAAACCCAAATGCCTTGAAGTTCACAGTAATGAAGTTTTCCAGATCTTGTCCCTTTTACTTATGGACCGAGAAGTTTATTTCTTCCATTTAAGGCCAAGGAACTCCATAGAAACCAAGGTGAGTTAGTTGCTTGACACAATAGCAGAGTCTGTTCTAGGCACTTCTTTCCTGGTACTTGCAGGCCTTGAATTCATGGCCATCCTCCTACCTGACCCTCCCAGAGTTCAGAATTACAGGCGTGTGTCACCATGGCCAGTTGTGTCACCATCTATACTCTCCTTGCTCTTCCAGCATGATTTTGAGACTAAGAGCAATGGTGTCAATTCATAGCAAAGGCCTTGCACCTTTCTCTGTGCTCAGACGAGACCACAGCATCCTCACACCCCATTAATCCCCTCCTCTGTCTCCTGCATGAGCCTTCTGTGTGAGCCCACAGCCAGAGCTCAGCCACAAGTGTCACTACAACAAACAAGAGCCAGGAGTGTCACATTCAACTGTCCTGAATTTGATGATTAAAAAAACTCAGAAGGAATTTTCTTATTACTATGAATGGCAGGCTTCTCAAGAGTAGCTGATGGCTTCACTTTTAGTGGGGTCCAGATTCCCACTAGTTATTCCCCACTCCCTACACCCATCCCCTGGCAACCTGAGAAAGGCACTGGGAAATGGAGCCTCTGGGCCATCCCTGGCACAACTCCAAGGTAAATGCTACCTGGAGCTGAACTACGCTTGGTGGCAACAGCTCACAGGACAAGCCACACTGGGATTTCCAAGAGGGAAGGTGTGACGCTGGATCCCTTCCCAGGTGACAATCCCTGGTGGGTTGCAGACTCTAAATAACTCAGGTATCTCATTCAATGGCATCTTTGGGCCTGCCTTTCTAACTTCCCCTTTCTCAATTAGTTACAAACACAAACACAGGGTCCATTTCCTGATGATTGCCCTGCCAACCAAGAGTGCTGGCCATGTCAAACCTACACTCCACAAACTGGCCTCAATCTGACTTCATTTTAAAGCATGTAGTTTTGGGCTAGAGAGATGGCTTAGCAGTTAAGGTGCTTGCCTGAAAAGCTTAAGGATGCAGCAATTTCCCAGGACCCACGTAAACCAGATGCACAAGGTGGTACATGCATGATTGCAGTCGCTAGAGGCCCTGGTGCACCCATTCTCTTTCTCTCTCTGCCTTTCTCTCTCTCTCTCTCTCTCTCTCTCTCAAATAAACAAACAAAATATTAAAAGTAAATAAATAAATGAAACATGTAGCTTCCCCAGGCATGGTGGCACACACATTTAGTCTCAGTACTAGGGAGGCTGAGGATGGAGGAATCACTATGAGTTTGAGGCCAGCCTAGATCAACAGAGTTCCAACCCAGCCTGGGCTAGAGTGAGACTCTGCTTTGGGAACAAACAAGCAAACAAACAAATATCTAATTTCCCATATTGCTGACATTATGAAGAAGTTAAACTTTCAACCCATTAATACAAGTTTAGAAGGTACCTCAGAGACTATTTGTTGGTGGCTATTCAAATGAATGTTAAAATGCATGTATCTCACCTTTGGGGAGGATGCCCGGAGGCATGAGCACCATTCTGGCCAAACTGCTGAGGTCCAGGAGGTGGAGGGCCTGGGGGATACCCACCCCCGGGAGCAGTGGCTCCCAAAGGCCCTGCTGGCTTCATCATACCTGTAACAGAAGGGTGAGGGCTTAGAAGCATGTGAGAAGGAGATGAAGCAAAGGTGGCACTGTGGGTGAAGGAAAAGGGAGGCAAACCCTTATGATACCTGTGTGAACCATGCTCTACAGATGGCCAGCAACAGGTACTGGGAAATTTATGTGGTTATAAAATGTTAATAGTAGAAAACAATCTCTCAAAATTCCCACTGGAATGGAAAACAGAGAATATAAACGTTGCATGTGGTAGAGGCACTGTGACAGAGCATCCTATTTCAGAAAGAATACTAGGTCATATAATGAAAAATGGTAGTTGGGGGCTGGAACCTTGGCCCAGTGTGTAAAGTGCTTGCCTTATAAGCAAGAGGACCAAAGGTCAATTCCCTTGCCTGTGTGGAAATTCTAGGTGTGTTGACGAGTGCTCAGCACTAGGTAGGTAGAGTTAGGATTCCTGGGTTTGCTGGCCACCTAGCCTAGTCTACCTAGGAAGCTCCAGATCAGTGAGAGATCCTGTCACAAAGGAGGGGGAATAGTGTTCTTGACGAGAACATTTAACATTGTCCTTTGGCCTCCACGTGAGCACGCATGCACGCGCGCATACACACACACACACACACACACACACACAAAGGAAAATGCTAATTGGACATCAGAAAATAATAAAGAAGCATACTTGAATATCCTGCCTCTAACTATGAAAAGATAATGACCCCTGACAATGCCTTTCAAAACAGACTGTTACTGCAGCAAATGCTGAGCACATCCTCAAAGCATAACCAGTTTCCAAGGTCTTAAACAGTTGGGTGACAAAAAGTTGAGGGGACTAAGTCACAACACTCATACAAAATATGGGATCACATGCCATGTCCAACTGATACCCCTGGAAGTAAATGTGGTTTCATTTAGAGCAGCTCTTCTCAAAAAAAAAAAAAATTAAATTAAATTTGTTTTGGAAGAGTTTTCAGGTAGTTTTCTCTTTTCTTCTAGAAAAATGGTGGCAGAGGAGAAAAATCAAGCAGCTTGGGTGAGGAAGGACCCAAGCCTATTTGCTATTTACTAGCAGTTGTTCAGCTCTGGGTTAGAAGCTTTCTCTGAGGACTCAGTTTTCTCTCTTTAAAATAAAAATGAGATCTACTCTCTTCAGCTTGGACACCTGACATTTGGATGTGCCCTCCATGCATGACCTCCTCACTGCCTGTGGATGTGCTATTAATACTGACATTGCTGCTCCACACCTCCAACAGTTACCCTTCAGACAGTAGTGTGCAGCCATTGAAGAAGAGTGTCCCTGGAGGCTGAAGACATAGCTCAGTTAGGAAAGTCTTACACAAGCAAGAGGACATGAGTTTGGATCCCCAGCACCCACATAAAAGCCAGATATAACAGTGCACACCTCTAACACCAGCTGTGCGGAGATGGAGAACAAAGCTGTTCACTGGCCAACTAACGTACCATAATTGGTGAGTCCCGGTTCTGGGAGAGACTCTGTTGCAATAAAATAAAATAATAAAATAAAATAAACAAAAAGGTGGAAGAACAATTGAGGAAGACAGGCATACATGGGCATGAACACCTGCACACACAAACATGCTAACAAACACATATGAACCCTCAAACACACACATGTACACTACACCCACAAACACATGCACAAAAAGAGAGTGAAAGGAGCTTACTACATTGTCCTCACAACATTTTCATTTAAGTACCTTCAGATCTTCAGGTAGTCTAGGAAGACATGTGGTGAAGGACAGTTTGTACAAGTGATTGTAGATAGAAAAAATTTTAAAGTTTTCCTCTCTTGAAGCAGAGTTCCTAAACTAAAGGGAGAATTCCCCTTGGTGCTACTAGGGATTGAACCTAGGGCCTCATACATGCGTTCTAGACAAGCATTCTATCACTGGGCTATATGCCTAGCCCTGTATATTTTCTATTTTGAGACAAGGTTTCACCAAGTTGCCTAAGTGGGTCTTGAACTCGCTTTGAATTTGCAATCCTTCCTCCTTAGTCGCCTGAATAGCTGAGGTTGCAGGCTTGTCCCACCAGACCAAATTGAAGAAATTTCTATATTACCTTTAAAGTCGGTCATAATTAACAGCTTTTCATATATTGTGAGGAAAATAAGCATTATTTTAAAAAATTAAGTTATTTTTATCTGACATGTGAAACATTTAAAAATACACACTAGGGTGGTCCAATGTAATGTTTCAATACATACTTGCACTAATCATATATATCTTCCCACCATATCATTTTTGTTAAATAATTAGAAATCCTTTCTTCTACCTGAGATATACAATATATAATTGTTATGTATATGAACTCTACTATGCACTATACTCCAGGGCTTACTGCTCCTATCTAACTAACTCAGTACCTATGGCTCAAATTTTCCATCTTCCTCCCCATCTCCCAGGCTCTGGGAACAACCATTCAATTCTCATCTTTCATGAGTCAGATCATAGAAGATTTGTCTTTCTCTGAATAAAAAAAGAAAAATTGGTGTAGCACTACATTTTTATGTTGTAAACCTTACATTCAGCAGTGTATGAGAAAAAAGAGATTTGCAATCTCACAGACTTGTGTTTGAGTTCTCCTCTGCCATTTAGTTGCTATAACTCTGACAAGATTTTTGGTCTTTCAGAGGTATGCCTTTTAACACTGTGCCAAGACTATTCTGCAAAATAAATGAAGCAAGGGGCATGAGGACATTCAGAAAACTGGTTTTCTTAAAGATTTTCTACTTTCTTCTATTTTCTAAAAGATTTATGTTCCATAAAACATATACATCACAATCATATGCACACTTGTATTTTCACTTTTAAAACATTTTGGACAAAAAGTATAAGTCCAAAACAGTATCATTAAAATATTTCAACTTGCTGGGCGTGGTGGCGCACGCCTTTAATCCCAGCACTTGGGAGGCAGAAGTAGGAGGATCGCCGAGAGTTCGAGGCCACCCTGAGACTACATAGTTAATTCCAGGTCAACCTGGACCAGAGTGAGACCCTACCTCGCAAAACCAAAAAAAAAAAAAAAAAAAAAAAAATTCAACTTAAGTAATTACATGTGCTACAAGAAGTCAGAACAAGAAGCTCTGAAATGAACAGGTCAGTAGTCATTTTCATTAGCCCACACAGGAGACTTGAAAGCAGTTCTGATAGACACACAGAGAAATGTTTCTCCCTTTTACTAGTGTAAATCAACTGTGTAGCAGTGATCCAAACTCACTCAACATTCAGTTAACATGCCCTCAAGGCACTAAGATTGCTTATGCAAGAGATGGCCATGTAAGCACACAGATAATAACAATGACATGTGACACGTGTAAGAAAATGCAGAGGGAGTCCTAACTCCTGGGGAAATGAAGCACCGAGTGAAGAGGAATAAGCAGGAATATCTTCTTGCTATAAAAGACAGCCAGAAGGCAAAGCTTGAGCAAAGGCTGAGAACATGCAGCCTAATCAGGGAAGGGCAAAGGATCAGAGTGGAGGCCGTGCAAGGGAAGTGGCAGGCGTAGAGGTGTCATGCAGGTTGGTGGGGTCAGACTACAAAGTGTGCTGTGCTATGTGGACTCCAATCCCAGGGCAAAGGGAAGGCAGGATCACTGTGACCTACCAAGTCAAGTCCTTCCCTGGCCACACTGTTGACATTTTCAAAGTGACCATGCACAAAAAGAGGCTTGGGTTCTTGACAGAGCAGCAGGAGAATGTTAACAGTAAAGGAAACCACACTGTGGGAACAAGGTCATCTTTAATGCAGTGACAATAGGTCAGGCTGGTTTACTCACCACTAATGTGAATACCCCCCCAGCCTGCTTTCTTACACAGTCCTAAGCTGGAAAGATAGAAGCTACATTTCCTAGTTTCCCCAACAATTTGGATGCTATTCAAAGCAGCACATGCCTGAAGCATGTGGGCCAGCTCTTACAGAGATGGCTCTTCTGGCAGTAGTGACTTCTGGTGGAATGGGCCTCTTTCAACTACATAAAACTCCAAGTCTCATTCTCTGCTTTTCTTTAACATTCTGTTTGCCTCACGGTGTCATTTAACAAATCCCTTTCTACCACAAAGGACTCTGTTGTCAGCAAAGGGACCCTGATCAACACAACACCACAGAAAAGCATACCTAGAATTGGGTCCTTGAACAAACTAAAAACAAAATTACAAACCATTTGGGGGGGGGAGTGTTATCCAAAGTAAATAACAATAAGCTCTGTTACATGGGCCAAACCATAATGACCACTGTTCTTGAAGCACGGGTATACCTATAGAAGCTCACACTGTGATAGGAACCTCACTACCACCTTGCCTCAATTCCAGGACATTAACAGTATGGACCTCTGCTTTAAGATCTGTGGTTCTTGCCAAGAAAAGTTCTGTCATTAAAGAACATTTGGGAGTACTGAAATTCCTGGGAGGTCAGAGAGGTACCACTGGCATCTAGTGAACAACATCCAAGGATGCTGCTAATATACATACACAGAATAGCCCCTTCCCACTCCCCACCTGACACAGAGAGATAATTACTTGTTCCAAGATTCTGTAGTCCTGAGATTAAAAAGCCCTGCTCCGGAAAGCAATACACCTACCCCTAATTCTTCCTACACACACACACACACACACACACACACACACACACACTTGAAAGAGAGAGAAGAAGCAGACAGACAGAGAGAAAGAGAGAGAGGGGGGAGAGAGAGAGAGATTGAGAGACAGATAAGAGAATGAGCACACCAGGGCCTCCAGCCACTGCAAATGAACTCCAGATGCATGTGCCACCTTGTGCATCTGGCTTACATGGGTCCTGGGGAATCAAATCTAGGTTCTTTGGCTTTGCAGGCAAGTACCTGAACTGTTAAGCCATTTCTCCAGCCCCCTCCACACTTCTTACTGTGCCATATAGCTCTCTCTAAAATGTACACTGGATGGTGAGAAAGCCTTTCCTTCAATAGCACCTTACTGTCCTTAATGCTAAATTCTTTGATACAAATCACTACTTTCAAGTTCATCTCTCACTGCTCACTCTACACTTCAGTCATGCTGAATGTCTTATTTACTCCAGCTAGCCTTCTTGCCACCTGGCCAACTCTCAGTCACTGATCAGAAAGGTTTTGTCTCCATGGACTATCTCAGATCCTAGTTTGGTGCTCCTGCTGCCTGCTTCCCTAGCACCTTGCCCTATTTCCTTTGAAAGTGCTCCCCATGAATTAATGATCAAGTTGTCTAATGTACTGTCCTCAAGATAAAGATGTACTATATGGGATGAGGTCAGGGTTACTGTATTTATAATTATACCACAAGTATTTTGCTCAGACAGTAAATCTGTCAAATATGTTACTGAATAGTCCAAGAATTCCAAATCCCCAGTAAGCCTTGATACAGACACAGAATGTGAGCCACACAGAGCCTGAGTCAGCACTGGCTGCTCGAGCAGAAGAGGTATTTAAGGAGCACAATAATAGTTGCATGTGACAGAAAACCAACAAAAGATCACCTAAATACTAGACAAGAAGATACATGAGGACTTACAATTAAGTGACCCAAGGCTCTATTCAGAACACAAGTAAGATCTGGGGTAATTTAGTGAAAGTTTCAAATAATTAAAGAAAAACACAATTTACAGAAAGTTATACTGAGGATAAAAGCCTGGTTATCCATGAGAGTGCTGAATAGGAGAAAGAGGACTCTACTAAAGCACAAAGGATTTAATAACACTATAATGGTAAGTGCTAACTTTCTACAGCTTGCCATTCACTTCACTAAATAAAAATTTATAATTACCTTGATTTAGCTATTCTACAATGTGTACATATTTGAAAACACAAATAAGTATATCTAATTTAAAGATAAATATATTTCCAGGCATGGTGGTGCACACCTTTAATCCCAGCACTTGGGAGGCAGAGGTAGGAGGACTACAGAGTGAATTCCAGGTCAGCCTGGGCCACAGTGAGACCCTAAAAAAAAAAAAAAAAAAAAAAAGATAAATATATTTAATATTTATTTGTCAAGTACATTTTAAAGTAAATGAGTTTTATAAATATTCTAAAACACATCTTTTGTGCTTTAAGCACATGATATGCACACGCGTGTGTGTGTGTGTGTGTGTGTGTGTGTGTGTGTGTGTGTGTTACTGGGAGATGAAACCTAGAACCTCATACATGCTAGGCAAGTGCTCTACTACTCAGTCCCCTCCTCCCATCCCAGAGCCCATCTACTCTAACACTGAGGCAAGGTGCATGTCAGCCTGCATACAGGACATACAGGCAAGCTGGGGGAAAGTATAATCAGAGATGCTTGTTACAGTCTGAAGAAGGAGTATAAAATCTGACTATGAAGACAACATGGAGGTCCAGGACAACTTTCTGAGAGAGGTGTTCTAAACAGAATGCAAGCATGAACCACTCTCTCAATGATAATAGCTGAGTTTCTATGGAGAGATGGCACAAGAACAGGGCAGATGAACTCAAGAAAACAGAAAAAATAATGAATGCCTATGGAGCTTAAAATATAAACAGGGGAAAAGGGAAGTCAGAAAAAGGTTTTAAGTGAAGTCAAAAATAGATTTATGTGCTAAACAAAGTTCCTTTCATTCAAGAGTTAATGGTCTGCAGAAATGCAGAATTGGACAGGGACTAAGGATTAAGAGACTATTCATGATCCAGGTGAGGTAAGAATTAAACAAAAACCTGTGACAGAATGGAAAGGATAAAGCAGGTGGATTATCAGTAGCTCCAAATAAAAAAGTTTGGGAAGCTGATTAGAGTGGAGTGAAAGAAAGGAGACATAGTTATAGTTTTTTTTTTTTTTTTTTTTTTTGAGGGGTGAGTGGGTATTTATTTTCTTGAGACACGGTCTCATCCAGCTAAAGCTGGCCTCAAAATAACTGTATAGTCAAGGCCACCCTTGATCCTCCTGTCTCCACCTTCTGAGTACTGGGATTACAGGTGTATGCCACCACTGGTTTGTTTATGGTGAACGTTTTTAGTTGTTGATCACTAAATAAGTGCTGCTAATCTATGACATGGAATAGCAGGAAAAGTAGGTTTCAGCAAAAGGATACTGAATTGAATATGAGTTTGCCATGCTAAAGTAAATAGAGAACAATGTGCCCAGGGCTTAGGAAAGACACCTGGCCGGAAGAAGTAGGTGTGAGAAATAAGCACTTCATGTTGCATGATCCAGGTTAGTGAAAAGCTACAGACAGAAGCAGGGTGAAAAGAGAATACAGAGGGAGAAACAGAAGCTTTTAAAGGACACACAGAAGAGGGAAATGAAGGAAATGTCCAGAAAGCAATGAAGTAAAACAAAGGTGGATAAATGTCTCTGAAACAAAAGTGAGGAAAGCTTTATAAAAATGAGAGTGGTACATTAAGCTGTTGATTGGAGAGACTTATGAGGTCCCCAAATCAAGACCGGTTTCTATCAAAGCACTTGATTACCCACCTGAGGCAAAAGATAAGACCCTATTGCTGAAGACACGACATGCTGCCAACACAGTGCATGGAGAGACCTGGATGGGACTCAGAAGAAAGCCAGACCTCAGACAGTCAGCCTGTCCAGTGCCAGAAAGCGCTACATGAGCTACTTGGGGAAAGCAGCTAACTACAGTCTGAGCAGCCAGAGGTCTAAGCTACTCAGAAGCAAACACCCGACAAGATGTACATGTCAGTGAAATAGTGGCACACAGCCTTGGTGGGTAACCAATAGCTTTCTGATTGGCTAAGAGATCTGCTCAGTGTAAAGGAACCCATATCTGGAATCGGAAACCAGAATCCTATGAAGGCAAAGATTATGTTCTCCAGTGTCAAGCTCTCACTAGTCTTTGGCTAAATGAGAGGTTTCTTACATCAAATTCTCCCTAAATTAATAATACTTATCCCATTTAAACTATACTGACTTCACTCTCTGTTGGAGAGTCTGTTCTTCTTTTTCAGAAGGAATCAAGACCGGCAAAGATAAACTACTCTTTGCACTTCAGCTAAGCCACAGCTGAAACCACAGAGGAATTGGAGTGACGAGTACTGCTTCCATGCTGCTCCTGATAATCAGAGCCAGGGTGTAGGAGACAGACCCTGATGATACTCAACACCTACCAAAGCAGAGATCCAGAGGTTCCTAACAGCTCATAACTGAAGTAGACTTAAAACTCACCCACCATGGCTCAAGGAATTTTGTGGAAAAGGGGGCAGAAAGATTATAAGAGCCACTGGTTAAGTCATCATACCCAGATGCAGTGACTCCCCCCCCAAAAAACTGACTGCTGCCCCCACAACACAACCTACAATCGCATAGGGGAATACCTGCAACCTCACTGGGAGGGTCCTCAACAGAATGGTGGCAGGGATAAAGGAAAAGAGGGTACCAACATATGATGTATCCATACAAAATATGTTGTTAATAAATTTAAAAATGAAATAGGTAGACAACATCAAAAACAAAAGAGAACAGGCTGGATGATGTCTGCTGCATTTAGTAATGGGAGGCTACCAATAACCCTGGTGACGGACGTGGAAGGAAGAGTATCTGGATGTAGGCTGTGGAGTGTAAACTATACCAAGCCATAGAGTGAACCCATGTAAATGTGCTGGACATTGTGGTCCATGACTATAATCCCAGCTCTAAGGAGGCAGAAACAGGAGAACCTCTGGGACTTGCTGGTCTGCCAGTCTAGCCTAACCAGATAGCTCTAGACCAATGAAAGAATGTATAGATGGAACTTCTAAGGAATGACACCCAAGGTGGTCCTCTGCCCTCTGCTTGCACATACATGTACCTGCATACACACACACACACACACGCATAAATGAAATGAGAAAGGGTGAATAATACCAACTGTTATATTTAGGTGCATATAAAAATTTGTTATTCACTTTTTTTTGTTTCTCTCACTCAGGTTGACCTGGAATTTCACTATGTAGTCTCAGGGTGGCCTCAAACTCACAGTGATCCTCCTACTTCTACCTCCCAAGTGCTAGGATTAAAGACATGCACCACCACACCCGGTTTATTCGCTTTCTTGAGAGACCTGGGTATAAATGATGACTCTCCTACATATTAGCTCTGTAATCTGGAACAAGTCAAAAGTATACAGACACAATTTTCTTAGCTAAAAAAGTGGGTTGAGGGCTGGAGAGATGGCTTAGCAGTTAAGGCGCCTGCCTGCTAAGCCAGGTCCCACGTTTAGCCAGATGCAAAGTGACTCAAGGGCACAATGCCACACTTGCCCAAAAGGGGCACACACATCTAGAGTTTGTTCACAGCAGCTGAGAGGCTGCTGGCATGCCCATTCTCTATCTGTCTTCCTCTCCCTCTCTCTCTGTCTCTCTCCAAAAAAAAAGTGGGTTGATAATCTAATTGCTATAGCATTGTGTGATGATTAAATAAAATGATAAATTGTTTTATGATCAGTTTTTGATAAACTGTAAATAACAAAAAATAGTTTGATATTACCATTATAAATGCTGAGTAGGAAGGTATCTCCAGATAGAAACTAGAGAAAGATGAGTCAGTGGTTCCTGTAGGGCAAGTTTACAAACCCCACGGGGAGCACTGATCCTGGACAAGGAGAGGAATGCCTAATCGGGTGGTCTTTTAAAATCCAAAGAAGACTGGCATGAGAGGGAGCTTCCACAGGAATTCACAATCTCAGCCTCTTCAGCAGCAAACTGCATTTGTTTCTAACATCAAGTCTCCGTACAGGGCTTTCCTCAACCTTGCCAACTGCACCCTATACCTGCTTTCTATCACGGCCTGGCCTCTTGTTATCTGAAGCCCAAGTTCCTCCTTGCTTCTTGCACGTCCCATTTCCACAACAGACACTCTCTCTCTCTCTCTCTCTCTCTCTCTCTCTCTCTCTCTCTGTGTGTGTGTGTGTGTGTGTGTGTAACTTATAGTTTATCCAAGAACAACATGCTGATAAATTTTGTAATCTTGACTTTCCAGATCGCACAGGAACTACAAATCCATATTGATTTTTGCTCAACCTGGAGATGCCTTCCTTCTCAACATTTGTGTATAATGATATAACTACTGAGTGGCTTTAAAATGAATTTCCAATGTTCTTGCAGAAACCCAGGAACCATCTTATGCAAACATTTTTAGGGACTTTGGGGTGACCAGATCTGAAGCAAGGTGTTATTATTGACTTCACCCCTGTTCCCTGGGCTACACAGAGTCCTTCAATGACGGAAGCAGCGTCATGGTGAAAACTGCCACCAGCATAGTACTGTCAATCCGTTCCTTCCACCATTCTTTTTCTTTTTCTTTTTTTTGGTTTTTCGAGGTAGGGTCGCACTCTAGCCCAGGCTGACCTGGAATTCACTTTGTATTCTCAGGGGCTCAAACTCACGGCAATCCTCCTACCTCTGCCTACTGAGTGCTGGGGTTAAAGGCGTGCGCCACCACACATGGCTCCTTTCACCATTCTTTTTGGGCGGGTGTGTATGTGTATATTTTGATACGTGCGTAGTGTCATGTGCAGATGCACGTGCCCTGTGAGCATGGGTGCAGAGGCCAGAGAGAATGTAGGGTACCCTCCTCTGTTCACTTATCCACCTGTTTCTTTGAGACAGAGTCTCACTCAACCTACAGCTGAGGTTTTCACCACTTTTTCCACCAGCAAAGCCTTAGCAATCCTTCACTCTGCCTCAACTACCCCCATAGGACTAGGATTACAGATGTGTGTGGCTATACCCAGCTTCTTATGTGGGTACTGGGGAATTGGACGCCTCAGGTCTCAGGCCCTCCCAGGCCCTCGTGCTTGCCCACAAGGACTCCTAACTGCTGTGTCATCTCCCCAGCCCCCACTCCATCACATTTTCCTACCTCTGCCTCAAAAGATGATTCTCCACATTTTAAAGCAACTAATATTGTTCAATAATGATTTTCCCACAAAACTATGTTTTTCTTTCTATTATCTGTAATCTTTAATGTACAATTGTAACAATATTTGTCTTTTTTCTTGTGTGTGTGTGTGTGTGTGTGTGTGTGTGTGTGTACGAGCGCCCCCATGGTGCATGTGTGGAGGTCAGAAGACATCTTTGGGTTGCAGTCCTCCCCAACCACCTTCTGAGGCAGCATCTGTTGGCCAACACTGCATTCACCACCCTAGCTGGACACAAAGCCTGAGGTTTTCTCTTGACTCCTCCTGCCATCTGGCCACAGGTACAGCGAGATCATAGATGCTCATACTCCTGTGTCCAGCTTTATGTGGACATTCTGGAGATCTGAATTCAGGCACTCATGCTTGTGTGGCACGCCCTTTATCCACAGAACCACCTCCCCAAACCCCAGCAGTATTTTTCTAATGTCAAAAATTGATTTTATAATACGGCCCCAAACAACTTAATGCATGCATATTAATTCACTTGGGGGCATGTATATGTATGTGTCGTGCATATACACATGTGTTCCTGTGTGTAAGGGCACATGTGACTGTGCAAGTGCATATGTGTGCACTTGCATGTGGAAGCTAAAAGTCAACGTTAAGGTGTCTTTCCTCAGGAGCTCTTCTGCCTTTTGTTTTTTAAGCAGGGTCTCTCATTAAACCTGAAACTCATCAATTTGGATAGATTCGTTCACCAGCGAGTCTCCAGGAGTCTCCTATCCCTGCCTCCTCAGCATGGAACCACAGGCATGCACCATCACATGTGGTGTCTACACAGGTGCCAGGGACCTGAACTCTGACATTCGTGCTTATGATCAAGCATTTACCCACTGAGCCATCTCTCTAGCCCCCTGATTCATTTTTACTGAACCTTTACAATAATCTCATGTCACTTAATAACAGCAAGAACAAATCTAATAGTAAAAAGAAACATCTGAGAAAGTTCCATTCTAGTCAATAATTAAAAACCTAACTTATGTTTCATGATAAAAACCAAACTAGTGTTGTCAGCTCTTGCTTCAACACAGTCTTTTCAAGTAATGCTATAATCTCAAGTCATGGCTTCATATAATGACCCTCAATTTTTAAAAAAATCTTTCCTCCAGAGTATCTTCTGTCTCTGAGCCTGAGACATGAATATTCACATACACACTTTACCTGGTGGAGAAGGTGCATGGGAAGGATCCCCATAGTGCCCATAATGAGGGGGAGAAAGGCCCATTCCAGGCTGTGACTGAGAATAGGGGGTGTTGCCACATAGCCTTGTTGACTCATTGTGAAAATATCATTCCAAAGTAGAACTGTTGCAGAAGGAACCTGTAAGAGAAAAAAAAAGTCAACAAGAGAATTTTTAGATACCTAAGTGTATTAACATGCAAACAATATTGATATGTTTAGGATGCCTTTAAGAAAAGTATCAGTGCATGTGATATATTCATGTAATACAGTATGATGTGTCATATCATTGTCCCCTGGACAAAGGGCTTTGCCATTCCACTTTGATAGTAATATCACTTCAATAGTTCCACACAAATTCTCAGGCATAAAACTTAAATAACCTTTGCTAACCACTTTTTCCTTTGGAAGTCTGAAGTGTTTCACAAGTCTCTCATTAGTATCCTTAGTACTCTATCATTTTAGTTTCCATAGTCACATTTCAGTATAGATCTCATCATATCATTCAACTAACTGACCAACATAACTACCAGTAGGATACAACCGATATTTCATGACTTATATCTTTCATTTTTATATTTTATTTTTATTTATTTATTTGAGAGAAAAAGAAGCAGACAGGTAGAGGGACAAAGGAGGGAGGGAGGGAGGGAGGGAGGAGGGAGGGAAGGAGGGAGGGGGAGAGAGAGAGAGAGAGAGAGATGGGCACACCAGGGCCTCTGCAAATGAACTCCAGACCCATGCGCCACATTATGCATCTAGCTTATGTGGCTGCTGGGGAGTCAAACCTGGGTCCTTTGGCTTTACAGGCCAGTGACCTAACTACTAAGCCATCTCTCCAGCCCATACCTTATATCTTTCTAGTGCTCTTCTAATTAGTCATTTTAATCTTACAGTTAAGACAAAAAGAAATCATAGTCCAAAAAATATAACTGGAGATAATGACCTTTGTGAGACACAATCTGACAAGCTACATGGCAGCTCCAGCCATTTGAGAGTTATCAACCATTTCTCAAAGAGCTACTTTCTGACACCTCAAGGAACACATGCATTTATATTAAGGAATTTTTTTAAAGTGTAATTTCATATGTAACACACCTATCTTGAGTCTAGTTCAGATCCCAAGTACCAATTTGCTTAAATTTTTGTTTCCAGTTTTTCACAAAGAGAGAGAAATTTCTTAGACATGTTTCCAAAAGGCATTTTATGACAAACCAGAAAGTGCTTTGAATTCTAGCCACAGAACTGGCTTTCCATTTCATTTCTGCCAATACTTAGCTCTGTGACTCTGGATATGTTGACAAGGCTCTCTGGGCCATTGCTTTCTCTTTTAGACAACAAAACCTCCAGAAGCTGTATTATATATGGAACATCCTATAGTCTCCCTCCAGTTTCTTCTCTCAGCATAGACATATTTCTCCTTTAATTCTTTTGTTTGCTGCCTTTAAAGGTCAAGATTGGTGATACCTGCTAAGATACGAGAATCTCTCTCTATTCTCTATTCCTGAGATGGCAAATTTAAAATGTGGTGGCTAAAAATTCAAAGCTTCGGGTCTGTTTTCTTACTCAACTTTTAAGTTCCCGAACAAGCAATTAAAGGGACTGGGAGCTGTGTGTTCTGGATGGTGGGGAGAGAGGCAGCGGGAGGTCTCGGGTCCACAGCGTTGCTGCCAGCCCTGCTTCCCTCCTCCCGCTCGGCGGCGGAGAGACGTGGCAGCCTGCGTTGCGGCGGAGGCCAGCAGCGCGGCCCGGCTGGAAGTCGCCCCGGGGCGCGGCACCCACGCAGAGCCCGGCTGAGTGACAGACGACGAGGCCGCCGGCGGGCGGGCAGCGAGCGGCGGGCAGCCGGGTCCCCCTCCCCGGGGCAGGAGGACTGAATCCGCTTCCTCGGGCAGCCCCCTCTGCCACGTCAAACTTCCTCGCGCGGGAGCACCAACTTACAGAAACGCCACTCGGCCGCGAGCCGCGACATGGCAGAGAGCCACCTGGCCGCAGCGGGCCTGCCATCGACAGCCGGGGCGCTCCAGCCCCAGAAAGACACCGTCTTCATGCCGGGCCACGGCCACGGGGTCCGCCCAGCCGCGATGCACTTCGCACCGGGGAACAGGCCGGGACTGGGAAACACACATCACGTTCTCCCCAGGCACATCCCGAAGCCCTACGCTGGGGTGGCCACGTCCCCGGGGACATTCGCTCCCTCGGGCCACCGGCAAAGTGGACTGACAGAGAGATGAGCGAACCGAGGAGCACGGCGGCCCGGCACGAGCAGGAGGACGAGGAAGAGGAGGACAGTGTGCGGGCAGCGCCAGCATCCCGGGCACAAAGCGGGGCGGACGGCTCGCCCACGCCCACCACCTCCCGCCGAAGCCCCTCGACCCCCGGGTCTCCGGGCGCAGGGTGAGCCCCCGCCCGAGCATCCCCGGTTACCTGGTGGCGCTGGGCTGCGCGGGGCTGGCGTGCGCGCGGGCTGCGTGCAGGGGGTCCGCCGTGCGGCGCGGGCTGTGCGCAGCGAGCCGCCCCGCCGCCCGCCCGGGAACTGCCACGTCAAGCCTCCCGGCCGCGCCCCCGCGCCGCGCCGCGCGCCCCCGCCCCCGCGCTCCTGTGCTCGCTCGCCCGACACGCCGCGCTCCCGGGGGCGCACGCGCACGCGCACCGGACGGCCGGGGCGGGGCCACCGCACTGCCGCCGCCGCCGTCCAGCTCAGTCTTTTAGCCTTTTTCCGGTTTTCTTTTTCTTTTCCCCTGCCGCCTGGGCTCTTCCTTCCCGGTCCCCGCCCCTTCCAACATGTCAAGGACTTTAACGTCGCGGCCAACGCCGTTGTAACAACGACGCGGAGTCCCTGGGAAGGATGCTCGCTCTGCCCAGTCAACAGGTTGCAGGCTCAGCGACTCCTTCCTAGTAGGGAGTGCATCACGGATATTTCAGGTACGGGGAAGTGCACCGATCTGGAGGAAAGCAGACAATCAGATGACGCAGGAACGCCCAAGGCAGCCTGGTGGCGTGTAAAAACAGGGATGAGGGAGATGTCCACGCTGAAAAGTATGGGAAGAGACACCTCCGTGGAGCTCTGTGCACCTTGTGGACACATATTCCTCACCTGTGACTTAGGATGGCTAACCCCACCCCCAGACAGGAGTCCGTGTAAAATCTTTCGTGCTCCATTTAGCTCGCAGTCCTGACAGAGACAGTTAAAAAATACAAACTGTTGGAAACCTGGAACTTGACACCTCTCTCTCTTGCCTTAAAATCAGGACCATGTGGCTAATTTCCCACCATCCCCCACTACTGGATGGAAAGGACTCTCAGCTCACCCCAGATTTGAGATACCTAGGAAACACTTTAATTTTACAAAACAAAAACAGCCTTGAGATTTTGTTATCACAATGCACCTTCTGGGCCACGGGAAAATAAAAGCTCCTTAATGATTTCTTTCTCTGATTACTAAAGCAAAACTATCATGGAAACACTGCAATTGCTGAGATTCCAGTGCAAGAATTTTTTTTTTTTTTTTTTTTTTTTGTCACTGTGACAAATACAGAAACAATCTAAAAGAAGAACAATTTATTTTGGTTCACTGTTTTTAGAGGCTCCAGTGCATAATCATCTGGCACCCTTGCTATGAGCCTATGTGTGGTGAGGCAAAAACACTCGCATAGCAGGAGGGCTGGCAGAGGCTTTAAAGCTGCTCATTCCACAGTGGCCAGGAAGCAGAGAGGGAGACACAGAGGGGCCCAGGGAAAGATCTAGCCACAAGGACATGTTCCCAGTGACCCTCTTCTTCCAAGGAGGCCCTATCTCTGAGTATTTCCATGGCTTTTCAATAAGGCCATCAAATCATGAGCCATTGATTAGGTGGGAACCCTCATGGTCCAACCACATCTCAGTGAGGGCATACTTGCTGGCTTCAAGACATGTATATTTGGGCGGAACATTCTCTCTTCAAAGTGTGACATTTCAGCAGTGAGGATTGGTGAATACTTCCCCCACACTTCTAAGAGTTTAAGGTGTGATGAACCATTCACATTCGGTTACAACTTTTCTCAAGTTTTAACACCTACATTGAAAGTCTTGCTTTAAATTGTTTCTTACATTACATTGTACATTTAAAACAAAACATTTTTTGGAAGTTTAGGAAGTTCTAGTCCATGTTGGAGAAGTATATAGCTTACAAAGCCAAGGAAAGAACCGGTCATAACATTGTACCTCACAAAGTGACGATGGTGTGTAGAATTGGTTAGAAATTGTCATATCATGTGATAACTTCATTGGCTTATGGCCTCTGTAAAGCACTAAGTTGGAATTGTGAATTTATGCTACTCTCCTGACTCAGGAGCCAATTTGAGAGCAGAAAAAACAACTTATATTTTCAGTTCTAAGAAAGTTTTGAATACCTAAATATTAAAGCTGGAAGGGTAGCTAGAGATTTGAGTATTCAACTTAATATTCAGTGAGGACTGAGTTCAACCTAACAATTTACTAGACAGATAAGTTAGTTTAGAACATAAAATTGGCCTACTAGTCTTACTGCTAGTTGAAGCCTTGCCTTCTGTTGTAGTTACCATTTTTTTTGGGGGGGCTGGGACAAAACACCCAATCAAAAGCAGCTGAGGGGAGGAAAGGTTTTATTTCAGCTTACAGTCTCAAGGGAAAGTTTCATTATAGAAGGAAAAGGATGGCAGAGGCTGGGCAACCTGTCTTGCCGCAGCAGCTGGCAGGAAGCAGCAAGATTGAGCTTGTTAGTTAACACTAGCATGCTGCACTAATAAACCTCAAGGTCCACCCGCAGTCACATACCCCCTTTAGCAAGGCTGTCTCCCAAATTGCCACCAGCCAGAGACTATGCATTCAAAACATACGAGTCTATGGGGGAAATTTTATTAAAACTCCCACACCTTCTGATGCTAGATCCAAAGCTTTATTTCCACCCATATTTACCTGTTTTTCCCTTTTGATACTACTGTGATTTTCTGCCTGTCCCAAATAACTGCATGACCACCAGCACAGTTCCAGGGTGACATGAGTACTAACCACAGCTTGCTTTCTTTGCTGGCTTCAGACTTGCTTCCTTCCTCCTCACCCAAAGCACTCAACACTTCAGTGACTGACTCCTTACCTTATGTCTCGGTTGGATTGATGTCCTTTGCAGATCTGCAAATGAGCCTGGGCTCCCAGCCTCCCTTCATCTGATCAGCTGAGCTTCTGGAATTCCACCTGCATCTCACAGGATCACCCAGGTAACCATCTCCTCAGTGAGGTGAGGTCATAGGGACAATCATGTACTGGGGTTCTAAGTTCTCTGAGGTCTTTCTGTTCTTTAAAAGGCAAGGAAAGCAGAGAATTCATTATGCATGAGACTATATAGAAAAGATTGTTTTTCTGTTAGTACTCAGGGTTCCTTCTAAATTGATAGTCCTTCAAGGTCAGACCTAAGCTGCTCTAAGCATTTATCTAATTTAAAAGGCCTATAGATTTCTGTTTCCAAAGCTTAAAACAGTTTGAAGAAGCTTTACTTTTTAAATGGTGAAATATTCAAACTGACTTTTCTAAATACTAGAAGTTCAGTAAATAAGGCCAGGTTGACTATGGGTGATGAGAAGGGTACATGGTAGGCTAAGTTGAGCTTTATCTAAAAAGTAAGTTCCAGTGTTTTTCAAGGTCAAATATTAAGGTGGTTTGAGAATTCCTTCTTAAATATCTTGCTGTAGGTATACTGTATCACTTACAGCTCCAGCCACAGAGCAGACAGTGACAACAAACCACCAACTTAGCTTGATTTAGGTTTGAGTCCTGACACTCTCACTGCTGTCTACCAGGTTTGATTTATTCAACTCATGTTCATTGAGTGTCCAACTTACTTTTAGCATTTGACATAAGTTGGATGCTCTACCAAGCACTGTGGGGATAAAGTCTGATGAGATGATGCCTGTTACTACTTTAACACCTTTTAGAATTGTGTAGGAATTGGAAAATCACAGCCCATAGGCAAAATCTGGACAACACACCTATTTTTTTTTAATGGATACTTCAAACTACAAGAGGTGTTTATATTTTAAAATAGATGAAAAATCAAAAGAATGATATTTTGTGACACATTACGTTATATGAAACTTAACTTTTGGTATCTACCAATAAAGCTTTTTTTAGGTCACAGTCTTGCTTTTTCATTATCATATTCTCTGTAGTTACTTTTACCTCTAATGACAGAGTTCAGTAGTTATAACAGAGATCTCCAGGCCTTCAAAACCTAAAATATACCCGTCCTGGTCTGTTATATAATAAGCTTGCCAACCTACAGTCATAGGACTAATGATGACAGTACAATTGAATATCATTTTATGAGGAGTCACATATATAGAAAAGACAAAACACAGACTTGGTCAGTGGAAGATATCTCTATCCTAGAGGTGCATAGTCGAGGGTCTGAAGACAGGAGTACATCGGGCACGTGCACACATGCATGCATGCAGACACATACACACACACATATACACACACACACCTAGATGGATGGCAGCATGAGCACAGGAAGGAGCACAGGAAGGGCATTCAAACATTCTAGGAGTTCAGTACATTGTGCTTATGGGTTTCTGGAAGACTGATCAGAGAAATGAGATCGGGCAGTTAGGTTAGGCATAGGAGAGACACGGATTTTAAGCAAACAAATGGCACACTGGATTTTTTTTCAGGGCAATTAGTTTATAATTCATTAAATAATGGAGGAGCAGAGGGGGAAGGACATTTAGGCCATTGTTGGAGTAATCCAGGTGAGGAAACATGGCCCAAGCCAAGCCAGTGGAGAAATGAATGGAAAAGTGAGACAGGTCTGGAAGAGATCATGAAGAGCATGAGTAGGACCTGCAACAGAAAGCAGAGCAGGGGAGAGAGAAACCAGAACAGCTACTGGAACTTTGTATCTACTAGCTAGTGGATGGTGGAGGTCCTATTTAAGGGACTCGCAATCAGGAATGAGAGCAGATATGGAGAATAGATGGGTCTGATTTGGGTTATGTGGATGCAGAGGTTTCTGTGGTACATCCAAGTGCGGAAATGGTCACCTGTTGGCTATACATGTCTGGAGCTAAGGGAGGGATCTGTATTGGAGATAATAATAAAATTGGTGGTAAAGATTTAGAAGTCAATCAGATAGACAAGATACTTAGACTCTAGTCAAATAAAGTCGTGGGTTTTGGTTTTGCCACTTACTAAATCTGGGTGCCCTCTCTAAATCTCAGAATGCCCACCCAAAGATATGAAAAGAGCCTCAGAAGTTGCTCTTGGGATTCAATGAGATAATACTAGCAAAGTACTAACTATTGTGTTCAGGACATATGTGCTCAATAACATTATTAATACACCATAATCAATATTAATAACATAGATGTGACAATTGAAATATTATAGACAAAACCACAGACCTCCTAGAATTGATACATATTCTAAGATTATAAAATGTTGGCTTACTCGTGGTCTTTGCTGATAATACATTTTTCTTGTGGAGACCAAGAATTGACTGAAAACAGAAATGGACTGAGAAAGAAAATAAAACAAGAGGGAAAGGAACACTAGGGGTGCAGGGTGGGCTATGGACAGTGTCACAAGTCTTGTGTGGATATGGCATGCCCCGTTCACACTTCTCTACAAGACATTTGCTCTGAGGAATGTGACTAATTGACAGCCTTCCAAAACCTTCAGCATCTATTCCTTTGGACTGTCCACACTACAGCATTCCTCCAGAGCTCTGTTCCCTCAGCAACACAACCCAATGACTGAGGACTGAGTCAGGTTTCCTGAAGTCAGATCAATTTTGCCCAACATGGGCTGCCACTAATGGGACTTATTTTTCTAGGGGTCCCTGCACCATGGTTCCTCAGAGCTGAACTATAATTTTAGGCTCGCCCCCCCTCATCTTTTTTTCAGTAGATGTCTGATCCATACCATATCTAAAGGGATTTTATCCTCCAGTCCCCTCTCTTCTATTCTCTATGGGTGCTCCCTCAGTAAGTTTTTCTATTTCTTTTCCTTTTCTTATTTTTTTTTTCAAATGAATTTCAGATGCATGTGCCATTATGCATCTGGCTTTATGTGGGTATTGGGAATCGAACTTGGGTCATTAGGCTTTGCAGGCAAGTGCCTTAGCTGCTGAGCTATATCTCCCCAGCCCAAGTTTCTCTATTTCTAATTCCATGTTGGCACCTGTGTTTCAGGGGACCTCCACTGGCATACCTCACACAGAAGTGAGAGAAGAAGAAAGTATAGAAGGAGGGTTAGCCACACACAACAGCTGAAGGAAGGGGACTCAGGGAGGGGGAAGAGCCCAGAAGATCCCAGGTCAGGAAGCAGAACTATGCCAGAGAGGCTTGAGCAGAGGGAATGAGGGGAAAGTTGTTGGGGAAGAAAGCTAAGAGATAAGGAGAGAAGGGGTGTAGATAGTCAACTTTTTTTTTCTTTACTCACAGTTCAAAGGAGTTATTTTGTGTTTTGACCTGAAGAACATCATGTTTTGAATATATATATATATATTCAGAAAACACTTTTCAATAACTCAGTGTAGGTCTATTCTTGAGAAATATATCTCCAAACATTTAATTTCCTCGAGTTCTGTGGTCATGCTCAATTTTGAGGAACCACAGTAACTCTTCTCTGAGCTACAATAACAGTAGATAGGAAATTGAGTCCCATCTGCTTGTGGACATTGTTCTGTACTTTACTCTTTACTCCTATCTCTGAGAGGTGATGAGAGATTTTCCAACTGATGAAGTGAGTAAGGTGCGACTCAGCTGGTCTCATTGCACTGATTTTCCTCATTGTGCTAGGGGAAGAGGAATGAGTAAGTGGCCTGTAGCTTGGTGGTAGAGCACTTGTTTACCATGTACTAAGGCACTCAGTGCAATCCCCAGCACTGCCTCCCACAAAGTGAATGAGACCCAACTTTCATGTTACAAAACACTCAAAAAGAAGGCCCGTCCCCTCATAGTATTCCAAGCTTAGTGAGTGAGATTCCATCACAATCAAGTCCATTTTGGCTGTCAGGATTGAACTAAGAAATAAAGGACACGTAATAAATCACTGAAGTAACAGCAGACGGACATCGAAATGGAGTTGGGGGTTGTAGCAGTCAGCTTCATGCTGTTGGGATTGACCATCCAAATCAGGCACAGAGGAAGGGATTTATTTCAAGCTTACAGATCCAGGGGAAGTTACATCTATGGTGAAAGAATTTGCTTCCATACGTCCAAACACACACACACACACACACACACACACACACACACACAGAGAGAGAGAGAGAGAGAGAGAGAGAGAGAGAGAGAGAGATACCACCAGCAAACACCAAAACAAACAAACAAACAAAAACAAAAACCCAGCAAGCACAAACTTGCAGCAAGCAGGACACCCAGAACTTGAACCTCTCTCACACCTTTGGGCTGGAATTCAGATCCACCCTAAACACACCTTTGGGCTGGACCCCACAATCTGCCACCAGGTAGCTGGAGACCCAAGTTGCAAGTTTAATTTTAACACCCAAATCAATGGGGGACATACATTCAGACTACCACAGGGTTAGTGGCATATATCTGTAATCTCAGTACTTGGGAGACTGAGGCAGGATGATCTAGAGTTCAAAGCTAGCCTGGGCTATAGAGCAAGACCCTATCAAAGAAGAAGGAGGAAAAGGATAAAGGGTAGCCAGAGAAGGAGAAAAAGCCAGAGAAGAAAATGATGAGAAGGTAGAAGGGAGAGAAGAAGGAAGGAAGGAAGGAAGGAAGGAAGAAAGGAAGGAAGGAAGGAAGGAAGGAAGGAAGGAAGGAAAGAAAAAGGAGGAAGAAAATAAGAAAAAGAAGGAAGTAAGGAAGGGAAGGAAAAAGAAGGAGAAAGGAAGGAAGGGAAGAAGGAGGAAAGAAAATATAAATGGCACTAAAATCTTATTGAAGCTGGTGCTTGGCCTGTGATTATTAATAGGAATACATTCTGTTTCCTTGCAATCACTTTTATGTCTACTTAGAAAAGTAGTGCAATGCTGTATTATTTTTATAAATAAAGACTCTCAGAAGTTGAGATTTCAAATATACTATCCAGGACCCCCAGTTCTGGGGGTCCTGGTAATGTTTTCAAGGTGTGGCTGCCATGCCTCAGCTTTGCCTGCATGGTTGTGGCGTGCTGACTCACAGAGGACAGGGGACATGACAAGTGCAACATCTTTGTCTCATCTTTGAACATCTGATCCTGCATCCTTCACTTTCCTGAAAGCTGGAATGGTGATGTCACAGTGGCAGACTAAATTAATTATCCAGATGAGGACAGCCCTCTAGCTAGGGCTGGTGACAAGAAATAAAAGCAGTGCCACCCTTGCTTGTCTCCATGAACCAGTGTTATCTACTTGTCTTGAATTCCATGTCCTCTCCTGAGGAGCTACATGAGAGAACAAGAGACAGTAGCTTGAGCCACTGCTCAGGACTAGATCTGCAGGGAATCCCAGCCACAGGAAGATGGATCTCAAGCCAGTGTTTGTGCTAGCAACAGCAGCAAGAGAGTGAGCCATTTCTGGGCAGCCATGTGTCATAGTGCCTGGTCAGCCTCCAGGGCAGATTCCAGATCTGTCTTCATAAGAATCAAGAGCCACTCTTTAGCCCTGGACTGGGTTGTCTCTCATTTAGAGGAATAGAAGGAAGGCAGGTAGCAGAACAAGGTAATACTCAGTCACAATGAAAGAAATAATTGTGGTCAGAAGCACAAGTAATTCAGCACCAGGGAGACCAGAAATCGTTACATCAGAGAGGGACTGATTGGGAGAAGAAAGGAATCAGTGAGAATGAACAGGAAAGAGGAATGGAGGGGGGTGGGGTGAATATGAGAAATGTATGATGCTATATATGTATGAAAATTCCTAATAAACCAATTCTTTTCTATGCTAACTAAATTAGTGTAAAAAGAAAGAATAGAAACAACCAGGAAAAATATCACTGCATCAGCTAGGTGTGGGGAATGGATTCAGTGAACCAATGGGTGTTTGCTCCAGTTTGTGTGTGTATGTGTGCATATGTGTGTGTGTGGCAGGTGATATTAGAAAATCCCTTTTAAATTAGTTTTCAAGACTTGTTTACAGGTTGAGATTTTTCTCATATAGGATAAGATAATGGAAGGTTAACTACTATAAAAATATACTACAAAACCCAAATCAATATAATTTTGCAATAAGATAACCAGGATGGGGGCAGGGAAGGGCAAAAGGACACATTTGGTCTGTGAACAGAAGAGAGGGTGGGAGGATGCAAGAAGGGTATGGGAATGGGGAGATGAAGGAGAGGAGAATCAACTCAAACAAATTGTGTTAACTTGAAAATGCTCTGATACCTAAACTCTGTCTGCTGCCTAAGTAATAAATAAAATGAAAAAAATATTAAGGAAATACTAATATTGAAGAATATGTATGAAGATTATATATATATATATATATATATATATATATATATATATATATATATGTATGTATATTACTGATTTTTGACAAAGATGTAAGCAGACTTTTCTTTTTTTTATTTATATTATTTTGATTTTACATTCATAGTATTGGTTCCATTGTCCTCCTCCCTGTCCTCCCACTTTCAAAGGGACCCTCATCAATGGGGAGTGTGGGTTGTGCATTGTGAGGTTAGTCAAGAGTTCTGGGGTGTAGGCCCCAGTCTCTGTGCATAATGCCCCAACTTGTGACTCTAACAATCTTTCCGCCCCCTCTTCCGCGAGTTTCCCTGAGCCACATTGGGGTCATTTTAGTTCTGCTTCAGTGATGAGGTTTTGGGAGCCTCTGTGTCTCTGGAAATCTGGCTTAGTTGGAGTTGGATGTTCTCTGTGTTTATTTCCTTCAGCCTTTTTCTGGTGTTTTTTCTCAATAAGTAATGTTGGAACATTTGGATACCAACATCCAAGACAATGACCCTCCATCCTTACATTGTAGCATATGATTCAAGATGGAATGTAGTCCTAAATGAAAATCCAAAAACTGAAAAATTAAGATCACAAGGGTGCTCTCTTACTTTTTTCTACATATTTTAAAATTTCATAAGGAATAAAACATACATTCATACACTGACTCATAAACAAATTTTCAAAACATCTTTATTTGTAATAGTCACAAATTAAAATTAACTTTAATGCCTATGAATAGGTAAACAGATAAACTGTGGTATATCCATACAGTACAATACTCACTAATGAAGAACTGACCTGTTGTTACCGTAACAAATGGAAGTTCTCAAAATTCAAAAGAATGAAACACAATGTTGTGGTGGAGAGAAGGCTCAGATAAATGCTTTCAGTGCAAGTATAGGTACCTGCATTTGCACCTCCACAATCCACAGAAAAACTAGGAACTCTGATGGCCATCTGCAATCCCAGCGTGCCTACAAAAACGGGGAGGGGGGGTTAGAAGCATACCCTGGTCAGCCAGCCTGGACAAATGCAATGAGGACTAAGTACAGCTCCTGCCTCAAGTTGGAAGACAAAGACTGACATACAAAGTTGTCCTCTGCCCTTTGCACATGCACCATGGCACATGTACACCCCTACCACATGCATGCATACACACTAAAAATGTGTTAAAGAAAGGAAACTAGACGAAATGGAGAATGTATTACCTTGTTCCATCTACATAATTTCAAGAAGATATATACTGACTATTTTTGTAAAGCTTACTATTTATGTTATTCTTTATCCATTGATTTGTTTTCCTAGAGTCTTAGTGTTCTGTCATATTAACCTTCCCTTCCCAGAGCAGGACTGGTTGCTTGCTTTGCTTTGGACCTTTCAATAGGCAGTGTAGGTTGGGCTTTTTAAAAACTTTTTTCTCTTATTTTGACATATAGGTTCTATATGCTTTAATATAATTCTTTGCTATTATTTGGTTCATCTGAGTTAGGATTTTTTTAAATTTCTATTTGCATAGTTTCCTATCAGTAAAATATTTATTGACTTTTAAAGATTTTATTTATTTATTTATTTGAGACAGAAAGAGGGAAAGAGAGAGAGAGAGGGAGAGTGAGAATGGGCACGCCAGGACCTCTAGCTACTGCAAACAAACTCTAGACATGTGCGCCTCCTTGTGCATCTGGCTTACATGGGACCTGGAGAATCGAACCAGGGTCCTTAGGCTTTGCAGGCATGTGCCTTAACCGCTAAGCCTTCACTCCAGCCCTTTATTGACTTTTAAATAATATTTTCTTATTTATTTGTTTATTTATTTATTTATTTATTTATTTATTTATTTATTTATATTTTTAGAGAGAACTGGCACACCAGGGCCTCAGTCACTGCAATCGAACTCCAGACACTTGTGCCACCTAATGGGCATGTGCAACCTTGCATTTGCCTCATCTGCATCTGGCTTACATGGGATCTGGAAAGTCAAACATGGGTCCTTAGGCTTCTCAGGCAAGCATCTTAACCCCTAAGCTATCTCTCCGGCCATTAAATAATATTTATATAACTAACTGATCAAATTATCAAATTTTCTTTATATTTTCTCTCTAAAGTTGCAATTTTGGGCTTTTCAACAATAAAACTGTATCATTCACATGCCAATTTGTCCATTCCATTGTTTTTATAAATTCTTTAGTTACTTTTCTAATTACACTCTCCAGAAGCTTCAAAATCATGTTGATTATTCAAGCTGGTCGTGGAAAATTTCTGTCTGCTTGTGCTTCTAACACAATTCTGGTGTACATGTTCAGAATGATATTTTAGGTCTAGGTGGTATGATGTTAATTTTATGACAACTTGGCTAGACCTTGACATCTAGTTAAACATTCTGGATGTGTCTTTGTAGGTGATGCTTGGGTTCCACTGAAGGCCTGAATGTAAAGGGAGGGAGGGAGGGAGGGAGGGAGAGAGAGAGAGAGAGAGAAAGAGACAGAGTCAAGCCAAGCTCCCTCTTAGCCTGACTGCTTGAGCTGAACATTGACCTTCTGCTACCCTCAGCACTCTTGGGTCTCTGGAGAATGCAGACCAGTCAGATCATCAAAAGACAAATGTCAGCATGTGCACTGGGCGGCCTCTGCAGTGAGCACACACCTGTGGAAACATCTGTTCTGCCTTGCTTCTTTAGTACATGGATTACGAGTTTAAAACTATATTCTCCAGAACTCCTTGCATTAAAGCAATTTTATGATCTGATTTTCTGCACTTTCCAAATGTTCTACAAAGAAGGCAAAATTAACTTGCCTGAGCTATCATGGCTGGCAAGTGACCAATCCAACCTTTGCAACCAAATCTGTCACACCTGAGGTTCCCAAACTACCCCTCTGTCCTGGACTATCACTAGACTTACTACCATGTTTATTTAATTTATTTATTTATTATTTTTATTGACAACTTCATTAATTGTAGACAATATCCCATGTTATTTCCCTCCCTTCCCCCACTTTCCCCTTTGAAACTTCACTCTACATCATATCCCCTCCCCCTCTCAATCAGTCTCTCTTTTCAGTTTGATGTCATGATCTTTTCCTCCTATTATGATGGTCTTATGTAGGTAGTGTCATGCACCGTGAGGTCATAGATATTCAGGCCATTTTGTGTATGGAGGAGCACGTTGTAAGGAGTCCTACTCTTCCTTTGGCTCTTACATTCTTTCTGCCTTCTCTTCCGCAATGGACCCTGAGCCTTTGAAGGTAGGTTTGAGATGTTTCAGTGCTGAGCACTTCTCTGTCCCTTCTTCTCAGCACCATGGTGCCTTCTGAATCATCCAAGGTTGCTACCATCTGAAAAGAGAAGCTTCTCTAACCAAAAGTGAGAGTAGCATTAATATATGGATGTAGATATTAAGAGAAGTGCTTACTGGGCAGTTTGGTGAGCATAGTATATACATTTAGCAAGTCACCAGCAGACATTACACCCTTAGGGCTCATAACTACCCCTGTCATAAGTTTTCAGTATCAGGGATGTGTTCCCTCCCATGGAGCGGGCCTCCAGTCCAATTAGAGAGCAGTTGGTTTCCCCCATAACAGACATGCCACTATTGCACCCATTGGCTCATTTGGCCTAGCTGGCCAAATTTAAAGCTTGCAGTGTTCACTGTTGAGTACCTTCACTGGTGTTTTCTCTCTCCCATTGACCTGCATGCAGTGTAGCATTTTTCAACTTTCTGTCAGCTGGTCCTCATGGAGGAGGCTTTCAGCTCAGCTCCAGCAGGTTTTCTCAGTGAACTTGCCACCCAAGAATGTGGAGTCTTCAGCAATAGGGTCTTACCATCTATTCCTGGTGGGAAACCAAGGGCCTCAGCAATGGCCTATAATGTTTTGGGGGTATCTGTGACCTCCCTGGCCAACAACTCACTGGAAGGTATCCCATCCCTGGCACGGAAAATTTTCTAGTAACAATCTATGGCTTCTGAGTGTTCCATTGTCCAGAAAAGTAGGTTTCCATATGACTTATTTATATCCTCTTAGATTTTGATTAGCCCTCCCTCCACCATTTCTTTACTCAATCTCTTCCCCTGACCTCACTTAGGCCTTTTCACCTCCATTAATCCGTTCGTCTACTTACATATATACAATACCATCCTATTAAACCCCCCTCCCTCCCTTTCTATTCCCTTTATGTCCCCTTTCTAGCTGACTGGCTTCTGCTACTGAGTTTAATTTTACTCACTTAGAAACTACCATGTTTATTTGTATTTTTGTTGGCTTTTCCAAGGCAGGGACTCACCCTATACCAGGCTGACCTGGAACTCACTCTGTAGTCCCAGGCTGGCCTTGAACTCATAGTGATCCTCTTACCTCTGCCAGTCTCCCCAGGACAAGTGCTGGAATTAAAGGTGTGCACCACAAGGCCAGGCTTGTCACTGCATTATTTAATTTACCTATCCTTCTTGCAAACTTTAGCAGAAAGGACAGCCCAGCACACATGCTGGTACTTATATTTTGGTGCTCATACTTATGGATTCTTTATTTGGTACTTCTGGTCTAGTTCTGTTCACTCCTAACAAATACCACAGGTGGTTATACACTGTCACTTCTGTGTCTACTTAGTTGCAAGTCAATTACTCATGTGTTGATGGAGGCAGTTTCAGAAGCTGGTTTTGTCCCTCTTTACTCTCACACTTTAGGCATGCCTCTACCAGGTGTCAACTAGTATGGAAGAGAGGCTCTCTATTTCTAACATGGCCAAAATTTCATGGAATAATCTCATGTCAGTCTCCCCAGGACATTCATTCTTCACATAGACAAACTGGGATCCAGAGAGTCATAGTCATACGGGTTTAGGAATATCTGGGACTAGAACCTTGATTTATTTATTTATTTATTTATTTATTTATTTATTTATTTTATTTTATTTTATTTTTTTAAATTTTCTTTGTATTTGAGAGAGCAAGAAAGAAAGAAACAGAGAGAGAAAGAGAGGAAGAGAATGGGCATGCTAGGACCTCCAGCCACTGCAAACGAACTCCAGACACATGCATCACCTTGTGCATCTGGCTTATGTGGGTCTTGGGAAATTGAACTGAGGTCCTTTGGCTTTGCAGGCAAATGCCTTAACCACTAAGCCATCTCTCCAGCTCTAGAACCTTGATTTCTTAATCTGCACTCCAGCACCTTTCCATGATTCCACACTCTGCATTGTTTATGTTTTGCTTCCACTTAAGTGAAGGAAAAAAAAAAAAGCTCCTTTTAAGAGTTAAGGGTGTTTTTGTTTTGTTTTGTTTTTCGCTAATTTTGGCTCATCCTCATTGCTCCAGACACTGTAGAAAGCAGAGCAGTGAAGAAGAGACAGAGGAGGGAATGTCTCCATTTATGGCTTGCTTTAACTCCACATATAAAGGGATGGAAAAGAAGAGGAAGAGGAAGGGAAGGGGAATGATGGGAAGAGAAAAAACATATTCCATTTATGACTTGCTTTAACCCAATACTGTGAGGTCTTCCTTGCCAGGGATCTTGGCTGTCAGTGTCTGCCTTCTAGGCTCTGTGCCTGCCTTCTCTATGGCTAGGATCCACTGCTTCCAAGTAATCCGAGGGAGTGCGAAAACCTGCTTTTATGGAATGATTATTTAACTATAAAAGCAGCTTCTGCCTCCAGATTAGCTTAAAGGTCTCATCTTTACAACACCAAAAATAAAGGGGGGGGGCACAAAGTGTCCCTGAGAGTTTAGATGATGTTGGAAACCAAATTGTCCTCAAATCAGATGAGTTTATGAGTTTACCATTTATACTTGCCTCCTCCTTCTGAGCCCCAGTGTTTTCTTTCTTATTTAAATTTGCCACTTCTGCCCCCACCCTAGTTTCAAGCCATTTGTTATCCCAGCAAACTGATCATACCACTTACATGAAATAGAATACCTGAACACAAAAGCAAGTGGAGAGAAAAAAATCTGATTTGTCAAAGATCTTGCTAATCTTTTAGAAAACATTTATTAAAGCTTAGTCTTGATCATTGTCTGTCTCTATATTAAGAATCCAAGCTTCTGGGCTGGAGAGATGGCTTAGTGGTTAAGGTGTTTGCCTGGAAAGCCGAAGGACCCAGGTTTAATTCCCTAGGACCCACATTAGCAAGATGCACAAGGTGGCACATGCATCTGGAGGTCGTTTGCAGAGGCTGGAGACCCTGCCATGCCCATTCTCCTCGCTCTGTCTCTCCCCAATCCCTCTTTTTCCCTCTTTATTTCTGTAAAATCAATAATATAAATTTAAAAAAAAAAAGAATTCAAACTTCTATAATCCTACATTCTCTCCACAAACACTGACTGATCCTCAGATGATTTTCAATGATTGTCATCCTCTAATCCTGAAATACCTTTACTTTTCTTGTTTTTTGTCTTTTTCTATTGACTTTAAAGAGAACATTACTTCCTTCCTCTCACATACATAGTACTTCCAAGACACCAAAACACACCACCACCATTATAGACATGCTACAAATCTCATAACACCAAATCTCTAAATAGCAAAGAAATCCCTTTGCTGCCTTTATGACCATGGTTTCTACTCTTAGAACAAGTACATAGACCCTAGACTATGACTGTATGTAAAAGTGTGACTTGCCGTCTCTACAGCTAGAATATAGCTTCTTGATATAATTAACCATAGATGCTATAGACATTTTGCATCTCCTCAGTAAATCATGTAAGTTTATATCCAAATTTGTCTTGAAGAAGCTATTTCTAGATCTATTTTAAGCAGGACATGATCTCTAGACACTGCTGAAAATATTGTGCCAGCATTTTGCTTATAAAGAAAGAAACTAAACATTTAGGAATGAGAACAAACTCCTTGCTGAGATCACATACTATCCATCTTTGACAAAATCATTACTATAGGTGTGTGTGTGTGTGTGTGTGTGTGTGTGTGTGTGTGTGTGTTGCTAGGGATCAAGAAACCCAAGGCCCCATATGCATGCTAAGCAAGTGCTCTACCACCAAGTTACATCCCTAGGAGCCCTACAGATTATTAAGTACTTGAATTAGAAAACTCTTAATGAAGTGCAGATTATAGAGTTCATATGCAATGTTAGAAGCTCATAAGTCATTGAAATGAATGTTCCATTTTATTTTTCAATTTGGCTTTATACATTGACCTTCTACAGAGATTTGTTTGTAGAGGCTCGTTGATTATGGATAATGAACTTTGATATTGAAGCAAGTCTGGCAGGCATCTATGCAACACCTGCACTGCTTAAATTCAAGAGAACAATATAGGACTATGATATTGCTGCTTAAAACTTTTAATCTTCTTAAAAATGGGTTGTGACTAGCTAGCTATGTTAAATGAAAGGCTAGAAATTTGGCTTTGGAGAAAAAAACTCTCAAACCAAAATTGCTATGATGTAGAAGAATATCAAATATATAGCAATGAAAAATAATACTCAAGGAATAGAATATGCAGCAAATTGAAATAATTTTTGACATGTTTCTAAGGAGCATACTACACACTGGGATGTTGGACATAAGTTTCATAAACCCTAGATTTTCATTTGCCAGTTGGTACATTGGAGTGTTAGAAGAAATACTTTCAGGTGATATTATGGTAGAAGGATGTGCATAAGAGATCCTATGGTGAGACAGATTCATGGGTCAGACTCACTCTTTTTTAAAAGTTTATTTTAGTTTTTTAAAATTATTTTTATTTATTTGAGAGAGAGCAAGAGATGGATAGAGAGAGGGAGAGAATGGGCATGCCAGTGCATGCAGCCACTGCAAACAAACTCCAGATGCATGTGCCACCTTGTTCATCTGGCTTATGTGGGTCCTGGGGAATTGAACCTGGGTCCTTTGGCTTTTCAGGCAAGCGCCTTAACCACTAAGCAATCTCTCCAGCCTGGACTCACTCTTTTTACACTGACTTTGGGAATTAACAAAGGTCCTGAGAGAACCTGTCAATCTCTTCTGAAGGTACACCACCAGTGACTGAATTACCTCCCAGGAGGCCTTTCTCTTCAAAGTTCTATCTCTCTGCAGTGCCACACTGAGGAATAAGCTCCCATATAACTGTCTCCAAATCATAGCAAGGAACAATTAATTGTAAGCCATTGTGGTAGTTTGAATAGATGGCCCCCAATATATTCAGTGTTGTATGAGTTTGTAGTTTGCTTCTGCAGCCACCTGGCTGGAGGCAGTGTCACTGGGTGCATCTTAAGGTGTGGTGGTGAGTTTGAGATTCCATTGGAAAGATATGCAAAGTGTGCCTAGCTGGAGTTCCTGAGGGATGCCGTGCTGTGTGGCTTTCTCTCTCTCTCTCTCTTGCCTGGTCCTGTAAAAGACAGGCCAGTTTCTTCTGCCATTATGGAACTTTCCCTGGATCTGTAAGTGTCAATAAATAAATCCCTTCCTCCATAATTGTGCCTGGTCTGGAAGTTCATCTCAGCAAACCTGAAGCTGTCTGCTATAGCCATGAAGAAGGTGGGACAGAATAAATATGAGTACAAAAATGGAGGCAACGGCAACTGTCCTGTTTTCCGTGTTAGTTACTCCTAAATGAGGAGTGGGGTGGTAGGAAAGGAGATTACAGGAGAGGGAGAGGTTTCCTGGAGAACATTTCCTCCATCTTCAGTTTGCTGCTTTCAAGATGTGCATACACAGAGCTCTTGATCTCAGGAGAAAAAAAGTTCCCATCTTGTAGGAGGTTGACTAGGTATAGAGATGGTTATATTGAGTGAGAAGGGGAAAAAAGGAGTATCAATATTTATGGAATAAAAGAGAAAGAAAAGAAAAGCTGACACCAAGGAAATGATTAGAGATGTCAAAAGTGAAGCAGCAAAGTGGCAAGGTCATGTGTATTAGTCAGGGTTCTCTAGAAGGACAGAACCGCTAGAATGAATTATATTAAAAAGGGAATTTAGCGGATTAGCTTACAGTAGTCCAATAGCAGTTTCATGCCCACAAATCAAGGAACCTAGTAGCTGCTCAGTCCACGTGGCCAGATGCCTCAGCAGTCCCTATCCAGCACTGAAGGCCTGGAGGCCTCCTGAGTTGCTGCTGGATTTCTGTGGATTACTAAACAGAGCAAGTTGACAACACCTTAACAGTCATAGTCGTGTTTCCACCAGCCCAGCAGTCACTCATCCTTGCCTAAGGGACCAGGTACTTTCCTCTACCCAATCTTCTATCCACACCTTTCATTTTTATCCCAAAAGGGTTTCTCTTGAAATTCCATACATGTTTCAGGATCTGGCTGGAACATCAGATCTTCCAAAAGATACCTAGTATCATTACCACCACGATATCTTGTCCTTCTGATTTCCTAATATTAACCCCAAGTGTCAAGAAATTGAATCCATTGATTAACACTCTTGAAAATGAGATCCTCAAAGAACTTCTGCTTATGTAGATGAAAGCTATAAATATAACTTAATAAGAAATTAAAACATACAATTTCAACCATCATTTCTTTTAATTTAAAAATTTTAAATTTATTTATTTTGCAAATAGAGAGAGAGAGAGAGAAGACAGGCAGAGAGAATGGGTACAGCTGTACCTCAAGCTGCTGCAAACGGACTCCAGTTGCTTGCACCACTTTGTGCATCTGGCACTGGGGATTGGAACCCAGGTCTTTAGGCTTTTCAGGCAAGTGCTTTAACCACTGAGCAATCTCTCTAGCCCATCAACCGTCCTTTCTTAATTCATTTTAAGTATGGAAAGAACAGAACCACAAAATATCAATGTAAATAATATTTTGATGAGAGATAGTATATATGCTGAAATAATGTAGTTAGAAGAATAGTATCATTCTGCAAATCTGAAAATCTCTCTAATTCCCTGCAGAATAGCATAACCACCTCCATCTTTAATCTGCTGTAATGTGCAGTTTTGGTTGCTGTATAGGAGGAGAATCCAACCCCACACTGATGTGCACTTGGGAAAAATACTGTACTTTAAAACTTTGGTTGGAAATCTGGAGAGTCTCCTTTGATTCTACACATAAGTTAATGGCATTTTCTTAAAGGTTAATTCAAATAGTTTTCAATGTGTTATATTAAAATTCATTGTCTACCTTGTGATTTCAATGGTAATTTTTATCAGGCTGTGATTTTATAATGTCATGTATTTGTCCTTTGGAAATCATTGATTTTTTATGGGTTATGTAAATATTCAAAATATTGCCATATTTTACTATCCCATCTGTTAACATTGTCATGGATCCAGTTTTTAAAAAATCCTCCACGTACTGATAAAATATGAAGTGTACAATGATTAATACAATTTTTCCAGAATTTTGTGAGTGTCTATTTGAAACATCAAGTTTAATCCATGGCAACAAACACTGCCAATTATTTTCCTCGCTATGGGAATGTTACCCCATACTACCTACTCTGTTGTTGTTGGGTGGTTTTTTTTTTTTTTTTTTTTTTTTTTGGTTTTTCGAGGTAGGGTCTCACTCTTGCACAGGCTGGAATTCACTTTGTAGTCTCAGGGTGGCCTAGAACTCACAGCGATCCTCCTGCCCAAGTGCTGAGATTAAAGACATGCATCACCACGCCTGGCCCATACTACCTACTCTGTTTATGAATCATTTACATACCTGCTATTCTGTATACTGCTAGAAGGAAAAGGAAAAACTTAAATTAATTTTTTAAAATTTACTTTTATTTGTTATGGACAAACTTAGTATGGAAACACCACATGTTGGTACCATCCTTTCCCTCTTGCTGCCCCTTTTCTTAAGGGGCCCTTTTTATTGGGGAAGCAGGCTACCTCCATGGGGATTGTGGGTTGTGCATTGTGGGAGCAGCAGTCAATTATTGGGGAGAGGCAATGTCTCTGGGCAGAATGTCCCAACTTGTGGCTCTAACAATCTTTCTGCCCCCTCTTCAACAAAATTGCCTGAGCAATGTTAGGTATGTTTTAAGTCTACTTCAGCTCTGGTAGGTGTTGAGTGTCCTCAGTGTCTGTCTCCTTCACTCTTGTGCTGATATCAGGTTAACCAAGAAAGCAGCACTCTTGCTCATCTCCCCAGTTCCTCTCTGGTGTCAGTTGGGGCCGGGCTGAAGTGCAATGGGTCATTTCTCTCCTTACGTCCCACTCCCAAATGAAAAAGATAATCATATTCTCCAACAGAGAGAGTGAAGTCAGCACAGGTTACATGAGATAATCATTATTTATTTAGAGAGAATTTAATGGGTGTAGTCCTGTTATAGCCCAAGATTAGTGGGAGCTTGATATTGGAGAGCAAAATCATTGTCTGAATATGATTCTGACTTGTTACCCAGTTCCAGATATGATTTCCTTTCAACTGAGCAGATCTTTTAGCAAATCTGAAAGCACTTGGTTACCCACCATGGCTGTGTGCCATTATTGCACTTATGTGAGCATCACCTCAAATTGTTTGCTTCTGAGTAGCTTAGACCTCAGGTTGCTCAGTCAGATGTTGGCCACTTGCCCCTGGAAGCTCATGTAGCAACTTCCAGCACTAGATGGGCTAATTGTCTGGGGATTGGCTCTCTTCTGGGTTCCAGCCAGATCTCTCCATGTTCTGTGCTGACAATATATGGTGTCTTCAGCAGTAGGGTCTTACCATTAACCTCTGGTGAGTAATCAAGTGCTCTGACAGAAATCTGTCTTGTTTTGGGGAACCTTGTTGGTCTCTTGGATCAACAGCTCATTGTGGGTATTAACCACAACCTGGTACTGAGAGTCACAGGCCAGAGCCAAGGGCAAAGAAGAAAAAGAAAAAAAAAGAAATAAGAGAAATTTAAGGTCAGGGTTCATTCCAACCTTTCCAGGGCTTTACTTTTCAGGAGCTTCCCCCAATTTCCTGTTAAGGGTTCAACCTTTTAGTCTAACTTCAAGGATATAGGTTTCTATGATAGCAGATTCATTTTGGGTTCAGTTTTCTATTTTTCCCTTCCTATCCTTCCCCTTCCCCAAGTCTACTCTCCCTATTGTCCAGTCCTCAAGTTGCCTATCAGGTATGTCAGCAACTCAGCCTGATCCAGGTTAGGAACCACAGATGAGTGAGACCTTTGACGATTGTCTTTCTGTGACTGTGTGAGTTATCTAGTATGATATGTTCCAAGTATGACCACTTTTCTACAAATTTCATTGTGTCATTTTTTTTCTTACTGCTGAGTAAAATTCCATCATGTAGATATACCACATCTTGGTTATTCATTCATCCAATGGTGGGCACCTGGATTGATTCCAGTTATTAGCTATTATAAATTGAGCAGCTGCCAGGCATGGTGGTGCATGCTTTTAATCCCAGCACTCAGGAGACAGAGGTAGGAGGATCGCCATGAGTTCGAGGCAACCCTGAGATGACATAGTGAATACCAGGTCAGCCTGAGCTAGAGTGAGACCCTACCTCAAAAAAAAAAAAAAAAAAAAAAAAGTATATATATATATAAGTTGAGCAGCTATAAACATGGTTGAGCAACTATTTCTGTACTGAGGCATGGAGCATTTAGGGTAAATGCCTAGTAAGGGAATAACTTGGTCTGTTGGTAGCTCTATATTCATCTTTTTCAAGAGTCTCCATTTTGATTTCCATAGTGGTTGTACCATCTTACATTCCCACCAACAGTGAATGAGGGTTCCTATGCACATTCTCACCAGCATTTGTTTTCATTAGATTTGTTTGTTTGTTTATTTTGTTTTTTGTTTTTTGAGGTAGGGTCTCGCTCTAGCTCAGGCTGACCTGGAATTCACTATGTAATCTCAGCGTGGCCTTGAACTCCTGGCGATCCTCCTACCTCTGCCTCCCAAGTGCTGGGATTAAAGGCATGCACCACCACGCCTGGCTTCATTAAATTTTTTTAATGTTAGCCATCCTTACTGGTGTAAGGTGGAATCTCATAGTTGCTTTAATTTGCATTTCCCTGATAATTAGGGATGTTGAACATTTTCTTAAGTGTGTGTTTGCCATTTGTATTTCTTGCTCTGTGAACTCCTTATTCAGTTCTTTGCCCCATTTTGTGAGAGGGTTGTTTGATTTTTTTTATTGTTTAGATTTTTTAGTTCTTTGTAGATTCTAGATATTAGGCCTATTTTTTGTATTTGTATAGCTGGCAAAAATTTTCTCCCATTCTGTGGATGAACTATTGGCTCTGCTTATGGTACGTTTGTCTGTGCAAACGCTTTTCAGCTTCATGAGATCCCATTGGTTGAGTGATTGTTCCTGGGTTTCTGGGGTTTTGTTCAGGAAGTCTTTCCCCATTCCTATATTGTGGAGAGTGTCTCCTATTTTTTTCTTCCAGTAGTACAAGGGTCTCAGGTCTCATATTGAGGTCTTTGATCCATTTTGATTTAATTTTTACTGGGGTTTTTTTTCTTACAGCTCATAGAAAAGATTCTTGGGTTTAATACATTCTCAATAATTGCATATATGAATAAAATTATCTCTACTGTGAATTTAAAACTACTATAAGGGTTTCATGGGTTGGAGTTATAATGACCAACGTTGAAATCCTGAAGGATCAAAATTCTTAAGTTCCCCAAAATATAATTCTTAGAAATTATCTAAAAATAATCTCAAAATGCACTGCAAGATATACATTTGCATTATTAGAAGTATTTTATAAACAAAATCTTCATGGGAAACTTTATACAATGTAGCAGACAGCTTTAGGTTCACTGAGATGAACTTCCAGACCAGGCACAGTTATGGAGGAAGGATATTATTTACTGAAGCTACAGATCCAGGGGAAGTACCATAATGGCAGAAAAAACTAGCCTGCCTTCACAGGACCAAACACAGAGAGCAAAACCCAGCCAAAAGCCTCACAGCACACATGTTGCATCCTCATGTAGATGTTGGTGACTTGACAGACAAAGAGAATGGGCATGCTAGGGCCTCTATCCACTGCAAATAAATAAATATTAAAGAAAATACTTTTGGTAAGAAAAGACAAAGAAAAATAAATACATTTAGATGAGAAAGAAGTTTGTACAATAAAGTGTTTGTCTTGAAGTAAAAGATTTTCCCAAAATTAAAAGAGAAAAGTGAACTAGTGCTAAAACCAAGTGATCATTTTTTGCCCGCTATCTTAGCGAAGCTGCAGTGTTCGCTGCGGCTCTCTGAGCTTCACCATGCCGCCTAAGGACGACAAGAAGAAGAAAGATGCCGGGAAGTCAGCTAAGAAAGAAAAAGACCCAGTCAACAAGTCTGGGGGCCAGGCCAAAAGGAAGTGGTCCAAAGACAAAGTTCGGGCCAAACTCAACAACCTAGTCCTGTTCGACAGAGCTACTTAGGACAAACTCTGTAAGGAAGTTCCCAACTATAAGCTTATCACCCCTGCTGAGGTCTGAGAGACTGAAGATCCGTGGTTCCCTGGGTAGGGCAGCCCTTCAGGAGCTCCTTAGTAAAGGACTTATCAAACTGGTTTCAAAGCACAGAGCTCAAGTAATTTACATCAGAAATACGAAGGGTAGAAATGCCCCTGCTGCTGGTGAAGATGCATGAACAGGTTCAACTCGACTGTACATTTGGCAAAATAAAATTTTATTAAGTCAAAAAAAAAAAAAAGTGCTCTAGTCAAGTGGCAAAGACATGCTATCAGAGCTTCCTCCAACACGGATGGAAAGGACTGCATGAGACATAGCAGGCTGAGTCCAGACTTCAGAGAAGTAGGTGATGCTCATCTTTCACCACCCCAGCAACTGAGAGCTTAAGTAACTGAACTCAGTCTCTGACATTTCTACTAACTCTCATTTCCCCTAGCTCTCACTCTTTCATAATGCACTTCTTTAATCCTTTTATGTTTAGTATCCTCTAAACCTCGGCTGAAATATTTGATTTTGCCCTGATGTATCTCCTATCAATGATAGAAATAATGCTGATCTTCAATTTTGCAAAACTACAAATAAGAGTGATGATATCTGTCCCACTGTTATGATTATATTATGACTGTTTGCTTACCTAGGCCTCCTATTTACCAAGGCATCATGTTTAAAAGATTCATGAAATAATTATTTCATTATTAGGATAATTTGATTAAGAAATTCCACTTTTTAGATTAGGTGAAATCTATTCTAAATGTTCCAAAAAGAACTTCATTGAAGGGTAGCTCTAGCTTAGTTACAAAACTGCTAATCCAATACAATAAAACCTCTCCCTACTAAGAAATAGGAAAATATTTAATGGGTCCAATCAACTGGAATATTGTATTGTTGTTAATATTAAAAATGCTGGGCTGGAGAAATGACTTAGCAGTTAAGTCATTTGCCTGCGAAGCCTAAGGACCCAGGTTCAAATCTCCAGTACTCACGTAAACCAGATGCACAAGGTAGTGAATGGGTCTGGAGTTCATTTGCAGTGGCTGGAGGCCCTGGTGGGCCAATTCTCTCTCTCTCTCTCTCTCTCTCTCTCTCTCTGAAATAAATAAATTAATTAATTTAAAATGCTAAGGTTGGGCTTGGGAGATGGCTTATTGGTTGAAGTTGCTTGATTGTGCAAAGCCTGCCAGCCTGGGTTTAATTCCCCAGTATTGACATAAAGAAGCATGTACAAGAAGGCAAATATGCCTGGACTTTGTTTGCAGTGACAAGAGGCCTGATGGGCCCATTCTCTTCATATCTCTTTTTGTCTCTCTACAATAATTGGACATTAAACATCAGTCTTGCCTAAAATTAGAACTAACCTCTTCACATGAGGTTATGGCTGCAAAAGCAAACTGGCTCAAGTCTGGAAACTGATTAAGAGGCCTTGATTCTCTGTTGCTATAATTCAGAGTGGCTTTATGTTCCTTTGCTCTGGAATGTCTCTGCTTAAACAGATCAAGCAGGAACTCAGTAGGCTTCTTATCTAGTTGACTTCTGGGAACACCATGATTAATCAGCCAGTGCCAAAGGTCCAAATGAATCATATCTTTATGTGCATAATTTTGCTGACTATTACGATAAATACACTTACCTTGCCTTTGGTGATTCAGCACTGCCATTTGGCCCTTGTTACCCTGAGATCCAGTTCAACTCATTGCATCTAAGTCACCTAATGTAGCAACTGCAGTTCCCACTGTGATGTCTTCTTTACATAATAGACCAGTGATTGGGCACTTTAAATTTGCTGGGGCTCCCCTCACAAATCTGTTTCTTATAGTCTTAGTGAAGGGCACACCTTCTGGATGCTCCCATCGTGAGGGCAAAGATGAGTTTACATGGCAAGTCCACTCCAGCATTCCAAGTTCTCTGAGCCTTTTAATCTCTTCATCAACATTAAGCCAAGGTTATCAGGCAGCTTGAGCTCATTCACAGTAGGCCATCTTTGAATCCATACTTCAGCCAACCAATCAGATAAACTCTTGGCCCCTCTTCCAGCTGCATGAGCTGCGGTGTTAAATATAAAATCTCTGCTCAGTGGGCCCATTTCAGTAAATTCAACCTGATCTAATCTTATGTTCCTTCTTCCATCACCCCACTGTCAGCATGCTCTGCTGTTGCTATTGTCCATCTGATGTTTCCCAGGAGGTGATCCCACCCTCTGCCTGTGCCATCATTTTCCCCTGCCATCATGGAGATTCCCCTTTAGCCTGTAAGCCAAAATAAATCCTTTTTCCCACAAGCTGCTCTTGGTCAGGCAATTTTCTGCCAGCAATGAGAAGCTGACTGCAACAGTAAAGTTGGTACCACAAGAGTGGGATTGCTGCTACATACCTGACTGTGTGGCTCTGGCCTTTGGAACTGATTTTCAAGAGGAATGTGGAATGATTTGAAACATTAGCCTAGGAGATGCTTTGCAGTGCTGTAAGTACAGCTTGATGGACTATTCTGGTCAGAACTGAAAGCCCTGCATGCAGAAAGAACTATGGACTGTGAGGTTTGGCTTGTGAGGGTGAGAAAGAGCTTTGTATGGACTGGGCTAGAAGGAGTTTGTGTCAGAGACTTGTTGTTATGGCCATGTCCTGAGAAGTTGTACAGGGTTGCATTGCGTAGAAATGGACTGTCGTGAGCAGATGGATATGGCACAGAAAAAAATTGGGGGCTGAAATTTGTACCTGTTCAGCTACAATTATATGAGAGATTACAACCACTGAGTCTGGGCCAGCTGCCTGCATTGGGACAACAGAAAAAATGCAGTCTTTTGAAGGGGTCTGAATGCTGAAGGAGTGTCCTGTTCTTCAAAGTTTGCTTGATTCCTCCCTGGAATAACAAATTGGCACCCTACCTGGTATTATGGAGTATAAGAAAAGCAGGAAAAAGAGGGTCATTGAATATGAAACACGGTTTTTGTGTTTTGGAAATGGCCATGGGCAATGTGAAGAAGGATTGCCTGCATGGAGACCTGATGGCTCAGTGAGGATGGACCATGATTTGCAGTGGAGACCCAGTGGAGATGCCCAGACCACGAGACTGCTGCTAAGGAGAGCTGCCGGCCCCGATGAAGTTTTCCAGGACTGTGAGTAGCCTAGCTGGAGGGGCAGAACTGGAACACTAGAGACTTGTGCTGGCTAGAATTATTGGACTTGTAGACTTGTCACTGGCTGGAGTTGTGGGACTTGGAGCTACAGAGTTTGATGTTTGCCCTCTTTAAATCTTGGCTGAATATTTCTTTGCTATGCCCAATGCCATCTTTTGCAGTGTGAGTGTTTATTCTGGGTTTTGGGGGGTGGATTTTTGGCATTATGGCCCAGTTAAAAGACCTTGGACTATGGGAATGTTTAAATATCATTGGGATTGATTAAAAAACTATGGGGACATTTAAACTTGGACTGAATGCATTGAATTTTACATCATGGATGTGTATCAGTTTATGGGGCCAGGGGCACAATGTGGTGGTTTGATTCAGGTATCCCCCATAAACTTATCTAGGTTCCCAGCTGATGGAAATTTGGGAATTAATATGCCAGCTGGAGGCAGTGTGTTGTTGGGAGTGGGCTTATGGGTTTTATAGCCAGTCTTCCCTTGCCAGTGTTTGGCACACTCTCCTGTTCCTGTTGTCCACCTGATGTTGCCCAAGAGGTGATGTCCACCCTCTGCTCATGCCACCGTTTTCCGGGCTATTGTGGAGCTTCTCCTCGAGTCTATAAGCCAAAATCACCTCCCCCCTTTTTTCTTAACCAAAGGCTACTCTTGGTTGGGTGATTTCTGCCAGCAATGCGAACTTGACTACAACACCTGCGTACAGAGACCATATTTATACTTCCACAAAATTTGACTTTCTACTCTTCTTTATATAGCTTTTTCTCCCCATCAATGGGAATTGCAGTTTTCAGAAGTATAGTCTTCAAAATTTTAATATACAATATTTGAACCTTTCTAAATGTGAGCTTTGGGTTCTTATATGCTATAGATTATGATCTTTAGGGATTTTAACCTGTAAAGTTATGGTGTTCAGGATTGGGTCTTAGTGATATAATGAACACCAGGGTTTCATTATGTCCAAGTTTGCCTAAAATAATCTCCACCTGTGTCTGCTTTTGGCATAACATCCAATTTAGATTATTTTTTCCTGATTTAAACAAGTCATATTACTCAGTGAATTGGAGCATCAGGGTCAACAATCCTACCAGTTTTTACTAGCATCTAATTTCTGCTAGCTAAAGTTCAGGTGGCAGAATTCTCACCTTAACCTAACCTTGGCCTGTGCAATCCACTTGGTATTGCAGACAATTGTGCTTTGGCCTGCCCTACAATGGCAAGATGTAGCAAACTGCCAGCCACCTGGGTCACTGAGATATGTGGAGAATTGCTGATTAGGTTTCCATGAAATATGTGCCAGAAATAGAGGTTGGATAGTCCTGTCATGGTGTGTACAGAAAGCTGTTGAAGCATGTGTAAGGATTATTCAATAAAAATTAAATACTGAGTTTCTAGTTCTTAAAAAATGCTAATAATTAAATGTCACTTGAGAAAAAGTGAAAATGTTCATCCAACAATGGACCATAATGTTAACGACATGAAAATCAACAGCTCCAAAATTTAATGCTGTTTTAAGATGATTGTGCCCAGAGTTCATGATTTAACATGTATGACTAAAGTATCCACGTGTCCCTCTCTGAAGCACAACTTTCACTTAGATCAAATATTTGACTTCTCAGATTTGCTCATTTATATTCCAAGTTTTCTTATAATTATATATAAAGTAAAATAATTGGTATTATAATATTGACATATTAACACAATAACTTCACAGATAGATGACAAGAATACCACAGCAACACATCAGATGCTAGTGTGTGTTGCTAACACCCAAAATAGAAGCCACAGTTGTCAAGTTGTAAAAATACTTTGTATACACACACAGAATAACTAGACTGCATAATTTTTATGTATTTGATATTAAAAAATCATTTAGACTCAGTACATAAGCAGTTATTTTCTATTCTACACACTATTAATCAAACTGAGGGATGTAAAGCCTTTAACAACTTTTTTGTAAATGGATCCAAGTATCAAACAGTAACATTGAACTTATTTGCAAGCAATCAACATCTTTTGGAATTACTAAATCAATAGTAAGTAAATAGAATAATCTAAATGTCAGCTTGCAAAGTAATTAGCAAGTTGCAATTACTGAATACACTATTTATAAGCAGGTTTATATCTCAGTTAATTTTTATTAAAGCAAAAAAAGACCTAAACATGTTCTTCAAAAGCTCAAGCAAGGCTGGAGAGGTGGCTTAGTGATTAAGGCATTTGCCTGCAAAGCCAAAGGACCTCCGGTTCAACTCCCTAGGACCCATGTAAGCCAGATGCACAAGGTGGCACATGTATCTGGAATTCATTTGCAGTGGCTGGAGGCCCTGGTGCACCCTCCCTCTCTCTCTCTCTCTCTCTCTCTCTCTCTCTCTGCCTCTTTCTCTCTCTCACTCTCTCAAATAAATTTTTTTTTTTTTAAAGCTCAGGGCTGGTGAGATAGCTTAGTGGTTAAGCGCTTGCCTGTGAAGCCTAAGGACCCCGGTTCAAGGCTTGATTCCCCAGTACCCATGTAAGCCAGATGAACAAGGTGGCACATGCATCTGGAGTACTTTTGCAGTGGCTGTAGGCCCTGGTGTGCCCATTCTCTCTCTCTCTGCCTCTTTCTCTCTCTGTCACTCTCAAATAAATAAATAAAAATAAACAATTTTTTTTAAAAGCTCAAGTGATACATGAGATTTGATTCTGAAATTTGATGACAAATCTTTGTAAGATATTAACACATAAAAGGGACCTTTTGATCTCCTATTTTTTGTAAACATACAATAAAATTTAAAAGCATTTTTTTTTTTTTTTTTTTTTTTTTTGCTTTTTGAGGTTGGGTTTCACTCTAGCCCAGGTTGACTTGGAATTCACTATGTAGTCTCAGGGTGGCCTTGAATTCCTGGTGATCCTGCTACCTCTGCCTCCTGAGTGCTTGGATTAAAGGCGTGCGCCACCACGCCCAGCTAAAAGCATTTAAATTTGATAAATATTCAAAAATAAAAAAAAATTTGTTTGATGAATTTTGTAATTTTATATCTGTACATGGAAGTTTTCAATGGAAAGAGGTCTGTATTTTCCAGGAAAGGACTACAGAAATAATATGATTCATGGAAATAACATTTATTCATTTATCTATTAGTTTTCAGACACAATACCAGGCCATTCTCCCTCAAACTCACGATCCTCTTGTCTCAGCCAGCTAAGTGCTGGAATTACAGGCATCCATCACCATGCCCAGCTAAGACAGAAGTTTTTAATCAAAACTTTTAAAGTAATCTGTGATATCAAAAATTCAAATTTCATCACAGATCACCATAACATGAAAATAAGGTAAGGAAAAAAAACTCATAAATTCCCTATGAAGTTTAAGTTTGTACTTAACTGTCAGTTACATCGAATGTGTTCATACTGAGAATCATGCCAATTTACTAGAACTACTTACTTAATAACATTGTTATTTCAATAACATCATAACTAAGATACTTGGAGAATATTTTTATTTATAAGGAAAATTAAAGGTTTGTTGGAGAGGATTTCACCTATTCTAAAAAGTGTCGGAGGAGAAATAGTAACAACAATATGACTGTAAGAATCAGCATGTGCTGGCCATTTCTTGTTTTGCTTGCATTTTTCTTGCCCTATTCACATTTTCTACTTCCATGCTACTTAAAAGTACAGGGCATCCTGTCATTACTTTCCCAGGTCAGTTCCTTAGGTTAGGTTGGTTCTTCTTATATTTAGTTTCCCCTGTTGCACAATCCAGAGGCCTTCATCCTTTTTCCTGACCCTCTTTAACATGGTGACCATCTTCACTAATGTTTGCTGACCTTTATGATAATGTGAGCTATGTGTTGGGGGCAATATTATTGTTCTAGCCCCTGTCTCTTAGCTACCCTAACAACAAAAATGTTGGAAACTTTTCATTTCAAGGCTTACTGTTGTTTATTGTGAGATGAAATGGTGGTTAAAAATAACCAGTCTAAGAAAATTACAAAATGTAATAACTCTGGTACCTTCTGTCCCTTCACAATTTCTTGGTGTGGCCAGAAGGCCTGGATGGAGTATTGCTTTGCTCTGTTATTTTTCTGGCTTATTTGGTGTCTTTTTAGTCTTCCTGTTTCTAGGCCCCAAAATTCCTTTCTCAGTAGAAGCCTGCCGTGGGAGTCCCAGCCTGAAGAAGCAGAACAATTGGGGCTCATCAGAGTCAGTGTTAGGGGACCAGCCTGGGGTCCCAGTGTTGACTTCTCTTTCACTGGCCTCAGAAGTCGCCATGAAAAGGCTCTGCTGCAGTGTTACCATATCTAGAACCTTTATTTGAGAATTTTATTATTATTTAATTTTGAGAGAGAGAAAGAGAATGGGTGCACTAGGTCCTTTAGCCCCTGTGAATGAACTCCAGATGTGCCTGCCCCCTTATGTGCATGTCCGACATTGTGCACTTGCCTCACTATGCATCTGGCTGCGTGGGATCTGGAGATTTGATCATGAGTTCTTAGGCTTTGCAGGCAAGCGCCTTAATCACTAAGCTATCTCTCCAGCCCTAGAACTTCTATTTGAATAGTTATATTTTCAGAGTCCTGAGGGGTAATTGATTAAAATCACAATTAAATTAGCAATTATTAGAAGCTATTAATATGCCAAGATATACAAAAGCCAAAACAGAAACCAGAAGCTATTAATACATCATGCCTCTTACATGGAGACAAGGTTTATGGATGCCCTTAGTTCAGCTCAAATGTGATTATGATGGCTAACTTTGGCTGTCAATTTGATGAGGTTGAGGATGGCTGAGGAGGTTAGTAGAGCACACCCCTGAGTGTGTCTGTGGGGCATTCCCAGAGATGCTGAGACCAGGAGGGCTCTGACCTAATCAGTACATAAACCCCTTGATGAGTTCATAACATGATGGTTTTATTGGAACCAACCTAGTTGGAGTAAGCAGGTCCCCAGGGGTCTCTGCTTGGGGAAGTATCTTTCTCTGGCTCCCTCCTGTGTCTTCTCTTGCCTCTGCTTCCTGTCTGACATGGTGTGAACTGCTCTGCTCTGCCTTGCTCTCCCTGCCAGGATGGACTGAAACCTCTGAAACCAAGAGCTCAAATAAATCCTTCCTTGAACATTGTTTCTGTCAGATATTTTAGTGACAACATGAACAATAAATACATAAATTATTTCATCAAAGTTTGCATATAAATTACCTCTTTCATTCAATATTTAAAACTTCTTCCAGTTGTTAAGTATTCCTCTAGATATACTACTGCAACCTGAAACAGACCCTAGTCTCCCTCCAGGGCATTTATCTAGCAGTTAAGCACTATTAAATACTGTTAAGAATCTTTATATCAATGGCAGGCTTTTATTAAAAGCCTCTTTAATGTTTTTATTTATTTTTAGTTTTTATGTATCTACATATGTGTGGGGGATGGTGCTCCAGGGCTTCTTGCCTCTGCAAAGGAACACCAAATGCTTGTGCCACTTTTTGCACATGGCTTACAGCTTGAGAATCAAACCTGGGCAGGCAGGCTTTGCAAGCAAGCAAGCACTTGGAACCACTTAGCAATCTTCCCAATTCATCTACCCACCCTAAGTATTATAAGCCCTGTAAGCCCTTTTTCCTCTTAAGTAAATGAACTTGTTGAGAGTCAGTCACATTTGCTCCATTGACAGTTGTCAGATCCAACCTTAGTGCCTGGATGCTTGAGTGGGGAGGGGTGGTGTCTATGGAGCGGGCTCTTTTCTGGCGACTGGACTGTCTACATGACAGTTCACTTTGCACATTGCGAGAAGTACTGCAAACTACAGCCCATACAGGAGCCCTGACCCCTGTTTGGGAAAGTCTTACCCAAACACAGCAGCTCCAGACAAGTTGCACCAGTTCTGGAAAACCTGCTTGCAGTCATGAGGAGACCAGGGTGCCTTCCACCAGTGGCTCTGGACCTGGTAAGGGCAGAATTCAACAAAGCCAGGGAGAAGGGGGAGAATGGCTCTGATGACTAGCAAAACCCTCATGCTCATTCGAGGCTTGTGATTGGTCCTTTCCTGAGGACTTTGATTGGTAGAACTGGAAGTCATACGGTAATTTGTGGAATTACATTCCCAGTAAAAGTGTGTGTGGTGATTTGATTCAGATGTCCTCAGCTGGTGGCAATCTGGGAGGTGGAGCCTTGCTGGAAGAGATGTGTTGTTGGGGGACTTCAGGGTTTTATAGCCAGTTACCCCTTGCCAGAGATTGGCTCACTCTTTCCCCCTGCTGTGGCAGAGGAGAGTCCAGCCTCTGCTCATGCTATGCTTTCACCTGCCATCATGAAGCTTCCTCTAGAGACCATAAGCCAAAATAAAAAAAAAATTAAAAATAAATAAATAAAAACCCTTTCTCCTATCAGCTGCTTTTGGTCTGGTCCTTTATCCCAGTGATGAAAATATAACTGCAACAGTGTGCCATGCTTTGCAATGTTGTGGGGTGTGTGTGTGGCGGGGGTGGGGGGTCTACCATGTGCACTACCAATACTCCATCACACACACATTAAGTTCTAATAGAGGTTTCTCCTGATTTTTTTTAATTTTTTTGGTCTAGGAAAGCTTTTTAACTCTTGGTTTGAACCAAGTTGTTATGTTTATTATATCTAAGACAGTATAGTATAGCTGAATGACTGTAAGGTTAAATTTTCTTAGATATAAGGGCTGCAGAGCTGGCTTAGTCAGTAAAGTGCTTACCACACAAGTTCAAGGACCTGAGTTTGGATGCCCAGTGGCCATGTAAAATCTGGGCATGATTAGGTATGCCTGAAATTTCAGTGCTAGAGAGGCAGAAATAGGGAATTCCTGGGGCTCACTGGCTTTTAGCTGAATTAGTGAACTCTGGTTTCAGTTCAGGATACTATGTCAAAAAATAACATGGAGAGGAATTGAGGTAGATACTTGACATTGACCTAGCACACATATACCTCCACATATACAAACTCACATATACACATGCACATATACCACATACACATGCAAAATAATAAAATGTGTTTCTTAGATTTATCTAAAATATAAATTTAACTAAGTAATAGCCTTTCAGAGGACTAAATGCAATCAATTAACTTACATAATCCCTGCATTGTTGTGTCAAATGATATGGGTGGTTAAAGCATGCTGCCAAAGGGTTAATCTTAACATTATGGCCTCAATTCCTTACTATCCCTATGGAATTCTTTTTCTTTTTAAGTCATATACCCCTCTAACTTGCACAAAAACGCATTGTTTGTAACATGGAGAATAAGACAAAGCAAATAAATACTTTAGTACAAATACAAATAAATACAAATCAGTCATACCTAGAGATTTTCAAAAATAAATCATTACTTTTTGTATAGTTTTAAAAATATTTTTAAATTTTCTTTCTATCTTTCTTTTTTCTTTTTCTTTTCTTTACTTTTTTTTCTTTTCTTTACTTTTTTTTTCTTTTCTTTTTTTTTTCTTTTTCTTTTTCTTTTTATTTTTTGGTTTTTTGAAGTAGGGGCTCATTCTAGCTCAGGCTGACCTGGAATTCGCTCTGTAGTCTCAGGGTGGCCTCGAGCTCATGGTGATCCTCTTACCTCTGCTTTTCAAGTGCTGGCATTAAAGGCGAGTGCCACCATGCCTGGTTCACTTTTCTTTTCTTTTCTTTTTTTATTTTTTTTTTCTTTTCTTTCTTTCTTTCTTTCTTTCTTTCTTTCTTTCTTTCTTTCTTTCTTTCTTTCTTTCTTTCTGTGTATGAATGCATGTGTGTATGGGCACACCAGAGTCTCTTGCTGCTACAAAGAAAATGCCAGATGCATGTAGTACTTTGGATTTGGCTTTACAAAGGTGCTGGAAAATCAAACCTGGGAGGGCAGGCTGCGAAAATAAGTGCCTTTAAGTGCTGGACCATCTCCCCTGCACTTATCACATATTTTTGAAATGGTTATTTAACAATCTTTCCTTGTACATGTTATATCTTCCTTTTACATTTATATGGAGAAGAAAACTTATATTTAATAGATTTGGTCATTTAATATTTGACAATAAGAATGCCTTCTATCTAGTCTTTGTGTAGTTTCTGCCAGAAATAAATGAACTTAGGATATAGTTGTTACCTTTTTCTAGCTCCCTACTGACAGAAACAAATGATGTCAAGGCAATTAGTACCTGTATGTCACAAATAGGTACATAAAGCAGGGGAATTTACTAGCACAGAGTGGTTGAGATTAGTCGTTCCTGGAGTAAATTAATATTTGTTTACCTTGCATGTCAATACAGTGGCTCTGTGTATGCTTCCACATTAAAATTTTATTATTCTCAGTAATGATTTGTTCTGTCAGTCTTCAGTGATGAACATCATTAATCAGATGTTATCCTGAATCCATTTTACATTTTGAATATTAATGTGTGAATTTGTCATTCCATTAACTCTATGTCAAATGCATATTACCATGCTGTAAATTTTACCTGTTTCTGAACAAAATTCTTTGGGATTCTGACACTGTCCTACTTTATGGTTCTGAGTTGTCACTTGTGGTAGTTTGAATATATGTCCCCCAATATATTCAGTGTTTTACTTTATAGTTTGCATCTGCAATCACCTTGCTAGAGGCAAGGTCACTGGGGCCAGTCTTAAGGTGTGGTGATGGGTTTGAGATTCCATTGTAAAGATATGCAAATGACACTGAAGTCTGCTGTGTGACCTTTTGGCTGTAGTTTTTGCTCTGTGTGCTGTGGTGGCTGGTTGGTTTTTCTCTCTGCCTGGCCTTGTGAGAGCAGGCCTTTACTTCTGCCGTTATGGAATTGGATGATCTTCAATAAATAATATCCCTTCCTCCATAACTGTGCCTGGTCTGGAAGTTCATCTCAGCGAACCTGAAGCTGTCTGCTACATCACTGTACCTGGGAGACACCTATTAGTTATTTACTTGTCTCTTAAAGGCAATTGATGATCTTTAATAATTTACATCTTAGAGCTTTCTTAGTGAGGACCATTCTGTAATGAAACCAAAGGGTTTTTAATGGCTGTATTAAGTAGAGAGCATGCCTTTGCTTTACAGAACCTAGAACAAAGAATTTCACATTATTCCAACATCTGGGTTTCATTTATTACCTGGGAAAGATACAATAGATTGGGGGGAGGGGAAAGGAGTGAAATCAGTTTTAATGATGAACATTACCTGATTTTGCTTTGGGTCTGAAAATTGCCTTGCCCATTTAAATTAAGATGTCACTTTAAACTTGAGAAGCAGTGAGGACTTCATAGGAAAACAAGACACAATGACCCAATCTATTCCCTTGCTCCTCTGACAGAAAAAAGAAAGAAAAAATACCCTGCCCAGTTAATGGGAAATGTTGAAATAAGAGACATAATCTCATTTGAATTTTCTCTGGAATGATTGATATATTTAACAGGTTTTTTGTTTTTTTTGTAGTCACATGCCCTGTTAAAGTATTTTATTTCTCCATAAATACAATATTTTCTTCTAGATGTTATAACTTTTCAACTTAAGTAGATAAATTTGGTGATGATTAGATTTTTGAAAATTTTTCCTAAATGAGATGTATTTGATGAATTTGAAATATCTTAGGGGCTGGAGAGATGGCTCAGTGGTAAAGGCATGTGCCTGAAGTATCTTCATCTGTAAAATCTCCTATAATGATAATGTAATATTTTATTGTTATACAAATTTTCATTCATTTAATTTTGCCTTGCAAACAACCTCCTCTTTCTCCCTCCCCCTTCTTCTATCTTCCTTTACTTTCTGTCTTTTTCAAAGATAGTGTCTCTGCAGCAGCCTGGGCTTGCATCTTCCTGCTTGTGCCTCCCAAGTGTTGGTGTTTTAGACACATACACCCTCCTGTAAAAGAGCACAGCACATATTCTTGAAATTCAGATATTTGGTAGGACATACAATTTTCTCAAATATCAGTCACTTCAATCTTTGAAAAGAAAATTTCCTTCTAGTTCAAAGGAGAAAGAAGGATTTTTTTCAAAAATAAATCTAGATAGGGAATGGATTTTTTTTAAATTAGGATAACCCTATAGCTAAAAAATGCTAATCATACTAGTATTAGTATTAAGAAGGAATGAAGCTGGCAGTGGCAGTGGTGGCACACATCTTTAATCCCAGCACTTGGGAGGCAGAGGTAGGAGGATCGCTGTGAGTTCGAGGCCACCCTGAGACTACATAGTGACTTCCAGGTCAGCCTGAGCTAGAGTGAGACCCTACCTCAAAAAAAAAAAAAAAAAAAAAAAAAAAGAATAGCACTAGGAAGAGAACAGATAGAAATAACGAGAAGAACTCTGGAAGTCATACCATGAATGACAGATAAACTTTCTTAAATGCTATCCTTAGTTAGAAAGATGGGAAGAAAGGCTATCAATCCCTTGGGATATTTAAGGCCAGACTTAGAAAAGTGTTAGAAAACAAAATACAGGGAAATCCCCTCCCTGTGTTGCCAGGGAAATAGCCTTAATGACCTCCACATAACTTTCTATATTCCACTGATGTGATTAGAGGACTCTGGAGTCTGGCTGGCTTTCTCACTGACTCCACGGCGACTGCAGGAGATGGACTGAACTGGCTGGCTGTTTCCGCTCTCCCCAGACAGGTTAGCAAATGACACTTTGTGAAACTAAATTCTTCTCTGCACTCTAGTATTGCAAAGAGAAAGTTATCCAGGAAGTAAGAATTAAATTTTCCTTTTCACTCTACTTGTTGGCCAATAAAATTTATACTCTGAAAATCAAGTCAACACCAGGTTTAATATGCTAGTATAACTCTGCCTCTAGTGTTTCCACTTAATGCAATTAATTCTATTTTATCCATTGAATCATTCCATTTGCATTTGCTAAGAAGTTTTTTTTTTTTTTTTGTTTTTGCATGAAGACAGCTCAAAACTCGACCTGAAAAAAGTGTTTACTGGCCATCTTGGAGATTAAGGGTTTCTTATATCTGGTTCTGTGGTTCTAGCGAGCCTGGATGTCCACTGCAATGAACAAAACTCAAAACTGGGAGACCATTCCATTGATTTACTAGCCAATGTGTTTCAGCTGCTTATAGGTTGCACTTCTAGAAGCTAGAGCTAGAGAGACCTGATGGAATCCTAATCCTGGCTTTTACTTTGCTTGTTTCACAGTACTGATCTCGAGCCTGATATTTCTACTCCTTCAGTTTGCGGGCTGAGGTAGTGAATGGGATAGTAAGGATGTAACTGTGTATCTGATACATCCCCAAACAAGTTCTAGGATTGCTTTGTGGCTCTTTTGCAGCCAAAGAATGCTTTTTGGTTGTTTTTCACTTTGATTTTCTTTCTTAATGTTCCTACTGTGGTTCTTCTTATGTACTGATGTGCAGTGGATACAGGTTTTGTAGAACCTGAATTTTAAATTTTCAGTGACAGAGGCTTTTAAACAGAAATAGATAAATTATAAATTATGGATGAAAGTGAATGTTTATAATGAGGAAATCCCAAAAGTTGAGATGAAAATTACAATATAAACATACATAATACCACAAATATTTGAAAACTCTAGATTAAAAAGCATCTTCATTACCCACTTGACACAATTTTTTCTTTATGTTTTAGTTGAATAATGTGATCATTGGTATTATTATAATTTTTGTTAACTTTATCATTGTTAAATTAATTTTTATTATTAATAATTATATCCCATATAACATATGAATTCCATACAGATGCAATCACTAGAACACACCTGCAGATCTGTGACCATAAACTTTATAGAAACTGATCAATTCTACTTTTTCATGGTAGCTACAAAAATGCAAAGTGCATTTATAATTGCATGTTTAGCATTATTCAGTTATTTCTGAAAGGAAATCCTTTTGCTTTGATTTGGCCTCACTAAAATACAAAATAAGCCCTCCCCTGATAATTTTTATGATTGAACATTAGAAGAATTTTCTACATACCAATGTCTAGTCCTGCATGTCTCAGCCTTCATCTCTCCACCTCAGTTCTCTTTTTAACTAGAGTAAGTACTATTTTATCATTTTAATCAATTTACTACAACTCTCTTTTTCCATCTCACATGGCTGGTGGAGAATGCTGTGTCATTTGTTGTAGCCCATAACCCCAAAGTAATAGTACTTAGAGGTGCACGGTCCTAGAAATTTGATTAGCCTGCAAGGTTAATCCTTATGAATTTGATGAGTGCCCTTACAGAATACAAACACAAGACAGATGGACGTTCATTCCACCCTGTGAGGACCCAGGAGCAGGAAGCAGTCAAATATACACCATGAAGAGAGTCCTCAGCAGACCCTGAATCTGCTGGCGCTTTGATCTTGGACTTCCCAAACTTCAGAATTGTGAAAAGTAATGTCCTTGGTTTAAATCATTGAGTCTATGCTATTCTTTTACACAGCGGACAGACACAAGGACTTACAAAGCTTTCAGGACCAGCAGAGCATTAGCTCGTCCATTTGCCCTTGCTGGTCACTGGTCAGATGGTATCAGTTGCCACTAACTATCAGTTTCCATGACATTCATATGACTGAAGAATTTTGGCAGGGGTTAGAAACACTGGCCTTGAAGTCCAGCCTCCTTTCTAAGACCCTGCAGCTAGTTTTCTCTGGGGTCTGTCCCTCATCTTCTTGTCAACAGCACATTTGCTAAAAACTCAAAGACCCGCCTTCTTAGGGCCAAGTCCCTCCCTTACTTCACTCATGGGTATTTCCTTCTCTTTTCTGCATCTGTAGTATACTTTGCTTATTGATTTTAAGGAGCTTAAGCCTTATAAAGCTTAAAATTACAGTTATTATCTTCTGTTTCATCTCAGCAAAAGTTCTTGAGGTAAGGAAATTGTAGGTATCTCATTACTTGCTTGGAATAGAAAGAAGAAAAATCTGAATGACAAACAAAATCATCAGTCTGAAAAATAATCCACTTATGACCATTTTCTATATTTCTTTGTATTAGAAAAAATGAGCTGGGAGCATGACTATCCATATGCTATGCATCACTCTTACGGGAAGAGTTATGTCTGTCCAAATTTATATGTTGAACTCTAAATCCCCAGTATCTCAGAATGTGACTATTTGAAGATAGACTTATTATTATCATCACCATCATCATCATTATACACTTGTAATTTCACTTTTCCCCCTTTAAGGTATTTTTATTGACAATTTTCATGCACGTATACAATTTTCAAAAATATTTTTTACATATTTATTTGAGAGAAACAGAGAGAAAGAGACAAAGAGAAAGAGTGAGTATGGGCACACCAGGGGCCTCCTGCCACAGCAGCAAATGAACTCCAGACACATGTGCCACTTTGTGCATCTGGCTTTACATGGATATTGGGGAATTGAATTAGAGCTGAGGAAGTGATTCTTGGAGAGTGTTTGAGGAGGCTTGAAGCTTTAGTGCTAGGCACCACTTCCTGTTTGCTCTCTGCTTCCTGACCATGGACACAGTGTGTCCAGCTGCTTCATGGTCCTGTTGCCAGCCCTTCTCCATCATGACAGACTATGTTCTCTCAAAGTGTAAGCCAAAGTAAGTCTTTTCCTTCCTTAAGGTGATTATTGTCAGGTATTTGGTCACATCAGTAAGAAAAGTAATTAATACACCATGTGAAAACAATGGAGGAGCATCTACAAGTCTAGGAGAGAGGCCTTTGGAAGGAGCTACCCCTACTGGCACCATGATCTCAGAACCCTCCTGCATCAGTTTCTTTTCTCATCTCTGTGACAAAGGAACCAGACAGAAACAGCTTAAGGAAGGAAGGAAGGATTTATTTGGGCTCATGTTTTGAGGGGTACAGTCCACTGCGGCCTGGGAGATTTCTCGCTGGGGCTCCTCATGTCTTAGCTACCATAGAAGTTTGGTCGGAATCAGAAGCCCATCCTGATAGCTAGGCCACCAGCCCAAAGTCCCACAGTCTCCAAAATCAGTGCCATCAGCTGACAACCAAATATTCAAACATTTGAGCCTGTGGGGACATGTGACATTTAAGCCATAGCACCTCCAGAACTGTGAGACATCGAGCTCCTCTTGTGTGAGTCCTGCAATCTGTGGTCCTTCTTTTGTGTTGGTAGCCCTGGCATGGATGCATTCGTTTGTGCTCAGAGGGGTCGAGCAGGGCAACAACTCTGGGCTTTGTCTCAAAGCAGTGGTTTCTGGTGAGCATCCCTTGGGCTCTGTTAGCCTCATCATAGAACTTTCAGCCACCGGCAGCAGTACTTTATCCACAGACCACATTCAGCCTAGGGCAGAGAAGTCACATAGACAGTAGAAGGGCCTGAGAGAATCTTCTTGTACTCTTCCTTCTACCCACCACCTGAATGCCACTGAGTTTCACCAACACCTGCTCAGATGGCATTTCACTCACACATTCCAGGGGAAGACACAAGTACCCTAGGCCCACTGGACCCTAGCAGACAGCAAGTGATGAATTAATGAATTTTTTCAATGGTCAGAGATATAGTAGTACATGACTGTTAAAGGTGAGTTCAGAAATGTTTATCCATCCTGTGTATTATCTTTATAAGCATTTTCCCCATTGAGTACAAATTCTGTTACCTTCAATTTATTCCAAGCAGCATTTCTACTAGCAATTTGCAATGGTCGGTTTATTTTTTAAAAATACTTTCATTTATTTGTTTGAGAAAGAAAAAAGAGAGAGAGAGAAAGGGAAAGACAGATAAAGAGTGTGGGCATGCCAGAGACCCCTGCCACTGCATCTGAACTCCAGACTCATGCACCACTTTGTGCTTTTGGCTTTATGTGGATACTGGGGAATAGAACCCAGGCTGCCAGGCTTTGTAAAGAAAGCACCTTTAACCCCTGAGCCATCTCTCCAGCCCAACAATGATAATTTTAAAGGTTTTGCTTTTGTCTGAGAAGTGAATTTCTCTCCGTGTACATTATGTTATGTCTCATGGTTATCAAGCACTTTTTGCAGGAGAAAAAATTCAAATGATGAGATATATTGTTTCAAAACTTTAACTGTTAACACCAAATTTTGGAGGGTAGTATATGTATTAGTCAGGGTTCTCTAGAGGAACAGAATGGACAGAATTATTGATTTATTGATTCTTACACAGTCCAGCAATAGCAGGTTTAGTGAAGCAGCTGCTTTGCTGGAGGGCTCAGCAGTCCCAAGCAAAAATTCACCCTGGTCTTCAGATGCAGATATAGCACCGGCAGCCAGGTTGCCTTTCTTTCCTTTTTAAAAGCCCCTTTAACTGTCTGGGCCGCCCACTCTGGGGAAGGCTTACCCCTGGGGGCAGGATTCTTCCTTTAGTTAATTTTAGAGGCAGCCTCAGAAACACACTTATGAGGAATGTCTGTGGATTCCTAAACAAATCAAGTTGACACAAACTTAACCATCACAGTATATTCATAATTTCAAATAATGATTATGACCCAAGGAAAAATGGATTTCTTTGTGAATTTCATCTTTAGTAACCCATTGGCATTATTAGTAAAACATAAAGTAACAGAAGTCACCATCAGTAGACATCATGGGTCAAAATATTATCTTTCCAGACAAATATTTCCAATCTTTTGGAACTTGAACCTGTTCACTTAACTCCAGCTTTTTTATCACACAACAACCCCTAATATATAGAGATAGTCATCAAATTTTTATAAAGTATGCTTTTTGAAAATGAAACTTTTAATCGCTGTGTATACTAAGGTAACTTCAGTCTATTATTTTAACTTGGTGATTTATTCAAAATGAATTCATATATTAGCTAATTTTATAAGATTCTTGCTAGCTTTATTTAAAAGTAAATGTTGTGGGCTTGACAGATGGCTTAGTGGTTAAGGAGCCTGCCTGCCAAGCCTAAGAACCCCCGTTCGATCTCCAGGTCCCACATTTAGCCAGACACAAGTGACATAAGCACGCAATGCTGCGCTTGCCCACAAGGGGGGCCTAAGCATCTGGAGTTTGTTCACAGTGGCTTCAATGGCCCTGGAGGACCCATTCTCTCTCTCTCTCTGCCTTTTCCTCTCTCTCTCTCTCTGTTTCTCTCTGTTTCTGTTTCTTTCTGTTTCTCTCTGTTTCTCTCAAAAAAGTAAATATTGTAAAGAGGGAGGTTTAGCTTTTGTTTCTGAATGCCTTAGACCCACATAGACATGGAGGTGGGAATTCAGGACACAGGAAAGATGTCACTGAAGTAAGCAAGAGGGTTTAGTGGCTGAGGGGAACAGATGTCTTACGTTTGATTTACATACTGAAATCTTGATCATTTGAAATTGTTCGCCGGGTGTGGTGGCACATGCCTTTAATCCCAGCACTCGGGAGGCAGAGGTAGGTGTATCGCTGTGAGTTCCAGGCCACCCTGAGACTACACAGTAAATTCCAGGTCAGCCTGAGCTAGAGTGAGACCCTACCTCAAAACAAACAAACAAACAAACAAACAAACAAACAAACAAACAGAAAAGAAATTGTTCCAAATTTTACATAATTGTTTAATGTTTACCTCCTTCCCTGGGATTCTTTCTCTTATTTTTCTCCAAAAATTTAATGAATTAGGAAGAAATAATACATGTTTGATCCAAATAAAAGCAACATCATTTTCATGAAAAACCAAATTAGACAAACAAAAAGAGGCATGAGCCAAACATTGGTAAATTTTTACAGAGTGAGTCATTCTAAATATGCCATTCCAGTTCATTTTAGGCCCAGAAGTCTTATTGTGATGTCAAAATATAATAGGTGTTAATGGATGAATGAATAATTACCTAAGCAAAAGCATATATACTTGTATAAAACAGCATCTGATACATCATATAATTATTTAAATGGCATAGAAGTAATTTGTCCTAGAAGATTATGGCCAAACTAATTTTTTTTCTTTAGAAGAATGTATATTTTCTGCTCTTACTTTTCTCAAAACTTAAGTAAAACAGGGGAAGTCTGATGTGTTATTTGTTCAGAGTTCTGGGTTCATGTCTCTGTCAATGGCTCAGCTTCACCTTGTTGATCTGATTGTTGTCTTTGTGAACTACAAGTTATCCTGTCACTGGTTTCAGAGACATTAAAAGAAGATATGTGACTTCTGGATCAGAGACATACAACTTTGTTACTCAGGACTCATCAGCCAGCAGGAACACCAGCATGTTTACTTCAGCTCCTATGCCCCAAAGGGGAGGTGTAGGTGGAGGAACACTAAGTTTAGAGAATCCTCTGCTTTTGTAAGAATCAGTGGAGGCTGAGGAGAGAGCTCAGTGGATAAAGTGCTTGCCTCACAAGCATGAGAATCTGAGTTCAATTCCCAGAACTCACATAAACATGGTTTGCACCTATAATCCCAATGTGGAGGAGGCTGAAACAGGCTTCCTAGAGCTCACTCACTAGCCAGTCTGTTGGAAAACTCTAGGCCAATGAGAAACCGTATCTCACAAAAAAAAAATTTTTAAAAAAAGTGGATGGTGTTTCTACAGATGACACCCAGGTTATTCTCTAGCCTCCACACCCATGCTCACACAAGTACATGTCCCCTTCCTCCTACATGAACAAACACATATGTGTGTGCATTAAAAAATAAAGAATCATTGCAGTGCCTAGCAATACCTTTGCAAGACCCTCAAAATAGAAGAGAAAGATGATGTCACCAAATTAGGAGAGAGACTAATGGAGAGAGGGAGGGGATATGATGGAGACTGGAGTTCTAAAGTGGAATGGGGGAGGGGAGGGAAATATTAGGTGGGGTTTTTTTTTGGTATGTAAGATTAAAAGTCAATAAAAAATAATAATTAAAAAAATAAATAAAGAATCAGTTAGCAAGCCGTTGTGGGTCCTTTCCATTCTCAGGGATCATTGGCCACCAACGTCCTGGGTGCAAGAATTTGGGGGAAGCAGGGTCCTGGAGCAGTGGGTGAGTGCAACGATGGGCAGTGAACCCCCAGGAGGCAGTCTGATGGATAGTGTGCTCTCATTTATTCGACAGGGGAGTGGGTTTATAAACATGTGAAAAAGGTTGAGAAGGCACATACAGACTATATGGCGATTGGATACATAGTTTATGGGGTGCTGTCTAATTGGTTGAAAGGCAGAAGTATAAGGGAGATAGTGGAAGGAAAAGCTACGTGACTTCACAGTTGTGAGGGAGGAGCTGTAAGAGAGAGATAACAGGAATGTCGGGAAAAGCTATGTGACTTCAGCCACATAAGGGCCTCTTGGGCAGCTAGCCACAAGGTCTGGAACTTTGGGGGGGCAAAGCCTGACTTATGGAATGGTCAGATGCTTTGGGGACTAAGAAGGGAGGAGGGCCTCGCCAGTTCTGCATAGTCTGGGTGATGACAGGGCGCACTACAACCTTGCCCGAGGGTAGGGAAGGCCAGTCACCATCATCAGGGTGGGTTCCCGATGATAAGGCCAGCTGCAACCCCACAGCCCAAGGTCTCTGGCCATGTCCAACAGTTCAGGCCAGCTTCCTCACAGTCCCAGCCCATTTTTAGCAATGCCCAACAACTCTCCCTTTGTTTTTTAAAATGGGGCAGTGTCATCTTGGTTTTTTTTTTTTTTTTTTTTTTGTGGCTTACTGCAGGTCCAGTTAGAGTCAGATGATGTATAAGGACCAATCGGTCAAGATTTGTCTATATTGTTTTGAGCCCTAATTTACACATACAGAGGATTATGCATAAGAGTAGTAGAAGGGTGCCTGACACCAATAGTAGCCAAATGAAAATCTGAGAAAGAAACTGCCTGGGAGATAATTTTTGAAATGTGCTCTGTAAGTCTCAAAAAATCCTTTAGCTCTCTTAGCAGGATCACCAAAAGACAAGTGACTAAGTGAAATAACAGATATTTCCTTTTGTAAACTTTGTAAATCTATGCTGAGATTATTATGATTCCAAATACCCTGAATATGATTCTCAACTTTCCATCATTCAGTAGCAGTCCCATTGTATGGTAGAGGAGTAACACATATGAATTGATAATTAGCATGACAGACCAATTGCATTTGAGCTGCCAGATGGGCAACCCATCTTCCTAAATACATAACAGCATCCTCTAGAGCATATAACCAAGCATATAACCAAAGTAACACCTTTTTATCAATATCTATCTGTGATGAAAGGTCTTCAGATACATTTTTAGCCAGTCCATTAACATGATCAGCTGTCTTCATTGATTGTGCTAGGGATACTGCTGCCACGGTGGAAGAGGCAATGATGGTGATTGTAGCAATGATCCCCACAATTAGCCATTCTATGAATCGTCTTTTTCATGTCACCAATCTGTTGAGCTGCTGGAACACTTGAGCTCCGAAGCTGGAGTACCAGAGCTCAGTCATTTTGACTGGCATGATTAAGTAAGGAGGCCGCATGACAATAAAGACTACATTGGAGGAGTAATCTGCAGCTGTGCCTCACTTAGAATTGATACAATTGGTGATAATGCACCAGGTACAACTAAGATAGTAAATCACATTTTGGTGATTGACCCACCCAGGTCCAACTATGAAAAGATAAGGGAAGGACAGGCACGTCTGAAACTTAAAATGATTTTCTTTTAGAGTAAGCATTACTTTCCACAATTGTGGTTGAGGCTGCCCTTGGGGGCTCAAGATGGGTGATACCTCTGATTGTTTGCCTTCCTGCAGACCCAATTGTAATCGTAAGTTATATTTATTTTGGTATTCACCATCCATAATTAATGGGTGGTTTGTATACATTATATAACATCCCTCATGATACCTATTGCTTGAAAAGCAGATAGGCGGCTCTGCTGTGAGAGAGGCCCAGTTAATTGGTTTAGTCACTTCTTGCAAGAATTCTAGGTCATAATTGGCAGTGGTAAGGGAAGCATTGGAAATTATTTTAGGTAGGGGTTCTTCCCAAAGAGCAGCACTAGCTAGAGGGGGGTCAGGTACATAAGCCCAATATGCTTGTTGAGCCTGTGCTACTTTTAAGGTCAGGATAGCAAGTAAGGATATAAACAGAGTCTCTGGCGATAGAGGCTATTTCGTACCAGCATGACTCCTTGTTGGCACAGGGCCTCAATTTGGCCCCAAGTTGGCATATTTTTCTCCTGGGGGGTCTGGCAGGTCCTCCTTTTCTATTTCCTGTGATGAGAGGGATGCTTCCGTTTCAGTTTCAGGCGAGCCATCTCCTTGGTCAGTGGGGTTGAATTGGACATTTCTGGCTGATATCCAAATAGGTTTGGGTTGGTTCTGTGGGAAGACACAAGAAAATCCTCTCCTCCTTGTGAGGAGGGGGTCAGGCCCTTTCCATTTACCATCTAGAGGGTCTCTCCATCTTACAAGGATGGGGGGATGGTTTTTGGTGTGTTCCAGTGAAGGGCGATGGGGGATGTTGTCCTACTTATCAACTACCACCCCTTGAAGTTGCTTACCTCAAACAGGACCCTGAAAATGGTCAGTAAAAACTATCAGGGCCTAGAAAGACATGTGGGAGCACTGAGCACTGTGTTTGCCAGCATAACTTGTGGCAGCTTCACTCTCACCCAGACTTGCCCCATTGGCCATTATCAATATCCATGGGAGAAGGAGAATGTCTTGCTCTACCAACTATTTAGAACGTTTAGAACTTTCCTGTGATTGTAAGTATATGAACTAATCACAGGAGCCCAGGGACTCCTTGACTTGGGCCTAGGCTTTGTATTCATTTTGGATTCACCTCTGTGTTCAAGAAGAAAGACTACCCTGAGAACTGTACATCAGCCACCTCCTCCACAATCTGAGGTGGGAGAATAAATATTAACAGAGCCAGCAGTTACAAGCCAGTGGAAATGGGACAGAGACTAGGGAGGGAGGAGCCACTGCCTCTTTCACATGGTGTCCATGGGATACAACTGAAGGATTTTGGTCTGTACAAGATTGTTTTCAAGTTGAATGAAGTGAACAAAAAGAAAATAAATTAGAACTCTTTGGTTTTCTTTTCTCTGTTTTAATTCTGGGAAATTGTATCTATTCTTTCTACTCATATTTACTAAGCATCAAGAATTTGTAAGGGGCAGCTCAACTATAAAGAAGTCAAAATGACGCCCCTCCCCCCACATCATAGTTACTAAGATATTGTAGGACCAGATGACTAAAGTGACTCTTAAAATGTCAGAGAAAGTCCAGAGTACTGGCAGCATGTGGAATGAGCACTTATCCTGTCTTGGAAGAGGAAGCAGTAAGAAAGTCTTCCTGGGGGCCACCCTCTCTAGTTTGGGCAATGAGCAGAAGCAGTCAAGTGATGTGTGAGTGGGTGAGCACTCCTTAGCCCAGAGGAATGCCTTAGCAGATGGAACAATAAAGAGCGCTAGAGAGCCTGAAAGTAGTTCTGGGCCTGAGTCATAACATTCAAGGTGAGGAACAGTGAGCGGTGGGGTGGGAAAGGAAGTGGGAGGCAGAAAGTGTTATTTGTGCAAAAGTGTTGCCTTCATTTGAGGAGACAATGAATATATTTAATAGGAAGAAACAAGAGAAGTATTATATTTTAAAAATTTCATCCTGGCTGTAGATTGAGAAATGAATTGGAGTAGATCCAAGCCTGGAGCACAGACTCCAGTTATGAGATGGCTGGAGTCCAGAACAGAAACTAAAGTGATGGTCATGCAGTAGGGATGGAGGGATGGATTAGATCTGTAGTCGATTTGAAAGTTCCGTTCATGATTATTGATGGGTGAGGGGATGCATGAGATGAGCAGTTTTGGAGGAGAGGAAGTAGCTTTTGTACTTTTGTGATGTTGTGAATCAAACCTAGGCCACATTATGCTTGCTACACAAGCCTTCCATCAGTGAGTTACATCTTCAGAATATGGGTGCGTGTGTGTGTGTGTGTGTGCTCTCTCTCTCTCTCTCTCTCTCTCTCTCTCTCATATAACCCAGGCTGGCCTCAAATTCCTTATGTAGCTGAGGATAGCCTTGAACTCCTGATCCTTCTGCCTTCATACCCCAAGTGCTGGGATTCTAGACATGTACTGCCATCTACAATTTATGTGGTACTAGCAATTGAACCCATTTAAAACATTACTTTGTGCATGCTAAGCAAGCATTGTACCAACTGAGCCACATCCCCAGACTCACAAACTTATTTTTTTCCTTTGGTTTTTCAAGGTAGTGTCTCTAGCCCAGGCTGACCTGGAATCCACTATGTAGTCTCAGGGTGGCCTCAAACTCATGGTGATTCTCCTACCTCTGCCACCTGAGTGCTGGTATTAAAGGTGTGTGCCACCATGCCTGGCTACAAACTTATTTTTAATATATTAAACTTGAGGTTTCTGTGATAAATTCCCATTGTACAAATAGTTTTCATAGCAGTTGAATGTATTAGCCTGGAGTTAGGAAAATCTCTGAGATTGTCAGGATAATTGAATTCTGCAGGGTAAATGAAATAACCCATAAAAGGAGTGGGCACACCTTGGATGAACACCAGCATATGATGGATGAATAGAAGCAGATGACCTGCCAGAAAGGAGAGGGAAGAAGTGGCTCCAGAGCCAAGAGGGAAGCCAAGTGAGTGTTGAATCAGATTAACAGTGGAACAACTTAAGGAGGACATGGTCAATAGATCAAGTATTATACGAAAACAAGGAGGTCAGTAGACACTGTGTCCAGAGCTCTCCTGTGGTGAGGACAGATACCATCTGGAGTGGGCTGAGGAACCAGAGATAAGAGAATGTAGAAACAACAAACATGTAGCTCCTTTTATTTCCTTTTGTTGGCACAACTCATATTTTATGATGCTACTGTAGCACTTCTAAAGTACAGTTTGACCTTTAATCCTGGTACTCCTGAGGCTGAAGTAGGAGGATCACTGTTGGTTCAAGTCCAGCCCAAGCTCCAGAGTGAGTTCTGAAGTAGAGTGAGATCCTGCCTCAAAACAGAACAAAACAAAACAGATGATTCTAGGGAAGCAAATTCACCTTTCTGAAGCAAACCGATTTTAGAATGGGCATCTGGCCTTCGAGGATCTCTTCTTGTACCCAGCAGCTGATTTTGTAGTTCTCACCCACAGCCTATGTGAATGTTCACTACATAATGTGGTACTACCAGAACAGGCATTGTGTCTGGACATCATGCGTCCGGCACCACATGTGGCACCAGCTAACTTTCCCAGGCTCGTCTTTATTTATGGCGTTTTCATGTGGGTGAGTGCTATAAAAGATAAGATTACTGTATTGCAGAAAACAAAATGCTCCATTTGTATTTTTTTGGTAACTTGTATTCAGAGATCTAAAACATTACAATATTTGAAACACATGTAAAATCAACTTTCCTACTGAACCATCCAGATTCAGACCATCTGATGAGAAACTATAAAAATAAAAGACTTGTAGGTAACATGTGCACAATCAGATTTAGTTTTAAGAGAAGGAAGAAATAAAATGAAAACCAAAACAAGCAAATGGGAGTGTTGTTTGAAGGTAGTTTCCAGAGGTGGACTCTCTCTCCCACCCTTGCTACTTCCTTCCCTTTTGCTTTCTTTCTCTAAACATATATTATAGTTCAGAAAAAATGTAGTTTCAGAATAAATTTTTTAATGCTTATATACTTTAAAAAATGTATTTCATTATTTATTTGCAAGCAGAAAGAGAGAGAAACCGACGGATGCACCAGGATCTTCCGCCACTGCAAAGGAACTCCAGATGGGTCTGCCACTCTGTGTATCTGGCTTTACTTGGGTGCTGGGGAATCACACCCAGGTAGTCAGGTTGCCCTTGACTGCTGGCCATCCCTCTGGCCCTATTTTTTTAAAATTTCCTCTTATGGAGTTCATTCTGAAGATTTAAGATAGGAAACTAAGGAAACTCACCTTGACTTGTGTATTTTATTCATTCGTGTTGTATATTTCTATGTACGTCTTCTAATCCGCTAGCGGTTGAACTCCGAGCGCTCATATTTTAGAGCGTCTCTCGGAGCACGGAGGTTACACCCTCTATGCTCCCTCTACTATTTATAGAACTACTAAATGTTCCCTTTCCAATCAGACTTTGTTTCCAGGTGTTGGGATTTCATCTGTTAAAAGCAAGAGGAAGGTTGCCCCTCCTCCCGCATCTTGCCCCAACAGGGGACTTGCTTGTGTGGGAGCGGCTCTGTTCTTCCCCTGAAAGTGGGCTGAGCCCGGCGGGTGACGCAAGCGGGGGCCGTGCGATGCAGGGGCGCCTCTGCCTTCCTCCCTCGCTCGCGCGCACAGTCTGCACCCGCGGCGGCCAGGGCGCATCCGCCAGCGCACGCTGCCTGTCCTGCTTTTGCAAGCGCTTTACGCTGCTCGGCTGAAGGAAGAAGATGGGCACGGGGGATTTTATCTGCATTTCCATGACGGGAGGAGCGCCTTGGGGGTTCCGGCTGCAAGGGGGCAAGGAGCAGAGCCAGCCCCTCCAGGTGGCGAAGGTAAGCACGAGATAGGGGGACCGGGGCTAGGCGAGGAGGAGGGCAACCTGTGGATGCGTTTTAAGAGCTGATGTGCAAGCCTGAGCGTCACTTTGCTTTTCATGCTAACGATGAATTTATCTGGGATATGAGTTTGCTTTTTAAAGAAACTTTGCAAAGGAATATATACCACACTTCTCGTAACTGCAAGCAATTAGCTAACAACTCCTGGGTGTGTCATAAGTACCAACTGAGGACAAGGGCCGGTTATTAATCGTCTTCTCCGGCGAGTAGTATCAGACTGTTCTGCCGCGTTCTTGGTTCATGTCCCCAGTAGAGGAGAAGTGGCTGGGCTCACTCAGCCCAACCACAGGGCATGGATATTTTGGGGACTCTAAGAAAGAGTTGGTAATGACATTTATTATGCAGCTGCATGAAAAGGCCAATTTTGGGCAATGATTTTTTTTTTCTTAACGTATGATGGCGTGTCATAAAATCTATTTTAAAAAGTAGCCTTTTAAGGATTTGAGAATTAAATGCAAAAACCCAAGCACTGTATACCCTCACTTGGACTCCTCTGGCTAAGAACTCAAATATTCTTTTAGTATCAATAACTACTGTGGCTAACTTTATACTTGAAATAGGCAGTAACTATGGTGCATCTAACATTTATTTAAAATATTACATTTTTGTATCTGTTAGGATAGACTGCTTGTTGCTCAGCGTCGAGGGGATGTAAAGTTTCTAATTGGCATGAAACTAAAATTAATTTTAAAATACATGAAAGTAATTGCTTACCCAATTTTAAAACCAAATTGTAGAATTGTGTGAGTTTCAGAAGATACGAGCTTAATGTCTTGTTCTATGTTGTATAAAAAGTGGATCTAGATCTTTATGAAATATATGGGTTACTGCCTTTGTAGCTATTTTTTTCCTTTGGCTTTTTACTTTTTAAAATGTTCCATGTGAAACTGGGGAGTTTCTTTGAAGTTTGCTGCTCTCTGACACAGTCAGAAAAGCCATTCCGACTGTGATGGTTAAATCCTGCCACCTAGTGAGAACTGCAGGCATCAAGTGGGACTCATGGCACAGGAAGATGAAAAGCAGGGATTTTTTATAGCTGGAAAGTTCTCAGAGCTCTCCAGTTCAAATGATTTCTTTTTAGTTGAGGAAAAGGCCCAGGGAAGCTCAGTTCCTCACCTCGAGGCTCCAGTTTGGAAATGGCAGAGTGGCCCCAGGCTAGGACGACTGCTTCCCTGGGTCTCCTGGGAGGGTCTTTTGGGTGGGCAGCATCAGGGGAGACACAAATGCCTGATTTCTTCTGAGTTGAGCCAACAGTTGGGTGACTGGCTTCAGTTGTTGAGCTGAGGTGCTAATATCAGGTCCGATCTTAGCCTGCAGCCTGGTGGTGGGCAAATCTCTTAGGAGTCCTGTCTGAGCAGCCATGGAGGGGAGATTTTTGAGTGGGTTGGAAAGGAGAGAATTGAGGAAGAAATTGGACTCTACAATTTATGAGTTTCTTTCTTGCTCAGATGTTCTCTACTCCGAATAGGGTACAGCGTAGAACCGTTTGCTTACTAATTGAAATGTGGGAACAGAAGCGAAAGCTGTCACCTTGTAGTGGGGCTGTGACAGGCCTGGAGAACAGTAGGTATTGGGCTTGTCCTGAATTCTCTGCTGGCTTCACCTGTGGTGAGTCATTGAAGAATAGAGCAAAGTGCTGGGGGGGGCGGGGAGGAATCCTGTCACAGGACCACTTCTCTGCTTGTAGTTTCTCCAGGGCCAGAATTCAGAAAGGCTGCTGGGCCCGGAGGGCTCCTGTTCTAGTCCGGCATTCTGCACTCCATCTGAGTCATCTTCCAGGAAATATATTCACATTTGTTTTTAAAAGAATGTTCTTAAAGCATCTAGGAATTTGCTTTAATTTTCCAACTCATTAGGAGCTGGGGGTATAGCTCAAAAGTAGTGTGTGTTTGGCATGTGCAAAACCCTCAGTTCAATCCCCAGCACGCCCTCACCTTAAATTAGGTAGTTTTTTGATTAGTGATTTATAGAGCTATAGATTTTAAAAAATATTTTATTAATTTATTTGAGAGGAAGATGAGAGAGAGAGAGAGAGAGATAGACTGAGAGAGAGAAAGAGAGAGGGAGAGAGAATAGGTGCACCAGAGCCTCCATTCGCTGAAAATGAACTCCAGAAGCATGCACTACCTTATGCATCTAGCTTACATGGGTCCTAGGGAATTGAACCTGAGTCCTTAGGTTTCACAGGCAAGCAGCTTAACCACTAAGCCATTTCTCCATCCCTAGAGCTATAAATTTTAAAATATCAAATCATCTGAATGTTTGCGTCAATTCATATGTGTGTAGGTGTGTTTGAGGGGATGGCTACCATATCCATAACTTACTTGTTTCCCATATAACATGTGAGACTAGACAGTTTTCTAAAGAGATGTAAGTTCTAAATGGTCATTACTATACCATTCCTGCATTTATGTTTATTGTCAGTTCAAATTTATTATATTTGATTTCTTACACTAGAAATATTTTAGAAAGCCCTTAGAAATTTTTTAAGCCACTAAGTTAACAAATCAAACTCTAGTAAAGGTTTATCACTAAATTCAAGGGTATGTGAATGTCAGTTGGGCATAGACTTTTAAACTCTTTTTTATTATTTTATTTTTATTTATATATATTAAATATATTTTATTTATTTATTTGAGAGAGAGGAAGAGGTGGGGGGGAGAGAATGGGCATGCCAGGGCCTCCAGCCACTGCAAATGAACTCCAGATGCATTTGCCCCTTGTGCATCTGGCTTACGTGGATCCTAGAGAATCCTAGAGAGTCCTTTGGCTTTGCAGGCAAATGCCTTAACCACTAAGCCATCTCTCCAGCCCTTTTTATTTATATATTTATTTGATAGAGAAAGAGGGAGGGAGGGAGGGAGGGAGAGAGGGAGGAAGAGAGAGGGAGAGAGAGAGAGAGAGAGATTGGGTGCACCAGGGCCTTTCAGCCACTGCAAACAAACTCCAGATGTGTGTACCCCCTTGTGCATCTGGCTAAAGTGGGTTATAAGGAAATCAACCTGGGTCCTTTGGCTTTGCAGGCAAATACCTTAACCGCTAAGCCATCCCTCCAGCTCAACTTTTTAACGCTTTAAGGCTGAGTGACCCCTGAATAGGAGTTATAAGGACAGGGGCAGAAAAGCTAAGCAGAGGAGGTTACTAACTAAATTAAACTATTCACAGTGTTGAAGAACATGCAGATGAAGTCAGATTTGTTAGCCACACTTGTAATCCCAGCACCTGAGAGAGGTAGGGGTAGGAAAACCAGGAGCCCAAGGTCATCTTCTTCTACATAGCTAGTTCAAGGCCAGCCCGGGCTACCTGAGCTCCTCTCAAAAACAAGACAAATTAAAACAGAATATACAAATTATAAATTTTGGAATTAAATATTCATAAATTCCAAAGAAAAGAATTAATTTCAGTCAGTGTTTGTATCATGCCCCTTAAAATGAGAATGCTACAAAGAAAGACTGGCTTATAGTCAAATATTTAAGGGTCTAAATTTATAATTCTATATCAAAATAAGATTATAAAGGACAAGAAAAATTAGTATAATGTTATTAAGCCAGAAGTTTAGTGGCTTCTTTATTCCCAATAATAAATATCTTTCTAGTGACATATTTAGTTATGCATGAGAAATGTCCAGTTATTTTTAATATTTGCCTGGCTGGTTGAACTGTATGCAATCCCAAGTTTTAAAGATTACTGACATAAATATTAGTAAAACTTTAATTGATATCATTTTGTGTTTTTAAAAGATCAACTGAAAAATTTAAAGGCCCAAATAACATCAACTGGTGTTTGAAAGTATTGACATCTTTTAGCTTATATTGTACCTATATGTAATGGGAAACAAACATTTCCAATACTAAGTCATAGGATTATCCTATTCTATAAAGTATATTTCCAAGTCAGCTCCAGAAATAAATTTATATAGACAGAAAAGCCCACTGTATGTGTGCATGCAGATTTGAAAAAAAAAGAATATAGCATTTTCACTTTATAAAACACTTTCAGGATATGTACTTACATGGCTATACCTCTCTTGGTAAGAGTCACTATGGGAAATTTTTATATAAAGAAATAAGGAGAAGTTTTGTTTTATAAACAAATCTTACACACAATTAAAAAATAACTTACATTTTAAAAATAATGAACAAAGGAATGTTCAGGATAAATATATATTAAGGTGGTACCCCAAAGGAGTTTGTTAAAATAAAAATACCGTGGCCTATATCCAAACCTGATTTAGTTGGTCTGAAGTTTGCTCTGGGCGTCAGGATTTATCAGCATTCCAAAGGTAATTCTGATGTGTGAGCAAAACACAGAAACTGCTAGGGAAAGCTGAGGCCTGCTATGTTGCCACAGAGCTTAATGTGGTTGAGGATGGTTATGGCCTTTGACACTTCTCCACAGCCCCTTTCTCAGCCAAACTGAGAGGAAGACCAAGAGTTGCTTGAGCCCCTGGCCTTTATCAGGTCATGGTCAGCAGTGGGAGGAATGCCCCTTTGTGATTCTGAGATAGAAGGGCTACAGGGTTGTGAGGAGCTGTTAGGAAGCTTCAAAATGTTCTCTCTAAACATCGGGGGTTCCTGCAAAGAGAAAAATGGACACTTCTTCCCCTGTGTTTGTCATTGGGCTTGCTGGCCTATCTAGCCTATGTTTGAATGGGAGTGAGTGGGAGCGGTGATGAGTAAAACTAGCAAAATATGTAGAGGAAAGAAAGAAGATGAGGAGGAGAGAGGGGGGAGCCAGGAAAGGAAAGAGAAAGAACATGACCTTCATTGTAAACAGTCATTAGTTGAATATTCAATAAATGTTCTGAGAACTGACTTACTTGAGAATTCTGGACTCTGACAGTAGCATCCAGAAAATAGCATTCAGTTTCTAGAGCTGAAAATAACCATCTGCTTGATAGCAAATGCATCCTGGGTTACTAAAGGGCTGATTTGCATTCAAAAACAAGAAAAAGAAAAAGTGATAGTTTGCATTTCTTGTGATAGCCAAAGTCAGATTTTCATTAGTTCTACTCACCTTCACCTGAGCTGATGATCAATTTTCAGTACATGTGATCAATAATATGAACATGTGTGATATAACTTACTTGCAGGAGTATATACCAATCCACTTATAAGTATGAAATGGCTTGATTTCCTCTGATAACTGCTTTCAACCATGACAAAGCCAGAGCACTCCCTTAATAATGCCCTGGGCAAATCCCATGCATTTCTGGTGGTTTTGATTTTCAAAACAGTCCAGTTGCCAGGCTGTAGCTCTCAGGCTTCTCATGGGGAGGCTGATGTCATCTGCTTTTCACCATCCACTTCTAGATCCTTCAAGGTTATAGCTGGAAGAGATCACATTTTTCTCTCCATTGGTTGTGTTAAATTTGTGTGGTGTGGACATGGATGCTGAGGCGCATGTAGGGTCTCCTGTAGCATCCCTAGAGGTCACTAGGCAAGTCCCTAACATGCGAAGTCAGGCTGACGCCTACACTCTTCTGTGCGCTCTCCATGCTGAGTGGTTTGTCAAGATGTCATGTTGCTCTTGCCAGCCTCTCAGGGTTTTACCCCTCTGGATAGACTACGGGAAAGGTGCTGAAATCTAGCTCCCTTCTAGGACGGGTTTCATCCAAAGATCCTTGTCTTGCCACATGAGCCAAATGGTGTGCAATGTCATTGTGACATATACACTATGCTTCACTAGATGATATTTCTCATGATAATGATAATTTAATTTTCTGTGTCCATTAATGTGTCCAACAACATAAAAGATAATTTATGTATTTGGCTAAAACCACTTCCTATGTGTATATCTTACAATTTTCCAAATGAGTTTACATGTCATGTATCTTTTCTGCCTTTTTCCTATTTTTGCATCTGTAAATATTATTAGGTATACTAGCTGTATGTATTTCTTTTCAGAAACTTCATTTAAATTCTTGGCCTATTTGGGTGGAGGTAATAGGTGAGGATGTTTAAGATTGGTGGGAACATCAAAGCCAGGTAAATGTAAGAATTTACATCAGCTGTTATTTATAAAGTACATATTTAACACATTTTGTCTTTTTTTTTTTTTTTTTTTTTTTTTGGTTTTGCGAGGTTGAGTCTCACTCTTGTACAGGCTGACCTGGAATTAACTATGTAGTCTCAGGGTGGCCTCGAACTCTTGGCGATCCTCCTACCTCTGCCTCCCAAGTGCTGGGATTAAAGACGTGTGCCACCATGCCCGGCTCATTTTGTCTTTTTATGCCAACTTGTTTTAAAAATTGATTACAGGCAAAAGAAGTTGATCCTACAAAGTAATTTCCCCAAACTTGCATGAAATAATCTAAAGTCTCATGTAATTTTTCCCTTCTAGCAGGGGCATCCTATGAGGTCTTCTGCTTCAGCGTAGTAAAGGGAACAGGCTGTCTGTGCTGCTAAAGATTATAATACAAATATTATCAATATTCAAAATGACCAATATTCAAAATAGAAGCTCACAAAATTTAAATGTATTCTTAAAAGCACTGATAACAAAAAGGTTTTCTTTGGATTGAACAGATGGCTCAGCAGTTAAAGGTGCTTGCTTCAAAGCCAGATGGCCTGGATTCCATTTCCCAGTACCCACATAAAGCCAGGTGCACAAAGTGGTGTATACCTCTAGTGTTCAGTTGTACAATAAGAGGCCATGGCATGATTATTCTTATTCTCTCTCTCACTCTCTCATAAATAAATAAATAAATAAATTAATAAATAAATAAATAAATTTAAAAGTTCTTTTTAGTGGGACTGTGAGAAATGATTACAGGAAATGCACTTCTAAACTAATTGTAGTAGGAATAAAACTGTAATAAACAATTTTCAATTATTTTGGAAAACACACAGACTCCAAACTGTTTATTGAATCTATTCTAGTGGGGGGGGGCACAAATGCCATGGAAGTTTTATAAAAGGAACTGAATAATTTTTGAATCCATTTCTTTATACAATCTTAAAGAGTAAACCTTGAAACAGTTAAAATTCTTGTCTGAGAAACAAGATGACATTGCTCATTTGCTCTTTTGGGAAATGTTTCATTATTTGACCACCCCAATAATAACATATATATGCAAAGACATACAATTAGCTTTCTTTAAACACTTTATGTTTGTGGCTTATGTACCATTCTTTTATTTTACAAAAGCAGACATGGCCAGATTCCCAATGAACTGTCTGAAATTCAAAGTCTGTGGAACACATTGGCATGTGACAACAGATCACTGACAGTTTTCTGTCACAAGCATATAAACCCAGTACATCTTGGATTACAATTACATATTATAGCATTTGATACATTGTAAATGAAAAAAATTACATCTATAAATTACATGACAAATCATTCTTTTCCTGACCATTGGTGTGTGTGTGTGTTTTGTTACCTGCTAATCAATGGGAAAGTGTGAATGTATGACCAATAAAGCTATAAGCACATTTTCAGAACCAAACTATGGATTCTACTCCTTCCTTTATCCTTCTTTCTTCATTCCTCTACCAAGCTTACCTGGTTTGAGTTTCACCTTTTAGGACAGTCTGCTTTTTTCTAGGAAATCTGTAATGATAATCTAAGGATTTATTTCTCCCCAAAAAACAAATTGCCTGGTAACACTGTCTTCTGGAATAATTTCATTATTAAGCTTGTATATGTTTTCCAAGGCCAAGATTTCTTGTACCACATTTTAAGTGCAATGAGAGAATTCTGAATTTCTCCCTCTTTGAGATCCCCATGTTATAGGAACATAAAAATGTTAAGTCACTTTCTGGGGGTACATGGATATGGAGAGACAGGTAGAGTCTGGGTCCTAGGTTTATTTTCTAAATTCCTACGTGTCTCTTGTGGGTCTAGTCTAGTTGGCACATCTAGCTAAGAGAATAGCTCCCTGAATAGACCACGATGAAGATATTGTACGATCTCTTAGGCAAAAACCTACTTTTGTACTCTGACATTAAGTGTTTTGTCATGTCAGTTAATAAATTATTTTACTTGAAACTGTAATTTTCAGAATAAATAACTTAGAAAATAAAATAGAATCACAGTGGAAATGTTCATGATTGTATGTACTGAATAATAATTTTTCTGTGACTTTCTTCTTACAGAATCTCTCATATCATTTCTATTGGTTTATTTTAAAACTATACTTGAAATTGCATTTATAATTTACAACATCATGATTTGAATCACATACTCTATGGAATGAGCACACATAAGCACAGCTAATTTGCAGATGCATTGCTTTATGTAGTTACTTTTTTCTGTGGTGAGAAAACTTATTATCCACTCTCTTGGAGTACTTATTTTCATTAGTTTATCTGTAAGTAGAAAGAAAGAAAGAAAGAAAGAAAGAAAGAAAGAAAGAAAGAAAGAAAGAAAGAAAGAAAGAGGAAGAGGGAAGAGGGAGAGAGGGAATGGGAGAACCGCCCATTACATTAAGAAAGTATTAAGTACTTGCTTTTACCAGTGAGTTTTATACTTTAAATCCTTTCATGTTACTCAGCATTCTTTTTCTTTCAGAGCTTGAAAACATTTAAGCATTTTTTTTGAAACAAGTACAGAGGTGATGAACTCTTCAAGTCTTTTATAAATTATTATTTCCCTTCATCTCTGGAATAGAATGGTTTTAGTTGGTAGGCTTTTCCTCCTCATCACTTGGATTCTGGCCTGTGTTTCTGCTGAGAATTCTGCTGCCAGGAGTACTGAAATGCATGTGTTTGCTTCTTTTGTCTTGCTACTTCTAGGATCACTTATTTTGATCATTGACATTTGAAATGTCTTGAAGTAGTCTTATCTGGATTGAAATTGAAGACTTCTGACCTTGCACATCTGTATATTTATATTGTTTCCAGGTTTGAAGAGTCCCCCCCCCATTATTTCTTAAAATAAGTTCTCTGCTTTATCGTCACCATCATGATCATCATCACAGTATTGGTTTTTGAGTCAGGTCTCGCTCTAGCCCAGGCAGACCTGGAACTTACTTTGTAGTTTAGGCTGGCCTTGAAATTATGACAAATGTCCTACCACAACCTCCTGAAGGTGGAATTATAGGTATGTACAACTACACATGGCTGGCTTTGTCTTTATGCACTCCCTCTTGGGTGCCAATTTACTCTTTGAATGCATACCATACAACTCATGAGCTTTTTTTCATTATTTTCCAACTTTTATTTTTCACCCCTGATTACATTTTCAAATAACCTGTGTATAAGTTTATGGATTCTTCTGTTTCATCAACTCACTGTTCATTCTTGCCATTAATTTTCCATTTAATGGGGTGTAATTTTAAGCTTTAAGATTTTTTTTTTTTTGAGAGAGAGAGACAGGTAGAGAATGGGAGCGCTAGCAGCCTCTTAGCCGCTATGAACGAATTCCAGGTGCGTGCAGCCCCTTGTCGGCAAGTGTGGCATTGTGCCCTTGTGTCACTATTATGTCTGTCTAAAAGTGGGATCTGGAGATTGAATGGGCATTCTTAACCTTGGCAGGCAGGAACCTTAACCACTAAGCCATCTCTCCAGCCTATAAGATTTATTTTTGATGTTTTATTATCATCATTATTGCAATGTCTGCTAAATTTTATGTTCATATCACTTATTACTTTTTCATTTCACTGCATTATTTCCCTCTGTTTTATTGAACTTCATAGAGATTTCTAAAAATTATGTTTTGTATTCTACAGAAGATGGTGCATACACTTTCTTTCCCTTAAAGTCAGCCACTGGTAACTTGCTTTGTACACTTAGTAACACAGTATCTCTCTGATGGTTCTCGATCCTTGTGTATGCATTAATGTCTGTACATTGATAAGGTGGGTACTTGCAGGCATTGAAACCTGACTGTGGGAACACTCTCAATAGTAAACATGTCCAGAAGGTCTGAACAGGACATCTCGTATGTTGTAAGCCAATGTCCATTTTGACCATTGTGGGACTAGAGGATCCCCCAAGCCCCAAACCACAAAGACTGACACAGCAGGGAACTAGAATCCATGTGGCTACTGAGGCTAGCACAGCACTGGGCGTACCTGAATCCCAGATCTACTCAGGGTAGGGCAGTACTGGGGTGTTGCTGTAGCCCCTGATCATTGAACCTGTCTATTGCTTAGTTTACGTTGATATTAAGGTCACTGTAGCCAATGGCAATATTGTGAAGTGGAGCTTCTGTCTGTCCTTCAGGGGTTATAGGTTTCTGTCTGGTGCCTAAGTGGGTCTAGAGGGTCAACCTATAGGTTCTGGCTTGAAGTCAGGAGATATAGGTGTCTACTCAGTGTTGAGTTTTAATATGGTCGGCCTAATATTGGGGTTTCAAACCTTAGTTCCCTCCATTTCACTGAAAGATATCTGCTCCCTCCCCATTTCTGTTTTACCTAAAGTTGGGGAAGGGGTGGCACAAGTAATATAAAACTATCCTTCTCTCTTCAATGCCTCTGCTATTTTCAATGTATCCTTACAAGTGTGTGTGTGTGGGGGGGGTATGTGTGTGCACATGCTCACCTTAACTATTGAGACAGGGTCTCTTACTTCAACCTAGAGATTGTAGATTCAGTTTGTCAATCTAGCCAGTTTCCCTGGGAATCTTCCTCTCCACCTCCTGGGTACTGGAATTACAGTCAGGCTGAAAGCACTCTGCCAGCTGAGCCTTCTCCCCAACCCTCTTTTCTTATTATTATGCTGTAACCAACACTTTCATCTCTTACCCTGTTTACATAGCTCAGGTAAAGTTGTTTTTCAAATGGACATTTCTATGACAGAGTGATCACTGGAGATTGGTATTTCACCATTTTACTCTGCCTGCTTCCTCTGAACCATCATCTTGTCTTTTAAAAATACATGTTATGGGCTGGAGGGATGGCTTAGAGGTTAAGGCATTTGCCTGCAAAGCCAAAGGACCCAGGTTCAATTCCCCAGGACCCACGTTAGCCAGATGCACAAGGTGGCACATGTGTCTGGAGTTCAGTTGCAGGGGCTGGAGGCCCTTGTGTGCCCATTCTCTCTCTCTCTCTCTCTCTCAAATAAATAAATAAATAAATAAATAAATAAATAAATAAATGTAAAAAAATACATGTTACTTAATTTTTGAAGAAAACCTATCTGGTAACTGACAATTTTCAGAAGTTTGCTGTGTAATGCATGCAATATTACAGAGTCGTAAAACCAGTGCTTTTATATGATAGTCTGGGTCCAGCGGTTTACCTCCCTAGTAACTCATCCCTAATTCCTTTTCTGTATTCTTCCTGTAGCTATGTCTAGCTGAGATCTTCATTACTGTCTCTTTGATCATTCCCTGCACCCTAACACTGGTTGCCTTCATCTACATTCACATCCTGCAGGGTCAGGCTATACATGGTGCCAGAGAGAATTCTCTAAGCCACCTACTTCATCACTGCCTAAAATACTTCAGGAGCTCTACATCACTGTCCTAGAAAAACTGGAACATTGTTTTTATCTTATGATGCATATACAGTTGGTAGGCCCTCTATGAATCATTTCATTGACAATATCACTTTAACCTTCTTTATGGGTGAGCAGCTTGAGACATTGGGAAATTAAATCAGTACATTAAGGTCATACAATTAGTAATGGCAAGATCAGAAGAGGGACCAGTCTGGTGCCAATGAGAGTTTCTATGAAATTAAACACATTGATAATATCCTGCAGAAATTTTGTACTTCTATTTTCAAATTATTTTGCTGTGTGGCTTGCCTACAGCTAAAGCACTCAGTGAGTCCAACGTGAGACACCCTCACAGCCCTACCCTAGATTCTTTTTTGTTATTAATTCTTGTTAAAACCCATGCTCTATCAATGACTCTATTCATACAGTTTTGTATAAAATGATAATATTCTTAAAGAATTTCCTTATTTTTGTTAATTTCCTTCTACTATCTTTCCTTATTGAATTCCCCCTCCCACTAAAGTAGCTCTGTATTTCAGTTTTTTTTTTTTATGACTGACTCAGACTGTCCTAGATTTCACTGTGTAGCCCAGGTTGAACATAAACTTATAGCAATTCTCCTGCCTCAGCCTCCCAAGTGCTAGGAGTACATCTGGCTTTTATTTCAATATTAAAATAAGATCTAGAGGGCTGGAGAAATGGCTTAGCGGTTAAGATGTTTGCCTGAAAAGCCAAAAGATCCCAGTTCGATTCTCTAGGACCCATGTAAGCCAGATGCCTGAGGGGCACATGCATCTGGAGTTTGTTTGCAGTGGCTAGAGGCCCTGGAGTGCCCATTCTCTCTCTGTCTGCCTCACTTCTCTCTCTCTCTCTCTCTGCTTGCAAATAAATAAATAAAAAGTTAAAAAATATTAAAAAAATAAAATAAGATCTAGAAACCAGCATTTGCTGATATTTCAGACCATATACCTCTTTACTCACTCACACAGCAAACCTCTTCTCACATAATTATTTTCATGTTTGAGCATTTGCTGAAAGATGCTGGCTTGTTGCCATATTGTACTATTTTAGCCATTTTAAATTGTATTCCCGAAATTCTTGAAGTTTAAAATTCAATACTGCCTGACTTCAACCATTGGTGAAATATCAAGTCTAGCAGTTTTTCATGTTCTGGATACTTAGTTCTTAAATATCTTCCTAATCTTGTTTGCTCCATACTAACACTAGCTAATGGCACAGAGCACAGGAAGGAGCAGTTTCCCTGAAACAACAGCGTATGTAAATCCATGTTACAAATCATCTTTTAAAAAAATATTTTATTTATTTATTTATTTGAGAGAGAAAGAGAGAGAGAGAATTTGCATTTGCATTAGACTCTTACGTACATGTATTTTCATCAACAAAATAATCCAGATGCATGTGGGGCCTTGTGCATCCAGCTTTATATGGGTCCTGGGGAATCAAACCTAGGTCCTTTGCCTTTGTACCTTAACCACTATACCATCTCTCCAGCCCTATAAAGCATCTTTTTTTGATATGCATGTGTAGTATATGTGGTGTCATATATGATGTATACATGTGTGCATGTACAAATAAACATTTTATTTATTTATTTATTTTTTGGTTTTTCGAGGTAGGGTCTCACTCTAGCCCAGGCTGACCTGGAATTCACTCTGTATTCTCAGGATGGCCTCAAACTCATGGCAATCCTCCTACCTCTGCCTCCCGAGTGCTGGGATTAAAGGCGTGCACCACCATGCCTGGCTATGTACAAATAATCTGGATAGTTTTGAATATCTTATCTACTATAAAATATGGTTAAAGATTCATTTTTATATTATTCATTTATTTGAGAGAAAGAGGCAGAGAGAGAGAGAGAGAGATAGAGAGACAGAGAGAGAGAGAGAAAGAATGGGCGCACCAGGGCCTTTAGCCACTGCAAATGAACTCCAGATGCATGTGCCCCCTTGTGCATCTGGTTTACGTGGGTCCTGGAGAATCGAGCTGGGATACTTTTGCTTTGCAGGCAAATGTCTTAAGCTCTAAGCCATCTCTCCAGCCCCAGTCATGATTTTTTTTTTTTTTTATCTAATAATGATATGGTTGATGAAGAGACAGGTCATCTGTATTTGTTTGAAATGTGTTATCGTTAATTAAGTTTCCTTTCAGAAATGTTTTACTACTTGAGTCATTTTGTGAGTGTTGATTTAGTTGAAATTAAGTAATTATACTTTATCAAAAGCAGCATAACACAATATATTACAAAATACTAAAAGAAAATGAATGAATGAAAAAGCATCTTTTCCCTCTAGCAAGTAGTAAGGCCTCATTTTTGGTGATGTCACTCTAAGGACTGTTTCAGACCAGACCGGAACACGGTGCCACATTGTATTAAAGTCAATTAAATCTTAGTTAGTGCTCATTTCTGTCTCATTTTATTGATGAAAATACATGTATGTAAGAGTCTAATTGTCTTTCTAGACACAAGGGAGAAGAGCCTTCAGGCACCAGATTACCAGATGCAACAAGGGCAGCAGTCCTGAGGCAGAAGTGTGCTTCTATGTTTAGGAACAATATGCCTGCCACATAGTCCCATGAGAATTGGCCACAAGAAGTCCAGGCTATTACACTGGTAGAAAACAAAGCAAAGTTAACTAAAATAATAAAATAAAACAAAATCCCCCAAATTTCTCTCTCCTGGGAACTCTGGTCATGTAGTTAGTTTGCCATCATTAAATGATTAATATGCCAGTCCTAAGTGAACAGTTCTGTACTGTGGTTTTTGCATTTCCTCTTCATCCATTTCATCTTTTCAAAATGTAACAGCTTACTGAACAGTTTCTACCACACTTTGTTTAAATGAATAATCACCATTGCTGCTCGTGTTGAAGTCTCGTTAAAAGTACTATTAAAGTAATCTTTCCCCTTCCCCTGAAACTGATTCTCCCAGTGAGAGAAGAGGAATTTGAAGAGTGTTGAGGAGAATTTGAAACAGATTTTAGTTTATTTTGATCTCAATGTTCAACCTAAAGCCAAAGAGAATTTATTGCATTTTTTTACTGTGTCAATTTCCATTCTCCTTCAAAGAAAAAGAGGTAAAATCTTATTTAGCTATTATTTGGAAATAGATCAATTAGAAGGCAAAAGTTTTTTGGAGCTAACTGCTATCCACTTACTGAATATATATATGGCTTTAAATGTTTTTCTGAGCCTTCATTTGTAAAGTGGGGTGCTATGAAATGAATTTGTGGGGTTTGTAGGTGAAAATTCTTCAGAATATTAGTTGTCCAGGTGAGCATCCTGAAATCCAAAGAACCAGTTAATAATGTCTTGCCAGGATTTGTAAGACTGTGGATTCAAAGGATTACCAGTCACATGCCAATCATGTGGTAAGAGGGTATGCATCATTATTATCAGTTGGATCAGTGAGCCAGTTAGATGCCAAAGTAACTGTTTTGTGCACAAGTTTCATTTTTTTTCAGTCCAGATATGCAAATGAAAAAATCAAGAATGGGCTGGAGAGATGGCTCAGTGGTCAAGGCACTTATCTGCAAAGCCTAATGACCTGAGTTCAGTTCCCCAGTACCCACATAAAGCTAGATAAACAAAGTGTTGCATGCATCTGGAGTCCATTAGAAGCAGCTAAAGGCCCTGTTTGCCCATTCTCTCTGTAGCCAGACATGATGGCACATGCCTTTAATCCCAGCACTCAGGATGCAGAGGTAGAAGGATCATCATGAGTTCAAGGCCAGCCTATACTGCACAGTGAATTCCAGGTCAGCCTGGGCTACATTGAGACCCTACCTTGAAAAAGAAAACAAAGAAAAAGAAGAAAGGGAATAAAAGATAAGTAAGGAAAAGGAAGAAAGGAAGAAAATCTGAAAAAACCCATGAGATTATTGTTTCTCACAGGTTTTCATTCTTGATTAAATGTATCACATTCTGTTGTCAATACTGATTATTAATCAAGATTGTTTTGCTAGGTCATTTAATCAACTTAAGGCAATCAATGCTGAAATGATATATTTTAAAAGGCAAAATAAAATTAACTGATTGGCTCATTTTAAAAATAGTACCAACTTTTAAAAAGGAAATACTGCCGGGCATGGTGGCCCACGCCTTTAATCCCAGCATTCAGGAGGCAAACGTAAGAAGATCACCATGAGTTCGAGGCCACCCTGGGATTACATAGTGAATCCCAGGTCAGCCTGGGCTAGAGTGAGACCCTACCTTGAAAAACCGAAAAATGAAAAAAAAAAAAAAGAGGAAATACCCCAATAAATAGTCTATTATTTATTAGTAAATACAAAACTTCATATAATTCTATTGTGTTGTACTTAAGAGTGGGTGGACTTCACTCCATGCTGCTGCTTCTTACTCATTTGTAAGGTGAGTACAGTGACACATGCAAGTTAGTTAGCACACAAGAAACGTTCAAGGTTTGAAACAAATGCTATGATCACGTTGTTTATTTAATTTTGTTTGACCAGCTTTCATGAAGCCAAAGCTCTGAGTCCTAGAGGTCACTGAGCGGGCTCCTGCAGTCCTTGGGGTCTCTCCCTGTGAGGTGGCACTTAATGGTTTCAGAATGTTACCTCATCCTCACTGAATAACCCAGTGCCCTGTAATTGGAAGCAGCATATGGAAATCATCATAGAGAGGAGAAATCGCTTCAAGTGCTTAGGAAATAGAAAAGAAAATAAATTGTCCCTGGTAAGTAAATATAGGATATGGCTCTGCGAATAGGCTATGCCCAGCCCTTGGCAAAAGCTACTAAACATTTTATTCTCTTCCCCTCCCCCCACAACATCTTGTCGTCTAAATTAGAAGATGTTATTACTATATAAGGGTGCATTTCTGAGTAAATGATACATATCACACTCCTTGGTGTTTTTAGCTTTTTCTTTTGCAAACCATAATAAGTTCTTTTCTTCAGTCAACATCAAACTAAGATGAAAACCAAAATCTGAAAGGAAAGATGGGTCATTCAAGTCACTATTATTCATTTCTCTTTCATGAAAACATCACATCCCTCTGGCTGGTGCTCAGCATGACTTCTATAGGATTGGGTTGTGTAAACATTTATTGCTGCTGCAGGAAGTCCAAATGTACTGATCCAGTTTCAGGTCTCCAATCTTTTGCTGCCTGCCAGATGAAGAACAGACACCTGAGTAATTTTAACCAGGACAGAGATGGACAGAGCAGGGCAGAGGGCAGAGCAGGCACAACAGGGCTGAGCAGGGCAGAGAGGACCTGATCAGCAGTTGGGGAGAAGACACTCAGGGCACATCTCTACTCTTGCCTCCCTCCCACCCAACAAGACTCCATAGTTTCATGTTGACTGGTTACCATGAGCCCTGCCAGCTGCAGACATGGGACTGAGAGCAGAGGCAAATTCAATTAACATCTCATTGTGATAATTCATCCTATCATATTCTTCATTACTTCCCACTATTCTTATCTTCCACCTCTCTATCTTGTGAAGGAAACATCCTTTGTTTTTACTGCACTCACTCTCTTCTCATTCTTTCTCTAGATCTTTGTACACTTCTTTTTCATAGCTTTTTGGGTAAATAATAATAATAATAATAATAATAATAATAATAAATCTATGTTTCCAGACCTGCAAAGAGAGGGCTATCTGGTGGTGGTGCTGTGTGTGAATATGTGAGAGAGAACATATGAAGATCTCTGTGACTTTCTTAACTGATAGAAATGTAACAACATACTAAATCTTTTAACTCGAGGATGAGATGAACTAGTGTGGAAAGTTATTTCACCCTTGTCAGTCTTAGGTGACTTCTAGAAGCACTTTGACAATCCCACATGTCATTCACCATGCACACAGTCTTCCTGCCCCAGCAGCTTGCTGCTTACAGGGAGGGCTTTCTCATGGTTTCGGGAACATGCCCAATGAGTCTTCTCCCACCCTCTGTGTCTTTGCATTTATTTATCCTAGGCACATAGATGAGTGATCATCTTTATATTTAATCTAGTTAGTGATAAAGTTGTACTCTACTAAAAAAATAAACATGCATTTATAGGGGAAGTTCACAAACTTCATCTGAACCACTGGAGATGAGCATGAGCTGCAATGCATTTTCTGCATTAAAGGCAGTGGGAGCAAAATGATGCTGTTACAGGAAGGGAGGAAATGATGGGCGGGGGGTAGAGACAAGGGGCAGGATGGCAGGGACTGGGGTTTACTGCACAGTCTGAAGCAAGGTCGTCTTTATCAACAAAATGGAACTCTCATCTGTGTCCAAGGTATCAGTCAGGACTTGTCATGTCTTTCTACAGTTCATAGTTCTACCATAGCTAATGAAATAAAGACTTACTTCTTACTGCTATTTCTAGTAAAAGATTCACATTTTTCATTCTTCATTGTCACTCTGGGAAAATAGAAACTATCTTTTCATGGTTCTTCAGATTTTCTAATTAATGTGGATGATTAGTGTATGCCACATATAACTGGATATTTATGACAGGCTAAATATAGTCACTAAAATATGATGAATAAATACATGTCATTTGATATGTGTGGCAGCTATTAAAAAGCATGACATGCTCAGGTTTAATTTTACACATTTAAAAAATGAGATACTGAAATGGACAGATGGCTCAGCAGTTCAAAGCTCTTGCTTTCAAAGCCTGATGGCCTGGGTTCAATTCCCCAGTACCCACATAAAGCCAGATGCATTAAATGGCATATGCATCTGGAGTTTATTTGCAGTGCCAGGAGCCCCTGGTATGTCCATATTCTCTCCCTCCCTCTCTCATCATCTCTCTCTCTTAAATAAATAAATAAAATTTAAAAATTTTAAAACTGGGAAACTGATTTTAAAGGTAACTAGAGGAGTGATGTATTTTATATTACATGCTCATGTATCAGGAAGATGAGCATTAGTGGAACTCAAATCAGGAGCCTTGAGTTCTAGAATAGGTACAGCCTGACTTCCTTCTATTAGCTACATCACTCAGATGAACTGCCTTTAAACTGCTCTATTTGTAAAATAGAAGATTTGAAAAACATGACTTATATTTCATTTTGGCTAGTCTATTTTTAAGTCAATAAGATAATATGTGAAATATATGCCTATGAATGGTCATATTTTCCTTGTTAACTTGACCAGCAAAGAAATATTTTCTGTGGAAATCATGTATATACACTTCTTCAAGTCATAATTTACAGTATATTATTTTTATTTTTAATATATTTTTAAGATTTTATTTTTATTTATTTATTAGACATAGAGAGGGAAGAGAGAGAGAGAGAGAAAGAGAGAGAGAGAATGCCACTCCAGGGCATCCAGACACTGTAAATGAACTCCAGGTGCATGTGCCACCATGTACATATGGCTAACATGGGTCCTGGAGGATCGAACCTGGGTCCTTAGGCTTCACGACATGCATTGAATGGCATATGCTTGAGAATTGAACTGGGGCTGTCAGGCTGTGCAAGCAAGCATTTAACTACCTAGTCATCTGTTAAGCCCTGATTGCCCTCTTTCCTATAATCTTTTAAAATTTATTCAAAGGACAGTTGTTTCAATGAATCCTTCTCTTAGTAAATATAAGTGCTTCATTTTTTTAAATGTCAGAGCTCTACTTGTCAATGTTAACATAGCTAGTGATAAAGCAGATAGTGGTAATTTACTTGATTTTTTGCAAGTGTTTTTCCCTAAAGAAAATGGTAAGGTGCCCAGGGTTAGGTAGTATGTTTTATATTTCTTTTGCCTGATGATTGCTTTCACATAAAAGACACTCTGTAAATACCAATAGTTCAACCCTGGACAGATTTTCCTATTTGTCAGTCATTTAGATCATTTACTACTTGGGGCCAGCTTGACTGTGGTATGGATCAAGGAAGGAACATTCTAATGGGCATGAGAATAAAATTTGGAATCAAATTAATCTTTGGTTTCTCTGTGGTATCAAATCACTTTATGCCATCCCTGGACCCATTATCACAGATAATTGGGAATTGTCTGCATTATAACTGCATCAGCTGTCTTGGTTATCTGTGTATGTGCATCAGAAGCACTTCTCTGCTCTTCTTTTATAAATTCCAGATATATGCCTGAGACTAACTCAGTTTCTTTTTCCCCTTCTCCAATTGCCTTTCTGTGGCATCTGGTCACCCCTCAAGCAGCTGGAGTCCAAATACCAGCTTGTCCTGCTTTTACACTTCATCTTTTCATTCTTTCCTTTATTGTTGTTTGTTCTTAGTAGATGCATAAATATTCCATAGTGTGCCTGCACAACATTGAAAACCTCAACACCTTTTGTGTAGATGGCATGAAATCTCTGGGTTGCGGTCAGAGGAAGACTATATAAAGGTTTTGCCAGTGTACCATGATGGGAAGACTTAAGAGATACTCATATCTAGAGGCTTTTTACATTAATTGTGGGAGCTCATATGGGCTATGAATAAAACATTTTTTTAAACAGTCTCTCCTCTTCTTCTTCTTCTTCTTCCTCCTCCTCCTCCTCCTCCTCCTCCTCCTCCTCCTCCTCCTTCTTCTTCTTCTTCTTCTTCTTCTTTTTTTTGAGGCAGGGTCTCACTCTAGCTCAGGCTAACCTGGAATTCACTCTGTAGTCTCAGGGTGTCCTTGAACTCATGGTAATCCTCCTACTCTGCCTCTCAAGTGCTGGGATTAAAGGCATGAGCCACTATGTCCAGCTAAGAGTCTCATTTTCATCCAGGTATCCAGGGAATTATTTTTTTCTCTAGACACAATGATCTCATAGACTTACTTAATAGAGAAATTGCCCTCAAGGTACAGACATGAGACAACAGGTTAAGCTGACTGATAGCATTATGTCTAGGTGCCAAACAGGACTTGGTACAGTATGGCAACAATTGAAAAAAATATGGAAAGCATTAAAAATGTAGGAGTTTGAAAGACATATCTTTTGTTACAATCTGCCCTTAGGTGGAGGCCTTCTTTTTACATCACAATTCACTAATTAACCAGGTCTAAACAACCAGTGTTTCAAAAAAATAATAATAATTCTCATCATGAGACATATGTTGGATACCTAGGCACAAACATTTTTTCTTTATATTAAGTAAAATATTCATCCTTAAAACTTCTACTCTTTGATTTTCACCTCTGCTTTCAGTGAAATACAGAGCAAGTCTACTGCTTACTTTAATAGCTGTTCAAGTAAAGGCTTTTATGGAAATTCCAATCATTCTTTTCTACTCTTTTATCCTTCCAATGGACCCACCTATCATAAAACCCGAGATAGGCCAATCTATGTAAAGTTCCACTTTGACTAAAATACTGCCAAATTTATAAGGCAATACTAGTTCACAAGTAGTTCACGAAAGTAAGACTTATGGATCTAGCAGGGCCAGCTCACTATTAATTCAGAGTAAAATTGGCACTTATAAAATAATCTAAGTCATAAAGAAAATGATTCACAAAATACATGATTATTTTTGTTTTTAATTTGTATTTATTTATTTTGCAAGCAGAGAGAGAGAGATAGAGAAAAGAGAGACAGAGTGAGAGAGAATGGGTAGCCAGGGCCTGTAGCCACTGCAAACAAACTCCAGATGCATGTGCTCCTTGTGAATCTGACTTATGTAGGTCCTGGGGAATTAAACCTCAGTCCTTTGGCTTCACAGGCAAATGCCTTAAACACTAAGCCATCTCTCCAGCCCTATTATTGTTTTTTGATTCTAGCTTAGACCTCACTGTAAAAATAAGCTTTTCATGCAATTTCTCAGATTGGACCCACAACCATTAGAAAGTCTACTTCTAGGTAAAATCAGCCACAAGTCACAGATTTGTTGATTCTGACTTTTAGCACCAGCTTTTGATGTTTGTTTTAATTCTGTAAGCATATAATCACCAGTTTTTCTGCAAAGCACTTTGCTAGATTGTGGAATAAATAAAATGTAGTTCTTGCTCTTAAACATCTAAGATCATGTGGAGATGGATTGTGAAGTAGTTTGCAGAAGGCCATTTTCATTCTCCATGTGGCAACTCATAAGACTCTACGATAGGCCAATAGATTTAACTACTATACAAACTGACAAAGCCTTAAGAATGGAATATGTAATATATTCTGAAGTACAAATCATAAGTTAATTTTGCATAGTAGCACCAGGGGTCAATAGAATTAGTATTCAAACCAGAACCTGATGCCTAAATTAGACAGAAGATGACTTGGTGATGATGTATAGATGAAGTGTAAAGTACAGTTTGAAGAAGGCCATTTCCATACTCCATATGGCAAGTAATATGACTTAGGTTAGGCCAATAGGAACTGATGAGTGCTTTTATGGAAAAGAAAGAAGCACAGATTAATTAGAGAGAGGTAGGATGTGGGCAGCAAGTTTAAGAGAAGAGTGGACAGTAATTTGGAGATTTTATCCTGGATGTCAAAGGGATGGATATTGCATTTATTGAATGGTTATATAAGATATGGAGCAGGTATGGAGAAATAAAATAACTTTAAATAAAATAAAATGTGAGCTACCCAATGACCATAGAGGAGGCATATTTAGTGGAGAGTGAAGTTTTCTCAGTGTGTGCTCAAGAAAATGCTGAGTGACAAAAAATTGGAAGATGAGAGTTGAGACACATGAAGCACAGAACAAAAAGACTGCATACAGGAACTGAAGAGAAGACCAGTCAGAGATGAGAAGGAGCCAAGGAAAGAAGTAAAATGAAGTCAGTAGAAGGCTAGAAAGAGAATAACTATTACTATTAAGAAATAATTATTTCAAGAAATGGGTGATCAGTGGCAAATATTGTAGGGTTCAAGGAATAGGATAAAACCTTGCATTTGCCATCTAGGAGGGGTTTGGTGATCTTAGCTCAAAAAATAATGGGATGAAGGCCACACCACAGTGGGTGGAGAAAAGATGGCAGTTAGAGGAGAGCAAGTCATGACACACATTGTTATGGCTATGTTTAAGGCATGGCAATTAAGGAAAGAGCAAACTGATGCTTAGAAAATAGAAAGAGTGATGGCTGCTTCTATCTGTGGAAAAAGATGGTCTAGGAAAATCCTTGCTAGAATGTTGGAAGGAGAGAGCATGAGTAACATAAGACAGGCAAGGTGGTTCAAAATCAGAACTGGAAAAGATTAGAGCACATTGAACCTGCTGCTCAGTATATTTTCATTGTAAATACAATTTTTCATTTTGATATTTGGAAGTAGTTTTTGCACAATTAAAATATTAGATATAAAACATTCTATAAAGGAAAAGAAAAAATAAAACAATTGTTTGACCATTTGAAAGCCTTATAAAAGCATTGAGCAATAGATCTTAAATTTTGTTTTTAATAGATATGGGCATACTTAGTATGTAAACAACACATGTTGGTACAATCCTTTCTCTCGACCCTGCCCCTTTTCTGAAGAGGGCCTCCTCATTGGGCATGCGGGTCAACCCCATGGGAATTGTGGGTCATGCATTGTGGGAGTAGCAGTCAGTCATGGGGGAGAAGCAATGTCTCAGAGCAGAATGTCCCAACTTGTGGGTCTAATAATCTTCCCACCCCCTCTTCCACAAAATTCCCTGAGCCATGTTGGGTGCATTTTAAAGTCTACTTCAGTGATTGGCTCTTAGGAGCCTCTGGATCTCTGCTTTGGTAGGTATTGAGTATCCTCAGTGTCTATCTTCTTCATCTTTGTACTGATATCAGGTTCACCAAGAAAGCAGCAATCTTGCTCATTTCACCAATTCCTCTGTGGTTTCAGCTGGGGCTGGGCTGAAGTGCGCTGACTTCTTTAACTCCTCAGGTTCCACTCCCATCTGAAAAAGAGAAGCAGAATCTTGAATGGAGAGTGAAGTCAGCACTGGTTAAATGGGATAACCATTATTAATTTAGAGAGAACTTAAAGGGTATATACCCTCTTATAGACCAAGATTAGTGGGAGATTGACATTGGAAAGCAAACTTACTATCTGGATATGATTCTGACTTATTTCCCAGTTCCAGATATGGTTTTCTTTATACCGAGTGGACCCATTAGCCAATCCAAGAGCGATTGGTTACCCACCATGGCTGTGTGCCACTGTTGCACTTGTGTGAGCATCATCATGTCAGGTTGTTTGCTTCTGAGTAGCTTAGACTTTGAGTTGCTTAGACAGATGTTGACCACTTTCCCCTGGTAGCTCATGTAGTGCCTTCCAAACTGTCTGGAGACTGGCTGTCTTCTGGATTCCAACCAGGTCTCTCCATGGCCCTTGCCAACAATATATGGTGTCTTCAGCAGTAGAGTCTTACCATTAACCTCTAGTGGGTAATCAAGTGCTCTGATAGAAGTCTGTCTTATTTGTCTTGGGAGACATTGTATGTCTCTCTGATCAACAGCTCACTGTGGATGTTAACCATGTCCTGGTATAGGAATTACAGGCCAGCACCAAGGAAAAAGAAAAAAGAAAAAGACAGAAAAAAAAGAGAAACAGGAGAAATTTAAGGTTAGGCTTCATCTCACTCTGTCCAGGGCCCTTCGACTCAGGTTTTCCCCCTAAGGTCCTAACTTCTGGGATATAGGATTCTATGGTACCAGTTCAATTTGGGTTCAGATTTGTGTCTTCCCCCACCCTTACCCTTCCCACAAGCCCTACCCTCCCTGTTGTCCAAGCTTTGAGATGCCAAACAGGTATGTCAGCAACTCGGGCTGATCCAGGTTAGGAACTGCAGATGAGTGAGACCATGCAACAATAGTCTTTCTGTGATTGTGTGAGTTTGCTTAATATGATCTGTTCCAAATTCCACCATTTTTCTACAAATTTCATTGTGTCATTTTTTTCTTACTGCTGAGTAGAATTCCATCATGTAGATATACCATATCTTGGTTATACATTCATCCAATGATGGGCACCTGGGTTGATTCCAGTTTTTAGCTATTATGAATTGAGCAGCTATAAACATGGCTGAACAATTATCTCTGAAATGAGGTTTGGAGCTATTAGGGTAAATGCCCAATAAGGGAATAACAGGTCCGTTGGTACCTCTATATTCATCATTTTCAGGAGTCTCCATATTGATTGATATAAGTGGTCTTACCAGCTTACATTCCAACCAACAGTGAATGAGGGTTCCTATTTCTCCACATCCTCGCCAACATTTGTTTTCATTTGATTTTTTTATGTTTGCTATAATTACTGGGGTAGGGTGGAATCTCATACTTGTTTTAATTTGCATTTCTCTAATGGTGAGGGATGTTGGACATTTTCTTAAGTGTGTGTCAGCCATTTGCAATTCTTCCTCTGAGAATTCCCTATTCAGTTCTCTGCCCCACTTTTGGAGTAGGTTGTTTGATTTTTTTATTGTTTAGGGTTTTTTTTTGAGGTTTTTTTTTTTTTTTTTTTTTTTTTTTGTAGATTTTAGATATTAGGCTTCTGTCAGTGGTATAGCTGATGAAGATTTTCTCCCATTCAGTGGGTAATCTTTTGGCTCTGCTTATGGTATGTTTATGCAAAAGCTTTTTAGTTTCATGAGGTCCCATTGGTTGAGTGCTTGTTTAATTTCCTGGACTACTGGGGTTTTGTTCAGGAAGTCTTTTTCCAGTTCTATATCATGGAGCATGCCTCCTTTTTTTTCTTGCAGCAGTTGAAGAGTTTCAAGTCTTATGTTGAGGTCTTTAATCCATTTGGACTTAATTTTTGTGTATGGAGAGATGAGTGGGTCTAATTTCATTTTTCTACATATAGTCATCCAATTTGTCCCACACCATTTGTTGAAGATGCTGTCTTTTCTCCAGTCTACATTATTGGCAACTTTGTCAAAGATCTCATAGCTATAGTTACTTGACCTAAGGTCTGGGTCTTCAGTTCTGTTCCATTGGTCTATGTTTCTGTTTTTATTCCAGTACCATGATGTTTTTGTTACTTGGTTTGTAATATAGCTTTAGATCAGGTATGGTGAAATGTCCAGAGGGTTTTTGTTGTTGTTGTTGTTGTTGTTGTTTTTGCTGAGGATATATTTGGATATCCAGGGCCTTCTGTTATTCCATATGAATTTTGAGATCAATTTTTCAATCTCTGTGAAGAATGATGCTGGTATTTTTATTGGCATTGTGTTATATCTGTATATTTCTTTTGGTAGAAGTGCCATTTTCACAATATTAATTCTATCTATCAAGGAGCATGGGAGGTCTTTCCATTTTCTCAAGTCCTCCTCAATTTGTTTCTTCATCTTTTTTATCTTTTCATTATATAGGTTTTTCACATCCTTAATTAGTGTTACTCCAAGGTATTTAATTTTTTTGTTGCTATTGAAAATGGGACAGCCTCACTGATTTCTTTCTCTGTATATTTGTCCTTTCCTATAGAAAAGCTATTGATTTTATGGCATTGGTTTTGAATACTGCCACTTTGCTTAAGGAATTAATCACCTTTAGAAGTTTTGAGATGGAGACTTTCTTGTCACTTATGTACAGGATCATGTCATCTGCAAATAGGGCTAACTTGACTTCTTCCTTTCCAGTTTGAATCCCTTTTATTTCTTTCCCCTGTCTTATTCCTTGGGCTAGTACTTCTAGTCCTATGTTGAAGAGCAGTGGTGAGAATGGGCACCCCTGTCTTGTTCCTGAGCTCAGTGGGAACTCCTTGATTTTTTTCCCCATTAAGTATTATCTGGGCTTTAGGAGCTTTACATGTAGCCTTTATTGTGTTGAGATATACACCCTCCATGCCTACTCTTTCCAGTGTTTTGGTCATGAAGTGGTGTTGCATTTTGTCCAAGGCCTTCTCTGCATCAATTGAGATGATTTTATGGGTTTTATGGTTAAGTTTATTTATGTGGTGTATTATGTTGACCAATTTCCATATGTTGAACCATGTCTGTATCCCTGGGATGCTTTTGATGTGTTGCTGATTTCAGTTTGCAAGCATCTTTGCATCTAAGTCCGTCAGGGATATAGGCTTACAGTTTTCTTTTCTTGTTGCATCTCTGTCTGGTTTTGGTATTAGGGTGATGCTATCTTCATAAAGGGAGTTAGGGAGGATTCCCTGGTCTCTGATTCTGTGAAACAGTTTATTCAGCAGCAGCAGCAGCTTTTCATGATTGTATTCTTCATGATAAGCTGTGAGGAAAGACCTCTGAATGTTATAACCTGTGTTTACATGCTGTTTATAATTTCTTTGAATAAGCAGAATTTTAATATAGTCACACTTATTAATGCTTTCTTTAAAGTTAGTATTTTTGGTCATTGTTAGAAGAAATTTTTATGAACATCAGGGCCTAAGACATACATATTCATATTTACTACAAAATCTGTATGTTTTAAAGATATTACCTTAAGATGTTTTTCAATGTTTTACCACATGTAAAAAAAAAAAAAAAACCTTTTGGGCCTGGAGAGATGGCTAAGTGGTTAAGTGCTTGCCTGTGAAGCCTAAGGACCCCAGTTTAAGGCCTGACTCCCCAGGACCCACATAAGCAGATGCACAAGGGGGTACATACATCTGGAGTTCGTTTGCAGTGGTTGGAGGCCCTGGCATGCCCATTCTCTCTATCTATCTGCCTCTTTTCTCTCTGTCACTCTCAAATAAATAAATAAACAAAAAAATGTTAAAAAATACTTTTGAGCCTTCTTACATAATGCCATTCTTTAAAGCCCATAGCATTTCTGCTATCTTCAGAAATTGCATTTTGATGATCATAGAGATTTAGAATATTTTATTTTGAAAGAATTTAGATATGGAGAATTTGAACACTGTGATTTCCTATAAATAATATCAGAGTTCTGTAACTCAATAAAGGAAAATCTATTGTTTCAATTTTTTATTTATTTTTATTTTTTGGTTTTTCGAGGTAGGGTCTCGCTCTAACTCAGGCTGACCTGGAATTCACTCTGTATTCTCAGGGTGGCCTCGAACTTATGGTGATCCTCCTACTTCTGCCTCCCGAGTGCTGGGATTAAAGGCGTGAGCCACCAAGCCCGGCCTCAATTTTTTATTTTTATTTTTGGTTTTCGAGGTGGGGTCTTGCTCTAGCCCAGGGTGACCTGGAATTCATTATGTAGTCTCAGGGTGGCCTGAAACTCATGGAAATCCTCCTACCTCTGTCTCCTGAGTGCTGGGATTAAAGGCGTGCACCAGCACACCCAGCTATTGTTTCAATTTTTTAATAATCAGCTATTGCTTCCTGCCCAGATAAGTAGGAAACAATTAAGTCAAAACTAAAACAAGTTTTATACTAAGTGGTATGTGTATTGTGCTTGCATGTGTGCCCTTATTATGCACAGCATCCAGATGGCACCATTAATAAATATCATAAACTTGTCTAGACTTTGTGTTATTGGGCATACATATCATCATTCTTGCTTTCAAAAGGCATATTGTTTCAAAGTGGTTTTACTTTGCGTTTTTTGTTTATTTTTTATTTATGTATTTGAGAGCGACAGACAGAGAGAGAAAGAGGCAGATAAAGAATAGGTGCACCAGGTCTCCAGCCACTGCAAACGAGCTCCAGATGCATATGCCACCTTGTGCATCTGGCTTAGGTGGGTCCTGGGGAATTGAGCCTTGAACCAGGGTCCTTAGGCTTCATAAGCAATTGCTTAACCACTAAGCCATCTCTCCAGACCTTATTTTGCTTTTAAACGATGACTAAAGATGTTGAAAAATTTTAGAGTGTATGTTAACCATTTGTGTTTTCTTTCTTTCCTTCCTTCCTTCCTTCCTTCCTTCCTTCCTTCCTTCCTTCTTTCTTTCTTTCTTTTTCTTTTCTTTTTTTTTTTCAAGGTAGGATCTCACTCTAGCTCAGGCTGACCTGGAATTCACTATGTAGTCTCAGGGTGGCCTCGAACTCATTACAATTCTCCTGCCTCTGCCTCCCAAGTGCTGGGATTAAAGGCGTGCGACACCATGCCCGTTTGTGTTTCTTTTGTGAACTGTCTGTTCGATTAATTGGTCCATTTATTGATTGGCAGTTTTGTTATTTTGTGTTCAATTTTTGAAGTTCTGATATTTGTTTTTCTGCTACCAGGGCCTCACACATGCCAGGCAAGCATTCTGCTACTGAACTTTGTCCCAAGCCTGCTTTTATTTTTTTTTATTTATTTATTTATTTATTTATTTATTTATTTATTTATTTATTTATTGGAGAGAGAGACAGACAGACAAACAGAGAATGGGCTGTGAATGAATTCCAGATGCCTGCGCCCCCTTGCGGGCAAGTGTGGCATTGCACCCTTGTATCCCTTTATGTCTGGCTAAACGTGGGACCTGGAGAACTAAATGGGCGTTCTTAGGCTTAGCAGGCAGGCGCCGTAACTGCTAAGCCATATCTCCAGCCCTATTTATTTATTTTGAGATACAGTCCTGGCTGGCCTTGAACTCAGTCTATGGCTCACTCAGGCCTTCTCCTGCTTGAGCCTTCAAAGTAGCTGGGATCAGTGATCTGTGCCACTAGGTTTGGCTCAGTCAACTTCTTATACAATTTCTTTGCAATTCAGATTCTATGCTACATAAATTTCCTAGGCATTGAGTGTTTTTATAAAACTTTTGAAAGTAAATTTCTGTAACAAATTAGCAGCATGTAATTCCAAACTGCACTCAGCTGTCTTAATGTTTGCAGAAAAAGAACTGTGCTTTTATTTTAACATTTCACATATGCCCAGGTGTGTATATTTATAAAGTCTGTTTATGTATGACAGTTTATGGTATAGGGAACATGTTAAACAAACCTACAGCTGAGTGGCTCATCTAAGAGGAAGAGTATTTTTCAGCTTGCTGTGCTTTGGTTGTTGAGACTATGTGCAAATAGAAATGAAAATAGGTTTATCCCTAGAACAGGTCTGATTTCCTAATAAGGCAATTGTTTCTTTTTTCCTTGGCTTCTCTGGAGGACTGGCTCCAAACTGGGGATAGCTGTGCTGTGACTCACTTGCACTCCAGCCTATAGAGGGTCAGATAACATCACAAGGAAATGGACCCCAATTAGACTATGTGGAACATGAGAGTTATTTTAAAAGGAAATTTTATAGATTGTATTTTCTTAAATCACTTTTGTAGATAAAATAAGCTGCTCCTTTAATAAATAGCTAATATAAACATTGGGATAAGATTTACATTTGCCTTTTAAGCTCTTTTTTTGTATTTACCAAATACAAAATATATATTTATATAACTATTTTTTTGTATTTACTAAGTGGTATGGCAGGTATATTTATGCTACAGAGTGACAGCTTAATCCTTATTCAAATATTTTCAAAGGTAATGTAATTACTACTTCAGATTAAAAGTTCATCTGATTTACATATTGAAAAAATATTTCTGTGGTAGTTTGAATATATGTCCCCAATATATTCAGTGTTTTATTAGTTATAGTTTGCATTTGCAATCACCTTGCTAGAGGCAATGTCACTGGGGGCCGGTCTTAAGGTGTGGTGGGTTTGAGATTCCATTGTAAAGATATGCAAAGTGTGCCTAATAGGAGTTCCTGAAGTGTGCTATGGTTTGACTGTAGCTTTGCTCTGTGTGCTGTGTGCCTGGTTGGTTTTTCTCTCTCTTGCCTGGTCCAGTGAAGAGCAGGCCACTTCTCCTGCCATTATGGAACTTTCCCTGGATCTGTAAGCTTCAATAAATAATATCCATTCCCCCATAACTGTGCCTGGTCTGGAAGTTCATCTCAGTGAATCTGAAGCTGTCTGCTACACCAATCATACTTCATAGGCTAACATCAAGACTATTATAACAATATATATATATTTAAAATTCTACAGCAACGGTTAACAGAAATACCCTTTTCCAACTAGCACGTTGCTTCCAACATATACACCATTTGATACACACGCTAGCTCGCTCCTGCACACATGTGAGATCTTCACAAACATCATTGGATGCTTGCTTAGCTGGCTTGATTGTTAGATGCTTATATGGAGTCAGGAAGTGCCAATCCATGGCATTCCCATGGCCTAAAGGCCCAGTACAGCATGGTGTTCAACCCAGACTGAGCTACTCAGCTTTCTGTCTCTCAGGTTTGCGCTACTGCCAACCATTTGAATGGATGGGGGTTGGCCTTTGAGATAAAATTTCCTGGTGATCACTGCATTTAATCCTATTCTGTCCTCATAGTTTTACTACCAAAGAAAAAATGTTCTTCTAACTTTATTAACATTGCATACTAGAGTGAAAGTGTTTTTCCGAGATTGAAATTAATCTTAGATTATATTTTCCATAATTCACACATGTAATAGTATTTTTAGAGACCAACCGTGTAGTAACTATGCTGCCAGTGGGCAGATTATGTTCCCCTCTGACCAGGGAAGAATATTGATAAGATCCACCCAAGCTCTTGCCCTAATTTCTACATGTTGGTATTCTTCGGGTTTTGTGACCAGACCACTATCTTTTCATTTTGTACACTACTATCAGATTATCTTATTCTTCGAAGTTCCACTGCATCACGATGTTCACGATGTCCACATCTATATCTTTAGCCCATATCTTGCCCTCAAACCTACCCTCTATGTGACATGATGTTTCCCCATATTGTTTTCTTCATTAAAATTCTTTGGTGCATCTCCATATCCTTCAGAATAAGCCATGCCTTTTGTTTTCTTTCTCTTTTTCTTTTCTGTATGTAGTATTGTGGTGTGGTGTAGTGTGGTGTGCATGGCATGGCATGGTGTGTATGTGTGTGGTATATGTGCATGTATGTGTAGACAAACTTGCCCTACATATGTAGTGTGTGTAGTGTGTAGTATGTGTGTGGTGTGATGTGTATGATGTGGTATGGTGGGTGTGTGGCATATGTACATGTGTGTGCAAATGCGCTTGCTCTGTACATAGTGTGTGTAGTACGTGTGGTGTGATGTGTATGGTGTAGTATGTTGGGTTTGTTATATATGCACATGTGTGTGCAGATGTACTCACTCTGTATGTATATAGTGTGTGTAGTATGTGTGGTGTGATGTGTATGGTGTGTGGTATACATGCACATGTGTGTGTGCAGATGCACTTGTCCTGTGCACACAGAGGCCAGAGGAGGAGGTTGGTTGTCCTGTCACTCATCTGTGTTTCCTTGAGATGACTCTCACTGAACCCAGAGCTTCTGTGTCAGATCTGACTGCTGACCACTGTGCCCCAGGGATTCTCCAGTCTCTGTTCTCCATCAGACTGAGGTTATAGGCATTTGTTGCTAGCTGTTTATGTGGATGCTGGGGAATCCACTCATGCCATCTCAGTTCTACTCAGTCCCCCATGCTTATGCCACAAGACTTTTTACCTGCTGTGCCATCTTACCTGTCTCACAGGTCTTTGTAGAAAAATAGTTTCTTAATCAATGAAGTCTTGTCATTTCCAGTCTTATCTGTTTTTAACCCATCTGAGATTTATAAGCTTCAGAAACACCAAATGTATCATAGTTACTCTTGATATGTGGGATGGATGGATGGATGCTGGATAACTAAATACCCTTATTTTCCCATTTGCCATCCTGGTTTCATTCTTATTTCTCTCTCAATAAGCAGCTTTTTACCTCTTCCACTAGGTAACTTTTTTTGTCGCCTTTCCCAGTTAGTCTGTCTTGGCTCTGAATTACTGACCTCATCACAGCATTATGATAATGCCTTGTACATGTCTTTTCTCATAATACGTAGCTATATATAGCTACAGTTATCTGTTTAGATGTTGTTTCCCTCACTAGTCTGGGAGCATCCCAGGGTTGGAACTATGCTGTATTCATCTTCATACCCTAGCACCTAGCTTGTGTTTATAAATAAATGAAAAAGGAGTGAAGGTCAAAGGCCAGCTCACATGAAAAAGACATCTTTGAGATTTGGTATGGCTTTTTTTTTTTTTGCCATTTAATGAATTGTGAATTTGTTTTTCTCATTTGTTTCTGTTACTCATCCCCCCAAAATACCCAGATATTGCCCAGACTCTAAAGCAGACTTACCTCACCAGATGAACAGGGATATTTCTTATGTCTCAAAGAAGTTTTAGAGAGATGGGTGGGGGAATGGCTGGCTTTTTGACCTAAACATGTTAAGTTGCGTATCCCACTGGAAGAAACATGTGATGTTTGTACTGCTTACTGAATGCCACTAAGGACTTCTTTGAGGAAACACCAAGGATGACTTCAAGCTCAATGGGCTAGTCAGCTTGGTTTTGCTTTCAACGCTTTTCTTTAAAAACAAATTCCCCCACACATATGTCTTCTATTTAAATAGTCATGGCATGTTCATATTTTCTACTTACATATTCATACAAAGAGCCATATGCAATCTTTGTTTATTAAATCAAGGAAGGTTAAATCAACAGGTATTTCATTGGAATTAATTCCCAGCATTTCTGTGGTTGCTGGTAGTTGTGGATATAAATCTATAATAATAGGACAGATAGACATAACATGTCTCTTTTGTTAACCTTCTAGTAAATGTGTCCTGTATTGATCACATTATAAGTTGGGATCCAAGACAACTAATAGGTTCGGTGTATCAAAAAGAAATAAGTTCTTTTGATTAGAAATATCTATATGCTACAGTTTGACCTTATTTGTGGTGGCTGGCCTTATTTAATACTATATCTTTAATTATATGTTAGTACTAATGGCATAACATAAATCTTCTAAGTAAACGGTAATTTCCATGGGTACATGATAAATGAATGGTGGTATTCAGGTAGCTTTTATGTATTTCAGATAGATATTCTGTTGTGTACACAGTATATCAACAGCTTTCGAAGTTGGATGTTTTAGCCACATGTAGAGTACAATCTATTTTTATTTTATTTTTTATTTATTTGCAAGCAGAGAGAGAGAGAAGAGAGACAGAGAGAATGGGCATGCCAGGGCCTCTAGCCACTACAAATGAACTCCAGATGCATGTGCCCCTTGTGCATCTGGCTTACATGAGGAATTGAACCTGGGTCCTTTGGCTTCATAGGCAAATGTTTTAACCACTAAGCCATCTCTCCAGCCCTCGAGTACAATGTAAAACTCCATATACTCCACCTTTATGAGTTTGCTTCCTAGGCCCCAAATTCTATATTTACTAGAATATAGCAAGGCCTGCCGAATGCAGACCCATTGGACAAAGGAATCACCTCTTAACATCACAGTGACTTTAGTGTGCTTCCTGCAAGACAGTTCCTCCTCTTCAGACTCCAGAGCTCTCCTTGTGGGACAGTTCTTGCACACAGAGAGAGCAGACAACTCAACAACTGCATTTAAAGAAACAAGTCATGTGGCAGCATGTACATTAAGAAAGTCTTCAAAGGATTGGTATTCTAATTTTCAATTAATGCTGATCTCAACTTGAATAATTTGCACTTCTATGTAATTGGTGTTCCAATATATAGGTAGCTGATAGAAGCTGTCCAAATACATCATATTTTACACATCTGTCAGTGAATCAAAGCGTTAAATGGAAAAGGCAGTCACCAGGTGCTTCGTGTGGGTGTGTAACATTCCCAAGCAGATTAAGTACAGAACGATGTGAAGCTACAGGCATATCAGCAAGCAACCTTTCTGTAACAGGAATACCTCACACCAGGACTGTACATGTCTGTGGGAAACTTTTTGTCATTTTTTTCTAAGCACAGACATCTGGAATTGGCAGAAGGTCATTGTAGTATAATGCTAATGAGAAACACAGAAACTTTTAATTTGGCATTGCTGTAGATGTCATTATAAATGAAACAAAGCCATGGTTAACTTTTTCCATAATATCATGGATCTTAAGAGGGTGGAATTATTTGGAATTATTTTCCCCAAACATACACCCTGTGTATGAGCATTAAAGCCCATAGGGGATTCATAGAAAAGAAGGCCAGGATCTTGGTCAGTGTTGCTGGATGGGTCATCTTTGTTCATACCTCCACACCCCATTCCTCTGCCTTCCATGCTTTATCTTTTTATGCATTTGGCAGGACAATCAGGTCTGGTCTGGATGTATGGTGCACCCCTTATGTGGGACATGCTGAAGAACCAAAGAATCTCCAACAAGATATAGAGACATTTTCTTTCATATTATGCCCCCTATTGTCCTATAAAACTCAGTATATGGAATCTGACAGTCTGTCCTGCTGATTTATTTATTTTCCATTATTTCTTTCTCTATATTTGTGGTTTCTGGCATCAAACCCAGAGCCTTTCACATGCTAGGTGAGCACTCTACCTCTGAACTATATCCACAGTTTCTCTCCTGTTCTAAGAGGATATTTGTCAATAGGTTACTCCACAAATAACAAAACAGCATATCTCCAGCATATCAAACAGCATATCAAAATACTGTGAATTTGAGTTGACTCACAAACACATGACTAGAGTTTGGAAAACAATTTGAAAATTATAACTCTAGACACAGGATCCAATATACAATCTCTAGAGCTGTAACAGTACAAGAACTGAAGTGGGATGAGGGCAATATTCCTCTGCCTGGGCTATAGATAGGGCTGTGCTATCAATTTCTTTGCATTTCACAATGAAGAACTTTGTTTGAATTTGTGTTTGCAGTTTAATTATTTTGGCAAAGGATGCCACATTGTTAAGAATGTAATCATTTCAGTGCCAGCAATTCAAAAAGAGCATGTGAGCTAGGCAGCATAGGAAATATTCCTGACATAGCAAGAGACCAGCAAACACAACTTAATTACATGGACAATACAATCCTTTAGGACTCACCAGCTAGTAAGATGTCAACTTCAGATTTTGTAACTGGTCACCTTCTGTTTCCGTTACCTTTTCATTGCTGGCACAACACATCCAACCAAAATCAGCTTGTGGGAGGAAAAGGTTTATTTTACCTTACAGACTTGAGGATGACAGGGTAAAGAATGGCATGAGCAGAAGATGGACATCACCTTCAGGCCAACATCAGGTGGACAACAGCAGCAGGAAGTGTGTCATATACTGGCAAGGGGAAGCTGGCTATAACACCCATAAGCCCACCTCCAACAATATACCTCCTCCAGTAAGGACCCAATTTCCAAATTGCTATCAGCTGGGGATCAAGCATTCAGAACACATGAGTTTATGTGGGCCACCTAATTCAAACCACCACATGCCACCCCTGGCCTCCATAAACTAATAACTATCCATGGTATAAAATACTATGAATTCAGTCCAACTTTAGAAGTTCCCATATTTTTTTAATTATTTATTTGAAATATAAGAGAAGGAAAAAGGAAAAAGCAGAAAGGGAGAGAAAGAATAGACATGCCAGGGCCTCCAGCCACCACAAAAGAACTCCAGAAGCATATACCCTCTTGTGCATCTGGCTTACGTGCTTCCCAGGGATTTGAACCTGGGTCCTCTGGCTTTGCAGGCAAGTGCCTTAACTACTAAGCCTAAGTTGTACAAAGGACTCTGTGACCTCAGATATAGCCCTTGACTTCTCCCCTGAGCACTGATGGGGAGCTATCGAAAAAATCAGCCAAGATAAAGTTAATTTACATAATTCTTTTAAAAATATTTTATTTTTATTTATTTATTTATTTATTTGACAGAGAGGAAGAGAGGGAAAGAGACAATGGGTGCCCCAGGGCCTCCAGCCACTGCAAACAAACTCCAGACACGTGCACCCCCTTGTGCATCTGGCTAATGTGGGTCCTGAGGAATGGAACCTGGGTCCTTCAGCGCTGCAGGCAAATGCCTCAACCACTAAGTCATCCTTCCAGCCCTGATTTACATAATTCTGAACCTTCATGGGGAGAGGGGAAAGAAAGACCTTTTATTTTTTGATACGTGTGTGATGTTGCTGGAAAGCTATTTCAGCCATGGCTTATGGTGAGATAGTGGACTGTGGCAAGAACAGGCATGGATGTGTCACCATGACAGCATATGCAGTTTGGCCTCCAGACTTTTAGCAGTTAAAGTAAAGATGAAAATATGATCATTTATAAGAGGCCCATTGTTAATATAATGAAACAAAAAAAACTGTAATACGCTGTCATAGAATCTTTAAAACTCAGTTCTGATTTGTATAGTCAAATAGACTTTTCGCTAGCAGAGGCAAGATGCTGTTGCCAAGCATACCTAAGACTGACCATGCCCCGTAGAGGCCAGGCAGGTCCTTCCTCAAGAGGTTTCATTCCCAGAAAAAAAGTGGGTCCTCCTTTACTCCCTCAGGCCCTGAGGTCCCTGTTAGAATGATTTCTGAGAGGCACACTAGGGATCTGCAGGTGTCTTCCTTTCCGCTTCTCAGTAAATAGATTCCCAATCTGCCTTACGAGTTTGAAACATGAGCGGCCTTGCTTGTTCCCTAGCAGGTGTTGGACAGAGAAGCAAGATGAAATGCCTGCCACTGATTGTTTCTGCATTAACAAAATCCCAAATTTGACATCGTGTAAATATTTGGTAACTAGAAACTGCTGGGATTCTCCTTTTCTAAGATTACTGAAAGTCCATAAAATGTTAGTTAGAATCAGAAAGGGCCCTGTCCATAACCTTTACCAAAATTCATCATGGACTGATGAGGTTATTGAGGCCCATAAAAAAGAAAAGCAACATGACTATTCAAAGATGTACAAGCAAGCAATATATGAGCCAGATCTAAAGTTCAAATGCTCTGACTCTCAGGTAAATATTTCTCCCACTCCTTGCTGGAAAAGTATAATTATCAAAAATATTATCTTTATAATTATTTTAGCATTATAGTTATAGAACTGTTTTGCCTTTATGAGTGTAAATATGAACCTGCTTTACATATACATTGTATAGACAGTTAACCACGATATATTAGGGCTATTTTTAATGGTGTTATTCTAGAGTTTATTTTCCCCAAAAAATGATTGAAAAGTCATAATACTATAGAAATTTAGAGAGAGAGAATACATACATATATATAGACATACAAATATATACATACATTCATATATGCATATATATGCATACGTACGTACATATGTATGTACATACCTTGAATTGGGGGGGGATTTGGCTACCGACATTGGAAAAAGTGATCCTGCTTATATGTATTATACTGGCATTGTGGAAGCTAGAAGTAGTAAGTGTCCCCATTGTCACCTTTCTAATGTACAGTGTGAGAACATTTCTTAAGAATTATCTGGGCTGGAGCAATGGCTTAGCAGTTAAGAGCCAAAGGACCCAGGATCAATTCCCTGTGACCCACATAAGCCAGATAAACAAGGTTGGGCATGCATCTGGAATTCACTTATAGTGACTGAAGGCCCTGGCATGCATTCTCTCCTCTCTCTCTCTAATAAATTAAATTAAATTTAAATTAAAAGAAGAATTATTCTGGGAGAAGGAGGGTGCCTTGAAGGGCACTTGGGATCCACAGAGACCAGGCTGCTTGGCTCCTGTGTCAGGAGGTTGGCTAGGCAACCCGGAGGGTGCTTCAAAATAAGCCTGGAGGTTCCTGCCTGGCTGGCTGCCATTGCCCAAGAAGGCAAGTAGGCACAATAAATTAGACCTGGACATTAATGGTTGGTGTGTTACCCTTTAAGAAGTGTTGATATTTTATGGCAAGAGGTTTGTTTGGAAAGAACTAATCACTCCATGGAGGCCTGTATTCACTAATTGGTCAGGATCAACTTTTAAAAATATTGGAAACCAGTCACCATGATTACACTTCAGAAAAAAAAAAAAAAAACTCTTTTGAAGTCTGAGGTGTTGATCTTTAGGAAAGTTGCCAACCTGCATATAAATTTATGTGGGAAGAAGAGTATGTTTAAAGTAGGTACTTCTATGTTAACAAAAAAAAAAAAAAGAAAAAAAAAAGAAAGAAAGAAAGAAAGAAAGAAAAGTCTTTCTCTAAGGAAGGAGAAATCTGATGGCATTGGCCTTATTAGGTCATAGCTGGTACTTGACAATTTGAAATTCTAGTCCAGTTCTCATGTTGTGAGTGGCATTTCTTTACCAAAGAAACACCTTTAACACTTATCTGTCTGTTCCTTTATTTTATAAATTGCTACATTTTATGAATGTCTGCAAAAGGAGATTAGCTTATTTCCTTAAGTGAACTTATGTATGAAGAGCTTATCCCAAAATACTGTGTGGTAAAATTTGGTCATGTTGTATATTTATAATTAGCATGGTAATTATAAATTCAAAAAAAGAAAGAAAGAGGTATAGAAGAGAGAGAAAAGAAAGAAGGGAGGAAGGAAAGAAAGGAAAGAAAAACAGGAGAGAAGAGAGCAAGAAGAGGAGAAAGAATAGAAGCAATAAAAATAAAATAAATCCGCTTGACTGGCTTCTTTTTATATGCAGCAAAAATAAAGAGCTGACCTATTCTTGCGACCTTTAAATTGGAAATGTTGCAGGGTTACTTACATGAGTTGGATGCATCTGTGTGTTCTTGAGCTTTATAGCAACATAAATTTTAAAATTAAGAATGCCCTTTAGGAAAATCAAATAGCCTCTCAGTACTATCTGTGTTGTTTATTTTCCCCCTTTCGTTTTTAAGATAGGGTCTCACTGTGCAGATCAGGCTGGCCTTGAACTTAAGGCAATCTTCCTGCATCTACGTTGGAGGGTTGAGATAACAGGTATGTGCCACCACTCCCAGACTTCTTTCAATGTTTTTAAACCTTGAGGTTTCTAATTCATCTTTGCTAATTACATAGAAAACAACAAGAAATAGGTTTGGTTATATGTTTCCAAGTAAAGTGAAGTGCTGACTTAACTTTATTATTTTTATTTATTTATCTGCACATGTGTTTATGTGCCTGCATGCACATGGAGCACGGGAAGGTCTCTAGTCACTGCAAAGGAACGCCAGATACACGTGCCACTTTTCATGTCATCCAGCTTTCTGTGCTGGAGAACCTAACCTGTGCTGGCACAGTTTGCAAGCAAGCACCTTTGACCACTGTGATCATCTCTCCAGTCCCATGAAGAAATTTGTATATTTCTTCTCCATTGAATGCTACTCCTCACTTTAATGATTTTTTTTTTTTTTTTTTTTTTTTTTTTTTTTTGGTTTTTCGAGGTAGGGTCTCACTGTAGCCCAGTCTGACCTGGAATTCACTCTGTATTCTCAGGGCGGCCTTGAACTCAGTGCAATCCTCCTACCTCTACCTCCCGAGTGCTGGGATTAAAGGCGTGCACCAGGGCTGGAGAGATGGCTTAGCGGTTAAACGCTTGCCTATGAAGCCTAAGGACCCCGGTTCGAGGCTCAGTTCTCCAGGACCCACGTAAGCCAGATGCACAAGGGGGTGCATGCATCTGGAGTTCGTTTGCAGTGGCTGGAGGCCTGGGCACACCCATTCTCTCTCTCTCTACCTGCCTATTTCTGTTTCTCTCTCTCAAATAAATAAAAAATTAAAAAAAAATTAAAAAAAAAAGGCGTGCACCACCACGCCCAGAGACACTTTAATGATTTTAAAAAATCTTTTCTTTTAAAAAATCTTTTCTGTTTTTAGTTTCCACAAATGGCTATTTCCCAAGGGTCTTCAAATGTTAAGTATGTGGTAAGTGAAAAAAAATACACATGTAGCTTTTATAATGAAATGCATAATGATTGTCATTCTTCATAGATTCATCAGGATTAAATAGAATTCCATTAATTAAAATCCTCAGTCAGGCTGGCTATGGCACTCATAACCCCTCAGTGAACACTAAGAACCCCACTGAGGAGGGCCTTCAGTGCAATAGGCACAGGGCAGACGGGGTAGGAGAGGATAACAGGACGGGACTGGGACCAACACGCAATTTGTTCATACAGTAGAGTTCATAGTTTAAAAAAAAAAAAAACTCTCACATTATTTATCATGGATGCATATAGGTGCTTTTTGATTTATTTGTACATTGTTTTTCGGACTAAAAATATTTTATTCAAAATGTTTCCTTTTCATTCCTTTCTCTTTTCTTTAAAGGTTATACTTTTATATCTCCTCTTCCCCACTCCCATTCCACTGAGGGCCTCCTTAGTGGTGTTATTGATATTCCCTTTGGATCCTGAAGGCCTCAGGGAGTCTCTGTGTATGGGGAGGAACCACGCCTCAGGCTAATCCTATCCATGCTGTGGCTCTTACAATCTTTCAGCCCCTCTTCCACAAGGTACCCTAAACCTTGGTGGGCATGTTAGAAATCTGATTTAGTGTTGAATTTTATGTAACCTCTGTCTTTCTGGGGTTTTTTGCTTGTTTGTTTGTTTTTCATTTTTCAAGGTATGGTCTCGATTTAGCCCAGGCTGACCTGGAATTCACTCTGTATTCTCAGCGTGACCTCAAACTCATGGTGATCCTCCTACCTCAGCCTCCCAAGTGCTGAGATTAAAAGCATGTACCACCATGCCTGGCTCTGTCTTTCTCTTTTGATGAGGTTTGAGTGACCTCAAACCTGTCACCATCTCCCTGGGACTGGTTTTCAGGCTGACATGAGAGCAGCACTCTTGTCACCACTTCCTTTGCAATGATTCCTGCCTTTAGAAGAAAAGTACAAAAGGCCAAGAAAGCATGCAGATGAGTTTTACTAAGTGAAATATATATAATACTGTGTTATCGGAGTAGATATTTGTGATGATAAACATCTTGAGGTGGATAACTATGATTATGACTCAGCAGTTGTAACTAAAATGCCACAGATAAGTCTCCAGGTTTATAAGATCATGTTAGGCAGAAGAGATAGTAAAGTTGTGCATATGTATATTAACAATAATGAAACTTGAACGTTTTGTCATACATCAGGTAAAATACTAAAGCTCAGTCTCCATGTAGTCCTGACAACAGTCTTATGAGAAATGTATTGTTTCCCTCATTTTATAGATCTAGAAACTAGAGAAAGCAGGTCACTTGGAAAGGATCACAGCTAGAATTTCAACATAAATTTGATCTTGAGCTTCTTTTACTTTTTGGTTATGAAGTACAATGAGAATAATTTTAATTTCAGTTAATGGAATCATATCAAAACCCATTTCACAGTATGTTAATGTTTAGTCCTTGAAAAAAATATATTCAGTAAAATTTGGTAAAATAAGGAATCACAATAATTATATATTATATAATTTGTCTTCAAAAATACAAAGAAATGTACATTTAGAGTATATAAATCAATGGTACAGTTTTCAGCTAGCAAGCAGGGAGGAAGGCCTATGTTCAGTACCCAATATCACATAAACTTGGCATGGTGGAATATGCCTGTGATCCTAGCACTTGGGAGGTGGAGGCGGAATGATCAGGAGTTTAGTGCCAACTTGGACAACATGATTTGTCTCAAAAAAGAAAAAAAATGTGAAGACCTATCTTTTAGACATGCTTTAATGTAAGGATGCGCAAAGTAGGGCCTCATTGTGCTTCTGCAGACCGTGTAGGGGCGTGTAGATCGTTGAAAAGGATTTCACTCATGTAACTCATACTGGGAAGCCATATGGTAGTTGGGCCTGCCCTTTAACACTCAAGTGCTTCATTTTCTGAGAGTCTTTCAACTTTTAACTTCAGTTTATTATTCTTCATTACATCTCCTATGAGTAATATTACTTGATCTCACAAAGTGAAATAAGGTAAAATAATCTCATATCTTTACTCTGTTCAGTTGTTTTTTTATTTCAGCCATTGCCTCAACGCTCATATTTCAGTATTTCCTTACTGTCTTCCCCATTGCTTCCTTCAGCCCCACTATCCAACTGTTCCATGCATATTTTTTGTTGAGCACTTCTGTAGTTTATGGGAGTAAGTCATAGCTTCAAAGAATCAACTTTGTCTTTTTACTAGAACACAAACTTCCTGAAGACTTGATACAGGGTGATTTTTCCTATTTGCATAAATAGTCCAGCACAGATTCTGTGATTTATTAAAATTTTACCAATACATATTTAAATGAGAATTTGTGTCTGTGTTTATCACCTTTATTAGATTACAATTACCTTGAGGAACACGAGTATTTGGATTTGTAAATTCTATGCATGGTGATGACTTAAATTAATATTTACTGAATTAAATTAGAGATGAAAATGTGTATTATGTACAGTTGAAGTTTTATTATTATAAAATATTAAATTTTATATATTATATTAATGAGGATATAAAAATACGATAACATCTTAGACTCATGTTCAAAAAATAGATATAATATCTTCTAGGACTTTTTATTAAGAAAGAACAAAAGAACATAATTTGTTGAATTCTCACAATAAGCCTAAGAAATTGAAAATTTATATGTAATGAAATGGATGATTGACAAGTTTGTAACTTATCCATATTCAGACAATAAGTGGTAGATCTTGTGTGAAAAAGGTGTCTTCCTCCTTAGGGTCCTTGCTGTGACATTTAAACAAGTTCACAGCTGCTATTTACATGTATGAGAATTCTCAATTCCTCAAGTGTCCAAACTCATGAGATTGTCATGTTTTAAGTTTTTATTGGCAATACCATATATCATGGTCATAAACCCCTCCCACTACCTTGCTTTTCCCCTTCCCCAATTCTCCATTCACTGAATCCCATCTTCTTTCCAATTAGTCTCTCTTCTATTTTGATGTCATCATTTTTTTCCCTACTATGTAAGTCTTGTGTAGGTTGTGTCAACAACTCTGAAGTCATGAATATCAAGATCGCTTTGTGTCTGGATGACAGCATTGTAAGCACTCTTGCTTTATTTCTTTCATTCTTTTGACCATCTCTTCTGTGATGGCCTCTGAGCATTAGAGGTGTTATAGTGATGTCTCACTTAGTCCTGAACACTCCACTGTCACTTTTCAGCACTATAGTGAGTTTTGAATTACTCCAGTGGTCACTGCCACTGTGACTTTAGATTGAAATTTGGACTATCATTTTTAACATTTATTGAATAATTACAAAACGGAAGACTGCATTGTGAAAATCTGTATATGCACATGACATGGTCCCTAGTGCTTGACTTCTAGGAGGGAGAAACTAATCCAATATTGAAATGAATCCTAGTCTCTCCTCGTCCTTACAATCTAGGTGTTTAGAAGATTTCATTTCTGCTATGCAGATCAGTAATAGCCTGGAGTCAGGAAGGCATAGAAATTTTGTAAGCAGGGGCTACAGAAATGGCTTAGTGATTAAGACACTTTCCTATGAAGCCAAAGGACCCACATTCAATTCCCCAGTTCCCACATAAGCCAGATACCCAGATGATTCATGTGTCTGGAGATCATTTGCAGTAGCTAGAGGCCCTGGCATGCCCATTCTCTCTCTCTATCTGCCTCTTTGTCTTTTCAAATAAATAAATTAATTAAATATTTTTTAAAAGAAATTATGTAAGCAAGCAATGGGACCACAGAATCTTCACCCAGTCATCACTACCCACTCATACATAGCGAATCTCTTTCGACTCATTGAACCAAGAGCCCTTTGGCTGGGGTTGCCAACAGATACCTCAGACTTTTGTGAGATACCTACTGTAGGGCCAGCCTCACCAATGATTCTTAAAAAGCACTATTATTTCATGGGTAAAAGGCATTACTGTATGAGTCATGAATTTAGGTTTAACAAGTTACATTTTTTTTCTTAAATCAAACACTTTTCCTCTACTTATTTTAAACAGTCTTTCTTTTACACACTTTGGAAGCTATGAATCTAGGACAGCAAGGAACAACAACCAGCATGCTGGCTGTTGTAGGACATTGGATTGCATGGCCCTCCATGCCCACTTCAGCACTGGCCCCAGCAGGCAGCCTTTCTTCTAATAATATGCTTCCAACTATTCATACGAATTGTTATTTCAAAGATCTCAGGATGTTCAAAAGTGGATGAGAGAATTTTCTTTAGCCTGCCTATATCCTAAGAGAGATCCATCACTGATCTCAGTAGGGCTAAGGATGGTGCCATTTAAGGTGAGACTCAAAAGAAGATTCTAGTTTAGAACAAGATGAATGCTCTACAAAATCCTCCTCTCTGCCTTAGGAATCATAGCAGAATTCTGAACTTATAAGCTTGTTCATATGTGACTATTTATATTAGTAAAACAAAATGGATGACTCTATGAAGGTATCCTGAAGTAATTTGTCTTCTGCTAGTATGAAACTTAAATTAGTTTGACTGGTTCTTGATTACTTTAATCAAGAAATACCTAAGCCGGGCTTGGTGGCCAAACAGGGTGTGTTGGTGCATACCTTTAACCCCACCACTCCAGAGACAGAGGTTGAAGGAGCACCATGATTTCAAGGCCACCCTGAGACAACATAGTGAATTCTAGGTCAGCCTGAGCTAGAGTGAGATCCTACCTCAAAAAAAAAAAAAAAAAAAGAAAGAAAGAAGAGAGAGAGAGAGAGAAAGAAAGAAAGAAAGAAAGAAAGAAAGAAAGAAAGAAAGAAACAGAAATTTACCATAGCAAAATAAGAAAACTTCATGATAACGGGGCATGGCTTGTATTTAGGGTTGGTGTTTGTCATAAACTATCTAATATTAAGGGAAAATATAGGGATGTCTGTATTTGAATTTCTTCTCTGAAATTTGAAATTGAAAGGGCTGATTAACTGTTGATGAAAGTGACAAATGGTGGGTGATTCACTGGTATTATCATATTAAAGTAAGAGCTATCTTTAGGGAGTATCCCTTACAGATTTTCTAATGCCCTAGTAAGGTCCCTGCTCAACACTTTCCATCTGTCTTGGTTGTGGGAATCTTGTCCATGCAGAGGAATGATGTGAGAAACCATGGACTATAAAGGCGTTCCATGCTGAACATCACAATTTTATTTTTCAGCCAACATTTTCTAAAATCCAATTTTTAAAGGAACACTGAGTAAAAGGACAAAAATAATTTTCAAGGAAAAAGACAAGTGAAGATAATAATTTCATAATATCTGGCAAAGCAATACTATACTATAGGTTCCCAGGTTGTGCAGGAATATACACAACTCAATAAAAAGAAATAAGATAGAATCTTTACTTGATTTTTTTTCTTTTATCATGTGTGTGGGGGAGGCGGGGTTGTATGCATATGTATATGTATGTGTGTGAGCAAACATGTGACACTTGTGCACATGCGTGTAAAAGCCAGAGGTTAACATCAGGCATCTTCCTCAGTGAATCTCTGCCTTATTTTCTGAAATTGGCTCTTACACTAAATGTAGAGCTCACTGACGCAGCTAGACTTTGGGCTCTTCCTGTCTCCACCTCCCCAGAGCCAGGATTACAGGCACACACCACTATACTCACCTATTACATCGGATCACACACTGAGCAGCAATCACTTTGCCCCCTGAAATATCTCTCCAGCCCCAGAACCTTTAAATCGAGATTTTAAAGCAATTGCAAATGCATTTTTATTGCAATGCCATACACATGAGATGAAATTATGTCGGTAGGATTTTGGGTGAACAGACAGGCTGCTCCTACCAGAGTGTATTGATGAAAGGTTTTGTTTACCTGGTGCCTGTTGAGCTTCCTGGGAGACTGAAGAAAAACATGAGTAACTTCAACACACCAAGGAATAGCCCAAGTCAGCAGATGGGAAGGCCCTCTCTTGGAGGCAATGTTGATGGAGTTATTTAACCTCAGTATGTGTCAGAGATTCTCATCTTTATTTTTAAGTACGGTTAAGAAAAGATGGTAAAAACCTAGTTAAGATCAAAAGCTACATTTATAGAATCATGATTATGAAATAATTGGGAAATAGCATGAAAAATAGTTTATGATTCTTATAGTTCTAGTGTGAAGAAGTTACCAAAACAAACTAAACAATTATCCAAGCCTGTAATATAATCAGATCGAAAGGTCATTAACCCTTGCATTTTTAACTTGTTCTTTGTTGACAGCCTATTAGGAGGAAGAATTAAGTTTATGTGTGTAGGATACAAGGTTTTCAGCCAAACTGCCTTAGATGGGCCTTCATTCCTTATTGAATTTTATTGAAGTGTTGGTTGATATGGATTTTCCTGAAAGATTTCTTTCATATTGATGGCTACAGAAACTAGTTTTTGGTAACATACACTGAGATTTGTATCATTGAGGAATTGGCTTTAGAGAAATGCCTTCTTTGCAAAGTGAAGCCCTGTAGGCAAAATTCAGCTAGTCGCTTTCATTTCTTGAGAATGAGGTATCACTGTCCACATACATGGATAAGAATCAGAGTTAGGGATCATTTGTTTACATGGTTGAAAATAGAGTCAAACTGCTTACAGCTAAAACAGACTTCACTGGTTCCTGCAATGGAAAAATCCACTGGGCGAAGAGCTCAGCAAGAATACATCAACTGGATCAGTGATGTCAACAGTCCAGGGTGTTTTCTGTTCTGTGTTTTGGTTTCTCCCCTCTAGCCAAGCTCTCTCCTTGTGTCCCAAGATGACTGTCAGCTATTGCAGAAGCTACATGCTTTCCAATCTATCACTTGTGGGAAGAATTATACTTATCCCAGAGTTCCCTAGAAGCCAGAACTGAATGCTGGAGAGATGGTTTAGTGGTTAAAGCGCTTGTTGGCAAAGCCAAAAGACCCATGTTCGATTCCCCAGGACCCACATAAGCCAGATGCACAAGGGGGCGCATGTGTCTGGAATTCCTTGGCAGTGGCTAGAGGCCCTGGTGCACCCATTCTATCTCTCTCTCTCTCCCTCCCTCCCTCTCTCTTTGTCTCTCTCTCTATCTTTCTCTCCCTTAAAAATAAATAATCTTAAAAAATAACTTTTAATTAAAAAAAGAAATCAGAACTGTATTAAATCACTTTCTTGTCTCTGACCCATTACTGATGCTTGAGTACTAGAATCACCAAATATGGTTATATATTGCTTAACGACAGGATACTTTCTGAGAAATATATTAATAGGTATTTTTCTTATTGTGCGAACACTACAGTGATGTTCTAGTTATCTTACCTAAATCAAGACGTCAGTAACACTGGCAAGTCTTAGAATCTCATGGGACCACTCCCATCTATACAGCCCATCCTTGGTCTAGACGTCATGTGTCAAATACTTCTCCTTGCTTCACACCTTCCCCTCTAATCCGACCATGACACCAAAGAACGACATAAATCTTCTAATGGCGACTTGCTGCTGTTAGGAAGATGGGAATGCGTGCAGAAGTCCTAATAATGAATCCTAGAATGAGGCTTTACAACCTTCCGCTAAATGCTTTTGTGACTGATCTAATTTTACTACTGCAAAGTGGCCACTTACTCTGCACAAGTACAACTTGTGACAACAAACACACAGCACCTTCAAAGACAGTCCTCTTGGTGTTTTAGCACTTCTATTTGGAAAGACATTCCTTATGCTGAGTATGCATTTGTTCCCCTTTACTCTTTGTCAAATAGTTCTTTTTTTTTTTTTGCAAAGGTTAGTAACAATAAATAAATTCAATCCTTCTACCTCCTTGCATTCCTAGCATATATTAAAATATTTGCAATTTTCATTGTCTCTTTTGCCATGTTCCACATCTGCTGTTCTCTCATCTGTTCTTCATATGAATAGGTACAAGATACCCTCCCCTCTCTTGGCAAGTGTTCTCTGTCTAATTCTAGTTAATCAATTCTGAACTCAGACACACAGTTATGGCGCTGACATAGAACCTCCCCTGTGGCCTTGGTTAGCAGCTTCTTGCCATAAGTGTGAGTAGAAGATTGAAGGCAAAGAAGTTAAATGTCATGCAAGTCTCAGAGGAAGCCAGTCTTAGACAGAACCACTTAAAGTGTTCACAGTCACAGTATGTGCAAAATAAATGGCTTAGAGCCTTACCTCTCCAGCATCTTGCTGTCTGTATTGGATTTAGTTGCTTTTTCTGTTGTTTGCTGTGCACTAGATACTTGATTTTTAAGGTTCTGTAAATAACTAGTATTTAATCAATAAGTGCCAAGTACATACACACACACACACACACACACACACACACACACATACACACATATGTATGTATGTATAAATCATATTATTCTTTAGGCAATTCTTCGTACTTTCTCTTATAAAAAAAAAAAAAAAGAAAGACAAAGAGAAAAAGCATTTAAAGATGAGCTTTTGCAGATGCTACTTGTAATCTGAACTCTTAGCTCTCTCCTTACTGTGACTGTATCTGAGTGACAACCTCTCTGAATTGAAATTTGAAACATTTTGTTAGGGAAATTTGACAAACAGATGTCCTCACAGCTGTTTGGGGGTGTGGAAGAGACAGCATTCTTCTACCTCTTTCTTCATGCCTACCACCCTAACCCTTCCCCTCCACTTAGTGCACTGCAGGCAAGTTTAGCTTAAAACCCATTATCAGTAACAATAACTGTTAGGTCTGTGCTGTCCCTCCCTTCTCCATTTTCTGGAATATTTACACTGATGTTAGTTCCACAAAGGATTGTTCCTGTCAGACACAGAAGTGGAAAGTAACTAAGTACAGATTTAAGGAAAGCCTGTAATGAATTGTCCAGACCTCCTTTCTCTTATAAATCAAATCTACTTCTCCAGTCCTGCTCAAGCACCATCTCCTCCTTCCAGCGTTATGGCAACCGCTAGTACAAGAATCATCATTAAGCCCTCGGGACTTCTGCAGTGCCCTTCACACTGATCTCTTTCCGTCCTCCAGTCTACTTTCTGAGCAAAGACTAGATGACTTTAAGATGTAAATAGGATCCCTCTGTCTTTATTTGGAACTCAGTTGCTTTTCACTATGCTTGGAAAGAAACGCAAACTCCGCACTCCACCCCCCAGAAGTCTGGGAGGTCCTTCCTGCATGTCCAGGCACAAGTGTCCATTCTCTCCATTGCTCAGTACATTCCAGACACACTCCTTTTCTCTCATTTCTCACTAGTATAATCTTTCTACCTTGGGACTTTTCCCATGTCCTCTTCCCTCCTTAGCTCTTTGTCTGGCTAACTCCCACTAACCATAAATTCCTACCAGTGTGACTTACTCTCAATTCTACCCCCACACTCAGTGTAAGACCCAGTGTTTTATATTCTCTATCAGTCTACCAATTTTTCTCCAGAGCACCTGTTTGTGTAGTGTATGAGTGTGTGCAATCAGCTGCAACAGGAGATCACAAAGTACAGAAGTGCACTGGTCCCTGACTAAACCTCAAGGGTGCATTCTAATTGATTTTGAATCCTGGGGCCCTCACTTGGCAGCTATGGGATTTTTCAATCTTCATCTTCAGTTTCTTCACCATATAATAGAGAAAACAACATTGCCCTTTTAATAAAATTGGTGGAGAATCAATCATAAAATTAATGTAAAATGAGCCGGGCGTGGTGGCGCACGCCTTTAATCCCAGCACTCGGGAGGCAGAGGTAGGAGGATCGCCGAGAGTTCGAGGCCACCCTGAGACTACATAGTTAATTCCAGGTCAGCCTGGACCAGAGTGAGACCCTACCTTGCAAAACCAAAAAAAAAAAAAATTAATGTAAAATGTTAAACAGAGTACCTGAAGTGTATTAAGTATTCAATCTCTATTTGCTTTTGCAGTACTGTTGTTGTTTAAGGATTTGTTTACTCATTGTAGGAAAATGTCATGAGGAAATGGCATCAGTTCCCTAAATAATTTGAATAAGACTCTAGACAGGGCTGAGGTGCTTTGACTCAGATGTTCCCTACAAACTTATGTGTTTTGAATGCTTGGTCCCCAGTTGATGGCAATTTGGGAGGTGAAGTCTTGCTGACGGAGGTATGTTGTTAAAGGTGGGTTTAGGGGTTTTATAGCCACAGAGGAGATGCCCAGCCTCTGGTCATGTCATGTTTTCCCTGCCTTCATGAAGCATCCTCTCAAGATTATATGCCAAAATAAAAACTTTCAGGTGCTTTATCCCAGCAACAGAAAAAATATGTTCCAGAGGAGTGGGGTTATTATTGTTAAAACCATGACTGGATTTTGGCCTTTTGTAATTGAATGGCCAAAGGAATATGGAAAGGATTTGAAACTTTGGCCCAAAAGATGCCTTACAGTGGTATAAGCAGAGTGGATGATTCTGGTCAGAGTTTAAAGAACTAAGTGAAGAATGAATGGTGAACTGTGTAGGCCTTGATTAGGAGGTGACAAAAGAGCTTTGTCTGAGCTAGCAGCAGTTTGAGAGAGGCTTGTTGAGATCTAAGAACTTGAGAAGGGTTGAACTTAGAAGAAGCGGACCTTTGTGAGCAGATGGATACGGTGCAGAAAGTTTCAGTCTGCAGACTGCTGCACACTTCAGATGTGATCATTTCAGAGATTACCACTGTTGAGGTCAGGCCAGTTGTTTTGCATTGAGACACCAGGAAGAGTGGTGACTCTTTTGTAAGTAGGGTGCCAGAACCCTGAAGTTTTCCAATTCTTCTAAATTGACTTTATTCCTGCCTAGATTCACAAATTTAGTAGCCTGCCTGGTACTATGGAAGTATAACAAATGCAGGAAAGAAAGGATCATTTGATTTGCCACATAGTTTTATGAAAATAGCCACTGGGCAATGTGAGGCAGGGTTGCTGGAGTCCCTGTGTGGAAGCCCACTGCAGCCATTAGGCTGATCTGTGGGTTGCAGTGGAGACTCCAGGATTCTGTAGCTACTAGGATTACAGATTAACCACCAAGAAGAGCTGCTGGATAGGGATTAAGTTTTCCCTGGGCTGTGGCCAGCTGGAAGGACAGAATTGGAACCCACAATTCAGCACTAGTTACAGATGCCAAACTTGGAGTTACAGGGTTTGATATTTGCCCTATTCGTTTTAGATCTTGCATTGGTTCAATCTCTGCTATGCCCGATTTCGTATTTTACAGTTTGAATGTTTACTCTGTGAAATTATGTGGTTTTGGTTTTACAAGCTCACAGTTAAGAGATCTTGGACTATAGGAATGTTTGAACAATGTTGTCATTAATAAAAACTGAGGACTTTTAGGTTTGGACTGAATGCAATGCATTATAGATGGTCATGAAATTATAAGGGCCAGGGTGGAATATGGTGGTTTGAATCAGATGGCCCCCACAAACTCATATGTTTTGTATGCTTGGTTTCAAGATGATAGCAGTTTTGAAGGTGGAGCCTTGCTGAAGGAGGTATGTTGTTGGGAGCAGGCCTGGGGGTGTTAAAGCCAGCTTCCCCTGGCTAGAGTTTACCTCACTCCCTTGCTGCTATTACCCATCTGCTGTGGCAGAGGTGATGTCCAGCCTCTGCTCTTGCCATGCTTTCCCTTGACACCACGAAGCTTCCCTTAGAGAGTGTAAGCTAAAATAAACAACTTCCCTCCCATAAGTTGCTTTTGCCTTAGTGCTTTACCCCAGCAATGAGAAGGTAACTACACCAAGGGCTTCTTAGACTTTTCATACTAACAGGTCATTTACCCTTAAGAAATTTTCTGCTACCCTGGATATATAAATATTTTTAAATACTTATAACAAATCATAGAGAAATTTATTTTAAAACAATAATGTTAACAATTTATTAAAGATGAAACAAATTCACATACTAATGAGATGGTTGTGCATTTTTTACATAAAGAATTAATTCTTGGCTGAATATTTGATGCTATAGGATGTAGAGTGTCGTCAACAATTGAGAGTTGATTAAGGTTTTTATTTTTTAATCATCATTGCTGAGAATGACCCTTTGCATAAATACATAGAAATGATAGAAGGATATTTATGACTGTTTCAGACATTGTTGCAGGGTTGGGGGTTTAGCTAAATAAACAAGCAATAGCAAGTGCAAGGCCCTGAATTTGGTCCTCAGCACTAAAAAAGAAATTATAGAAATTGTTGTAAATTCTCTCCTAATCCTGAGCCAAATTTTATCTAATAAAGTTCTATGAAACTCAACAACTCAGCAAGTCAAAGAGCCAACCCAAATCAAATATTCCAACACAAGTCAATCCAAATATACATGATTTTGATACATGCTAAGGAATGGCAGTGGGAAAATATTGTCTCGGTTTTCTTCAATTCAATCATTATGGTACTATGAGAACAGAGATCTTTCTAAGTTAGTAAAAACACCACAATTCATAGTATACAATTGTGACAAATCTGAATCAAGATTTTTTTTAGGTAACTTTGATTGGCACTGTGTAGTGCATGTATGTGTTCTGAACCAAGACTGAGGGATGTTCTGTGATACAACACAGGTGAGTGTTGCCAGAAATACCCTGGATTCATTATGTGTTTGATTTTGAATTAATTTTTGGTTTTTACACATTCAGAAATTTTTTGTGACCTCCCCACATTCAGTTATGTGACCCAACCCACAATGAAGAAGTTGGGCCTCAGGGAACTTGCTTTACAAGTAAGAACATCACCGTGAAAGTGTGTTTTTAACCATTTGCTTCATTGTCATTTGCCCTAAGAATTTAAATATTTTATTTTTCAAATATTTAAAGTTAGCTATGTCAATATAACACAGTCTCTGCTTCAAATGTTGCATATAAGTATTTGAGATTTCAAAAAATTTCTTATGAATACTTATTTTGAGATGCTTTGTAAATAAATCACCATTTAAAAAAAATTTTTCCACTGAAATTGGTAAAGGGAGCACATTTCAAACACAGGACACACTGGTGGGGATCCATAGCAAAGACATGTTATTTTTATAAACATCAGCCTGTGGAGATAATAACCTTCCTCACCCCACCTGGGCATCTGTACTCACTCTTATCATAATGGGATAGTTAGAGAGGAATGTTTCTAAATTCAGTAAGCTCTAGACAGTAAAAGAAGAAGTTGAGCTCCATGTGTGACAGTTACAATAGTGTACAGATTATCACTATCAGACACCTTCCTGCGGGTAAATATTGATGTGACTGCAGCACACAATGTAAACCAGCCCCAAGGAGGCTGCATGCTCTCCTTGACGACAAAAACAACAACAAAGTTTGTGTATTTTAACAGTTGGTGCAACAGCGCCTGGCAGAGAGAAAGAAGGACAAAAATATACTCTGGTCCAGTAACATTTATAGCATAGCCAGTTTAACTACTGTGCCCTATTTAGGGATATTTTTTGAGTGAGCATTATTTTAACATCTGAGAACACAGGCATAGGTTGGTGGTAGGGAAACTCATGCTGACTACAAAAGGCAATGTAGTACACCCATGCACCATCCCAGGAGGGACCCAGTGGGAACGTGCAGGGGTGGAAAGGGTCCTAAATTCTTCTACATCTTGATACAGAAAGCATGGATAACAATAAGGGAGCCAAGGACTAGAAATGCTATGTGGGATTGTGTATGCTTTTAAAGAAACCTATCTGTGTGCTTATATGTAAGAAAGGCAAGAAATCCCATTTTAGAGTTCTGAGTTGTGGTTGTCTACATAAGGCACAAATATTTCTAGGCACTCCCATTATTACAATGTAGGAAGTGTGCACAGAGCACAAACTGCAGATACATGGATGCTAAACTAAAATGCACAGTTTAAATTTTGAAGATTTAACTTTTGCTTTCAAAACTAAAATTTAGAGCTGGAGAGATAGCTTAACAGTTAAGGCACTTGCCTGCAAAGCCTAAGGACCTATGTTCGACTCTCTGGATCACACATAAGCCAGACACGCAAAGGTGAGGCAAGTGCAAGGTCATACATGCCCACTAAGTGGCACAAGTGTCTGGCATTCGATTGCAGTGGCTGAGGCCCTCGCATGCCAATTCTCTCTCTCTTTCTCTCTTACTATCTCATTCTCTCTAAAAGTTTTTTTTAATTTGAAAAAAAAGCTAAAATTTTAAAATAATTATTACTGTGTTAGAAATCTATTAGAAATTTATATGTATCCTTTTGACTACTTGAATTTTACCTCTCATGATTAGACCACATTTTCTTACATCACCTTCTCTTCTAAAGTATGTTATGCTGAAATTGGGAACACACTGCATTTACACTTAAGACTCTAGACTGCCACTTACAATACATCTTCTTTTTTTTTTTTTTTTTTTTTTAAGACAGGGTCTTATGCAACATAGCTTGGCCTTGAATTCCATATATAGTAAAGGATAACCTTGATGATCTTCCTGTGTCCAACTGTGATTACCTCAGGTTTTATGCAAACCCAGAGAGGGCTTCATTTGTACTGTGAAAGCATTATATTAACCAAACTTCATTCCATCCCTGTTTCAGTCTCTTGCCTCACTTTTAAGCTTCTAGTAGTTCTGTCAGCCTGTGTGAACATGGATCACTCCAATTCTACGTCCTCTTTCTTCCAATTCTCTGGTTTTTACCACTTAGGATTAGGAAATGCATTAAAATTATTTCAAAAATAAAAGTATTATAAAAAAAATAAATTGGCTTCTTGTGATTTCCTAAAAGATTGTCCAATGACTCAAGCGTGAGAACTTATACTGTTGCATTTATTCAAGAATACAATCTAGGGCTGGACAGATAGTTTAGTGGTTAAGGTGCTTGCCTGTAAAGCCTAAAGACCCATGTTCTACTCTCCAGATCCCACATTAGCCAGACACACAAAGGTGAGGCAAGTGCAATATCACACAAGTCCAGTAGGTGGCACAAGCATCTAGAGTTCTATTGCAGTGGCTGAGGCCCTGGTATCACAATTCTCTATCTTTCCTTTCTCTGTGTCTCTGTCTCTCTGACTCTTTCTAAAAAGTAAAGTTATTTTTTTAAAAAAAAGAAAGAAAACAATCTATATCACTACTAATTATGTGCTCTTTATTGGCCCAAGCACAAGGTGGTGTAAAAAGCCCATACCATTGAGGGAGGCATGTGTGGCATATGCATATACTGTGACTGAAGAAGAACCCTCACTTTGGCCTAAGGACAGTCAAGTAAAGCACCCCTAAGAGGCAATGCTGGAGGCTGAGTCTTCAATAAAGAGTTTTAGCAGACAGTTTTCAGAAAGAAGGGAGACGTGATGGGATGAGTGAGATTGGAGGAAGTAGAGACAGATTCCAAGACACAATCTGTGGCAGACTCTCCTGTCACCCCATCTCAGGCTCCTCTGAGTCTTTTCCTCCTCCTGGTGATCAATCAGTGTTAGAGTCCCTCTAGGTTCTCACCTGGACTCTTGTCATTCATGGCCCTCCTCTAGGGTCACCACTTGGTTACCATTACCATTCTTTGCAAGTGACGTAACTCACTCAGATGTGGTTTCTAAGTGTTCTGTCTCTGAAGCATTTCTCACCTTTGCTCCAGACCATCATAGCCAGCTGACTGCTGCACACATCTGCTTTAGGTTCCGCAGGAATCTCAGGTTCAGTCTTTCCCCAAATCTGGCTGTCCTCATATTTCTTTATCTTAGCAAGAGGCACTGCCTGACACATGGGACCACTGCTTTAAGCCACACTGTGGCTTCTTCCTTGCTCTTCTTTTCGGTTGCCCTGGCCTGCTTAGTTCTTCTTGAGCAGGCATCAACTTCTGCTTATTCCCAGTTAGCAATTTCATTCCAGATACCATTGGACTTTTATCACTTCATTCCAGCAGCCCAATTCCTGGATTCTGCCTAGTCATTCCCCATTGTAGACCTGTTCCCTACAGTGCTGTCAGAAGACCCTCCTAACAAAACACCTAGTTTAAGTACTTAGTAGCTATTAATGCCTGCAAGATAAACACTGAGTGAATCTGTCCATCTGTTGTACTACCCCAACTTGGTTGCACCTGGCTATTTTCTGTTCTCCCTAGATGAGATTTATTCCCCAGGTATTCATATTACTGACTCAAATCTCCCCAGGAAAGTTTTCTGGTGCTTTTTCTATAACGGGATCTGTCTCATGACTAGACCCACAGGGTTTAGATTTATGGGAGTGACATGGGGAAGCTAATGCCACTAAAAGAAAGGTTTTTATTACATTTCCTGAGGCATGCCATAACTTTGAAGGGCTACGTGGAAAAGTGTCGGGACAGTTAAGAAGCAGGAAGAGTGGATCAGGGAGGGAGTGGGAGGACACATATGTGGGACATGGTACCAACCACAGCAGAGCCCACAGCCCAGACCTCAGCCTTTATGGTGCTCTCTGTGGGAAAGGCAAAGTGTTAGGAGACAGTTGAGGACTAATTCAGGTTGAGTCCTTCTAGAACACTTCTTGCCTTGAATTATTTTGGGGCAGGGGCATACTAACTTAGTAAAGGAACGGATTGGAGAATAGACTGAAGACTGGTGGGCTTTGCGTACAGAAGGAATGGAAGGGCTGCTGGATGGCAGTCTGCTCATCATCTTAAGAATGACTTGCTCTGAGAGGAACATGCTCTCCCCAGTCTGCAAGACCCACTGAGATACCAAAGCTTCATAAAACTTAAAACAAACACTATGATTACTACATTATCCTACCACCTGTTGTGGAATGCTACATAGATAGCTTCTAGCTTCTAGTACTGTTTGCATGACTCAGCTTTGCAAATTGGAGGTCTGTTAAGAGCAAACATCTTGTCTGTCTTGTTCACTACGTAGCTGTAGGGCCATTCCACAATAACCCTCACTTAGCCCATGCTCAGTAGACATAATTAGAGAGAACTAGTGGCTTATATGGTTAATGTTTCACCTGGACAGTACAACATTCTTTCTAAACATAGATTTTGCTATGTCAGCAGAATAAACTGTATTTTCCTTTGCTTGAGGTGTGAGAGTTTTTTCACACTAACTAAAGCTTGAGTCAGCATAAATTATGTTACATAAAGTACTATAAATAGAAGAACACATTTCTATGCCCCTTGTGTCAGTCAACCTATGGTTTTTGAGAGGGTCATGTTGCCCTACAGGAAACATTTCGTTGTCAAATGGATTTTTTTTGTTTTTTTCAATATATTTTTTAGTTATGTATATAGTATATATACAGCCCTGATGATACCATCGTTAGCCTTCTCCCTGTCCTCCCCCTATGGGTAATGTGGGTCTTGTCTCATGGGGGTAGCCATCAGTTATGCAGGAGAGTTAATGACTCTGTGTATAATGACCCAACTCATGGCTCTAGCAATCTTTCTGCCCCCTCTTCCGTTTGTTTCCCTGAGCCATGTTGGGTTCATTTTACATCTATTTCAGTGAGAGGTTTTTGTGAGTCTCTGCATCTCTGGATGTCTGATTTGGTAGGGGTTGAGAGTTCTTTGTGTCTATCTCCTTCACACTTGTGCTGGTACCAGGTTCACCGATACAGCAGCACTCTTGCTCATTTCCCTATAACTCTATGGCTTCAGCTCATACCCTGTTGAGGTGTGAAGGGCTGATTCTCTCCTCAGGATATGCATCCATCTGAAAGAGAGAAGCAGATTCTCCAATGGAGAGTGGGGTCAGTGCAAGATACATGGGTAACCATTATTATTTTAGAGAGAATTTAATAGGTGTAGGCCCTCTTGTCTCCCACTATTGGTGGGAGCTTGATATTGGAGAGCGGGCTCAATTTTGGATATGGTTCTGACTTGTTTCCCGTTTCTAGGTATGGGTTGCATTCCACTTAGTGGATCCATTAGCCAAATCTAGAGCAGTTGGTAACCTACCATGGCTGCGTGCCACTCCTGCACTTATGTGAGCACCATGTCAGGTTGTTTGCTGCTGGGTAGCTTAGACCACTAGTGGCTTAGACAGATGTTGGTCATTTTCCCCCAGTCACTTATTTAGCTCCTTCCGGCACTAAACAAGCTGTCTGGGGACTGACTCTCTTCCAGATTCCATCCAGGTCTCTCCATGTTCCGTCCAAGCAGCATATTGTGTCTTCAGCAGCAGGGTGTTTGGTGAGTCATCAAGTACTCTGACAGAAATCTGTCTTCAATTGGGAAACCTTGTAGGTCTCACTGATCAACAGCTCCTTGTGGATGTTAACCACATGCTGGTATTGGGGGTTACAGGTCAGTGCCAAGGGAAAAGAAGGAAGAAAAAGTATAGGTGATATGAAAGAGAAAGAGAGAAGAGAGAGAGGAGGGAGTGATTCAGAGAATAACAGGAAAAGATTGAATTTAGTCTTCATCCTACCCTCCCCTGGCCCCTGTGATTCAGGTGTTCTCTCCAAGCACCTGATGCAGGTTCAACCTTTTAGTATGTCCTTCAGAATATAGAATTTTATGGTACCATTTCCATTTGGGTCCAGTTTTTTTGTCCCCCCTCACCCTTTCCCTGCCCTCCCACCCAACCATCCCTATTGTCCAGTCCTTGAAATGTTTAGTAGGTGTGTCAGCATGTTTTCAATTGTCAGAAACCAGGGGTGCTGTTGAACATCCTCCAATGCAAATGTCAGCCCTCCAGTTATCCGTTCTGAAGCAGCAATCATGCTGGATTAAAAAGCTTTTATTAGAGGATGATGTATCTGACAAGCTTAACTAAAAAAGTCCTCACACAACCATGTCCCCAGACTCCTCCATGAAGCAATTATAAGCTAACCACCTGTTACCTTAGAAGTAGACAGAAGCCCTGAGGGAGAAAGTGATTGTCAAAGAAGAATACAAACTATATATGTGAAGAGTTCAGGTTTTGAGTAAATACTGTGAAAGGAATCTTAATGGATTGAGTCCTAGCATGGCAATGCTGAGGTCTGGGTTTAGCAAATAAAAACATCTCAGTTGACACTAAAAAGGCATCAGCATAAGTTAATATAAGTGATGTAAATAGAAGGAAAGAATTAGATAGAGTTTATAAGGCCAAAGTCGCTGTCTTGTGCCAACATGCAGCCATTCATCAAAGCGGTGTCATGGTGTGCTCTTGGAGCCGGCTTCGGAGCCTTTGTTCCTCTCAACCTCATGGTGCCAAATGTTGTTCTCTGAAGTAGGAGTTTGATTTTAGGTGGAAAAAATAACTGCTTATACTTACATAAGGTGAAGAAAGAAAATTCCCCATGTTCCTAAGACAACTTTCATAAAAAATTGAGAGCAGATGCTAAACTAAATGAACCTCACTCTAAAGGCAACTCTAAAAGGAGCTTTAGAACTTCTTTTCCCAATTCCTTTCATTAGACTGAGCATGTAGTCCCTTGAGGTGACTATTTTTCTGGAGAAATGCTCTCACTGAGTTGTGCTTGCAAAGTATGAATTTATAGTCATAAGTCGTTCAGTATTATGCACATATATGGAAGTTGTATTAGATTTGTGAAAACAAAATTTTTGTTACATTGAGAATGTTGAAAGCAGATATCCCTGTACCTTTTCTATGTTAAAGTTTAACTTTTGAGCCATGATAACACTTCAAACTCTGAAATTTCTCAGGTTAGGCAAATTCTTTCCTTGTCTTCATTTCGGCCACATAGACCTTAGCTAGGAAAGCTATTTCTGTGTCAAATCAAGTACTCCATAAGTATATTTGCCACAGGTCAGTGCTACAACAGAATTCATGAAAATAACACTGTAGTCTATCAATTCATTGCAGTTTTCCTGCAACTGTCTTGACTTGGAAACTGAAAGTCCTATTTCCTGAAAAGCTCCTCGTTTCTGGCTAACTAGTGACTCTTATCCCAATTCCCAGTTTGTTAGCTAATCCTCCAATATTTGGGATAACTATATTGAAAACAAAACAATGGCATCCCATAATAAATAGAGGAAATGAACAACATATCCTTACTGGTTATTGCAGAACAATTTGACTCATCCAAAGCCACAGAGAACAACTTGTCAGTTCTTATATAGATTCAAGCTGGAGTTAGATGTCCTATTTTCTAGTGGTGGCTCAGGCCACATGTCCCCAACCAACAATAATGACAATGTATCAATGTATAGCAATAATAATACTGATATACTTTTATAAATTTAATCTATTATAATTATCATATGTCTTTTTATTCCCAAAGGAGAAACATTTTAACAACTAACGTGCTTAGGCAAATAAATAATTACCTTATTTACTTTTTCAATGATTCTAAAATGGTGTATTTAACAATTATACACAATGCTTGAAAAATGCATTATGGTGGTGTTGCAGTCAGGTTCACATTGCTAGTAGAAATCAACCAACCAAAAGCAACTTGTAGGAAAAAAAAAGGTTTATTTTTGCTTACAGGTTCGAGGGGGGGCAGAGGGAGCTCCATGATGGCAGGGAAAATGATGGCATGAGCCGAGAGTGGATATTACCTCCTGGCCAACATAAGGTGGACAATATCAACAGGAGAGTGTGCCAAACAGTGGCATGGGGAAACTGGCTATAACACCCATGAGCCTGCTCCCAACAATACACTGCTTCTAGAAGGCACCAATTCCCAAATCTCCATCAGCTGGGAACCCAGCATCCAGAGCACCTAAGTTTATGTGGGAAACCTGAATCAAACCACCACATTCTGTCCTGGTCCCCATAAACTGACAAGCATCCATGATGTAAAATGCAATGCATAAGCCGGGCATGGTGGCACATGCCTTTAATCCCAGCACTCGAGAGGTAGAGGTAGGAGGATCGCCAAAAGTTCGAGGCCACCCTGAGAATGCATAGTTAATTCCAGGTCAGCCTGGACCAGAGTGAAACCCTACCTCGAAAAAAAAAAAAAAAAAAAAAATGCAATGCATTCAGTTCAACTTTAAAAGTCCCCATAGTTTTTATCAATCCTAATGATGTTCAAACATCCCAATAATCCAAGATCTTTTAATTTATCTATAATACGAAAAAATCCCCACAAACCCATAATGGCACAGAATAAACATTCACACATGCATTGGGCATAGCAAAGAAATATTCAGCCAATATAAGATTTAAAATCAACCAAGGCAAACATCAAACTCTTCAAGTCCAACAACTCTAGCCAGTGACAAATCTCAAGTCTGATAATTCTAACCAGAAACAAGTCTCTGGAGTTCCAATTCTGCCCCTCCAGCTAGGCTACTCAGAGTCCTGGAAAACTTCATCTGGGGCTGGCAGCTCTCCTTGGCAGCCATCTCAGCCACTGGGTCTCCACTGCAAGCCAAGGTTCATCCTCATGGCTGTATTCAGTCTCATGCAGGCATCCAGCAAACTTGCTTCACACTGCCCATGGCCATTTCCAAAACACAAGACCACATTGAAAACTCAGTGACTCTCTTTCCTGCATTTCTTACTCCATAATACCAGGTGGGGTGCAATTTGTTAATCCAGCAGGGAATAAAGCAGACTGTAGAACAGGACACTCCTTCGACAATCAGGCCCCTTCAAAAGACTGCATTCTTTCTGTTGTCACAATGCAGATCAGCTGGCCCAATCTTAATGATTGTAATCTCTCATACAATTACAACGAACAGGCAGAAATTTTGGCCCAAAGATTTCTTTCTGTGCCATATCCATCTGCACATACCAGTCCATTTCTATTCAAAGCAACCCAGCACAAGTTCTAACACAGGCATAACAACAAGCCTCTCACACAAACTGCTTCAAGCCCAGTCCAGGCAAAGCTTTTTCTCACCCTCATAAGCCAAACCTCAAAGTCCATAGTTCTTACTTCATTCAGGTCTTTCAACTCTGACCAGTAGAGTCTATCCAGCTGTACTCACAGCATTGCAAGGAGTTTCTTAGGCCAAAGTTTCAAATCCTTCCACATTCCTCTTGAAAATCAGCTCCAAAAGGCCAAAACCACCCAATCAGGTGTCTAGAAGCAACGCCACTCTTGGTACCAAACATTACTGTTACAGTCAGGTTCGCAAATGCGTGCAGAAATCACCCCACCAAGAGCAGCATTTGGGAAAAAAGGATTTATTTTGGCTTATGGACTTGAGGGGAAGCTCCATAATGGCAGGGGAAAGTGATGGCATGAGCAGAGAGTGGACATCACCCCCTGGCCAACATAAGATGGACAATAGCAACAGGAGAGTGTGCCAAACAGTGGCATGGGAAAACTGGTTATAACACCAATAAGCTGGCCCCCAACAATACACTGCCTCCAGAAGGCACCAATTCCCAAATCGTCATCAGCTGGGAATCTAGCATCCAGAACACCTATGTTTATGGGGGATACTTGAATAACACCACTGCAGGTGGCATTTAGCTGAAATTTACCATTCAAAGCATATTAGTGAGGAGGCCATTTGAAGCTATACTGACAAGAAAGAGTATACTGTTGCCATTTCTCCTCCAGCTGTTTTGAAGGCAACAGTTTGGCTATATAACACTTTATCACAATTAGAAAAGTTCCCAGAAAAAAAAAGACACTTCTGTTCTTCGGAAGCACAGATATGTGCATGTTGGCATCACATATTACCTAACCAGAGACAGATTCAAAGAACAAACGGAAGTGGGAACAGGGCTCCCATCTCCATAGTTCTCCAAATAAATTACTATGAGCAGATCCCGATGCCATCACTTTAAAATACATATTCTGCTGCAATGAATATGGTTTTACCTGCAGAAGGTGTACCTTTTAAGGTTTAGAAAGAAAGGTAAGATAGCAAACACAAACAGCATTTTCTTACTAAATTGAGGCCTTAACTTGTGCTGTTTTGTGGATGCTGGTTCTGTTTAATACAACTGACAGGTGAAGAAGAGAGGGAGGGCAGGGGTCAATGACTTCCTTCCTCTTTCTTTGACCCAGTCTTATAAATCTGCCATCATAAAGATGAGAGCACCTCCACAGCATAAGAGACGTGCCTGGGCCACCTCCACTTGCTGATGTGAGCCCGAATGCAGTGAGCTTAGCCCTGCTCATTCATTCCAAACACATCAAAGCACAGCTAGCATCCTTTAGTACGCTTTAAGACTGACTTATATGTCTTCATGAATATGTTGCTAATTGTAAAATCCCAGTAGGTGACACTAAAGTGTATTAGTTTCCTTGTGATTACACATTTACATCTCAAATCCAGCACAGGAGAAATCATTATAGAGAACATTCTCTTTTTCTAAATGTGTTATACCAAATGCTTGAGTATTTTAAATGCTAAACTAAGAAAAGGCTTTCAGGAGCCAGGGAGATGGTTCAGTGGATTAAGATCTCAAGCTTGAGTACTCAAATTGGAGCCACCCCAGTCTCTAAGGAAGCCATGGCAGACTTGGGTAATCCCAACAAGTTTGACAGCAAGATGGGGTGGAGGTAAGTGAAGCTCTTAGCAAAAAGAGTAACAGCAGAGAGAGAGCCCAGAGAGAGAAAACCTTGCCTCAAGTGAGGTGGAAAAGTGAGGGCTGATCCAAAAGCTATCCTTGGACCTCTACACACACCTGGTACATGCCGGTACTTACATGCACACAAACCATGTGTGCACATACACGCACACACAATGGTAATGCATTAAGAAAAATAAAAGGCCTTCCATTTTGCTTGGATTTTGGGTGAAGCACTTGAGGTTGGCCAATGGCTTCTTTGAAGTAATAGGATGGGTTGCATTTGTAAAGTCATGGCTAACATACCTTTCGAATGTCTCTTCGTTGCTCTGGCCTGTGAAAAGGAGTATTTTGCTGCTGTTTATGTTTTTCAAGTGGTCACATGGTCTCTTGGCTTTAAGTCAGTTTAGCTTTTCTTTAAGCAGATTGAATTCTGTGAACGTCTGAGTCTCTGGTGATAAACTCCTGTCATCTCTATATTATCTGTTTGATGGCCAGATGGGGAGGCTGGTTTACATCAGGCGCAATGTATATTTGAACAGGAAGGTCACAAGCAGAGTTACATTACCTTTTATGGGCAACGAGACATGTGACATGGTGCAGCTTTCCTCCTCAGGCCACATAGTCAGTGGGGCCGGGGACTTTGTTTTGTCTGGATCCCCACGCAGTCTCATTTTCTAAGTGTGTTCATGTCCACAGCCTGCCTTCTTTAATGCAGCATTTCCTTGATGTGCAGGGGAGGAAGATGACCTTCACTTCCAGCTCCACCGAGTTTGACTGAAGCCACCTGAGGGAAGTTCACTGCTGCAGACTCTGCTCTGTGTCCTCTGGGGTCCGCAGTCTTCCTTTCCCTCAGAGGGGAACAGAACTACATTAGTGAAGGCTGTCTCAGGAGAAGGAGTGACAGCACTTCTTTAGAATCCATTTCTCATGAAAAGGCCATTCATTTTTTTGTTTTTTGTCCATTTGAGGTAGGCTCTTGCTGTAGCCCAGGCTAACCTGAAATTCACTATATACTCTCAGGCTGGCATTGAGCTCACAATGATCCTCCTACTTTTGCCTCCCCAGCACTGGGATTAAAAGCGTGCAACCACCACACCACACTAAATGGCAAATTTGAACCACTAAAAGGCAATTTGGAAAATTAAAACAATAAAAACAACTTAAGGGAGTGGGTCAGTTTCATTTTGGCATGCAGCATGTGTTGTAAGTCTCAATAGGAAGTGCTTTGGGCTGGAGAGATGCTCAGCAGTTAAAGGCGCTTGTTTGCAAAGCATAGTGGCCTGGCTTCGATTTCCCAGTATTCCCATAAAGCCAGATATGAAAATCAGCACATGTGCCAAGTTTGTATTCAGTGGCACTGGACACTGGCATACCCATTCTCAATCTCTCCTCTCGCTCACTCTGTCTTTCTACTTGCAAGTAAATAAAATTATAAACATTATTTTTAAAAATGAAAGTGCTTTCATACCCCACGTATGTGCCTGTGTGTTTGTGCATTTGCATGCTTAATTGTAAAAGTATAAGGCAACTTAGAATTGTCATAATTTAAATAATAGCAAATGGACCAGGTATCGCTATCACCGCTGTCCTAATCACTGTCTTGGTTTAATGCTGCACTAGTTCAGCGGTTCTGATTAACACTTGCTATTTCAAGCAGTACATAAAATTAAGTGTTTATATTGATCCAACTGGAGATTTCTTTGGTTCATTAAGTTGAAACAAACGGAAAAAAAAAGTCTCTTCTTTCTGGAGAATTTGTGTAATGAGAGGTTTTAATATGGACGGTGTTGTGCTCTGTCTCAGTTAATAGTTTAGACAATGGTTTCTAAAAGAAGGGAATGTTTAAACTTGTTTACACTGATGAGCTACAGGCTGTTAAGTTTTTGTTTCACAGGAACTTAAGGAAGCCTAAATTAGCCAAGTGCATGCTAAAATTCAGCAGTAACTTTTGTTCAGGAATAAAAGCAGCAGTTAGGATATACGATGTTTGAGCCCATGCTAATTTACAGTGATTCTCAGCTTGAACATGTGGCAGTCACCTGGATGGGTTTGTTGAGCCACAGGTTCAGTACCCTGGCATTTCTGATTCAGTGAGTCCAAGATAAGGTGAATAATTTCCATTGCTAACAGGTTCTAAGGTGATGCTGATGTGGTGGGCCTGGGACTACACTTTGAGAACTATGGCTGCACCCCCAACTGGCCCTCTGCAGAGCCAAGTCCAAATGGAATCTGTAGCCAGCACTGAACCCCAGGCCATGTCCCTCTCCTAACTCCAAAACCAACAAGTACACATGCTTGTTCTCAAAAATAACAAGTAGAAGCCAGGCGTGGTGGCACACGCCTTTAATCCCAGCACTCGGGAGACGGGTAGGAGGATCGGCATGAGCTCAAGGCCATCCTGAGACTACATAGTGAATTCTAGGACAGCCTGGGCCAGAGTGAGACCCTACCTGAAAAACCAAAAATAAATAAAATTAAAAAATAAAGCAGAGCTGGAGAGATGGCTTAGCGGTTAAGGCGCTTGCCCATGCAGCCTAAGGTCCCATATTCAATTCTCCAGATCCCATGTTAACCAGATGCACAAAAGGTGAGGCAAGCACAAGGGCATACATGCCCACTAGGTGGTGAAAGCATCTTGAGTTCATTTGTGGTGGCTGAGGTCCTGGCACACCAATTCTCTCTGTCTCTAATAAATAAATAAAAATAAAATCCTTAAAAAATAAATAAAAATAATTAATAAATGAATAAATAAATAATTTTCAAAAATATCTGAAACAATGAAAAAACAGAGAATAAATGAAGATTTAAAGTATCAACATTTAGAAATGAAGCTGAGTTTGAGGATGTAACTAGGAATTGCAGCTATAAGGACTTTTAAATATTTTATCCTCAAGTCAAAGTTCTTGCAGTATCACATGGAGTAGCTGAGACTACATCCAAGGCAAGGGGTCTCCTGAGAGAGGGGGCCTCCAGTGACTGACTCCCCTGGACTTTTGCAGTCTCATCTCCCAGTCCCAACAACAAGGCCAGTGAATGAAGGATGTGAATCACCCCCACTTCCTAATTAGGAGCAAAAACTAGAAATCCCCTTATAGTGCTTTGAGAATGACTGAAGGTTACAGGTGATGTGTGCACAGTGCCCAGCAAGATCAGTAGGCATTTAAATTGAAAGAATTAAATTCAAGACTTCAATTACCACAAATGGTTTTTCTTTCTCTGGATATTTGAAACCTAATGACATAGCTGTTTTTTTTTTTTTCTAAATATCTGAGATTGAGTCAAAGGACAACCTAAGGTTCTGACCCACTCCACCTTGTTTGAGGTAACATTTCTCAATTCTTGGTGCGTGTATGTGTAGAGTATTGTGGTGTGGTAGGTGCTATGATGTTTGTATAGTGTATACACATATGTGTGCAGATGTAGGAGCCCTGAGAAAACAGAGAAAAACCTCAAGTGTCCTCTTCACTAGTCTACCTGATTTCATTTGAGTCAGAGTCTGTCACTCAACCCCAAGTTGACATTTTTGCCTGTTTTTGTTTGTTTGTTTTTGTTTTTTTAATGTTGTTGTTTGTTGCTTTCTGGTCAGCAAGCCTCAGTAATTCTCTGGTCTGTGCCGCTGAGGACTGGATCTTACAAAAATGTTTGGCCATGCCCACCTATTTACTGAGTGCTGAGTAATCAAACTCCATTGGTTCTGGGCCCTCCCAGCCCCCCCTTGCTTACATAGCAAGCACTGTTCATCTTAACCTCTGGGTTATCTCTTCAGTCCCCAGTATCTCTTTTGTTATTTGATGTATTAAGCATCCAGGGATTACAAAGGCTAGCATTACTTCATTTGGCTTTACCTGGGATTCTGGGAATCTACATTCAGGCAGTCAGCCTTGAGCAGCAAGTGCTTTACCCACTAAGCCATCTCCCCAGCCCCTAAGTGCTTTGAACTTACAAAAAAAGTGAATGTTCTGTCTGAAGCCAAGGCACTTGTAATTATGTATTCTGAATGAACTCCAACTGATTTCATATACGATTTGTAAATTCCATGGCATTAAGACCAGTGAAAATGTCAGAAACGATGTAATGCTAACATGCAGATATGAATAATGAACCATACTATTTTAATTGTTGCTGATATTTTAGCTATGTGATTCTTTTAGAGAAAACATATTCTGTATTAATTTCCAGTTAGTACAAATCAATAAATGAACATTTAGTATCTATCTGCTAATAATTAGGCAATGTGTTTTATATTATTATCAAGTGCTTTTATGTTAGGCACTGTGCCAGATGCATTAAACAACTTTATTTCTAATAGTGTAACAGTTATGGAAACAATTATGATTATCACACTTTTATTCAGGATAAAACTTAAGCTCAGAGAGCTTGAACCATTTTTCCAAAATTACACAGGTCAAAAGCCCTAGAGCAAGGATTCTAACCCATAATCCTGTAAGCCCACATTCTTTAGTTTAAATATATCTCAATAGAAAAATGCTAATGTGAAAAGAAGAAAAAGCAAGCTTGTTTTCCTTGAGCATAACTAATAGACAAGATCTTGGAATTTCACTTCGTTAAAGTGTAGTGTATAGTGTAACATGGCATGATGTGGTGTGGTGTGGTATGGTATGGATAGAATGACACTTTTAAACTGTAGGTATGGGCTTAAACACATTATTTATTTTCAATTGAATTGTTTGATTAATCTAAACCAGGCTGAAAGCTTAAAAAGAACAAGTTTTCCTACAATTGTTTAAGTTGATACTTTTGATGGACACAGTGTGGATTTTGTGGTTTTACATTGCTTGTAATTCTTCTTCATAGGCATCACTACTCTAGCAAATTCTCTGCTAAAGCATTTATTAGATTGTAAGTCCTGGGCAGGTCAGTTTGTCACTTTGTCTCCTGCTGCCCAGAACAGGGGATGGGCATGTTCTCATTGAATATTTGCTGATCGTTTGAATTACATGAATGACTAGAGACCTATGGTTCTCAGAAATGAATGGTAGAAATATCAGCAGTATGTTAAAAATGTTACTCTAAAGGACTCAGTCTTTCTCCAACTTAGCCTTTCCTTTTGATAATTAAAAATTGTTCATTATTGTCAACCACAAGACTTTGAACACTTCACACCATATGCAATCTGTTGTTGTATTTTCATAATTTGCATGCATAACTGCAATGTCAGCATGCATATCGGTGACTCCTAAGAATTCATATACATTTCCAGAGATCACTAAGGTAAGCAGCGTAAACCAGCATGAAACCCAATACTGATGAGCTCCATGAGGAGTCAGCGGTGCTCATTTCCCTCATCTTCTCCTGGGGATTCTTTCCTTACAAAACTAGAGCCCTTGGCAAGGAACAGATCTGAATGCAAAAGGTAAAACAGAGTTGGGGCTGTGCCCTCCCTCCTTCCCCCACCTTACAACTCCCTCCAGAGGCGTGATTCCAGCACATTCTGCCCTCCTGATGTTTAGCACATGTCTGTCTACCTGACACTGTTCTCTGCTTAGATTCTGCATCTACCAACATTACCAATGCTATTCTTCATATATGTTTTACACTATGAAGCCACATTTGAGGGCTGGGGCCATAGTTCAATAGTAGAACACTTGTGTAGCATAGATAAAGGCCTGGATTTGATTGCCAATACCTCAAGAAAACAGCTCAAAATAAAGCCACATTTTCATTTCAACCTCAAGACTTGAATACATGGGTCTTCATCTAATCATATTTTATAATCTGTACACATTTCTATAAAAAGGGATGTTAAAAACTGGCAAACTGTCTACAGATGTGCCTTCAGGGTTTTCATTATTTAATAGTGAGCTATTTTTTCCCCTTTATTTCTTTTCCTCCCCCTACCTTTCTAACTCCAGGAATGCTGTTTTGGGGAAAAATCCTACAGCTGTTTCTAACTTCACCCTTAATGCAATTAATACAAAGCACCCTCTTATACAGGCTCATCATTGCCATCTAGGGAATATGTACATCTCAAATGTGAAAAAGTTATTCTACCAAAAATGGGCATTTCTATTCTGGTCATAGTCTTAGTTGAAAACAAGTGTGCTGCCCACCCCTCTGTCTCAGAAGAATTCTCATCTGTACTCAGAAAGGTTAGAGTTTAGGCATGAAGCCAACCCTAGCATAACCCAGGCAATCAACTGAGTGACAGGGGAGCCATATACACTTGAAACAGGTGAACTTTTTACACTTTCTAAATAAGTGGTTAGTTGATCAACTGTCCTTTAGAAGGAGACCTGAAAATCATTATGTAACATGTGGCTAATGTGGGGAATATGTTAAGAAAAATAATCATACTATATGTGGACATGTTCCAAGAACCTTACATATATCAACTCATTTCATCTTCATAAGATGTATGTGAGGGAGGACTTTCTACAGAAGAGGAAACTGAGGCATAACTAAATTAATATTATCCAAGGACACATAGGTTTAATAAGCAGCGACTTGCATTCAGCCTGGCTGGAGACCCCACACTTTTTACACCTTGCCTAACTTTTTCTGTCCTCAGAACATAACAGAGGTCTAAATAAAACTGATAATACTGTGACAGGTCCCACAGTCATGTGCATTTAGAAGTTATACAACCTCCAAGACAGCAACAGCTACAGAGCTAGAGGTCATCACATCCCTACCTATTTTCCCATGGACCAAGGCTACCAGGAGGGGAAGGTTCCTGGGAAGAGTAGAGCTGACTTGAAAGAATTGAACAAGCAAAGCAGAAAATAGAAAGATTCTAGGCAGCAGGAAGGGCTCAAGCCAATACTCAGAGATCAAAACTCAAAAGTTGGCCATAGTTCTAGCTTCCTCTTCTTAGCACATAGAGAGTAGATGTAAGAAGGTAACATGGTCAAAAGAAACTATGGGCTTACATAATATATATCCCAGGGAGTCCTGAAAAACTTTCTATGTAACAGGTCTTTGAAACTGAAGTCTTGGTTTGAAGAAACCAGCCCCAGCTATCACAGTTCAAAGGAGAAGGTTGCTGCAGCCTTTCATGGCAGAGATGTGCCTGGCTGCTTCTGATGTGAAAGAGCCCTGGAGAATCAGTCCAGAGAAAACAGGGCTGGATTCTGTCCACACATCTGCCCATGCAATTAGGGGCCAAGCTGTACATCTTTCTGGTCTCCATCCAGTGTGACCTTATAGAGTATGTGCACTGGATTCACATCTGGACTTAAACCAGGCTCCGACAGAATTGTTATTCCACAATTACCAGAATTGTGTTTGGGTGAATCATTTTGACTTTATTTTCTTAGTCTATGAAGAAGTAGTAATACCTCTTCCTTGAAGAGTGTTGTTAATGCTCTGCTCATGTGACACACTAAGCACATGTTAGCTACCCTGTTATTTTGGGAGCTAAAAGACTGAGGATTGATTGTCCTGGTTATTGTCAAGCTCTACGTAGTGCTTGGAGCTCTCAATCCTGATTCCTTTTCTATAAAATAAAATGGTTTGCATCTGCAAGCTTTTGTGGAGCTCTTTCCCACTGGCTACTACATACTTGGTCTCACAGCCGCCTGTGAGTGGCTGCACATGTGTCACCATCTTGCTTTGCAGATGGGCAGAGAAAGCCTAAGGCTCAGCCATGGCTGCTCAGTCCTGTCAGAACCTGATGGGAAAAGCCAAGACTTTGTGCCACCTTTCTTGCCAAAATACCCCTCCAGTCTGCAGGGAACACGATGCAGAGATGAGCTAATCCTCTAGTCACATAAAAGGGCTGCTTGTTGAACTTTCAACTTTTGGCAAGTTGTGCGACATTTCTTGGCCTCCGTCATTCCTTGATGCTTCTTTTGCTCTTACTTGTGTGCTTACGGTAGGTACCACACTCTTAGCATCCGTGAACAGTGGCTATTATTTTCATCCTTTCACAGCTCAAAAGACATGTCACTTGTTACTTTCTCATTAATCTACCTACATACTTGGTCAAACCATTAGTATTGGTTTGGTTCTCTGTGTTCTGGGTGTGCTGGAGTGGGAGGACCTTAACATAGGAAATGTGCAAGTGGAGTTTAATCTCCAGTATTTTAAAGATTGAGCATGTAGTTCAGTGGTAGAGTGCTTACCCAACATGTACAAAGCTTTGGTTTGATCCCCAGCACCATTAAAAAAAGCCCACCTGAAATCAAATATTATGAGATTTAGTACATTAGTTTAAATATTCTGATTTTAAGTATAAAATATACTTTTCTTCAGCTTTGTGCACAAAGCCAATTAACTGAACAGTTCATATTGAATAAATTTGAGACTTGCTTGGGAGGCTTAGGGACCTAGACAAAGGGTTCTTGGCCTTAAGTAGTTTGTTTATTCCTTAAGACTTAAGGCATCAGAGAGGGGAAGAGAGGAGGGAGGGTCAGAAGGACAGGCCTATAATTTCTGACTCCATGCCCAGTGGATGGGATGAGGAGGCTGGACCACTAGGCTCTCCAACCATGTTCCCTTGTGTGTGCAGAGGGAAACTGCTAAGAACACTCTGCAGTTCTTCATGCAGCTTCAACATCTCAGAAGCATTATTGTCTTTCTAGTTGCAGGTGACAGAAGAAAACTTGAAACTTTAGCTATCCTATACTTTCTGAGGGCTAAATTCCGTGGGTGGCCACAGTTAATGCAGGTGTCCCTCTATTTCAAGGTTTTACATTTAATTTTATTTTGATTTAAAATGTGTTTCTCTGATGCATCTGTTTTTTATATTATCAGATGACTTTTTTATATTTTAATAAGTGTAATTTATTTAATTAAATGCTTTAATAATAAATGCAAATTCATAATATAATTTAAATACCTATTATATATGTGTCCTAAATTCGTTATATGTAAAGACCATACATGTTATGTACTTTAAAAAACAATACATATTTTATAGTATACATGTAATTTTATTTTTGACAATTTCAAACATACATGTAATGTATTTTGACTTTATTCACGTCCCATTACCCTCTCTTATCCCTATCCCACTCCCACTTTGACTCGACTTAATATATTTCCATTGGAAGAATTTTAGAAACTTCTCTTCATCAGTAAGTAAAGCCTAAATGTACTGACAGAATCTATTCTTTTAATGAGAAGACCATCCGTTTATTCTCCCCAGACATGAAAGATTAGCTATATCAACAGGATAAGTTTCTTATTACCATATGAGGACATAGAGGAAAACAGTTTCTTCCAATCATTGCACTTCACCGGCCAATCATGAACCATAAATTTAACTTTGGAAGTGTGCTGTAAGTTCCAGAAAATTTGCTAAATAGGTTGCAAATGTTAGCTCCTTTGTAGGCTCAAGAATGAAGAAAGAAAAGAAGAGTGATGTTTGCTGTTATAGTAAAAACTTGGCACAAAATAAAACAAGTTTTTATTTTTCCTCTCCTTTTTCCATGCATTCACCTAAAAAAAAAAAAAACGTGTGACTGATTAGCCATGAATGTTTCAACAACCCAAAGCAGGTAAAGCACATGGATATTGTGCTTTCAAAGGTCAGTGTAGACATTCCGTTCAGTTTAAAGGATGTTTGGTGTGGTATATGCGGGGCAAATCCAGCATAGGAGAAACCTGAGGGATACAAAAGCAGTTTGCGGTCCAGTCCCTCACTCTGGTCATCTATGAGCCCTGCACTGTCTCCACCTCCGTGTCCTGCACCAGCTTTGACCTGATAGAGTCTCCAAGGCACACCTTGGCCCTCTGTCCTCTGTAGCTAAGATCTCTGTCTAGTAGGTTGAATGGTGACCTACAAAAAGATATGTTTATATATATCCTAACTGCCAGAGCCCACGTATGTTACCTTATTTGGGAAAAGACATCTTTGTGAAGGAATTGAAGATGAAAAGATCCTGGATAATTCAGGTGGATCATAAATCTAGAATCAAGAAATAGGGGACACAATGTAGCCACAGAGCCTGAGCAGAGAGTCAAGTGATTATAAGGCAAATGTCAAGGGTCATGTAAAGCCACCAGAAGCAAAGGAAACAAGGCGTGGGCCTCCCTCAGAGGTCTCCAGAAGGAGTACAGCCCTGCCAACATCTTGATTTGAGGGTTCTGGTCTCCAGAATCATGAAAAAATAAATTTATGATGTTTAAGCCACTAGTTGAGAGAGCTTTCTTGTAGCAGACACAGAAGACTAATCTGTCATCTTCAAATTCCATCAAGTAAATGACTTAGTGATGTAAATATCCACTCCAGACTCTCAGAGCACCTTGCTCATACATCTGACTGCATACTTGATCTCTCTCCTTGGGCTAATGGAATTTTTTATCTCCATCTGTGATACCTGCAAAACTTCCAAGTCTATCATGAATAAATAGTACCACCACTGCAGGTTTGGGGCTTAAGCCCAGCTGCTTCAGGACTCAAGGAGAGAATTGAAGCACCATGCTTATTTCTTTTCTTCTGCTTGCCACCGTCCACTTACTCCTAGATGAATCCTCTTGGGTGCCATATTTGCCTAGCACTACCACTACAGGCTCCCAGTTTCTTCCCTGCTTCTAGTCCATCTCTCTCCACAGAAGCCAAGTCTGCACAACTTCCTACAGTATCACTCAGATTCTGTCGCTCCATGCCTGAGATGCTCCAGCAGTCTCCCATACTCAGAATCATGTTCACACTACTTACTTTTGCCTACAAGGGCCACGATCTAATGGCTGTCTTCACACACAGAGGCATGTCAATTCAAATATCTCCTTAGAGAGGTATTATGCAACTATCTTTTGTAAAGCAGCTTACCTTCCTACTCCCACTTGTTCTTCTGTATGGCTCTTATCAGCACATGATCTGATGTTGATTGCTAGCTTCTTCTTCCAAAATCACATGCCCATATACAGTCTTTCTTTTTCTTTCCTCTCTTTCCATATGGAGACTGGCACAGACGAGTATGCAGTATTTATCTGGCATATAGATTTAAAGTCACAAAGGATTATTGAATATGCCTAAAGTGTTCAGTGCCAAAACTGATGCAGCCAGTCACTACAAAAGGCAAGTTTGTTTCTGGGCTTTGTCAATTTCCAGTACTTGGCTCTTTGGATGTTATCTGTATTTGAGGATTGGTTCCACTAATACAATGAGTTGCTTGGATGTTCTTTTCACTTACCACTGAATAGCTGAAAATTTTCTGGCAAAGCAAAAACTAACTTAGGTATAAATTTAATAGAGAAGACAATAAGCAGACAAAGAAATACTTGGAATAAGATAATAATAAAAGTATTTACTGTGGATCTGGAGAGATAGCCATTGCTAAAGTGCTTGTTGTGCAAGCATGAAGACCTGGCCTTCATCCCCAGAAGCCATGAAATACCAGGCTTGGTGACCTGTGCCTAGAACCCCAGCACTGGAGAGATAAAGACAACAGATTCCTGGGACTAACTGGCCAGCCAATCTAAACTAATTGGTGAGCTTTGGGGCAATGAGAGAGCTTGTTAAAAAAAGAAGAGATGGGCTGGAGAGATGGCTTAGTGGTTAAGGTGCTTGCCTGCAAAGCCTAAGGACCCATGTTTGACTCTCCAGGTCCCACATAAACCAAGTACCCAAGGTGATGCAAGCATGGAAGGTCGCACATGTGCACAAGGTGGCACACATGTCATGAGTTCAACTGCAGTGTTTGGCAGCCCTGGCATGCCAATTCTCTCTTAGTCTCTCTCTTGCTCACTCTCTCTCATTAAAAAAAAATTGCAAGCTGGGCATGGTGGCGCACGCCTTTAATCCCAGCACTTGGGAGGCAGAGGTAGGAGGATCACCATGAGTTCGAGGCCACCCTGAGACTACATAGTTAATTACAGGTTAGCCTGGATCGGAGTGAGACCCTACCTCAAAAAATCAAAAAAAAAATTGCAAAAGAAAAATAAAGACAAGAGGTGGGCAGCATTTTTGAGAAGGGACACCCAGGGTGTTCCTTGGTCTACACACACACACACACACACACACACACACACCCATACATGAATGAACACATATACATACATACATACTATATACACACACATTACAAAAAAATATACTTCTTAGCTTTCTATAAATTCTAATCCTGCTATGGAATTTTCTGTTCATTTCTTTTTCTTTTTCTTTTCTTTTCCTTTGTTTGGTTTTTTGAGGTAGGGTCTCACTGTAGCCCAGGATGACCTGGAATTCACTATGTAGTCTCAGGCTAGCCTTGAACTCATGGTGATCCTCCTACCTCGGCCTCCCAGATACTGAGAGAGAGATTAAAGGTGTGCACCACCATGCTCAGCTTGGAATTTTCTTAATTGTAAAAGGTTTCAGAATAATCCTCAGATCCCCAATTTTCTAGTACTTTTTTGACTTATTAGAAAACTGAACATTTCTAATAGTTCTAAAGCATTGGAAATGGAAGTCATTTTTGTTCTCATTCACCCTGTGTTGAGTGGTTAAGAGGTTTGAGAGGAAGAATGACAAAGTTAAGGATTGGCAAAGCTCCCACCGGCACCATGACGCAGTGCTGCTTCCATGTCCGGGATGGTTTCTTGAGCAAACATTGCTGGCAGGTCATACCTTTGGAGAATGACATGCACATTTCTCTCTAACACCTTCTACCCATGATCCTGGCTCTGAAGTATGCACACTGTAACACGCACTTCTGTAACGTCTCGAGTGGGAGAAGGTACCAAGCTTAGATCATTTCCACAAGGCGTCCTTGGCAAATGTCAGTCCTCTTGGATCATCACAGTGAAGAAAGAAGTCTTACTTAAACGTATTTTCATTCAGCATAAACTTTCATCCTGTCTATAATTTCAAAGGTGGATTAAAACCAGGCATGGTGGTGCATGCTTATAATTCCAGCACTCCAGAGGTGGAGGCAAGAAGGTCATGAGTTTGAGGCCAGCTGGGGCTATACAATGAAACCCTGAGGGAGCAGGGAGAAAAAAAAAACAGAACTATTGATTAAGTAAAGGGCATATTCACATTGGCCACTAGACTAAGCAATGATTCTATCTAGCTTGCTGATAATGTCATTAATTTCAATGTTGAGTAAGTAAATCTGTAATAGCAAGAAGAACTTTTACGTTGGATTTTATGCATTTTAAAATGGCCCCAAATTGTATTTTTTTGATTTTAATATTTTCAAAACACCAAATTTTATCTTTTCCTTACATCAACTGATGGCTGAGTGGTTAAGGTATTTGCTTGCAAAGCCAACGGACCCAGGTTCAATTCTCCAAGACCCATGTAAGCCAGGTGCACAAGGGAGTGCAGGTGTCTGGAGTCTGTTTACAGCAGCTGGAGACCCTGGCACACCCATTCCTTGTCAGTCTCTCTCAATCTCTCTACCTGCCTATTTCTCTTTCTCTCTCTCAAATAAATAAATAAATAAAAATAAAAATACCTTTAAGTATTTTTAAAGTACACAAGGAAATGAGGATCAGCTGATTTTTGTTTTCTGGTCAGGGCTTTGCTGAATAGCGCAGCCTTAAACTCAAAGTCCTCCTGTATGGAAGTCAGAGGACAACTTGCGCGTCTCGGTCCTGGTCTTCTACCTCCTTTGAGATGGAGCCCATCATTCTCCACTCCTCTTGGCTAAGATATTCCAGGACATTCCACTGTCTCAGTCTCCCTTCTTGCTACTTTAGCATAATGGGATTACAGAAACCCACTTCAGCTCTGGCTTTCCTGTGGTGTTTGGGAATTCAAACTCAGGCATTCATGCTTTTATAGCAAGTGGCTTATCCACTGAGCCTTCTCTCCAGACCCTCAGGTGATGTTTATGACTTGTATTACTTAGGCCCTTTATTGCAGGGACACAGTCCTCAAGTCTTCTGACCTATAACTCTTAATAAGATTTTTGTTCAGTGGCCTAGGAAACCTTCCCTCATCCTTAGCCACTGCCTCTACGTAAACTCAAATAGCACAGAGGCCAGAACTACTCTGGATACATTGTATCGTTGAAATATTAGCATTCTCACCCAATGCAAGTGAAGCAGGGCCTTGTCTCACATTGAGAGAGGGTCCTGTTTGTTAGGACATGTGAAGCATTTGCAGGAAAGGCAGACATCCCACAGGAACAATAAGCAGACATTTGGTGCCATTCAACCTGATTCTTGCATATGGAGCAAGTGTCAAGGATAAGAGAAAGATACGTAAAATATGAGCTAGGGAAAACTACTAGCTTAAGAAACCATTAGGTTCTATATATCAGGCTGCTACATTTAATCATGCTCTCCCACTCTCACATTGTCTCTCCTCCTCATCCTAGTACTCATTTTCAGAATTCCTCTTCTTCCCTTTCTCTCTCCCACTTGATTGTTTTCATTAATGTGAGGTACTTCTGAGGAAGAACATGTATTCATTGACAAGCAAGAACTATTGTCTGTTAGACACTATGCTGGGGATACAAAAGTTCTTACAAAAGAAAATACCCACTTCAAGGGAGTGCATAGTCCCAAAGCTTGCCAATCAGCAAATTAACTTGTATGTAGAATGTCTAATGTGTCTCAGGTGTTAGCCGGGACCTCCTAGCCTCTTGAGATCTGACTTTTGAAACCCCAGGCTCTGCTGCATTTGCAGTCAGCTCTGCTCCGGCTTCCGGCTTTCTGATATGCTCTGCATCTAAAGCTGTTCATTTACCTCTATATACATAAACACATGCTTGGAACACAACTCCTCTTACAGTCTCTCCCACACTCACTTTCTGTCCCTCTGCCTCCCATACAAAGTAATCATGAAAACAAGACTGGCAATGTCTTTCAAAACTTGAACTGAAAGCCTGGCGTGGTGGCGCATGTCTTTAATCCCAGCACTCGGGAGGTAGGAGGATCACCGAGAGTTCGAGGCCACCCTGAGAGTACATGGTTAATTCCAGGTCAGCCTGGACCAGAGTGAGACCCTACCTTGCAAACCCAAAACCAAACAAAACAAACAAACAAAAAAAAACTTGAACTGAGCATGTTCGGGTCTTAGAAGAGCACAGTAGAACTTCAAATGACATGGTGTGCATTCTTGTTATGCGCCTAGTTGACTCCCCATCACAGGGCCATCTCTCTGTCCATTTCATTCCACAGAGCATGCAGACTTCGGCCAATCTTCCCTTTAATCCCTCAGCTGTCTCTTTATGCTATGGCTCTTGCATTGCATTTTACCCCTCCCACAAGCCCTTACTCTAGAATATTCTTGCTTGCTAATATGCAGAATAATTCTTTCCTTTTCATGTATCTTCAAATTCCAAATCCAAATTTAAAACTTCAAGTCCAGACTCATTTCGCCACACCTAACTTGATCCTATTGTTTCAGTCATGTCCCCAAATCCATTCGCCATTCTTCATGGAGGACAGCTGTGATTCTGTAGTACTTATCCCTCTTTTGCACATACTAATGCTTGCTTATTTATTCACTCAACAGTATTGGTTAGCTGTGTGCTATATGTTAGGCATTGTTTAGGCAGTGGAAATAAAAAAAGTGTATATGATAGACATAGGTCCTATCTTCGTGGATTTCAGAAAGTATGTGCAAAATGCTACCCCCAAAATACTAGGGGAGTTGGAGAGATGGCTTAGCAGTTAAGGTGCTTACCTGCAAAGCCTAAGTACCCATGTTAAATCTATCTCCAGATCCCACGTAAGCCAAACACACAAAGGTAATGCAAGCACAAGGACGCACATACCCACTAGGTGGTGCAAGCATCTGGAATTTGCAGTGGCAGAGACCCTGCGCTCCAATACACACACTCTCTCTCTTGCTCTTGCTCTTTCTCACTCTCTCTAAAAAATGCTAACTCATCCTAGAGAGGAAGATTCTCAGAGTGTGGAAAGCTGCCTCTAGCAAGCAAGAAGGATTACTGTGAGTGAACCACAGGTTAAGAGTTTTGGTAGAGGAACTCAATGGCAAAAATTAACTGAAGGGACTGGAGAGATGGCTTAGTGGTTAAGGCACCTGCCTGCAAAGCCTAACAACCTGGATTTGATTCCCCAGCACCCATGTAAAGCTAGATGCACAAAGTGGTATACACTCTGGAGTTTGTTTGCAGTGGCAAGATGTCTTGGCATGCCCATTCTCTCTCTCTTTCTCTGTGTATGTGTCTTCTCTCTGTCTCTCTCTTTGCTTGCAAGTGAATAAATTCAAAATAATAAAAAATACTGTGAAGTTCTTCAATTTTTTTTTAGGCATTGATATGAAACAGGAAACAAAATATGTTTTATTTGAGAAATCTCCATTATGTCTCACTCTAGCCCTGAGATCTCTTCAAACAGTACCTATAGGCAGAATTGAGGTATGAGCTCTCCAGAGCTTGGTGGACTTAAGGGATGGGAGTGCCTTATTTGAATTGTTTTATCTTCCTAAGAGGCCCTAGAGCACAGCTCCCTGGACACCTGGCACTTGGTACCCATTTAGGTCCTGAGGGTGAATCTCTCTGCAATCTACTGGAGAGGGAAGCAAACGGATGACAGGAAGCTTGGCCATGATCATATATACGTGTATAAAAGTGCTGTATGTAAGTGAATATGTACCTACATATTGTATAGTGTTATATACATATACATTACACACACACACACACACACACACACATATATATTACATAAGTATATATGTGCTATTGAAAAATGCAACTTTGGTGTTTCAGTCTGATGCCCCCACAGACTCATGGGTGAGTGCAAGGTCCACAGCTGATGGCAAGCTTGGAAGTGGAGCCTGCTAGAGGAGGTGTGTTACTGAGGGCAGGCTGAGGGTTTCTAGCCAGCTCCCTTACTGGATCTTAGCTCACTCTTCTGCTGCTATTTTCCAGCTGCTGTGGCAGAGGTAATGTCCAGTTCTGCACATGCCATTCTTTCCCCTGCCATGGAGCTTCCTGAGCCTGTAAGCCAAAACACTTTCCTCCCATCAGTGGCTTCTGCTTGGGTGCTTTGTACCAACGACTGGAAGCCAAAGTACAACAAGAACCCAAAGCCAGATGCAGAACTGGACAAGTGTAACTTCCCCTCCACTTGGTCCACTAATCAAAGCACAAACTGAACAACACTGGCCTGGTTTGTCCCAGGTGGCAGGCTACAAAAGCATAGGTTGGATAGATTCATGAGGTTCTTTCTGTACTTGAATTCAAACTATTTGCTAATAAAACAGTCAGGTTTAAAGAGCGACTCTCTTCATAGTAAGTACATCTTGTCCTTTCTTAAGTAGTTACTTCAGTAGTAATAGGAACAATAATCCTTTATTGAGTGCACTTCACTGTACTAAGTAGTTTGTGGAGATTAACTCAATGAATTATAACACTGTTATAACACAAGTGGATATTATTCCCACTTAACAGTTCAGAAAGAAAAGGCAGCCAAACTCTGCTACTGAATTTTACATACAGCATATTTTTAGTTCCCAGTCCATACTGCCTACTTCCCTGTGCTCTTTTCTCTTTCTTTATTCCTTCCTTTCTTCCTTTTTACCTCCCTCTGTTTGCTTTCCTCTCTTACCACTTTAGGAAACCCAGCATTGAAGAAGAGTTGTGTAAGAACCATTCTTCCTGCAACCCATACAATTGACGGGTTAGCTCTGCAGCCCTGCCCTTTGGCTTTCCAAACCAGCAGTTCCCCTTTGGTGTGTGCACTGCCTGAGGAATATCCATGCTTGAGGTTCCCAAGCCAGAAGGCTGTACTCAAGAGCCTACTCTTTGCTGTACGCATTTCATCACACAGGGAAACAACGCTCTGCTCAGTCCTTGGCCTGAGGCTGTATGGCTTCTTTGGCCAGCCAATCTATGATTATTTCCAGAAAAACATTTGCCTCTTGGGAAAAGAACTGTATAGCAATGCCTGATCATTTCTGTACAAAGATGTTTTTCTTTATGCTTTCTACACTTCTCTGGCTAATTCCCTTAGCTGTTAGCCATGTCCTCAAAAAACCATAGTATTTTATTTAAAGTGTGTCATATCTGCAGTTCGTTACAGAGCCTCTGGAGAAGGCATTCCCTTTGACCGGGCTTGGATAATTTTTCTGCTGTAACTTAAGAGTACAGTCTGCTTAAAACATTGACTTACCCACGTACTTTTAACCTTCCCTAGAGAATGTGATGCACTGGTCAGGAAGATAAGCAACTAATCCACAGAATACCTTGTTTTTATGAAAACTTTGTGACATCCAATGAATAGCGTTCAAATAAGATAGCATCATGTTCTTGCTAATTGGTTTCCAAATATCTCTGAGCATTTCCTTGTTTGGCCTTGAAGGAATTTGCTCTGGGACTTCAGCCTGGTCCTGGGCTTGCTGAAAGTCTGCAAGCAGAACAAAGCTGTCCAGTTGAGAGGCCAACTAATGAAAATGAAAGCAAGACCCTCACCCCCCTTCCCACACCCCCATCTCCCAAGAGGCTTAGTGTGTGTTCTTTAAAGAAGGAAGAATTTGCCTCAGGGTCAGGAGAATGTCTTTGGAAGCTCTTGAACTTGCTAGTGCCAATCAGACCTCCTGGGCTCCAGACAGATAAGCAAAGTCCAGAGGCAAGCTGTTCTGGTGTAGCTGTTTGAGCAGCGCTGGGTCACAGAAGGGGTGATTACTGTCACATCCTTAGCCATTTAACTTCTTCCCAGCCTTGGCATGCATTTCAGCTTACAAGTTAAAATTGACACTTCTACTCAGCAGGGAAAGCAAGGGACACATTTTCCAAATCGAAGTCCAGGCTTTGAAAGGTCTGAAGGCATTTCCCGTCCCATTTTGTAAAATTTCTGACAGTGACACAATGCCAGGCATTTTTAGAAATAAAGGGTGCTCAATTTGTATAGGTCTGGAAAGGTTGTGAGAAGCGGGTCCCTCTATTTAAGTTGGGGTCAGAATTGAGAAGAATGAGGTATAATAATTTTACTTTGGGTGGGTTGTTTTTGTTTTGTTTTATCTTGTATCTGCTATTTGAGACAGGATGTCACTAAATTGCTTAGGCTGGCCTTGGATTCACTATGTAGCCCAGGCTGGCCTTGAACATGTGGTCCTACTGCCTCAGCCTCCTGAATGCTTGGATTATAGGAGTATGCCACAACATCTGACTTTTAGGGCATTTTGGAGTTGGCACTTGAAGTCTGGTTGGGCAGAAGCTACCTTGGAAGCTTTGTTTCGGACTTTGCTGCTCCACCCGAGTGTGGTTTGTATTCCACCATCTTTCCAGGCAAACCCCTCAGAGCCTTGCTTTTGACACACTTAGTTTATACTGGCCCGCCATGAATAGAAAACTAAAAAAATTCAAATGCACACATAACAGACTTTATTTTCTACTCTGTGGAGGCCTCCCCTTTTAATGTTGAATGTAAACTCTGACAAAGGCAGAGTCAGGCTATTTGGGGACATTCTACACTTTCCAGTTGAGAGACTTCTTTGACTGCTGAATTCTGACCAAAATGTTAAGTCAAAAAATTTAACTGATAATGGCTGGAGAGATGGCTTAGCGGTGAAGGCACCTGCCTGCTAAGCCTAAGAATGCCCGTTCGTTTCTCCACATCCCACATTAGCCAGATGCAAAGTAACACAAGGGCACAATACCACACTTGCCCTCAAGGGGGCACACGGACCTGGAGTTGGTTCACAGTGGCTGAGAGGCTGCTGGCGTGCCTATTGTCTGTCTCTCTCTGACTCTCTCCAAAAAAAAAAAAAAAACTGTTAGGGCTGGAGAGATGGCTTAGCGGTTAAGGTGCCTGCCTGCAAAGCCTAAGAACGCCTGTTCTAATCTCCAGGTCCCATGTTTAGCCAGACGCAAAAGTGATACAAGCATGCAATGCCACATATGCGCACACAGGGGCACACACACCTGGAGTTCGTTCGCAGTAGCTGAGAGGCTGCTGGGGTGCCCATTCTCTCTCTGTCTTTCTCTCTCTCTCTCTCTCTCTCTGTCTCTCAAAATTAAAAAAAAAAAAAACAATTAACTGTTAGATGCCATGAAGACTGTGTGGCAAAGCAAAACAACTAAAACCCTATAGAGTGAGGAGACAGACTATAAGTTTTTGATAACACCTTAACCTCTCTCTCTGTAGGTCGCAGAGCCCTGTGACCTTCCCAGCCCATTAAAATTGGACATAGATTGCTAGATAGCTTTAAAGAGCACATGAAACTCTTAAATTTTATACTAACAGAAACCTGATATAGATGTATTTGGGACCAACTTTTTCTGACACATTAAATTTTACTATAAGATATGCTATGTCACTATTTCATTGCACTTTGTAAAAGTTCTATAATACTCTAAAATTGCCTCTGAGATTTATAATAGATTGTGTTTCCAACCTATTACATGTATGGTGTTTGTTTAAAATGGAAAATAGAGTTGCAAGAAAATATATTTTTTCTCAGTTGTAATAATAGGTTTATATTGTCAACTAACAGGGTACTCAGTGCCCTCTGCTGTTCAAAATAGAACATGGATTTGGAAGGATCTGTCTTAAACTGATTCAGAAAGGTTAAATTTTCACTTATGCCTTTTATTATTAATTCTCATTGTTGTATTCCAAGGACATCACTGTCTGAGTTGGAAAACCCCAACAGTGAAGTAGCTAGTGTCCTGATGCCAAATATATACTGTGTTCTTGTAGAGTCAGAATTTCCTAAAGTCTGAGGTTTTATGAACTAGGTCTTCTTTTTTTATTAGTTTTGTAGATAGTGTGTATACAGTCATGTTGGTACCATCGTTAGCCTCCTCCCTGTTCTCCCACCTCTGAAGGGACCCTCTTCGTTGGGGAATGCGGGTCATGCATTGAAGGTGTAGCCATCAGTTGTGGGGAAGAGGCAATGTCTGTGTGCATGATGACCCAACATGGCTCAGGGAAATTCACGGAAGTGGGGGTGGAATTGTTAGACAGTCTAGGGAGCCTCTGTGTCTCTGGATATTTGGTTTGGTAGGAGTTGAGTGTTTTCTGTGTCTATCTCCTTCACCCTTGGGTTGGTACCAGGTTCACCATGAAAGCAGCACTCTTGCTCATTTCCCCCATTACTCTATGGTTTCAACTAGGGCCCTGGTGAGGTGCAATGGACTGATTCTGTCCTCAGGTTCTGCATCCATCTGAAAAAGAGAAGCAAATTCTCCAATGGAGAGAAGGTCAGAACCAGATAAATGGGATAACCATTATTATTTTAGAGAGAATTTCATAGGTGTAGGCCCTCTTGTAGCCCACGATTGGTGGAAGCTTGATATTGGAGAACAGGCTTATTTTTTGGATATGGTTCAGACTTGTTTCCCAGTTCCAGCTATGGGTTCCATTCCACTGAGCAGATCTGTTAGTCAAATCAAGAGCAGCTGAATACCCACCATAGCTATGTGCCACTACTGTACCTGTGTGAGCATCACGTCAGGTTGTTTGCTGTTGAGAAGCTTAGATCATGTGTTGCTTGGACAGTTGTTGGTCACTTTCCCCCAGTCACTCATGTAGCACCTTCTGGCAGTAGACAAGGTAACTATCTGGGGACTGACTCTCTCCAGATTCCAGCCAGGTCACCCCATGTTCCGTACCAACAGCATATGGTGTCCTCGACAGTAGGGTCTTACCATTAATCTTTGGTGGGTCATCAAGTACTCTGACAGAAATCTGTCTTCTTTGGGGAAACCTTGTAGGTCTCTCTGATCAACAGCTCATTGTGGATGTTAACCACATGCTGATACTGGGAGTTACAGACCAGTGATAAAGGAAAAGAAGGAAGAAAAGTTAACTTAAAAGAGAATGAGAGAAGAGATAAAAGAGGGAGGGAGAGAGAGAGAGACAGAAGCAGGAAAGATTAAGGTTAGTCTTCATCATACCCTCTCCAGGGTCCTATGAATCAGGTGTTCCCTCTAAAAACCTGATGAAAGTTCAACCTTTTAGTCTGACTTTCAGGTATAGGATTTTATGGCTCCATTTCCATTTGGGTCCAGTTTTGCATTTTCCCCCCGCACTTACCCTCCACTCCCGTCACCCCCCCCCATTGTCCTATTCTTGAGATGCTTATTAGGTATATCAGTATTCTAGGCTGATTCAGGTTAGGAGCCACAGATGAGTGAGACCATTGCAGTGATTATCTTTCTGTGACTGGATGAGTTCCCTGAGAATGATCTGTTCCAAGTTCAACCATTTTTCTTCAAATTTCATTGTGTCATTTTTCCTTACTGCTGTGTACAATTCCATTGTGCAGATATACCACATCTTGGTTATCCATTCATCTAATGATGGACATCTGGGTTGATTCCAGTTCTTGACTATTATGAATTGAGCAGCTATAAACATGGTTGAGCAAATCTCTCTGAACTGAGGGTTGGATGACCAGTAAGGGGATAACTGGGTCTGTTGATATCTCAGTAGTCATCCTTTTTAGAAGTCTCCATATTGCGTTCCATGATGGTTGTACCATCTTACATTCCCACCAACAGCGAATGAGGGTTCCTGTTTCTCTACAACCTCTCCAGCATTTGTTTTCATTAAATTTTTTAATGTTTGCCATCCTTATTGGGGTAAAGTAGGATCTCATAATTGTTTTAATTTTCATTTCCCTGATGATTAGGGATGTTGAACATTTTCTTAAGTGTGTGTTTGCCATTTGTATTTATTGCTCTGAGAACACCCTGTACAGTTCTGTGCCCCATTTTGTGAGAGGGTTGTTTGACTTTTTATTGTTTAGGTTTTTGAATTCTTTGTAAGTTCTAGAAAAATTCTGTCAGCTGGCAAAAATTTTCTCCCATTCTGTGGGTAATCTATTGCCTCTGCTTATTGTGTGTTTGTCTGTGAAAAAACTTTTCAGCTTCATGAGATCCCAATGGTTGAGTGATTGTTTAATTTCCTGAGCTACTGGGGTTTTGTTCAGGAAGTCTTTTCCCATTCCTATATCATGGAAAGTTCTTCCTATTTTTTCTTCCAGTAGTAGCAAAGTTTCTGGTCTTATATTGAGGTCTTTGATCCATTTGGATTTGATTTTTGTGCATGGCAAGATGTGTGGATCGAGTTTCATTTTCCTGCATATGGTTATCTAGTTTGTCAAGGACCATTTGTTGAAGATGCTGTCTTTTTCCCAGTCTACGTTGTTAGGGCCTTTGTCAAATATCAAGTAGCTGTAGTTACTTGACCCAAAGTCTGGGTTCTTGATTCTGTTCCATTGGTCTATAATCCTGTATTATGCCAGTGCCATTTTTTTTTTTAAGAGAGGGACAGAGAGAGAGAATGGCATGCCAGTGGCCTCTCAGCCTCTGAATGAATTCCAGACATGTGCATCCCCTTGTGGGCAAGTGAAGCATTGCACCCTTGTGTCACTTTACATCTCACTAAATGTGGGACCTAGAGACTCAAATGGACATTCTTAGACTTAGCAGGCAGGCACCGTAACCACTAAGCCATCTCTCCAGCCTACCATGTTGTTTTTATTACTATAGCTTTGTAATATAGTTTAGATCAGGTATGGTGATGCCTCCAGAGGTGTTTCTTTTGCTTGGATATCTGAGGCCTTCTGCCATTCCACATGAATTTTGAGATATTTTTTTTTCTATCTCTGTGAAGAAAGAAGTTGGGATTTTTATTGGTATTATATTTAATCTGTATATTGCTTTTAGTAAGATTGCCATTTTCACAATGTTAATTCTGCCTATCTGGGAGCATGGGAGGTCTTTCCATTTTCTCAAATTCTCTTCAATTTCTTTCGTGAGTGGTTTTTTTTTTTTTTTTTTTTTTGTTTTTTTTTTTTTGGTTTTTCAAGGTAGGGTCTCACTCTGGCCCAGGCTGACCTGGAATTAACTATGTAGTCTCAGGGTGGCCTTGAACTCACGGTGATCCTCCTACCTCTGCCTCCCGAGTGCTGGGATTAAAGGCGTGCGCCACCACGCCCAGCTTCGTGAGTGTTTTTATGTTTTCATTGTAAAGGTCTTTCACCTCCTTGGTTGTTATTCCAAGGTATTTATTTATTTATTTATTTATTTATTTATTTTGTTGCTATTGAAAATCGGACAATGTTGCTTATTTGTTTCTCTGTATCTTTGTCTTTTGCATATAGAAAGGCTACTGATTTTTGTGCATTGATTTTGTATCCTTCTACTTTGCTGAAGGAAGTAATCACCTTTAAGAGTTTTGAGATGGAGGTTCTCCAGTCACTTATTTATAGAATAATGTCATCTGTGAATAGGGCTCACTTCTTCCTTTCCAATTTGTATCCCTTTTATTTGTGTCTCCTGTCTTATTGCTTGAGCTAGGACTTCCAGTACTATGTTGAAGAGCAGAGGTGAGAGTGGACACCCCTGTCTTGTTCCTGACCTCAGTGGGAATTCCTTCTGTCTCTCCCCATTAAGTATTATTTGGGCTTTAGGAACTTTATATATGGCCTTTATTATGTTGAGATATAAGCCATCCATGTCTACTCTCTCCATTGTTATGATCATAAAATGATGTATTTTGTCAAAGGCCTTTGCAGCATCTATTGAAATGATCATGTGGTTTTTGTGTTTAAGCTTATTTATGTGGTGTATTACATTGACAGATTTCCATGTGTTAAACCACCCCTGTGTTCTTGGGATGAAGCCTACTTGATCAAGGTTGGACAATGCTTTTGATATGTTGTTGAATTCAGTTTGCAAGGATTTTGATCAGCATCTTTGCATCTATGTTCATCAGGGAAAAAGGGTTATAGTTTTCTTTTCTTGTGGCATCTCTACCTGGTTTTGGTATTAGGGTGATACTAGCTTGATAGGAGTTGGGGAGCTTTCCCTGTTCTCCAATTGTGTGGCACAGTTTGAGAAAGATTGGATTCAGTTATTCCATGAAGATTTGATAGAATTCAGCTGAGAAACCATCTGGTTCTGGACTCTTCTTTTGGAGGTGATTTTTGTTTACCTTTTCTATCTCGGTGGACATGATAGGTTTGTTTAGGAGATTAATCTGCTCTGAGTTTAGGTAGGTGATATGTGTCCAGAAATTAATCCATTTACTCCAAATTTCCCAGTTTTGTGGAATAGAGGTTTTGAAAGAAATCCTGAAGATTCTCCCAATTTCACTTATGTCTGTTGTGATCTCTCCTTTTTCATTTCTAATTTTGTTAATTTGAAGCATCTCTTTTTTTAGCAAATTGGCCAGGGGTTTATCAATCTTGTTCATTTTTTCAAAGAACCAGCTCTTTGTTTCATCAATTTTCTTGTTTTCTTAGTTTTCAAGTCATTAATTTCTGCTCTGATCTTAATTATTTCTTTCCATCTGGAACTTTTTTGGTTGGATTCTTCTTGTTTTTCCAGTGTCTTTAGGTGGATGGTTAGGTTATTGATTTGGGATCTCTTAGTCTTTGTTATGAAGGCCTTTAGTGCTATGAATTTTCCCCTGAGGACCACCTTCATTGTGTCCCATAAGTTTTGGTATGATGTATTTTCATTTTCATTCATTTCTAAAAATTTTGCAATTTAATTTTTATTTCTTCCACTACCATTTGCTGTTTGAATGTGTGTTGTTCAGTTTCCAGGAGCTGGTGGGATTCCTGGTGCATTTTTTCTAGTGATACAGCATTGTTATCTGGTATCATGCAGGAGATTATATCGATCTTCCTAAATATATGCAGGCAGGCTTTATGACCCAGTATATGATCTATTTTACAGAAGGTTCCATGAGCTGCTGAGAAGAATGTGTAATCTGTGGATTTGGGGTAGAATGTTCTGTAGATGTCCATTAGATCTTGTTGCTATACGTTTTTGTTGAGCTCTCTTACTTCCCTGTTAATTTTCTGTTTAGATGACCTATCTATTGCTGATAGTGGAATATTGAAGTCCCCAACTATGATGGTGTTGGTGGTTATTTCTGTTTTGCTGTCAAGTAAGCTTTATTTTATGAATTGTGGTGCACCTATAGTTTGGTGCATAAAGATTGATGATTGTGATATCCTCTTGTTGTATCATTCCCTTGATAAGTAAGAAGTGGCTTTCTTTGTCTTTTTGATTCTTGTTGGTTTGAAGTCTGTTTTATCTGATATTAGTATAGCAATGCCTGTTTATTTCTTATTTCCATTTTCTTGGTATATAATCTTCCACCCTCTCACCCTGAGGAGGTGTTTGTCTTTAGTGGTGAGGTTTCTTGCAGACAGTAGATTGAGGGGGTTAATTTTCTGATCTACACTGTTAGCTTATGTCTCTTGATGGGTGAATTAAGGCCATTAATGTTCAGAGTAATAACTGTGAGATTTGATTTAATTTCTGCCATGCTATGGTGCTTTATGTGGTTTGGTGTTTTCTTAGACTTTGTACATTATTTGCCTTCTCTGAGTTTGGTTATTGTGCTCTGCTTCTTGTTGAGGTTGGCTGTTTGATTCTTATGTGTGGAGAATTCCCTGAAGTATTCTCTGAAGGTTTGGCTTTGTATTCATATAGGTTTAAAGCTGATTTTTATCATGGAAAGTTTTTCTTTCCCCATCTATTATGAAGGATACTTTTGCCAGGTAGAGTAGTTTGGGTTGGAACACATAAGTTCTTAGACTTTGCAGTGTTCCATTCCAGGCCCTTCTGGCTTTCAGGGTTTCCATTGAGAAGTCTGAAGTAATTCTGATGGGGTTACCTTTATATGTAATGTGTTCTTTCCCCCTAGCTGCTTTTAGGACTTTCTCTTTGTTATCAATTTTTAGAGTCTTAATGATAATATGTCGTGGAGAATTTTTCCTTTGGTCCAGTCTGTTTAGAGTTCTGTTAGCTTCATGTAATTTGATGGGACTTTCTTCTGAGAGAGTGGGAACGTTTTCTTTGATAATTTTGTTTAATAAGTTCTCCATGCCTTGGATCTGAATTTATTCCCCTTCTGGTATCCCCTTTATCTGAATGTTGGGACATTTAAGGGCATCCCACAGTTCCCTCATGTTCTGTTCACAGTAAAGTTTGAACTTATTGAAATTGTGGATTCACAAGCTGTTTCTTCTGTTTTGTCTTCTAGTTCTGAGTTTCTATACTCCACATGGCCGATTCTATTCTTGAGAGCTTCTGTGGAATTTTGGGTTTGTTCAATTTTGTTTGTATTTTCTACTGCTTTTCTATGTAAGTTTCCACCCCTCTGTCAAGTTCTCTTTACACATCATTTTCTGATTTTCTTAGTGCTTCGTGGAATTCATCCTTGCATTTATTTATGTCTTCATTGAGCTTAGCCAGCTGGTTATTGAGGTCCTCTCTTTCTCTTTTTTTTGTTCTCCTTCAGGTCAATTAACTGTCTTTGGAGCCTTTCCTGGTTCTTTTCTATTAGGTCTAATCTAGCAAGAATGGTATTCATACAATTATTGGCTCTTTGTTGATTTCTGCAAGTTTTGTTAGTTTCTTTATTTTGGGGTCCTGATCCTATTGTCTTTTCTTTGTTTTGATAAGAGATATCCATTGTGGGACTGGGCAATCTTGTTGGAATTACTTGCATTTGATTTTTCATGTTATTCCTTTTGCGCTGTGGTCTGCCCATCACAGTGAAGAAATCTTATTAATTTTAGGAGGAAGTTGTAGCTTACCCTTGACCAGGGTCCATGCATGGGGGAGGGTAGCGATGAGTGGGATGGCTTTCATGCAAGGAGCTCCGTGGGGTCAGGAAAGCCTAGGTCAGGGCAGGGTGGGGCAAACACTAGCCTGTTGGCATGGGTCGGCACATGGGAGGGGGGTGTGGGGGTGCAAGGTGGTGTCAGGAGTGGGACAGGGTTCATGTGTGAAGCTCTGCTGGGGTGGAAAAGCCTAGGTTGGGGTGGAGAAGGGTGAATGCTAGCCTGCTGGCCTGGATCCACTAAGCCTGTGGTTAGTGCAGGAGGAACCTGCAGCTGGGAGTGTGGCTAGGATGGCTGCTTGGGGGACTGGGGGACTGGTGGGCTACATGAGACTGTGGGAATCAGCAGATTCCCTCCTTTGCTCCTCCACACCTTCCCAATGGAGGTCTACTAGAATCTTCAGACTGTTAAAAACCACACTTAACCCTAAATGTCTTGCCTTTCCTTCCCTGAGAGGTGAGGCATGGCTAGGCAGATGCCATCATGACTGAAAGTGAATTGGGTGTTCTTTATATGAGACCCTCAGCATATTAATATGGCTGTTGATTTTTGTGAAAAATATCAGTGTTTTTTTAATCATGAAAAATTAGTAGAAATGTCAATAAAATTATCTGAGATGAGAACACTGCTTTTTCAAAAAAATAGTGTGAAGATTTTTTATTGTTTGCACTTAATTATGTTCAACATAAGGGAATTTACTACCTTCATAGCTTCAGGTATATTTATTTGTTTAATAAGACAGCAACATTAAATAACCAGCAGTCAGGAAGCTTCTTGAAGTATGTTTGTGGTTTGTATTCATCCAGCAAGGAGAAAAGCTTTCCCTGAAATCTGTTTTGCTCCTGAATTAAAGTTATCAACAGACTTTCATTCTCTTAACAATTACAAATCTATTAAATGCTTCCCATGTCCATGGCACAGAAACATAGATGAATAAACTGCATTTCTTTCCCAGTGTATTCATGATTTAGTTGAAGTAAATGTGAAACTTAGACAATCATTTTTATTCTTTTTTCTTTCTTTCTTTTTTCTTTTCTTTTCTTTCTTTCTTTTATTTTATTTTCTCAGTTCTAGGGATGAAACTCAGGGTTTTTTTTTGTTTTTTTTTTTTTTTCCATGCAGGGCAAGCCTTCTGGCACTAATCACATTCCAAACTCAGATAATTAGTGTTTTATTGAGAGATTTCCACAGGTTGTGCTGCCACGTGTGCCAGTTAAAAGCCCTGGAAGTTTTATTGCTTCTGATCAGGAACAATGACACAGTCCCTAGTGAATAACACTGTCTCTTTTTATTCTTTAATAATCACTGGATAAAATACGAATGGGGTGTGTATCCCTCTTTTTCTCTATATCTTTTAAAAACTTGATACCTCGCTTGGACAGGTGCATACATCTATTCCGAACATCCCATCCACTTTACAATCACTAATGTAATTGTAAATAATAGAAAGTTAAACCTCCAAATGCACACAGCCTGGCTTCATTATAGTCTTGGAATGATTATAATAAGAAATTGTTCTGTTATAGGCTATTACTGCCAAAACAGGTATAGAACAAACATTCCGTGATCAAGATGGGATTTGATGGATGATTCTGACGTTTACTTAGCTGGAATACCATAATCTTATTTAGCAATTTTGTTACCAAGAAAATGTTTTGAAGCTAAAGGTTTACACAGGGGACTTTGAGGTTCCCAAATGCCACATAAAAGAATTCATGTGAAAATTATTGCTTAATGTTAAATGCTCTGGAAAGTATTTTTTTAATTTTGTTATGGCCAAGGCAGGTATTATTTATATTTGCTGTTTGCTTCAAAGCTTTTCTGGGATTAATTCATTGAAGTCATTCCATGTGGCATGCGACTGGAGCCTTAGTTGCCTGTCCATATGAACCTTGATGGAGATCTAAGCTTAGAAGTCTTAGCTAAGCCCATTGTGTCTCCATTCACTTCAACATGAGCAATTTCTTTCATCTCCTCCATCCTGTGGCTAACGCGAGCCTTCAGCTAGCTGAATCACAGTAACCTCACAGGAAGTATACTAATACCACCTACCAATATTTGACAAGAGCATGGTTGATAAAAAATAGTCTATGCTACAAAATATTTTAAGCAAAAGTTTTATTAAGTTAATTCATTTTTTTTACTACACTGGGCTACATAAGACCCTGTATTTGCAAAATTAAATAAATAAATGAAATCAATTGCTTTTTATATAATAGGTGTTGTCATAAAATTTTGAGGAATAACTAGACATCTTCTTCTTCCTCTTTTAAATTCCAAATAAATTGAGATATAGGCTAGAATTAAATACAATTAAAATTGATTGATACGGATTGTTTGGAGAACATGGTTTGATCTATGATCATGTTAAGCTTTCTAAACTGTCCTTCCTCAGAAGCATTTGATATGCACAAAAGACTAATTCCCCCCAGAAGTGTTCTATTACATAGTAATAGGTAATTTATGACTCCTTGTCATAAATGAATGAGTGAACACTAACCCCAAAAGATCACACTTCATTCCCCCCAAAAAAAAAGTCCACATAAATTTCACAAAAAGGAGAATCCTATCATTTGTTTGACCCCTGGTTATGTTTAGTCTTTTTGGACTAGACTTGCTGGCCATGAGCACAACACCCTCGGGAATGGCAGAAAACTTTGCCACTGAGCACTTTCTGTCACTGGTGATAAGTCTCATCAGCACCTCCATTCTCCTTCTCTTCCTCCATCTTAAAACATGATGTTTTGCTTAACATGAAAATGGTAAGGCATACATCCACACTGAATAGTACACAAGTACCCATGGGCATGCACACCTATACACACACACACACACACACACACACACACATACCTTACACTCAGTAGTCAGCTTCCATTCATGGTGATGTCAATCTTGGCATGATGCCACTGACACCTGTAAGTTTCCATCACTTTGATGATTTGGAATGGGTTAATCTTTATACATGTCAGGTTTGGACAACCACTATTAAAATGGCCCTTAATCAAATGTAAATATGTGTCTTGCCAAGAACTTTCCACTTCCTTTTAAGATTCATGTTTTTCATTGGAAATTTAATTCATGAGTGTTGAGTTATTTATTGAACTCAGAACACTATTGGGTAAATTACTATCTTTAAGCAAAAACTTCATTCCCTACCATAAATAATCACATCTTTTTCTCTTGTATTCATTTCCTCATTTTAGTTAGAATCAAAGCTAACAGAAACCTCATTTGGTCCTGAAGGTACATAAAAGTAAAGTAGGCCACACACCCATCAGTAGCTGCCTTAAGAGTATCACCCAGCACCTCTCAGAGCATAACTCAATACTCAGGAATTTGCTAGAATCTGGCTCACTCTCCTGCTGCCGTTTTCCATCTGACAAGAGGGAGCTGGCTATATCACCTCAAGCCCACACCCAACAACACACCTCTCCAGCAAGCCTCCACCTCCCAGATTGCCATTAGCTAGGGACCAAGCATTCAGAACACATGAGTTTATGGAAAACATCTGATTCAAATGACCATATTTCTCATCACTCCTGGTTTATAACCAAATATCTCAACCTGGCATTTAAATGTGATTCCATCTTAATAATCCACCTTTACCTTCAGCACACTATTAAGAGCACTCTCACACCTTTCCTTGTTTGGTGGGGATCTACCCTCTTTGGGGAACACCAGGCTCTCCCCCCACCACCATTCTGTTATATTTATATTACAGGGCATGCATCACTCAGGCAAGTAAATGAGCTGGACAAAGATCAAGGCAGTGAACAATAAATAATTAAGGACCTAGGTTCTCAAACTCGTCTACTACTTCTACTGGAAGGAATTAAAAAGTCTAAATGTGGAACAGAGTTGAGGACAAGTATAGATAGCAACAGAAAATCAAAGGAAAACTCTGACAAGCAAGTCTTTACCAGAACAAATACAAAAAAACATTGTGGAAGAAGAGACAGAAAGATTGTAAGCACAGGATGGGAAGGAGTATACCGAGTCATTGACCCCACCCCCTGAGAGACTGACTGATGCACTCATAACCCCATGGTTCATATTACTAATCCCACTGAGGAAGGCCCTTGGTGGAATGGGGTGGGGAAGAAAGGATATAAGAGCATAACACCAGGGCCATGGGACCAACACATGATTTGGGCATATAGCAAAGTGCATAATTAATAAAGAGTTGAATATACTAGTAAACTACTGCTAATCCTAATAATAATAAAAGATGAAGGATGTAAGATGGTCATTAGGAGAAACAGGAGTACAGACAGCACGTGAAGTATCTCCTGACAAAGGAAGTTACCCACTCAGCTGCAGGAGCCAACCTTTGGAAGGAAGAGGGTGACAAGAAGGATTCCCATTCTAGAAGAGCTGAGTCTAGTTTTTTCAAGGGCACAGTTACATCACAAAGAGTAAAATGGGCAAGAATACATTTGCATTCCTAATCAGCATTTTTCTGCATTATATGACCCAGTCCCAGGCGCACACAATAGAGCTAAGAATATGCATTCCATGGTCTGGGAAGGAATCTGCTGCAGGAAAAGCCCTTAGACTTAAGTTTCACTCTCCCACCACTAGCTAGCTGACAGTGAACTGTTCCTCACTCTTTGTGAGTTTTGATTTTTTCAGTCATAAAAACGGGAAAAAGGGCTGGAGAGATGGCTTAGAGGTTAAGGCACCTGCCTTAGGCTAAGCCTAAGAACCGGGTTCCAATCTCCAGGTCCCACGTTTAGCCAGATGCAAGGGCACAATGCTGCACTTGCCCACAAGGGGGCGCACGCATCTGGATTTTGTTCACAGCAGCTGAGAGACTGCTGGTACGCCCATTCTCTATCTGTCTCCTTCTCCCTCTCTGTCTTCTCTATGTCTCTCTCCAAAAATAAATATATATTTTTTTAATTTAAAAAATGGGAAAAAATAATGAACACTTTCCAGATTTTATATGAAAATCAAAGTGCCTGCTCTGGAGCCTGCCACATCTTCTGAAGCTCCATTTGGACATGCATCATGCCAGTACCATCTTACCATTTGTGCGGCTAGCCATCCAAGCTTAGCTTCTTTACAGTGAGCCGCAAGGGCATCGTTGCCCTTTATAAGTTTCCTAAGATGCAGCCTCTACTCAGGGACTCTGAAAAGCTGGTTTGAGGTGGTGTTTGCTAAGTGAGTGAACTTTGTAACTCAGAGCCCACACAGCCCTACATGGTTTTATGGCATCAGGCAAGCACTGCATGAATGTTTTATGGGGAAATACATGTTAGTGTAGAATTTGTGTATCAGGAATATGCTAAGGGATCCATATGAATTCCTTCAAAATGTCAGTGGCCTAAAATATTATAATTTATCAAGTTTTGACTTTTTTAGCTGCCTCTTGTTCCTTAGCCAGACTTGCCAGACTAAATTGCAAGCCTTGTTAGGAATGAGCCAAGTCTCTTCTTTCTTTTGTTTCCCACAATTTAGCCCAAAGCTATTTTCATAGTTAGCAAATGTTAAAGCTGTAGTTGGTGAATGACTAAATGACAATATCTTGTTAACTTTCTATTTAAGCTTTGGAATTCTAAATGATCTTTTTTCTGATTATGAAGTTAACAAAAATACTAAATGACTCATAATGTATAATAACATGGAAAATGTATGAAATATAATTCTGAGTTAAGTAATAGCATTTTTAATGTTAGTATATATCTGACAATGTCTGTGCATGAATGACACCTTGAGCATGAATACCTGGAAATCCTTGTTCGACTGAATTTAAATTATAATTGTTCTTAAATGCTTTAAAAAATGGGCTGGGGAGATTGCTCATCATAACCTCTCTCAGTAGTTAATGGTGCTTGCTTGCAAAGCCTGCAGGCCCAGATTTGAGTCCCCAGTATCTATCTAAAGCCAGAGGCACAAAGTGGCACATGCATCCGGAGTATATTGGCAGAGGCAGGAGGTCCAGGTGCACCCATTCTCATTCATATTCTTTCCCCTCTCTCTCTCTCTCTCTCTCTCTCTCTCTCTCTCAAATACATAAATATTAAAATCTTTAAAAATTAAATATGACTTTTTCTAGCATGACAAAAGAGGAAAGTAAACTCAAACGTGTTGGGCTTAGTCTCTCTTTTTTAACAAAGAAAAGCATGATTTTAAAAAACAAGAGCAATTAGCCATTTGTAGGGCAGTTTTGGTCATGCAGTCACTGTGCCCCACAGCGGATTTCTAAGCAAAGGGTCCATTGCAGGGCTTTCCTCACAGCACTAGATCCCTGAGTAGCTGCTACTCTTGTTTCTGCTCATTGTGCTGACCCAGTTCCTTTCTGTGTCCAAGGAAGCTTAGGAGAATTGGCATTTTCCTTACTGGAAACCTTTATTATTTAAGGGGATTCACCGTTAAACCCAATGCAACCAGACGCAGCACCACACTTACTTTGATCTGGACTTCCTGTCACAGAACCTCACAGCCCCACAGCTGATCGTCCTCATCCACCCAGCCAAACCCAGAGCCTGCTGCTCCGTTGGCTGGGGGGTCTCCTTCCTTGTGCACAGGCAGAGAAAGAAGACCTACAAGAAGCTAATCACAGGTACTAGTCAACGGTGGTGGCCAACTACAGCAGAGCCCCCACGGAGCTCCATAGGAGCATGTGTCCCTCACATCCTCTACGCAGCAACGTGATTAACGTGGTCACCATGATTACTGGGATCCCTGGGTCACAAGAAGTCAATGTGCTCTCCCAATGCGTTGTTTCCGGATAGCTGTATGTTCGTAGTTGCAGAATACGTCATGAGGGTTACCCTAGAGCAGCCGAGGCTAATCCCCAAAGACATAAGAGCCAGGTTAAGTCATAACCACACGCTGAGCCTCAGGGCCACACACAGGCAGTCAATCACTCCGTAATTAACAAAGCAAGCACAAGCGCGGGCTGTCCTGACCATTTTACTGTACATCTTCGGGCTAGGTTGGGAAATATATCTTTTCCTTTCCTTCACTTACGAGTGGTACTTTGGCTTCTTTACACATAATGTTTGCTTGTTTTTATTGCTGTTTTGATTTGGTTTGCTTTTTAGTTTCGGAGTTAATGCGCTATTAAACAGGTTAGAACCCATTTACATTTTTTTAAAAGGCTACTCTCACATATGACCACTGGAGGGCAGCATAGCCCTAGGAACATACGTTTTGATCAAGGGAGGAGCTACCCAGTATGGGTTTTACAAACCTTACTGTAATTCTGGGGATAAAAACCCCAAATAAGGAATCATCTAGAATTTAGACATGAAGGGATAGGTTTCTAATTATTTTTAAATGTGTGCGCTTAGATTTCTACAAAACACTTGATTGAAGCAGGCACAAGTAAACCATTTATAGGGAAGAGATTTATTTTAAAAACTGGAGGGTTATTTAGTGCTAGACTGAAATAGTTCCCACAATTAAGCCTGGGGAGAAAATCATAAATATGTTCACAGGTACTCATGAACCTCTTGGAACATGTATTATAACCTCCCTAGGTAGAAAAGATTTTGAGGTAAATCTGTGATGGACATGGACATGGAAGATACAGGGAGGGACTTCCTCTGAGGAAGGCACCAGATGCGCTACAGCATGTTGCTCTGTCCTCAGAGAACCACCAGCAGAGGTCTCCACCACAGGAAGTAGTTCAGCTCCATTTACAGTGCTCCCCATACATTGTAAATAACTTTATAGCAACCCCGGGATGCTAGCGAGCAAGTTAGATTGAACAGCCTGGAGCACTAGAGCTATTTACATTTTGTTCCAAATGTCACTATATAAATAATGCAAATAAAAGAAGCCAACAGCTTCTTCCCAGAAGCCTGACTATATTGTACATACCTTCCTCAGCTTCTTGTTATGGACCTTTATGAATATAAGTCTCTGAGAACCAAAGAAGTCGAATTCTTGTCCTTAAACAAGGTCTCTTTGAGACTATATGGGGGCAGAGGATCTGGAAGTTAGTAGAAGCTAAGATGAATAACTTCTTTAGCCAATGCCTCTCAGATCTTCAGTATTTCTAGGAAAAAAATCCCTCCTTCATCCCAAATTTATATCCTAAAAATTGCTTCCTGTGGTTTTTGTTTTGTTTGGTTTTGCTTTTGGGTAGGGAAACCTCCAGGTATAATTAACTCCTCTAGAACACCAGGCCTCTGCTTTGCTGGGCCGGCCATGGTAGGCAGGTGTGAACTCCACCGATGTCCTCCTTTCTTTGCTTTCCTCAGCCCTTCTATCCCACCAGGATTCAGAATCCACCAGACAAGTCCCTGGCTCTTTCCTTTTTCTCTTCAACCTTCACCCTACACTTGTAGGAAATGTCCCTTATTTCCCTTTCCAGCCCCTCTTGCTTTTTCTGCTTCCATCACATTTGATTTCTTGGAGGAAGCTGGCAAGCCCTTCCCTCAGGGCACTCTACCTCTGCAGCTCTCCAGCGGCTCCCCCAGCCAGCAAAAATTACCAATGTAGATATCAGCTTTCCCAAATAGTCTCTCAGTCTCATTGTCCCAAACTAACTCCTCCTCTGTGCCATTCCTAAAGTATCTTGTCACAATTTCAGTTACCTGTGACTCCGTCTTGAGCTTTATGAACTGAGTGTGCAGTTGGGGCACTGCAATCCATCCTTTTAGAATCACCCTTGCATCCACATTGCCTGTGCTCTACTAAAAGCTGTCATCACCTGGACTTCCGAAATGACCACCTAACCTGTGTCTCTGCCATTAATCTCTCCCTTCTCCATGGTAGCTCAACCAACACTTGGCCATTGGGTATCTTTTTCAAATTACACTACTCTCATAAAGAAATTGGCAACATTATTACTTCAAAACAAATGGCTGGAGGACAAGAATGCAAGGAGCAGGAATGTACCACCTTGCCCTTAGAAAATTATTGCCCAAGGATCATGTTCAAGTTGAATTTTAAGCATGATTTATTAAATTAGTCATAATCATCAAGTTACACAATCAGCCCAGATGTCTTTCAACAATTAAGTGGATAAAATACATTATATATATATATATATATATATATATATATATATATATATATGGTAGAATTTTTTGCAGTAATAAAGAACATAATTCTGTCATTTGTAAGTAAATGGATAGAACTGAAGATCATCATGTTAAACAAAATAAACCAGGTTCAGAAACAGTACTTATGACACATATATATGATGTGAAAATAAAAGCAGGCTGTGTGAGAAAAGAAGATTAGTAGGAGAGAGGAGAGAAAGGAAAGGGTAAGGGGAATGAATATAATCAAAGTACATGATGCGCTTGAATTAAATTGTCTTTATGGGGGCTGGAGAGATGGCTCAGCAGTTAAAAGTACTTGTTTTCAAAGCCAGATGGCCCCGGATTCAAGTTTCCAGTTCCTATATAAAGCCAGAGGCACAAAGTGGCACACACATCTAGAGTTCATATGCAGCAGCAGGAGCCTCTGGCGCACCCATGCTCACTGTCTCTCAAATAAATAAATAAATAAAAATATTTTAAATGTCTTAATGAAACCCATCATTCTGTACATTGTGATATAACAAATGAATAAATAAATAAATAAATAAATAAATAAATAAATAAATAAATAAAACCTTTTCAGTTACTCTTCTGCTGAAAATCGCACAAGTATTGCCTTCATAATAAAACCGAATTTCATTCTATCATTAACATGAGGTGACCACCACCTGCCTGTCTCTCCTCTCGCTCTGTACTCTGTCTCCATTCTAATGTGCTCCACAGCCTGGTGCCTTGCTGTGGTTTCTGGGGCATCCACACCTCTGCTGAAACCAGTCTTTCCACCTTTGTTGTCCTTCCTTCCAAATACCTTCCTGATTCCAGAGTACTTTTCCAGGCCCTGGCACTTCTGTGCTTTCTGGTCTCTACATTTGATGATTCTTTCCAACTTAGCCTGGTTTGGAAGTTATTCGTTCACATGACTATTCTTACCCAGGCATATTTTATACTCCTTGCTTTTCACGTGATGAGAACTTGGTAAATTGTTTGACAGTCACTGGGCCTCGACAAACTGAGAAATCCAAACTCAGACCTGGGTGGGTGTAAGACCTTGTGATATGTACATGTCACCATTGGTGTTTGTCATTGATGTTAAGAAGAACAAAGCTTGGTGAGTGCTCTTTAGCTCAGTTCTCCAAAGGGTCAAAGACCACCTGCCTGCCATAAGGGCATGTGGAGTGCTTGCTAAGGTGCAAAGTCCTAGGCTTCAGCTGAGACTCACTGGTTCAGTATCTAGGATTTATCCCTGTGTAACTGGAGCAAGTATCCCAAACTGATCATATGTTTGTTAGGTTTGGGAACCCCCGAACTAGTATATGGGCTTGGGGTGGGGGTAGAGGCAGGAGATCCCTGAGAAGTCTTCATCCTGCTGTCACTCCATGGTCCTCGTCTGCCTGTTGCCCAGTTTGGTCCCTGTGTCTGGTGGTGGCACATGCTCCTGTTTGTCCTGTCTCTCCTCTCAAGAGCTTGGCAGCTGACTTGACAAACTTGGACTCCCTCTAAAGGCTGGCACTGATGCCCTTGATTGGAAAGGTTTCCTTCAACTATAATCTCATCTTCTTTCAGTCCTGTCTTGTTTCTCATAACTGCTGCAGACAAGTGATTATTCTCTGTGTTGTAGACATGAGGATCCTGTAGCAGGAAAATGTTGAGACTTGCATAAGCTGCTGACATATTAATAGAGTTAATGTCAGAAGCCTGTCATCCAACTTGGCATTCCCAATGTCCATTATGTCAATCAGTAAGTCAATCTATTCATCAACAAGAATTTGCCGAATGCCAGTCAGGCATCCAGAAGTGTCTTGTTTAACATCTTGCTGGCTTTTGCTGGTCCTGTGGGGAGCTTGGTTCAGTGTCCTTACATTATCCCCTGACCTAGGTTCTAATTCTGTACCATGTCGTCCACGCTGGCTGTCATTATGGTCATCCCAGGTTGCTGAGCTATATTTTACATGAGCATCATTGTTTACTGCATAATTCTGCAGCCCTTAGTACAGTTAAGAGAACAGGGTGGGACAGCTATTTAGTTCTGTAATATGACTGACCATCCAAGGATCTTGGATTGATATACTTCTGACTCTGTTGGGTTTCCCTCGTCTTTTCATTAAATCAAAACTGGAAGTTTGACAAGTAAGTATATAACCTTAAGAAGAAAACTTTTGTCCTCTCTACCAATCCACATACACTGAAAAGCTTCAGTCCTCAATATAAATGAACTTTTGTTCTCTCAATTTTAAGTCATGGGGTACATTTCCAAACACTTAAGTTTTCATTTATTCTCTAACAATTACATTGTGAAGTATAACCATAAATGTACAACTCAGAAACCGAGTTAAACTTTTTCGTGTTTTTTTTTTTTCTGTCAACTTACTTTTTTGTGAATCAATGCTTATAAGGACAGTGCGTTTTAAAATGTCAACTCAACCTGGAGTTTCTGTGCAGGAGAACACACATCATGCTAGGTCACTCAGCATATACAGAACAGTCAAGCATCATAGACTGACAACAAGCTGTACAGACCAAATAAAGTCACAACATTTGGAACCTTCTTTCTTTTTTAGTTAGAGTTCACGGATTTTTAAGGCAGCCCCCAAACTTGACCCTGATCTACTAGGGTGAACATTCATGATGCCAAAAGTTTCTCTGGGAAATGTCCCTGGCCCATCCCAAGTCTGATAGTTGATCACAGCCATCTCTACTAACAATACAGGTCAATGGTTTAATTTATGAATCAGTATTTCAGGTTGTATTTAGAACTAGTTTAAGCCATCATGGATCTGGCTACTAATTTTACCCCCTCATTGTTCTAGACTCTATTTCAGGCTGACTGATGTCCGTATGCTTCCTTTTTCCACTTAATCTCAGCATTAAATAAATGCCCTGGTGGGCCAAGAGGAACCAGGAAGCAATGCTATTCTGTATGACAGTGATATTGCCCCTAATGCTTCTAATAACTTCCCCTGTCAGTATCTCCTGAGTGGAACAGACATTTCCAGTGTGCTCCATTCCATGCCTGTGTGTTGTGAATGTGCTGTGTTTCATTCACTAAAGCCAATACAGCTTTGCTCAATTATGCCAAGTCTAAGCCTTCTTTAGGTTTCTCATTATACTTATGAAATTAACAAGAAATGCAATCTCTAAAGAGCAAATTTAGGATATTTAAATGGCACGGGAAACAGCCTGTGAACTGAATCAAGTACATGGAACAAGTTAATGGAAGTAGACTAAAAGAAGAACTAAGTCCTCATGTTTTTCCTCTAGAACAAAATTAAATTTATTTGCTTTCATAACATAGAATGTCCCATCCAAATAATATCAAGCAGAAATTAGATAATATGCTTTTCATTCTTTACAACTTTGCTTTAATGCAAAAACTGTTGTATGAGCTATTTTTAATTATGCCTTCTTGCTAAAATACACCAAAATTGCTGCTTCTAGAGCCACTTATTTACTTAGTACTAACTCATCTGAAAAACAAATATGAATGCTTTTTGTCCCTTTCTATCATCATCTACTGTATGTGCAGGGTTTCTACATGACCTTTATGTTTTTTTACAACATAACATAATAGTTACATACTAAGATCATAACCCTAAAGAAAAAGATAAAATTCAGAAAAGTTATATAACATAAGAAATACTTAGCTCAGTGCCTAATATGACAATTTCTTAATAAATATTTACTGAAATCATTATTCCACAGGTATGCTATTACTAAATGGCAGAATTTGCATTCAAAATCAAACAGAATGGTTTGGGGACTATACATACTGCCTCAGTTTTTCTACTCAGTTTCCTGAGAATTATTTTGATCTTGCTTGTTTAGACAACTAGAGTGAATATTGCATAAATTTTAATTGTCAATAACTCTAAAATTAATTTATAATTTTATAGGAATGCTCATCTATATATGTCCTTATTTCCCTTTTTCTTTTCTTTTCTTTTCTTTTCTTTCTTTCTTTCTTTCTTTCTTTTTTTTTGTTGTTGTTGCTGTTGTTGCTTTTTCTTTTCAAGTTTTCACACCTTATTTTGGCAGGTCTTTCAGAAAACCTCCAGTTAAGGAATTACTTTTTTGTACTTTGGTTGGGAGGGAGGTGTTACCAGCAGGGAAAATAAACCTGAAATGAAGCAATCTTGCTCCAGGGAAGAGCAGAAAACTTCCCTAAAAGCAGAGGTTCCGAGCACAGCCTTATACAGCAGGTTGATCCAAACCTCGTTCTAAAAATGGGAGTCACTTTGGATTACAGGACTGCACACTAGGTCTCTGTTTTATTTCCAAATTTGAAGTTTGGAAAGTGCATCTAGCATTCCCTTTAGAAGAGCTCCAAGGACATTTTCTTTAGCAATCACTTATTTTGTTTAAAAAACATATGTGAAAATCTAGCCATTTATTTGCAAATTGGTCAACATCCACAGCTTTCATTGGGGGAGAAGCAGGGATTCAATTAATCCATGATGCCTTCCTCTTCCCAGAGCAGAGGTTGGAGCTGCAGGAGCCTCTCACCTGCCCCTGTGCAAGCACTGTTCAGGCAGCTCTGCAAAAGTGGGTAGCTGAGGACGATCACCACACATTTCTTACTCCTCCCACCAAAGTCTTCTAGTCATGTGGGATCTAAGGGTCTCCATCGCACCCTTGATGGTAGGCTCAACTTCCTTCCGTGGGAATTTGTCTGGAAGAACACTCACTTTGTGTTTGAGTTGAGAACCAGCAGAGCTTACAGGCTGCTTTTCAACTGAAAACAAAGAAGAATTAATGAAGGCAGCTAAACAAAAAGAGGTCATTGAATTTAATGTCCCAGAGCTAAAGCTCTTACCTGCATAATTTTTTTTTAAATATTTATTGACAACAAAACATACTTACACACAAAAGGTGCATAGTTTTCCCTCCCCTCCCCCCATTCCCCTTTAGAACTCCACTCTCCATCATATCCCCTCCCTCTCTCCATTAGTCTCTTTTTAAATTTGATGTCATCATCTTACCTGCATAATTTTATGTTCAAGCACAAGTGTGCTACTTCTCAGGCTGCTGTAGCGCCCACCAGATGTCCCAGAATACATTAGAATGTTTCAGGCCCTGGCTCATGATTACGCTGAGATCATGTGCCCATAGCTTGAGAGTTTCTGCAAGAGGAATAGGATGAACAGTACGTGTAGACATTTCTGGAGTGTAACTTTGTTAAGCTTCATTGGGACTAGTTGAAGCTTTGTTAAGCTTGTGGCTAGAAGTCAGGGACTCAAACTGTGGCTCGTATAGGCATATGATTCTAAATGTTTTTTGTAGTACTCTTCAGTTTTTTCACATGTGATCATATCTCCTTGGCAAGCCTGAGAACATCTGAAAACAGAATACATGCTCATTTTATTTCCCCAAAGAATCTAAGTCACAGGCTCACTTTGTTGACTGACTGACAGCCACTGCTAGCAATGACTTCAGCTGCAAATAAAGAAAATTAGTTCTGTGTCAAATAGTCATGCATCCTTAGCATCCCGCTGATTCCCTAAGATAGAAATAACACATGAGGCAAAGACAAACATGAGCCAATTCCTCTCATTCTCTGGGAATCTTGTGGCAGAAGCAAAAGGAGTAGATGGATTAAAAGTCAGGAACTTGGTGGAGGGGCCCAACTTGTGTTCAAGGGAAGATCCAATCAGACATTACCCAGGGAATGCCTGGTCATCACCAAGAGTCTCGGAAAGTAAACATGAAGGATCCCTGTCCATCATTACCCAAATTCATCCATTTACGTCTTCTCTCATTTACATGATAAATATGGTATGGCTGGAACTAGGCTCAGTGCTGTGGAAACAAAGACAAGTAATATATATGATTTCTAACCGCAAAGCTAAGACAAACCTGTAAGCAGATACGGTAAGAATCAAAGACAGCACTATACATATTTTGGTGTAATGCTATGTGTACTGGTAACATGGTTTAATGAAAAGGGGCTTTGCGAAAGAGGAATATGGAACTGGCTTGGAATACAGGTGTTACCACTTTTATTGGTTGTATGTCTTGAATTTTTAAACCCTGTTACCTCATATATATTCATATTCATATAAATCATATATATGGTATAGTATCTGTTTCATGAGATTGCTGAAAGAAAAGAATGGAATGAGAAACACATGTAAGGCTGGAGAGATGGCTTAGCCATTAAGGTGCATGCCTGTGAAGTCTAAAGACTCATGTTCGACTCTCCAGGTCCCACATAAGCCAGACGCACAGTGACACAAGTGCACAAAGTTTCACATGCACGTAAGGGGGCACTGCATCTGGAGTTCAATTGCAGCTGGAGGCCCTGGTGCACTAATTCTCTCTCTCTCTTTCCCTTTGACATAAAAAAAGGCCAGTCTGTTGGACTTGCCTCAAAAAAAAAAAAAAAAAAAAACATGTAAATACAGCACACACAGTGGCAGGGCCTTGTGCTTCCTTTCACTATGGTAGCGGCATGTGCAGTGGTTTGTGTCTATGTGATAAAGTGGGGAGACCATCCAGCAAATGACCTTTGTGCTTATTCAATCATTTTTCAGAGAACACTGAAAGAACACTATTATGTAGTGATATTGTGACAGATGCTGGGGTAAACTGACAGGGCTAAGATGGACATGATCTTGCTTCTCTGTTGAAAAACAATATTTTGTTTATTTATTGGAGGCAAATGAATTGAGACAAAGAGAGAGAAAATGGGCATTCCAGGGCCTCCAGCCACTGCAAAAGAACTCCAGACGTATGCACCACCTTGTGTATCTGGCATACATGGGTACTGGGTAATTAAATTTGGGTCCTTAGGCTTTGCAGACAAGCGCCTTAACTGCTGAGCCATCCCTCCAGCCCATGATCCTGCTTCTTAGAGGGTTTCCTTCCAATGTGAGACACACACTAGATCCAAACAAATGGAACACAATAGTCAGGAGGAGGGAGGATGAGGTGGGGAAATAGGATTCTCAAATATTCTCAGGGGCAGAGGGGAGCTGGGGTGATAGCTCAGGCATGTGCTTACCTCACAATCATGAGGACTTGAGCTCAAATCCCCAGTCCACATATAAAAACGGAGCATAGTAGCAAGTCTGAAAAGCCAGGGCTGAGGAATGAAGGCAGGAGGATCTTACTTCTCAGCTTGTCTGTGTAAATCAATGAGCTCTGCATTTAGTGAGAGTCCCTGTCTCAAAATAAATAAATTAGAGGGCTGGAGAGATGGTTTAGCGGTTAATGCACTTGCCTGGAAAGCAAAAGGACCCAGGTTTGACTCCTCAGGACCCACATAAGCCAGATGCACAAGGGGGCACACACATCTGGAGTTCGTTTGCAGTGGCTGGAGGCCCTGGCATGCCATTTTCTTCCTCCTTCTCTCTCTCTCTCTGTCTACCTGCCTATTTCTGTATCTCCCTCTCAAATAAATAAATAAAAATAAAATATTTATAAAGAAAGAAAGAAAGAAAGGAAGGAAGGAAGGAAGGAAGGAAGGAAGGGGACCACTGGGCATGGTGGTGCACACCTTTAATCCCAGCACTTGAGAGGCAGAGGTAGGAGGTTCGAGGCCAGCCTGAGACTAAATAGTGAGTTCTAGGTCAGCCTTGGCAAGAGTGTGACCCTACTTCAAAAAACCAAAAAAGGGGATGGAGAGATGGCTTAGTGGTTAAGGCTGTTGCCTATGAAGCCTAAGGACCAGGTTTGAATCTCCAGTACCCATGTAAGCCAGATGCACAAGGTGGCACATACATTTGGAGTTTGTTTGCAGTGGCTGGCAGCCCTGGCTCCCCAATCTCTCTCTATATATATCTGCCTCTTTCTCCTTCTATCTCTCAAATAAATAATAAATAAAATATTTTTATAAAAAAAAAAAATAAAGTGGAGCATGATTAAGGAAACACCTGACATCACACTATGCCCTCCACATGCACACAAGTGATTGCGTGCCTGTACATACTTGTATGTCAACATGCACACAAACACACATACATATGCAAAAAAAAATGAACAGATAAAGTCAAAGGTGGATGACATTCCTGAGGAATAGCATCTAAGGTTGTCCTCTGCTCTCCACACACACACATACAACTTGTGCATGTACACACATGTCAACATACACACACACACACACACACACATGTATACACACATTTTTAAAATGTGTTCAAGAACTTCAGCAAAGCTACAGGCTAATGCAACCTGAGATTCTGACTGCTGAGAAAACCTCCCCAAGTCAACTCCTATGCTTAAAAATAAAATTATGGGGCTGGAGAAATGGCTTAGTAGTTAAGGCCTATGCCTACAAAGGCAAAGGACCCAGGTTCAATTACCCAGTACCCACAAAGAGCCAGATACAAAAGGTGGCATCTGGAGTTTGTTTGCAGTGGCTAGAGGCCCTGGTGTGCCCATTCTTTCTCTCTAGCTGCCTCTCTGTGTCTCAAATAAATAAATAAAATATTTTAAAATTAACTAAAAAAGAAGTAAAATTATGCAGACAAAGCATTGGCTCCAAGACCTCAAAATGAGTTACCAAAGCCTAGTTCTGACCTAATTCAATGACTTTTTTTGTTTGTTTGTTTTGTTTTGGCTTTTTCAGACAGCATCTCTCTGACCTTAAACTTGACATCCTCCTGCCTCAGCCTCCTGAGTGCTAGGATTACACCCACACTAACCTCATCAATGCAATTGATCTGGAATTGGCTGCCCTTTCACTTGCTATTAGCCTGTAGGTTTGGCTCCGAAAGCCCTGCCTAACCTTCTGAACTTGTGTCTGAGGTCTTCCCATGGTACTGCTTTCCAACTATCCACCAAGTTTGTACCCTGATTTTTCTGTATTAATTCAGTGTTGCTTGCCACTCAGATCCAAGGCATCTTCCATCTAGACTAGAAGTTCTACCTGGCCCTGACTATAGAGAAAGCATTCTCCACTCTAGTCCCTAGCTGGTGGTTAAGCCAAGCTAGATTCACTTCGAGGTTTAGAGAAACACTACAACCAAGGTGGAGGGCGGGGATAGAGCTGTGAAGTCCTAGAGGTGAGATTTATGAGAAGCTAGTGTTGATCCATGAATTATAAAGCAGCACAAAATAAATATTTAATGCATTTCACTACTGATTTGAGGAACTAAAGAAGGAAGATACTAAAAGCAAGAAATCAAATATGGTGTGTGTGTGTGTGTGTGATTTTTAAAGGGAAAACAATCTAAATGGATACAGCTGCATATGCCTGTGACCCCAGCTACTTGGGAGTATGAGGCAAATGGCTTGCAAGTTCAAGGCATAACTGGACAATTTAATGTCATTCTGTTCCCAAATAAAATAAAAAGGGCTGATGATTTAGCACAGTGGTGGGAATCCTGTCCTGTATGCAAAAGGCCCTAGGCTCAATCCCCAGTACTATAAACAACAGCAACAACAGCAAAAGAAGTCACAAAAGAAGAAGAGAACACAGTAGACACAGGACCAGCCATTATAAAGTGCAGTTTTCGGTTTTAGTGGATGGAAAGGCATTTTGAAACTTTCCTATAACAAATGCATCTCATTTTATCAGGCTTCTTTGATTTTGTTTGGTTTCTAACTCAAAGGAAAAAACATATTTCACTGGATCCAGTTGTCAAGTGTAGTTTGTTGGCGTGTCTCTATGAATTTCTGACATCTTCTACAATGTCACCATTCTAGTTTGGAATCCATGCACTTGCTGAACCTGGGTGTGTAAGCCCGCAACCTCACTCCCTCCTGAAGCCTTTTGTTCTTCAAACACAATTCTCTTTTTTTCCTACCTAAGGATTTATTTCACTGATTGCAATCTTTTTCTCCTCCTCATTTTTCCTCCCTAGCTTTTTTTCCTCCACATTTAAACTATTTGTTCTTAAGTTTTTCAGAAGTTTAAAGGCAGGTGAAAGAATGTTCCATTAAGTTCCGATAGACTGGAAATGCATGCCGTGAACAAGTGCTAGCCTGTGCTCAGCAGAAGCATGGGAGATTAAAGCCTCTCTTCCCCAGCCCTGTACACCAGCCCCTGAGAGCCGACCAACATTCATTCCCCTCTATACCCATCAGACATCTGGCTCTTCTAGGAGGCCTGCGGGACAGCATAGCCACCATTCCAGGCCACCCTCTGACAAGATGGTTTTGTTTTTTGTTATTTTTTGTTTTTTGTTGTTTTTTGTTTTTTCGAAGTAGGGTCTCACTCTAGCTCAGGCTGACCTGGAATTCACTCTGTAGACTCAGAGTGGCCTTGAACTCACAGAGATCCTACCTCTGAGTTTTGGGATTAAAAGCGGGTGCCACCACGCCGGGCTTGACAAGATGTTTTTTAAGGAATCTAGTCTCCTTCTCTGAGGTATAGCCTCCCCAGATCACTGGGCCCTCTGAGCTGCCAAGGAAGAGGAGGCAGATTGCCAAAAACACACTAGTTTCAGCAGAAAACACTGGCATCAGGGAAGCTGGAGTACCACATGTCTATGAATGCCGATCTTACTCAGCTGCAGCCTGCTGAGAAAGGCAGGGCTGTGGCCCCTGGAACATCTTGAGGACATGTTTCCCAGGTAGGTCTCCTGCCAACACGAGGGATCCATGAGCTGGGCCATGGGGCCCACAGTGCTGCTGGGCCACCCTGAGGGCAAAACCTCAGTCTGAAATGGAATGTAAAGGAAGAATGGGCGGGCCAGGTCCTCCAGCCACTGCTCAGCAGGAGCGCTGTGGACTCTACTGTTACCTGGAGGACTATGCCGTTCAAGGCTGACTGGTAGCAGAAGGATTTTCTTTAAAACCACTTAAAAGGCTCACCTAGCATCTCCTTATCTAGAGAAAGTGAAATGAAACCCCAATAATAGTGGAAACTTAGGTCACATGAGAACAAACTTGGTAGGAAATGGAATGGCATTAGCACTAATTCTTGGAAATCTGAAGTTAAAAAATCCCAGAGCAGGGCTGGAGAGCCGGCTCAGCGGTTAAGGCACGTGCCTGTAAAGCCTATGAACCAGGGCTGGATTCTCCAGTACCCACATAAAGCCAGGTGCACACAGTGTGTCTGTCTCTCTTCTCTCTACTTGGACATAAATAAATTAAAAAAATTTTTTTAATCCAGAGAGCACCTAAGGTTTTAGCCGTTTGAGTTTTCAGAGTTTGGTGTTTTGATTTCTAACTCAAATGCCCTGCATATCAGGTACTCTAAGAAGATGTTCCTATCTAGGCCCTGTTACATGTCTTGGATTTTAGGCCCATAGATCCTCACCTAATGAGTTATTTATTATTTTTTAATCTTAAACTTACAAAAAGACAGTAGTGTGCATTATTGTGCTGCATCAGGGAGGGGGTGGTGGTCATCTCCTCCTCCTCCTCCTCCTCCTCCTTCTTCTTTGCCTTTTGTAAAGGCTGTTTTTTTAATTATTATTTTTTATTGACAACTTTTATACTTACATACAAAAAACCCCACCTGATATTTCCCTCCCCTCCCCCCATTCCACTTTAGAACTCCAGTCTCCATCATATCCCCTCCCTCTCTCCATTAGTCTCTCTTTCAATTTGATGACATCATCTTTTTCTTCTATTTTGAGGGTCTTGTGAAGGTATTGCTAGGCACTTCAAGGTCATGGATATCGAGGCCAATTTCTGTCTGGTCAGTTGCATTGTAAAGAGTCATACCCTTCCTTTGGCTCTTCCATTCTATCCGCCCCCTCTTCTGCAATGGTCCCTGAGTCTTGGAGGGTGTGACAGAGGTGTTTCAGTGCTGGGGACTTCTCCATCCCTTCTTCTCAGCACTATGTTGCCTTTTGGGTCATCCCAGTGGTCATCATGTAAAGGCTTTTTTTTTTTTTTAATTAATGATTTATTTTAAGAGTGCATAGCAGAAAGTATAGAACCATGTTACCAAGCTGGGAAGCTGGGAAGGGTACTAAGCAGGTACCCTACATTTTGCAAATGTTTTATGTGTGTGCATCCAGAGTGTTCTTTCAGACTGCTTGAAGGTCGGAGGAAGACAGCTCACATCTAGCATAACTCTCCACCATTTCTGAGGACCATGAGCACCCAATACTGTCCCATGATTTAAGCGCCATAATTGTTGAAACCACTGACTTAGAATGGTCCCAGCCCATTGCTCTCATCTGTGAAGTTGTGTGAATACATGTCTTTGCAATGAATCAAAGTCATGTCTTTTTAATTTTATTTCATCTGATCCATCTTCATTGTGCATTGTACTGTGTTACACAAGGATATGTACTTTGAGCAAGTTTTCCTCAACCTCATTCCTCTCCCTTTTGTCCTCCTCTTCCCTTGGGTTCCTTTTGTTCCCCTAGATAGCTGTGCTTCTACTTTCATATCAAGTACACATCATTTTATGTAGCTGTATGAGATCAAATAGAAAACATATATTTGTCTCACTGAGACTGGCTTAATGTGCTTTAATATGTATCTCCAGTTATCCGTTTTCCTGTAAAAGATATAACTTGGTTCTTGATGTTCTAACAAGATTCTGCATTGTCTTCTACATTCCTCTGTTGTAGGACACCTAAGTTGGTTTCATAACTGTGTGAACAGTGCTGTAATAAACACTGGTGTATAAAGAATCTCTGCGATATGCTGACTTGGAGTCTGTGGTAGTTTGAATATATGTCCCCCAATATATTCAATGTTTTATTAGTTTATAGTTTGCATCTTCAATCACCTTGCTAGAGGCAAGGTCACTGGGGGCTGGTCTTAAGGTATGGGTTTGAGATTCCATTGTAAAGATATGCAAATGTGCCTAGCAGGAGTTCCTGAAGTGTGCTGTGTGACCTTTTGGCTGTAGTTTTGCTCTGTGTGCTGTGGTGGCTGGTTGGTTTTTTGCTCTCTTGCCTGGTCCTGTGAAGAGCAGGCTGCTTCTCCTGCCTTTATGGAACTTCCCTTGGATCTGTAAGCTTCAATAAATAATATCCCTTCCTCCATAACTGTGCCTGGTCTGGAAGTTCATCTCAGCGAACCTGAAGCTGTCTGCAACAGAGTCCTAGGAGTAGTGGTATAGACATGTCATGTGGAAAATCAATTTTCAGTTTCTTGAGAAAGCTTCATGCTGACTTCCATGGTCTAGTTTACATTTCAGTTTCTTGAGAAAGCTTCATGTTGACTTCCATAGTCCAATTTCCATTCTGACCACCAGGCTGACCTGGAACTCACTCTGTAGTCCCAGGATGGCCTCGAACTCACAGTGATCCTTCTACCCCTGCCTCCCAAGTGCTGGGATCAAAGGCATGTGTCACTATGCCTGGCTGTTGTTGTTTTCTTAATGAATGTCATTCTAACCTGGGGTGAGAGATTCTCAGTATAGTTTCAAATTATATTTCTCTGATAGATAGTGAGTTTGAACATTTTTGCATATGTTTATGGGCTATTTTTACTTCATCTTTTGAAAACAGTCTATTCAATTCATTAGCCCATTTGTTGATTGGATCATGTAGCAGACAGCCACATGTTGCTGGGCTAAATCTCCAAATTAGGCACAGTTTATGGGAGGAATGGCATTTATTGGAAGCTTACAGGTCCGGGGGAAGTTCCATAATGGCAGAAAAGAGAAAACCTACCACAAAAATCAAGAGCAAAGAGTCCAACAGCCAAGCAGCCAGACCAAGGCAGAACTCCGGCATGTGTCCACCCCCATACCTTTGTGCTGGCACCTAGGATTGACCCACAGTGACACCAAGTGACAAGCTTTAGTAAAACTCCTTGGGCTGGAGGGATTGCTTAGCAGTTAAGGCATTTGCCTGTGAAACCTCAGGACCCAGGTTCAATTCCCCAGTACCCCTGTAAGCCAGATGCATAAGGGGTGCATGTATCTGGAGTTCGTTTGCAGTGGCTGGATGCCCTGGTTTGCCCATTCTCTCTCTCTCTCTATCTGCCTCTCTGTCTCTCTCTCTCTCAAAATGGATAAATAAATAAAAATTTTTTAAAACTCCTGAATTGACTGGGGGACATCCATTCAAACTACCACAGGTAATTTGATTTCTTTTTAGTTTCATGAGTTCTTTTTATATTCTAGATATTAATCCTCTGTGAGGTATGCCAATAGCAGAGATTGTATTCTACTGTTAGACTATCTCTTTACTCAATTGGTTTCTTTTCAGGGTAGAAAGTTTTTAAAATTTCATAATATTTTCATTTGTCAATGGTTGGCATTATTTCTTGAGCTACTGGATGCTATTCAGAAAGTCCTTACCTTTGCCTATATAGTGAAATGTTTCTCCTGCTTTTTTCTCTAACAGTTTCAGAGTTTCAGATCTTACATTAACGTCTTTAATCTATTTTTAATTAATTTTTGTACAGGATGAGAGATAAACATCTACTTTCTTCCTGCTACAGATAGATATCCAGTTTTTGCAGCACCATATGTTGAAGAGTTTGTCTTTCCTCCAAAGTATATTTTTAGCACCTTTGTCAAAACTCAGTTGGCTGTAGGTGTGTGGTTTTATATGTGGGTCCTCTAATGTGTCTGTTTTTGTTCCAGTACCATATTGTTTTTGTTACCATGGCTCCATAACTTGAATTCAGGTATGGTGATACATCCAGCATTATTCTTTTTGCTCAGGATTGCTTTGGCTATCTAGGGTCTTCTGTGCTTCCGTATGAATTTAAATTTCTTTTGTATTTCTGTGAAGAATGACATTCAAAATTTGGTGGGGTTACATTGAATCTGCAGATTGCTTTTGGGAACATATCCCTTTCACAATATCTATTCTTTCAATACATGAGCTTATTTCCAACTTCTAGTAGCTTCTTCAATTTTTCTTTCTTTCAGTGTTTTAAAGTTTTTATTGTAGGGATCTTTCACTTCCTTCATTAGATTTATCCCAATATACTTTTCTTTAGACAATTGTGAAAAGGATTGTATGATGGTTTGCACTGATTTTCAACTTGGCAGGACCTAGAATCTTCTGTGAAGGATTATCTTGATTAGGTTGAGGTGGGAAGACCCACTTTAACTGTGGGCAGGACCATTGCATGGGCTGGAGTCCTGGAATGTATAAAAAGGAGAGAGAGGGCTAAGCATTGGTGCTTGTTGCTCTCTGCTTCCTCGCTATGGAATGAGTGTGACCAGCTGTCTGTCTACAGTTCCTACTGCCATGCCTGCTACAGCCATCACAGATGATGATAGCTTCAAATAAAACCTTCCTCCCTAAAGCTGATCTTATTTTCAAATTCAGTTTTACTTTTTATTTATTTGCAAAGAGAGAGAAAGAGAGAGAGAGAAAATGGGCATACCAGGGCCTCTAACCACTACAAATGAACTCCAGTTGCATGTGCCTCTTTGTTCATCTAGCTTTATGTGGGTACTGGGAAATCTAACCTGGGTCCTTGGACTCTACAGTCAAGCATCTTAACCACTGAGCCATATCTTCAGCCCTAAACTGATTTTTTAAAAAAAGAGTTAAGTACTACTGTTATCATTGTTTTACAAGAAACGAATTATGCACACGCAAGATTAAATGACCTGTCAATGGTCACACACAGGTGGTAGTTGTGGAGCTGAGATGTGAGACACCCTCCCCCAGCAATCCTCCTATCTCCAAGTGCCCGCTGTGGCCTTGGGATTACAGTCATGTGCGGCTATACCTGCTGTGGTAGTTTGAATAGATGGCCCCCAATATACTCAGCGTTTTATTAGACTGTAGTTTGCATCTGCAGCCACCTGGCTGGAGGCAGTGTCACTTGACAGATCTTAAGGTGTGATGGTGGGTTTGAGATTTCAACGTAAAGATATGCAAAGTGTGCCTAGCTGTTGTTCCTGAGGTATGCTGTGCTGTGTGGCTTTTGGCTTGTGCTTCTCTGTGTTTTGGTTCTGTGAAGGCAGGCCAGCTTCTTCTGCCATTATAGAACTTCCCCTGGATCTCTAAGCTTCAATAAATATTCCTTCCTCCATAACTGTGCTTGATCTGGAAGTTCATCTCAGCAACCTGAAGCTGTCTGCTGCACCTGCTTTTTATATGGGCGCTGAGGATGGAACCATGTCCCCGTGCTTGCACAGCAGGCACTCTTACCCACTGAACCATCTCCCCATTGCTGTAGGCTGATTTTTGTCAGGTATTTTGTCTCCATAAAGAGAAAAGTAAGTGATACAGGTTGTTCTCTAATTTCTTTCTGAGATGTATATTGTTGGCACCAAGTAAAGCTGCTGGGTTTTATATGTTAATATTGTAATTGGCCACTTTGCTGAAAGTGTTTATCATACCTAAGGTTTCCTGGTGTAATCTTTCGGTTCTCATATATACAATCACACTATGTGTAAATCAGAACACTTTGATGTATTTCTTTCATGTTTGTATCCTTTGTTTCCTTCTCTTGTCTTACTGCTATAGATATGAGTTCAAAAACCTTATTTTGATGAAGAGTTTCAGATTTTAGTGGGAATATGTTGAAATTTTCTCCATTTGGTATACTGTCAGCTATAGATTTGTTGCATGTAGTCTTTATTATGTTCAGATATGTTTCTTCTCTTCTTTGTTTCTTCAAAGTTTTTATGATGAAAGGATGCCAAATTTTATCAAAAGCCATGTCTGCATATGATTTCTGACCTTGAATGCATTTGTGTGATTACATTTATTGATTTCCATATGTTGAAATTTTGTTACAGGAAACTAGTCACACAGAGATGGTACCAAAGATAGAGTGGAGAATTAGAAAATTTATTCACGTCGACATGGACTCAGGGGAATGACTTCCAAAGCCTGATTACTGAGCTCTGATAGCTCAGAGGTTTTATAGACAGTGTGGCAGGCAGTCTGACATCACCTTGAATTCTATACACTTTTGGTGGGTCACAATTTTCTAACATTACATAATTTGGGGGTACAAATGGATAATTCCTTAGCAATAAATCAATAATTAGAAGTTAAAAATATGAAACAGAAAGCTGTTTGGTCAGGGGTGTTTGTGCCTATGTCTCCATTAACCAGGTAACATACAATCAGGGTGCAGCTGCATAGATAAGGAGGAGACTCAGGCTCATGCTGTCTCCCTGGAAAAGCTTATACAATAGAAAGTGTTTCAGATGATCATTTGGGCCTGGTTTCTTTGTTAAATTTCTTCTACTGTAACATCACTGCATCTCTGCAATGAAGCCAGCTTGATCACAATAAATGATCTCTTTGATGTGCTCCTGGATTTGGTTTTCAAATAGTTTATTGAGAAATTTTATATTTGTTCATCCTTTGTTGTGTAAGAGACAGTGACACATTATTTTAAAGAGTAAATGCATTTGTGAACAGAAAGTGCATCAAAGAGTGACCAACACATAAAAGACATTAGAGTATATGCTTAGTTTTATCTCTCTCATACTCTCTCTCTCTCTCAATCAATCAAATTCAACATTCCCAAGAAAATTCTTCTCTAAACTCACTTTTCTGGCTTAGCTGATAGAATTATCATCAGCAAATTATCTAAGATAAAAAGCTTCACATTCACCCAATATTTAACTATTGATGCCAGTACTAATTTATGTCAAGTTCATTGTGTAAGAGTATCATAAACATCTGCTCTTCTTGCCATCTTGCAGCCACAGTCACACCATCACCATGTGAACTATGCCACATGTGCCTATGGAACACTTGAGTTGTGGCTAGTTCAAACTCAGGTACACTGTAATTATAAAATACATCACATATCTCAAAAATCTAGGATAAAATTAATGTAAATTTTCCATTACATTAATAATAATAATTAATGTAAACTATCTCATTAATAATTTCCTTTTTGGTGAACAAGCAGAAAAAAGTCATCTTGATGACTTTTATGTTGGGCTTGTTCAGTGGTTAAGGCACTTGTTAACCAAAGGACCCAGTCTTAATTCCCCAGTACCCACATAAAGCCAGATGCACAGGGTGGCACATGCATCTGGAGTTCCTTTGCAGTGGCTAGAGACCCTAGTATGCCCATTCTCCCTCTCTCTCTCTCTCTCTCTCTGCCTCTTTCCCTCTCTGTCACTCTCAAATAAGTAAATAAATAAAATGAAAAAGTATATAAATAATCATAATTTTATGTTAGTGTGTTGAAAGGATAATATTTTAGGTACATGGGGATAGATAAAGTACTTTTTTTTTTTTTTTTTTTTTTTTTTTACAGTACTAATGACTGGATCTAGGGCCTAATGAATACTAGCCAAATGCTCTACCACTGAGCTATACCATTTCATGTCCTTTAATTTTGACACAAGATCTTGCCAAGCTGCCCAAACTGGACTTGAACTCACTCTATAGCCCAAGCAGGCCTTCAACCTGCCATCTTCCTGGTTCAGCCTCTTGAGTAGCTGACTTGATTACAGACTTGTGCCACCAAGTTAAATACAATGCATTATGGGATTAATTTTAGGTGTTTCCTTCTGTGTTTTTAACATGGTTTCTGTAAAGTTTTAAATTACCCATGTGGCTTGTATCTGTGGTTCATATTATATTGGAATATATCTTCATATTATATTAGTATGGACTTTTCCACATACCCACTTTCAGTTACCCTCACTCTGTCTAATCTTCCCTTCTTCAGACTTGTCTCTCAATTCCTTTTTTCTCCCCGGTATTAAAAATGATGGCATGAACACACATATGACCCAGCCTGTTTTGCACTTAAGATCCCCTATCACCTACAATTCCTGACTACACCAGCCATACACAAACTTTTCAATCTCTCCACCTAGCCAGCCTTGCCTCTCTTGTGGCTGTCTTCTGTGCACTTCACACTTTAGAAGCTTCGGGGTGTGTTCGGGTTCCTTTTTACATGTTGTTCCCTTTCTCTAAGTAATCTTCCCCCTCTATGGTCATCTTGAGGAAGTTTTCTTTCTCTGCCAAACTCCACCTCAGACACCATCTCCTCTGGGGAGGCTTCCCAGTGCAGTTAATCTGCCTATTTTGCAATACTTGTGTCCTTTCACATACTTTTGTTATTGCCTTCATGACATATATAACTCAGTGTTCCACCTGCTGTGTCCACTGGCCTGAATGACAGAGGTCATGACTGCACCTTACTCATTTCTATATCGACACTCAAACACTTGTAGTTGAGTACAGAAAACAAATACCTGCTCCCAAGGAGAGACACACTCTTGTAAAAGATGAATATACCACTAGGCATAAGGTATACTGGAAAAGAGAGCGAGAAAAGGAGGGGTAGAGGGAAAGAGGGATCAATATCTCCTTTTAAAATTTTTATTTTATTTGACACAGAGAGAGAGAGAGAGAGAGAGAGAGAGGGAGAGAGAGAGAGAATGGGCACGCCAGGGCCTTCAGCTACTGTAAACGAACTCCAGATGCATGTGCCACCTTGTATATCTCACTTACTTGGGTCCTGGGGAATCAAACCTGGGTCCTTTGCCTTCACATGCAAACACCTTAACTGCTAAGCCAACTCTTCAATTCCAATTTCTGCTTTTAAGGTGCCAGAAATGGGGGTCATGTGTTCATTCTCCAGCACTGCATAAACTTGGTATGGTGGCACATACGTATAATCCTAGCACTTGGGAAGCAGAAGCAAGAGGTTCAGAAGTTCAAAGTCATCCCTGGCTACATAATGTTTTGGAGGTCAGCCTAGGTCACAAGAAACGCTATATTAAAACAAATAAATAAATAAGTATTTATATTCTTGGCTGAGAATTAATTTTCACTGAAATTTGGAAGAAGATGTGGCAAGAGGGGAAGAAAGGTTGACTGCCTGCCTGACAGAAGGTCCTCCAAAGTGGTCTTGCCAGAGCCGGAGCCTCAAACATGTTGTGTAGCAGCCAGAGCACTGCTCATACAATCATCAAAACACTGGTACACTAATTTGTGCCACCTGAGGACATAAACTAGAATACTGACTTCTTTCTTATAGAAAAAAATCCACACTGAAAAGACTAAATATATGCTTTTTCAGGGCAGCTCTGTCCAGCAAATGATGTCCTAACACTGGAGTGGGAGGTGTGGGGCTAAGCTACTGCTGCCTGCCACCTTCACTTCCAAGGGCAGGGTGCCTACCACTTGCCCAGGGAAGATGGGGTCCTCAGTGAAGGAGACTTTTCTCCTGGCCAGGACTTTTATGGGCACTATTTGTGTCCAACACTTTTCTCATTTCTATTTCTGGACAGTCCATTCAGAAAGGCACATTCTTTTCTGAGATATGGCACTGGGCTGCTCAGGCTTCAGGTCTGTCTACTTTCATGAGGTAATTTTGAAGGTTACTGTTCTAAGATGTGGCTTGTTGGTGTCAGAGGTGAGCCTCGGCAGGCAGAACCCTTCCTCTTACGCCCAAGGAGGAAGAGAAGGGCTTTCTGCAGGAGGCAGGGTTAGAGTCTTGACTGGGTAGGAGTGGGAGGGGTTGGTGTGGAACTGTGGAAACAAATAAGGACCCTCAGATTAGGGAGTCTCGTGGGACTTGCGAAACTGCCCTGTGTGATACTCACCCTGAGGAAGATTCCTAGCCTCTGAACTGTTATGTTTATTTATTTAATACACCTCACTGACTTGGTCATTGGCTACCTTCATGCTGGTCAGAAGTGCCTGCCCACAGCATGTTCATAGCTGACTCTGATGACAAGTAGGCAGTGAATCACACTTTAAAAGGAACATTTCCTTTTTTGGTAAACAAGCAAAAAAAATAGAGTTATCTGGTATGTTTCAGATATTGTGCTATGTGTTCAGTGATGGAAAAATCAAGAAAAGTTTTAGAAAATATGACAACAGCAAAAGCATTTTAGGAGCCAGAGGACTTCAGTAAATAACAGTTTAAACAAGCATGTTGGCATGTATATTAGTAACAAGCCTCTTTTAAACAAGTAGTCACTGATTCTTCAGTGCCCGGTTCAAAATTGACTTCTTACCGAGATAGGGATACTGGAGTGGGATCAAGACCCCTGAGGTGTCTGCTAGCTTCAGCTGTCACTGGCTGTACAACTGTGAATAGAGATCGCAACGTGAGTTTCAGTTCTCTGGAAAGAAGGTTCATGTGCTAATGTCCAATCTCTCACAACTCTCCAGCTGGGCACCACCATTCTAATAAGTGGATTAAACCTAAGGTTTTTACACTTCACTTTCCTCCCTCCCTTCTTCCCTTTATTTCTTATCGTCTTTGTTTCTAGAGGGAGATACAGGTTCTGGCTGAAATGCCAGTTGGTCTGGCCACTTATGGGTTTCCCTCAGAGCATCTCAGATGTCTTGTGTTCTGCAAAATGCACTTAAGAGTCCTTACTCAGAGTTGTGGAGAGGATTCAAGGGCACATGGAAAGCAAATGGCCTATCTGCTGTCAGACCATAAGGAGACCAGAACAAGGTTTGTGGTCTGTGAAAATATCATTTAAGAGTGAAGATAATACTCTGTCTGCCGAGTACAATAACAAATGCAAAACGATGCTTGCAATTCATAATTCATAATTCATTAGTCAGGAGTGTGGGAGAACCTGCCCTCCACCCCGAAGATGAATCGTATTTGAGGGTGGGATGGATGACTGAGGAGCACAGGAAAGGTTCAGAGCACAGATAGAGAAGTATCCTTTGAATCCACTACTGTCCTCGGATCTTGTACTGGCGCCTGGTACTTCTTAAACCTTTTGAAGTATAGATGCTAAACACCACCATGTTTTGCCCCGAGAAGTCATTTTTCCTCTGAAGAAGCTGGCAAAGGGGACATTACAGAGATCTAGGGAGTGGCCTTGGCACTAGTAAGGAGCCTCCTGGTCTGGTAGGGCCTGGACTACTCAGAAACAGGGAGTTGGAGGAAGGAAGTCCAGTGTGATGTATGTGGAGCAGACAGGCCCACTCCTGCCAGGCAGCCAGGAGGTTTCACGAGGGAGTAACCCAGTAATGTGGGAGGGAAGGAAAGTGGGAGGTTGCAGAAGACGTGTAACTGCAAAGCTGGTGCTTTCCTCCTGCCAGGTCAGAGGGCATGCTCCTCTAGGCCGCCTCTCTATCCATGTCACAGTTGTTGCTAATGAGAACCTTCCAGCTGGCTTCATGCTGAGTTCTCTCCACTCTTCTGCCAGTATGTCCATCTGAGGAAGACTTCTTGACAACTGCCTGGGGATAAAGAAGGCCAACACACACACACACACACACACACACACACACACACACACACAAAAGCAACAGTACTGGATAAGAAAAATGCCACCAACCTTGTTTGCTCACAGTGCACAGGCTCTCTTCTCAGCAATGAGATGCTGCAAAAAGCTATGTGAGGGCTGGAGAGATGGCTTAGCAGTTAAGGGATTTGCCTTCAAAGCCAAAGGACCCAGACTCGATTCCACAGGACCCACGAAAGCCAGACACACAAGGTGGCACATTGGCACATGCAGCTGGAGTTCGTTCTCTCTCTCTGACTCTCTCTCTCTCAAATAAATAAAATAAAGAATTAAAAGAAAAAAGAAAGCTATGTGAAAATTTGTGTTGTATCACCATACCATGGCCACAGTTTGGAGCCTATGACATCATCGGTGCCTGAGCTGCCAGGGCTGGATTCCAGGAGAAACAGGAAGTGGGTGGACAGGAGAGAGGGGAAGCAAAGAAAACCTTTCTTCTTTTAACAATTCAATTACATCATTTGCAGAGATGGCTCTTGTTCTTTCTTTCTTTTATTCTTCCTTCCTTCTTTTCTTTCTTTTTCTTCTTCCTCCTACTTCTCCCCACACTTTTTCTGACACGTGTCTAGAAAATCTCTAACAACCTAAAAGTATTCAATTCACTGGGACATAGTCTGTCCATGTCTAGGGGTTCAAAGGAGAGACGTGAAGCATAGTTATATCTGAGCTCTCCGTTGCACTTTATACTACACACTGCCTTTCTTTCCACCGGCACACTTTCCTGAAGAGGCAAAACCAACCTCTGCCATTTCAAAGCCATCATTTGTCCTCTCCTTGGCTATAATGCTATTAACATACATCTAGCATGACTGCTGCCCCATGAAAAATGTGCACAAGTCCCAGCCCAAAGGGCCTTCCATGTTTGATAGTTAAATTGTTACACACACAATACTGAGCTCATTAACAATTTGACATAGAGGAGGACCAAACAAATGAGACATCATAGAAGACAACATCACAGAATAAAGACTGCTGGTATAGAGGAGGGAGCTCAGTCGAGTCAGGTTGGGGAGGGAAACAAAAAAGAGAAATAGGAAATGAATATGATCAAATGATAATATGTTCATTTATTTAAATGCTCAATAAAAATGTATTAAAAAGAATGGATAGGTTGACAGGAAAAATGAAGAAAGACTTTGTTCACTTCAAAATTTTTCATAGAACATATATAGCCTCATACTTAAGGCACACACATTTGCATAGACTTATGTTTTGATGTTGGCTTCTAGGCTAAGGACAGATAGTGAAATACAAATAACACTTCAATATTTTCCTTAAGTAGATGTGCCTTGCTTACAGAAGAAAAACTCCAGAAGACTATTTAATACCTCATGTCCAAAGCGCACTGATTATTCCATATTCTGCTGTGGAGATTTTAGTAGATCAAGGCAGCTTTTATTTAGAGAGTTTCAGCTTAAATTCACAGGCTATCAAGTATACCTTGGAACCAGAATATCCAAAACATAAGAATTTGTGGACAGGGACAGCCATGATGGTTTTTATGTTAGTTTCTCTACTCTTTATCAAAGTTGCATGTGCTCAGTTTGAAGAGTCAAGTAGTTCTGCAACACTTTATGAAAACAGTCAGGTTTAGATTTCCTACAGACAACTTTTTTTTTTTTGAGAGAGAGAGAGAGAGAGAATGGGCACACCAGCAGCCTCTCAGCTGCTATGAATGAACTCCAGATGTGCTCGCCCCTTGTGGGCAAGTGTGGCATTGTGCCCTTGCCTCACTTTGCATCTGGCTAAACGTGGGACCTGGAGAATCGAAAGGTGTTCTTAAGCTTAACAAGCAGGTGCCTTAAATGCTAAGCCATCTCTCCAACCTTTACAGACAACTTTAAAAAAAATTTTTTTTAATATATATTTTTATTTATATTATTCTGATTTTACATTCATAGTATTGGTTCCATTGTCTTCCTCTCTGTCCTCCCACTTTCAAAGGGACCCTCATCAATGGGGAATGGCGGAAGAGGGGGCGGAAAGATTGTTAGAGTCACAAGTTGGGGCTTTATGCACAGAACTGGGGCATACCCCCCAGAACTCTTGACTAACCTCACAATGCATGACCTACAGACAACTTGTGTAAATATTATTTTATCTATTTATGTGAGAAGGAGAGAGAGAAAAAGAGAGAGAGAGAGAGAATGGGTACACAAAGTCCTCTTGTCCCTGTAAACAAACGCCAGATTCACGGACCACATTGGACATCTGGCTTTACATGGGTACTGTGGAATTAAACCAGGGCTGGCAGGCTTTGCAAGTGAGCATCTCCTCGGCCCAGCAACTATTTATTTTTAACATTTGACTTTTTTCTTTCTTATTTCTAAATTACACATGTGTTTTTCCTCGATGTCTTTAAATTATAAATATAATCCATTGATGAGCCCCTCCTCCCCTGAGTAGCTTTTGGCAGTTAACAGTTGCTGGGAGGAGGGGAGACATTTTCTTCAAGGGTGTAGCCACGGCTAAAATAAATTCCTACCTATACCCATGCCAAAAAATCTAATTGAACTCACTGAGTTCCTAGAAGAAAACAGACATGAAGCAGGAAAGTAAAATGGAAGCAGGGGGATTCACTGGGAGCAGGAGAGGACAAGAGCAGCTTATGAGGGTAAATTTAGTCAAAACATATTATATACATGAAATTGTGAAAAATTATTAACTTTTCTTCCCCCCCCCCACCACCCAGAAAAACAAGCTGGCCATAGTGATGTGGGCCTGGAGACCCAGCTATTTGGGAGCCTAAAGCATGTGAGTCCACCTCTGCTCCATGTGTTGAAAGCCAGTTTGGGCTGTGGCTGTTCATGCTTGCTGGTGCTGGCTGGGGCTTCTGCCTCTCTGCTGCGGATGGATGAAGTGAGCCAGGCTCTTCCTCCTTGAGGAAGCTTTCCCTAGAACCTGTAAGCCTAAATAAATCTTTTCCTTCCAGAAGCTGCTTCTGGGGGGATATCTGTCCCAGCAATGCAAAGGTAACTATAGCAGAGAGGATGTGGGGGGGGGAAATGGAATCTTCTATTGCTTACGTCAATGGAAAATGGTGTGATTACTATGGATAATGGCTTGCTAGTTCCTTGAAATGTTGAAGATAAGAGTTGTCAGGCCAGGCATGGTGGTGCACGCCTTTATTCCCAGCACTCAGGAGGCAGAGGTAGGAGGATCGCAGAAAGTTTGAGGCCACCCAGATACTACATAGTTAATTCAGGTCAGCCTGGACCAGAGTGAGATCCTACCTCAAAAAAAAAAAAAAAAAAAAAAAAAGTTGTCATATGACCAAGAAATTCTACTCTTTGGTATGCAGATACACATTCACATAAAAGGGATATTCACAGCAACATTATTCATAACAGCCAAAAAGGGAAAACAATTCAAATGTCCATAAACTGATGAAGAAACAAAATGTGCTATGCGCATAGAATGGCATGTTATTCAGCAACAATAAGAGGCGCCAAACACCAATCTTGCTATAGCATGGGTGAATCTTGGAAACAGTGTAAGTGAAAGAAGCTGGCCATGGACGACTATGTGTCATATAACTCCATCTATAAGAAACATTTAGAACAAAAAAATCTATGGATGTAGAAAGTAGATTAGCAATGGCTCAGGGCTGGAGGAGTGGCGTTCTAAAATTACTGTGATGGATGGAGGTTGTGCTAACCTGTGTGCATACTGACAAAGCAAATGTAAGTGTTAACTGACATGTGATAAATATCAATAAGACAGTTTTTAAAAATTAAAAAATGTCCATAGGATTTCCACTATAGAAGGTATTCGAATACAAAGCTCCGGTAACGCCTTCCCTACTTCATGCCTCAAGCTAATGTAATGCATTGCCTGTGTCCTCAGCCCATCTTCCCTGTATTATCATATCAGTGCTTAGATTGTTATGCTAAGCCATGGAGCAGGCTGTAACTACTTTTCTCATTCACATATAATACTTGGTTCTTTTTAGAATGGAGAACCATCAGGCTGGTGTCTTATTGCATAGCAGTAACACACCTGTGAACCAGCACTAGGGGAAGTGCTAGAATTGGGAGTTCCAGGCCAGCCAGAGAAAATCCTATTTCAAACAAACAAAAATGATTAGTAATTATATTTGTTTTTCTGTTTTCTAAGTTCTTGTCATTATCATATACCTAACTTCTCTCTGTGTGTCTGTCTAAATAGCCACATGATATTTAAAAATATATCAGGCCATATGCATGCCTTCAATCCCAGCACTTAGGAGGCAGGGATAGGAGGATCGTTGTGAGTTCAAGGCCAGCCTGAATTCCTGGTCAGCCTGGGCTAGAGTAAGACCCTACCTCAAAGATATTACACACACACACACACACACACACACACACACACACACACACCCACCAGGAATTCTCTCAGTTGATAGAAGCTGTTTTAGAGCCATCTTGCTTGGAGTTGTCTGACCATGTCTATTGTGGAAGGCTGGCTCTCATTGTCAGGTCCAGGTGTATAGCTGTCTTGCTGGAATCTTTTTTCATACTGATCTTGAGGACACTGCTTTCCTCTCTGAGTCAGATCTCCTATTTTTCACATCCTATGCCCCCTTTTTCTTGCTCTTTTCCCTCACTTTCATGGAACCCTTTCTCTAATCACATCATAAGAAAGTTTGAACGCTAGTTTATGTGATAGCATCTGTGTGTTCTATTTCGCTTAAATGGTGATTTATTCAGGTGTGCCCTTATAGGCTGAGAACGGTTTTCTCAGAAGTTAGAAGCTAGCAGTCTCTACTTTAGCTTCTACTGTTGTTTAAAGGCCATTCTGATTCCAGTGTATGTAACTTTTCTTGTGGAAACTTATAATCTTTTTGTGATATTCCATGACAATGCACCTTGCTTTGAGTAACTTCCATCTAGTACGTGGGCCCTTTAATTCTGAAACTCTTTTCCTTCAACTATAAGAACTTCTTGGATTACTGTATTTGTGTCATCTTTGTTTCCTCATTTTTAAATTTCTATTACCCAGGCATAGAATAATTTGCATACATTCTTCAATTTTCTTCTTCTTTGTTTTCATTTTTCTTGATATCCAAATATGTTGGCTTTTAGAAGAATCTAAGAAAATCTCAACATTATCTCCCAAATTCTCTACTGAGCTATTCATTCCTAATAACATAATTTTAGGAGTTGGAGAGATGGCTCAGCAGTTAAGGGCGCTTCCTGCACAGGCATGAGAGCCTGGGTTGCAGGGGCGGGGAACCTGAAACTGTTTGAATGGAGTTTGAGTTTGTAGATCCAGCATATACAGCTGGGCATGGCTACACACTTCTGTAACCCCAGTGAAAAGGAGAGCAGAGACCAGGGAACCACCAGTCTCGAGGAAAACAGCAAGTATCATTATCAGTTAAGAGAAGACTCCAGCTCAGCCCTGAGTGGTGGTGCATGCCTTTTAATACCAGCACTTGAGAGGTACAGAAGAGGATTACTGTGAATTCAAGGCTGGCCTGCAACTACAGAGTGAGTTCCAAGTCAGCCTGCACTAAAGTGAGACTCTACCTTGAAAAACAAAGGTCCAGCTCAAAATGAGAATAGAAGGAAGAGTGATAATGGAGCAGGACATCCTCCATCGAGGAAGGCAAGCACCCTGTACTCCCTGAAGCAGGCGAGCACATGGGGCACTGTGAGGGCACATCCACCTCAATACATCATCCCCCCTCTCTCTCTCACACACACACACACACACACACACACACACACTACATTACACATACACATAAGCAAAAAATAAAAAGATAATTGAAATTGCCAGGAGTCTGTTTCACAGATTTGCCACCCCCCTAGGCATGGTAATTATGTTTTTTTGGTGCCTTCCAAGAATAGGCTGCTTCCTTTTCACTTTTCTGATCTCTATCTTCTACAGCAGAAACTTTCTTTCAGGTTCAAAGACTGATTTCTGTATCTCTCTGCTCACTGTAGGAAGATACGGCTGGGCCATTTCTTGGCAAAATCATGTCATAATTTTTACTGCCTGGCTGATCAGAATCTTCTAATCTCCTTCCAAAAGGAAGTCCAGCTGCCAGAGCTCCAGGAGCCCCAACAGGAGCTGCTCTGGGGGAGGGCTATCTCTACCCTCAGTACTTATTTTGTTACTCATGCTTATTTTCCATGTGGTGTATCTGTCCTTCACTGTGCCTGGAGACTTGTAAGGTGACTAAAGGCAATTACTTGAACATGGGGATAAGCAGTGGCATTGGAGGAGCCGATATCTTCTTAAGCTACCTTTTAACTAGTCTTTCTTTTTCTAGCCCTGCCCCTGCCCGGGCCCTGCCCTTGCTTACTTTCAGAAGAAACTGTTCCCGTAAACTCCCAAGCCTTTAGGGAATTTCTGAATGGCAAATTGTACTTTGTTCATTTGATTGGTTAGTTTAGTTTTTTCTTTTTGGCTTTCTGTCTTCCTGGTTTAGATTCGGCATCCCCAGAAAGCCTTCACTTTAGAAATTGTCCAAATTATCTTTCATTACAATTGAAAAAAATATTTAAATGAGAAATAAATATGTGCCTATGTAAAACAATATGTGCAAACAATTGCTGAGAACAACTGTTTGTTTTAAAATAGTATTAACACAAAGGCAGTCTTGGGACAATTGCACATAGTTGCAACATTCAGCAACCACATTACATTCTACAAGACAATTAATTGATAATTCCAGACCAGACAGCAGATCCTATCCCCCCAAAATTAAAAAAATAATAATAATTTTTTAAAAATTGACCCAAATGTGTGGCTGCAGATAAAGTGAGGTCTCCAGCTCCAGTGGGAGGCACTGGGAGGCAAATATGTCTGCTTCTTTAGCAAGAAGAAGCCATGAGCCCAAGGTAAAAGGATTTGTGGCCCACCTGGTCCTCAGTTACCTGCCAACATCCTCAGTGGTCAGTGCAAAGCCACTTGTCAAAGACAAGTCTGAACATGGAAGTTGCTTTTCTACCCTCAGCTTTGCTGATGTATGGCCACGTATGGAGAGAAAGAGCGATTCTGCTACAGCGTGTTCAAGATGGAGTCAGAGCGCTCAGTGGAGACAGGCACCACTGTCACTCTTGGGGCCAAAGTGGGCTTCATACATATTTCAGCAGAACACAGGTTATCCATGGAATCTGCGTCAATAGCTCAAACCCCAAAACACCTTCTGAGCATGGTGAAAGGGTGGAATCTGGAAGCCCCAGGACTGCAGTCCTTTGGCAGTAAGCACCACGAATGCTCATGGATGCCTGGGGCTTACTAGGAAATCATGTATGGTCAATTCATAGGCATTTATAAACCACAGCTGCTTTATGAAGAAAATAGAGGAATGTACTTCAGGGACAAATTATCACAGCCTCACAATCTGTGGTACTTATCCTACTAAAAGAAATATCAATATCAAAGAAGAGAGAATAAATCAAAGAGCTTGTAAGCATCATTAATATGTTTATGTAACATAAGAAATTGAACTTTACATGATCCCAGAGGAACATGCTGGTTGTTTTTTTCTTTATTTTTCATAATAGTTGTAACATTTTATGTTTGTAATGGATACATCTGGTAGCAACAGATTCATGTGACAGGGACTCCTGGGCTGTGTTTATAGCTTTCCTCTTTCCCATTTAACTAGGTGGCAAGGGCCATCTGGTGCAGCCAGGGTATTGCAACATGCAGACAGTGTCTCCCTAATGACCATTTGCCTTTCAATCTGCATTTATCATCAACCAAGCTTTTTTATTGTATGTTTATAACTGTTTGTGGCCATCTTAAATTATTTTATAGTCCCTTGTACCCACTTAATTTCTTGTCTTATTGCTTTGATATTTCACTGTTGAGAAATAGGGGGCATCTAAAGGTAATGAGCTTCACGGTAGGTAATGTACAAGACAGTAGAGGCATGGTTCTACTGTCATGAGGTACGTGAATATTCTCTCTCTCTCTCTCTCTCTCACACACACACACACACACACACACACACACACACCAAAGGTAAATAAAGAGAAGCCAATGATAACAAGTGCTGGCAAGGATGTAGAGAAAAGGGCATTCTTGCACATTATATGTAAATTAGTTCAGCCATTATGAAAAATAGTACTGAGGTTCTTCAAAAAATTTAAAATAGAGCTACCAAATGACCAAGCATTCCAACTCCTGGGTATATATCTAAAAGAAGATAACTGCTCTTTCATGTTTGTTGCAACACTGTTCACAGTAGTCAAGAAACTTAACTGACTGTCAGCTGATGACTAGATAAGGAAACTGTGGAACATATACTCATTGGGTTACTGTGAAGTCCTCAAAGAATGAAAGGCTGCCATTCGTGAAAACATGGATGGAACTGGAGGGCATTTTGTTCAATTCGGTAAACCAAGCAAACAAAGACAAGTATAAACATGATCTCACCTATAGGTTGAATGTAAAAATGCTGAGCTCATAGAAGCTGAGAGTATCAGAGGCTGGGAGAACAGGAGATGAGGACAGACAGGGAATGTTGCTGAATGGGTATCACCCTATAGTGAGATAGAACTAAGAAGTTCTGGCATGTTACTCCACATTAGGGTTCAAATAACCATGGGTTCTCCATATTTCAGAAAGCTAGAAGACCGGTTTTTAATGCTTTCACTATAGATAGATCTTCAGGAGCTAGACATCTTGACCCTGATTTAACATTATACACAGTATAAGTATGTAAAGGAATGCCACTTGATAATAAATATGTACTTTTTTAAGATAATGAACAAAATAGGCAGTTCTCAAAGGAAAAGTCAATAAATACTTGAAAAATTATTCAAAATTGCTTTAGAATCCATCTCCCCTCAGTCAGAATGGCTATCATCATGGAAAAAAAAAAAAACATTTAAAAATACTGGCAAGGATGTGGGGGAAAGAACTTACTCAGTGATAGTGGGCATGTAAACTTAGAAATCAGTATGGAGATTCCTCAAAAAACTCACAATGGGGCTGGAGAGATGGCTTAGTGATTAAAGTGCTTGCCTATAAAGACCTAAGGACCCATGCTCCACTCTCCAGGTAAGACAGGGGCACAAGGTGACACAAGTGTGTAAGGTTGCACATGCATACAAGGTGGCACACATGTCTAGAGTTTGAATTCAGTGGCTGGAAGCCCTAGTGTGCCAATTCTTCCTCCACTTTCTCTCAAAAAATAAAATAAAACTCAAAATAGAACTTATAATCAACTATACCATTCTTAGGTGTATGCCCAAAGGACTCTAAGTCAATATACCACAGAGATAGTTACTTATGCATATTTATTGCTGCTCAATTCACAACAGCCAGGAAGTAGAACCAGCCCAGATGTCTATCCACAGATGAATTGTTAAAGAAAAATGAAGCAATCACATTTGCAGAAAAATGAATGAAACAGGAAATCATTATGTTGTGTGAATCAGCCTAATCCAGGAAGATGAATACCATGTCTTCTTTTATATATGGAACAAAGATTTAAAGTTACATATGTGTGCATTGTGTATCTTTATGCATGTGTGTGTTTAGATCATAAAACTAAAAGGGGGATTAGGAGAGGGAAGGAAAAGTTCTTAATGGGGCGGGGGGGTGGGAATAGGAGGTAATAGAATACATGTAACTGGAAAGCAGGTGGGAGTAGTAACTGGGGGAAGGAGGAGAATCAGCCTGAGCAGGGGCAGGAAACACTGGGGAGAGCAGTGGGAGGATGAATCAGAACAAACTGTAGGGACACACATGTATGAAAATTTCATAATGAATGAGAACAAACCATAGGGATACACATGTATGGAAATTCCATGATGAGGTCTGGGAGTATAGCTTTGTGGTGGAGTGAGTAGCATGCACAAAGCTCTGGGTTCAAGCCTCAGTACCACAGAAACAAACAATAAAATAAAACCACTCAAACTAAAATTTTTAAAAAGATAAAAATGTCATAATTAAACCCAGTACTTGCATGCCAACCTTAAAAGTTAATTAAAAAATGAAGATAAAGAGAAAGGGAACCAGCAGATATTTAAAGCCAAAGATCAATAGTGCATCAGAAAAGCTGGGTATAGTGATGCTCATATGCAAGGCCAGCACTCTGGAGGCTGAGGTAGAAAGATCATACGTTCAACAACAACCGGTACTACATATTAAGAGCCTATCTCAAAAATGCAACAAAACAAACAAAATGTCATAGAAAGTTGGGCATGGTGATGCACGCCTTTAATCCCAGCACTCGGTAGACAGAGGTAAGAGGATCACTCTGAGTTCAAGGCTATCCTGAGACTATATAGTAAATTCCAGGTCAGACTGGGCTAGACCAAGACCCTAATTAAAAAAAACAAAAAATCATGTAAAAAGATGCTATTTCACTTAAAAATTTAAAGTAAGTTTAAAAAAAAATTTTAAGTAGCTTGAAAATGGAGGATCAGGGCTGGAGAGATGGCTTAGGAGTTAAGGTACTTACCTATGAAGCCTAAGGACCTACGATCGACTCCCCAGTATCTGTGTAAGCCAGATGAACAAGGTGGTGACTATGTCTAGAGTTTATTTGCAGTGGCTAAAGACCCTGGTGTGCCCATTCTCTCTCTCTCAAATAAATTTTTTTTGGGGGGGTTTTTTGAGGTAGGGTCTCGCTATAGCCCAGGCTGACCTGGAATTCACTATGTAGTCTCAGGGTGGCCTCGAACTCACAGCAATCCTCCTACCTCTGCCTCCCGAGTGCTGGGATTAAAGGCGTGTGCCACCATGCCCAGCCTCAAATAAATAATAATTTTGAAAAAATTAAAAATAGAGGATCAGGGAGAAAAAGGTCATCCTAAAGCTCTAAAATATTTAAAATATTTTATAAATACCATCTTATTCAAGAGTTTGACTTAAAAGTGTTAAGTAATAAAATCTAAATAAAGAACTTGATTTATATTTCTAAATCTCATATAGCCAAATCATATGCTTGTATGGCATATGTTGAAGTCTAGCTTGACAATGTGTTTATCACTTTATTAGTAAACAGCTCTATTATTTAGGACCAAATCTGCATAGACCTTATCATTAGCATCAGTGTCAGGCCACCATTGGCCTCAGAACTGCTTGCTTTTGTCTCAGCTCTTGGGGTCAGAAGTGTCTCTCCACATTTAGTCTAAAATCACCCTTAATTATTGTGGTAGTTTGAATGTGTGGCCCACATATAGACTCAGATGTTTTATTAAAGCTTGTCTCCAGCTGTCTGGCTGGAGGAGGCAGATTCTGGGGTCCAGTTCTAAGGTGTTTAATTTACATCTAAAAAAAATGCAGAGGAGTCTGAGCTCTGGCTGGGTCCCTGCTATTGGTTTTGTGTGAGTTGTTTTTTGGTGCTGCTGTGTTGCTTGCTGCTTTTTGGTGTTTGCTGGCTGTTTTAGTTTCTTTCTCTCTGCTTGGATTAATGAAAGGGAACCAGCGTCTTCTGCCATCTATGAAAACTTCTCCTGAATCTGCAGGCTTGAAAAAATTCTCTTCCTCCCCTAAACTTTGCTTGGTTAGGATGTTCATCCCAGCAATGTGAAGCTGTCTACAACAATTATTTTAATATCAACTTCCATGTTTTTCCTACCACTAATGCTGGGGAACAGATAGACCATCTGACTTACACACTTGCATGCTGACAACATTACCTTGTATATTTTATTGCTGCATATATTTTATGTTAAGGAATATTACTATGTCAAATGGAGATTTGTCAGTAAAGAAACCTGTGAGAATGTCATTTGTCACAGGTGCAGTCTAAGAATGAGTAATATTCACAGGCAAATAAGCGGAACACAAAAGGAGAATAAACCAACAACATAATGTGAGAGCTTCCATACTAAAGGTTTTATTTATTTATTTATTTGTTTAAGAGAGAGAAAAAGAGAAAGAAAGAGAGGGGGTGCACCAGGGCCTCCAGCCACTGCAAATGAACTCCAGATGCATGCACCCCCTTGTACATCTGTCTTAAATAGGTACTGGGGAATTGCACCTCTGTCCTTAGGCTTCATAAGGAAGTGCCATAAATACTAAGCCTTATCTCCAGCCCTTTATTTTTATTTTCTCATTTATTTATAAGAGAGCGAGAAAGAAAGAGCATACTAAAGGTTTTGATCAGGAAATCCATCATACGGTCTTGTACTTCACAGTCTAGTACTTTGCACATATAGAGTGCTTATTACTTGCCAGTTGTTAGATTAGCCTGAAGAGCTTAGTGCCCTGCTCACTGTGGGTGCTGGTGATTATCCGTGATTGTCAAGGTCAGTCATGTCACAAGTCTATTAAGATAGATGTCCAATTGCTGAGTTCTTCCTGGGCCTACACTTGCTCCCACTGGAGTTACTTAGTTCTTAAAGAATGAATGAATGTTTTCAAAACTTAATGAAATGATCTGTGGAGACTTACAAACATCGATTTAGATTGCATAGTCTGAGCTGGGAATGTAGCCTACTTGGTAGAGTTCTTGCCTAGCTTGCATAAAGCCCTGGGTTCAGTTCCAAGCACTACATATCTGAGCATGATGGCACACTCTTGTAGTCCTGACACTCAGGAGATATAGGCAGGAGGATTAGAAGTTCAAGGTTACCCTAGGCTACGTAGTGAATTAGAGGCCAGACTGAGTTGCATGAAATTCAGTCTCAAAATGCAAAACAAAATAAAACAAGTAAATTGCGCCGGCTTTTTATTTGTCTCTAAAGCAAATTGTGAATGAAATGTCTTGAAGGTATGAATGAGATTAATTACTAACACAGATTATGATATGTTATTAGGAAAGATGAAAGGCGACTGCCAAACATTCATTTGAAGAGTATAGATGATCTCATTCAAATCCCATTTGTTTTGTAGTGAGACGTCCCCACACACTTAAATTTTGTCTTGTAAACTAAGTATGACTCTTGACTAAGGAAATTGATATGGTTTGTCTTTTTCTTTAAAAGAATAATTTTATAGGCTTCCTCGTAGGTTGCTTCAGTAAAATTAAATGATTTTTATGCCGAACTTTAACCCCTATTAAAATACTTGAATATATTTATGTACCACTTCCTTCAACTGTTACAGGGCCATACTATTTATGACTAATGTGTAGATTATTTTTCCTATAAAACAAACATCTGGTAATTCCATTTCTTTGTTTCAGATTTATGTAATAATAAAGAGGAAGTTTAAATTTCCTCATATTTACATTCAAATGGAAATCAAGAACAAACAGAAATCAAGTGGGTTGCTACATGTCCATAATCCTAGTACTTGGGAGGTGGAGGCTGGAGAATCTGTGCTACAATACAGAATTTGAGGCCAGCCTGGGCTACAGAAGACTCTTTCCTTGAAAGAAAGAAAGAAAGAAAGAAAGAAAGAAAGAAAGAAAGAAAGAAAGAAAGAAAGAAAGAAAGAAAGAAGAAAGAGGGAGGGAGGAAGGAAGGAAGGAAGGAAAAGGAAGGAAGAAAGGAAAGAAGGAAGGAAGGAAGGAAGGAAGGAAGGAAGGAAGGAAGGAAGGAAGGAAGAAGCTCTTTACTTTCAGCTTGGTAAATTTTGTAACTAAAAATTTTAGTTGAGGTAAATTAATTAGAATTTGGGTATTGTTATATTTCCATTGTACTTCTAGCAAAAGTATTATTTAACAGTGCATGGGGCTATTTCAAAATCGCTTGGAGGTACTCATGCTGCATGCACGATCTGCTTCGGGGTGGAATTTGTAAGTTTTTCCATGTGGGAGCTGCACTTCAGCAGTATGCTAGCTCACATTGTTTTCTACTGCTGGCCCACAGGCTTGGCTTTGGAGCATCGTCATGTGTAGAAGAAGAAAAGCCACAGATACAAAAATCAAAAGTCGTAAAGAGATGAGCATAGATTCATTTTCTAGTTCTTTGAAGATTATAGCTATTTGATTCTCAGTAGTTAGTAATATGATTTCTTGGAGAAAGTCACTCATTAAAGATATACATCACACACACACACACACACACACACACTCCCTTCACTCCCCAACACATTTTCTTAAAGTAGCTTATAGAAAATATTTTACTACATCAAAGAATAGACCATAACACCACTGAGGAAAGAAAGCTCACTAAAAATGCAAGTGTACAAATTCCAGCTTCTGGGACTCTGCGTTTTAAAGATTCTTTCCTCCAGGAGAGTGTGATGTTCATTCAAAGTTCTAAGTCAAAGTCCTAGAGAGTTATCAGCAGTCTGGGCGCTTTTGGTACAGCCCCGACACAAACGCTAACGTGCGCAGCATTCTCCTGGGGATCTTGTTCACCACAGAGATTGACTGCGCTTCTCACAAGCCCCAGCTGACTCCAGTGTTATTGGTCCTTCACCCTCACTTGGAGGACCCGGGCTGCATTTTTTTCCCTAAAGGTCACTTTTACAGTAATTGTTTTGAGTGTTCATCTAGTTGCTGTAGTATTAATAGGCGGTGTTGTGTTGTGTTGTGAACAGATAGTCCATCCAGCAAGTAGTATGTTCGACCAAATGAGGTGGCACAAGCAAGGGTTTTGCACTCAATTGCATTTCCCACGTAAATTCCACACAGACCTCTGGCTGGCTGAAGAGAGGTTCTTGGCTCTGCAAGGTTCTCTCTCTCCTTGGCCTGCCAAGGCCCAGGATCCTTTTAGGCAAGATGATGACATTCCCACAGGCTCTCCTCAATCAGAAATAAACAGAAGAACCAGTAGCCAGTCACAGAAGGGAGCATGACGGGTTTTAACCACATCGCCAGAGCACTTACATGAGCACAGAGGGCAGTCGGCAGGCAGGATCCTGGCTTCTCTCCTTGAAGTAGCAGATTTGGAAGTCTCTCCCACAGCCCAGTTCATCTCACTGGGACCTGCCAAGACAAACAGAGCATGTCAAAGCCCTTGGCACCTGCGGGAGAGCCGTCGCTCCAGAGCCTCGCTTTGCGTCTGCATGTGCTCACCTCTATAAGTCGCAGCTAAGCCTATACGTAGTAAATGTTTTGAAGTTTTACTGACTGCCTTGTGATTTTACGTCCCATGGGACCAGACAAATGACAGCAAAATGGAGTGACTGGCAGGTGCAGCTGCGGAGTTGCTTAAGTCACGGTACCACCCGGGGAACACCTGTGCTAAGAAGCGTCAGCCACAGCCGCTGCCTGGCGTTCACTATAACTATCTCCTCTCAGTGAATGCCCCGAGAACCCTGCGCATCGCAGTACTTCACAGTCTCCTATCGAAAGAAGATTATGAGAAAAGAACAGAGCAGAGGGTTCGGGAGTCCCTGCTAGCCCAGGGACGGAGGAGAGTTGAGACAGATTTTTGGATAAAATTTAGTTGTTTCATATTGTCACTTGCTCAGCACAAATGGTTACAGACCTACTACATGACAGAGTACACCTCAGGATGTAGAAGATAGAAAGATCTGTGTGTGGTCGTGTCTGCTCTCAAGAAATTTTAACTCGCTGTGCTTTGGAAACTGCATGGGGACCATCTCCAATGCAAATGACATTCAGGATACTGATGATATTTCCTTTTCTCTCCCCTTCGCAAAGGCCTATGAGTAGCCAAAACTGGACTGTTCCCCAGACCACCAGAGTAAACACTAGGCTGCATTTATATATATATAATTAGTTTTAGGCATGTTCTGTCAGCACATATGCTAGGCAAGCACCTTCCCTCAGAGCTATATCCCCCCCAGCCTAGCACACCGCACCCTTTCCTGGTTTCTGTCAGCCTTGCTTCGCAGGGTATAGGGCCTATGGTTTGTCTTTGGCTGATGGAACTTCCTCCCCACCAACCCAAGTGGTCAAGGATACTTGTCAGCCTTTAGATCAGTAATTCTCGAAGCATGATCCTCAGATTTCTGGTGAGATCTGAGATGCTTTCAGATCAAAATAATTTTAATAATAATACTAATGCATTGTTTTTCTTCTCTCTCTCATTGACATTTGCACCAAGATATCATAAATGCAAGTGGGTAGAAACCCTTGCATGTTTAGCATTCAAGGCAATAACTGCTTTAGGGGTTGTTTTAAAAAATATTTTTATATATTTATTTGAGAGAGAGAGAATATGTACTTACCAGGGCCTCCTGCTGCTGCAAACAACTTCAGATGCATGTGCCACTTTCTGCAGCTGGCCTTGTGTGGGTACTGGAGCCTAAATCAGCCATCAGGCCTTTCAAGCAAGTGCCTTTAATTGCTGAGCCACCTCTCCAGCCAAGGAGTCATTATATTCTTCATTGCCATGCATTCAACTTAGAAAGCAAGATAGCCAATTTCATATAAGCGGTAAAATTTGAATATCCTCTAATTCATAAGTGTGCATCTTCTCAGCATTCTATGTATATAAAGCCCTCCAAGCAAATACTGAACTCCAGTATATATGCTCTGAGAGAAACATTTGCATCATGCTTGAATGAAAAGCTAAACTGGCCACTTGTTTTCTGAAGCATTATTTATTCTTTAAAGAATGACTGACTGACATTTGGGAATGCAATAGATATTTTCTAGAAAATGAGAGAAACGAGAAAAGCAGCTTATAATATTTGACCTTTCAAGGAAAAAACAATTGAGAAACTGTCCTTAGCCATTCTAAATTTGACAGCTTCCATATTGGGAACAACTTATCCTTGATAACATTAACGATTATAATTTTTACAATTACATAATGCATCAGACTTTCCATTATGTGATGAAATGTGTAACTCAGTCAGTCAATCTTTTCCAAATGATCAAGGCATGGTGTATCAAAATCACACATGGGGGCTGGAGGGATAGCTTAGTGATTAAGGCATTGGCCTGCAAAGCCAAAGGACCCAGGTTTGGTTTCCCAGGACCCACGTTAGCCAGATGCACAAGGGGCTGTACACATCTGGAGTTGTTTGCAGTGGCTGGAGGCCCTGGCAACACCCATTCATTCTCTCTCTCTCTTTCTCTCTTTCTCTCCCTCTTTCTCTGTCAAATAACTAATAAATAAATAAATAAATATAATTTTTTAAAAATCACACATGGAAAATATCCACTCAAAAAGTAAAGTGGAGCCGGGCATGTTGACGCATGCCTTTAATCCCAGCACTCAGGAGGCAGAGGTAGGAGGATTGTTGTGAGTTCAAGGCCACCCTGAGACTACATAGTTAATTCCAGGTCATCCTGGACCAGAGTGAGACCCTACCTCAAAAAACCAAAAAATAAAAGTAAAAATAAATAAAGTGGGCCAGTGGATTTCTGTGCTTTTCTTTCTTTTTCTTTTCTTTGGCCTATTTTTAATTTTAAATCTTTAAAATATTTATTTTTAAAAATATTTATTTATTTATTTTTTGAGAGAAAAAGAAGAAAGAGAGAAAGAAAGTGGGGGAGAAGACAGAGAGACAGAGAGACAGAGGGAGAATGGGTGCTCCAGGGCCTCTAGCTACTAAAAACAAACTCCACACACATGCACCACCTTGTGCACCTGGCTTATGTGGATTCTGGGGAATCCAACCTGGGTCCTTACAGTTTGCAGGCAAGCTCCTTAACGCTAAGCCATGTCTCCATCCCTCATTTTTTATTTTGGGACAGGTCCTCACGCTATATCCCAAACTGGCCAGGTGTTCACTATGTAGCCCAGGCTGATCTTAAACTCATGGTAATCCTCCTGCCCCAACTTCAAAGCACTGAGATTATAGGTTGCATTGTGCCTGACTAGACAAATGGATTTTAATTTGACACAACATGAAAAGCTCATTACTGTGGTATCAGATTCCACATTGAAATTTTGAAACCATGGCTTGTTGAGTTTAATTTGGTATTAGAGAAGGATATCTAAAAAGTATTCATAAGACTATTAAAAGTACTCCTTCTTTTATAATTGACACCTTGCCTGAGGTTTGATTTTCTTCATAAGCTTTAATCACAAAATATAGAACAGATTGCATGCAAACGCATGTAAGAGAACTCTGTTGTCTTCTACTAAGCTCAAAGATAGAAGAGATTTACAGAAATAATCAGCAATGCCACTATTCTCAGTAGTCATCTCTATTTTAGAAAAATATGGTATTATTTTTATAAAAACAAATTTATGCTAATTGCAGTGAGTTTATTTTTTTAAATAAATGTCAAAATATTTGTAAGTTTGTTGTTTTTTGAGACAGGGTCTCACCATGTAGCTCAGGCTGGCTCAACCTCTCAAGTACTAGAATTATAAATGTGTGTCACCACACCTGCTCCAATAATACAGCTTCAACTGAAACCTTAATAATGATGTCATGTGACCCATTCCCAGATGGAACTTGCATAATGTGTTTTACATTCATGTATGTATATATAAGTTGTAATTTAATATGTTACAAGATTAGGAATGTGGGGACCTGGAGAGATGGCTTAGCAGTTAAGTGCTTGCCTATGAAGCCCAAGGACCCCAGTTCAAGGCTCAATTCCCCAGGACCCACATAAACCAGATGCACAATGTGGCACATGTGTCTGGAGTTTGTTTGCAGTGGCTGGAGGCCCTGGCATGCCCACTCTCTATCTATCTGCCTCTTTCTCTGTCTGTCGCTCTCAAATAAAATAAATAAATAAATAAATAAATAAATTTTAAATAAATAAATAAATTTAAGGAATGTGGAACATTTTGGGGCTGGAGAGATGGATTCGCAGTTAAGGCATTAAGGCACTTGCCTGCAAAGCCAAGGACCCAGGTTCAAGTCCCTAGTACCCATGAAAATCAGAGGCACAAGGTGGCACACACATCTGGCATTCATTTGCAGTGGCTGGAGACATACCCATTCTCTCTGTCTGCTGCTTCCTCTCTGTCTTTCTCTATCTCTTTCAATAAAATAAATAAAATATTTTTTAAAAGGTGTGCACCACCCCAAACAGAAAAAAAGAAAAGAAAAACATTTTTCCCTTTGCTGTGGTAATGGAAATTAAGCTCAGGGGTCAAATAAATACATTCTCTACCTCTGAGCTACATCCTGTATCCCTCTTTGAAGTTTAAATACCTGGCTCAGGGTCATTTGAATTGTGACAGACTTAGGACAAGATCTCATATTCACTAAAAACTTAAGATACAAGCAAAATAAGAGAATGTACACATTTTTAAAGAGTTGCAGTCCTGTGATATAGAAAATATATATGTGTGTGTGTGTGTAGTTTAATTTTATCACCACCCATCCTTGCCTACTATCTGCTGCCCAATAGAATATATTTTTATATGCATTTTTATAGCTTTTTAAATATTTATTTATTTATTTGCAAGCATACAGAGATGAAGAGATAGAGAGAGACAGAGAAAAAGACAGACACAGAGAGAGAATGAGTTTAATTTGGTATTCTAGCTATCTAAAAAGTAAACATAGATACATATTGACACTTTGTGCCTTTTCTTTTATGTGGGTACTGCCTGAGGTTAATCCAGGTCATTAGCTTTAATCAGGCAAATAAGAACAGATAACTGCAAACGCTGTAAGCCATCTCTCCTGCCCTCTTATAGTTTTATCTGTAAGTAAAATGGAAGAACAAACTATTTCATCTAGTTTAGTCAAATATAGGAAAATGTCAGGTGTCTGGAGCTAAGAAAAAAATGGGGTATTCTAACAGACATGTTTTTTCAAACATAAAACATAGCCAGAGCTGAAATTAAATTGTTTGGGTAAAATATTAATTATGGGTTGTAAAGTAGTTCCTTCCCTTTATACATGTGGCAATGCCTCAGATCCCATCATACCTTCAGATTGAAAAGCTTCTCTGTTAGCTCTTTGGGACAAATTCTTTCTGAAATTCTTTCTGCATCTTGTTGCTCTGATTCAAGTGATTTAAACATTCTGAATGACTTGGGATCACTATTTTCAGTTCTATTATTTTATGTGACTAGAGCAGAGGCACTAAATCCTACTGAATTTATGCGTTTTTCATGCCTTAATGAAATGGCCTAGTGTTCAAGTCTTTTCTGTTGCTTTTCTTAAGATTTCAAATGTCTTTAAATTTTGGCTAGTAGCCTTTGGCTTTTGACATTAGTATTAACAATGCATAGTTATATTCAAGGTGTGTGTTTGTCTCCTCACCTCTAATTTTCTGTAAACCAAGTAATATAGATTATTAGAATTATATAAAATTGATTAGATAGTGTTGCAGTCAGGTTTGCATTGCTGGTAGAAATCATCCAACCAAGAGCATCTTGTGGGGAAAAAAAGAGGTTTATTTTGGCTTATGGGCTCAAGGGGAAAGCTCCATGATAGCAGGGGAAAAGGATGGCATGAGCAAAGAGTGGTCATGAACCCCTGGCCACCATCAAGTAGACAACAGGAACAGCAGAGTGTGCCAAACACTGCCATGGGGAAACTGGCTATAACACCCATAAACCTGCCCCCAACAATACACTGGCTCCAGGAGGCATATTAATTCCCAAATCTCCATCAGCTGGGAGCCTAGCATTCAGAAAACCTAAGTTTATGGGAGACACCTGAATCAAATCACCATGTTCTACCCCTGGCCCCCCAAAACTGATAACTACCCATTATGTAAAATGCAAACCATTCAGTCCATCTTTAAAAATCCCCATATTTTTATCAATCTTAATGATGTTCACACATGCCCAAAATCCAAGGTCTTTTAACTGAGGCATAATAGCAAAAAAGTCCCCCCCAAAAAAACCCATAATGGCACAGAATAAATATTCACACTGCAAAAGATGGCATTGGGCATAGCAAAAATATATTCAACCAATACAAGATTTAAACAGGAAAACATCAAACTGTATAGCTTCAAGTCCAATAACTCTAGCCAGTGACAAGTCTCCAAGTCCAATAATGCTGACTATCAACAAGTCTCCGGAGTTCCAATTCCACCACTCCAGCTAGGCTACTCATAATCCTGGAAAACTTCATCTGAGGCCGGCAGCTTTCCTTAGCAGCCATCTTGTGGTCCTGGCATCTCCACTGGGTCTCCACTGCAACTCACGGTTCATCCTCACAGCTCCATAGAGTCTCCATGCAGACATCCAGCAAACCTCCTTCACACAGCCCATGGCCATTTCCAAAACACAAGACCGTGTTGCAAATTCAATGACCCTCTCTTTCCTGCATTTCTCATACTCCATAATACCAGGTGGGATGTCAATTTGTTAATACAGTGGGGGGAGGATAAAGCAGACTTTGAAGAATAGGACAATCCTTGAGCATTCAGTCCCCTTCAAAAGAGTCTACATTCTTCCTGTTGTCCCAGTGCAGGTCAGCTGGCCCAGTTTCAAAAGTCATAATCTCTCATATATTTGCAGCTGAAGGGGCAGCAATTTCAGCCCAAAGATTTCATTTCTGTGCTATATCCCTCTGCTCACACCAGTCCGTTTCTACACAATGCAACCCTGAACAACCTCTCAGGACATGGCCATAACAGCAAGCCTCTCACACAAACTGCCTCTAGCCCAGTCCAGACATAATTCCTTTTCACCCTCATAAGCCAAACCTCACAGTCCATAGTTCTTACTGCATTCAGGTCTTGTAACTCTGACCAGAATAGTTCATCAAGCTGTACTTACAGCAGTGCAAGGTGCATCTTAGGCCAAGCTTTCAAATCCTTCCACATTCCTCTTGAAAATCAACTCCAAAAGGCCAAAGCCACACAGTCAGGGGTCTAGCAGCAACTCTCGGAACCACATTACTATTATAGTCAGGTTCGCATTGCTGGTAGAAGTCACCCAACCAAGGGCAGTTTATAGGGAAACAAAGAGGTTTATTTTGGCTTATGGGCTCAAGGGGAAAGCTCCATGATGGAAGGGAAAATGACGGCATGAGCAGAGGGTGGACATCACTCCCTGGCCAACATCAGGTGGACAAGAGGAACAGAAGAGTGTGCCAAACACTGGCATGGGGAAACTGGCTATATTACACATAAGCCTGCCCCCAACAATACCCTGCCTCCAGGAGGCATTAATTCCCAAATCTCCATCAGCTGTGAACCTAGTGTTCAGAACACCTAAGTTCTTGGGCAGCACCTGAATCAAATCACCACAGATAGACTAAAAAACTTAAGACATTTCAATAATATGCGGAAGTTTTAGTGAACTATTTTCTATATTTTGATGACTCAAAAGAAGCTTCTCTGTAGGTACTTTGGATAACTAAGTTCTTATTAATGTAATAATTATTTAAGGAAACATATTTCCAGTTAACAAATAAAAGTTTAGATGTAGAAAATCTAAATAATGAGTTTTACTTTTCCTCTCCCACCTTATCAATTCTGATTAAGCAGATCTCTTATTCACCTAATCTTAGGCATTTTAGATATGTCCTTCATTGGATGTGGAACCCAGGGCCATATCTCAACAAGCACCCTAGCATTGAGCTGCACCCCTGGACACCTGAGTTTTTTTAAATGAACTCTTTAAAAAAGGAGGGGGAGAGCTTTCATAGTCTTTGTAAATGCTTATAAAAAAATCTACCTATATGTCTGATACCTCTAGCATCCTATTAGAATTGAATCTAATGAAGAAAAGTAGCCAGTGACAAGTCGCACCAGACTCTGGTCAGTCCATGTTTGCTGAGAGCACTGGGATGTTTACATTCTTTGGAAAGCAGAGAGGCAGAGAATACCATTCCCTATTTGTACTTGCTAGTTTTCCAGCACCATAATGACTACTTCCTCACAGCACAGAGCAGTTATATTACCATGTGATTTCTGCCTGTGGAATCACATTGGTATGTAGATTCTTAAGTATGCAGCCCTGTGGATTAAAGTCCTATTACCCAGAAACTTTTCCAAAGTTGCTCCCAGAAATGCTTTTTACTTTTATGGTGCCTTTTTCCTAAGGTCAGAACAACTATCCTAAGGGAAAAGGATGGTTTTATTGTCCAGTATCTAGATATGTGTTCTGGTAAGAACACAAAAGCTCTTCATCTTTCTTTCTTTCTTTCTTTCTTTCTTTCTTTTTTTTTTTTTTTTTTTTTTTTTTTTTGTTTTTTCACAGTAGGGTCTCACTCTAGCTCAGGCTGACCTGGAATTCACTATGTAGTCTCAGGGTGGCCTTGAACTCACAGCAATCCTCCTACCTCTGCCTCCTGAGTGCTGGGATTAAAGGCGTGCGCCACCATGACTGGCTTAAAAGCTGTTGGTCTTAAAACAAGAACCTGACAAGTGAGAAAGTTTTTGAGTGTAGAATAACCAACCAAGGACAAAAACAAAAAGCCTAGTGTCCACTTGCATTTGTACCTGGATCTGATTTAAATATATAGGTTAAGATTTTGTACCATTATTTACATAAATGTTATTTTAGGACTGAATGTCTCATTCACCCTTTTACACTTACCAATCTTTTAATGGTTTAATGGAGAAAAGCTTTACTTTTTTTTAAGAATCATTTTGCTCTCCTTTTCCCCTAACATATTTATCTAAGTTAACTGTTCATGTTGGAAATCTACTCTATTGTGTGAGCTCTTCACAGGATTTGTTTTCCATATTGCTCTCCTATGACACACTCTATAGTGGCTTAGGCTTACACATTTCTTCAGAGTCCCCACGCTTTAATCCCTCTTCATCTTTGCTCTTTATTCTTAGTGATACTCTTATGTGATGATGATCTCATACACTTATGTTTCTTTCTAGTCCATTTGAAATATCAGCGTCTGTATACTTCTTTCCCCTTCTTTTCTGTATTTTAGAAATAGTTGTGCCTTCACCTTCTAAGTTTGTTGTTAATTCTGTCATTTTTATCAGTTTGGTTCATTTGCTGTAACAAGAAGCGTCTTGATCAGAAAGGAATACAGCAGGGGCTTATAGAATTGTTGAACGCTCAGAAGGGCCTACTGAAGTGATCTCAACAACAAAGTAGAGCTGGCTGCCCAAGGGATTGGTAGCATCTGCCCAAGTCAGTAAACGAGCAACAGAGAAACCCCTGGTTACAGCTTGGTCGAGCATCATGTACTGAGCCATGATTTGGGATTGAGAAGCTTCTAGTAGAACCTACACTTCTATCATCCACTAGATGGGCATCAGAAAAAAAGGATGCCTCATGCTCTATAATGTCTCCTTCTTCTTGTTAATTCAGATCCAAATACAAGCTTCAGCCTAGTGTGATGGCATGTACATGGGATCCCAGACGCTTGGGAGGTAAAGGCAGGAGGATCAGGAGTACAAGGCCAGTCTGGACTACATAATGAGTTTGAGACCAACCTGGGCTACATAGTGAGTTTGAGGCTATCCTGAGTTTTAAAACCTTCTCTCAAAAGAAAGAAAGAAAGAAGAAAGAAAGAAAGAAAGAAAGAAAGAAAGAAAGAAAGAAGGAAAGAAAGAAAGAGAAAGAAAGGAAGGAAGGAAGGAAGGAAGAAAGAAAGAAAGAAAGAAAGAAAGAGGAAGAGAAGGGGGAAGGGAGGGGAGGGAAGAAAGGAGGAAAAGAGGAGGAAGGAAGGGAGGAAGGGAGGGAGGGAGGGAGGGAGGGAGGAAGGGAAGGGAGGATCTCACAAGTTTCTTATAGGTGCACCTGCTGAGCTGGCCAGTATACTCCAAGCCCTGCTTGAGGAAGTGTCTAAGAAATAAATGTTTATCTCCTCAGTCTCTGCCACGTACACAGGAACATGAGAAGTGTGGGGCAGAAGTGGGGCGATCCAACCAACACTCTCACCAGTCCTCTCCACTGACAGCTTTTACTCAGTTCTTAGTACTATTTCTTATTTACTTATCATGCATTCCAGGCATTTTCTCAAGTATTTTGTCCATTTATTTTATTGCATGGATTTCTGCAATCTACAGGATGATGTTGCTTCACACAATATGGATCTCCCTTGATTCCTTGTTTTATTCCATTGGATCCTGCTCTTTGATACCGTTTGCTTCTTCACTTAGAAAATAATGTGTAAATATTTGCTGTTTGTTTCCAGAAATCCTGTACCACTGTAAACATGAGTTCCCAACAACTAGTGAACTTGGCTTTGGTGTTAGGATGCTTCTTCACTACGGACTTGGGTTCTGGGTAGCTAGCCGGCCCTTTAAAGGAAGAACTATTTGCTTACCTCTTAAAACTTTAGCTACCATTATCATTGCTCTTTCTGTGTGATCCAAAGGCTATTATGAACTCTTCTCTGGTGTCAAGGGAAGGATACACACTTAGTTGGGGCTTTAGTTTAAGTATTAGCTGGGAAGAGGCTTATTAAATTGTGTTCTATAGTCATAAGAAAATTTTACCAAATGCCTGAACTAAAGAAAAAATTTAGAAAGGAACAATGCTCCCCAAAACAGCAACTAAATCATAGACTACTTTTGTTTCCTTCAACAAGTTTCCATCTCTAATACATTTTTGCTTATCTCTGTGCTTTTGGAATAAGGTTGAGCTATGTAGACCTGGCTGGCCTGGAACTCCCCACGTAGTCCCAGCTGTCATTCAACCCCTCAACAACCCTCTCGTCTCAACCTCCTGAGTGCTGCATTGCAGGTGTGAACACCACATCTGACTTCAACTCTGAAACTTTAATTGTGGTCTAAGACCATCTCTCTCATCTTCTAGGTTATCACCATGTCCCTGAAACTTTATTGTAGGGATTGACACAAGTCTTATATGTAACAAATCAGATTAATAAGTTTTCTTTCTTTTTTGTATAGTTCAATGTGCATAGTAATGTGATTTAAGAAAGCAATTGTCTTGGTCCTGCATTTACTCTGACGTTTTCCAGAAGGGCTTCTTAATGAATTATGCATGAAAATGAAGTTCTTGAGATAAAACTTGGTTTTATAGACAGCAGGCAGACATGACTCATATGCCATATAGACAGCACAAAAAATAAGTATAAGGTTTTATGATAAATTATTTCAGATACCAGCTTTCTAGTCAGTTCTGGGAGAGCTGGAAATGAAGAGATAAAGACAGAAAAGGAGTAGGGTATTTCTTTTCATTTTCACAAGGATTTATTTCATGAAACTAGATTGCATTGCTGGAGTGCTTCTCAACTTATTATACAAAAGGCAAATAATGTTAAATTTCCCAAAGAAGAATTAGCTCCCCGTTTGTATTTAGTTATAGCCAAATAAAGCTTTCTGGCAAAGATGAAGAATAGGAAACAATGAAACATAACATTTGGTAGACAATCATATTGTCATCACCTGTTAGTTATGTGGTCTTGTTAAACTGAGGACACAGAAAGGAATATCAGTATTCTGTAGATAGCACCTCTCTCATGGTCAAATATATTAAGTGTGGAATGAAGTCTCTAAAGTAGTGTCTTCAAAAGAATTACACTGTGAACTCACATAGGTATATTGTGTCAAATCATAACTTAAAGAAAGTAATTGTGCTCAATTTTGAATCTCTAACATATTGAATTGGAATGTGACCAGGTCCTCGGTATTTGACATGCTGAGACAGGAAGATCGCTCTAAACCTATGACTAACAGTGTGTGTGTGTGTGTGTGTGTGTGTGTGTGTGTGTGTGTGTGTGATAGGGTTTCACTCTAGCCCAAGCTGATAGGCAATTCACTATGTAATCTCAAGGGGACCTTGAATTTACAGTGACCCTCCTACCTCTGCCTCCCTAGTGCTGGGATTAAAGGCATGCACCACCATGCCCAGCTTAATAGTATATTTTGTTTTCAAGATATTAAAGTCATACATGTACATAATAATACACAGTTATACATAATATGCAATAAAAATCTCATGTACAATATCACATGTGTATATCATAATACACCTATAACTAGAACTGATGAAGAACGGAATTAGTGAAGCTAGTGATTGCAAGGGCTGTGTTTAGACAGAAGAGACCCCATCATATCCTATGGCCTTTTTTTTGGTTTAGCGGGGGGGTTGTTTTTTTTTTTTGTTTGTTTGTTTTGTTTTGTTTTGTTTTTGAGGTAGGGTTTCACCATAGAAAAGCCCAGGCTAACCTGGAATTCAGTAGTCTCAGGTTAACCTCAAACTCATAGCAGTCCTCTTACCTCTGCCTCCCAAGTGCTGAGATTCAGGGCATGCACCACCATGCCTGGCTGTTTTAGCAGTTCTTTGAGAAATAAAGATTAGTTCTTCTGCCTTTTGTGGCAAGGAAAGTATTACCATACTCTATCTTTTTTTGTTGTTTTTTGAGATAGTGTCTCTTCACAGGAATCCATGTGAATCAACCTCCACCACTATGCCCAGTCTTAACATGGTTCTTGAAGGAATGATATTTCCTAGTTGTCAGACACATGCAAATGGTAGTGAAATGCCATCACAACCGTTGATGGTGAGTGGTGACTGCGGCATGCATGCTCTGAAAGAAAGCTGATGATGCTATCCGATGTGCAGCGTCTTATTTGGATGCCATTGAAAGCTCCACTTGACAAGCACATGATGAACTGCCCTTTTCCCATCAAGCAACACAAGTTTGGATGACAGACATCTTTGTTTTGTTGAGAGTTTATTTATTTTCCAAGAATCTATTTTTCAGCTTTTTGAGTATATGTCTTTCTCAGCTCACTAGTCCACTCCCATCCTCAGGAGTTCCTTTCTCCTTTTTGAAAACATAATTTTAAAATATTTTTATTTATTTCTTTGGGAGAGAGAGAAAAAAGAGGAAGAAATATAAAATGGGCATGCCAAAGCCTTTCGTCACTGCAAAAGAACTCCAGACACATGCACTATCATGAGATTTGGCTTACATGGGTACTGGGGAATCAAACCCGGGTCCTTAGGCTTTATTGGCAAGTACCTTAACATGTAAGCCATCTCTCCAGCACCCTTTCTCCTTCTTAATAAAATGTCTCCATTACCTTAGCAATGACCAAAAAAAAAAAAATCAGTTTTTCACCTTGCTTTGCAAACCCATCACACTGCTTAAAACTCAGACTTCTGACTACGATAAAGGAAACTTCCACCAATGATTGGGCCACAGGGGACATGTGGGTCTTTACCATTACCGTTACCATTCCTAGAGTCATTGGCCACCTACGTCCTGGGCGAGGGAGGGAAGAGTTGGGAAGGAAGCATCAGGGTCCTTCCTGGCAGCAGGTGAGTGCAATAACAAACATGACGGGCAATGAGCACCGGGAGACCATCTGATGGACAGCACTCTTTATTCAAAAGGGGAGTGGGTTTATAAACACTTGGGGAAGGTTGAGATGGCATGCAGAGACTATATGGCAATCGGATGCATAGTTTATGGGCTGTTATCTAGGTGGCGGAAGAACTAGTAACTTCAAAGCTATGGGGGAAGGATAAGGGAAGATAAGGGGAAGGGCGGAAGGCTGTGACTTCAAAGACTGTAGGGGATGAGAGAGATGGTGAAAGGCTACATGACTTCAGCCACATGAGGGTCTCTTGGGCAGCTAGCCACAAGGTCAGGAACTATGAGGGGCAAAGTCTGACTTATGGAATGGTCAGAGCCTTTTGGGATACGGAGGTGGGGGCTCGCCAGTTCTGCCCACTCTGGGCAATGACGGCACACTACAACCTACAATGTAGGAAAGGTCAGTCATCATCGCCAGAGACTCTCTGACGATGCCAGCTGCAACCCCACAAGCCCAGGATGCCTGGCCATGTCCAACAGTTCAGGCCAGCCTCCTCACAGTTCCAGCCCATTTCTAGCAAGGCCCAAGAGAGACAGAGTACAGAAAAATCCTGAGAACTCAAATCCTTAAGTTTGGAGTTGCAAGGGTATTGTTGGAGAATAACACAGGTTAAGGCAGCAGGGGAGGGACAGACTGACAGGCATCATGACTCTCCAGACCAAAGGCCAGAGCCATTGCCAAACCAGGGCCCAGCAGATCTAGAAGGAGGCTATGTGCCCTGACCTCTCATTCCTCATACTCTTTGAAATCTAGTGGACTTCCTGTTGACTAGTTTCAACCATGTCTCCAGAGGCCATTGCCCAGGGGAGCTAGAGGCTAGGCCTGGATGAGTGGATAGAGAGCAATTAACAGAACATTTTAAAGTGATCATTATAGGAGACATCAGCCTCCAGTTCCTTTCACTGAGGAGTTCCCTAGAGCTCTCTGTCATTATGCTAATTTTCTGAAGTATTCTTCTTCCAGCATCTAAATACCCCTTCTAAGATTTTCCATATCACTGTATACTAGAATATGGTGCAGTCCCTATAGCGTAGCTATTTTTATTATTTGTAAATATAATATTTTTTGCTAAAATTTGGTTCCTACCATGTCCTGAATAGTTAATTCAAATGAAGGATTTCTTCTTTAGACATACTCCCCAATTTCCTGGCCATATGCTTTCCTCTAATACTGGGGTGGTTTTCATTGGGTCATTTGTCTATATAGCTTTCTCCTCAAACTAGGTCCTCCTCCCACATCTCCTTCCTGCAGTCACAGTGTCCATCTTCCTTGGTGATGGGAAGGGTTCTGAAATTTTATTTGAATGCAAACAGTTACTTTCTGAATCAACATAAACATCCATTGTCCTTTCCCATTCTTCAGTATTCTTTTGTTTTGTTTCCTTTGCATTGATCTGTTTTTTACTTATAGTGTTATGAATTAAATGTTGACATATAGCAAACCATAACCTCCATGTGTGAGGTAGGCACGTTTGGGACATGGTGGGAATTGTGTAAGATGGATGTACAGGTTAACAAGTAAGTTAAGGTCAGGGCTACTTTTATAATTTGCAAGTCTGATTACTTTGTCTATGAGAGATGGTGGCATGTTTTCCACAAGTTGGGTGATTCTAACTTTGCCTCCTTTCTTACTCCACTCAGATTCGAAGCCAGAGCAAAGCATCCGGGTCAGGGCTGTGTGAAGGGGATGAAGTGGTGTCTATCAATGGCACCCCTTGTGCAGACCTCACCTACCCTGAAGTCATCAAGCTCATGGAAAGCATCACGGACTCTCTCCAGGTGCTCATTAAAAGGTATAGTTCAGTTTGCTGGAATTAGGTCTTCTCTTTAAACTCAGTAGGAATGATTTTAGATTTAGAAATCTTATGGGATTTTTGGTTTTTTTTTGGGGGGGTGGGATTGGTACTTTGTAAAGGGTCAGAAGAATTAAGCAGAAAAACCACAGTGTTTGGAAATGAACAATACTATTCAACTTGACTTTCAGGCTAATTAAGTATTAACTTGAAAATCTTTGTGTCAAACACTTTGTCAAAAATCTTAGATACTTTAGAATACTTCCTTAGAGAGATCAGTGTATTGGTCATGTTAATACTATCTTCAAGGTCAATTTTTTGAATGGTTCAGGATTAGAACCCCTAGATTCACTGATGAGTTTAAGATGTGTTATAATTCCTAGATACACTGCTGTGCTTAAACCATTGATCTGTGCAAGTTTTCATACAAAAAGAATATTGGAAAATGAAAGAAATAGTCATAGTTTAAAAGTAGACAGATTTGCTGGGCATGGTGGTGCACACCTTTAATACCAGTACTTGGGAGGTAGAGGTAAGAGTTCAAGGCCTCCCTGAGACTGCATAGTGAACTCCAGGTCAACCTGAGCTAAAGTGAGACCCTATCTCAAAAAAAAAAAAAAAAAAAAAAAAAAAGGTATCCAGATTCTTGCTTTCCAGGAAATAAAACCCATATTTGGGTGTGGAATTACGGGTAACCAGAATAAAGATTTTATACTATCAACACAAATCATTTTTGCATTCAAAATCTCCAAATTCCATTATTGTTGAAAATGTGGAAGCAAACTTTTAAATATAAAAAATAATAGTTGGGAACACCTTTAATCCCAGCACTCCACAGGTAGAGGCAGGAGTATCAAGAATTCAAGGCCCACTTCTGCCACATAGCAAGTTTGAGACCAGCCTGGCCTAGTTGAGATTTCAGCTTTCTGGAGAACATCCATCAGGTAGTATCAGAGAATGTCTCCTCCAGAATGGCAAAGCCCTTGGGATTTTCACCTTAACTCTGTAGAATACTGATAATCATTTAGTGTTATTTCATTTCAATATAAAAACGAACTACCAAAATCTTGTGAAATTAAACAAATCAGCATATTTTTAGAATTACTCATCTAAATATTTATGTACCAAGCTCTTAGGCTCCCACTTATTTTTATAATTCTGCCCTTTGCTTCAAAAAGGAATCAGAACCACAAAAAAGAAAATCATAGGGATGATGCTGGAATGTGGTTCCAGTACCTGACATTGTTCTGTATAAATCTATGAAATATAGGAAGCCACCCAACTTCCATCTCTGCAAAAGTTTTGGTCATAGGCAAAATGAAGAACAATATTTTCTAATTTATTTTATGTCTTTACTGACTTAATGAGGCCAACTTCTCTGGAGCATACTTACTGTCTGGGACACGTTCTACTCATTCTTGTTTGGATGGTTATCGCTGGAGAGAGAACACGGCTTCATTTAAAGCTGTGTCTCAGTTTCCTATTTAGTTTCAGACATAGATGGACTACTTGGGGACAGGGAGTCATTCTCTTTAGTGGCATGGCACTGGGAAATCGCTCATGCTCTGGTAAATAACTCCCAACTCATGTTGTGCAAGCAACCCTAATTAATTTCAGTGGGCCACAAAAAAAAGATGTCAAAGTAGAAGGAAGAATAGTTGTGAGAAACAGTGGCTTCAGCAGAAGGGACTGAGAGCAGATAATGGGGGGATGAATGTGATCAAACTATGTATATTCATGTATAAAATTGTCAGTAATAAATTAATTTACAAAAGAAAGAAATGTAGTAGTTCTCTGCTACTTTTTTTTTTTTTTTTGAGGTAGGGTCTCACTCTGGCCCAGGCTGACCTGGAATTAACTATGTAGTCTCAGGGTGGCTTTGAACTCACAGCGATCCTCCTACCTCTGCCTCTCGAGTGCTGGGATTAAAGGCGTACACCACCACGCCTGGCTTCTCTGCTACTTTTAATAACTGGAATAACTTTTTCTTTTATCTATTTTGACTTTTTAAAAAATAAATAATTAATTTATGGGATTCAAAATTCAATCTCCAATTAAAATAAGTCCAGGGCTGGAGAGTGGCTCAGGAGTTAAGGCATTTACCTATGGAGCTTGATGGCCCAAGTTTGATTCCCTGTACCCACATAAAGCCAGATGCACAGGGTGGCACATGAATCTGCAGTTTGTTTACAGTGGCCAGATGCCCTGATGTTCCCATTCTCTCTGTCTCTGTCTCTCTTCTCTCCATCTATCTCTGATTGCAAATAAATAAACAGATAAAAATATTTAAAATAAGCCCAAAGGCAATCACCAGCATCCTCACTGGATGATCATGGTTCCTGCAATAAAATGTTTCTCTTTCATGTCACTGTCATCACTATGGAACAAGATTTGACTTTTCTTAGATTATTACCCAGAGGTTATTGGGTAAAAGATTTTGTTGTTGTTGTTGTTTGTTTTTTCAAAGTAGGGCCTCACTCTAGTCTAGGATGACCTGGAAGTCACTATGTATTCTTAGGTATTCTCAGGCTGGTCTCAAACTCACAATGATCCTCCTACCTTGGCCTCCTGTGTGCTGGGATTAAAGGCATGTGCCACCCTGTCCAGCATTGGGTAATAGTATTTTTAAAAAGTCTTTTAAGGGGCTGGAGATGGCTTCGTGGTTAAGATGCTTGCCTGCAAAGGCAAAGGACCCAGGTTTGATTCCCCAGGACCACATAAGCCAGATGCAGAAGGTGGTACATGCATCTGGAATTTGTTTGCAGTGACTGGAGGCCCTGATGTTCCCATTCTCTCTTTCTCCCCCACCCTTTCAAATAAATAAAAACATTTTTAAAGTCTTTGAATACTAAATCTATATTATCTTAAACTTCAGTAAAATAATAAAAAATTAAAAATAAGTTCTTTTTAACTGTACAAATTGTGAAACTGAGTACTTAAATAGACTGAAGAGAGATGAGTGATTCAAGTTTTAATCACTCATGTTTTTGTATTTTTACTATTAATGTTATACATATTCTATTTCAGCTACCAAGACATGCTAGCATTTATATGACCATTTGCCTATACTCCAGTCTACAAGGTTGAAATGGTTTGAAACTACTCATATTCAGGTGTGCAATTATTATTAGAATAATTCAAAGTAAATCATCTATTTCTGTTATTTTAGGCCTTTCTAAATTAAACCTTTCTAATGATTTAGGACTCTCAAATTCAGTTTAATAGAGTGGATTCATCATTTCCTATATAAGAATTATGACTGGCCCGGCCTGGCCTGGAGACTCATGCCTGTATTCCCAAGCACTTGGAAGGCTAAGGCAGGAGGATTGCCATGAGTTTGAGGCCAGTCTTGGTTTATAGTAAATTCCAGGCCAGCCTGGGCTATAGTGTGAGAACCTGTCTAATAATAAAGTAAATAAAATAAATATCTAATTTGCTATTGTCATGTTTAAAAAAAACCTCTATTATAACTTTTAAGTATTATATAACTAGGAGGCTTTTCAAATGACTCAGATAGAGAAGTTGCAATTTACTGTTCGTTTTTATTGTCTCAAACACAGTCAAAATTAAAGTTAGGGGTAAACATTTTGAAGAATGGTTTGAAACTCTATTTCCACATCAATTCTAGGGTAGAATTCTTCGGGTAGAAGTAGGATTCTCCTTGTGTGGATGATCCCTGCTTTAGTCAGGGTTCGTTGGGGCTACTGCTTCTTAATGAAGCTTGTGAGTATGAGAAATGAAGGCGTCTCCTACAGCTGTTCTGTGAATGACACTTGTAAGCACACTCAGAGCTCAGTATTTTAGAAGGAAATTGTTTAACCCCTGAATCAACTTCACTTGTCACAAATTCACATTTACAAAACCAACTGCAAATGGGCAAGTTTAAATTTTAAAGACTGTGGTGAATAGCTTGGGCTCCTTAGCTAAGAAATAAGAAACAGTTTGAGATGTCTCAGTGGTTAAAGAAACAGTTTGACTTCAGACTTTCTTTTTTCTTTGAGGCAGGGTCTCACTTTAGCCCAGGCTAACATGGCACTCTCACTTATAGTGATCTTCCTACCTCAGCCTCCAATTGCTGGGATTGAAGGCTTGAGCCACCCAGCAGGTCCAGCTTGACTTCAGAGATTCTAAAAGGAAATGCTTTTAGAGACAGGTTCAAATAGAAGGGAAAGCATTTCAGATTATAAATACTCTATGACTTAATGGTTCATTGCAGCATGGAAAGGATTCTCTTTCCATAAGAGGACTGGACTGGGGTCCACTTATGACCAGATACAAGTTCATAAGAGCTTCACAAACAAGTTCTATTTCGTTCTTTCAAGAAAATCCCACCTCTAAAAGATTACCTGACTTTTTAGTCTGTAATTTAAGGTTAATCTTAAGCTGAGGAATATCTTAATGTGACTTTGTATAAAGTTTATAATGTCTAGGCCAAATCTTACCCCATATGACATTGAAATGCTTTGTCACTTTCTAGCAAACATAGTTTTAGTTGGGAATATCCAAATGATTTCAGGTAAAGAGCATACATGTCACAACTTGTGCTTTTAAAAAAATAAAACCTGAATTTAACATGGATTTATGGCCCAAAATTTTTGTAAGGATCCTTGTTGTACTTGAGAGAAAAATTTATTTGGAAGCTCTTTAAACAATCACATGGGTATGTTGCCAAGTTCTGTTTTCCAGTATGCTGCAGTTGACACTAGGAGGAAATATTTTGATTGTATCATGCAGTAGACATCATAAATGTCAGGGAATTCTTTGGCAGGTGGAACACACTCTGATTTAACTGTCTGGAATTATTTTTCTGTGTGTAGACCATCCAGCGGAATAAGTGAGACCTCAGTCTCTGAAACTGAAAACATAAATCATGAGCATCTTACACACGAGGAGTTTGTGGAAAGTACCACCCTGCAGATTCGTCCAGCTGCTAAGACCCAGTGCACGGAGTTCTTCCTTGCCCCAGTCAAGAGTGGAGTTCCCCTAACTGAGGACCAAAGAGATGATTCTGACTGTGCAGGGAACATAAAAGAAGAAAGGGACTCCAGCTACAAAAATGGTCACCAAACATTTGACTCCCAAGGACATTTGTCAGAGGAGGTCATCTTAAGAAAGAAGGCAGAAGTGGGCCACCTGGGCCCTGTGGTTGAGCTCCAACTGTCTCTCCCACAGGAGAGTCACCAGTGCCCTACTGGCCCTGTAGTGGCTCTCCATGGAGCTGAAAATTCCAAGTCACCTGCCCCCGACAGTGGTTTACATGAGCAGACTGTCCTCATAAGCTCAATCCCTGCTCCTGAGAAAGCAGAGCCTTCTCTGAAGTCCAGCAAGACAATCCAGATCTCCAGTGGCAGAGAACTGACAGTGACCCAGGGGAGGGAAGCCCGTGTGGAAGTGATCCTGGACTGCTCTGACAGGCAGAAGAGGGAAGAGTGCAGGCTGCAGGCAGGAAAGGGGTGTGTGGCTTCTGTGGTGGAAGGAGGGCTGTCAGAGGCACCTCCTTCCCTGGTCTCCTTTGCCATCTCATCAGAAGGCACTGAGCAGGGAGAAGATCCTTGCTCAGAAAAGGCTCACAGCAGACCACACAAGCACAGAGCGCGACACGCAAGTAAGTCCTGCCCTGGGTAGGTGCCTGGAGTTGGGGAGGCTGGGAGTTTATGACATTTTGCTGTTTTTTCTGCATGAATTTTTTTAAAAGATCTTTCTCTTGTCTTTAAGTATCTTTATTTTTTCAAATCAATGCACAAAATGACAAATGTGAATATTGTAGAGAATATCTGTTTCTGAATTGGCAGTACAAGTTTGGACTTCACATTAGACTTGAATCCCTTTCATAAACTTTTTGTGTCCACAAGACAAAGGAACTGTCAAAAAATATAGTCAATATGCCCTTTTGATTTGTTTCAGGATGTTATTTCATAGTCAAATGCCATAAGAGTATTAGAAGCCATGTGGACTCTGAGTTTAAATGACAAAAACATTTCAACCTGCTGCTAAGAGGTGCCTTTAAAACACAGGCTCCGTACTAACATTAAAAGCAAATCTTCATTTTGAAAAATCATTTTGTGGCTTGATGATGCTTGCAGAAGTGAGTTTGACAGACAAGGGCATGTGTGACACTGAGCAGTTACATGATCCCCACTGTTGTGTAAGTCCTCACTAGACTACAGCACTTCATCCACCTTCTAGACACAGACGTCAGTCTCCAAGAGCCATGTGCAGGCGGCTGATGTCCCCAACCAGAAAATGTACTTAACTCCAGGCTTCTTGTGGCATTTTGTTTTACCTAGGGCAATGAGGGCAAAAAGACAATGAGGTTACGACTTGTAGTTAGATATTATGTTTTTTTGTTATTTCCTTTCATGTCTATACATAGTTATTTTCTCATCTCACTTTATAAATGGGATTTCATTTGAGAATGTAAAGGCTGCATTGTGAATGGCACACAACAGCAATGCACTTGGTTATTCAAAGGAGAACAGTAAGCCTCCAAGCCTTCATTATTCCTTTCAACATATATTTTTAGCATGACCATTTGTAGTTCTATTGGCAAGTGCTGTTAACCACTCATTATGCCTTAGGCATCTGTATGCCATCTTCACATTTATAGCATATTAAACAAGATCCTTATGATGACATTCACATATTTTACAGTGAAGTTAGCAACAACTGTGCAATTGCAACTGCCAATTTATTAGTAAGCTGTGCACCAACAGTCAGAAAAGGAATCACATTTAGTAATGGCCACAATTTTTACTGTTTTATCTATAAAATTTGATCACCAGAAGATATCTGTTAAATTGCTATGAAACTGCTTTCTTTGATTTTTATCTTGTTAAAACTTAACCAAGTTTGATTTCTTTCAACAAAAATAATAATCTTCAGTTAAAATACTCATTCTATTCCTGAAATTTTCACTGAACTATTTTGAGATATTAAGCACTTATTTGTGAATCATATTAAAAATCAATATAACTAACTGGTGCTATAATTTGTCATTAATTTATGTTTGATAATAAAATAAAAATTTAAATAAAAATTTGTCTAGCTCTTCTTTAAAAATCATCTAAGCATCAATTTTTATTCAGTTCAAATGATCACAAGTTGCATAAATTTTAAATTTCCCCCAAAGGTATTACTTATTGTTGCTGTAATTAAATCAACATTTTTCCAAAATAGTGATACATTTACAAACTTATCTAGATAATGATGTATCTAGAGTTTGCTACATACATTCCCAATGACCTAGAATTCTGAATTATAGCTCATTATTAGTTTTGTGCTTTTGATTGTTAATTCAGTGTTTTGAGTTTATATTAGCTCAGCAGCACTTAAAGGAAAGGTTTGGGGTGACTGTTCAAGTAAAAAAGACGGAATGCAAATAGTTAAATTCATTACATTAAGGCATCTCATCTTATAATATCATTTTATTTTTAAATATAGAAACACAACACAAAGTTTAATTGGCATTTCCCCAGCCCATTTTATTTAAAGTATACAAACCTGTAGAGAAGTATTAGACATGTTTTAATCATCATATATTAAAATGTTGCATGAATAAATGGAACAAGCCACTGTATAGTGTTTATACATGTTATCTATTATTATATAAATACAAATTTCAAAAGGAATGTAGGGCTGGGGGTAAAGTTCAGTAGTAGAGCATGTACTTAGCATGAGTGAGGCTCATACTAGTACAATCTCCAGCAGTGGAAAGGAAGAGGAGAGGAGAGGAGGGGAGGAAAGAAGAGGGGAGGGGAGGGGAGAGGAGGGGAGGGGGAGGGAGGGAGGGGAGGGGAGGGGGAGGGGAGGGGAGGGGAGGGGAGGGGAGGGGAGGGAGGGGGGGAGGAGAGGAGGGGGAGGAGAGGAGGGGGGAAGGGGAGGGGAGGGAGGGGAGGGGAAGAGAGGGGAGAAGAGGAGAGGGGAGGGGGGGAGGGGAGGAAAGGGCGGAAGGTGAGAAGAGGGGGAAGGAAGGAAGGAAGGAAGGAAGGAAGGAAGGAAGGAAGGAAGGAAGGAAGGAAGGAAGGAAGGAAGGAAGGAAGGAAGGAAAGGGAGGGAGGAAGGAGGAGGGAGGGAAGGAAGGTAGAAAATGAGTTAGATTCGTTCAAATTTCAGTACCGAATTGTAAGAATTTTTGACTCTCTCCTTTTCCCCAAGGGGAGACAATTTTGGGTTGCTATGCTCTACACTCCTTGGATTCATCAACTCAACCCAACTTTGTTCTTTCCCTAGGGCTCAGGAGGAGTGAAAGTCTGTCGGAAAAGCAGGTGAAAGAAGCGAAGTCTAAATGCAAAAGCATCGCCCTGCTTCTTACAGATGCCCCCAACCCCAACTCCAAGGGGGTGCTGATGTTTAAGAAGCGCCGGCGGCGGGCCAGGAAGTACACCCTAGTCAGCTACGGCACGGGCGAGCTTGACCGCGAGGAGGACGAGGACGGCGCGGAGGACGGCGACAGGGAGGACACATGTGAGGTGGCCCTTCTCGGCGCGAGCGAGTCAGAAGTGGATGAGGAGCTAGCGTCTGACCTTGACGACAGCACGCAAGTGGTGAACTTTGACTGGGATTCCGGACTCGTGGACATCGAGAAGAAACTGAGCCGGGGGGACAAGATGGAGATGTTGCCGGACACCACAGGCAAGGGGGCGCTCATGTTTGCCAAGAGGAGGGAGAGGATGGAGCAGATCACAGCCCAGCGGGAGGAGGAGAGGGTGGGCGGGCTGCCAGGCCGAGGGCCGGAGGCCGTGCACACAGATGGTCTGAGAACGGTGACTTCTTACCAGAGGAAGGAGGAAGAATCGCTGAGAACGCACAGCTCGGTCAGCACGACCTCCATGCACATGGGCCCCGGGCCCCAACAGAACGGCTTCAGCGCTGCGTCCGAGCCCGCCGACGCCCACAGGATGACCCCAATGAACAGGACGGCCAAGCCCTTCCCGGGAGCCATGACCCTGCCGGCGGCCCCCTTCTCCCCCACCCGAAGTGTGACAAGTCCCATCTCGGACTTCCCCGCACCCCCGCCCTACTCTGCGGTCTCGCCTCCCCCGGAGGCCTTCTCGGGAGGGGTGTCGAGCCCACTGGCTGGCCCAGCGCAGCCCCCTCCATGGCCCCAGCCCGCCCCATGGTCCCAGCCAGCCTTTTACGACTCAGCCGAGCAAATAGCTTCCCGGGACGAGAGGATCTCGGTGCCAGCGAAAAGAACGGGCATCCTGCAGGAAGCCAAGAGGCGAAGCACAACGAAACCCATGTTTACTTTTAAAGAGCCCAAAGTAAGCCCCAATCCAGAACTTCTGTCGCTTCTTCAAAATGCAGAAGGCAAACGGGGCCCCGGAGCTGGAGGGGATTCCGGACCGGAAGAAGACTACCTCAGCTTGGGAGCCGAGGCTTGTAATTTCATGCAAGGCTCCTCTGCCAAACAAAAGACCCCACCGCCCGTGGCTCCAAAACCTACCGCCAAGTCCTCCACCTCCCAGCCAGTAACTCCAGTTTCTCCCGTCTGGTCTCCAGGTGTGGCTCCAACCCAGCCTCCCGCCTTTCCCACATCAAACCCATCGCAGGGCACAGCTGTGGCCTCCATCAAAATCGCTCAGCCTTCTTATGCTCCTGCCCGACCTGCCAGTGCCCTGAACCTGGCCGGTCCTTTCAAAGGACCACAAGCAGCAGTGGTCAGTCAAAATTACACACCCAAGCCAATGGCGCCCACGCCACTAGCAAATGCTACTCATCCGGGTACAGGGGGACCATCCAACGAGCTGCCTGGAATGAGTGGGAAAGGAGCCCAGCTCTTCGCTAAGAGGCAGTCAAGAATGGAGAAGTACGTGGTGGATTCCGACACAGTGCAGGCCCACGCAGCTCGGGCCCAGTCTCCCACTCCATCACTGCCAGCCAGTTGGAAGTACTCCTCCAACGTGCGAGCGCCCCCACCTGTGGCCTACAATCCCATCCACTCCCCCTCCTACCCATTGGCTGCTCTCAAGTCTCAGCCACAGGCCGCTCAGGCCTCCAAAACGAGCAAGAAAAAGGGCAAGAAACCCCTCAATGCTTTGGATGTCATGAAGCACCAACCGTATCAACTCAACGCATCCTTGTTCACTTTCCAACCTCCAGATGCAAAGGGTGGCCTTCCTCAGAAGCCCTCTGTCAAAGCCAGCGCAGCCCCGGCCATCAAGCAGGCTCTTCCTCCCAGGCCCGTGAATGTTGGCTCACCCACCCACATGCAGGCTTCCTCCGTCTACTCGGTACCGGCCTATACCTCTCAGCCTTCCTTCTTTGCAGAGGTGACCTCCCCAGTCAGTGCATCCCCGGTGCCTACGAGTGTCCCCACCTCTCCGAAGCAAGAGTCAGCCTCCTCGTCTTATTTTGTGGCACCGAGGCCGAAGTTCTCAGCCAAGAAAAGCGGTGTCACAGCCCAGGTGTGGAAACCATCTGTTGTGGAGGAGTAATCTTATAGCTGAAGCTGAGTGTCCACTTTGCTTGAAATGAATTGTTTGCAGTGTTGAGTCCCCCAAGATGTCTAACAAATCCTCCACTTAATTTCAGAATGTCACCTCCCAGTCTGAGTCCAAGGAGCATAATATCAGTAACGAGTCAAATACTCAACTCAGATTGACTTAAAACAGACAAGTGCCACAGTATTAAGTAAGCAGGATATGTAGGTTTGATGCTTTAGCCACAAGACAGTGATGAGCATGCAGCATCAGGACCCAGCCTGAACAGCTGTGCTCCCAACGTGCAATGGTTCAAATGTAGTGAAAATGTAACGGAAACGAGTCAGGTTTCCCTTCGAGTCATACTTCATTTCCATCACCAGTGTTAAGAGAATAGGAACTCTATCAAGAACAGGACAGGGATCAGCTGCAGTCTGTGAACCTCAGGCACCTGTTTAGATAGATATCACAGAGGCTTATTGGAATGTATATAGGTTAGTGTGAGGTGGGTAAGAAGCAGGACTGTAGTCACTGAACATTTATTCTCTATCGGATTTTGACAGCTGTTCTTAGACATATTGACTCATTTCAGAAGACTTATTTAAGTAGACTAGGAAAAGAAAGATAATTATCCTTAAAAACGATGCCCATCCTCCCTCCCCACTTACTTAAGGAGCTAAGTGAACACATTTCCAGTTGCCCATGACAGCACTTATTATTTTCCTCAGCTGAGGCAAATGGTAGAGTAGAATGAAGTAATGTGAAAAGGAGGGGTGAACATAAAGGCACATGTGGCTATTGTTTGATCTTGAGAAACCACATAGGGTTACAGACTACAGGAGCTGATGGTGAAGCTGATGAGAAACCCAGCTGTGTGGAGCCTAGGGCAAGAATATAATTTTTCACATCACATCTGAGTGACCTCACAGGTTTGCTTTGCTGCAAAGGCTCCTCCACTATTCCTTGCACTTCTATTCTTGCACCTTTGCTTTATTATTTATATTTGATGGACCAGGATAACTTGGGCAAGGTTACCTTGTAAAAATTTGGATTGATCACACACCGTGTCACCATCCAGCTGGCTATGAGGTTAACAATGTTACTGAAAGCAAATCTGAAGACCTTTCTCATGTCTATTTTAAGTCTGAGTGTGACCAACCACGGAAAGTATTCAACATGAGTTAATGTAGACAACTACCAAGCACTTATGACAGCTCTGAGGAGAATCACCTACTATGTGCAGATTGTGTTTAGAGACATATGTAAAAACTGGTCTGGTTGGAGAGTGCACAGTACCACTTTATCCTCTCAGTATATCTGTATTCCTGTTCCTGTTCCACTGTCACTGTCTATCTGCTGTTTCCCACTATCTTATTAAAATGTTTACCTTCTTCTTTATCTGTTTATTGTACAGATTTTAAGAAAGATTTCTATTCTGATCTCAGTCATTTCTCTAATATTTCTTACTGTATCTGAGTTTCTTTTGGGAGAGCATCCGTTTATGCAAACAATATAAAATGATAAGCCCTAGGTATTTCTATCATGTAACACAGGAAGAGAAGAATTGTTAGCTACAGAAAAATGAAGCTGATTCTTCTTCTGTTTCTCTGTAAAATCTTCCATTGCATGTGGTAGCAATACAACAAAAGGCAAAACAAATGTAGCTTTGCCCCTACATTTGTCTTTATGGGAAATCAATTGCCAAGATATAGCAGGATGAAAACAGGCTGGTGACATGGCTTAGCAGTTAAGGCAGTTGCCTGTAAAGCCAAAGGACCCAGGTTCAATTCCCCAGGATCCATGTAAGCCAAATGCACAAAGGTGGCACATGCATCTGGAGTTCATTTGCAGAGGCTGATAGCCCTGATACACCCATTCTCTCTCTAGCTTCCTCTCTGTCCCTAATAAATAAGTAAATAAAGTTTTTTTTTTAAAGATATAGCAGAATGAGAGGGAAAGCAACCTATTTTATACAACCATGATTTGGGTCACTTGCCCCCCTATATACATTTTTTGATAGAACCACCAAACAATTCTTAACCTGAAGCAAAAATAAATAAATGAATATATATATACATATATATATCGTCATTTAATTAAATGACATGGCATTTAAAAAATGACAGAAGTTAGAGGGAAGGTGAGGAACTCTTGGGTGCTCTGCCTTAAAGCTGACAAGTAGATCATCGGGTCAAAAGTATCCCGGATATGATGATTCAGAAGTATTCCCAGTTGTTCTCTGGTTTGTGGTATGCAGAATGAGAAGTGTTCTGTGGGTTCCTGATGGACAGGTGGCAGTTTGAGCACAGCCACTATTTGGAGTTAATGATAAAGACAGCCTCACATGCCTACATCTTGTCATCTGAGGACAGTTTGGGGTTCCCACAAAAAGCTTCTAAGAGACCCTCCAGGCATGCAGACACAATCTGCAGTTTGGGCTAGGAACTGATAGCAGAGGTCTCATCTGGAACGGGACAGGGTCACTTTCTAGAGAAAAGGTGACAGTTCTCCCAAGGAATTCCACAGTAGCACCTAGAAACTGGGCACAGGTGGGAGAAGGATTCCGTCCGCTCCTGGAGAAAGTTGGTCTTCCTGCCCCTGCCTTATCCATCCACGTAGCTGCATGTGGCATCCTTTAGTTGGAGTTAGGTCAATGATTGCTGTGTGGGAAGTGCAAGTGTCCCTATCTGTGTCTTGGTTTGGTTCTGGTGGAGGTTACTGGTTTGTTGTTTGGCTGGTTGTAGTCTGAGAAGGCAGTTCTTGGGTTTTTTGTTTGGATTTATTGTCTTCCTGTTGTTGTTGTTGTTGTTGTTGTTGTTGTTGCTAACTTATTTCTGAGCAGAACACCCATACAGCACAAATCACTTGCCCATTGCCATTCTAAGAGCCTTAAGAACAGCACCCCAAGGTATTGTCTGGCATGGTGTACTCACTGAGAAGTAACCACTGTCACCAAGATGCTGAAGGACCTGGTGCACATTTCTCTTTCAGTGAACTGCGTAATGTCTTAAGGCTGCCTTCCCAGCAGGAGTGTTGTGCTGCTGGAAGTGTGCTCAGCTGAAGATTCTAGGAGGAAGAAAGATGGTTTATACACACAGGTATAGCACTTCCCCCATAGTGTTATGGGAGGGCAAACTGAGTCACAGAACTGGTAAAAGTGGGAATCTTAGCATTGCCACCTTAATCTCAAAATATTTACTATTTTTTAAAATATCTTATTTATTTATTTGAAAGAAAGACAATGAGAGAAAGAAGCAGAGAAAGAGAATGGATGCACCAGGGCCCCCAGCTGCTGCAAAGGAAATCCAGGTGCATGTGCCACCTTGTACATGGGACGGGGTCCTTAGGGTTCACAGCCAAGCACCTTCCTTAACCACTAAGCCATCTCTCCAGCCCACATTTTATTTATTATTTTGTTTGTAATATTCCAATAACACATTCTGTTTTGAGAGGATAAGACACTGTTTCTGTATTTTGACTCTCTACCATCCATTTGTAGTACTATATTTTATAAGGCACATTGAGGCAGTTTTTAAACTGCATAGAACTGTATTTCAGCATGTATCTACTATGATTGGTGATGATAATATGGATCAAGTATCTCATTTAATATTCACAAGCAGCAACAGGAAAGTGTATCCAAGCTGCATATGGTTCCTTAACACAAGCTGGGGTCCTTTATTTGAGATAGCGCTAACTGTTTTCATTGTAGGACAGCTGAGTATTATCACACAGCCTACATAATAAATCTGAAATGTCCAAGTAAATGATATTCTTTTAAAGGGGGTATATCAATACATGGACCCACTTTCCTATTTGCAGTAACTAGGTTAAAGAATGCTGAAAGTCTATTGCTATCAACAGGCATGACAAACACCCTCCATGGCACTTTTAGTAAAGTCTCTGACAGGCAGAAGATGTGGTCATCGGTGTCTGAACTTAATCTTTTTCAAATAACTCTTATTTTTGTACATCATTTCAAACAGTTAGTTCTTCTTTTTAACATATTTTATTTACTTGAGAGACACAGAGAGAGAAATAAGAGAGAGCTTGGGCATGCCAGGGCCTCTAACCTCTGCAAATGAACTCCAGATGCATGCCCCACCTTGTGCATCTGGCTTTATGTGGGTACTGGGGAATCAAACCTTGGTCCTTTGGATTTGCAGACAACTGCCTTAATCACTAAGCTATCACTAAGCTATCTCTCCAACCCCCAAATAGTTACTTCTTAGAGAACCTGCCAGCACCCACATCCCAAGGGTGAACTCCTCCAAATCAGTGGTGCCCTTTCATGAGTCCCCCCCAGCCAGCCAGGAAAGGTGTTTGAGGTTGTGGTCATCAGGAAGTGATTGTTTTCTAAAGGCTAAATGCTTGAAAGGCTTCCAGAGGCAAGTGCATTGTCTCCTAGAGTTTTTTTTTTTTTTAATTATTTATGTTCATGAGAAAAGTATGTAAATTCCAACAAGAAGCATTGTGTTCCCAGAAACTCTGACCCTCACTGGTCTTATGTCCCATGTCACTGGACTCTGGGGGACACAAAGACTTGTGTAACACTTCAGAGCAGCTGACTGAGTTAGTAAGTATTCCGGGAAAATGCAGCATTGAAATTCTTCTCTTGACTCCCAAGCAGAGTTGGCTTTCAGCCATAAGCAGGCTAGTAAATTCCCATAGGACCCAAATACCAAAGTGCTATAAGAGCTTAGACTCTCTTTATCCTTCTACAGTTAGAAAACAACAACAACACATAAAAAATAACCTGTCATCCTCTGAGCTCTTGAGTCAGGACTGTTTGCTTGATGTTATCAGGTTACAGTTCCTAAAATTTTTTAATACTAAACTATCATTTGACATTAAGAAATCACAAAACTACTCAGAGACAAATGAATGAAGAAAAGTTTAATTTGAAATGATCAGACCTGGGGCTGGAGGTGTAGCTCAGCAGGGCAGCCCTTGATTAGCAGTTGTAAACTCCGAGCTCCATGCACAGGACTACCAAAAAAAAAAAAAAAGTCAAATCCTGTCAGACATTAATTAGACGCCAGATTTTACCAAAAGGTTGCCTGACAATAAAGTACAGTTTAAGTGTAAGAAGAGGAGGTTAGACTTCCCCAAAGTCCTATAAGCAATTTTTGAATTATGGATACATATAAATTTTTGAGTTTTCATTTTATTTTCATTTAAATACCCTCATGCTTATCTCAGTCTGTTCATTCTTGACCTATGAGTCTACATTTGGTGCTTTATTAGTGCTGAGCTACTTACAAGCTCAGGGTAGAACTCGATCCTCCTCCCTGCCAGTGGAGAGACAGTCATTTAACACATTCAAAGCACCACCCCTGAGTCCCTATTTTCACAGCTCCTGCATGCTTGACTCCTTAAGAACTATTGTTATTGGTGGGTTCACAGGAAGCATTTTATTGTCCACAGTAGTTGGCCATGCACATTGTAAGAATAAATAAGGACATGTTCTTCTTGGAAGTAAATAACAAAAAGCACAGTGTTTTGTTTTATTTTTTTTTTCTTCAGAATATATTCTATACATCAGGGAAACTTTCCTACATTTAATGAGAGAATTATGTGTTTTCAAAGTCATCCAACCTCCCTGACTGAAGTGTTCCAGTCCTTATCAGGATGACAGGTAGAAATGGAAGCTGGAGAAGCTTCCTGGGGGCCATGAGAAAGGAGGGAGGTAGGAGAGAGGAGTTAATGTGTTATGAATTAAACATCTACTCGATTCCAAGAAGAATGTGAGATATTTTATATAAATTACAATAATAGTTAGTATGAACTGAGGGAAATGTCCAGCCATGAACTAGCTGAGTATCTTTCCTAGAATATCACTTTCGATCAGTGGTCCTTTTGAGGTAGGTACCATCACATGTCCCCATTCTATTGTTATTGATAGGATCCCATGACACAAAGACTGGGTAATTTGCCCAAGGTCATGTATTGTGAGCTCATAATGCACCCTACATAACTCAGTATTTAACTTGTGTTTTAAACCAATCATATGTCCACTCCAGCTACTCATCAGAATTACCCTGAGAAGATAGGTATTTTCACATTTTACAAAGTATCTGAAACTCAGAGACATTTAAACATCAAACTAATAGCAATTAGAGCAATGGAAATAAAAATGAAAGACCTTCACTACCTCTTCTGTGCTATCCCTACAGGACTGTTGTTTTTCTACTGTCTTGTCAGACTCTAAAAGCCCATTCCTTGAGACCTGGTGGTTGTGCAGTCAGCAAGTCGATTCACCAGGTCTTTGCTCCCTGCATTTTTTTTTTTTTTTTTTTGGCATGCACTGAGTGATCTTAGGAAGGACCCCACTTTCATGAGACAGCTCATAAAATTAATGCTATGACATCATATTAGAAGTGACCAACAGTCTCATTTTACAAGTGAAATGGCTTTAACAGTGAATTTTTTACAAGGTCCACAAATTCTTTCACTGTCTTATTTATATAAACAGGTCATATTCACGGGCTAGGAAACTGATGTGATTTAGAAAAGTAGAAGGTGGGGTGGGGTAGTTCAGTAGCAGAGTGCTTGTCTAGCATATGCAAGGTCTAGGTTAAATCCCCAAGTTTGGCAAAAGAAAAAGAAAAGAAAAGGGGGAAAAAAGCCACAGAGCAGACTACATGAAATTGCATAAAAGGAAGTGTTCCCTTGGCTTTATGCTTCATTCTGACTACATGTAATTCAAGGAACTTTATTATTAAGTAATGAATCAATACCAAACTTGGGTTACCACCAAGCCTATAATGGCTTGAGACATTTCAACAATAGTTCTAAGTGGAATAATGCTGAGGAGGCTGTTTCAAAGTATACCCTGCCAGTGACTGCCACTGCAGTCCAAGAGCCCTGCCTCTGGCGGCTGACCCAGCAGCACCCTGGATGTGCATGAGGCAGCAAACCCTTCCCGCTGCTCCACGAGGCCCCCACTGGAAGATCCCTCAACTTCTATTTCTGTCAAAGACTTCCCAGCAATGACACTTTATACCTAACATTCCAGAGGACGGCACTTGACCAAATCCCTGAAACACCCACCACCACTCCCAGCCAAACAGCATCATCCATTACCAGAGCTATGCGCATTTGTACCAAGAGAAGATACTGATAAAAATAAAATGTTCAAATTTAAGTAATTATGCCCCCAAACTCCCCAACTTTGTAAATCAAGAAGAAGCCATGATTTGGAGCTGGGAATACAGATCAATAGTAGAGTGCTTGCCTGGCAAGAATGCCGCCCTTGGTTCAATCCCTAGTGTGGGGGGAGGGGGATGGGGAGGCATGATGTGAGTTAGGAGACTCAGAACATAGATCACTTCTTCAATAAACTTACATGGCTCTGCATGACACTGTACATGTACCCTCAGAACAGAGCATAGAGTCTCTCTGTGTATTCCTAGCTGGTCTGTCATTCACTACATGAGCCAGGCTGGCCTGCAAACTTGCCATGATCTGTGATCCTCCTGCAGTGATCTTCCTGCCTCAGTCTCCTGAGTGCAGGGATTACAAATGTGGACCACCACTCCCACCCAAGAGGTACATTTTAAGTGGTTAAGAGGGGACCCTAGGGCCAAACTATCTGCACCTGAATCCAGCCCTGTCTTTGTTACTTCTAAAACTAGACAAATGACCTTGCTGAGCCACATCTCAGTGCATCAGCTGTGAAGTGGGAAAAAAATGATGGGCTGGTATGAAGATTAAATAGGTGGGTATTCATTATGTGTATAGAACAGGACCTAGTACATAGAAAGTACTTAATGCCCGTTAGATATTAATCTTATCATAAAGTGCACTCCATAAACAATAGCTACCATTTCAAGAACTTCCAAGGGAAAATACAGTAAGTACTGTTGTGTTCCTTGTTCACCTGAATCCCAGTTTAGAGGACATGCCACAACTACACTGGGAAGAGTAGGAGCAGGTCTGGGAAGGAAGCTTACTTGGTAGGGTGCTTGCCTAGCATGTACAAGGCCTGGGTTTGATCCCCAACACTGCAGAATCTGGGTGTGTATTATAATCCCAGCACTGTCGAGGAGGAAGCAAGCAGATTGGATAGTTGAGGTCTTCAACTTCTTAGGCAGTGTGAGGCCAGCCTGCACTAACAAGCCTATCCAGTGTCTGCATAAATGTTTATGCTGACATCATGAATCTAATCATAGGAGTATTTGAAGAGATCTTTGGTTCTTTACTGTTTTCTTCTTACTGAAGTTTTGTATGCTCTTTCTATAGTCAGCCTGCTTTTTAATTTACGTAGCCCAGATTGACCTTGAACTCAGAATGTTCTGGCCTCTGCCTGGGGCTAAAGTTACAAGTGTGTGGATCACAACTCCCTCTTATACACTTGCTCTCTGTCCAGCCTAATTGTCATTTTTGTTTCATCTTTGTCTAGATTACCAGCATAGCTTAGTGATACAGAGAGAAAGAGAGAGAGAGTGAGAAAGGAGAGAGAGAGAGCAAATAAGAAAGAAAGGAAGCTGGTTCAACATGATATTCAATTCAAAATAGCAGTGTCAAGTAGAGCCAGCATGGTACTTAGCAGGACAGGGAGCAGTCTTAGGGGAACTGTTTACAACTCAAATATATTTTCAAAGGAAGAGAGTTGATATCCTGAGTAAGTTTCTAGTATGCTCACTGAAGCTTAAGTAGGCCTATCATACAGAAAGTGGAACAGTTGGCACCTCTGTCCCCAAGGCTATCCCACTTCTTCAGATCCACACAGTTGGGCTCTGCTAGCACCAGCTGACCCATGTGAGCAGCCCTCAGCTGTCCTGGCCCCTGCTGTCCAACTCCCTCCTAGGACAAAGGGTCAGCAGCCTGGCCTGTGCACAGTAATCGATCCCCTCGCCTGAGAAGCATGATTGCTTTCCAAAACCAGAGGGAGCGAACAGAGCCCGCTACAGCTCACAGGGCCAAGGAGGAAAACAATTCTCAGAAGCCAGGGACTGAGCAGGGAGGGCCTTAACATTCCAGCTGCCTTTCAAGCCCAGGGGATTTTTGTGGGTTTTCTGGTACTTCTAGAATGTCTCAGAATCAGAAGCAGAAGTCAGAAAGAGAAAATCAAAAGCTTAGATTCTGAAAATGTTATTTGGATCCAAATTTTGCTTAAAAGTAAAGAAATGGACAGCTTAGTTTTCCTTTTGTGACATCTGATTCCCTTGGGTTGTCTCTGGCACTGGCTTTCCCTCTAGGTCTTTTTCTCCTAGTATATTTCACATACATAAGGAACATCCTCAACCCATCCTCTCCAATGAAGAATGGCTAAGGAATCAGCTGGGCTAATGTCAGCCAGCTGCTGATTTAAGGCATGCCAGTCCTTTCACAATCAGCTTCTAAGGTTCGAGTGTTTTCATTGTTTTGAAATGATACTCAGAATCTGTCAGTGGTAGCCTAGCTTTCCGGGCTGCTTGGGCTCCACCGATACTGAACACCCAACTAAAGCTGAGCAGGGTGGAACATGCTAGCAATCCCAGCACTTGGGGGAATGAGACAGGTGCATTGGGAGTTCAAGGTTGCCCTCAGATACTTAGGACTTTAGGCCATCCTGGGCTACATGAGAATCTGATTTTTTTTAAAGCCAAGACACACCACTGAAGTGTTGTCATGACTTACTGTGGATAGCATTGTTGAAACAAAGAATAAGCAAAATATATCACTTAAAATTTTAATTTTATCCAGGTGTAGTGGCGCATACCTTTAATCCCAGCACTTGGGAAGATTGCCATGAGTTCAAGGCCACCCTGAGACTACATAGTGAATTCCAGGTCAGCCTGAGCTAGAGTGAGACCCTACCTCGAAAAAACAACAAAAAAATTGAATTTTATTTGTTTTTTTAATACGAGAAAAAAAAAGAGAGAGAATGGGTTGCCAAGGCCTCCTGCTGCTGCAAACTCCAGAAGCATGAGCCACTTTGTGCATCTGGCTGTACATGGGTAAATGAATCTGGGTAATCAGGCTTTGAAAGCAAGCACCTTTAACCACTGAGTCATCACTCTAGCTCAACATTTTTTATTTTAATCTTAACACTTCTACTATGACTGATTTCCTTTGCACCCAACACATATGGTTTTGTTATTAGGCTGGGAGTTGTCAGGGATGGTTTTTCGGTTTTGAGACAGGGTCTCCTTGTAGTCCGCGAAAGCCTGGAACTCCAGGCAATCTGAACATGGGCCACCATGATTGGCTGTGTCTCCTGTGTTTTTTTTTTAAAAAAAAAATCTTTATTTATAAGTGTGGGGGAGAAGCGGTGTCAGGGATTTTTGCTGCTGCAAGTGAATGCCAGACGTATGTGCCATTTCTTGTGATCTGGACTTATATGGGTACAGGAGAATTTAACAGGGGCCAAAAGACTTTGCAGCAAGCACCTTGGCTGTTGAGCCTCCATTCCCACCCCCGCCTCCACCCCAAGCCTTAATTGGCTCTCTTTATTGTGTTTTAACACATAGTCTTCCAACTCTGTTCCCAAGAGGAAATCAGATTCCCTGGCCCCACCTTAGAGACTGATTTTATAGGTCAGTGTAGGCTCCAGGAGTTTGTCTTCCTAACACATCACAGGTAATTCTGTTACAACTACTTTGTGCACTGCATTTTGAAAGCCACATTTCTAACACTTACCAACTTTATTCTTTAAAACCCTTAAATAGTTTGCCGGTTCATCGTGGCAGGAACAGCCACACTGGTAGCTGTGCCGCCCCTGAAGGGCACCCATCTTGCCGACGCTACTTTAACTGTCCAGAAGGTGGCAGCAAACTCTCTTTCTTACCCAAAGGGCTTCGCAGGCAGCCATTCTAAAGCGGTTTGCCTTGCAATTTGCTCGCCCTTTTCTTTTCTTTTAAATAAAAGCCACCGGGAGCTTTAAGACTTGATTTTGTCAGACCCCCAGCCTCTAATCGAGCATGAACATAAATATTTTAGAGACAGAATCATACAAGTTTATCATCTAGACAAAGGATTGTTGCATATTTCTTTGCCACCCCCCCCCCTCATCTGTAGAAAGGATTGTGCGACCTACCTTGGCTGTAAGGAACTAAACTGTTATCTCAAATCACAAACGTCCTAATGGCTAACTTAAACTTCTGTGGCAGTAATCAAAGCATTCTTCTGTTGGCATCAACTAAGAGACTTCTGGAGCACTTTGAGTACTAATCAGCTTTTTGTTTTGTGTGAGACACATAGCCCAGGGTGGATACATAGGTATCTTCCCCATCAGCTTCAGAATGCTGGATTACTTTTACAACATGCCCAGTTCCAATTAGCTTTGTAAAACAAAAATTAAAAGGTCCGCAAATTTTTCACAAGTAAAAGGAAGTTCTCACAGTTTATATACCAGAGGGAAAGATCCTGACATTTTTCCTACCCCTAACCTTAACACGAGCTGACAGTGTAATCGATAGACAGAATAGTATTGCAGAAAGCTGCCTAACTCTCCAAGTATGGAGAACAAGCGTGCCAGAGCCAGCTGGCTGTGACAGGTCACCCCAGTGATTGCTAGAGTCAATTGGCTGATCTGGCTGGGTCCACATGACCAGCCTGGACTATAGAGCCAGTCCAGCCCAGGCTCAAAGTTAAAAGGTACAAAGAATGGTTATACGCAGTGTTACAGAACATGCAAGGCCCTGGGTTCAATACCAGTATACACAGAGAGAGAAACTGAGAGAAAGTGTGAGACTGGAAGAGAGAGAGAATTGAAAGCAAAGAACAAGTAGGTTCTCTCTGCATCAGGTTTGATACCAAAAAGCAGTTTGTTCTCAAACCTGTGATGCCCGGAAGTTGATTTATCTTTTTTTTAGTATGTCCAGTTACTACACATGTTGTGAAAGCGTACGTGTGTGTAGAGGCCAGAGGACATGCTCAAGTGTCATCCTCAAGAATCATTTCCACCTATTTTTTGGAGACAGGGTCTCTCATTGGCCTGGAGTTCTCCATTTAGGCTAATCTCGCTGTCCAGCAAGCTCCAAAGATCCCCTCATGTCTCTACCTCCCCAGTGCTGGGATTATAGGTGTGTCTCACCTCACCCAGTATTGTCAGGTGGGTGCTGGGGATTGAACTCAGGTCCTCATGGTCTCGAGACAAGCGCTTTATCAGAAGATCTGCTTCCCCATCCTTATTTATTTAATTTTTTTATTTTTTATTTTTATATTTTTACAGCAGGGTCTATATAGCCCTGGCTGGCGTAGTTCTTGCTGTGTGGTCCAAGCCAGTCTTGAATTTACAGCAATCTTCCTGCCTCAACCTTCCGAGAGCTGGGATTATAGGCCAGATCCACCGTGCTCATCTCATCCTCATTCTTTTTTAAAAAAATATTTCATTTTTCTTTCTTTATTTGAGAGAAATAGGCAGGGAGAGAGAGAGGGAGGGAGAAAATGGGCGCGCCAGGGCCTCCAGCCGCTGCAAATGAACACCAGATGCGTGCACCCTCTTGGGCATCTGGCTTATGTGGGTCCTGGGGAATTGAACCTGGGTCCTTTGGCTTTGCAGGCAAGTGCCTTAAACACTAAGCCATTTCTCCAGCCCCTCATCCTCATTCTTTTTAAAAAATTTTTTTTTAATTAGTTCATTTATTTTTGAGAGAGAGACAGAGAGAGAGAGAGACAGACAGACAGAGAGGGAGAGGGAGACAGATAGAGATGGGTGCGCCAGCAGTCTCTCAGCTGCTGTGAAGGAAATCCAGATTGTGTGCCCCTTGTGGGCAAGTGCAGCATTGCACCCTTGTGTTACTTGGCATCTGGCTAAACGTGGGACCTGGAGATTGGAACCAGTGTTCTTAGGCTTAGCAAGCAGGCGCCTTAACCGCTAAGCCATTTCTCCAGCCCCTCATCCTCATTCTTAATCATGTTTTGGTATTGGTAAGTGCAATACAGTAAGTTTCTTTAAAAATACAATTAGTAGAGTAGCCAACATAGCAGTAGTAGTAGTGTCTAGCATAGTAAAATTTGCCATGGCAATGACATGCAATATTATGTCTAGGAAATTGCACACTGCACTCTTATGCAGCCATGAAGAAAGCTATGCCAGTAGACAACAGCTGTAATAGTACCTAGCGCCAAGTGCAAAATTAAACATTTGTTCTCCAGTTTTAAAAGTTAGACAAGTAGACAAGCATTCTAATACCTCACAAGACATCCCCTGGAACCCTTAATGACAGATGACAAATACAGCTAGGGTGAGCCTTTTGAAGTCAAGTAAATGCTTCTTGTTTTAAAGAAACAGACCTGGCACACTTCTCACAAACGATCTTTCTAAACCCTGTGTAGTGTTAGTGCCTGTCATCCCAACCCTTGGGAGGCTAACACAGGAGAATTTCAAATTCAAGGGTAGCCTGTGCTATGCAGTGAAACTTTTTCTCAAAAGAAAATGCAAACTCAGACAAACAAGAGAAGGTTTTTAAATTTCTGATAAACTCATGATCAACATTGTAGACTCCACTTTAATCTCCTTAGTAGTTCTTTATCTATTCCAGAAATTAATCTTTATTTGAAAAATTCCACTGCCTTATTGTATTCCTATTCCTCTAAAACGAAATAATATGCATGAAATTATTGTGCAAACTTCCTCAAACAGAAAAGGTACCATTAAATAAAAGTCACTACTTGGACCAGAGAGACGTGCTTACTGAATTAACCACCATCTTTTCCACTTTGTGCTTAAGGGAAAAAAATGCGTTAATGCCTTTCTGGAGGAAGAATTGGATTTATTATTGCTAATTTTAAGATCATTGTGCAGCCATGTTTTTGACAAAGGGGACATAATCAGGATTTGGCAGTAAGGCTTAAATTTCTCCAAGAATAGAGGGTTAAGCCATTTCCTGAGGTTCTGGGACATGAATCAAAGGCCGCATTTAATAATCCTAGGAATGGGGGAGACAGAACAACAATTACAAGAACTAAGAAGTCAGGTTCCTCATATGTGCTCTATACTCGATGTCTGTATGGAATAATGTTGTCAAGTGCTATGTGGTTATTTGTGGGACTCAGTCATTACCAGTAACCAGCTTCGATTAGCAGGAATTTTTAATTTTCTTAGGAGTTGTAGCGCGGGGGGGGGGGGCTTCAAAACACACAAGGAGGAAGTTTGAGAATGTTGGACAGCATGGTATACATGCTTTCTTTCATTTTTCATGTAGCCCAGGCTCACATATGTAGTTGAGAAGGACCCCAAACTTCTGATCTTCCTGTCTCCACCTCCTGAGTGCTGGTATTACAGGCATGCCTGGTGTACGTGGTTCTGGTGATCAAATCCAAGGCCTTCTGCATTGTAGTCAAGTTTGCTACCAACTGAGCAATAGTCCCAGTCCCCTGCATGCATTTCTGAAGAATAGCTGCCAGACGAACAAGGTGGTGCATGTGTCTGGAGTTTGCTTGCAGGGGAGAGAGGACCTAGTGTGCTCATTCTTTCTATCTCTCAAATAAATAAATAAAAATAAACTATATCAAAACAAATTTATGTTTTTTCAAAAAAGAACTGTGACAATGTAGTAAATTCTCTGTCCATCTTGGTTGCCTTATCGTTCTTCTAAAGTGACCAGAACACAGACAGGCATGCACAGATTCCTCTGGACTATCTATCTTTCTTTTTTTTCCCCCAAAAATATTTTATTTAATTTCTTACTTGCTTTACTTATCTTACCTGGCTTATGTGGGCACTGGGTAATTGAACCTGGGTCCTTAGGCTTCACAGGCAAGTGCCTTAACCACTAAGCAATCTCTTTAGCCTCCAACTATCCATCTTTCTGACCTGAAATTGAATGTATAGTCAAGGATGATGAACTTCTGAGAATCTTGCCTTCGGCTGGCATCACAAATAGATACCATCACATCCAGTTTATAAGGTGCTAGAGGTTGAACAAGGGCTTCATACACCCTGAGGCACACACTCTACCAACTGAGCCATATCTTTAACTTTCATCATAGCACTCTCTTATTCAGAAAACGGAAGAAAGTAAGTTTGCAGTATTATTCTGCTTGCAAGAATAGGCTAGGATCTGAACTAATAACCAGAAAAAGTAGTCCAGTATTTTTTATTGTTTTAAAGTAGAAGATTATAAAAATCATAAATTCTGTACTGTGGTCATTCAAATGAGGCAGGGAGCTGAGGTCCATGGTGGCAGAACTCTGGGCAGCCTCCTGCCTATGTCCTGGTGGTGTAGGGAGACTGGGCTGGCTTGGCACCCTCTGAAACCTGTGTTGCTAATACCACTTCAAAGGCAGGGCTGCCTCCTATTTTTATCTGAGGTCGGCAGCCTGCCCTTGCAGCTGCCTCTTGAACAAAAGGTTCTGCCAGGTCTCTGACACCTTTAGGGCCGTGGTCAATTCCCTCAATAACAAAAATAGTTGTTATTTGGTGCTATTCAATTTAAGCTTGGGTCTCCTCTACCCAAAAATCTTGAAATAGTAGTCAGCATTTTCCCCATTTCAGGAGTAAGGAAAGTCACGCCTAGAGGAGTTGAGCCACTTGGAAACGGGAGAAGGAGCAGCACGACCATGTCTGTGTGAGGTCCAAGTTCACATTCTTTCATCATAGCATGCCATTCACAACCCTTACTTTCTCCCAGAGAGATGCCCTTCAAATGTGAGGTAAAGTGTTTAAAGTCTATTGACTCAGAGCTGAAGTGTTAATTTACAAGTTAATCTCAGATGAACAGTCAGTGACAGAGCCAAGACAAGAAGAGCACATGGACATATATCTTCTTCTGATATATGAGTATGTTCATTGCATTCTCAAGCTACTTTAAGATGTATGTTTCCTTCATTATTTGATTTTTAAAATATGGCTTATTAGTCCAGAATCTGGCTTTTCCTTATAAGTATAATAATACTACAAACTTCCGTGGACTCTCTCCTCTAGTTTCTAGATATGATAGTTCTCACGTTATGGACTGGGGATGTAGCTCAATTGATAGAACGCTTCCCTAATATTCAAAACGTCCTGGGTTCCATTCCCAGCACCACATAAACTAAGTATGGTGGCACCTGTAATCCCAGCACTCAGGAGGTGGAGACAGAAGAACCAGAAGTTCAAAGTCATCCTCAGCTAGGGATATGAGGCCACTCTGGACTACATGAGATTCGGTCTGAAAAAGAGAAAAAAAGAAAAGAAAAAAAGAAAAGAAAAAAAAGGGAGATGAGACAGGTGGGAAGGATAGATACAACAGAGTTTCTAAAAACTCCATTTGATAGAGGAAAACTCAAGACCCAGTGTATGAAGCAAGTCCTGGGGACTATGAAGAAGAGCCCCCAAATGTCTATTGACCTGAATGTAAGTCATTTAATATCGAATCTAAAGCTTCTACAGATTTAGTAAAAAAGTGTAATTCATCCTATCTTTCTAACCATGAAATAGAGGCAGGAGTGAAGCTCGGTTGTACAATACTTGTTTAAGATGAGCAAGATCCTGGGTTCAATACCTAGAATCATAGAGAAAAACAAAAAACCAGCATGAAGTGGCTTCCTACATTGGAGGTTGTAAGAATGTGTCTGTCTCTAGGAGCTTCTTGCTATGTATATCAGATACGAGAGTAGCTTCATCTGGCAAGCCAACCAAAAATTTCAGTGAAGTATCCTAGTTATGACAACATGGTATAGAAATCACCATTCCTTCAGCATGTATTATTCAGGTGTCAGGCAGTGTTCTAGCTAGCTCTCTTGCTTTCTCCCCCCCGCCCCAACTTTCCCTTTCTTGAGAAGTCACAGGAAGGTTTTAATAAGAGAATTGAGTGCCATAATCTGACTTAGATCTTAACAGCATAATTCTGATTGAAACATTGAGAATAAATTTATGGAAATAATGGTGAAAGTAGAGAAACAAACTCAGAGAAGACAACAGTTATCTGGCAAGCCTTCTTGTGGCTAAGCACAAGATGGAGCAGAAGAGATGGGGAGAACCGGTCAGAACTGGCAGATAAGATGTGGAGTGTAAAGTGCAGAAGGGTCAATATGGACTGCAAGGATTCTGACCCAAGCAAGTGGAAGATTGGGGAATGCCTTGTAACTCTTGCTTGCCTTCTTCTAGGCCTTCTTTTCAGAAATCCTACTCAATGATTTAAAGGCCAAAGGGAATACTATGTGCTACTGTTTGCTTGGTGAGGACCACCTGAACACTGCTTATGATAAAGTATATGTTTGAAAGTAAGATTTTCTGATTGTGTGCTCATCAGAAAAAGGAGTCAGAGGTTAAATAGTATTTATCAGTGGAAGCTCCTGCTCCACAGTGCTTACGTAAGCAAGATTTCAGGCAAGAGTTTTTAAAAAAATCTTTCAAGGTTCATGATAGAAAATATTTTGAATTTGAAAGCTGATCAAACTCCATACATTGCTTTATTTTTTATTTATTCTATTTTATTTATTTATTTGAGGGGGGACAGATAGAAGAGAGGGAATGGGCGCACCAGGGCCTCCAGCCACTGCAAACAAACTCCAGATGTATGCGTCACCTTGTGCATCTGGCTTATCTGAGTACTAAGGAATCAATCCTAGGTCCTTTGGCAAGGGCCTTAACCACTAATCAATCTATCCAGCCTCATACATTGCTTCTTTGTCCTAAGCAAACCTCAGATGGCATTTTCTTTTGAAATGTTGCATTTCCTGTTTAAATTGGTAACCAGACAGTTCATTAATGACATTAAGAGGTTTCATTAATAAGCTATGTGGAGAAGTTCACATTTAATTGACATAAAAACTAGTTGATGAAAAGCTGAGAAGGACCCTTAGGCCCTCTGCTCTTCTGAATGTACAACCCAGTTGACCTCATCACCAGGCAGACAAATATCTAAGTGAGACCTAAAAGTGGATTCCCTACACACTAGTCCCTTACCTGTATTTGTGACAAATGACACGACTTCAATATTAATTAATCCTACTTTAATCAACATTTAACAGATTTTTTCCCAAGATTTCTTTCTATTTAGTCTTCATGGATTCAAATTGTTTTTTAATATTTAATTTAATTTATTTATTTGAGAGAGAGAGAAACAGGCAGATAGAGAGAGAGAGTGGTGTTCCAGGGTCTCCAGCCACTGCAAAAGAACTCCAGAGGCATGTACCACCTTATACATCTGGCTTACATGAGTCCTAGGGAATCGAATCTGGGTCCTTTGTCTTCTCAGCCAAGCACCTTAACCATGAAGCTATCTCTCCAGTACTTGAATGTTTTGGTTTTTTTTAAAAAGTATTCTATCAAGCAATTTTATATTTTATTTCAAGTAAAGTCCAATATTATTCTATTATATTTATAATATACATAATTATATTAAGAATTCTAAATTTTATTTTTTTCTTTTGAGACAGAATATGTAGCCCAGCTGGCCTACAACTCACTACATAGACTAAGCTGGCCTTGAATTTACAGTTATCCTCCTGGATGTGCCTCACAAGTTCTGGGGTTCTAGGCATGCACCATGAACCCAAGGCTATTTCTCTGATATGAGATTCTTGGGCTCAGCTTGCTGTAGCAACACTCTTTAGTTTTCTACCTTTGGGAAAGTAACTTACCTTTTTCAAGCTTCATTGCCATCTGGGAAATGGGAATAATGTTGTGTTTACTTTGTGGGGCTGTTAAGAGGACGATATAAAATAACCACATAAAGCAATGCACACCCACTTCCTGGTACTCCATGAACAATCCATTCATGTAAACTGTAATTAAAGGCAGAGGGAGGAAAAGTCCTACTTAATGTTCAGCCTCTTTGGGGAGTATGTCAAGTCAAGATCTGCAGGCTAGATCCCTAGAGACAGGAATCTTCACATCTATCCCATGAAGCCATCTCTCTCTGGAACTGTCAGGCCCCACAAGTTAAAAGCCAGAAAACAATGCTGTCAAATCAGCTACAATGTTCCTTTAGAACTGAGTACGAGAGAAAGAACAGAAAATAAATTTCTTTCAGCCAGCATTTGGATGTCTTACCACTGCAGACTAAGCACTCATGAAATGTTTAATACTTCCAATTATATTAATGTTCCAGTTATCAGCCAGTGATAGGAGTCACTCATGTTTTTGCAGAGTTCTGGGTCCCTTTACTAATCACTGTCCCCTCAACTGTTTTTTTTTATTATTTATTTATTTGAGAGCAACAGACAGACAGAGAGAAAAAGAGGCCGATAGACAGAGAGAGAATGGGTGTTCCAGGGCCTCCAGCCACTGCAAACAAACTCCAGATACATGCGCCACCTTGTGCATTTGACTTATGTGGGTCCTGGGGAATCGAGCCATTAACCAGGTCCTTAGGCTTCGCAGGCAAGTGCTTAATTGCTAAGCCATCTCTCCAGGCCCCCCTCAACTGTTTTGTTGGGTGTGATGTGTTTATGTGTAAATGAGGCGTGTGCAGGCTGTGGCATGCATGAGGAGGTCAGAGGTCAATCTCAAATGTCAGCCCTCACTTCTACCTTGCTTGAAGTCATGTCCTTTGTTGTTTGTTGCTGTGTGTGCCAGGCTAGCTGGCCTTTGAGCTTCACGATTCTCCAGTTTCTGCCTCCTTTCTCACCACAGGTGCACTGGGATCACAGATGCTACGGCTATGCCTCTGGCTCTGTGTGAGCTCTGGGGAGCCACTGAGCCGTCTTCCCAGAACAACTGATTGTTCTCAAAGACGGTAGCAGGTGCCTAAGGAGCGCACATAACGCATCAACACAAATCATTCGAAGCTGCAAACCATCCCAGGGACTCTGCAAACTTGGAGTTGTTCTTCTCCGACCATGGTTAATGACAAAGGGAGATGTAGATACATGCTGTGGGCATGCTGTGTTTCCTAAGTTCATGAAACTAACACATGTATAATGTAGGACATATCCAATTTTGTTTTAATTGTTTTTTATGTTTTCGAGGCAGGGTCTCACTTTAGCCCAGGCTGACCTGAAACTCACTCTATAGTCCCAGCCTGGCCCCAAACTCAATGTGAATCTCCTGCCTCTGCCTCCTGAGTTCTAGGACTAAAGGCTTGTGCTACCATGTCCACCTTTTGTTATACATTTTTAAACTGTGAAATATAAATCAAGGCCTTGGATGACTAAACTTCACCCCTTTACTAACTTTATAATAAAGAGGGTTTATTTATAAAAAGGATAATATTCATATTCTAGAATATTAATTAAAAAACAAGCTTTTCCTAGGATTCAGCAACCATAAAAATGTTTTGGTGTTTAAAAGGAGAAAGTCAAGATCCATTATATTGACTCCTTTATTCCTCAGACACAAATCAAGAATCGACTATCTACCATTGTGTGGCTAACTGAACAAAAAAGAAATTTGAATATAAGATGCTTTGCCCAAATCCAAGTGTTGCTATTTACTTTATAGTTAAGAATTTGATTAAGAGAGAAAATGCTGTTGAAATTCTTTTTGAATTTATTTTAAAGTGTGATCTTTTGTTCAATAATGTGTGTGTGTGTGTGTGTGTGTGTGTGTTCTTGATACAAGATCTTATGTGATCCAGGCTGGCCTCTAACTTATTACATAGCTGAGGTTGGCCTTGAACTGATCATCCTGCCCCAAGTCCCCATGTGCTGGGATACAAGAATTGCCACCTTGGCTGGCTAAGAAACAGTGCTTTTTTTTGTTTGTTTGTTTGGTTTTTCAATGTAGGGTTTCACTCTAGTCCAGGCTGACCTAGAATTAACTACGTAGTCTCAGGGTGACCTCGAACTCTCAGCGATCCTCCTACCTCTGCCTCCCGAGTGCTGGGATTAAAGGCGTGCGCCACCACACCCGGCTAGAAACAGTGCTTTAATGCCTTCAGAGGTGACTCATTTCCTCTACATGCATTCACTTCTTCTTTTTCCAGCAGTTAGTTTGTCTAAGCAAGTCTCATACAACCAAGAATAAATGTACAAGAAAGTAATGAAGATTGCCAGTAGTTATGGTCCCTAGAAAGACAGAAGGGTAAATAAAATGAGATAACACGAGAAGTTTTAGCAGCACACACCCGTGGATGAGCAAGCAGAACTTTCAGAATACCCAGAGGAATGTTGCAGGGACTCAAATCCTGAAAGACATAATAACGCAATACACAAAAAGAACCTAAACACAAAGGAAGCAGAGTTATTTCCTCAGAAACATGGGCACTGCACCATACCTAAGAACTAAAAACCCCACGACAGGGTGTAGCTCATGGCTGTAACCCTAGCCCTCAGGAGGCTGAGGCAGAGGATTGCTATAAAGGCCAGCCTGGACAACACAGTGAGACCATGTTTAAAAAAAAAAAAAAAAAAGTAAAAGAAAACAGAATCACGTGACCTTTGCCACACAAACAGATTTTGAGAGGCAAAGGCCAGTCACCCATCATACCAGTTACTAATGACTTCTAAGTATCTCTTGTTTGTTTTTACTAGATTCAGAGAACCAAACTGAGATAAGAGGTTAAAAGTCGCTTGGTAAAGGTACAGATCCTCATAGTTTACCTCCTGTTTCTGGAGTTATCGCTGTGTTTCATTTTGTGCCAGGAAACGAGTCCTGGAACGAAGGTGGCCTGGGGATGTTGAGATGAGTGTGTGGGGGGCTGGAGCAGAGAGAAGAGTGGTTTCCAGAGATGTCAGGGCTCCTGCCAGAGGTGTATGCATGGGAAAGACAGTAGCAATTTGGAAGTGTGAGCGCAGAGAAGGAAAACAAGAAAGGGTGATGTGAGGAGCTTGAGAGCCAAGTGGCAGAGCCGACTAAGAATATGCCAAGTTAAGACATCTTTGGGGATTAAGGAAGCATTGTGGGATTTAGGTTTTGCAGCGTGTGGTAGTGGTGCCATGGACTTTGTAATGACAAACACAAACTGGAATGAGACGCAGTAACGCTTTCTTTGTTTGTAGGAGAGTGGACGCTCGCTTTCTCTTCCGGGAAGGTCAGCCCCCTTCACCTGCTCTGCATCGCCTTGGATGTACCAGCCGGCTTACGGTTACTCTAGCAAACCAACCGAGGGATTAGAGAAAGCGAACAGGAGACCCACGCCTTGGGAAGCGGCAGCGAGGTCTCCGCTCGGGCTGGTGGATGATGCCTTCGCACCCAGGAGCCTCCGGGAGTCCATCGTGGCAAATGTGGTGTCAGCAGCCCGCAGGAAGGCGCTCCCGGGGCCCTCGGCGGGCTGGGAAGCGAGACTGTGCTCCGCTTCTCAGACCCGGGAGACAAACGTGGGCTTAGTCCAAAGGCAAGCGTATCACGCTGCTTCCCTAGCCAATAACCCCGTGTCCACCAACTCCTTATTGCGTTCTCAGCTGCCATATGCGTATTACAGGCAGGAGTCCAGAAATGATCCAGAATCGTTCATGGAGACCAGATCTGATTATTGCCTTTCAGTAGCAGGTTGTAACTATAACCCACAGCCCAGGGGGTGGAGACAGCAAACATGAGAGGCAGTGTGCAAACTGGCTTTTGTTTGTTTTAGTGCTCTCTGTAGGGTTCTTTACACTGTTGATAGATTTAGATCCACCTTTGGTCTTGGCTGATTCTCACAGGTCATGTATCTTGTGTGTGTGTGTGTGTGTGTGTGTGTGTGTGTGTGTGTGTGTGTACTCAAGAGTAAGAGTCACTTCCTTGATGCATAGAGAATTTCCTGGAAGAAAAGAATCATTTTCTGAGCTGGGTGTGGTGATACTTGTCTGTGGGGGTAGAGGCAGGAAAATCAGAAGTTCAAGGCCCTCTGCTACATAGTGAGTTTGAGGCCAGTCTGGGCTACATGAGATCCTGTCTCATAAAAAGTCATTTTCTGGGTTGAGGCTTTGGCTCTTACATGAAATTCAATGTAGTTCAGTATCTTAATTCTGTATAGAGGAGGTCTATGAAACTCAACTTTGCTCAAGTAAAGTGAAACCAAATATTTTCTTCTCTGGTTCTTAGTCCAGTAAGAAATCAGTAGGATTTGGTGTGCTAATTATCAGTAGCTCTAATAGCAAGGAATATAATAAAGGGGGACACTTCTTCTTTTATCTTTTTTAAAATTAATTTCTAAACCACAATACAAAGTAATGGGTTTCACTGTGGCATTTTTATTATGTCATTATATTTTGTTCTAATTCATCGATCTCCCCCATTTCCCTTTCCCAAGCCCCTTGTCTCTCCCTGGCTAGTTCCCTTCCTCCCTGTTGGAGGAACTTCTTAAGGAGAGCACGATAATAAGCATGGTTATATACAAAATAATCTCCTTGACTTTATTTTTAAAATTTCTGAAATGTTAAGTCTAACTCATAGTTTTTAAAGAACTGAAAAAGAAATGTTCTAGTTTTTTTCTGTTGTTTGTTTTGAAACAGAGCTTGGCTATGCATCCTAGCTACCTTTGAACCCCTTTGCAACTCAGCCTGGCCTCAAACTCACGCAATCCTCCTGCCTCAACCTCCTGAGTGCTGAGGTTACAGACGTGTGTCACCACACTTGGCTGAAATGTAAATGTTCTTAGAAAGGAATACATGAGTCAGATTATTATACAACTCAGATGGACTTTTGGAGCAAATGATGTAATGTGAGGAAAACCAAAACATTTGTGTATGGGATTTATTTGCAATCTATTTAAAGTCAGCAGTCTGAGACAGGAATAGACTTTGGATTTAGTCGTCCTCATTTGTCAAATGAGAAGGTTGGTTTATATAATTTCTCAGATTCTTATAGCTGATACTGTGGGTTTCTCATTGTTAGAAAGACCTTTGGTGCATTAGTTTGTGCTGCTCATCACCTAAGTATCGGATTAAGTTTAGGAGTGGATTGGGCAATTAGTGTCACTCCATGCATCACTGAAGGTCTGCAAAGGAATTCCTACGTGGCAGGTTTTGTTTATGTGTTATGTGGAATGAGGGTTGATGTGAAGATAAAGTATTAAAGGATTGAAGGAAGTGGTAGATGAATATGTCGGTTAGCATGCAACAGCAGTTCACGAGCACTTATGTGGTTACAGACAGTGTGCCACACCAGCCTGTGCAACAAGAGGCACTTCTCTAGGAAGTTGCCGTCAGGATGTTCCAAGGAAGTTAAATTGCTACTTTACCCATCTCATGACCCATGCCTGCCTAGTATGACCACGACAACACCTACTCCTATAGCCACACTCACAAAGTGTAAATAGAGGAAATCCAAAATAGTTTACACTGAAAGTAGGTTTATCTAAGTGTTTTTAAATTTAAAATTTTTTGAGTATTTAAAACGTTCTTAGTTGTTTAAATGAGGTAACTTTGCTTTATTTTATTTTTAAACTATTGATCTTACCATCACAATGGTACTTTCACAACAGAAAACTTTTTATAATCTGAGGGGGCTGGGAGTAGTGTAGTGGTAGAGCACTTGGTAGCATGCATGAGGCCCTAGGTTCAATCCCCAGCACCAGTAAAACAAAACAAAACAAGCAAACTCTTGAGGGTACAAATGGTACCTTATCTTAGAAGTGAAAAATAAAAATTAATTGTAGAAATCACAGTAATTTCTATTCATGATAGAAATGGCCAGAAACTAATTTGCTCAATTTTGCAGAAAAGAAATAGATTAATACTTTTTAAAGCTAAGACAGGTGTGGTGGATCATGCCTGTAACCCCAGCATTCAGCAAGCCAAGGTAAGGCCTGGGTTTTACACATGAGACCCTGCCTTACACAAATAAAAACAAAAAGTTTTATTGTTAAATTATTTTAAATTAATATAGTATTAATTCTTTTAAAGTATAAAATACAATTATTGATCCCCAGGTGGTTTTTATGGGAATCTTAACGGAATAATTCTGTTATATTGAAAGTCTCAAGAGTCCCTCACATAAAAACTTGACTAGGTTGAAAACTGAGTACAGTGTTTGGATTATTCCATACTGCAATGTTGAAGGGATGGGGATCAAGCAGAAAAGATATTATTTGTTGGGGCTATATTTTATTTCATTACTTTTTGTTTGGTAACTGCTAAGCATTATTTCCATCACTTGATACATATACTACTTACTAAGACTCACCAGATTCAAAATAGAAGCAGATAGTTAACTTAGATATTATTATAAACTGTACTTCTCTTTGCTTGAACCCCATTAAAATTATCGTTTGCATTGAGCTACTTGAATTTATTATAAACAAAAAGTAAAACATGGCAGGAAAATTGTAATATCTCCCTTGTTAAATCCTCACCAAGTGCACTGTGGGTATTCCCATTGTTAAATCCTCACCAAGTACACTGTTGGTATTTCCATTGTTAAATTCTCTACAAGTGTGCTACGGTGTTTTTCTCCCGTCTACTTGAAAGTGATAAACTCCCGTCAATGTATAGTTTCTTCAAGATACTTGGCCAAGTGAGATTCTGTTCTTATGGGGGTAAAGATGTAGATCTATTGTTGGTCTCATCTTCCAAATAACAGTCCTGGTAGAGAAGAGGTGTTGCTTTGAAATGCATATCACATTTGTTGTAAGACATAATACAATTAGTAGCAATTACATAGTTTTACTGTACATGTAAAAACCTTCTCTAAAAGTAACTCACCATCATAAATCCAACCTGGCACTTAACCTCGGTTTGGCATTTGAATTTTATATCACTGCTGCATGTCTGTTAGTGAGATAACTTAAACTTTTATTTTGAATTTGATGACTGCACAGGTTTCCAGTCCACTTGACACTGAAGATGCCTCGTGTTTGGTACCATCACACACATTGGAAAGAACCACCTCATGCAGACCAAATTACATATATGCATTAGTGATTAAAAACTTGCTTGTGTAAAAATGATATCAATGTCTCATTTATAACAAATATAAATTTAAAAGGGTGTTTATTTTTCTTAAGAAAAGGTATACTCCAACACTTGATTTTTACTTAAGATAGAAGTAAGTACTGCACAGTTCACACTTTTCTCTTTTAAAAAAAGAAAGCCTGTCCTCCTGCTAATTAGAATGGCATTTCCACTTGTTTCCCCCAGAAGAATGTATTTGAAAGATCCATACTGAAAATCCAAATTATATTAGTAATAAAAGTAACTTTAAAACTAAGGACCCTTCTTATTTTTCTTTGTAAAAATCATTTTGAATTATTCTTCATTCCAAAGATTTACTCCTCTCTATCTTTTTGTTTGTTTTTGTTTTTTTGAGGTAGGGTTTCAGTCTAGTCCAGGCTGATCTGGAATTCACTATGTAGTCTCAAGGTGGCCTTGAACTCTTGGTGATCCTCCTACCTCAGCCTCCCCAGTGCTGGGATTAAAGGCGCATGCCACCACGCCTGGCTTCTACTATCTATTTTTAAATTTCACTTTGCATAATAGCTTCCAGAAAAATTGGAAGGTTTTCCTACTGCATGGCAACATTTTAACTGTTAAAAATGTTTCAATGTCAGTGCCAAAGAGATTGCTCAGTGGTTAAAGAAGCTTGCTTGCAAAGTCTGATGGCCAGGATTTGATTCCCCAGTACCCATGTGGCACAAGTGGCAGGAGGCACTGGCATGCCTATACTCACTCTCTTTCTATCTGCCTCTTTCCATCTCTTGCTCAAAATAATAAATAAATATACTTTTTTTTTTTTCGTTTTTCGAGGTAGGGTCTCACTCTGGTCCAGGCTGACCTGGAATGCACTATGTAGTCTCAGGGTGGCCTCGAACTCTCTGCCTCCCGAGTGCTGGGATTAAAGGCGTGCGCCACCACGCCCGGCTTCAAATATACTTTTTAAAACAAAAATTATTCAATGTCACTTGTTAAAGAAATGATCAGGGGGACTAGAGAGATGACTCAGCAATTAAGTTGCTTGTCTGCGAAGCCTAATGACCAGGGTTTGGTTCCCCAGTGCCCATGCAAAAACCAGGTACACAGAGTGATATATATATCTGCAGTTCATTTGCAGTGGCTGGAAGCCCTGATGTACCTATTCACACACAAACACTCTCCCTCCCTTTTTTTTTCTCTCTCCTTGCAAATAAATGAATAAAATTTGAAGAAGAAATAGTAAGGAGGCTGTATTTAGGATCATGGTCACAGATATAAGGCCCACTGCAATGGGACCTTGCACAGGGGAAAGAGATCGGCTCAACTCCTAAGGCAATCTAAGCAAGGGAAGATTTACAGCCAAAGGGCAACGCTGGGTGGAATGGCTGGAGGCAACATACGGAATTCTGCCTAATTCAGTATAGCAGTATTCTTGATGAAGACAGGGCAGGAAGATTGGGAATCTTCTAAGGGTTCCTGGACAACCAATGGCCTGATGAGGTATCCAGAGTAAAAGGGTATGTTGCAAGAATTTTGCAGGGTTCTTTTGCTAAAACTGGATTTTATAAGAAAGTTCAAAGATGTGCTTATTATAGAAGTTTGATTAAAGTTTGGCTAAACAAAGATTCTGTCACTGGAACATTTAAAGGCTTCCTTTAAACTTCCCTGAAAGTATAATAAATTTCACTTATTTAAGCAGTTTGAGACCAGCAGATGTGGCAACACAAGGTGGAAATGGGAGGATGATAAATTCAAGTCCAGCCAGGGCTATGTAGGAAGATTGTGTCTAAAACCAAATCAAAACAAAAACAAAGAAGTTTGGAATCCAAACGTATTTTGATATTATTTATCATAAATCCTTTCTTTAACGGTGTACTGGAAATCACCCCAAGCATAAACATAGCACACATGAATTGCTTTAATCTGCCACGTGTGTGTTGCATTACAATACTGCTGTTTTCCCCTTTCAGGCTGGCCCAAGAGTGAGCTCTGTTACACTGAAGCTGCCATTTTATACAAAACTTTCTTTTAAAAGGGCTTTTGCTCCACAGTATTAAAGCATCAGCTTTAATGAGTTTCTTAGCCACATTGTATCATACAGCACAGTTTCTCAATACCTTTTTTCTTCATTAAATTCTAAGTAAAGTGTCTATTTGTGGCCTTTTGATAAAAAATATTTTAAAGGGTATCATTTGAAAATGTACTAAAAATATAAGGAATGTTTTAAAGATTTAAGTATTTTTAAGAGATAGTACTAGGGATGGGGTAGGTGTTTAAAGATGGGGTATGTTTATGGCCCTGGGTTTGATCTACACAGAAAGAGAGAGAGAGAAAGGAAAGAGAGAGGCAGAGAGTGAGCTATCTGAGAGTCTGCAGTGCTCAGCTGACCCATCAGGACTGGCCTCATTTCAAGATACTGGTTTACTGTTTTTCTTGTTGATCAACATCTCACTCATACCCTAGTTATCTGTAAGACCAGTACAAAGGGCACAGAAAAATAAGACTTAAAAAATAACAAAATAAATAAGAGGGATGGGTATTTTTCCATAATATTTTCCATTACCTACCACAAGAATCACAGCAGGCACTCTCATCTCCATAAACAAGTGAACAAGAGAAATCATGACAAATGTATTTAATCAAAGTTTTACATGACCCAGAAACCTTTCAGAATTGAAGACCGAAAGGCCCCGGGTGACCAGCATTCATCTTTATGCTTAGATTTCATGAACAGTATGCAGAGAGAGGATGACACAGAAGAGGATGACCTCACGAGAACACACTGAGAGGAACTCTTTTTGTTCTGTCTGCAGGACATATCTTTCAGGTATGAGGAAGAACCTTCTGGAATGAGACCCCAAGGGAGAATAGAATGATGAGTTTCCAGGTGCAACAGCTGTTGTAGTTACCTTTGTGTTGCCTGGACAAAACACCTGACCGAAAGCAGCTGATGGGAGGAAAATATTTATTTTGACTTACAATCTTGAGGGGAAGCTTCATGATGGCAGGAAAAGATGGTTGAGCCAGAGGCTGGACATCATATCACAGCAGGTGGAAAATAGCAGCAAGAGAATGAGCAGAGCTCTGGCAAGGAAAAGCTGGCTTTAACACCCTAAGCCCACCCCGATTGACAAACCTCCTCCAGCAAGAATCCACCTCCCAACTTGCCACCAGCTGGAGTCAAAGCATGGGAAACACATGAGTTTATGGGGGACATCTGATTCAACCCCCACAGCAGCTTTCCAAGAGGGATTCTAACTTGTGTGACTCTCCCTAGAGAGGAGGAATTCTGGTTTCCATAACTCCCTTCAGAGGAGAGAGTGGTGGGAGCCAGAAGTGGGGGCAGAAGGTTAGAAAGGTCTGAACTGATGGCTTTCCAGTGTCCTCAGGTCAAACCCAAGGCGTCGCACTTTGCAGTGTCATGGTTATCTGAATTTTACTTTGACCATAAATGCTTCTTCCCTTGCACTCAGATAAACTCCCTCGAGTTTCTACCTATCATAATTATGGTTATTATTAACAGCCAACTTCCCTTATGATTTATTGAATTTGATACTTATTAGCAAATGAAAACTAGGAAAAATGACCTTGAGATTGTGACAAAATAGTCTACGTTCAATACAGAGGTAAGTAAAACCCTATGTGGAGCAAAACTTGAGAAGGAAAATGGCCTGCAGTGTTTTCTGGTTGTGGTTTTGAAAATCACACACACACACACACACACACACACACACACACACACACACACGGGGAAGGGGGGAGAGAGAGAGAGAGAAACCAAGAGAGAAAGAGACATTTTTTTTAGATTGGGTTTTCTGTAAACCAGGCTGACCTCACATTCCCTGTATAGCCAAGTATGACCTTGAACATCTGTTCCTCCTGCCTCCACTGCTCAAGTGCTAGGATTATAGACATGTGCCACCACACCTAGTTCAGGTGGTGCTGGTGATCTATGCTAAAGCTTTGTGCACGCTAGGCAGGAAAGCACTCTATCAGTTAAGTTGATTCTCAGAACCAATCCCTTCTTCCCCCTCTTTGAGATAGGGTATCACTATGTAGCCACTGCTGGCCTTGAATTTAAACTCCTCCTGCCTCATCTTCCTGAGTTCTGGGATAGAATCTCATATTTCCTTTTTAAAAATATTTTTAATTAATTATTTGCAAGCAGAGGGAGAGAGGGAGAGAGAATGGGCACACCAGGGCCTCTAGCCTCTGCAAACAAACTCCAGATGCATGTGCCTCTTTGTGCATCTGGCTTTACATGGGTACTAGGGACTTGAACCTGTGTTGTTAGGCTTTGCAGGCAAATGCCTTAATGACAGAGCAATCTCTCCATCTCAGAATCTTATATTTTAATGGAAATTCAATTCGTTCTCTCCTAATATGCTTTAATAAGGAATATCAAAGTTTCTCATAAAAAAGAAGACATTAAGAAATAAATACAATTAACAATTCACAGTTTCAAATACTATCTCATAGGCAAAATACATGTGAATGGACAAGCTCTCTAGATATTCTGCTCAAAGTAGTTACACATGAAGAATACATTTAGTTTTAACTTTTTACAATATAAGTTTTTTCCCTTGAAAATCAAGTCTTAGCTGGGCATAGTGGCACAGACCAGTACTTGGGAGGTAAAGGCAGGAGAATAAAAAGTTTGAGTTGGAAGACAGGCTGGGTAACATGAGACTCTGCTTCTATTATGGAACTCCTTGCTAAGTCATACAGGGCAGAAGAGGTGAGAGAGTAAAACTCATTAGCTTCATAGTCTCACCACCTCCTAATCTCATGATGAGGGTGGAGCCTCAGAGCATGATCACCTCCTAATCTTATGATGAGGGTGGAGCCTTATAGTATAATCACCTCCTAATCTCATGATGAGGGTGGAGCCTTATAGTATAATCACCTCCTAATCTCATGATGAGCCTCATAGTATAATCACCTCCTAATCTCATGATGAGGATGGAGCCTCAGAGCATGATCACTTCCTAATCTCATGATGAGGGTGGAGCCTCAGAGCATGATCACTTCCTAATCTCATGATGAGGATGGAGCCTCATAGTCTGATCACCTCCTAATCTAATGATGAGGGTGGAACCACATAATCTGTTCACCTCCTAATCTGATGATGAGGGTGGAGCCTCATAGTCTAATTACCTCCTAATGTCATGATGAGGGTTGAGCCTCTTAGACTAACCACCTCCTAATCTCATGATGAGGGTGGAGCCTCATAGTCTGATCACCTCCTGGGGCTTTGATGAAATGTTTGGACAAGGCAGTTTCTCCTCTGGAGTTGAACGAGCCTGACAACCCCCAGGGTTCTATGACCAGGTCCGCCTTTGCACCCTCCAGGCTTGAGATAGACTGACCCCACCCTCCAATTCCTAAGATAATACCTCCTCCCTCCTTTTTCTTTGCCAAAAACCAGAAGAAATGCTTTCCAATTTCATTTTTAAAACAAGGACCAATTTGGAAAGCAAAATCCCTGACCTACTGCCAGGGACTTCCTCCTCAAAAGTATTGTATGGGAGGGAATGACCTTTGAGTGCAGGGCAGCCTGTCAAGGGCTCAAAGATGAGCATTATGATAAATGGATAGTTGTCACCCAGGATATTGGGACTGCCTCATACAAGGCTACCTCCTTAGCCCAGGCCTTTGTGTCAGCCCTAAAAACTAAAGGAAAATGTTTCACTTGCGGGGAGGATGGATATTGGAAAGGGGAATGCCCCAGAGCCCCCCCCCCACTGAACTCCAAAGGCCCCCTACCGAAAACAGTCTGCCCTAGATGCCCCAGAGGGTTTCACTGGAAAAGGGATTGTCATTCTACTCTTGATATAAATGGCAAACCCCTGGAGCCTTTAAACTTCAAAAGGGGCAGCCCTCAACCCCGTCAATAAGAGGGAAAACCCACAAAGTACGATGGGTAACAAGTATCCTGGAAGGGGTCCACCCAAGATTAGCCCTAGAAATAGGAGGAAAAAATTTTAAATGTTTAATTGACACTGGAGCAGATAAAACTATTCTGAAACAATCTGAGGTCCCTGGACACTGGGAGTTAATCCCGGAACCCCAAGTAATGGGGATAGGAGGTCCTTCACAAGCATATGTTACCAAAGAGGATTACAAATGGAAGGACCCAGATGGCACTACGGGCCTTATTAGACCCCCAGTGGCCAATGTGACAACTAACCTACTAGGAAGAGATATTCTTAAAGTCCTAGATGTAGTTATTGCCAGCAACATTAAAGGAGAATCTTTTTGTAGTTTGGCCTTGGCGGGTCAGTCACCAAAATGGGATTTACTATCTTAGTTGTACCCAGTGTATTATCACCAATTGTATCAATTCTAAGGGAGGCACAGCTGCAGACTACTCCTCCAATGTAGTCTTTATTGCCATGCGGCCTCCTTACTTAATCATGCCAGTCAAAATGCTTAAGCCCTGGTACTCCAGCTTTTGAGCTCAAGTGTTCCAGCAGCTCAATAGACTGATGACACAAAAAAGATGATTCATAGAATAGCTAATTGTGGGGATCATTGATACAATCACCATCATCACTTCTTCCACTATGGCAGCAATATCCCTAGCACAATCAATGAAGATAGCTGATCATGTTAATGGAGTGACTAAAAATGTATCTCAAGCCCTTTTGTCATAGATAGATATTGATAAGAAGGTGTTAGTCCAGGTAGATGCTCTAGAGGATGCTGTTATGTATTTAGGAAGATGGGTTGCCAATCTGGTGGCTCAAATGCAGTTGGTCTGTCATGCTAATTATCAATTCATATGTGTTACTCCTTTACCCTATAATGGGACTGCTACTGAATGGTGGAAGGTTGAAAATCATATTCAGGGTATTTGGAATCATAATAATCTCAGCATAGATTTATAAAAATTATCTACCAAATAGTTTCTTTTCCAGATTTTCATTTGGCTTCTATTGGTGTCAGGCACCCTGCTACTACTCTTATGCATAATTCCCTGTATGTGTAAATTAGGGCTCAAACAATATAGACAAATCTTGACTGATTGGGTTCTTATACATCATCTGACTCTAACTGGACCTGCAGTAAGCCACAAAAAACTTGACACTGCCCCATTTTAAAACAAAGGGGCAGTTGGGCATTGCTAAAAATGGGCTGGGATTGTGAGGAAGCTGGCCTGAACTGTTAGACATGGCCGGGGACCTCCGGGCTGTGGGGTTGCAGCTGGCCTTATTGTTGGGAACCCACCCTGATGATGGTGACTGGCCTTCCCTACCCTCGGGCAAGGTTGTAGTGTGGCCTGTCATCACCCAGAGTATGCAGAACTGGCGAGGCCCTCCCTCTTGATCCCCAAAGCATCTGACTGTTCCATAGTCAGGCTTTGCCCTTCCCCCACAGTTCCTGACCTTGTGGCTAGCTGCCCAAGAGACCCTTATGTGGCTGAAGTCACATAGCTTTTACCGCCACTTCTGTTATCTCTCTTACAGCTCCTCCCCCACAACTGTGAAGTCATGTAGCTTTTCTCACCACTATCTCCCTTACACTTCTGTCTTTCAACCAATTAGATAGCAACCCATACACTATGTATCCAATCGCCATATAGTCTGTATGTGCCTTCTCAACCTTTCTCACATGTTTATAAACCCACTCCCCTGTTGAATAAATGAGAGCGTGTTGTCCATCAGACCGCCTCCCAGGTGATTCCTTGCCCATCGCACTCACCCACTCCAGGACCCTGCTTCTTCCCCCCTACTCCTCCTGTGCCCGGGATGTCAGTGGCCAACGACCCCCCCCCCCCGAACGGTGAGGAACCACACATACCCATATATACCTGTGCCCGTATAAATACACACATGCACACACCACACATACGTACACAAGGAAAAAGAGTTAAAACCATTTATAGTTCACTCTCCATACAGAAACAGCATTCATCCAAATTTAGCCCATTGGCCATGGTATTTACCCATCTCTGCTAGAGGTCCACCACAGGGAGCCATTAATGGTTTGCTTGTTTGCTCTTTGTTTTGTGGTATTGGGGCTGGAACCCAGAGCTTTGGGCACACTGGGCAAACTCTACCACCCAGGTATATTCCTAGTCTCATTAAAGGAGATGGCTCTATCAGGCCTGTGTTGTAGGAGACTCCATTGTGCTTGTGTTATAGAAGACTTCATTGTGCTGGAGTTGTAAGAGGCTTCATTGTGCTGGTGTTGGAGAAGGCTCCATCAAGCTGGTAGTGTAGGAGGCTCCATTGAGCTGGTGGTGTAGAAGACTCGCCTGGGCAGCACTGAGGAAGGCATTTTCAAGAGTCACTGATGAAAAGGACACAAAGGCTGTCATATCTTTTTTTTTTTTTTTGGAGAGAGAGAGAGACAGAGAGAGACAGAGAGAGGGAGAGGAAGACAGATAGAGATGGGCACTCCAGCAGCTCCTCAGCTGCTTCGAACAAAATCCAGATGTGTGTGCCCCCTTGTGGTCAAGTGTGGCATTGTGCCCTTGCATCACTTTGCGTCTGGCTAAACGTTGGACCTGGAGATTGGAACTGCTGGAGATTGGAACCAGCTTTGTTAGGCTTAGGAGGCAGGCGCCTTATCCGCTAAGCCATCTCTCCAGCCCTGTCATATCTTTTTACATGCAGTCAACCTTCTCAGAAGTTAAGCATGGAACAGTGGGTTACAAAGGTAAGGAGAGAAGAACAAAGGGGATGTGGGGAGCAGTGGTCAGGGGTACAGTGTTATAGTGCTGCAGTTAGATAGGAAAAATAAATTTTCATTTTCTTTTGCCCCCGTGGGTGGCTATAATCATCAACAATGCATATTGTATATATTGTATATTTCAAAATGACTAGAAGACTTGCGTGTTCTTACCATAAGAAATGATACCTGTGTTAGGTCATGAGCATGCTTATTATCCTGATTCATCAGTACATACTATATGTGTATGTATGAAATATCACATTGTACCCCATAAAGATGTGCAATTATTGTCAACTAAAAATAAAATGTAAAGAGACCCTCCAAATAAATATGTAGGCATGTTTTGCCTTCAAGAACACTCTGTAATAAATCGCTCAACACCAGACTCTCCTCACGGGCCCTTTCCTCGCCATCAATGCCTGTCCTTTTCTCACTGCCACTGCGCTTCCTGCTCTCATCTCACCACCCTCCACCTCAGACACACACTGTCTTGCCAGCTGTCAACCCTTTAAAACTCTAAACAGAACAGAGAACTATGCTGAGTGTGGTAATTTGCATGGATGGCCCCAATATATTCAGGATTTTATTACAGTTTGTAATTTAAATCTGCAGCTGCCTGGCTTGAAGAGGTGTCACTGTGCTCCAGTCCTAAGGTGTGGTGGTGAATCTGGAATTCCAGTCTCAAGATATGCAGAGTGCCTGAGCTCTGCCTGGAGTTTCTATGTGTGTTTGCTTGCTGGCGGTGGCTTATGGCTTTTCCCTCTTTGCTTGGATCTGTAAAAGCAGGCCAGCTTCTTTTGCCATTATGGAACTTTCCCTGGATCTGTAAGCTTCAATAAATATCCCTTCTTTCATAACTGTGCCTGGTTTGAAGGTTTATTTCAGTAACCTGAAGCTGTCTAGTATACTGAGTGACCCTAGCAGCCCACTTGTCCAGCTTCTGGAAAGCACTGTTGGGTACTCCAGACATCCAACTTTCCTCCTGCATGCCAGTACACATGACATGTGGTTACATAGTTCTGGTTGAAAGGAGCAATCAATTTTCTTCATTTCATTTTAGTAGAAGAAGTGATGTGGTCTCAAAAAAATTAAGTGGTCAGATTCATTACATGTGATATAATCTAAAAAACTATCCTTTGCTGAATCATCTTAAATCTTAGTTTCAAAGTATTTAAAATCAAACATGCCACAAAAATTTGGGGTTGAAATTATTTTTTAAAGATAATTAATACAAAAGAGTATCTTGGCTAGGTATTCAAAATTCAGATAATTAGGAGGGAACCTGGGGCTGGAGAGATGGCTTAGTGGTTAATTGCTTGCCTATAAAGCCTAAGGAACCCGGTTCAAGGCTTAATTCCCCAATACCCACATAAGTCAGATGCACAAGGTGGCACATGCATATGGAGTTCGTTTGCAGTGGCTGGAGGCCCTGGTGTGTCCATTCTCTCTCTCTTCTCTCTCTCTCTCTCTCTCTCTACCTGGCTCTTTCTCTTTCAAATAAATAAATAAAATTTTTTTTTTAAAAAAAGAGGAAACCTAAGGAGGGTGTGAAGACAGGTGGGGGGATTAGAGAGCCTGAGGAGGCCCTGGACTCTCCACTCTGTTCTCTCTTCAGAGAAGCAATTGCAGAGCTCCTGTGACCCAATATTTGCTAGATTTAAGATGACAAGTTTAACCTACTTTGGTACAATGCCAGGTTCAAGTGAATGTCACTGAATTATAGAGTCCATTTCCACTCTTGAGGTGCTTGCTATGTTGGGAATGGAGTGCACATTGCAGTGAGCATTGTTCCAGACACGGCCTCTTTCCTTCCTTCCTGTTTCACAGACAAAGGTGATGTCACTGGCAATTGCAGGCTGATTTTATAATGGCAGTATATCATTATCTCCATTTTGAAATTCTTCCCAAAATGGAGAAACACAAATTGAAGAAGAATATAGTCATGGGAGACATATAACGATGTGTGCTTCCAAAAGAGTAAACAGAAAATACCAGAGTTGGCTACAATAGTAATTCATGCTAAGATAGCTCTGTAATCAGGAAATTGCTAGTCTGTCATACCCACCAAATAGGACAAGCCCCAGAAGACATAAAAGTCTTTCAACAGGATGAAGACAAACAGAAATTCATAATAGCTTATCACGGATTTTCAGAAAAAAAAATAACTGGGGAAAGCATCACAAAAAAAGAGCAATTCTGCTACATGCTCTTCTGATCTATTCTAAGTTTATCACATCACTCCAAAATACAGCTGTTTGGGGCTTGGAGAGATGGCTTAGCAGTTAAGTGCTGGCCTGTGAAGCCTAAGGACCCCGGTTCAAGGCTTGATCCCCAGGACCCACGTAAGCCAGATGCACAACGTGGCATATGCATCTGGAGTTTGTTTGCAGTGGCTGGAGGCCCTGGTGCACCCATTCTCTCTCTCTCTTTCCCTCACTGCCTCTTTCTCTGTCTGCCTGTCACTCTCAAATAAAAATAAATAAATAAAAATAAAATAGTCATTCAAAATACAGCTTTTTTCACTTTTATTGATCATTTTCATACATGTGCATGATGCATTTCAATCATAAGTCCCTCCCATTTCTCTTTCCTGTGTCTCCTCTGTTTCTCCTTTCACTGAATCCATTCTTCTTTTTAGTTAGTCCCCCTTTTTCTTTTTCTTTTTTAGAGAGAGAGACACACAGAGAGATAGAGAAAGAGGGAGAGGGAGACAGATAGAGATGGGCACGCCAGCATTCTCTCAGCTGCTGCAAACTAAATCCAGATGTGTGCCCCCTTGTGGTCAAGTGGTCACCTTGCGTTACTTTGCATCTGTCTAAACGTGGGACCTGGAGATTGGAACCTGTGTTCTTAGGCTTAGGAGGCAGGCACCTTAATTGCTAAGCCATCTCTCCAGCCCTCTAGCTAGTCCCCCTTCTATTTAGATATTCTCTCCTCTCTCTTCTCCCCTCCCTCTCTCTCTCCCCTCCATCATCCATGACACACTTTTGAAGAGCCCCAATATTACGCTGGTCTTGTGCAGGTCAAGGTAATCACTGTGACTTACAAATGCAGTAGTCATTTCATGTCCAGAAGACAGCATTTCAAAGCACTGCTCTCCATCTTCTGAACCTTATATTCATTCCACCTCCTCGTCTACAATGTTCTCTGAGCCTTGACAGGTGTGATAGGGATGCCTACTTTAGTGCTGAGCACCCAACAGTCACCTGTTCTCAGTGTTTTGATGAGTTTGGGTTCTCCCAGTAGCCACCACTCTCTGTAAGAAGCTTTTCTAACCAAAGATGAGAGCAGCATTAATCTGTGGTTACAAACATAAATATTCAGAGAGCAATTTGATGGGTGCAGAATCTCCATGCAGCTAAACAACAAGCCGTAGGATTTTGATTAGGTTTTCAGTACCAGCCATGAATTCCCTCCCATGGAGCTGGCCTCAAATCCAATTAGAGAACAGTTGTTTATTCCCATACCAGTCATTCTTCACTTCACTAGTAGGCACATCCTGCCTGGCTCACCAGTTGTGTAGCTCAGGATCCACTGTTGGTTAAGACTATTGGTGATTTTTCTCCCCCAACAACCAGTATAGCACTTTTCAGTACTGTGATAGCTAGCCAGCACAGAGGAGGCTTCCAGCTCAATTCCAGCTTGATTTCTTAGTATCCCCGACCAAAACATATGCTGTCTTCAGCAGTATGGTCTTACCATCTAGCTCTGGTGGGCAACAAAGAGCATTGACAGAAGCTTATATTATTTTGGGGCCCACCCTGACCAACACCTCACTGGGTTCCACCCACTCACCTATTATCTCTGGTACTAAGATGTTCCTGTAACAACCTATGGCTTCTGGATGCACCAAAGGATATGTGTGTGTGTGTGTGTGTGTGTGTGTGTGTGTGTGTGTGTGTGTGTGTAAGCTGGACACGGTGGCGCACTCAGGAGGCAGAGGTAGGAGGGTCACTGTGAGTTTGAGGCCATCCTGAGACTACTAGTAATTCCATGTCAGCCTAGGCTAGAAAAAACCTTACCTCAAAAAAAACCACAGAAAATATTTTGTTTATTATTTATTTAAAAGAGAGAGAGAGAGAATGGGTGTACCAAGGCCTTTAGCTATTTCAAACGAACTCTAGACATACACACCACCCTGTGCTTTATGCAGGTACTGGGACATCAAACCTAGGCCCTTAAGCTTTGCAAGCAAGCACCTTAACCACTGATCAATCTCTCAGCCCAACTGTAGCTTTTTTTTTTTTTACTTTATTTATTTTTGGAGAGAAAGACAGAGAGAGAGGGAGAGGGAGACAGAGATGGGCGTGCCAGCAGTCTCTCAGCTGCTGTGAATGAAATCCAGATGCGTGTGCCCCCTTGTGGTCAAGTGCAGCATTGCGCCCTTGCCTCACTTTGCATCTGGCTAAACGTGGGAGCTGGAGATTGGAACCGGGTTCTTCGGCTTAGCAGGCAGGCGCCTTAACCGCTAAGCCATCTCTCCAGCCCCCAGCTGTAGCTTTTTATGAGAGAAAGAGAAAGAGAGAACTGGAACACCAGGGCCTGAGCCACTGCAAATGAACTCCAGAAACATGCTCTACCTGTCTGTGCACATAAGCCACCTTGTGTATCTGGCTTACCTGGGTTTTGGGGAACTGAACCTGGGTCCTTAGGTTTCACAGGTAAGCACCTTAACTGCTAAGCCATCTCTCCAGTCCCCAAATGTAGCTCTTTTTCTTAAACAAACTCCAGATGTAGGTGCTGCATTGTATATCTGGCTATATGTGGGTACTGGGGAATCAAACCTGAGTCTTTTGGCTTTGCCAGCAAGTGCCTTAACCACTAAGCCATCTCTCCAGCCTGAAATGTAGCTTTTAAACAAAGTAAAAGTCTGCACTCAGACTTAACTGTTGGTTATATATTTTCTCTTAATTAACAAATACCCTATTCAAATAATCAAGGAAAAAACTTAGGAAGATTTATTTGACATAATTTGCCTGAATTATTATTTGCTTTTACCACATTCATCCAATCACCTGTTAAGTATATATGAGTAATTTTCTTTCTTGCCTCTTTCCTTTTTTTTCTCCTTTCCTTCCTTCATCTTTTCCCTTTTTCTTTTATTTGTACTTTGAGGACAAGATCTATGTTGGCCTCAAACTCACTATGTAGCTAAACATGGCCTTGAGTTCATGCTAATCCTTCTGCCTTAGCCTGCAAGTGTTGAGATTGCAGGCATGAACTACCACAGGGCTCTGTGAGGTATTTCCTAGGTTGTAAGTACTCTACTAGGCAGAAACAGAGGATTCTGACAGGTACAAGGAGGAGGAGAAGGATGGTAGTCACCATAGCTACTCATTGTAGACAGCTGCAACATACCAACCCCAAACAAACAATTTACTTCTATTGTCGCTGTACTTTCTTGTTGGTGGGACAAAATTTTAACCAGAAGTAACTTAGGGAAAGAAAGTTTTACTGTAGCTTACAGTTTGAAGTTATAATCCATTCACTACAAAATAAAAATTTGGACTGGGTACATGGCTCAGTAGGTAGGAGTGTTTGTTCCACAAGCATGAAAACCCAAGTTTGATCCCCAGCACCCACATGAAAAGCCAGGCATAGTCACACACGCCTAGTGATATCTGGGGACAGAGACAGGACAGTTGCTAGGCCTCACTGGTCAGCCAGTCTGAAAAACAGCAACTCCAGTTTCTCAAGGAAATAGGGTGGAAGAAGGATAGAGGAGGGAGACCTGAATACACAAGAGCCTGCACACACATGTACACACACACACACACACACACACACACACACACACACACACACAAAAGAACAGTAGAAATTAGAGCTATATATGGGATTATCATATTGAAGGAACATTATCTAGTCAGACTCTTTTTTAAGAACAGGATTGGAGATGTAATGTGATGGTTGGTCACTGTTTTCCACTTGATGGGAATGAGAATCACCTCATTGGGCATGTCTGTGAAGATGTTTCCATGGAAGTTTAATTCAGTTGAAAAGCTACATCCTGAATGGGGGTGGCTCACCATCTCACGGGCAGGACTAACAATTTTTTAAATATAAAAATAAATTTACATAAAGAAGACAGAAGAGGAGGAGGAAGATAGTTAGGCACCATCATCCATCTCTGTCTGCTTCTTGACTGAGAGCCAATGTGACGCTGGTGCATGCTTCTGCCACCACAGCTAGAGCCGCTCTGATTTCAATGCCTTTCCTGCCATGATGCACTGTATCCCTTCTCAAAACTTAGTCAGAGTTAACCCTTTCTGCCTTAAGTTGTTTTTTTTTTTTTTTTTTATATATATATATAGCAACAAGAAAAATAACTAATACAGCTAACTAAGACAAAATGCCCAAGGTCACTCAAGAGAATGCAGGAACACTTTATTCCTGGTTCTGCTCCCCAGCCCCATGTTCCTCAAGAGTTACCGATGCACCTCCTTCAGTGCCTTGGAGTTCTTCCTGTACTGACATTCTAAAATTCATACCTGTCAATGCTGAGATACTTGAGCTCTTTGAAATGCTTTCCTTCTTCTTAGAAGCCTACTCCTGCCTCATCAAGTGCCAACAACCTCCAGCCCCAATTTTTGTCACTATTCCAAACAGTCACCAGTTCATTTCTGCAGTCCGCTGTCCACATTCTCTGTACATTCCAGCAGGCTCTTCTCAGCCTACAGCACTGCTCTCCTTTCCTAGTACGTGAGCTCTTCCTTCATGAAACAGCTCAAGCTGATTCATTAGAGCACTTCATTCTCAACTGTTAGCCAGCTCTCCATTGCATTTCTATGTATATTTTGTTTAAACTTGATATTAGAGACAGAAATTTGCTCACCTTTTATTTTCCCGCATCTTATGAACACAGGGATGACTCATAATGAACTTGTTGAGTGAGTGAATGAATGAATGAAAACTCTCAATACTATGATTTCTTGAGCCACATCAGTTTTTGGAACAGAAGATTTCATTCCATCTTTTAGTTCTTCCAAGTACTAATTACATTTCTAATTTTGCACAAGATGATCGTCTGAGGTTAAAAAAAAAAGTGGGGCTGGAGAGATAGCTCAGTAGTTAAAACACTTGTCTGCAAAGCCTAACAACTGGGATTTGATTCCCCCGGGGCCAGTGGAAAGTAGTACATGTATGTATGTACTGGAGTTCATTTACAGTGACTAAAGGTCCTGCCATACCCTTCATCTTTCTCTCTCTCTCTCCCTCTCTTTCTCTTCTTACAAATAAATAGATAAAATATAAGAAAAAATGTTATAGTGATAAAAAGTAGATAAATTTTATTTCCCCAATTGAATCCCCCTTTTTGCTTGTGTATATGTGTCATGTGGTGTGTGCAAGTTACATGCATGTTGTATGTGCTGTTGCAGTGCCCATGCACTCATCTAAGATGGATTATGGTCACCTCAGAGGCAGGAGCAGAATGCTTGGTAGCCAGCTCCATTGCTCATCTTCCTGTTCTCATGGGAGCCAGAGTCTTACAGATTCCAGAGCTTGCCAGTTTTTTGAACGCTCCAGTGATTCATGGGGTCCTGCTCCCCCCAACAGCACTGAGATTATAGACGTGCATGGCCATGCCCGGCTGTTTTGTGTGTCTTGGACATCACATTTCATTGGTCTCCCATGCATTCTCAGGCCCTTATGCCATCTCTTCAGCCCCCATGGAGCCCTTTAAATCAAGAAATTCATAGGTCAACCTGTTACTTTGTAAGCTAACTAAAAATGTATGTTGCTTAAAAACAAAATTCAAATTGCTAAAAAGAAAATAGAACAAGAAATGCAGATAATCAAAATAAACAATGATAGGACAGTAATGAAAAGTGGGAAAAGAAAAAGTAACTAAGGAGAAACATTTTATTTTTTTTGGTTTTGCGAGGTAGGGTCTCACTCTGGTCCAGGCTGACCTGAAATTCACTATGTAGTCTCAGGGTGGCCTCAAACTCTCCGACCCTCCTACCTCTGCCTCCTGAGTGCTGGGATTAAAGGCGTGCGCCACCACGCCCGGCAGGAGAAACATTTTAAAATGAAATGTCAAAAAAAAAAAAAAAAAACTTCCTCAAACACTCTCTATTTAAACTGAGCACTTAAGAACAAGGTGCCTAGCTTTGCAAGAAGTTGGGGGAAACTTTCCAGGAAAGAAAACAGACTCATCAACATGGAAGGGCTCACTGTGACCCAAACATGGCAGATTCATAGGGTAGAGAAGGGCACGTCTGGTGAAGAAGGGTTGGGAAGGAGGGCAAAACACTATTCATGAACGGCTTTGCACGCTTGCCAGGGCATCATAGGGAATGTGAATTTTTCTTCACATTTTCTGATGAATTTTCTGATGGAAAGTCACACACGGCTTCTCAGCTGCAGCAGTGAACTGTCTTGCTCTGTGCACAGAAAAGTTGAGGAAATGCACTGAAAGGACAGAATGAAGGTAGGAAGGATAATTAGGGGCTTCTGTCAAACTCCAGGAAAACAATGGTTGAAACAAATTAATTAGATATGGAAGAAACACAAGCTTCAATGCTATTTGGGAGATAGATTGCCTAGGTCTTACACATATATTGGGTGTGGGAGGTATAGGAAAATGATTTTTAGCTTCTATGGCTTGGCCTGTTGGATGGATGATACATACCTTAGCCATATATGAGGACAAGTAAGGTGAGAGACAAACTTACAAGGAAAGACAAAAATCATTATGTTGGAGATATTGAACTGATATTAAGTAGGGACCCTTTAAGCCTTGTAGAAGTGTAAAAGTAATTGCTAATAATCATGGGGCTTGCTTATCATGTTTCAGACTTTGTTTACATAGTAACTTATTTAATTCTTACAATCACCCTACTTGGGAGTTACTATTGTAATTTCCATTTTGCAGATGAGAAAAGTAAGGTACAGAATGATCAGATTGCTTCCCAAGAGCCTACATTTGTAACTAGTGGAGTCACGATTCACTTCTAGCCCTTCTGATCTCTGTGCCATGAAATTAATGTGCCAATGCCAGGGAAATCATTAAGTCCTGCCCAGTTCTAAATAAAGCAAAGGAAGCAAGCCCAGCTCCCAGCACATGGCAGGGCAGGACCAACTAAATACTAATTGTAAAGCATGGCAATTCTATTGCTAAAATAACACTTATTTTTTCAGACATGGGGTCTTGCTATATATATCCCTGGCTGACCTGGAACTTGATTTGTAGACCAGACTGGCCTCAAAATCCTCTTGCCTCTGTCCCTTGAGTGCTAGCATTACAAACATGTGACAGCATGCCTAGTTTAAGACTTCTTTTCTTATCATGGATGTGATTATATAGCCAGAGTGCTAAGAGCAATTATTGCCATAAAATCTGCTTCTACGTTCCTATGCACTGCTGATCTGGGACTTCTCCCCGGAGAATTAATGGTATCACCATTCAGCCGTCCGGCCTGGAGACAGTCACCTGCACATACACACTTACTCCATAGTCAGCGCTTCAGAGACAGGGTGGCTATCAGGGAGCTGGACACTGATGAATTAGAACTCCTTGCTGTCTTGGAGTCTGCAGGTAATGACAGAGCCAAAAATACAAACCATCAAGTAAAACAAGCTGTGGTATCTGCTGAATGTAGTGTGCACAACAGCGACATCCAAGCCTCTGTAGGGGAAGTTCTATTTCAGCTGAGATCCAGAGAGGAAGTAGGATTAAACCTGGAAACAGCCCACTATTTAATACCCAGAGAGAGCAGACCAGAGAAGACAAGGGAAAAGAAGAAACCTCCAGAGCATTTTGGAAAAAGCACAGGAGTGTTTGTGCAATGTGACACAGAAACTAGGATTCTAGAAGTTCCTTCTGAGGAGTCACTGTCCCTGTCCCCAATGCCTTTGCTCTAGTGTAGGGCTCCATCCCCAGCTCCAGGTCTTGGCCCTCTGATTGATCTGGCTGGACAATGGAATTAACAATCACTTACATTGCAGCCACTTAGGTGATGGAGACAGATATCAGTACCCACAGCTTATTTCCAAATAGCTTTTCAGCTCTGTTTATTCACTGCACTTTGCACCCTGCTTGAGAACAGATTCTTTCACCCATGCTCCCTCTGGGGTGCTCTCCATGCATGGCCTGGATCTACCACCCATGCAGCTGCATGTTGGGATGGAAAGCCGTACCCCAGTCTCTAACTCATATTGACAGCACACTCCAGTCATAGGACTGTGCTCCATCTCAGCGGTCTCGTCATCTACCTGGTCATGCCTGTCACCATTGTCACTGCATTTGACCAGACATGTTCTTCTCTCAGAATGTTTCAGTTGGGTCCTAAGTGGACAAACTGCCTCCAACTGCTCTGTTCCTCATACTGGGGCTAAAGAAACATTACAATAGTACACATCATGTTAAAGCCAACGATGGTTTCCTGGCCCAACTCCAAACTCTTGTGAAGTGTGCATGTGTGTGTGTGTGTGTGTGTGTGTGTGCGTGTATTGGGACAGAGTCCCGTTATGTAGCCCAGTCAGGCCTTGAACCTGTGGTAATCCTGCCTCAGCCTCTCAGAGTGCTGGGATTACAGGCATGGTGGCCCATGCCTTACTTTCTACTAAATCCCTTTTCTCTTGTGCTTTCTACTGCATCCATATCAAATCCATATCAAACTACTGACAATTTCATAAACTCCTTTAGTGGATGCAAACCTTCACACTATAGCTTACACGCCTCTCTGTCCAAGATGCTTTTCAATACCGCCACACCCCGCCTTTTCTCATCTTTGAATCTGAGATGTCTTTCAACACCTTTCCCTCCTTCCTTTTCTCATATTTCAGGCCTCAAGCTAAAGATCAGCTTCTGACTGAAGCATTTTTCTCATCACTCCTCCTCTGACCCTTTCCTTGTTCATGTTCCCACTTGTTTCCAATGTGAAGTATTTGCCCTGCACTTGTGTTATAATGTCTGGTCAGCTCAACACAATGCCTGCATGTCAGCCGCTTTTCTTCCGCAATGCTGGGGATTGATCTAGAGCCCTGCCCGTATTAGGTAAGTGCTATACCCCTGGTCAACATACCCACCCCTTACCTATCAAACTCTTCAGTAGACCAGTGTGCTTTATCTACCATGACAGTTAAATGCTGGAGAAGTGAAAAGAATGGATTCCGCCCTCAGTCTTTGCATACAGTCACAAAGAAAGAAGCTTTGGTCTACAGTCTCCCAGGCCTTTTCTGTGTCACAGTTAATAATGGGTTTTCCCTGTAGACTAGCTTAGAGATGAACCTCAAAAGTTCTGTGCTCATTTTATATTTTAAATTGAAAATTATGCCTTTTGTATAACATTTTTGCTTTAACACAGTGTTAAGTTGAATACATTTCAGGTTCTTCTCTAAGTCAGATCATTTAACTGAGGCCATACATTATTGTAAGCAAAGCTTAAGGAAAAGTCAACACTGGTTCAGGGCAGGTAGCAGGGAGGTGGCACCAGCTTTCTCCTGGGTTGGAGCCAGTGCCAAGTGGGAGTGGACCGGCGTCACCCCCTGGAGTATAGCCCCAGAGACTAGCTCTCCTGCCACCCACAATCCTTAATGGGATGACTTAGAACTCAAGGAAGGCACAGAAAGATTGCAAGTGCTCCAGGAGCAGCAGAATGCCAAGGTTTTATGCTACCAACAGAAAATACATCACACGAGACCATGAAGTGTCACGCAGCTGCAAGACCATGGGAAAATTACCCACTGAAGGTGGGAAGGAGGAGGAAAGGGGAGTTGTGAACAAGATCAAAAGGAAGGAAAGATGCGCGTACAAAGACAAGGTAACGTGTGGCCTCATTGAGGTTTAGAAAAAGAATGATGGGTGGGTTCTGGTTCTGACCATCCACATTCCTTTCCTTGTCCTGCCCTCCTTCAACATTCCCTTCAGAATCACTTTACTGCCTGAACTAGCAAACAGAGATCCAATTCACAGTTCTGTCAATGGCAAGTTTCAGTTCTGATTCACAGTTCTGTCGATGGCAGGATTCAGTTCTTTCAAGGTTCCAGCCGTAGAAAAGACTGCAAGACCACCATTCCTTTCATTTTGTATGGCAAATAGCAGTTTAATATATTTTAAGGAAATATATACTAAAATCAGGAGGCTATTTTCTAGATTTTGATATTTTTGACAGGCTAGTTTGAGTTGATTCTTATCCTCTCCCTCTCTCTCTTCGTCTCCCTCTCTCTCTTACCCCTAACACATCTAGTTTGCTTCTTCTTTCACTATCCTAGCCTTTACTGATGTGGCCATGGGAGCATCTCTTGCCAGCCTGCTAGCTCCTCTGTACAGTTGGTGTGTCATAGTCCTTGAACCCCATGATCACTCTCTTTCCTCTTCCAAACAAAACAGTTTCAGATAGCTCTGCTTGGGCTCTGCATCCTACTGACTTCTACCAAGAAGAGAATCCAGGCTCGATTACAAAAGACCACCTAGGAATGTAGTGACACATCTGATTTTGCGCATCCCACAAACACTCACGGAATACCTACCACATACCAGCTGCTGAGTGCACAGTGATGAACAGAGGAGACACTCCTGGCCTTCCAGGAAGGGTGAAGTCAGTGCTGGAGCCTGGGATTCGCCAGGTGACTGGTTCTGGAACCTTTGCTCTTAATCATAATTTAGTATGATGGCCAAGAACCTGACTCTGCAGTGAGATGGCCTGGCTGCAAATTCTTCCAGTTGTCACTTCCTCGCTTTGCGACCTTGAGCAAGGTTATTATTAACCTAATTGTAGCAGGTCCACATGCCCAAGGTGCTCTCTGGACATCCCAAGTTATTGGACTCTCTGCTATGGCTCACTTCACACTTCTGCTCAGGAGGCTAGTGCATGAGCACAGGGAGTTTGCTCCACATCACATGTGAAGATTTAGACCAGAGAGGAAAGATTCTCTCCTGGGCCTAGACAGGTGGCTTAGCAGTTAAGGCGCTTGCCTGCACAGTCAAAGGACCCAGGTTTGATTCTTCAGGAACCACATAAAGCCAAGTGCACAAGGTGGCTCATGTGTCTGGAGTTCATTTGCAGCAGTTAGAGGCTCTGGTGCACCCATTCTCTCTCTCTCTGTCTCTCTCTGTCTCTCTCTGTCTCTCTCTGTCTCTCTCTCTCTGTCTCTCTCTCTCTCTCTCTCTCTCTCTATATATATATATATATATATATATATATATATATATATATATATAATAAAAATATCTTTCAAAAAGGAAAGGTTCACTCCTTAGTTTCTGTCTTGCTCTGGAATTTAGGAGGTAACTTGGAATCCAGCTGAAGTTTTAGAGAAGATGGACTTCTCACTCGGAGACCATGTGTCTTTAGCATCCTCTCTCCTCTGGGTGAAAAAGAATATTTCGGAGGGGCTTAAATCAGAGAACACGGGGAAGCATAACCCAGATTTTTTTTCTTCTGTTCCCTTGTCCTTGAAGGCCCCTTACATCTACCGGCACCAAATGAATCCACTTGACAAATAAAGATATTACTGAGGAATGTGGAACTTACTCAACATTTTATAAAAACAGAGGAAGAGAATGTTAAATCATGTTTTCTGCAGCTAATGACTGAAAATTCCTAATTAGATATTTCATCATTTCTCCTTTCCAGATTCCCCTTCCACCATGTTCCCATAAGCAGCTGCAGTATCAACTCCCCTGTTCCTCTCCTGTGGTTACTGAGACCCACTTTCCTTAGGAAGTCAAGGAGCTGTAACTACCAAGAAAAATGTCTAGAGATGCCACCCTTACTCAGAAAACTCGGCAGCTGATCATCACCACCGAAGCTCTGTCACTGGGAAAAGCATGTTGACGCTCTTCCTCTGCCCTTAGAGTCAGTCCTTCCCCATCCCGCGGGGGGAGCGGAGCAGGCAGCCCTCTTTCTACCAGATGTAGCCTGGACACTCACTATGACTCAGCTCTGCCGCTGTTGTGAGGAGATGATGGGTGACAAGTTATCATGTTTTATTTGCCACAACAGCCTTACAGCTCACAAAACAAAGTTGTGCTAAAGCACCTTAATTTTTACCTCTATCCTTTAAGATTCAAACCTTACCACATTCCAGCCCCTGAAAATTTTTTCTACATCTTTTATAACCGCCCCCACCACACACACACACACACTTGCCTCCAGCATTCAATACAATTTCCTCTTGCTTGCCCAGGTGGCCGAGCAGACTGTGAGTTTTGTGAAGGCAGGCATTATTGAGGCCCAGCACCCAGGATAGCACAGGACTGCCTCAGCATCTCAGTGTGCATTGGTTGAATGAAGGGATGAAGGAACAACTATCTTCTTTATGAGGTGATACATGTCATGACCTTTGTGGTCAACCCAAAATGTCAGAAACCTGGAATGTGAATGTGGATTTTTAAGTTTACCCATGTCATTTGTAACTTCATAATTCTCTCCATCCCAGTAACCTTGCTAGGGCTTTATAAAAGATAATATTATGTCCCAATTATTTTCTTCTTACAAACTATAAATCAAAACAAACACACATCTGATGACAGGAATGTGAAAACATTAAGCCCACTTTCAATACTATTAACCTTATGATCGTAAAAGAACTATTGCCTGGTCTGGAGAGATGGCTCAGTAGTTAAAGTGCTTGCTTGCAAAGCCTGACATTCCTGGGTTCAATTCCCTAGTACCCACATAAAGCCAGATGCACAAAGTGACGCATGCTCCTGGAGTTCATGTGCAGTGGTAAGATGCCTTGGCACACCAACTCTCTTTCTTTCTATATCTCTCTATATTTCTCCTTGCAGATAAATCAATCAAAATATTAAAAAATTACTGTCTTACCAAGCATTGGTGGTATATCCTGGAATCACAAGACTTGGAGGAGAGAATCAGGAAGATCACATATTCAAAGCCATCTTCAGCTTTTGACCTGGGGGGGGGGGTGGATAACTTATCATTCACTTTCATTATTCTTACTAAAAACTGGTGATGCCTCCCTCCATAGCATGGAATTGTCAATGAATTAACTGACACCTATGGGATCTGCTGACACAAATAGGGCTCAGTAAATATGAATCCTATTAAACTTCTCTTTTCTCCTTTTCCTGTAGTTCAGCTCTACTCCAGAAATTCAAGAGGCTCAACATGTTCATCACTTTTCTATACCTGGCCCAGATTCATATTTTTCCTACTTATATCTACTTCTAAGATTTTCTCGGTAGATTCCTTCCTTCCCTCCTCCAACCTTTCTTTTTCTTTTGATTTTTTTTTTTTTTTTTACAGGATCTCATTAGCTCAAGCTGGCCTCAATCTCTTTAAGTAGCTGAGAATAAACTTGAACTTCTGATCTTCCTGCCTTCCCTCTTGAGCTTTTGGGATTACAGGCATACACCAGTATGCCCAGTTTATGTGCTGCTGAGCATGGCACTAGGGCTTCATGCATGCCAGGCAAGCACACTACCAAGAGCTACATTTCCCAGTCCAAAAATTCTACAGTCTCGTTAAGATGAATTTAATGGAGCTGGGGAGATGGCTCAGTGGGTAAAGTGGCTCAGATTCCCAGCACTCAAGTAAAAATTGCTGAGTGTGGTGCACCCTGAAATCCTACACTGGGGTGAGGCAGGAACAGAAAGACCCCCCCAGAACTAGGCTGAACTAGGTAGTCTACATGACTCAGTGATCTCTAGGTTCCATGTGAGACAATATCAAAAAAATAAGGTGGAAGGGCCACTGGGGAGGTGACTCAATGGGTAAAGCACTTGCTTCCAAGCAGGTGTTGAGTTTGCATTCCCTGGACGTACAGCTGGATGTGGTAGCTCACAACTGCAATCCTAGCCTCCTGCAGTGAGGTGAGAGACTGTATTAGTTACTTTCTCATTGCTGAGACAAAAATGCCTGACCGGAAGCAACTTAAGGACGGAAAGGGTTTATTTTAGCTTCCATCATGGTTGGAATGGGAGTGAACTACTCACACTGTCAAGCAGGAAGCAGAGAGCAAATAAGAAATGGGATTGGGCTACAAAAATCTCCAGTCCCCTAGCTCTCCCCTTTCTCGGACACTTATTGGATATGTTTTGGACCTCTAATACAAGCTCCATGTTTCTTGACCTCTATTTCATACCTTTCTACCTTCTTCTCTTTTATTTGCTGATTTGATTTTGGACACTATTTTGAGTTGTATCTAATTTATTATTCAACACATACTTTTTAATTTTATTTTTATTTATTTATTTTTGCATGTGTGTGCATTTGTGTGTGTGTGACAGAAAGAGAGAAAGAGAGAGAGAGGGAGGGAGAGGGAGAGAATGGACACGCCATGGCCTCTAGCCACTGCAAACTCCAGAGGCATGCAACACCATATGCATCTGGTTTATGTGGGTTCTGGGGAATCGAACCTGGGTCCTTAGGCTTCACAGGCAAGTGCCTTAACCACTAAACTATCTCTCTAGCCCTCAACCAAAACACATACATTTTAATCATACTTCAATTCCATAAAGTCTAGTTGATTTGTTTTAAATGTGCTTGTTCTCCACATAAAAATTTATTGTTTTGTTTTTTTAAATATATAACCCATACTTCTAATGTCAACAGGTTTCTCTGGTCTGTTGACCATCTCCTTTGGTATAGTCTTTCCTTGTCTCTGATTTTCTTTTAAATGGAATTCCTCATCTTCTTTGAGCCTCACTGGTCTTTATGACCTAGGAGAAAGTTCCCTTAACCAAGGAGTTTTCATTTGCTCCTGTCAAGTGTCTTTTCACAGTTATTCTAGGATTCATGGGCTTCAGATTTCTCAAGCAGCCAGGGGACATTGGAATTATGTCTTCAAACACATGGAAGCTAGTTTATGGTTAGAAGTTCTCTAACCTCTTTTTTAAATCCTCCTTATCACCAAAACTGGACCTCATGCATGTTAGACAAGCACTCTACCACTAAGTTCCCACCCCAACCCTTTTTCAAATTTTGGCTTGATATAGGGACTCACTTGCTATGTAGCCTAAGTAGTCCTTGAACATTCCATCCTCTGACCCACATGAATATCTGAGATTACAGACATACACCACTATGCTTGAGTTTATTGCCAAAGTTAAATGCAGGTAAATTTCCTTGACAACATAGGGAGGGGCATTGTTTATAATGCATGCAAGCTCATTTCTGGCTCACCCTTAGACTAAGAGTACAGTCTTTCCATGTTCTGACTTTATAGAGGGTGTGTCCTATTAAACTTCTCATATAAGGCACACCTTTTTAGTTCTTTTCCATCCTCATAAAATGTGCATCAATTAATGCTCAAAGGAGTAGCTTTAAGAGAGGAATTTGGAGGCCAGTTGTCATGGAATACACCTGTAATTTCAGCTCTCAAGAGGTAGAAACAGAAGGATGACAAGTTCCAGGACAGCTTGTTTTACATAGCAAGACCTTGCCTCCCTCCCCCCCCCAAAAGAGTGTCTTCTGAAGGACAGATTTGGGGGTGGAAAGGCCTAAGTGAGGTAAGAGGAAGAGATGATTGAGTAAAGGAAAGGTGGGGGGAGGGCTAATCTAAGGTGGTACGAATAAGCCATATGAAAACCTACTTTTGGACAGTGGCACACCCAGAAGCCATAGATTATTTCTAGAAAATTTTCAGTGCCAGGGATGGGATACCTTCTAGTGAGTTGTGGACCGGGGAGGTCCCTAATGCCCCCCAAACATTATAGGCTATTGCCAAGGCTCTTGGTTTCCCACCATGAATAGATGGTAAGACCCTATTTCTGAAGACTGGACATACTTGGGCTGCAAGGTCACTGAGAAATCCTGCTATAGCTGAGCTGAAAACCTCCTCTGTGTAAACCAGCTGACAAAAACCTGGAAAAAGCTATGTTGCATGCAGTTTCATGGGAGAGAGAGAAATCACCAGTGGAGATAAACAACAATGGACACTGCAAGCCTTAAATTTGACCAGCCAGGCCAGATGAGCCAACAGGTGCAATAGTGGCATGTCTGTTATGGGGGAAACCAACCACTCTCTAATTGGACTGTAGGCCTGCTTCATGGGAGGAAATACATGCCTGATACTGAATATCTATGATGGGGGGGGTGGGGAGGTCATGAGCCCTAAGGGTGTAATGTCTGCTGGTGTCTGGCTAAATGTATATACTATGCTCACCAAAATGCCCAGTAAGCACTTCTCTTAATGTTCATACCCATGAATTAATGCTGCTCTCACTTTTGGTTAGAAAATCTTCTCTTTTCAGATGGTAGTGACCTTGGGATGACTCAGAAGGCACCATAGTGCTGAGATGAAGTGACAGAGGAGTGTTCAGAACTGAAACATCTCTATCACACTTTCCAAGGTTCAGGGTTCATTGTGGAAGAGGTGGCAGAAAAAATGTAAGAGCCAAAGAAAGAGCCAAAGGGTAGGACTGCTTACAATGCAATCTTATAGACACAAAATGGCCTAGATATACATGACCTTGCAGTGTCTGACCACTACCATTGTAATAGGAGGAAAAGATGATGCCATCAAATTAAAAGAGAGAATGATTGAGAGGGGGAGGGGATATGATGGAAAGTGGAGTTGCAAAGGGAAAGTGGGGGGGGTTACCATGGTTTACTGTCCATAATTATGGAACCTGTCAATAAAAGAAAGAAAGAAAGAAAGAAAGAAAGAAAGAAAGAAAGAAAGAAAGAGAGAGAGAAAGGAAGGAAGGAAGGAAGGGAGAGAGAGGGAGGGAGGGAGGGAGGGAGAGAGGAAGGGAAGAAGGAAGGAAGGAAGGAAGGAAGGAAGGAAGGAAGGAAGGAAGGAAGGAAAAGAGTGTCTTCTGGTATTTTGATTACATCTGGAAACTATACCTTCCATTAATTCATTGCAGGAGGATCCAAACTCATAGATAGTTCACACTTTTTATTGATATTTTGTTTTTATAAATAGAGTCAGTAACCAATATACTGGGTTACCCTTCACAATTTGTTCACAGTTTGCCATTGGGTCAAATGGCCCAGTCGGCTTGCTTGGTGATCAACAAAATCACAGTGTTTAGTTCATTATATTAAGGTTCATGATTCCATGAGTCAGTTGCATTATATTTTCTTATTTATCTTGCCCAGGCAATAAAACACTAATATAAAAGAAAGAAATCTAGAAGATAAAGTTAACTAATAATCTGAATTTTAGTCTTCTTAAGGGAGTCCAAGCAGGGTTTGGACTGTTTTCTTTGCCTTGCCCTGATTATGATTCTGCCAAGTTGGATTTCACATTAGGAAAGCTGATTGTTTACACATGTTTAAATATTCTCTACCTGACCCCATGGCTGGGTGTGCCTTTGGAATAACAAAAGAAAATAAGCTAAATAAATTTAATCTTATCCTTCTTCTGAAGGGAATGTTGAAAGTAAGCAATTAAAAAAAATGGAAACTGGAATATATACCTGGACTCCAGCTTGTAAATTTTTTTGCATGCCACATATTCATAGCCCTCAAATTGAGTACGAGACTGTCAAACCTGGGAGGAAAGGAGGATTGCCTCATTCCACCCTCTCCCATAACTGGTGAGGGAACCAATTCCCACAGAAGTTTCATGACCTGCTTAACATCACACAATAGAACCATGTGCCTCCTGATGCCTGGGAAACAATTTCTTTCAATCATGTCATATTACTGGGTAACATACAGTTTCCTTTTCAGTATAAACTGATGAACATTTTGAGAAGTGGTATATTTAATGGCTTTAGTTTATTTTAATATCTAATGACAGAGATTTATGAAAAATAAGCAGAAAAAATATAGTTGAACAGAAACAAACACACAAAAAAGAAGTCATAAAAGATTTCTCATTATATGTCATAAGATTAATATTATAATTTCCCATTAGCTTAGTTCCCTTGCCATCTCAATAATTAAAAACTAGTGTATGTGGGCTGGGATTGTAACTCAGTGGTAGGGTACATGTCTGGCAATCATGAAGCCCTAGGTCCAATCCCCAGCAGTGTATGTGTGTGTGTGTGTGTGTGTGTGTGTGTGTGTGTGCACACACGTGTGTGTGCGTGCATATGCATACACACATACATACCTAGTATACAGCCAAGCATGGTGGCACATGTCTATAAACTCAACACCCAGGAGGCTGAGGCAGGAGAAGCATAAGTTAGAGGTCATGCTGGGCTATATACTAAGTTCTAGGCTATTCTCAGAAGCATAATGAGGTCCTGTCTGAAGAAAAGGAAAAGAAATAACAAAAATTAGCATACATCAAAATTGCTTCAAGCTGTATTAATATTGAAAATAAAACTTTTATATTTTAGGTATTTTTCATCTGGAAACATTTCAATACTTAGAAATTAATATCTTATCTAGAATAGCTTCCCTGTCATTGTCACTCATTGTAAGATCAAAGAACTAGAAAGGTCTGGGTGAGGGTCAATATTAACTGGTGACCTGTTACGAGTGAACCGTAGAAGTGCATGAAGTAAGTGAGATAAGAAGTGATAGCAGAGGAAATAACCACATGTCTTTGTCATTACCCGTGATGAGGCAGCACTAAATCACATTGCTAGAGGAGCACGAAAGGTCTCTGCTCCTGGAGTGAAGTCACAGCAGTGACCCCGTCAAATCAAACATCTTGATGGATCAAATTTGATGCCTTACTCATAGTGCAAAAACAAGTTTATATTAAGAGACACATATCTTTACTTTCATCAGACTTTATATAATCATAATTATACAACCCACACTTGAGATTCTTTTCAGACAGATTAGAGTTTCAACCTCCTGTTTCAAAACCATCCCCAAGATTCCAAGAGATAGCCCAGGGTCCATGCATTCTTTCTTTGTCTTTCCTCTACCAGGTAGCTATGAGTCTCTGTTAGGTTCTTGATATCCTTGTAGGTGGGGAGCAAAACAAAGTACCATCCTATGTGGGTCTACATTCAGTATAAGGACTGGGCAATCTTTGCTATAAAAAAGCCAGGTCAGCTTTGTGGGCCATATGGTCTCTGTCATGAAAGTTGAGCTATGTCATTATCATGCAAAATTTTCAGTAGAAAGACACATAAATGGTCATGACTCTGTTCCAACTAAACTTTGTTTAAAATAGATGGCATACTTGTGATAGTGCATGCCTCTAATCCCAGCACAAGTGGAGGCAGAATGGTAAAGAAGAAAGGCCTGCCAGGCTACATGAGTCCCCCTTACAAAAAAACAAACAAATATAACCTTTCTCTACACACAGAGAGAGAGAGAGAGAGAGAGAGATCCAAGAAATCAGGTTCTATTTTCGTTTTCTTTTTAATATTTTTTTATTCATTTGTATGTGTGTGGGGTGGGGGATGGGGAGCAGGACCCATAAGGGCTTCCTGGTACACTGCTTCAAATGAATGCCAGGTGCTTGCACCATTTTTTTTTGTGCCTAGCTTTACATGAGTGACTTGAGAATTGAACCTGGTCCAGCAGGCTTTTCAAGTAAGCACCTTTAACCACTGAGACATCTGCCCAGCCCACTCAGCTTTTATTCTGAAGGCAGGATTTCTGCTGGGTATTTCACTATGGGAAGGACATACACAAGTCTTGTCAAAATCTAGAATCACCTAGAAGACAAATCTCTGGGCATGCCTGTAAGGAAGTTTCTAGATTTGGTTAATTGAAGAAGAAGGACCCATCCTAGCTGCAGGTAACACCACTGCATGCGGTGGGGTCCCAGATGAATTCAAAGTAGAAAGCAAACTGAGCGCTAACATTCATCACTCTCTGCTTCCCAACTCTGCCCGCCATGTGACGAGTCCCTCCTGTGCCTGCTGCCGGGCCTTCCTGCACACGGTGGACTCTATCTCCTGATATTGTAAGCCAAAACACACCCTTCTTCCCTTAATCTATTTGTTTTCAAATATTTGGTTACAGCAACCAGAAAAATAACTAATACAATGCCATTCAAAGATTTGTGACTTAGGGCATGAGAACCCGAGTTCCATTCTCAATAGCCACGTAAAAATGCTGGGCATGGCAACATGCATCAGAATCCCAGTGCTGGGAAGGTGGAGATAGGAGGATCCTTAAAGACTGCTGACCAGCCACTGTAGCCTTACTGGTGAGCTCCAGGCCAGTGAGACAGCCTGTCTCAAAGAGGTTGGGTGGTGATCCTGAGCCCAATACTTAAGGTTGTCCTCTGACCTCCACACTCAAATATATACACATGCATGCACAGCACACATAATCACACATGCACAGGCAAAGAAAATTGGTTTAAATAAACTAATGACCATGACAAAAACCAGTTTCCACTGGAGCAGTAGAGTGAGCTATAAGACAGCAAGTCTGTACACATTTGAAGCACAGAATTCAGCAACAGGCATACAAGGTCACGGGAGGTATTTTATTGTGTTTTGTTTATGTTTGTGTGTTTTTAAAATCTTTCATTTCTTTTCAAAATTTTATTTAGGGATGGAGAGATGGCTCAGAAGTTAAGGTGCATGCTTGTAAAGCCTAAGTACTGAGTTCAATTCCCCAATACCCATGTAAAGTCAGATGCACAAGGTGGCACATGCACCTGGAGTTCGTTTGAAGTAGTTAGAGGCCCTTTCACTCTCTAACTCTATCTGTCTGTTTCTCCCTCTCTCTCATAAGTAAATAAATAAATAATATTGTTAAAATTCATTGACTTATTTGAACATGTGGAGGGGATAAGTGCCAGGGCATTTTGCTGTTACAGATGAACACCAAATACTTGAGCCACTTACTACATCTGGCTTATGTGGGTGGCTTGGGAATTGAACCCAGGCCAGCAGGCTTTGCAAATAAGTGCCATTAACCATGGAGCCATCTTCCTAGCCCCAAGTGTTAGTTTCCTGAAACAGTGTATTGCTAAGTAGCCCTAGTGGGCATGAATGATCCTTGCTGTGCACATCAGGCTGGCCTTGCACTTGCAATAATCCATCGACTTCTGCCTCCCAAGTGCTGGTATTGCAGTCATGTACTCCCACTCCTGGCATACAAGAAATTAGGTGGCTCTTTTTGTTGTTGTTCTAGGATTGAATGTAGGGCCTAGTACATGGTAGGCATGCATTCTACCACTGAGCTATAGACTCAGGCCTACATGTTTGTTTGTTTGTTTGTTTGTTTGTTTGTTTGTTTTATTTTGTTTTCGAGGTAGGGTCTCACTCTAGCCAAGGCTGACCTGGAATTCACTATGTAGTCTGAGGGTGGCCTCGAACTCATGGCGATCCTCCTACCTCTGCCTCCCGAGTGTTGGGATTAAAGACGTGTGCCACCACCAATTGTTTTTTGATGTGAGATAAATAACAGCATGTTTCTATGCTAATAGGAAAATCCAATAGAAAGAGGGGTAATTGTATTAAATTAGGTCTTTAACTTTGAGTAGGGCTGAGCCCCAATGTAAGTGCAGGGATTGACTCCAAATAAGAACACAGGCAATCATCTCTTGCAGTCACCATAAAGTCTGACTGGCAAGTAAGCTATTATGAATAACTAGGAGAATGTGGATGGAAAATGATGAACAGACCTGCTGGCCATACTTGTTCTCTTATTTCTATTCCTTATCATTTGAAGACAATAACTCTGTAATTATTGTGAATAGATAAGAACACCCCAGGAAGAAATTACATAGCATTTTTAAAGGAGACAAGAAACATAGCTGGGGAGGAAGTGAAGTACATCTCAAGAATGACTAGTGGTTGGCACAGGGCTTGGGGGGACTATGCATGGGAACTCAGATCACATTACTGGACTGAGTGTGTACTGTGATGTCCAATACCTGCCACTGTGTAGAAAAGATAGGATATGATCAGGCGAATGTAGAAAATGTTATTAAATGTTGACGTTTTCTTTAGTCAGCAATTTTGTCACTCCATGGGACCCTGAAAAGTTCTGCGAAGGGTTTAGTGACAGGTGAAACCTAAGCAAGAAGAAACTCTGTTAATGTCTGTTGAATGAAAGAACACCAACAAAGAGATCTGTTGTTTCACTCTCACTTGAGTCATCTTTGCATGGTCTCACAAGAGATCTTAAAGTGGAAGGTAACAAGGCTGACTGTTATTAATCAAGGGTCATGGGGAAAATTGTGCCAAAGACAACTACTATGCAAGAAATAATGTGCTCGATGGAATTAGGAAGTATACAGAAAAAGAAACTTGACAGAAATGATCAATACATGTAGAATTAATTTCTAAGCTCAAAATAACAATAAAACTTTATCTCGTGAGATATGAATTCTAGAAATACTCATGTCTAGACAACAGAGGCACCTGGCAGTCAGTGTCAACAGGGCTTTCCTTCAGTATGACGTCATTCTAGTGGGTGTAAACTGTTTCTGAACAGGAGGGCAATGGGTCACACGGTCTGCATTCCTCATACCTACAGGTTGACTCAAGACTGCCTGAAGGTCAAAGCCATTGTTTTTCATGAATTCTGAACTCTGTTTGTCCAAGAATTAGCAACTAACTTGTAAGCTCTAATTTTAGATTTAATATTTCAAAGTAAAACTGAGTTTCGTACTGATCATGGAAATACATGCTAATTCCAGCTGATGACGTCTCCCAGATAAGAGTGGTAGTCATTCTTGAGTACCATGCACCTTTAATAAAAGGGGACTGTAGAGAAAGGCAGATTGAGTCATCAGCACATATAACACAACCAGGAAATTTCTTGCTCTATTTTAGCTGAGTGAAATGACTTTCTGTTGTAATCTTGAGTAAGTCACTTAAAATCCAAGCAGTGAACTTCCTTCCATCTACACAGTGACCTAATAAGAAATCCTGAGAACACAAGGGGACAATTTCTGCCTAAATTGCCAATAATATCAATAACAAGTGACCATGGAAGAAGTAAAGGAAGGGCCCATTAAGCAAAAATAAGCCATTCCTTATCACAATAAATCTACCAGTAAGTTACTGGTATTTTCTTTAGAAATGTCAATTTTGTGCTATTTCCAAGTGAGTACTAGAGTAACTCACTTAAGAGTTGGTTAGAGTTAGGGTTTTGTTTTTTTTTTTTTCCTCATCACACAAACCAGTTTTCAAATTATGGTCCTAGGTCTTGGCAAGATAAATTATGGCAAAGCCTTTTATAAAAATTTCGTAAATGTGTTATACTGTGTGGTCATGAACATGTATTCCATTTGCTATGATCGTTTTCTGAACACTAGGCAGACATGCCGCTTCAACAGTCATTTATTCTCCGCAGTTTAAGCAGTTATGGTTTGCTCTGTCTACAACCATCACCCATTGCAACAAGCACTCTTCCTTAACCAAGGCAGACAGCAGCAGTAATAGGAGCCAGGAATGCCCTCTAGGTGCAAGCACAAATGTTTATAACACCATTTGTTAAGTGCACCACATCCATTTAACAGTATAGCAGTTGCTCCCAGCTAGGAGCCTAGAACTTCCTCAATCACAGGTTTCTGACCATATTTACAATACCAGACATAAACTCCCATGGAATGGGTCTTTAAAACAATCAAGAAGTTGATTACAGCCACAACACTCTGTGCCACTACCGTACCAGCACAGCTTGCCTGGCTTGTCAGTACTTTAGCATGCAAGGTTCATAGCTGAGGAGGATTGCTGGTGATCGGTATCTCCAGCAGCCTGCACAAAATCCCACCAGTAGGGAGGGACCTTCTACTTCAGTCTAAGCCTGATTTCTCTATGTTCTGTAACCAATGCACACCATTGTTGCGGTCCCCCCTAAGGCCAGCCCAGGAGGGACGGTAGGGTCTCTGCTGAGTTGGGGTGAGCAGCGCAGAGTCACGACACAGACTCCGGGAGTTGGGTGGAAGCAGCAGAGGACGAGCTGCCACAAACTCGTTTATTGAGGAAGTGCACGTGGGTTTTAAGGGGCTTGGCTGGTCAATCATTGTATGGGGCGGTCCCCCTTTTTGTGACCAATGACAGCTTGTCTCTGGACAAGTCATCTCATAGCAGGTTTCTCGCGAGCATGGGTCTGTAGCTGTTGTCACACCAAGCCTGCGCAGGATGCCATGTTCACAGAAGCCACTTCCTGCTTTCTTCTGCCATGCGGTCTGGCTAGGACCAGGCCTGTATTGTGCCATACACACCATGTCTTCAGCAATAGAGTTTTACCATCTAGTTATGGTATGCAACCAACAGTGGTGACAATATCCTTTATCATTTGGGGGGCCTCCATGGCCTCTTTGACCAACAAGTCTTAGGGAGGTAGCCCACCTCTAGCACTGGGATCTTTATATAATAATCTAATGGCTTTTAGGAGTGCTCCTTTCCACTCACACAGCCTATCTTCTTTAAACTTTTATTGCTATCTTTACTGTTCTTATATACATATATAGATTTTTTTTAAACAAATCTGTAAGACACTCAAAAGTTAGCATTATATCGTTCAAGTAATGAAACCTTTTTACCGAGAAGGCGTACTACCATTCACTCCAAACAAGCAGCAGTTGGTTCAGAAGTCAGCAGCTAAGAAGAATGTCTTCAAGGTCCAATACAGAATTAAAACATTCCAATACTGGGGCTGGAGAGATGGCTCAATGGTTAAAGGTGCTTGCTTGCAAAGCCTGACAGTGTGCGTTCAATTTCCCAGTACCCACATATAACCAGTAGCACAAAGTGGCTCATGATCTGGAGTTCATTTGCAGTGACGGGATGCCCTGGGGTGCCCATTCTCTCTCCGTCTGTTTTTCCTACCTCAAATAAATAAATAAGTTGTCAAAAAAAAAAAAAAAAAAAAGATTCCAATGCTTGTAGCAACTATTTTCTCAGAAGAGCAATACTGGGAATAGCACCATGGATGGGAGATACTACCTTATCCAGTCTTTATCATAATCAACATTTTCCCCAAGCCATTCTGCCTCTGTTATGGGTTGAGAACAAGGAAGCCCTGCTGGGCTCTAGATGGATGTAGAACTCTTCAAGCCAGGGGCTCTCAAGTTCTTGTCTTATGATTAACAAAGATTTTGTAAACATAGACATGAAGAAGGGTAAATTATAAAAGATTTATTTTAGGGAAAAGTATAAATAAGAAAGCAGAAATAAAGTAGAAAAGCTCCCAAGCAGAAAACACCACCACCACCATCTCAAACTGGAAGGTGCCCAGAGGGTAGGAAATCCAGGAACGTCTGCATGGCCCCTTAAATTAGGTCTTCTGATAATCTTAAAGATGTAAGGCATTCATTAGGATAAACCTCATTGCTAGGTTCAAATGTATATGTGGAACCTTGATTGGTTGGAAAGAAATTTACCCAGTTCACTCAGGGCATAATCTCCCACCTCTAAGACAAGTTTGTGTTTTTTAGATGCATCTGTCTATCATTTCTGTTTTCTGAGAACTGTTCTGACTTTAAAGCCCTCCAGAGGCTCACTAGTACAGCAGTTGGCTTTCTGTTGCTATTTTCCTTAGGAATTCCAGCTTGACACAAATCTTAACACATTTGCCTTTAAATGATCTGAACATACTCTTGTCTGTTTGCCCCTTTTCTCATGTACATTGCTTCACCACTTACGGACTCAATTTACATACCTGTCAAAGTCACTCAAATCTGCCAAAACATCACCTGTCTCATAGAGAACACATCCCATCAAGAGGCATAGCAAGGCCACCAAAGCTCCATACCATGTCCCAGTCCCTGCTGGGTTAATTTCTTTCTTAACTCTCTAGTGAATACAGCCCTATCAGGCCTAGCAAATTGGGCATTAAACACTGCTTCTCCTATTTGTGGTTCCCTCAGGAAAGCCCGCCCTGTCTCTATCATCCTCCCGCACCAAGTAACACAGCTGCCTCAAGGGGCTACGCAGTCACATTACTCAGTTCTCTGCCTCCACAGGATTCAGACTGTTCCCATCTGTTCCATGTCCCACGGCCTCGGAAGCCAAACTATGAGAGGTTCTTTCAGTTCTTACTTAAGAGTCCTTTGTAATTCAAGCACTTTGGAAGCACAATACATTCATAATGTTTTCTTAAATTAGGTCATTATTAAGTCCTCTTAGTGCTCATGGATTTTCTTTTTCTCTATATTACAGGTTGGATCTGAAGGGCATCTTTTATTAGCTTTATCAAACTCCCTGTCCTTATTGAACTCATCTCATGTGTTCCAAGTTTTTGGGTCCCACAAAGGGCTTTTCAACCCTGATCTAATTTGTGCTTATCTTTCCTTTTGGCCTCCTAGAGGTAAGAGACAGCCAGCCAGCACCTCTAGCATAGCTTCTCTTTTGTCCAGTATATTGCCAAATTCAAGGCAAATATAAGGAACACTAGGTCCACACAGTTTCCCATTCTAAGTCCTATTTTACATAAACAAGCTCACTCTGGATAGCCATCTCACCCTCAGATGCATGTCTTATTACCTATAGCAGAAGCCATGCAACTATCACAATAGCTTGCTGGCAAGCTCATTCCATTTGTGCTACTATCAGTGACTGCAATTCATTCTCTAGCCCTTCAAATATTCTGAGGGCATGACTCTACAGCACCCAATTTAAACAGTTTCAAGCATGAAAGAGATAATTATGTAAATTTTAGAATCCAACAAACCTTGCTTTGAATTCTAGCTTTGTTTACTAGCTATAGGTTGAAAGAAAGCTATTCAATGTCTACAAATATTATATTTCTCATATTTGAAGTATGGGGAGTTACACATAATATATACATACTGCTATGAGGATGGAACAATAAAAATGCATATAGAGCTGCATTTAATTATATAAGTAGCTGGACATGGTGGTACACTTTTATAATCTCAGTGCTTGGGAGGTCAAGGCAGGAGAATCAAGAGCTCAAGGTCATTTTCAGCCACACATTGAGTTGGAGGCCAGCTTGGGCCATGAGACTTCTCTGATATACATTGAATAAATGAATAAATATATACTAAATAGCAAGCTAGGAGTGGTGGCTCATATCTGTAATCCTAGCACTCAGGAGTCTGAGTTAAGAAGAGTGCCACAAACTTGAGGCTAGATTTGGCTATATAGCAAGTCCCAGACCAGCTTGGGCTACAGTATGAATCTTTTTGTTAAGAACAACACAGAAAATAAAATGAATAAAAAAAATCCACCTGTAGTAACAATTGCAGTCGAATGAATAGTTTTGGATTTTTTTGAGAGAGAAAGAAATTGAGCTATGTAAGAGAGTACTATAGATTCACTTTATTTATCTATTTTTCAGCTAGTAAAATATTTAGCAAACTTTTCTTTAGAAAAATAAACATTCTTCATATTCTTTTTTTAAATTGAATATATTTATTTCTTTGAGAAAGAGAGAGGAAGAGGCAGAGAGAAAGACAGAATGGGCATGCTAGGGCCTCCAGCCACTGTAAATGAATTCCAGATACATGTGCACCCTTGTGCATCTGGCTTACGTGGGTCCTGGGGAATTGAACCAGTGTCCTTAGGCTTTGCAGGCAAACACCTTAATGGCTAAGCCATTTCCCTAGCCCCTTCATATTCTTTTTTTTTTTTTAATTTGAGAGATACAGAGAGGAAGAGGCAGAGAAAGAATGAGTGTGCCAGCAGCCTCTCAGCTGCTGTGAACAAACTCCAGAAGCATGCACCCCCTTGTGCGCATGTGTGACATTGTGTGCTTGTGTCAATTTTGCATCTGGCTAAACTTTGGACCTGGAGATTCTAACAGGCATTCTTAGGCTTCGCAGGCAGGCACCTTACCGCTAAGCCATCTCTCCAGCCCCCCTTCATATTCTTTAAAAAATTTATATTTATTTTTACTGTGTGTGTGTGTGTGTGTGTGTGTGTGTGTGTGTGTGTGTATGAGTATATGGGCATACCACAATCATCTACCACATGTAAAATACCTAATCCATCCATGTATTGCTTCTCTTTGATGACAAATATGACTTCAGCACTAAATCCTATAGCTTAACTATATATGTCATTTCAAATAAAAAAAAAATATTTTCAGAAAAAAGTTTTCATTTATTCTGAAATTTGTTGAATGTGTAGATTTCATAAACCAACAAACCAAATACAGAGTAGTAGAATCAAATAGAGAAATTATTTCTGTATCAGATGTCAAAATGCATAGGCCATTGTGCTAACAAATAATATCTTGAAATCCAAGTGTTAAATGATGGGAAAAATAAGTAATTAAAAGAGGAAATAGAGCTAACTCTTGCCTTCTTTGGCCCTAGAGTACAAATACTGGAGGGTTGCCAATGCAGGGCACTTTATAAAACAAAGGTCACTGGTAACAAATGCAGTTCTCTGTGAGGCACGGGCACACCTCTCCACCCTTCACATTTCCTAAGCCATGCCTGGGGAAATCAAGTGACTTTGCCAAGAGAAATAAATAGCTCACTCATACCAAGCCATAAACCAGGGTGGATGTGCAACCAGAAAACCGTGGCAAGGAACGACTGTACTTGCCTTGTCTTTGCCTCTTGTGTCTGTTTCCTTAACTGACTTTCTTGATGGCAACAGAGGCTGAGAACATCGGAAGGATAAGGATGACAGCTAAAATGAACCTGACACTGAACTCGGCTACTCAGCACTGTAGGTCAGTGAGAGCACAGACCGGACTTGACCTCCCTGAAACCTTCACCGTAACCTCAGTCACCCTCCTGAGTGCATGACGTGACACCCATGCACTCAGGAGGGTGAGTACTTTGACTATGGCTTGGACTTTGATGCCCTTCATGGAGTTTTCATATCTAGTGGCACTGGCCGTCATTGTCAGTACTGCTCTGCCATTTCAGTGACAAGGTCCATATCCAAATGGACAAGAAAAAGCCAAGGATAGAATTTTTGTTATGAATTATACATACTATGAATTTTGTGACCATAGAGTGCCTGATATAGCTCCTTCCTACTGAATTTCTTCATATCAATTGAATATAGTTTAAAAGGACTTTATCATCCATAAAAATTTTTGAGAATATAATCAGAATTATGTGGTTGAAGAAAATGATTTAATTCAATGTCTTATTTCTATGTTATATCTTAGCAATTTATCAAAGGCAAAGCCTATGTTAATAATACATATAATATACTGACAGGTCTGAATACTGAGGCACCGAGACCAATATGTGGGCTGTTTAGATATTAATTTATTCTTCTTATTATGAATTACTCAGAGCAGTGTCATTTAAGAGGGGACAGGGAGATCAGAAAAGCAAGAGAGGACGTGCATGACTGCCAGAGTGCTGTGCTGTGCTGTGCTGATTGTCTGGTTGTCTAGTTACCCGGCCAGGGAAATTAAAAAAAAAGCCAGAGACAGCTCAGAGGAGCCCCAAAGCTGCTGTGGAGCTCACTGCCAGAGCACATGGATGTTATCAAAATATGGAGCGGTATTATGAGAAGACAGGTTTGCCGGGGGGCGGGGAGCGTGGATCTGGGCTGGGAGGTAGAGAGAGTGAGAAGGGAAGGGAACGGGAAAGGGAAGGGGAAGAAGGATAGCAGAGATGTGCATGTAGAAAGAAAGCAGATGAGAGGCAGGTGAAAGAGCTAGAGATGCAGAGGTAGAGAAATATGCACCTTACTTCAGGAAAGAGGGCCAGAAAACAGAGAGCAAAAGAAAATGCCACTGGAGCTTTATATTGCCCAGTGGAGGGGCGGGGCTTGTGGAGGTGTGGGTCAGTGCTCAGGGAAGGAGCCAGGATGGTTACATCACTGTTGACTCTTGGTCAGGTGGCAAGAGGGGAGGATGGGTAGGGAGCTGTGAGACTAACATATACATGTATATATAAAATGTATGCTTTTCTACTTTTATATGTGTTTCCATCTTTATGATAGAAAACTTTGTTAAATAAAAGCAAATACAATTTTGCATTCTCACGAACACATTTAAAGTTATTCAAGAAGTTTTTTTGTTGTTGTTGTTGTTTGTTTGTTGTATCAATAGGCAGGTCTACATGTGATGACACACACTTTAGTCTCAGCATTTAAGAGGCTGAAACAGAAAGATGGTGAGTTCAAAGCCAGCCTGGGCTACACAGGGAGACCCTGTCTTAAAACAAAAGTAACAGGCAGGTGAAAGGATATCTAATATAATTTCTACTTCCATTTTGAAGAACTCCATTTGCTGAAATTGAACAGGTAACACTGGATTTTTAAGATCCCACGAAAAAATACAATAAAATGTTCTAACAAATCTTCACTTGGAATTCAGGCTTGCTATTCAATAGCATACTAATAAAAAAATGTTCATGAACTAAACCCTTGCCTATGGTTCAGTAAGTCATCAAAGTAAATGTCCTGTTTCATTGTGCCTCCTCTGTCCTCCTGCAAAGGAACAGTGGTGGTCTGGGAAGTAAGTAGATGGTTGAGGGGAGTATCCCAGCTTTACTGAAAATGAGGGCAAGCCAGGCATGATGACACATGCCTGTATTCCCAACACTTGGGATATAGAGGCAGGAGGATCAGGAGTTCAAGGCCAGCCTGTGGTACTTAGGGAGTTAAGAGCAGCAGTGGATGCACAAGACCCTGTCTCAAAATCACCTCCTATCTAATCCTATTGTGTATCATTTTTACTAAACAAGTATGTAATTATCAATCATAATTTATTTCTCTCTATAGATATTTTCAAAATATTTCAAAAATACACATATAAGTCTAATTATAGTGACATATTATGTTATAATTTTACTTTTGGTAGTAGTTTTGTTTTTCTAGGCAGGGTAGCTTACAATAGCCTGAAACTCAGTAACTAGATCAGGCTGTCCTTACAGTGATCCTCCTGCCTCAGCCTTTCAAATACAAGAATTAGAAGCATGAGTTACCACATCTGATTAGAAATTCTTAAAAGTAACTGACAGGCAATAGAACTCATGGACTTTTGAGTTACAAAGTTGCTTTTTAGGGCTTAATCAATTCCTTGTTTCTTTGTCCATAAAGTGAAGTATAATAGTAGTACTTACCATGTGGGACTATTACATATATTTAAAACACTAAGATGTGCAAAGTAAAATAGTAACTATTAAAAGAGAGAGAAAAATACTAGAATATTGGCTGGAGAGATGGCTTAGCAGTTAAGGCACTTGCCTGCAAAGCCTAAGGACCCTGGGTTGACTCTCCAGAATCCTCATAAGCCAGATGCACATGGTGGTGCATGTGTCTAGTTTGTTTTCAGTGACTAGAGGCCATGACACACCCATTCTCATTCCCTCTCTCTCTCTCGTAAATAAATAAATAAAAATTTAAAAATACTAGAATAAGAATCTGAAAGAGCTGTGAGTTAGCCATACCTTTATTAACTGAAAAAAGATCAAAATGTGCTTGGTAGACCAGGGGACGATATTAAAAATTGTCCAACCTCCTCCTGAGATCCACTTACCTCCTGCATCTGGTAAGTTCATTAAAGTTTCAGAAGCTCTTCTGTTCACTCCTAAGAAAGAAAAAGCCTATCACAGTCTACAGGCAAGTATGTACACACAGCCAAGCAGCCATGCTTCAGGCTCTGGCTCTTTCAACACTTGGCCATAAGGAAATGAAAGTAAAGATTAAGGTCATTAATGAGAAAAGTGTCTTCACACTTATATAATTCGCCATGTCTGGCTGGGAGCAAGATGGCCTCGTGTTCATAATGGACACTCAGAGCCTTGACCTTCAGAAGCCGTTACAGGGCTGCTTTTTGTCTTCCAGCCTGTGATTCTGAACAATTTCCAAACAAATTTCAAAGCTCTGACATGTTTCCTAATAGACATCCTAAGTTCCTTCTGTTCCTTTAACCAAGTACCCACCAAACACACACCTATTAGGTCATGTGCACATATGCAAGAACCATTTAACCAAGACACTAAGAGCTGTTAAACTCTCATTGAACCTTTTACAAATGCCTGCTTACTGATTTTCCTATCTGCCTGTCCGCCTCTCACCTTCATATACAATTGACACCATCTTTTAAAATATTTATTTATTTATTTATTTATTCATTTATTCATTTATTTATTTATTTTATTTGAGAGAGATAGAGAGAGACAGGTAGAGAATGGTAGTGCCAGGGCCTCTCAGCCACTGTGAATGAACTCCAGACATGTGCGTCCCCTTGTGTACGTGTGCAACATTGAGCATTTGTGTCACTTTTGCCTCTGGCTAAATGTGGGACCTGGAGATAGGAACGGACAGTCTTAGGCTTCGAAGGCAGGCGCCTTAACTGCTATGACATCTCTCCAGCCCTTAAATTTATTTTTTTAAGTTGAAACTTTGTATGGATATATCAAATGTTGGTATCATTATTCCCCTCTTCCACTAGCTTTTGGCCAAAAGTAAGGCTATACCCATCACTATCTCTCTAAATTAACAATGCTTATACCTTTTAACCTATCTTGATCTCACTCTCCATTGGAGAATCTCTTTTTTTCTTCAGAAAGCAGCAAGAACAGAGGAAAACCAAAATCTGTCAACAGGACAAGGATAGCTGACTCCATGTCAGCCGATGAACCACCCCTACCACAGCAGCTAGGGCACAACCTCTTAACCTAACTTCTGGACTATTACCAGGGTAGCATAGATATTTGTTTGCTAATTTTCCTCCTGCTTGCATTTTATTTTATTTTATTTTTAATATTTATTTTTTTTTATTTATTTATTTATTAGAAACAGGAAGCGGGGAGAGAGAGAAGAGAGAATGGGCACATCAGGGCCCCCAGCCACTACAAACAAACTCCAGACACATGTGCCACCATGTGCATCTGGCTTACGTGGGACCTGGAGAATCAAATCTGGGTCCTAAGGCTTTAAGGCTTCCATACTTGCATTTTTTTTTTTTTTTTTAGGCAGCTCAGGCTAGCCTGGAATTTAGTCTCATAACTCACGGCAATCCCACCTCTGCCTCCCAAGTGCCATCCCTCTACTTGCATTTTATAAGATACTTTCTAAACACTTTTACAAACAGTACAAGGCTCTTCAAATGTGCCATCCACTTAGATTAATCAGTGCTGATCCTTTGCCTAGAATATTTTCCCTCAGGGACTCTTGTGACTCCTACAGGCTTCAACTGAAGTGCTGCCTCCTTTATAAAAATGCCCTGTCTCTTAAATGCATGCTTAGCGCCTACTCCTGACCAGTTTAAAGTGGCCTTTCTTTTTCTTTAACTTCTTTTTCTTTTAAATATATTTAATTTATTTACTTATTTGAGAGAGAGAAAGAGGCAGAGAGAGAGAATGGGTGGGCCAGGGCCTCCAGCCACTGCAAATGAACTCTAGATGTATGCGCCCCCTTGTGCATCTGGCTTACGTGGGTCCTGGAGAATCAAACCAGGATCCTTTGGCTTTGCAGGCAAATGCCTTAACCATTATGCCATCTCTCCAGCCTTTAAATGGCCTTTCAATATGCATCTACTGTAGTGATTGCCTCATTGTTGTATTGTTGTTGCTGACATGTCTGTCTTCTCACTAGGACCCCAGCAATGAGAATAAGACCCACTACAGAGAAAATAGCAGAGTAAATATTTTAGAATAAATGGATGATTCCCCAAACCAACCCCATTTTCTTCCCTTTCTTTCTCATCTTTGTCTGAAAATCATTCTTCTGAGTTATGGTAATAAGCTCCAGTTGTTCTCATCGTCTCTCCTTTCTTCTTGAATTCATCGTCCACACACACGCCACAATCATATTATAAGGTAAAACATTTTTATCATATAAGTTTCAATCTCTTTTATTGCCTCTGAAATAAAATACAATTTAGTCTTAGTTTATCTTTCAGAGTCATCTTCTGTTTTCCACCTCCATCCTATAATGGGCATCATGTAGATGATCAGGCAACACCATTTACAGCTTGTAAAATCAGGCCATGGTGTCACTCAAACCACTGACTATGTCTACTCAGACCACTCCTCCTGACACAACTATCTTGCCCCAGTCTTCTTCATTGTGCATTTGATTCATCTTCTAAAATAATTTGATACATCATTTAAAAGAAAATAACTTTTTAAAGCCTTACATTAAATCATAAATTCATTGTCCAGCCAAGTTATTTTCTTTCTCTTATGTCTCCAGAGAAATCATCCCCAAAGCTGACGCCATTATAAAATTGCATATTCCTTGATTCTCAAACAGGAAAGTTCTTTTGGGAGGAGGTATGTGTGGTATGTACCATGTGTGGTGTGGTATATGTGCAGTGTATGCATGTGTATACAGATGCATGCCTCCCACGCTTACAAGTGCAGAGGGTCGTGAACATCAGATGTCCTCTTTTGCCAATATTCTGTGTCATTTGTCTTGACAGTCTGTCACTGAACTCAGAACTGCTTTCTTCAGTCAGACTGGCTGGCCAGTGAACCTCCACAATTCTTCTGTCTCCAGACTTTCCCATGCCTGGGATTACAAAGTGTGTATGGTCACTTCTGTGATTTTACATGGGTGCTGGAGATCAAACTTAGCCTATCTTAGGCCCTCTCAGGTTCTCATGCTTTGCAGCAAGCATTTTCATCCACTGAGCCATCCCCACCCCAGATCTTGTTTTTGTTTTCTACACCACACCCTAAGCTAAACAATTCCATGTCAAAGTGAGGCTGCATTCTGCACGACTGAGCACTAAACATTCTTCTTAAAGCATGACACAGAATCCTGTAGAAACAACCAGAAGTAGGACACGAGAAACCACACTTTCAGTATTAATGAAGTCAGTCTTTGGATATAGGTTTTATGGGTCTGAGTCCTTGGAAAGTAAAGTCAGGTTTTGTTTCTTCAAGCTTTGCAAAATAGCAGGGAAACAGGAGTCAGAAATGCAAAGTAAACAAGAACAAACATTATTAAATATAAACAAAAAAGAAAGGAAAACACATAAGTTCATTTAAGCTGACCTCTAAATTGTCTCTAACACTGTACTCATGAAAACAGTGCTGAGGTAAGCAAACACCATGAAATGAGTTGTGAGTGAATACAATCTGTATTCAAGAAGACAGAAAGGGTCTTGGTTGGCTCACATAATCAGAACCATTTTCCTGGAATGTTGCTAATTGGTTCCAAGCAAATCACTTTGAACCAAATTCTTGGGATTTTCCAAATATACACAACTCTGCTTGAACATTTCAGTTCAAGGCAATACAGTGTAAAAACCATCCTCCTTTCTCTTTGGATATAATATACTCATTCAAAGAATAAATACTCAGAAAAGAAAAGTGCATTAATAATGAATCTTTAGGATCAAGAGCTCCAGAAATGACACAGATTGGCTTTTAAAAACTTTTTTAGGGCTGGAGAGATGGCTTAGCAGTTAAGCACTTGCCTGTGAAGCCTAAGGACCCCAGTTCAAGGCTCAATTCCCCAATACACACGTGAGCCAGATGCATAAGGTGGCACATGTATCTGGAGTTCATTTCCTGGTGTGCCCTCTCTCTCTCTCTCTGTCACTCTCTAAATAAATAAATAAATAAATAAACTTAATTAGGGGCTAGAATGAAGGCTCCATTGGTAAAGTATAAGAACAGCACCCATATAAATGCCAGGCAGGAAGGGGTGGCTTCATGTGCCTATAATATCAGCACAAGGGAGGCAGAAACAGAGGATCCTGGGCCTGGCTGGATAGATAGACTAGCCAAATCACTGAGCTCTAGGTTAAAGTGAGAGACCTCCCACATTGGTAAATAAGGTTGAGAGAAATCCAGAAAGATACCTGACATCCAATTCTGCTCACACATAAGGGAACATGCATACATGCACAACACACACACACACACACACACACACACACACACAATATCCTTAAGATCATTCTTTTTAGCCTATCTCATAGCATAATACATATAAAAAGTAATATTTGCATGGCACATTGGGACAAAGACTTGAGTCTAAATTTGACTAGCAGGAGCTCAAGCTACCCAAGACATCCTGCAGACTGAAGAGCTTAATAAATCCAAAAGCGTGTCTGTAGCACATGCAATTTTGGAAAACATGCTGGATAAATTGACACATCTGGAAAAGGAGAGTAGTCAAGCCCTGAAGGGAGGATTTACACCACATTAGTCAACAGGGTCACTGTGACAGAGTAGGCCCTAGGTATTCACAGGCCTCATAACAGTGATGCTGTTCAGAATTCATCACTTCTGACATGGCTGTAGCCCTGTTAATGGACCCACAACTAATTGATATGCCCTTCACTGGCAGTAGGCGGGAAAAAAATGATGCTTGCCTATGCATATCTGTACTGTGTTTCAACTGTTTTTTTTTAATGCAACTTGAAAAAAAATAAAAGAAAAAGTCATTCATAAAGGTGCTTGATACAATGCCAAAAACTCTTACAATGAATGAGTGAATGCCAGGAATTAAGCAGGAGTCTGAGACTCAGGAAATCAGAGAACTGAAGCAATCAGGCTTCTATACATCAAAACCACCTGGAACATGCATCTTCCAGTAAAAGTTCCACCAGTGACCATCCAGAACAGAAGCTGTACTCAGGAAGGCCTCGGCAACCATGGAAAGAATTTACTGGAACAAGTTAAGAAGTAACCCTCACTGAGGCAAATGGCAAGAACTGCCTTATTGGATGATAAGATTGTGAGGGACAATTTTAGGACCTTCTAGGGCCTGGCTTTCTTTTGACTGAGATAGGAAGCTGTGTTAATTTCTTCTTTCAATGCTATGACAACCACCTAGCAAGAAGAACTTAAGGAAGGTCAGGTTTATTTTGGCTTATGGTTTTTGGGCACACAGTCATGTCCAGGATGGCATGGTTCAGGCAGGTCGTGTTGCACCCATACTCAGGAAGAAGAGAGAGATGAACAGAGGTATTTTCTGGCTTCCTCCACATTCTCTCTTTATTTAGTATGGGATTCTAGTCCACATAATGATGCTGCCAACATTCAGGGTGGGGCTTTCTTCTCTAGAAACATCCTCACAGACACATATATGTTTCCTAGGTGATTATAAACCTAGTCAAATAGACATTGAAGATGAAGAAGATCACCACAGGTAAGATTGAAGCTTTACATTTTTCAAAAATATTTACTTTTATTTATTTATCTATTTATTTATTTGAGATAGAGTAATAGAGAGAAAATGGGCATGCAAAGGGCCTCTAGCCATTGCAAATGAACTCTAGTTGCATGTGCCACCATGTGCATCTGGCTTACGTGGGTTCTAGGGAGTTATACCTAGGTTCTTAGGCTTCACAGGCATGTGCCTTAACCACTAAGCCATCTCTCCAGCCCTGGAGCTTTTTAAAAAAATTTTTTTTATTTATTTGCAAGCAGAGAGAGAGATAGAAGAGAGGCAGACAGAGAGAGAATGGGCATGCCAGGGTCTCTGGCCACTGCAAACAAACTCTAGATGCATGTGCCACCTTATGCTTCTGGCTTATGTGAGGTCCTGGAGAATTGAACCGGGATCCTTTGGCTTCGCAGGCAAATGCCTTAACCGTTAAGCCATTTCTCCAGCAAACCCCGGAGCTTTTAAAATAGAGAAGTAATAGCATCCAATTGAAATGTGTAAAAGATTCTGTGAGGAAGGACTTCAGAGAGGTACATGTGGCCATAGAAAACCAGTTTTGAGGTTATTGCAACTTGTCTCAGCAAGATAGATGGGTCAGGGCCAGAAGGTGGTGAGTCTGTTGACCAGATTTGCCAAGACGTGTGAGAGAAAGAGGATATCTGGAGACGATGGTGTGTGGGCAGAAAAGAAGAGAGATTGGAAGGCTAAACCCTGAGGCATTTCAAGATTAAGAGCTTAAGTTGCATAAGAGGAACTAGCAAAAAGGATCTCATCTAGTCTGAATGATTTAAATATACACTATGGAAGTGTTAAAAAATCAGTGTTTTTTAATCCCAGTCTTCTCAGAAATTCAGTATGATAGACCCAGTTTTCAGGACACATCTCTATTTGGATGCCTTATAGACATCGCAAAATTAACATACAAATTTGAGCATTTGACATTACTTCTGACCACCAAATTCTCTCAGAAACTTCAAGATCTTAGATGACAGCATCCCCATTCTCTCTCTCTCTCTTTTTCCTCAGTTCCCCAGATTTGGTTTGCCTCTCACACCCTCCACTCAATCCCCCCAACCAATCGTACGACTTTTGCCTTCCAAAATCTGACTGTTTATTACCACCCACAATGACCCAGCCACCACTACCTCTTCTTCCTGGCTACCAAATGTCTAACAGGGGTGTGGCTCATTGCCACTGACGAGCACCTCAGGCGAGCATTACACAACATATCCTGAGCCAGAGAAATGATGAAACTTCAACCATGAAGTACAGTTTCACTGAATGAACCTTCCTTCGGCACCATCCTAAGGTCAAACACATCATTCAAACCATCTATAACCGGGGATCACCTGCGTCGTTTCCATTTGCTGCTTAAAATTTCTACCCATTCATTCTACTCTTAAGTCTTTTGCTCAGTCAGGGGTGGTAGGGGCTTGTAATCCCAACGCTTGGGAAGATGGCTCAAGTTCCAGGCTAGCTGGAGCTTTAGATTTGTATGTAAGAGGAGTAGATCTTCACTGAAAGAAAAAAAAAGAAGAAGAAGTTTCAGTATTTTTGACTGCATACAAAACAACACAGGCTGGTTAGAATTGTGAAAGGTAATATGACACCATTCTGGATAAATGTTGAGATTATGCAAGCAAAGGGAAAAAATGGTTTGCTTTGGCAATTTGGTACTTAGTATTTCTGTATAATGTAGCTATTTCTTTCCAAGTTCCCAGCCCTATTGCTTTAGGGTCTGTCCTTGGCACACTTACTTGTCATTGGATTCGGTTTACCACGTCTTCTTTCCTCACCTTACTTTAAGGCATAATTTACGCATTTAAGGAACCACTTAAGTAAGGGAAGGAAAGTTACAAAGGAAGACAGAACATGGGAGTTCCCTGCAAAAAGGTTGTTTGGATGGAGCTGGATTTGGTGCTCAGGGTTGGCAGTGGAGGTAGCGGTGTGTGTGATGCAGGGGAGGAAGGCTGGCTGAGCAGCAGAGTGCTCAGGCTTCCATTTGTTTATGTTCTCTGCTTTAATAGCTGTGGTGTTTGCACAGCTGAAGGAAAGGAAAGCACGCTGAGAATAGAACCACTAGGACCTCTGAAAGTTGGCAAATGAGGAAGGCATGAATTGGAAAAGGGCTACGAATGTTACAAGTACAAAACAAGTCAGCCAAAATAAACCTAGTCCTGGGATTTTTAGGTTCCAAAGGAAAGCTACAAGGAAAACATTTGTTATAATTACTCAGGTCATTCTCAAACCTATCTCTTTATGGATAGAGATGTTTGGGGGGAGGTTAGGAAAACTGAGATTTCTCCACAATATAGTGAAAATACAAAACCTTTGGATCAGACATCTCCAACTTGCAATCAGGATGTTGTGCTTATTCTCTCAGAACCTCAGATCTCTGTCTTTGAAGTAGTCCGTGTCAGGCAAACACTGCTGTGGTGGTTGCAACCATTCCTTGCACTACTTTCTATTCTTGGGCCTATTCTGTAGTAAGACCAATTTCAGGCTCATCTATGTTTCCTGTGCCTTCCACAAGGACCTGGAGAATGGTCAACACAGCATTGTTTACTATTATTCCATGTTTGTGGTGGCTAGGTAGGGAAGTTATTTATATTCTGCAACCTTCTTTGTATAGGAACAGAGCAACCATGGAAGATACAGTAGACCAGTCAGTCATTTAAAAAAAAAAAAAAAAAAAAAAATTGGGCTAGCAGTCAAGGCGCTTGCCTGAAAGAGCTATGTTCCACTCTCCAGGTCCCACCTTAGCCAGATGCACAAAGGTGAGGGAAGTGCAAGATCCCACACGCCCACTAGGTGGCACAAGCATCTGGAAAATTCCATAGCAGTGGCTGGCACACCATTTCTCTCTTTCTCACTGTCTCTTAAAAAAAAAAAAAAAAAAAAAAAAACAAGCACAAAACAAAGCACAAAGGCCAGGCTGTCTTGCTAGAAGTGGGTTGGTGGCACAATGTGTTATTTTTTAACACAGTTCTTTCCCTCCAGGTACCATGTTAACTTACTGTCCCAATCTTCCTGTGGGGCTGTGGTGACATCTGTCTTGTTCAGATTTTACTCAAGTCAGCCTAGGACTTATCCTCAGTGACCATCCATAATGTGCTGTGTGCCTACCCAGCAGTCGGTTCCCATATCCTACACTAATCGCAGACTGCCCACAGCCACCTAATGTAGACTATAAATGAGACAAGCAGAAGCACAGCATGGGAACACAAGTGCTCAGCGAGGGCAAGATCAGGCAGGCCTTGTGTACAGTTGACTGAAGTGCCCCTGTTTGCCCCAGGTGAATAATACCGCCTTTCACAGGCTTCATGGTGTAGAGCAGTAAGTCCCCTCACTTCATCTATCCTCCTCTTTTAACAAATGCAGAAGGAATTGGGAACACTGGCCCAGCAGTGGAAACAGTTTGGTTACAGGAATGTTCACAACGTTCAGTTTAGAATTCCATGCTTTTTGTTCGTTTGCTTGTTTTATTTTGTTTTTCTAAGAGCTGGGATGTAGCTCAGATTTAGAGCATTTGCCTAGAATGCATGAGGCCCTGGGTTCAATCCCCAGTACTGCAAAACACAAAGAAAAAGTTCTTTAGAAGTCCATGATTAGGCCTATGAGGAAAACAAATCTCTTTTGTTTTTAGCATCTTTTTTTTTTTTTTTTTTTTTTTTAATGCTTAGCATTTAGAACCTGAGGGAAAGATTTAAGCATTGCTCTGTTTCCATAGTTAGGAAGAGGCTCCAAGGATGGCAGAGATTTGTAGGATAAAGGTAGGAACTGTGTCCCTAGGGTGAAGACATCCTTTTCTAGTTTGAACAGCGTTGGGACAGTGCTGAGGTAAGGAAATTCCTGGGCCAAAGGAAGTGAGGCTGTGGACAAAATCAATCATAATATGACAATTAGGGTGGGTGCTCATAATTTAGTTTAATAGCAATCCAGATCTCTCTGCGGATAAAATAGGAATATGTTAACTGTGATTTGACCTGATGTTTAGAGGCTTTCAGGATAGAACTTTGGCCAATGCTTTATGATAACCATGAGGTTCTATGTGAAGGTCAGTATTTGTGACATGTAACACGTAGATAGCATGCACACTCTGAAAACCAGGACAGCAGTGATTTGTGCTTTTCCAGAACAAAAATAACCCAGAAACCAGAAAGCTAGTAAAACCAGCACTGATCAAACAGTTTCAAATATATTTTAAGAATAAAAACAAGCTAAAATCTAGCCAAATCTAGAAACTCCCTCACAGACATTGTCTCCTAGATGATTCTAGATCCTGTCAATCATCAGTGTCCATCCACGTTTCTCCTAGCACATTTAATTTATTTATTTGTGGTGCTGAGAATAACACATAGTGCCTCAACATCTGTTAAGCAACTACTTTTCCACTGAGATATACTCCTAGTCTACTTCAATGTCATCTAGTACAACTTCTTCCTTCAGGGATCATCATCTTATGTTCAAGTGACTATTGATTTATTACAATTTCATTTCTTGCCAAGTATTTGACATAACAAGAGGATAACTCTAAATCCGTATTCTACAATTAAACTCTAGACTGCTCATCTGTTCATTCATTCATTCACTTGACATAAAATACTTCCATACCAGATAGAGTTCTAAGTTCTGAAGATACAGAAAAAAACTCAAGGTCTTCTGGAGTTCATAGCTAAGAAAAAGACGCGGGGTTTTAGCAATGGCTCAGTTGTTGAAGGCACTTGCTTACAAAGCCAGACAACCTAGGTTTGATTCCCCAGTACACACATAAAGGTAGATGCACAAAGTGGTGCATGTACCTGGAGTGAGTTAGCAGTGGCAGGATTACTCTCTCTCTTTCTTTCTCATTCTTTCTTCTTTATCTGCTTGCAAATAAATAAATAAATGTTTTTTTTCCTTTTTAAAAAGATGTGTCACCTCATGCTTGGGCTGTAGAGCACTGAGAAATCAAGCTGGGGCTGGACTGGAGAAAGCCTCCCCCCTGTTGACTAGCTGTCACGATGCTGGAAAGAGCCATGCAGCCTGTTGGGGGAGAAAAGTCATCAATGGTGTAACCAGCAGTGAACCCTATAAGCTTTACAGCTGGCCAGCCAGGACAAATGTACCAGCTGGTGCAATAATGGCATGTCTGTTGTGGGGGAAAGCAGCTGTTCTCCGATTGGACTACAGTGAATTCATGCCTAGTACTAAAAATCAAATCAAAATTGTATGGCTAGGGAGGTCATAAACCCTTGGGGAAAAGCTGCTACTGTTGCCTGGCTATATGGATATATTATGCCCACCAAACTGCCTTTTAATTACTTATGCTTATGTCCATATGCTATTCTCACTTTTGGTTAGAGAAGCTTCTCTTTTCAAATGGCAGTGACTAGTAGAGAGACTCAAAATGCATCAAAGTGCTGAGAAATGACAGTGAAGTAAGTGTTCAGCACTAAGTGAGACATCTCTGTCACACACTCCAAGGGTTAGGGATCACTGAGGAAGAGTTGGCAGAAAGAATGTACGAGCCAAAGGAAGGGGAGGAATGCTTTGCAATATTGTCTTTCTGACACAAGTGGTGTGGCATTCATGACCTCATAGTGGATGATGCTACCTACATAAGACCTGCATAACAGGAGGGGGAAAATGATGACATCAAAATAGAAGAGATACTAGGTGGAAAGAAGAAGAGATTCAGTGTAGGGGATTAGGGGAGAGGGGGGAAGGAGAGCAGTGGGAGGGGATTATGACCCTAGTATATTGTCTAGATAGATAGATAGATGATAGATAGATAGATAGATAGATAGATAGATAGATAGATAGATAGATATTGTCAATAAAATGTTTAAGAGGGGAGCTAGAGAGATTGTTCAGTGGTTAAGGCCCTTGCCTGAAAAGCTTAAGGACCCAGGTTTGATTCCCCAGTACCCATGTAAAGCCACATGCACAAGGTGGCACATGCATCTGGAGTTTGTTTGCAGTGGCTAGAGGCCCTGGTGTGTGCATTACCTCCCTCTGTAGGACACAGTTGAAGGCCCCCAGGCTACTGGAGGTTTAGGCAGATTTGAGCTGTCAGGCATGACTAAGGGCCCTGGACTCCAAGGTGGCAGTGAGCCTAGAGCGGACAATCTGGAGACTGGAAAGAGTGAGGCTGTTCCCTCCCTCCAGCCTGGAGCACCTGGAAATCCTGATAAGACTTGGGTTTCGCTTTCTCCAGAGCCTTATGATCTTCGTCCGCTTACGTCACTATGTGTTAATAAGGTATCAGCCAGCAGCCTTCTCATAGCCAATCCCCCTATGACCTACTACTTGGACCTTGTGACCTTTTCCTGCACACCCATAGTCCCTACATGCTAATTAGGCACCAGCGGGACCTCTGTACTCACCAATCCCCTTATGACCCATACCTCTTCCCACTCTTTCACAAACGCTTATAAACCCGTTTCCCTGACAATAAACAAGCTACCCTCTGACGCTGCCTCCCGGGGATGTTTCTCCCCATCACGCTCATGGCTACTCAAGACCCTGATCCACAGTTGCCTGGACATCTCCAGGGTACCACGGCCATGGGGATCCCAGGAACCACATCCCTCCATCTCTCTTTCTCTCTCCTTCTTTCTCTTTCAAACACTCTCTCAAATAAATAAATAATAAATAAGTAAAAATTTTTTAAGGTAAGAAAAAGATATGTCAGTTCTGACAGTGACTAAATATATAGTGCTGGATAGAGAAAATCATGTTGACATATCACCAGGGCAAAAACTGAGATTTATAATGCAGAAACCTGCTGACTGAAATACAGTCAGTCGGGAGCTTGAACAGCCATCTGGGCCCCAGAGGTCAGCATTTGTTGCAGTCAGCTTCACGTTGCTGGCACTCAGTACCTGACTAAAAGCAGCTTGTGGGAGGAAAGAGTTTATTTTACATTTTATGAATAATAGAGCAAGAAGTTAGAAAGTAAACAATAGATTTATTATTGGGTCAGTCATACCCACCCTGGATTCCTTACTTTTAAATTAAACTTACCAGTTTAAAAAAAAAAAAAAGTCTATCTTTGTTTGTTTCAGTTAGGAGTATTTCCTATCAGTCCCATGTTATTTTAATCTTAACTAATATCAAAACACAAAAATGAGCAGGGGACTGGAGAGTGGCTCAGTATGATGCTGTGGGCAGGAGGGTAGTTTTCATTAGGACTTAACCCTTTAAATAAGCCCTGAGTGTGTAGGGGTCAGCCATGTGGGGAAGGAAGTATGTTCCAGGAAGTAGGAAATAGTAAAAGGGAAATCTTTAGGACAGAATGTGCTGATGTGTTCACAGCCTACCAAGGAGGCCAACGTGGCCAACCTTCCTAATCTGTATTAATTACCTTCTCCTTGCTGGAACAAAATACCTGACAAAAATTAGTTTAAGGGAGAAAGGGTTTAATTCAGCTTATAGTTCCAGGTTATAGTTCATCATGGCAGGGAAGGCATGGAGGCAGGAGCTTGAGGCAGCTGGTCACATTGAGTACAGCGAGGAAAAACAGAAAACAATGCATGCTGGTGCTCAGCCAGCTCAATCCTTTTTATTCTGTCCAGGACATGGGTCAATGCAATGATCCCACCCAGTTAATGTGGCTCTTCCCACCTGAATCAATCTAGTCAAACTAATCCTTCATTGCCATGCCCAGAGGCTGACCTAATCTAGATAATCCCACAGGGTGACTCTAGGTCCTGTCAAGGTGATAATCAATAGAAACCATCCTAGAAGCTGTCACCCTATCATTTCCCCAGACTACACTCTAGGCCTTGAGGAAGCTGGACAACTTTGTGGAAAATAGTCTCTGCCAGATGTCCTCCAAAGTGTGACCTATTGAAAGATAGAAGCTTTAACTCAGCCTCATGGCTCAATACATAGCGGCCCAATTCACAATTCTCCCTGACCTTACTATTGAAATGTGTGCAAGCCTAACATCATTCTCACCCTTGCTGAAGGACTGACTCTACTGATGAATTCAGCACTGCTTCATTTCTTCTTGAACCTCTATATATACCTGTTCATACTGTGTGTTTTCATTATTAATAATCCATCATTCTGTCTTAATTCATATCATCCACTTAAGGGATAAAGGAAGAGCAACATCTTGAAAAGCTTTTGAAATCCAGTTTGACCAGGTCCCTTCCAACAGAAGGTGTTCAATAAAAACTTTCTGAACATACAATGAGTATTTCATTCAATTATCTCACAAACCAGAAACACAATAGGGAGAACCTAATCTTTCCATGTTCTTCCTTTTGCCAGGAAGATATGAGTAGCTAAAGTATTTGGTGCTATATATAGTCAGTTGATGTCAGCTGGATGCCAGTCTCTTCAGAAAGGCTCAGTCCCCTGTTTGAGTCAGAGCTAGGGACCATGCCGTCCCAAGTTCAAGGATAAAACCCATCGGGCCCAAGTGCCATCATATTCCACCTCCAGAGCCTTCCTCCGCAATTGGGATTTGTCCTTGCTGAAAAGTGCAGTCTAACAGTGAGGTGAGTAGACTGTTTCCTAAAATGCTTTATTAGTCAGTGGTCAAAGAAGGTTCAGAGTTCTGAATCATAAATAACCATTCTTTGTTTTAAAAAGACAGCTGTGGATGCCACATTAAAAATGTCACCACTAAAGGGTTCTGGCGGAATCTGGAGTCTTCTTCGTTCTTACAGTTTGCTGGAATTGATGTGCTCTGGTGCTGGCACAAATGAAGGCCAGTAGGCAAACAATAGCAGATTAAAACCAAACTATGGAAAAGAGAGAAGGAAGAGCAAGGAGACCAGCTCTTTCATTGCTCCTCACTGGCTAGTGATCATTGTACTAAGACACAGATAAGGCTGGGCTGAAACTGGCATCCTCTGCTCACTGGGACATGGCCTGTTGATGAAAAACAGGCTCTGTCACCAGACAACTAATGTGATTAGTCTTTCAGTGGGAAGCAATAGCAAATTCTTAATAAAGAATAAAGGTATTCTCTTTCAGAAAGGATGATTAATAAATGCCAAATGAATTCTACACATTGTCTCAATAAAGTCCCTTTATTTTCCACAGGGAACAAAAACCATGCTATCTCACAGTACCATGGTGAAACAGAAGAAGCAGCAAGCATCTGCCATCATGAAGGAAATCCATGGAAATGGTATCGATAAAATCCTTCCTACCGTTAATGTAGCTCAACATGAATACAGAACCTTTCTCGTGTGAATATTCTATGGTTTGCTTCCTTTAGATAGACGTTCTGTCATAACAAACCGGGAGCTCTGTGAGGTGTAGAAAAGCCTATGGTAACTAATCCTTTTGTAGTCATCCTTTCTCATTTGAAAGCTATTTTCAGCCGAGCAACTGCTGTGAAAGGAATGAAGCAATCTGACAGCTGATGTACATTCTCTTGGTTTGCCTCTCATGTTATCAGTGAATGTGACTCGTATTTTTTTTTCTGTTTTGAACTAATCTCATACAGCTTTGTCTTTTTGTCCACATTACTTGTTCTATCTTAATTTCTTTCTTTTACCTTACATGATGTAAAAATTTCAAAATATTTTCTTCCATCCTTCCAAAATCTTTATAAATAGCTGATTTAATAGGATTTCATAATAATTGTTTGTCTACCTCTTACACCAGTATTTATATATAGTAATAAATTTACTAATATATTGTGTGAAAAAAATCTTTCATTGACAATTTATGAGAAAAATAGAGTTCTTATGGTCTTGTCTGAATACAAAATTTTAATGTATTACAGATGCAAGATCTTATTCCACGCCATCCTTTAAAAAGAAAATGTAGCAAATAACTCTAGAAAACTCTATCTTATGTTTTGATTGTTACAAAGGAAAATCAATTTTTTCATGAATAAAGGATAGCATCATTTTAAAAGTTGACTATACAAATTCTCTGAAGGGCTGATTTGAGCCATTGCAGACATATTTGTGGGGCTTGCAGAATGCTTCCTTATTTCCCCTGCGTTGACAGCAAGCACAGCTTTTTACCGTGATTATGTTGAAAGCTAGAGGCATGAGACTTGCTGGGAACATCTGGAAACTTGGTTGAGAGGAGTGTTTTCATATTGTCCCTTCCATAAAGAAGCCCAAAAAGTCATGACTTTTACATGCCCAGCATACCAGCTCTTCAGTTTTGTTTTCTGTTTCCTGTGATGGCAACACTGCTCTGGGTTCACCTTGATTCTCATGCCTTACTATCATACTAGATTTGTTTAGAATACAGTGAGAATTATTCTGAACCAGACACCAGAACTGTACCAAACCTAAATACCCTGCTACCTGCTTCTTTTAAACCTAAATGCATCTTTGTGTTTCCTATATCAGGTAATTTACTTGGAATTCTTTGTATGGCTTTCCTGGTCAATAAGTTAAAAATAAGATAATCTCTGAAGTTTGAGACTAAATTGTTTACCTTAAAACTAGACTTTTGGGGCTGGGGAGATGGCTTAGCAGTTAAGGCACTTGCCTGTGAAGCCTAAAGACCCAGGAGTGATTCCCTGGTACTCACATAAGCAAGATGCACATGATGGCATATGCATCTAGAGTGTGTGTGTGTGCAATGGCTAGAGGCCCTGGCACACCCATTCTCTGTCTGTCTTCTTTCTTTCTCTCTCTCTCTCTCAAATAAATAAAAAGAAAATTGCGGGTTGAAGAGATGGCTTAGTGATTAAGGCATTTGCCTGCAAAGCCAAAGGATCCTGGTTTGATTCTCCAGGACCCAAGTAAGCCAGATGCACAAGGGGGTGCATGCATCTGGAGTTTGTTTGCAGTGGCTAGAGGTCCTGGCATGCCCATTCTCTCTCTCTCTCTCTCTCTCCCTCTTTCTCTCTCCCTCTCAAATAAATAAACATAATACATTTTTAAAATAAATAAAAGAAAATTGAGAAATATTTTTTTAAAACTAGACTTTGGATAAGTCACTTTCTAAGTGTATCATAATCATAAATAAATGAATGCATTTAATATATTCTCAGTCTAAACTATGAGTTAGACTCTACTCTGTATTAGCCCTATCATAGATCTTTGAGAATAAAATCATGTTATTTTCATTTTTACATGACTATTAAAATGTATGAAGTTTTATTTTTAGAAACTATTTTTGAGGAGGCAACTATATCCAGCAGGGATACTACTAGCTCTCCATAGGAAGTCCTGGCTGTGCAAATCCTTTCTTCTAGCAATGATGAGCTCCAGTTTCCTATAGAGGAGTCTTATTCTCTGTGATGTGAAATATTTCAGATGAACTGGAGAATCACTCATACCATATAAAACTGATGCATTCCCCTTATGAAATGGCTGAAATATTTAATTCCTTCTCTTATTTCTGCTGACACCTTAAATGGAGTTGTACTATTGGTGCCAGAATTGAGTATAGAGATTTGCAGCTGAGGGGTATCGTTTCTAAGGGTGCAGAAATGAGATATGGACTTCTGAGAAACAGATTTTGAGATAAAGCTCTGAACTTTCAAACATGTTACAATAGGAAAGTTCTGGATAATTTAAGGTAAAACATGCAATTGTTCTGGTCTTAATTATGAAAGTAGTCAATCAGATCTGGACTAGCTTTGCCTTTATAAAATGGAAAAGGACATTTTCAATCCCTTCTTGATGCATAAGAATTGTTTTTAGCATTTTTAGATTGTTATCACAGACCAAAAACATTTAATCTGGAGGAGAAAAAAATGTGACAGTGAATGAATGAGCCTAGCCAGTTATCCTCTAAACACTGCAGTTCTTACAGGGGAGAGAGACTAAAGGGAGTGAGCCTTTGAGGTGAACAGGGAAATAGAAAAACCAAAAAGGGAAAGATTAGCTTGTTCCATCAGAAAGAGAAACAATCTGAAAGTATTAATGAAAAAAAAAACATCTATCCAGGGCAGAGGAGATTGCTTACTGGGTAAAAGCTCTTCCTTTTCAAGCGTGATGGCTGCAGTTTGGATCCTCAGAACCCTCATAAAAAGCCAGATACAACAGTGAGTGTCTGTAATCGCAAACAAATAGGAGGGAGAGACAGGAGAATCCTGGACCTTGTGGGCCAGCCTGGTGTACACAGAGGTGAACAGTAAATAGACCCTGCCTTGAACAAGATAGAAGGCACCAACATTGGAAGCTGTCCTCTGGCCTCCGCACTCATGCATATAAACACATACGAACAGACACAAAAGATCAAAACTAAAAATCTGTCTATTAGATAACCATGATGACTGGATGGAACGAGTTTTTAGAAAGTAAATAACTCTCACTTTCCACTTTTTGCACCCCGGTTGTTGCTCATTAGTGAACCATTATGATATGGTGTTACCTACCAGAAACACATATGTAACATGCCCACAAGTAGTATGTTCTGTCGCCCAGGCCATTGGCTTTCCAGATTGACCTCATCACCATATGGTAACTGTGGTCATTGCTGTCATCTTTTTGGCAGTACTGGAGCTGATGGGGAAGCTGTGTTACGTTATGGTTGTGACATAAACCTCTGTGCTTCATACACTAGCACTCTAGCCACAGTTAGCATCCAAGTACTAGTGTTAAGATACTGACAAAGATGAGGTATTTTGCCATTATCTGTGCATGAATTGTGAGACAGGAAAGATGATTCATAAGGCCCCATTCCCACCAGACCTGTAGCATTTACCCTGAGTCTGTACACATTTTTCAGCATGAATAGTAACCCTTGCTTACACAGTAACTTATTTGAAACTTGATGACTAAAGGAAGAATAGGTAATGATGAGAGGATAGGAATCACTGACAGAGGAAGAGATGAGATGATCAGAATGGAGGAAGAATCAAGAGCACTTGGCATCTGTTCTGATGGGAGGAAATGGAATAGGAAAGGAAACAGCCTCCAGGTGAACTGGAAACATGATGTTCCCTAACTTCAAACCCAGGTACTGCTGACAGTTCAGAATGAGAGCTTTGCAAATACAGAAAGAGACCACAATGCCTCAGACCTGCAGTTTGCACTTTTCCCTGGACTATGGAGGGCTTCCTCCCCCTCCTGTTTGTTGTTTTTCTCCTGAAGACTGGTGAACAGCTTTCCCCAGCACACTAAAAAGAACTGGGCAGATTATTTTTGTAATTTCAGGAAGAGAGTTTAGCTTTGTGGTCTGAAAACAGGAAGCCCTGGTCTAAATGGAGTGCTGCTGTTGATGTGGAAGCAGGTACTAGTCTCCAAAGTGGGCCAGATTTCTCAACAAAACAGAAGAGGCTGAGGTCCCTGAGGTGTCTCATAGTCCATCTTTCAAATTTCTGGGCTTGCTGAATTCAAGCAACACTCCGTTTCTCTACCAGGAACAGAGAAATGATAATATTGACATAGATCACAAGGATGTTTGAAAAATTAGAGTCCAAGAGGATACACTACACAAGGACCTCTTTTACTTTTCCCTTCAGTCAAATCTTCAACATCAAAATGAAGATGCCAGGGTGGTTGCATGTACCTCATAACCTGGGGGAGGGGAGGGCAATGCAATGTACACATTTGTGAGTTTTCTTTCTTTTATTTTATTTTTTTTGTTCGTTTGTTTTTTGAGGTAGGGTCTCACTCTAGCTCAGGTTGACCTGGAATTCACTATGTAGTCTCAGAGTGGCCTCAAACTTTCGGCAATCCTCCTACCTCTACTTACTGAGTGCTGGGATTAAAGGCGTAAGCCACCATGCCTGGCTGAATTTCTTTTTTGATTTAACTTTTCACATTAGTATTGTCATAACCCCAAGAAGGAAACAAACAAACAAACAAACAAAAAAAAACTAGAAAAGTTTTACTATAATGTGTCATCACCTCATGTGACTTCATAAATTTTTTAGCATCTAACCTTAACAAGTCTTTCAGAGAACTGGTACCAGAGAACCTGGCTGAATCATATTTGACACCAAGGTTGAAACTGCAGAGTTTAATCTAGCAAGTATATTCTATTGTCCTGGTTTTCTGTGATGCCTTTTTCATTCTAGCATGTTCTCCTCTTTCATTTCTAAGCAGCCCTAGAGGATTCTGTCAAATTAACTTAGTTTTCATGATTCAAAATATTGCTAATCTCATTTCCTAAATGATTATAGATTTTCACAGCTCCTATGTTATAGTCTTTTCATTAATGGCACTTAAAAAAAAAAACTATGTAGTCTCAAAACGCAAATTGAGACAAAGATGCATATAATAGAAAAAGATAGGTCCCATCTTTATTTTTACCTCAAAATGATTATCAGTAAACTTAGATTAACTGGAATCTTTTCAAGCATTGTTTAAGATCACAGTCTGAACTATGATGCTTTGTGTTGCATGTGACATATAGCTTACATTACATAATCAAATATGTTATGGACTGTTATTCTAGCCCTAAAGACCAACCACCTGTAGATAGAGTCCTACACAAGTACAGAAAGAATCTCTTTATATAGAGGCCACACTAAGAAAACTATGCACAGCCACTTCTCCTCCCATAGCTTATCCTTTCTGTTAGAGTTACATTTGCCTTCCAACCATGAAGAAACAGTGTTAAAAGGTCTTTTATCTTACTACAGTCATTTGTCAGTGGACTGGATTCAGCATGGCTCTGACTGCAGTTCTAGATCACTACAAATGACAGCAGTTGGAAAGTATGCCTAGCAATTTTATTTTCAATAGATGATCTAATGCCACAAAGACAACCTTCAAAGCCACGAGGGTAAGGATGTGTATCCTGGATAAGACATCTCATTTATCAGGCATTCAGATTAAACATACTGTTAAGACCCTGTGCAGGGGTTTGCCATAAAGGACAAGGGGCAGCTGAACTTGGAATGGATGTGCTCATGAAAGTTTGAGAAATGACAGTGATGGTAAATTAGATTCCCGGCTCACAGATGGCCCTGGAACCTGTTCTTCCATGACATCAGTCATAAACTTAACTATTTAAAAGGCAGTGTAAGGAAACATTGGAGAATTTAGTTTGTCTTTGTTGTTTGTTTATGCAAAATATGTTGACTTAATATATTCCTAACATTGATGGATGTGACCAGTAGTATGCTAGTAAATATTTAACAACTCATTCTTTCTCTGGGGAAAAATGCTTTGATTTGTAGGGTCCAATTTTTACAGTATAATTACTCCTACCATGGCCTACTTAAAGCTCCTGTCATAGAGGCGCTAATGCAGAGTGGGAAGGGCTATTCAGCAATATGACAGTCAGTGCACTTCTAGAGTAAGGGTAGAATAAGCACTACACTGTTCTCGTATTTTCTCCACATAGCTACAATAGATATAAATGAGCTCAAGAGCATAGGTAATAGTAAAAAGTAGCAAAAGAATTATACAGTGATACTTTTGAGTAATTATTGCTTTGTTTTTAAATGTAATTTATACAACTTTTATTTTTAGACTCAAACTCTCATTATTGTAGCCCAGACTGGCCTCCAACTTGCATTTCTCCTACTTAAGCCTGCCAGATGCTTGAATTAAAGACCTATGTCATCATGCCTGGACAAAAAAAAAGTTTTTTTTCAAGGCTGGGAATGGAACAAGGAAAAAGGCCTCACATATGCTAAGTCAATACCTGCACTGAGGTACATCCACAGCTCTGTGTAACTTTTTTTTCTTTGAGATAGGAGTCCATGTAGACCAGGCTGGCCTACAAGTCCCTAAGTAGCAGAAGTTGACCTTAAACTTCTGATCCTTTTGTATCTGCGTCATGAGTGCTGGGATTATTACCACTGTGCACCACCTGACTGCTTGACTAATAACTTAATTTTAAAAATATTTATTTGTTTACTTATTTGAGAGAAAGACAGAAAGAAAGAAACCAGGACCTCCTACTGCTACGAACAAACTCAAGAGGCATGTACCACTTTGTGCATCTGGCTTTATGTGGGTACTAGAGAATCGAGCCTGGACCAAAAGCAAGCAGTGTTTTTAACTGCTGATCCATCTCTCCAGCCCTATGAACTTAATTTTCAAAATGGATTTGTTCACTGTGTAACTACTGTCAGCTCCTGTGAGCCAGACAAGTTCGAGTCCATGTCTGGATTTATCATACAGTGTTTCTGAGCCAAGACATGCAGAAGGTCTTCAAACAGTCACTCCAGGCAGTTATTTTGTGGCGTGGGAAGGAGAAAAGTCAGGATTAACAGATATGAATTGGAATGTAATGAATAAGAGGTTGGGAGCTAGTCAAGTTTTGGGGCGCCCTTTCCTTTTTGGCTCTTGTTTCTCCTATCCAGTGGCAGAAAGTTAAATAACAGTATATTGTATCTGCTGATTATGTCTTTATCTGCCCCATCCACAGAGGGCAGGTGGTTCTAGTGGCCATGGCTGCATATTGCTCCTCATGGCAGTGTGTAGTGCTTTGTGAAAGAGAAGTAACTATTTCTTATGAATCCAAAGGAGTCTGATCTGGGGATAAAAAACAGTTTTTTGGAAGTGTCTCTCCTGTCCCTTTTCTTTTTGTGGATCTCACTATAGGACTTCTCGGCCAGCCTCCCTCTTCTTTCTCTGTAATTCTAATTTTTACTCATATTTTAGTGTTAAATTAGTGTGAATACATAGAAAGAGAGAATAAGTACATGAATTAGCATGAGTTTAGTTGAAAATAACAGAAAATCAGAAAACAATTAGCTTAAACAATAGAGGAAATTTACTGGTTTGCATATCTCCAAAGTCCAGAGGGATCTATAAGATCTGCTCCAAAGCATTATACACACACTCAGGATCTGTTCTCTGCCCTGATTACCTCAGCTTTATCCCAAGACTGGCTCTGTCATTCTAAAAAAATTTGTTAGCAAGGTCCCAGTCATAAAACTCTTTTTTTTTTTTTTTTAAATAGCTAAAAGGAAAACGGAACATCTTAGCAGTTAGCTAAGGCGTAGGTCAGTTATACATACTTTCCCTGAGTCAATCCAGTGATCAAGTCCAGTCCAACACATAGCAAAAAACGATTTTAGTCTCAGGGCCAGTTGTTAGAATTCACTTAAGTGATACTGTTACTTTAGAAACGATGTTGGAGTCATTAATAGTGAAGATTGTTAGAAGAGGAGAATGAGTTGAACAGTTTCTTAAATTTTTATTTTGAGATCCCTAAATTAAACTTGAAATTTTGAACTTACTTAAGTCAGAATAATAGCTTACAATATTCAAATTTCTCTACTTGGTGGGAGAAAGGAGAAGTTGCATTTATATTCTGGTTTCATCATGGAAAGCTTCTGTAGTCTTAATTAAGAGGAGGACTCCATTGCTGTGAAGACCACCACCTCTTCACGTGCTCTACCACTGAGCTACATCCATGGCCTTATGTCACTTTTCTTTTGAGACAGGATTTCATTATGTAACCCAAGCTGACCTCACACTCACTATGTAACCCAGACTGGCCATGAACCCGTGACTTCCCTGGCCTCTGTCTCCTGAGTGCTGGGTTTATAGACATGTACCAACACTTGTAGCTGAAAATAACACTGACTGCTAAACTCCTATATTTAAGACACAGTGACAGAAAGATTAAAATATAAAGAAAATCCAGGCCATAAAATGAATGTGATGCATGTTATAGGAATATAGAGGACGTGTGCATAGAATTATACATAGAGATTATAGGGCAGGGATTCATAGAGATGGCATTGGAGCTTGTTGGGAAAGGTGTCCGTTCAGTACTTGTCATCTGCCTCTTTTGTAAAGGCTGCTTGGACCTGGATAAAGAATGAATAACATGTCTACCAAGACTGGAAAATGGAGTGCCTGGGTGGTATATGTTTCAGCAATGGGCACAACGCTAGCTGATATGTAAAAATGTGGGGAGAAAAGCAGAGCTGAATGATACAATTATAACACTGTGCTATTTGAAAACTCACTAAATATGGAACACCTGAATTGTATTAATGGTAATGAAAGATTACTTTCCCCCCTTCTTACTAGTAGACATTATTGTTATTGGCTAGACATTAGAAATGAGGAAATGAAAGTTTAAACAAAATCAGCAACATATCTATGATTATGCAGTGAAAAATGTGGAGCCAGGATTTAACCCCAGGCCATCTGTCTAAAGAGCCCATATCTCAATCACCACAGGAACTTATACCAGGAAGCAAATCATGGAATTTAGAAAAGCACTAAAAACATGCTTACTGTAAGGTTTTCATGAATGTGAATATTGTTTTACAGATGTAGATGGCATGGACTTGGGCAAAAAAGTCAGCATCCCCAGAGACATCATGTTGGAAGAATTATCCCATCTCAGTAATCGTGGTGCCAGACTGTTTAAGATGCGTCAAAGAAGATCTGATAAATACACATTTGAAAATTTCCAATATGAATCTAAAGCACAGATAAACGTAGGTATAACTTGACCATGACGCCTCTATGAATGGGCAGCATACCCAAGTTAGTGTGTGACCACTAGGTTCTCAAACAAGTTGCTCTGCATAATTTCAGTTGATTGTTACTTTTTAATAATAATGAATGGCTTACATGGGTAAACAAAAGAAGCATTATATATGGTATCAGCTTTTAGCTCAATAAGGACATTGTGAGCTATGGCTTTGGAACCTGTCTGTTCTGCTAGGAGGAGAAGTGTTACTAAAAGTTTCCAAGTCTTATCATCACCAGTTAAATGTTTGTGATGGAAACACTTCCAAAGCACATAGTGCTCCACAAAGTAAGGATAAGCATTTTATTCACTGGGTACATCCTGGCCCTGAAAATGCTGGGAACTGCAGACTATCAGTCTCCTCTCAAAGGATTTATTCCTCAGGATATAGGGAGATCTGGTACATAAGGATGCCAAAACCAGTGTGGACCTAACTCACTGGGCAAACATTTCCTTAACTGAAGGCCAATAGAGAACAAAATCTATTAAATTACATTTGCAGCTGGGCTTGGGGGCACACACCTTTAATCCCAGCACTCAGGAAGCAGAGCTAGGAGGATCACCTACACATTCAAAGCCAGTCAAGTCCACATAGCTCCTGGCCAGCAAGGGTTACAGTGGAACCTTGTCTTAAAAAATAAATAAAAATTATACATAACATATATTACATGTTGTGTTAATATGGCACTCACTTGAATTGTAGAGAAGGAGGTTCATAATAGGAAGATAACCAGCTTTGGAAAAAATGGCTGATTGATTGATTGACAGAAACACAGTGTCATCTGTCAGTCTAGGCTGACCTCCAGCCTGTGGCAATCCTCCTGCCTCTGCTTCTCCAGTGTGGAATATAGGAGTGGGTTACCATCTCTGGCAGTAAAAATGACTTTAAAATCAAGCACTAGGAGCCAGGCGTGGTGGCGCACGCCTTTAATCCTAGCACTTGGGAAGCAGAAGTAGGAGGATCCATATGAGTTCAAGGCCACCCTGAGACCACAAAGTGAATTCCAGGTCAATCTGGGCTAGAATAAGACCCTACCTTGAAAAACAAAACAAATAAGTAAATAAAATAAAATAAATCAAGCATTAGGCAGGTAGAATCAGAATAGTGTACTGGTTCTGTGTTTGAAGAGATGATGGCGATTATGGCAAATATGTTTTATTTACAAAAGATTTCTCCTTATTGTGATGAAAGGTCAGTAAACTGAGTTACAAATTTAAATATGAAAGCTGACCAGCTGCCTGCCAAAGTTGTTCTGAATGGATATCTCAGTTCTTTCCAGCAAACCAGCTTTCCTAAGATCTTCTATCAGAACTACTAAAAGAAACTATTGAAAATAAATCTATACCCACAAACAACAAAATTTGATTAATTCATAAATTTCTATACTCTTTGTTATACCTATTATAGTTTAATAAAAAAATTTGAGAGCTGAGGGTATAGTCCAGGGGTAGAATCCTTGCTTGGCCTGTATGAGGCCTTGTGTTCCATCCATAGCACTGCAAAACATCCATAAATCTAGTTATAATCATGAATTCCGTTAGACATAAGACCATACTCAACTACAGTATTTACATTTGTGAAGGATAGTTTTTCACTTGAAGTCATAGATAAATACATGTTATGTTACTCTATAATTATGCACAATATCCTCTTATCAGAAAATATCTGTGGTTAATGCAGTATGAGCCTAAAATAATCCTTCCTCCATCTGACAGTCTGATTATGTAATCACATTCATTAAGTAATGGCAGCAAAGAAACCACTTTGCAAAATAATGTGAAATAAGGTGGCTTAAGGGATGTCTTGCAAAATTGTCTGCAAGTCTAGACGTATAAGTAAATAAATAATGGCAGTTTTCATAACTTATACTTCTAACAGCAGTACCATAGTGTCAGTTCTGAGGAAGACACAGTGAGATTAAAATGTCCTTATGAATATAACATATTCTCTCATCACTGCTCTCTTAAATTGTTGACAATAGTCATATATCTGTCAGTGTTATGGTTATCCACAAAAGGTATAAATATATGCCTTAATAAGCATACTAAATACTGATAAATAACTCAGAGTAATAAATGAGAATAGAGGACGTCATGAAGTCATCTTATATTGGATTACATCAGTACTTTGAAGTCTGATGTAATTTACTCCCTCTTCTTTAGAGGTGGGAAAGTAGTGTTCACAGAAGCATGCTGATTTTACAAGTTAATAAAGGAGACGAACCCCCCACCTCCCCACCCCCACTCTTAAATTCTACGCTGTTGGAACCAACACTGTCATGATGTGAAGGAAACTCTGGCTTGGGGACCAGGGATGAGGTTTTTGTCTGGGCTGTCACTCCAGACATGTGATTTAGAGTTAATTTTGAGGTTTTCTTGCCTTTCTGAATTTTTTATTTATAAAATATGGATTTGTACTCAAATGCTTTCTGAGGTGCCTGCTGACTTACACAGGTGGTATGTTCTGTGATCTTAAATTCTAAACAGCAAATGCTTGCACAAAAGAACTTTTCTGAGGAAGAAACCATAAATGATGACATAGTGCCTTTGTCAAGGTGCTAGACCCCCAACTTGGAGCACTATTCATTGATAGGAATTTTTAAATGTCTATTCCATCAATTCACTTACATTTTTGCCAAGTATTTATTGAGGACCTACTGTGTTCTACATACAGTGTTAGGAATTCAAAGATGACTAAATATAGCCTTTGGCTCATAATGAAAAGAGTAAATAACACTAAGAGAGCAATTATTTCCTTACAGTCTAGTTCTTGAATCATCTTTATATATTTTATACCCCCTTACCCATATGCAACAATTATATTTTCTGGAGCATGCTTTTACTTTTACTACTTCCCTTGAGCTGTAGACATTACTCAAATAATAATTTAACTTAGCTGCATATTTCCTATTTTATTATAACATTTAAGATATTAAATTGATGAAAACATGAGCCAAATTCCCAGTAAAATCAATAAAATAAATGCCATTAGTTCAAATATTAAATTTTTTTAATTTTATTATTTTTTTTTTCAAGACTGGGTCTCATGTCACCCAGGCTGGTCTTGAACTCACCACGTGGTTGAGGCTGGCCTGATCCTCCTGCCTTCACCTCCCAAGTGCTTGGATTACAGATGTGCACCACCCAAACAAAAATTATAAATGCAACTTTGAGTTCACTCTACTGCTAGACACTGATAAACTGAAGCCACACACACTTTGTATGACATAATAATAATAATAGCAAATGTGTTCTTAAAAAGAATGAGGACACACTGTGTGCTATATGAGTCAATTCTGAAAGCCTGGGTGATGAGCAGATTTGTGTCCCAAACAAAAGGCAAACAAGAAATGGATCAAGAAAATACACATTCAAATGAAAATAAAATGGAAGAGAGATTAATGATATTTAAAATTATCTTCTATAAGTCACTGAAAATAGATATTGAACTTCTTGAAATCTTGAGAAATCTTAAATTACATTGGGTAAAGAGAAAGTTTACATTGTAAGGTGATTCAAACTAAGACCAAACAAACTATTTGTGAGTGTGAATATGTATTTATTTTATTCAAAAATAACTTCTATATATTTGATACAAAGTTTACAACAAACCACAAAAGCTCTACTTTTATTTCTATTGATATTTCTGCAGAAATATGCTATATGTTTATTTATATTTATCTTACATTTTTATAACCCGTAAGACCTTATTTTAGTTTATTTTCCTTTGGGTTGACCTCACTAAACTAAAAAAAAAGCACATTTTCATTTGTCTCTCCTCATTTTCTGAAGGGAAGCACAGATGATGTTGGGACACTATAATTTAGGGCTTATGGCAAAGCTAAAATAAGTCACACATGAACATTACAAGGCTTTGTTTGGGTGCTGCCCGGTGATGACAGAGGGATTGGACACTTCCTTATACTGACGAACCAGAAGAGTTGATTTTCCTGCTCATCACTAATCCCCAGGAAAACGTTCCAGAAGGCTATGCTTGTCAGTCCCAAAAGGAATGTAGGTAGGATGACTTGCAGTGTGGCTGAAATGCATTTCATGGACACATTCTAGGAACTTAGAAAAAAGGTAATTATTTATTAAGCAGGGTGTATGGTAGTGGTGGGAAATTGGAATTTGGAAATGTGGTGGCAGGTATAAGAGGTAACAGGTATTAGAATAGTATAAGATCTTGATTACTGGGTATGAGTCTAAATGTTACTCAACAGGTAGTAAGAAAGGATTTCTAAAGACTAGAGTCCTGCCATACTCATCAGTGTTAGTGCTTAGCCTGGCTAGAGAGCAGAAGGGTAGATGTCTGCATGATAAAAGGAGGGTCAATGGGGATGTGCACATGCAGACTAAAGTGAAAAACGATATCTTCAAATAGATTATAGTAAAAAAATCAACTGTATTTGGTGATTTATTCATTTAAAATTCAACAAACATTCACTGAGTACTTATGTTATATAAGACACTACACTAAGGTTTGTTTAAAAACAAACAAGGTAAGATAGACTTCTCTATTATCAAGGGATAACTCTTCAGTAAGTAAAACAGCAACTAACTAAAAGGTGGCTGGCAACACCAGAGAAAGGGTGGCTTGAAAACCAGGGCAGACCTGATCTGGTGATGAATGAAAGGGGGCAACTGGCCAGGAGAACATGTAGGACAACAGAATCAAAGGTATGACTCTGTACTGAGAATGGGAACTCACACATGGTTTAATCTGAAGCTTAGATTACACCTTCAAAACCTGATGAGAAACATTTAACCACTCAATGCTCAAAAACGAATAAACATAAAAGTTTCCAATTCATGATTAAACCTTTAAAAATGTTTAAGTTTTAATTTTTTTTTCTGAACCTTGGGTAGGGTGGCTATAAGAAAAATCTTTCCCAAAATATCTTAAATTCTACCAAAGAGTTAATCCTTCTGCTTAAAAGGCTATTGGGGGCTGGAGAGATGGTTTAGCGGTTAAGGCACTTGTCTGCAAAGTAAAACCAGATGCACAAAGTGGGGCATGCATCTGGAATTCCTTTGCAGAGGTTAGAGGTACTGGTGAGCCCATTTTCTCCCTCCTCCTCCTCCTTTTCCTCCTCCTCCTTCTCTCTCTCTCCTTCTCCTTGCAAATAAATAAATAAAAATATATAATTTTTAAAGGCTATTTGGAAATGTACACATTTCTGGAAAGTTAGCTCAAGTCAGGTTATCCTTGTTTTTACAATGTAATTTATTTCTGATAATTTTATCTTATCATGGTCATTTGCACTAACTAATGGGCTATGACACAGAACAAAGGGTTAACTTAGATTACTGATTTGAAAAAAGGCATCTTCATAGGCTACAAAAATTAACATGAACACTGGGAGAGTGACTGTAGATGAAGCCAGAAAATAAAGATAAATTTTATTTCCTTTGTAACTTTATCAGATGAGACTCTTGATTTATGGTCTTTGTTTCAGGACAAAATGGACTTTTATTATGAAAGTCCTATAAAAAGTTAAATAAATGTCACATAAATATGGGTTCATTTCACAAGAAAAACTAAAAAATAAATATACAAATGATGAAACATTAGTAAATACATCACACAGAGAAAAACATTTAACGTTGGTCTCTGTGTGCTATATTTTTTCACAAACTTTCTTTTTTCTGAATTGGTCTTATATAATTATTCTTGAAAATACACATTTTAATATGTAACTGAGATAATATTTTAAGCATAAGTCCTATCTGTATTTTATATTTATTAGAATATGATCAATTATAATGCATATTTTTCTTCCTTAAAATATAAATTGAATGTTTTGTAAGGTGCCATATTGTTTATCACAGAATAATTCCTAAATTATAATGAACTTAAAATATAAATGTCTCTTTTCAGTATCTTGTTTTCTTAAATCACAGTCTGTCTTGCATAAGTCCATACAAATTATCCATGCATACAGTTTTTGTGGTTGAGGGGTGACATGTATGACAGCTATTCAAATTTCATATGAAATTCTAAAACTTTCTACATAATAAAGAATCTAAAGTTGGGCGTGGTGGTGCATGCCTTTAATCCCAGCACTTGGGAGGTAGAGGTAGGAGGATCCCCGTGAGTTCAAGGCCACCCTGAGACTACATAGTGAATTCCAGGTCAGCCTGAGCCAGAGTGAGACCCTACCTCAAAAACCAAAAAAAAAAAAAAAAAAAAAGAATCTGACGCCTAACTACAGAATACAATGCTGATGTGAATATCCCCAGGACAAATGTTTAGCCAATTTGCTCTATATTACTAGATTAGTAAAGATTTAAAACTTAAATATGCCGGGCTTGGTGGCGCATGACTTTAATCCCAGCACTTGGGAGGCAGAGGTAGTTGGATTGCCATGAGTTCGAGGCCACCCTGAGACTACAGAGTGAATTCCAGGTTAGCCTGAGCTAGAGTGAGTAGAGTGAGACACTACCTCGAAAATCCAAAAAAAAAAAAAAAAAAAAAAAAAAAAAACTTAAATATATATTTCTTAACATGGTGTGATTAGAAAAGTGAACAATTGACACAAAGCATTCGATACAGTGTCTGATAGACAATAAGGCTCAATTAATCTTGACTTTGGTCATTAGCAGATGATCTTAAGTTACATAGATAAGTTCTTCCTTATAGTGTGTAAATGTATTACCATATAAATAACTGAAGCCTTATGCAACAATATGGTAGCATGCATTAAGTTCCAAGTATACAAATGGAGTCCTGAGCATATAGTTGTGTTTAACACAACATAATGTGTTTAACATTTTGGATTTTTTTTTTTTTTTTTTTGGTGAAATACAGCACAACATTGCTATGCAGAATGGGAAACTAGATGGAAGCAATCTGGAAGGTGGTTCACAGCAAGCTCCCTTAACTCCTCCCAATACCCCAGATCCACGAAGCCCTCCAAATCCAGAGAACATTGCACCAGGTAACTAACCTCCAACAAATACAATAGTAAACTGCTTTGTGTTTAAAAACATGACTCATTCAAAGCCTTTACTAAGGGGTATTTAAATGACAGTGCTTATCTTATAAAATATCAATTTTGTAGATAAACATAAGATACATGTAAACAATCAGATTTAAAAGAATCATGTAAAATACTTATAGTAATGTGTTCTTTTAGATAGTCCATGACACTTGCTGGCAATCATTTATTATATGAAAATTTAAGACAATTGTTATATTGAAACTATATTTTTATAGGACTGTATAATTTACAAAATATTATGGTATATTTTAGAGTTTTCAATAACTATGACATATTAGTTATAACCCTCATTTATAAATAGGACTGAAGTTATACATGTCTCTGAGGTCATATTAAATGATTAAAAATTAAACCCTGGGACTGGGTAAGGTGGTGCATGCCTTTAATCCTGGTAGTTAGGAGACTGAGGTAGGAGGATTGCCATGAGATTACAGCATAAAATCCAGGTCAGCCTGGGCTAAAGTGAGACTCTACCTTGAAAAATGAAAAAAAAAAAAAAAATAATAATAATACAAATTATACCCTGGATCTGAGATGTCTCAATAGATAAAGTGCTTGGCACATAAGTATGAGTATTTAAGTTCAGATCCCAAGAACCCATGTAAAGCCAGACACTATAGTGAGAGTGTCTGTAATCCCAGTGTGCCTGTAGAAAGATGGGAGGTGGAAACAAGAGAATCCTCCCCAAGAAGCTCATGGGTCAACTAGCCTGGAAATGTAGAGTAAAACAAAGAGAGACCTTGCCTCAAATAGGGTGGAAGCTGATGGAGAGCATTGTCATTAGTCACACATGTGCATATAAACACACACACACACACACTCACACACACATGAAAAATTAAACCCCAGTTTCATACCATTTATAGGCATATTATGTTGTTAACTTATGTAGATTGCTTTCACTGATCCTGTTCTCAAAGGACTTTATATGTAGTCTTAAAAGTATGTATTTGTCCATATGTGGGTGGCTCATTATTATAATCCTAGCACTCTGGAGGCTAAGGCAGGAGAATTGTGAGTTCTGGGCAAGCCTGGGCTATTAAGATCCAGTCTTAGTTCAAAGCGCTTGCTTGCAAAGCCTGCCAGTCCAGGTTCAATTTCTCAGTATCCACATAAGGCCAGCTGCACAAAGTGCCACATATGTCTGGAGTTCATTTACAGTGGCAGGAGGCCCTGGCGCACCTGTACTCTTCTCCTCTCCCCTCTTCTCCTTCCTCCCTCTGTCCCTCTCTCTCTGCTCACAAATAACTAAGTAAAAAAGAAACACAAATCATTTGAGAGCCTAAACACTTAAGAAGTATAATTGGTAATACCTGGTGACTTGCGGGGTTGAGGGAAGTTTTAACATAATGCTTGTCTCAGGCATGTGAGGGTAGCAGTAACATTTGCTAAGATGACCAATGTAGACCAAGGAGCAGGGTATATTAGGAAATAGCATCACTTAGGTATACACAGTTTATAAAGGTACAAGTGTAATATCCACTTGGAAAACTCTAATAAATGGTTTCATAGACGGTCTTAGAGAGTAAAAAGACAAAAGTTGAAATTACCAATCCATGGTCACAATTAAAGCTGTCTGAAATAAATGGAATTTTCTGCTCAGGGAAGACCTTTGGGTAACACCAACATTTAAGTAGCAATTAGAGAAAGGAAGCCTACCAAAATAAATTAGATACTAGAGAAAATCAGCAAAAAATAATCACAAATAATACCTAGAGATAGAGTTATTTTAGAGAAGTGTTTTTTTTTTTTTGAAGAGATAAACATTTTTTTGTCAAGAGACCATAGACATGGTTTGACAGAAGAAAATTAAAAGCATCTTATAGGTAGGAAAAAATATCAAGGGCCGGAGTGTGGTGGTGCATGCCTTTAATCCCAGAACTTGGAAGGCAGAGGTAGGAGAATACCTGTGAGTTGGAGGCCACCCTGAGAATACAGAGTGAATACAGTCAGCCTGGGCTAGAGCGAGACCCTACCTCAAAAATAAACAATACATACATGCATATATATATATATATATATATTTTTTTTCTGGGTGGTGCAATAGAGGAGATGTAAAGGAGATGGCCATGCCTTATAACACTTTGAAAATGATTTTAGTCTGTTAGAAATCTTACATTTTAGGATGGTACTTGCCAAAAATTTCTAGCTTTATTTTTTTGAGAAGATTAACTCAGGGTGGTGAGACCAAAAGCAGACAGAAAAATAAGAAATCTTCAGAACTGGATCCATAGAGCAGTAAGAATGGGGTCTTAATCATGGAGTGGGAACCGGTGACCTTATCTAAAACACCCACTTCCTATTCAGCCATGTGAGATAGGTAAGACCCAAACGGCAACTCTAAAGAGTAAACTTAGGCAACAGATTTTGTCTTCTTCTGTGTTACTTCCCTGTAGCCTAAGCTACTCAATGTTCATTTGAAAATTAATTCTTTATGGAGTCAAATGCAAATTAATACAATAGACATGTTTAAAAATATAAATGAACATTTCACCTGGCTAAGTATATATTATGATAGTCAAGGAAAAAGTAACAGTATAATTTGGAAAAGTTAAACACTAAGACAAAGTATGTCTTCTTTTTAAAATTCCATAAGCTTGGCCTAACACTTCTCAACATTACTTTCTGATGGGCCATAGAAAGGATAAGTCTTCACAAATTTGCACCAGCAAGAAACATTGAACGTGGAAAAATGTTAGGTGGCATTTTGTAACTCTAGAACACTGTTTATTCACTCTAAGTCTATTTTTCCAAAGGATATTCTGGGCCACTGAAGGAAATTCCTCCTGAAAGATTCAACACCACAGCTGTGCCCAAGTACTACCAGTCTCCTTGGGAGCAGGCCATTGGCAGTGATCCGGAGCTCTTAGAAGCTTTGTACCCTAAACTTTTCAAGCCAGAAGGAAAGGCAGAGCTGCCTGATTACAGGAGCTTTAATAGGTAAGGTGGTTATCTAGGGTGGCATGGCTACATGTATCGTGACACTGACAATCAAATCCTCGGGTAGAAAAAAAAGCACACACAGCATCATTTCTTCTGAGACTAGACTGTAAGTGGAAAAACAGGATATTTACTAAGTCTGAGTAAGACTCATTTTTGTAGTATTGCTAATAGTTTTAAACTAGGTCCTTTTAAGTACAAAGATGAAGGAAATGATTCCAAAACAACCTGTTATAATGTAAAGATTACCTCTCACACTTTAAAATTGTTACATTTATAATAACTTTTAATTCAAAAATTGATGTTAGTTTATGTGTTCCTACAAGTGACAATGTTGTTCAATAATTTCAGAAATAATTCCCTCATGGAGCCATGAGACTTACTCTCTATCTTCAGGTTAGAATTTACTTTCTGTAGGCCACAGGCCAGATTAAAGATAAATTAGAAACTTGATGGTCCATGATTCCAACACAGGTATAAACCAAAAATTTTGCTACTAAGAACATGTCCAAATAATATCTGTCTTACAGTTTATATAATGGAACTCTACCTTTCCGTGTTACTCATTTCTCAATAATTTCCATGGGGATTTTAGAGAAAATATCTAAAATGGTCCTTAGTCTGTTCTTTGATCACTTGGTTTTCATTTTAGAGTAAATTATCTCCATTATTCTGTTTCACACTTACAAAACAACAAGAAAAACAAGCCTATGATTCAAGCCTGCCTGAAATATAAGGGAACACATAGTTTTCAGGCCTTGTCTCTTACATGCATTGCTTTAGAAGTTTACCAAACAACAGTTACTCAGTGTAACCATATCTTTGGTTTAAGTGCTTGCTAAGTGAATGAGAATGTAAAAAGTCATATAGATAAGATTCTTGTGTTGGAAGAACTTTATAAGACTAATCAGAAAAGTTTGTTTAAACAAATACTTTCACAAAACTTTGCTTAAGCAAACACTTTAAAAATGACTGAAAAGCTACCAAGATAGTGGATTCTTGAAGTCAAGATATTGAAGAAAAGGGAAATTTAGCTAAACCCAACACTTGGCACCACTTTCCCACTGCAGGCACTTGATCTATGGTTAAAATCTAAGGCTGGAAAGCTGGAAAAACCTTTCAGCAGTTTCAAACATGGGGAGAGTGAAAATAAAAGTATGGGGTCTTCAAGAGGGAGGAACCTAATAAATATGCTGAGCTGTCACCACTGGGAATCTTAACAGGCAGCCCTGTGGAGTAAATTGGCCTTCAACAAACTCAGTGCTCTTCTAATCCGCACAGGCACAGGGTGGTAAAGGCCCCCTCCTCTCAGCCAAATGACTGCCAGCAAAGGGTGAATTTTTATGGAAGGATGATGGTCCCACTGGAGATCAAATCATCTCCGCAGTTTTCATTGCTGTCACTGTGTGATTATGGCAGAATACACAGTACAAATTTCCCCACCTTATCCATTTGTAACTGCGCGGTGCTGTGAACCATGTTCACAGTATGTGCACCTGTCACCACCAACTGCAGGACACTTTTCCCTGTGAGACTAAAACTGCATGCATGAAATGACCACTTTTCATCCTTCTCTTCCCTAGCCTCTGACAACCACCATTCTATTTTCTGTCTCTATGATTTTTATTTTTACTACTTTAAATATTCATAAATGAAATGAAATGTCCTCTAGTTTAAAATTGATTTTGTAAGTTTGTATTACCACAATGTTTACATTATTAAGTATTGCCAGAGGCAAGAGTGGTGATGGTTGGGAAAGAACATGTGTAAGACTCTGGAATGGCTGCTGATATGTGCAGCTATTCCAAGGTTTTTGGTTTGATATGTGTTATGAGCATAATGAGTTTTCTGTGCTTATAGTGTACTATATGATAGAGATACTTTTTAATTCAAAACATGAATATAAGGACAGATTAGCTACAGCTGAATAGAGTTGGTAACATACAGGTAAATGCTCCCTCTGAAGCAAAGAGGAAAAAAGAAAAGCAGATTCAAAATGCCAGAGGATAGTAGCAGACCACATGCAGCAGTTATGTAATGTCAGACTTGTGAAACGTGAGTTCACAAAGGGATAAAAGAGAAACAATATGGGAAGAATTGATGACAAATGACATCCTGCCTCAGGCTCAAGAAGTACTACACACCCGTGAAGAGTAAATCAAAGACAATAAGGAAATCTTTTTTGGAAATATCTTATTTTTATTTATTTATGAAAGTGGGGAGACAGAGAGGCTGAATGGGCATGACAAGGACTTTAACCCACTGCAAAGGAACTCCAGATGCATGTGCCACCATGTGCATCTGCCTTACGTGGGTTCTGGGGAATCAAACTTTGGTCCTTATACTTTGCAGACAAGCACTTCAATGGCTAAGCCATCTCTCCAGCTCAATTAAATACATCTTAAAGCCAAGGAACAAAAAAGTAAAAGGTAAAACGACAGTTGACTTCTTAACTAAAATTATGGAAGAGAATGAAATAATACCTATAATAATAACATAACCACCAACCTATAATTCTATACCCACTAAAGATATTCTTTAAAGGTGAAAGAAAAACTTACACACATTTTCAGAAACAGATATTTGCTGACCCCTCCTAGACAATAAAACAAGAACAATAAATTAAAGGAACAGACAGAGAAATAGAGCCACCATTATTTACAAATGAGAAGATGGTGTCCACAGGAAATTTAAAAGAAGCTACAGGCAAGTCATTGGAATTAGTAAGTAAATGTGGCAAAACCACAGACTACAAAGTCAACATAAACATCACTGGTATTTTTACACACCCAACACAAATAACCAGAAAGCAAATAATATTTGTGACTTTTTTGTTTTGTTTTGTTTTGTTTTTCTTTGAGGTAGGGTTTCATTCTAGGCCAGGCTGACCTGGAATTCACTATAGAGTCTCAAGGTGGCCTTGATTTCATAGTGATCCTCCTACTTCTGCCTCCCAAATGCTAGTATTAAAGGTGTGCATACATGGACCACCACACCCAGCTTATTAGTGATTTGTGTACTTTTCCTTTTGTATCTTGTATTTGAATAAAAATTTATTTTAAAAAGTCAAATATTGTTGGAGAGATGACTCAGTTGTTAAGGGATTTGCCTGCAAAGCCTAACAACCAGGGTTCAATTCCTTAGTACCCATGTAAAGCCAGATGTACATAGTGGCACATGTATCTGGAGTTCATTTGCAGTGGCTAGAGGTCCTAGCCTCTATCTCTCTCACACACACTTGCTCTCTCATTCTCTTTTCTCTCTGCATGCAAGTAAATAAATAATGTTTAAAAAGTCATATCAGACAAAATTATCCCAATAAATATGTAGTCTATAGTAAAATAAATACCACAAACACCATTTTTTAAAAAAATTAGTCCAGAGCCGGGCGTGGTGGCGCACGCCTTTAATCCCAGCACTCGGGAGGCAGAGGTAGGAGGATTGCCGTGAGTTCGAGGCCACCCTGAGACTACACAGTTAATTCCAGGTCAGCCTGGACCAGAGTGAGACCCTACCTCAAAAAACAAAAAAAACAAAAAAAAAAAAAAAATTAGTCCAGATCTCAGCCCAGTAATTACAAGTAATTCAATAACTTCCAGATATATAATGGATTATTTTCCTTGTTGCAGCATAACACAATTTTACTCTATCAAACTGCTAATGCTATGAGAACCCAATTTGACCAAGAATTTAGTTCCTCAAAGAACATTAAGTATATATCTTTTAAATAAGTGTCATTTTCTTATGTTTATTAAGCTATTCAAATATGTTACTAAATTGAAACTTTATCCTAATATATCTTTCTTATGTTTGCAAAAACAAATCATGAGAGAGAGAGAGAGACAGAAACAGAGAGAGAGAGAGAGGATAGGTAGAGAGGAAGAGAGAGATGCAGTTTCCAGATATCCTAAAGTCATTGCAAAAGAAGTAATGTACAACTATTTGTTATTCCCATGTTCTTTTTTTTTTTTTTTTTTTGAGAAAGACACAGAGAGAGAGAGACAGAGAGAAAGGGAGAGGAAGACAGATAGAGATGGGTGCACCAGCAGCATCTCAGCTGCTGCAAACGAAATCCAGATGCATGTGGCCCCTTGTGGTCAAGTGTGGCATTGCGCCCTTGCGTCACTTTGCATCTGGCTAAACGTGTGACCTGGAGATTGGAACCAGCGTTCTTAGACTTAGGAGGCAGGCAGCTTAACCACTAAGCCATCTCTCCAGCCCTCCCATGTTCTTATACCTAATTGTTAGCTATTTATGAAACATGGAAGGACATGATATCTGATGGAATTCACTGGTGATAATTACTGAGTGAAAACTGACTCAAAATGGTCAAGAGTTGAATTCAACTTGTTTTCTTGTATCACTTTTGTCTCTTTTCAAATTTTATGCCACACTCAAACCCATGGAATATGTGAGAAAAAATAAGCTGTGAGCAAGGAGTTTCATGGCTTTGCTTTAAACTGCTATATATCTTGAATGCAGCATTTAACTTCTCCTTATCTTAATTTTCTCATCCGGAGAATAAACTTTATGATTTACGAACCTTTAACTATATTCCATCCTCCAGTTATTTGGTAGAATACTTTCTTTTAAATTTCTATACAAGCATTTTACCTTACTATTATTTTTAGTAAGAATTCTGAAGGCATTATAGATTCTTGCAGAATAATTAGTAATCATTATGAGTACATTATAGAGCCAGTGTTAGTTTTACAAATGTGACCTTATCACTGGCCAGTCAAAGTAAACAAGAAAGCATCTATTAACTGAATTTGAATGATATGGACTTATTATTCACCACATAGATGACATAATAAAAAACCATGAACCCAGACCTATTCCTAAAGAACTAATGTCATGGGATTGATGGAGATGGAATTATTATATTTCAGTTAACTACTTTAAATCTTTCTATTGGAAGTTTCTGCTCCACTAGCATTGACTAAACCTTGAAACTTTCTACAGATTAAACATCTTACTTGAGGTCTCTCACTTTGAATGTTAATAGACTCTTTAATTTTTGTGTAGAGGGCAAAAAGAAATTCCAAACCAACAGGATGTAACCTGAATGGTGCCAAAGAAAGGAAAACAAAACTTTGTTTCCCAAATAGCAGTCTTTCTTGGATCAGTGGTTGGACATAAGAGATGGGTGATGGAGTGGAAGGGAATATTTTCATATATGAGAAAAGAAAATGACCCACAGATTCATAGGAAAAACCAAAATGGAACTGGTTTAATAGGGGAAAAAACAATATACTAAATTCCAAACCCAAACAGTAGGTATGGGTACAGAGAAACTTCCCTCTGACTGAATTCAGAAAATGAATTTTAAAACAAGTAAATTTTATTTCTGTACTAAATAATCAAGAACTCACTTGACCAAATTCAGCTTAACTTCAGAAATATTTGACTCTAGCCTCTTGTAACTCTTCTAAAAATCTCAATAATGGGTATAAACCCTGAGTCATTACACAGAATCCTATTTAAAGGGCCATGCTTGGTTTAGGTCTCTGCTATTCCTGTCTTAAAATGTTAGAGTGTGTGTGTGTGTGTGTCTCTCTGTGTGTGTGTGTGTGTGTGTGTGTGTGTGTGTGTGTTGCTGGAGACTGAAATGAGGGCCTTGCATAGCAGCCATGTACTCTACCACTGAGCCATATATTTGACTCTGATTGTCTGTGAGCTCACTGGGGGTTAAAATCTACTACAGTCCTTTCTTTTCTGATTCACTAGTGCAAAATAGCATGTCTAGACATGTTAAGAAATCAGTAAGTAACTACATGAATAATGGGTGAATCAGCACATGAACAAACTTTTAACATACTTACAAGTTGTTACAATGATAAAACATTGCCTTGGACATACTAAACACCCAACCCAAGTTGGTTTTTTTTTTTTTTTTTTTTTTGTGCTGAATCAAATTTGAATCATGAAGACTCTTCAAGTCATCAAATCAGCTAGCAAACATGAACAATGCTGGGCGTGGTAGCATATGCCTTTAATCCCAGCACTTGGGAGGCAGAGGGTAGGAGGATCACCATGAGTTTGAGGCCAACCTGAGATTACATAGTGAATTACAGGTCAGCCTGAGCTAGAGCGAGACTCTACCTTCCAAAATCAAAATCAAAAACAAAACAAAATAACAACAACAAAAAAACCATGAACCATGAATCAGCTAATTCAGTTATGAATGCAAGAGCAACCTGGTTTGATATGATATAGACATAGCCAAGTGAATTGAGAATCCTAAACACACTGATTTAGAAAGTGATCTGAGAGGGCTAGAACACCTGTCTAGAATGTGCAAGAAGATGAATTTGATCTCACACAGCAAAAATAAATGAGTAAGTAAGCAAATAAACAAATAAACAACTGTGGAGCTTTGTGTGGTGGTGCACATACCCCAGTACTTAAGAGGCTAAAGAAAGAGGAATGCCATGAGTTCAAAGTCAGCCTGGGCTACAAAGTGAGACCTTGTTTCTTTGTGCTCTCCCCACCCAAAACAAGGCCATTGTAGCTGATAATCTACCTATTATTCAGCCCACATCCTTGCAATATACTCAACAATCTATTCTTTTTCTTTTTAAAACTATTTTTTAATTTATTTAAGAGAGACAGAAAGAGGCAAATAGAGAGAGAATGGGTACACCAGGGCCACTAGCCACTGAAAATAAACTCCAGACACATGTACCACCTTGGGGATCTGGCTTATGTGGGTACTGGGGAATCAAACCTAGGTCCTTAAGTTTTGCAGGACAAAGCCTTAACCGCTAAGACATCTCTCCAGCCCAACAATCTATTCTTTAAAATATATAGAAATTAAAGAAACAAACAAATAAGCAAACAATGCTGTTTCTTCGCTTTTGTATCACAAAGTTTGGAGAATTCTTCCTTCACAGCCTTCATTAGTAGCTCCTGGCACCTCCCTTTTCGAACTCTGAATGTTGGGTGCTCTCCCTCTCTCTCTTTCTCTCCCCCCTTCCTTCTTTCTTTCCCTCCCTCCCGTTCCACTGCTACTCATCCTGAGTTGGGATTATATGCAGTTCCTAGGTATGAAACAGGATATACTTACTAGTGACATGCCAAATGACATGCCCGCTTGTGATCTTTTCCCTGAGCTTCAGCATTCCACTGGAAGCACTTCAGCCATAAAAAAAAAAAAAATGATATCTCAAAATGTAACTCCTGGCTTCCAGATTAAACTAGCTCCTTTCTCAACCTGTGTCATCTCAGTAAATGGCAATTTTATAACTTTATATTACTCAAGTAAACAAGCTAAGACTTATCGTGAATTCCATTCTGCCACTATACTGTAAACCATTACCAAAATCCTCTTAGCCTCAACTTCACAATATACTCATTGGAAGTGTGTTTGCCTACCATGCATGTGGCCCTCTATTAAACACCAACACCCCAGAAAACAAACAAACAAACAAACAAACAAACAAACAAACAAACAAATTTTTCATGCCACTGAAGACTTTTTGTTTGTTTGTTTGCTTTTGTTTTTGTTTTTCAAGGTAGGGTCTCACTCCAGCTCTGGGTGACCTGGGATTCACTATGTAGTCTCAGGGAGGCCTTGAACTCACAGCGATCCTCCCACATTTGCCTCCTGAGTGCTGGGATTAAAGGCATGCGCCACCATGCCCAGATCTTCTGAAGACATTTTGAAACAAAAAGTGACCATAAAACCCTTTTACTTCCTGTTTTCAGAGGCTGTGCCAACATGCATCATTACCAGCAACAAGCATGCTGATCTCCCACCATTGATTGATTAAAGATGTAAGGTTTGAAACTGAAAATGCTTATACTCCACTCCCCACAGTGAGTGTTTTACACAGGTCTTTGCGATGAACTAAGTTTTCTCTAAATTGCCAGCCTGGTAGAACACATGATCTTGTGAAGGACAAAGTAGAAGCAAGAGGCAACTTCTGATTTATAATAAAGTTGCATAGGACACTGAAATAAATGTACTGAGAAGATAGAATGCAAAGAGAATATAGCTTTCCTTTTGATAGACCAACACAGACTTAAGGAGGAAAGATACCAATTGAAGCAACGAAAAATTAATGGCCTTAAATCTGTAGTACCCACTGTATATCTTAAAATGTTTACTTTTATTTATTTATTTTTATGTATTTGGTAGAGAAACAGCAAGTAGTAAGAGAGAGTGGGCATGTCAGGGTCTCTAGCCACTGCAAATGAACTACAGACACTTGCACCCCCTTGTGCATCTGGCTTACGTGGGTCCTAGGGAATGGAACCTGGGTCCTTTGGTTTTGCAGGCAAGTGCCTTAACTGCTAAGCTATCTCTCCAGCCCCCACTGTATATCTTAATGCCTCTACTACTTTAATAGAAGGTATAAACTTGACTTAAGATATTTAAGAAATAGCAGAGTGATGGAGCTATAATGAAAATTATATCCCACCGAGGGCTTTAAACAATGTTCCTCATATTGGAAAATCTCTAAAAGTTTTACCCATTCCTATTGTCCAAACATTTGTGAAAGTCTTTCTTTGGGGTTCAGTCAGGTAAGAAATAAAGCAGATAAACAATGCATATGGTGAAACATGGAAGACAGTTACATAGTGGGTAAAAATGGAATCTATGCAAAGTTTGGAGAGAATAGCTATAGAAGACAGGAAAAAAATCTTGAAGATTTTAAATGTGAGGAAAAAGAAAATTTAAAGAGGGTTTAGGCTATGTTAAGAATTGGAGAACTCCAAGAGGAGAAAGAAAACAGGATGCGAGTGGAGGCAATGATGACAGCATAAATGGGAAGAGTAAGCAGTTGATCCATTTAGCAGGAACAAGGTGTGGATGAAAGTGAACAGGGTAAACTCACCATGGCTGGCTCTCCATTGGATGTCGAAGTCATGTCTGTATCCACACACCAGTGAAAACCTCTTTGTTTTGGGCTGGAGGGATGGCTTTAGTGGTTAAGGCATTTGCTTCCAAAGGACCCAGGTTCAGTTCCCCAGGACCCACATTAACCAGATGCACAAGAGAGTGCATGTGTCTGGAGTTTGTTTGCAGAGGCTGAAGGCCCTGGCATGCCCTCTCTCTCTCTCTCTCTCTCTCTCTCTCTCTCTCTCTCTCTCTCCCCTGCCCCTTTCTCTGTCAAATAAATAAATAAATTAAAATTAAAATAAAAAAACTCTTTGTTTTGTTCTAGCTACATACTAATACACTAAACTTAAATATTGTCCCTGATTTCACCATAGCTCACAATTTTTGTCCAACTTATGAGAAAATCCTGATAATTGTACCTCAAAAACACACCTTAAAACTATGCATTCTTTCATCTTCACAGAAAACATCTGAAAGTGACACCTCCATTTTGCACATGAATTGCTATAATAGTTCCCTGCCTTATCCTCTTATAATCTGATCACACAGCAACAGCAGCTAGAATTACCCTTGTAAAATTTAATCAGGTTATACCACTCTCCTCCTAAACACTCAACAATGGTTTCCCTTCATACTTAGAAGGAAATTCATAAAACAAAAACCTTATATAATATACTCTTCTTCCCACTGTTCCCTTGTCATATCTTAAGAACCAAGTCATTTACAGAAGACAGCACAGAAATTTGACTAAAGAGTGTGGGCTGGGATAGCTGGAGGGAAGTGGAAAATTCAAAGGTCATAAGAGGGTTGGAGAGATGGCTCAGTGGTTAAGAGCACTTCCTGTGCAAACATGAGGGCCTGAGAAGGTCTGAGACATGACTGGAGTTCAATCTTCAGGATCCACATAGGCAGCTGGGAATAGCCATAGACATATGTAACCCCAGGGGGAACAGACAGGGTTGGGGTGGAAGCAGCAAGCTCTGGGATAAGTAAAGACACTGGCTTAAATAAGAGTGGGTGGAAGAGTGATGGAGTGGTATACCTGATGTTCTGTTCTACTCAGTGCAGTGCGAACACATGGGGTACATCCATGTACACAACCCCCCACACACACACACACATGCACAAATGCAAAAAAACAAAGGCCACAAAGTATTAAATAGGAGGAACTACAAAAGCACATTCACAAGAAATGCTTGAGATGAGTTTAGGGTACAAGGAACAGACTGGTCCAAATCCATGAGTACATACAAAAGGCTTTACAGTAGCTTGTTATCAAATATCTGTTTTACTGTAAAAACATGGCCCTTCAATGAAAATGCTTGACTTAGAGGCCTCAAACTGAAAAACATATTAAGAATATAAGACTATGTAATAACATGTATATAACATAAATCGCATCATTTTGTATATTTTGAGAGATAAAATTAAGTATTATATTATTATTATTTGCTTTTCTCCTCAATTCCCACAGGGTTGCCACCCCATTTGGAGGTTTTGAAAAAGCATCAAAAATGGTTAAATTCAAAGTTCCAGATTTTGAGCTACTACTGCTGACAGATCCTAGGTTCATGGCCTTTGCCAATCCTCTTTCAGGCAGACGGTCCTTTAATAGGACTCCAAAGGGCTGGATATCTGAGAATATTCCTGTAGTGATAACGACTGAACCTCCAGAGGACACCACGGTGCCAGAATCAGAAGACCTCTGAAAATAAAATTGGACACGACCCCAGGTGTATACAAGTCGCTATTACTATCTCGCTGGCAAAGCCTTCTTCATTAGTAAAATAGCTTAATGGCAATTAAGCAACTTTCATTTTTGGCATTTAATTTCAACCTCAGCTCAATGAACTAATGAACAATTAAATTCTTATTTACAAAATCTTTTAACTGTCTTGTATTCATTTCTAACTCCATTTTCAATTGTTTATTTACATATTTGAGAGAGAAAGAAAGAGGTATAAAGGAGAGAGCGAGAGAAAGAGAGACAGAGAAGGAGGGAGAAAGAATGGGCACACCAGGGCATCCAGCCACTGCAAACAAACTCCAGACACATGCACCACCTTGTGCATCTGGCTTATGTGGGTACTGGGGAATTGAACCTAAGTCCTTGGGCATTGCAGGCAAGCACCTTAACCATTAAGCCATTGCTCTAGCCCTCAATTGTTTTAAATAATCTCACTTTTCCATCATGAAAGTTCAGACAAAAGTTTCCTTTGAATCATTTAACAGGAGTTATTCGAGAAAATTTAGGTAGAATCTAGAATCAAAATACAACGTAAGATACATAGGCTCATTCATAACTTCATTCCAAGGGATGAAGATTCTGTGAGATGACTGGCAAATGCTTGGCCTCTGTGGTGACCATGATAAACAGTATATCTGAATGAAGTCTTTTCATTACTCGTTAGTAGATTATAATTCTACTCATTTTGTATTTGTTTTAAACTATTTGGCAATTATTCTTGAGTTGAATTGGTTACTAAGTACATTTAGTATTAAGAAGACAGAGACACAGTTACTCGAGGGATCTCATACTACTGTGGCCTAAATAACAAGTATCTTCAAAATCCAATGAATATGTCAGTTAAACTCAACTTTACATATGTATTTTTTGAAGAGTAATAAAAATACGTATGGAGTTACATAAAGTACATATATATGCATGTATGAAATTTGAATTAGCAGATCCTTGGTGAATATTAAATTTCTAGTCAAACCACATTCAATTCAATTAGTAGGGAATTGCTTGTTATAAAGCACAATGAAAAAAAAGTAGAAGACAAAAGTTTCTGAAAATAATTTATCACACATCTATCACAAAATGTCTGAATGCTAGCAAAAAAAAAGACTCAAACTAATATAAAGTTATAGACATATCCTAAAATATGAGTGAGAAAGTATATAGTATGGCATTTGTGCAAAATCAATATTAATTCCTCCCATTTTATCTCATTTAAGAATTCTGTGAGAGCTAGGGATATTGTTCTGTGCTAAAACATTTGCCCAACATGAGTGAGGTTCTGGGTTCAAGTCTAAGTACAAAAAAGATAATCATTCACTGATTTAGAGCACATGCTATAATCATTGCTGGGGTGTGGGGCTCACACATGTAATCCCAGGCCAAGGAAGGAAGATCCTGAGTTCAAGGCCTGACCGGTCCCCACAGTGAAACTCTGTACAAAAATCAAACCTGTACTAGGTGTACAGAGCAAACAAGAAATGTCTCACCCACCAAAAAGTGCCTGCTAGATTAAATTCAGGAGCTAGGAAGATAGAACTTATAGTAATGAATATGCTAAGTAGTAATATTAACTAATATTATTGTATTTAAAAGAAAACTGCACATAGTTTGAGTATTAGTGATTTAATCATCTAGGTTTATAAAGAAAATTGTAAATGCTAAGAAAAATACACTTTCTAGAAAGTAATGTCAAAATATTATGCTTATATATACTATCATTGTAGACAATTTGAATAACTTACAATATATACTTAAGATTTATTTTGTATTTATTAATTTTATTTATAAGTTTGGTGTTTATTCATTTAAAAATAACAATACTGGCATCTATGATAAATTATCAGGCTCTTATCATGCCATGTTTTTGTTCAGTTTAATATTTAAAAATTAGTTGTATTGCTATACATTTTGATGAAATTACTTTGTTTTCTATTAGCATTATTAAGTTGATATTTTAATGACATTGATATTTACTGCATTATTTCAGTAATCTCAAAGTTGTTAAATTATATCTTCAATATCATCTGTCAACCACTGAATGCAGTAGAGCAACTAAGTATGTCTGTTATAGAAAACTACTCCCCAGTATCATCAAAGAATATTTTAAAATAGATTCTTAGGTGATTTCTTTTTCTTAAAATTGATAGAAAATGAATAAATAACCTAGTGTTCACTATTGTACTTTTTTCCTTTTCTGGAAATGTCTATTCATGCTCAGCTGATCCCTTGAGAAATACCAAAAGTTCACTCTGGTTTCCATGCAACTTAGAATTCAAAAGGAATTTTGAATGTGTTTTTCATTGACCTGAAAAACAGTGAAATCTTTCAGAGTCAGAAAACAATGTATATGATAGGCTCTTTAGAAGAGCAGAGCAACTGTAGAGGTAAAAGCCAAGAATGGTCTTTTGAGTGACCAGCTTTTACCTCTACTTCCTTCAGTCATTTCTCAGTGTTTACCATCTCCGAAACAAACACATGAAAGGATTTGACAAAGAAAGTTATTGTTCGTTATTACAAAAGTAAGCCAAATATAGACAATATTTTAGTCACAATGACTATTGTATGAATTTTATGTTACATTTTCTGAATAAACCCATTGGTAATTTATTAATGTTTTAGCAGCTTAGAAAAAGAGGGGGCTAATTAAAAGTCTAATGTGAGCAAAATGTCCACTTGTAAGCATGAAAGAACATCCTGAACTTTTCAACCCTGGGCACAGCTGTACCAGCAGACTTATTAATTCTGGAATTTCCTCACTCTGCTGCTTATGCAAGATAAAAAGTACACGGCATCATTGTAGTTTTTCAGCCACAATTCCTCTGTCTTGAGCTTAGGAAAGTCTTCCTTTGAATACCGTTTTTTTTTTCTTTTTCTTTTTTTTTTTTTTTTTTTTTTTTTGGTTTTTCGAGGTAGGGTCTCACTCTAGTCCAGGCTGACCTGGAATTAACTATGTAGTCTCAGGGTGGCCTCGAACTCACCGCGATCCTCCTACCTCTGCCTCCCGAGTGCTGGGATTAAAGGCGTGCACCACCACGCCTGGCTTGAATACTTTTTTTTTTTCTGACCAGTGTTTCACCCTCCAAATGCCCTGCTCTGCAGGAGAACTTTTCTGTGAAAGGAGTGTGGGCTTTTGCACTAGAACAGCAGGGGAAATCCATTCTAAGCTAACTGACCAAAGCATTTTGTGAACATTCAAAATCATTTTATGGACAGTGATATGTTTTTTTATGAAATTTAACAAAAATAAAAAACTAAATTATGTGAAGCTTTCCATGAAGCTTTTCATGAAGCTAACATGAAATGTTCGATTTGAAGAAGCACATGTTACTATTTGAATTCCAATTTCAACCAGGGGATAAACTTCCCCTAGCTTCTCAATACAGTGGGATTCCAATGGGAAGATTTGGTACATACAAAAAACAAATAAACAAACAAAAAGCCAAAAAACAAAAAAAAAAAAAAAAAACAGAGGCATAAGACAACTATTGTTTAGAGTTTATAAAACATGGCATAGCACATACCTATGATCCTAGCACTGGGGGTAAAGGTAGGAGAATCAGAAGGTTAAGGTCATCCTCTGCTCCATACAGTAGTCAAGGCTAACCTGGGCTACATAAGACTTTGTCTCAAAAATACTTTTTAAAAATGTTTATAGTTCAGATCCAAATAAGTATGTGTGCATTATTCAAAATTTTGTAATATTTTGAAACCCACTGCATTGATGACTTAGGCAGTGTTATTTTCTGGAAATAGCACTGGAAAAGTCAGGAGAAAAAAAGATAATAGAAAAGCCAGGTGTGCCGGACGTGGTGGTGCATGCCTTTAATCCCAGCACTCGGGAGGCAGAGGTAGGAGGATCACCATGAGTTCAAGGCCACCCTGAGACTACATAGTGAATTCCAGGTCAGCCTTAGCTAGAGTGAGACCCTACCTCGAAAAAAGAACAAAACAACAACAACAACAAAAAAAAAAAAATAAACAAAAACAAAAAAAAAAAAAAAAAAAGAAAAGAAAAGCCAGGTGTGGTATTGCACACCTTTAAACCCAGAACTTGGGAATCAGAGATAGGAGGATCACCATGAGTTGGAGGCCATCCTGAGACAAGATAGTGAATTCAAGGTCAGCCTGGGCTACAGTGAAACCCTACCTCAAAAAGCCAAAATAATAATAATAATAATAATAATAATAATAATAATAATAATAGATCAAATGTCATTTCCTATTTTAAAACTGCTCACTAAATAATTAGTCTAAAAATACTAGCTCACTAAGAAACATAAATGGGAAGGAGCCACAGTGAAATAGGACAAAAGGAAATAAAATCAAGGCTATAAAAATGCTGTTGTTTTATGGAATCTAAAGCCTTTTCTTTACCTCTTTTGAAGTAATTTTGCTACACACACACACCCACACACACACACACACACACACACCACACACACACTGGAATGATGTGAATTGCCATGCAAATAGACAGTTATTACATGTTTTTTTCTTTTTGTAGACAGAGTGCCAGGCTGTTCTTGTTGCAACATAAACCCAATGATAACATTGAGCTTTGGATCCTCCCTGCCTATACCTCCTGCATGTTGCGGCTGCAGGTGTGCATTGCCACATCTAGTTTATGTGGTGCTCAGGATAAAACCCAGAGCTTCATGCATGCTAGGCAAGCACTCTACCTATTGAACTACGTCCAGAACCTTATTTCATTTCCCTTGTCACTCAGACATAATAAATGAAAGCAGTTGCACATAAAGGCTCCAGACTCAGTAAGAAACATGCATGCTGATCTATTACAAATTAGTGATATAATCTGAAGCAATGTATAGCACTCTTTAAATTACCATTTTCTTCAACTCTCTGAATCAAATGGTACTTCCTTCCTAGGATTTTCCTGGCCACCCTTATTGAACAGAGCATAGACTGTTCTTCAGGCTCTGTTTGTGCTTATATATTTCTCACAGCACTTTTTACTCCCTAAGAGAATGGGTCATGCCAGATCTTCTGTTTTCATGACTTTGAGAGAAAATTTACTATAATTAATTCATGTGATGCTCACATGTCATTGCATGCTGATGCCAAGATGGGATTAAATGTGAAAGAATTTTATTAGGAGAAATGTCTATGGTGGAGAAAGAAAATGGAAAGGGAGTTAAAAAAACAAAAACAGAGCAGGCAGTAGCCCTCAAGTGAATGTGTGTGGAAGTATTCTAGACTGCATAGCAATCTCAGCAACATTCAGCAAGGCCATCAGGACTCTTCAAGACAGCCACCTGTCAGAGGAGTTTGTGTCAACCAGAAACAACCTGCTGTACTGCCGCTGCCTACATCAGTCACTGTTGGGAGCAGCACTCAGCATTGGTACTAATCTCGAACATAAAACCGACTGTGAATATGGACCATATTTATTTAAGAAATTATAGTATGTTTCCTCTCAAAGTTATTAAAAAATTATAAAGCAATGTTGGAGTTTATTAAGAAACAGTTTTAACACAGATTTAAACACAAACATTAATGGAGAAAGATGCATGTGAAAAGGATAATACACACCAAGTGTAGGTATGGACTTCTCAAGAGAGTGTTGAGCCTAAAAACTCAAAATATTAGACTTCTTGTATGTTAGTCATGGAGATCTGTTGTTTGTTTTTTGTTGCTGTGGTAAAGTGACTGAAATAATCAACTTAAGGGAGGAAAGACAGATTTTGCTCATGGTTTCAAAGTGTCGGCCAGTCCATAGTCCTTGGCTCTGTGGACTCTGGCCCACTGTGAAGCAGATCATCATGGCCTCAGGTACATGTGGCAGAAGCCATTCACCTCATGTTGTACAAGAAGTTGAGGGGGAAGGGAAGGTAGAGAGAGGGGACGAGAGAGAGGAAAGGAGAGAGGGAGATAATCAGATTCAGCTTTCAAAAGCATGCCCCAGTGACCTATTTTTTCCAGGTAGACTACACCACCTAGAATACACTGCCTCCCAAAACAGCATCCCAAACCACCAAGCATTCACTACATGAGCCTGTGGGGAGACATTTCATTTTCAAACCATAATATCTTGGTACTTTTTTAAAGAGCTTATTAAACTTTTGACAACCAGGAAAAATTATCATGTTTTAAGGTGTTTATTCCTATCAATTATGGTTACAATTACTGCAATATATTAGATCCTACTATTTATACAATTCTATATCCTGATGTTTACTTAACCACCTTTTTAGCATAGCCAAATGACATAAATAGTTTATATATAGTAATGAGCAAAGACTACACTATCATTTGCCAAATATGACCTACCAGAACTATGATACAACATAATGAAACACTCTGGTTTAATAACAATCAAAGAACTTTAAAAATAGATGCTAGTTTGAAATAATTTAGATCAACATTTGTCTCACGTTTAGAGTTGAAACAAGATTAGAGAAGTAACTAGCCCAATCTCATATTGCAGGCCTACAATTAGGACCCAAACACCCTTAACTTCTGAAGTAGTATTCCTTCCACTATCTTAATCTCGGTTCTGTCTCGGTGGTGAACACTATCAACCACATGGATATAATCCCCTTATCTTCTGCTAACATATTGTAAATGATTTCACATTTATGTTGTTAGATATAGCCATATACAACTTGTGCATCAGGCTGGAGAGATGGCTTGACAGTTAAGGTGCCTGCCTGCCAAGCCTAAGAACGGTGGTTCCAATCTCCAAGTCCTACGTTTAGCCAAAAGTGATGCAAGGGTGCAATGTCGCACTTGCCTACAAGAGGGCACATGCGTCTGGATTTCATTCACAGCAGCTGAGAGGCTGCTGGTGTGCCCATTCTTTTTCTCTATCTCTGTAGCTCTCTACCTCTCTCTCTCTTTCAAAAAAAATAAATAAATAAACTTGTGCATCATGTTTATGAACCATCAAGAAATAAGACTGAATGGCTAATGTTAGTAAAATATAGAGTCAAAGAATAAAGTCCTTTTTTTTCAGTGCTAGGAAGTTTCCATTGTATCAGTAAAAACAATGACATGATGACATCAAAATGCTATGGTCTGGATGTGGCTTGAGTGTGACTTTCAGAGGCTGATGTTCTGGAATTTTGGTCTTCATTGTGGCAACAGTTAAGGCAGGATTTTAAGCGCTGGGCCCAAGTGGAAATTGATTAGATCACTGAAAGTACCTTCTTGAAAAGAGAGGCTAGTGGGATATAGTTCAGTGGGTAAAATGCTTGTGGTGCATTAGTCTAGCAGAAATGGTGAGATCCAGGGTCAGCGAGATTTTATCTCAAAAAACAAGAGGAAGAGTGACTGAGAGTGACAACTGATGTTAACCTCTGGCCTGTGCACACACATGTGCATGCATGCCCTCACATATGCAAACATGCATACGCACATGTACACATACCACATCCATGTACACAGTGAAAAAAGAAGGTATTAATGTAGTTCTCATGGAATGCCACTTAGCTTCAAAGAAACCAAATATAAAGGGACAGGTCTGGCCCCTGAATCTACATTGCTTTCAGCCTGGACCACATGGTGCAAAACAAAACAAAACAAAACAAAAAAGAAATCAGATTTCTATGTCTGCTTTCTATCATATGGTCTTTTCCATCCACTATTGGCCCTGACCAGAAGACAAAGACAAATAGAAAAATGCTATTTTTTTTTTTTACTTTCAACTTCCAAACCTATGAGCTAAATAAATCTGTTTTTTTCTTTAAAGTATGCAACCTAAGAAATTTTATTCTACAAAGAGAAAATGAACTAATACACAAACTACAATGAGTATTTTTGTCTAACTGTATTTTTGTTCATTCTGAATTATAAAAAATAGAGCAAGTATCTCTGTTCAATAAAAGTTGTTTATCCACATCTTTCAAATTATAGCTATCTTCTAGAAAGGGGTCTAGAAATCAGTTTGGTTGATTCTGATCACAATTTATTTAATGAAATAGAATAAAATATCAGAATAACTCCCTCATAGTCAAGGCTATTTCATGAAACTTGAAATCCAGTTTTAAGTGTGTTCATAAGCACTGACTATCAACAAGAAGCTTTCTTCACACGCTAGTTGTAGCTTAAAATGCTCCAGAGATTCTTCTCTATCTAATGCTAGCAGCTGTTTGAAATTTAGATGTTAGCACTGCTTTTAATAATTTAGATGGCTTCCCTCACATTAAAAATAGTCTAACAAATCTGATAAGAAAGGTATTAGCAATAAAGGCATATGACCCTTGCACTGTCAAAAAGTAATTATTTGAAATATTTGAATAAAACTTAAAAATTTAAATCAGAAAACATTAATTTTGAAATGTACAAAAAAAGGACTTTAATGCATATTCCAGGAATATTATTTACCAAGAGTTAATGTTTTTTTTTCTCAGCACTATTGAGGTTTAGGACTTGTTTTACAAATAAGAAGGTGAAAGACTTGATAACACAAGCACTTAAGAATTAGAGATAAAGCAGGGCATGGTGGTGCACGCCTTTAATCCCAGCACTGGGGAGGCAGAGGTAGGAGGATTGCCATGAGTTCAAAGCCACCCTGAGACTACATAGTGATTTCCAGGTCAGCCTGGGCTAGAGTGAGACCCTACCTCGAAAAACAAAAAAAAAAAAAAAAAGCAAGAAAGAAAAGAACTGGAAATAAATTCAGTGGTATAGTAATTGTTTGCCTTTATAGATATTTATAACTCTTAGAAATATTTCTATTACCAAATATTTTCCAACAATTACTTTTCTAAAAATTAAGTGTTTCCTTTTTCTCTTTTGGCTGTAAAGTGAATTTCAACAAGGAAGTTCAATTTGCAAATACTGGTGACCTGAATATTTTTGCCATCTTCACAAAGAAATGTGTTCTCCAGGGCAACTTCCTCTGGGTTTGGAATTCCAGCCAATATGCTCTAAGAGACACTGTGTCACTTCACTGTTGTATTTCTTAAGAAACTACTTTGCAAACAAGTCAACCAAAGATTTAAAGTGGAGTTGGGCTGGGTGTGGTACCACTTAGGGGGCAGAGGTAGGAGGGTGATTCAAGGCCAATCTGAGACTACATAGTGAATTCCAGGTCAGCCTGAACCAGAACAAGACCCTGCTTTTAAAATACTGGGAAAAAAAAAAAAAAAAAAGATATAACGTATGTGTGTGTGTGGGTGCATTTATATGGACATGTGTCATGGCACAACTATGGAGGTCAGAGGAAAACTTTTTTGTCTTTGACCTCATCTGAGGCAAGGTTTCTCTCTCTGAATCTCCCTCTGCTGTTGTTTTTTTGCTGTGCTCACTGCCAAGAGCTTCCAGGAAATTCTATCTACACTTCCCATCTTGCTATCAGCATGCTAGGATTGTCCTGGCATTTTACATGGGATCTGGGGAAGGATTGAATTTAGGCACTCAGACTTGAGCAGTGAGTGCTTTATCCACTGATCCATCTCCTCAGTCCTTACTCTGTCTTTTGGATTACAAAATATTATCATGCAGATAAATGCCCACAGGGGCTAGCAACCTATTATTCCTATAAAGAGCAATCCAGTTAAGAGTCAAGAAAGATAACCTGTTTCACACAGAGGAGGAAACTGAGACTTTCAGAGGCTTAATACCTGCTCCAGATTATACAAATAGATGGTTCAGTCAGGATTTGCACTGTTACTGAACAAAGGTGAAAGTTGTCTTAATGCTGCCCTTGGGGGGTTAATTAAAGCAATACATGGAATGTCAGGAACCCAGTCTTTTTCAGCATTTTCCTCTATGATGTAGTTGAAGACAAAGAAAATACTAATTTTGGCTATCCAAAAATCTGGGAAGAAGTTGGCGAGGTGGAGCTAGAAGGACAGGAGTTCAAGACCATCCTAAACTTTATTCCTTGGAGTGCAGCATAGGGATCAGGAAAAAAAAAAATAGTAATCTAGGGAGAATCATGAATTTTATCAGTTATGGAATAAAATGTCAAAACCTAAAATATATTTAAAAGAAATGAAAGATACAGATGATGGTGGGGCTTATATCCTGAGGCTACTTGTGTTCTGTAAAAACACTATGATTTGGGAAACCTACCTTCACAGCAATTCATATACATATGAAAATCAAATAAAAAATAAGCATACTGAGGCTGGGAGTGGTGGCACATGCCTTTCATCCCAGCACTCAGGAGGCAGAGGTAGGAGGATCATGATGAGTTTGAGGCCTCTCTGAGACTACAGAGTGAATTCCAGGTCAGCCTGGGCCACAGTGAAACCCTAACTCAAAACAACCAAAAATAAATAAATAAATAAGCATAGTGAATATAAACTTTATTACCTACTAAAGGCTACATGTATAAAATATTTAAAATAATCTTATGTGAAGTATCCTGATTAAAAAAAAAAAAAAAAGCAGTTGTCTGAAACGAAGGATATACTTTCTACAAACCAGTCAAGCCTTAGCTGCAAAAACAGGTGTTATTTTTGGGAACCACATTTCTTTCAGTAGTTGAAAACAAGAGTACATCATGAATTCAAAAGAGTGGCACATGAAGCTTGTTATTGCATTTGCCAGGGGCATGTTGATAAGGCCCTTGCCAGTAAATAGATAAGAGCCTCCTAATGAAGTAGCCTCCTTTAGATGAAGGCTACTTGTGGAGAAAAGGCATTTTAGATTACAGAGAGAAAAATGTTTTTCTGTTACTGAGAATTTAAAAATCTTCCTCACTTTTGGTTTTAGAACAGAGCCAAACTGAAGTGTAAGCTATATACTAGTGTGTATTTCTGGATTTTTAAAATTCTAATTCTTTACATTCTATGATTACTGTAATTTCTTACAGTTCTGTTTTTTCCCCTTTATATTTGACCATTATCTTATATTTTATGCTAAAATTCACTTCAAGTATTTTATAGGATGAGTTGAAGTAAAATAAATTAATTTAATATTAGTAGTCCTTCAAAAATCAGGGCCTGCAAAGTTAAGGCATTTGCCTGCAATGCCTACCAACCCAGGTTTGATTCCCCAGTACCCATATAAAGCCAGAAGCACAAAGTGGCACATGCATCTGGAGTTAATCTGTAGTGGCTACAGGCACTGGCACACACATATCTCTCATTGTCTCTCTCTCCTCTTTCTCTCTTTGTCTGCTTGCAAGTAAATTAATTTTTTTAAAAATTGAGAAGGCATATTTTTGGCTTGAACAAAACTGAGGCATTTTCAATATTAAATAGTGTCTAAAGGGAAGTTAAATAGATTTCCATTGCTGCAAAGCACTATACATAAAGGACTGCAGAAATAAGAGCAGTGGATGAAAATTACTGGAAGGAGGACTGCAACTCATTGTGATGAAAATGTCTTAACTGTTAAAGAAGTCTTAAAAGGAAATTACGGGCTGTCTCACAAAGCATCCAGTTTTCTCTCACTGTTACCATGCCAGGAAGGGATGACAGGGATGGTCCATCAATGAATAGGAGGCTGGACCAGATGAAATCTAAAGCCTTTTGTATCTTGGAGATTAAAATAGCAGACATATTGCATAAAGATAAACAATATATGGGTTCTTATAGCATCACATTATCATTGATGACACAGTATTGGTAATCATTACAGCAGTACTAATGGCCATAATAATAGCGCTGGATTGTAAAATTGCTTTTATCTGGGGCATTATCAAAATATATTATATATAAGTATTATTTCTCATCCCAGTTTTACAGATAAGAAAATTAGAATGTTTCAAAGTAAAATTACATATAAGGGTTATGAAACTGGCTAAGCTAACAATAAGTCAGCAAAAGTTAAGGAGGACATAAGTTAAATCACAAGGTAGCTGAGCAGCAAATATTCGTCCTGGAATAGCAGAGGCTTAGAAGATTTGGTTGCAGGGCCAATAAAGTTTCAGTCAAGGAGGCTATGGAAGATGTCATGAAAAAGCTATTAACCTTCTTATGTTTAACAAAATGTCATGCTGCTCATCTCTAAGGAATTAGGGAACATTCAACTCTTGAATTCTTTGTAAGGGCCAAGCCAACTCTCAGGTCCCATTACCTATAGCTCTTGTCCCTCCTCCCCCTCTTTGCTTCCCATTCCCATCTCTGCCTTTCTTGCACACTGGTGACTCCAAATACCAAGGGACATTGCTGTGGCAGTCCTGAGCTCACACCTTTCATCTTTACTGCTTTGCAATCAGAGAAGAAAACTTTCCTGCAAACTCCTCTTTAAAGACTGATATAAAGAATACAGAATTGCCCACACACCAATTGTTGGACCCAGGAACCAGTGAAATACCCACTTAGAGTTATGTCCACCCTACAGTTAAGTATAGTTAAGCGGGAAAGACAAAGGGCTATATGTCCACAAAAGGTATTTTCCCAGTTTTTCTAAATTGGATTTTATAATCTTCTAGACTAGAAAATTTGGAGGATTTCTTGATTATAAATTTAATTTTAGCCAGGCGTGGTGGTGCATGCCTTTAATCCCAGCACTTGGGAGGCAGAGGGTAGAAGGATCACTATGAATTAGAGGCCATCTTGAGACCACATAGTAAAATCCCAGGTCAGCCTGGGCTAGAGAGAGACCCTACCTCAAAAAAATGTAAGAGAGATGTGGCTGGAATTCAGAAGAAAGCCAGTCCCCAGACAGTTAGCCTGTCTAGTGCTGAAAAGCACTACATGACCTACTGGGGGAAAATGGCCAACAATGGTCTGAGTGACCAGAGGTCTAAGCTACTCAGAAGCAAACACCCTGACACAGTGTACACACCAGTGCAATAGTGGCACACAGCCTCAGTGGGTAACCAATAACTTTCTGGTTGGCTAAGAGATCCACTCAGTGTAAAGGAACCCATATCTGGAATTAGGAACCAGATCAGAATCCTATGGAGACAAAGATTATGTGCTCCAGTGTCAAGTTCTCACTAGTCTTTGGCTACAAGAGGGGTTACATACATCAAATCCCCCTTAAATTAATAATCTTATCCCATTTAAACTATGCTGGCTTCACTCTCCATTGGAGAATCTGTTCTTCTTTTACAGAAGGTAACGAGATCAGAGGAGATAAACTACCCCTCACACTTCAGCCAAGCCACAGCTGAATCCACAGAAGAATGGGAAGATGAGCAAGAGTGCTGCTTCTATGCTGAACCCGATAACCAGTGCCAGGGTGTAGGAGGCAGACCCTGAGGATACTCAACACCTACCAAACTAGAGATCCAGAGGCTCCTATGAGCCCATCACTGAAGTAGACTTAAAACTCAACCCTCCACAGCTCAGGGAATTTTGCAGAAGAGGGGGAAGAAAGATTATAAGAGCCACAGGTTGAGACATCATGCCTAGAGGCATTCCCTCCCCTCCAAAACAACTGACTACTGCTCCCACAACGCATAAACTATAACCCCACGGGGAATACCTACAACCGCACTGAGGAGCATACCCAATGGAATGGGGGCAGGGACGAGAGAAAAAAGGGACTAACACATGATGTATCCATATGAAATATCTTGTTAATAATAATAATAAACATTCAAAAATGTAATTTTATCTTTTATACCTCCCAGTTACTTTGGTCACAATAAAACTCTCCTGTCAGATACAGAAAGTGGCATATGCCTCTGGAGTTGGTTTGCAGTGGCTAGACATCCTGACTTACCCATTCTCTCCTCTGTCTCTCTTCCCTCTCTGCTTGCAAATAAATAAAATATATTATTAAAAAAAAAAACACCTCTCCTCCGGACTCCTGCTGTGAGAAGTTGGAAGCCTAGCATGAAATGGTATTCTTGGGCTGAGGACCTTGCCTAGCACCCATGAGGCCCTGGGTTTGATCTCTCTATAAAGGGATACAAATGGGCACATGTGGGTTCTGATGACACACCAGGCTTATCACAGGATGCTTTAGGTCATGTTAACTTTTTTCCAGCTGTCCTCACTTTGAAGTAGGCAGCTTTGACAACATATGCAGGAAAAGACTTTAAAACCACGAGGATAAATGAGGCCTTGGGATCATGCACTTAGGCACATCACTTAAAGTAGATTGAGTAGGAAAAGCCCATGAAATAGGACGACAGCCATCTGAGATGGCAGAGGGTGAAGGAGGAAATGGTGGTTACTAGATTTTCCTGGGAGAGTCATTCATGACTCATGGCCTGAAGATTTCTCTTCTTGCTTAGCTACAATTTACCTTATAATTCCTGGTATCTTAGTCCAAACTAATCATATCATCCAAGAATTTACAAAGGCAAGGGCTTCCCATTACAACAACCCTGCACTAGCCTTGTTTATTTTGTTTCTAATTTTTTTTTCTTTTGGTTTTTCAAGCTAGAGTCTCATTCTAGCCCAGGCTGACCTGGTATTCACTCTGTAGTCTCAGGGTGGCCTCAAACTCACAGCAATCCTCCTACTTCTGCCTCCTGAGTGCTGGGATTAAAGGCGTGCATCACCATGCCTAGTTAAAACTGCTCTCTTAAGTCACATCTCAACCTTCAAATGGCTGCTTATGAATCTTTGAGTTGAAGTTCCACTTTGACACAGAAGTTCTCTCCAGCAATTTTGGTCCACTCTATTCAGTAAAACAAAATCAACAAAACTTTATTTTTTAAATTTATTTATTCTTCGAGAGAAAAAGAGGCAGATAGAGAGAGAATGGGTGCACCAGTGCCTCTAACCACTGCAAACAAACTCCAGATGCATGTGCTCCCTTGTGCATCTGGCTTACATGGGTCCTGGTGAATTGAACTTGGGTTCTTTGGCTTTGCAGGCAAGCGCCTTAACCTCTCAACCATCTCTCCAGCCTGTCAAAAAAAAAGTTTTGATTCCCTCCATAAACATGTATTTGTTAAAGATTTGTGCCAGGCACTCAGCTATACTCTAGAACTACTACAACAACAAAACCTATAGTTCCTGTTCTGTGAGGCTTAGTTGGTAAGCAATTATTCAAGTGTTCCTCACTAATGCATTTAGGAAAAAGATTTTTGTCTATTATTTAATCCTGAGTCAATCTTTCAGCTGTTCTATCTCTGTGCCATATTTCACTGAACCCCACCCAACACAGCCGTGGTTTGCCACACCTATAGCTAGTCATTATTGCCTGAAACTACTGGATCATAGCAACTCAGAAGGCTGCTCCTCCTACCAGTCACCAGTGGCAGGGTGAATCTAGCCACAGGGTAATACATTTCCCAGAGTGTGAGTTATAATTAAACCAGAATAACATGAAGAGGTGTGCTGGTTGTGGTGAACTTCAGCTAGAACGCAAATGAATAATCTGGTATTCTCTGGAGTTCCAAACGTACTTCCTTTTGTGTTTTTTGCCTGGGTAAGGTGCTGGGTGTTTGTCATAAATTTAGGTCCACCAAATGAGGAACTATTTAAACTAACCCCCACATATCCTCTCAAGGACCAACAGTAATTCTGATACTTCTATAATCCATAGTGCGACCTTCGTAAGGGTTTCTAGGAGCAAGCAACCCCTATCTTATTATGCAGTGCAATGTCAATTTCTATTTTTTCATGTTTGTTTTAGACTCTACTTGATGCTTAAATTGGGACCTACTACCACAATTATGTGGTATTACAGGTCAGTATTTTGGTATGCTGAAAACCTGTAGAAGTTTGAAGTTACATGATGAAAATTACCCAGTCAGGATTTAGTCAATTTTTTAAGCAGGGTATACTGAAAGGTATTCTATAATCTCTTTCAGAAAGAAAGGTCTTTTTTAAAAACCTGCTATCCACAGTTCATATGATTTCTCAAGTGAAAGTGACAGTTGGTTATATAAGTTAATGGAGAATTAACTGTAGATTTAGAAAAATAATAACAGAATGATTATTAGGAATATATCTGGAGAGTGTAAAGGGAAGGCAAGTTTGCCTGAGAAAGCTATGCAGACATCTATGGAGGAGGGAAGTATTCAACTGAGACAGAAGGCAACTTGAGACAGACTAGTAGGATCACATAACAAAAGAGTTGAGAATAACTAGTGTGGAGTACATGAGAAATGGCAGATAAGCCTACAATCTAGGCCCAGATCATAAAAAGCAATGTAGGGGATGTGGTGGGCAGGAGAGGGGATCTGAAAAAGTTCTTAGCAGAGTGGTATCATGGTCACATTTTTATGTTAGAGAAGTTATAGTACAATGGAAGTTGGGGTGGGAATTGTGTCAAAAGAGATGATCACATGAATAAGGAGAGTGGAGGGCTTAGAGATACTTTGTGAGCTGAGTCAATACAACTTGATTAGGGTGGAAGGAATGAAGAAAAAGGTTTGAGTAGGGCAGTTGGGTGTCACTATTTGAAACAGAGAAGGAAAATAAGTATCCAGATGGGTATGAGGAAGTATGTTATCAAGGTAGTTATGGTAAAGATACCCACACCTATTTGGGGACATATGTATGGCATCAGTGTGAAATACAATCAGATTGTTAATTTAAAGGGTCTAGCCTGAAAATACACATCTGGGAAGTCCTTTGTGTACAGAACAGCTGATAGGTTAAGACTGTGATGGGGAGTAGGTGACAAAATGATTATTAGTCAACAACCAAAAATGCAAAAAAAGAGGGCTGAGAAAGGAAGAATAACACTTAACTTGCATCAGATTAAATCGCAGAAGCAGTAGACAGGATCAGAGAAAGCAAGAAGAGTCAATAGTCCATAGTTTAAAAATGTACAGCTGTTTTTGCCCTTCCTCCTGTAAAGGTTTTGAGTACCTTGACTACAGGAACCGCAGCGTAATTTCATTTTTATTTCTCCTGGTACCAAAGTTCAGTAGAGAGAACGCAGCGAACTCACAGTAACTTGTCAAATGGACTCATCTTGTGTGGCTCCAACCAATTTGTTCAAATTCTGAGTCGCCGATGAGTTTACCTAAGTCTATTTTTTATCATATCCTCCAGCTTTGCAATGAATTTCCAATGCTTATCATCTACTTTTAAGCGGCCTTCATGCCCACGACGGCAGTATTTTTGCTTTTACTACTGTTTGTCAGAAACACCTAACTAACAGAAACCCACAAAGGTTATGCTGATTTTCAGGATTATCATTTGAATTAGAACCTGTTGGAAAGCAGGGAAACGAGGCGGCCCAATTTTCTGACAAATATTAACCACGCTATTCATTCATGGTCACGAAGCAGCCCTGCGGGGGACCCACGTCCTGGCCTGGGAGGTCCGGGTGCACGCGGGCCGCGGGGAGCCTCGGGCGCAGCGCGCTCCAGCAGCAACAGCAGCAGCTCAGGCCCACGCTGCCCGGCGGGCTCCCGGGTGCGGGCCGGCCTGGGCTCGCCAGTCCCAGTCCAAGAGCCCACAGCACCAGAACCATAGGCTTTCTAGACCTAACTCCCGGTCACAGCCACCGTTACCCCTCACAACCCCACCAGTCCCTGGGACCGGGCGACCTCAACTCTCGCGGGATTTCGCGACCCGTCGAACCCCCGCGGGAATTCCAGGAAAGCCGGGAATTCGCGAGCGGGGGAGGGACCGCTCAGGGGGCGGGGCCGAGCGAGGCGAGGCGGGGCGGGGCGGGGCTTCCGAGACCTGTTGATCGCAGGTGTAGCTGGTCCTGACAGCGGTTGGGGTTCGCGGGCGGGCGTGCGCGCATGCTCCGCGTGGGTCCGGTTGTGTGCTGCAGGGACCAGCCGCCTCGGCTCTAGTGCTGGGGGAGCGTCGGTGAGGGCGGGCGGGCGGGCTGCAGCTGTGCGGAGAGGCGGAGCCGGCCGTAGGAGGAGGAGGCAGCGCGGGAGCGAAGGCCGGTGTTTTCCTACCTGGCTCGCACGCTGGCAGGGTAGAGCTGCAAGGTGAGTCTGCCGAAAGAGCCCCTTCGGGGGAGCCCGTCCGGGACCCCGCTCATCCCCGCCTGCCGCAGCCTCGCCTCCCGGCGCCGCTTCCCGCCAGCGCGCGCGGAGACGCCTGTGGCCCGGCGGGAGGCGCGCGAGGCGAGGCGAGGCGAGGCGAGGCGGCGCGGGACCGGCCGGCAGCTTGGGGCTCGGAAGGGCCGCGAGGGGGCCGAGCCTGTCCCCCAGCCTCTCCCCAGCAGCTTTTCCAAGGGGTCCAAGGTGCTTTCCCTCTTCGGCGAGGAGACCGATTGCGTTCGTGAGACTGTAGGGCTGGTCGCGTCTCGGTGGTAGTGGATGTGTGAAGTTAATGTTTAGCCTCTGAACGGCGGCTTACGGTGCATTTACCCAACCACTTTTCAGAAGCATTGCAGAACAGGAAGTGCTTGCACAGGTGGAGCTGGGAGGGTTGCTAGAAGCCTGCAATCTGAGCTTGTTTTGAGGTTTTGTTATCCTGCTGCAAGGTTTTTCTTTATCAGCGCACAGCCTGATTAAGGTTTGCAAAACATACCGCAACCCTTATCTGCGAGGGTCGTTTTTCCAAATGTTTCCATATCTAGAAATACATTTCTTCCAAGGAACCTTAAGGGTATTTTTGAGAAACATATGACCAAAACTTGGGAAGTTCTTTGGATTAGCACCGACGATTTATACTTCGTTCTTTAAGCAAAGCCTTGCCAGCTGGAGTAGTAAGTACAAACACAAAATTCTGATAGAAGTGAGCTTTTGCTTAAATTGATAATTGCCTCTGAGTATATTTTCTGCAATTTCTATTTCCTTGATAATGGTCGAGGCCAAGAGTCTTCGTTCTGTTAAACTGAAAATCAAATAAAATGAACAAAACTTATTCTGCATAAGTAATGTGTGATTTATTGCTTCTTGTCATAAGAATTCCCAACAGACCTTGTAAGTAAGAGTTGTCGTATGAAAAACGGTGTTTTGGTTTTATATTTTAGAGGCTTTCCAAATGTGCTACTTTGGACAGGTTCTTTGGGTTCATGACTACTGGCTATAAACTATAAAAGTGATTTATTTAAAGTTCATAAACCAAGCTGGTAGTCAAGTATTTTTTTTTTCCCTAATGTGTGAAACAAACTTTACCTTTTTTTCTATGATTTTTTTTTAATTAGTAAAGTTGTAGGTTCTGTGCAACTCATGGAACTTGACACTGATGATCAATTTATTAATTTTTTTCTAAAAGATTAAAAGTAGTTTTTAAGTTTGTTATTTAAATGATAAGACAAGTTTCTCTAATTATTTTCCTTGAGAAGAGCCACATTACTCTTAGGAGTTTTGGTATGTACTGTGATGCAGGATCTTCATTTATATGCTTTGTAGCATCAAGGAATACCATTTTGGTATCACAAGACTTAGGAGTTGGTTTTAGTAGAACAAAGTTTAAGAAGTGAAAAACTAATTATTTTAGACTGATGCACACTTTTAGAACCTAAAATCAGAGTTACTTTCCTTTATGGAACCTTTTGGTGCTTACCTACTGAACAAGAGGGAATGTTGTTGAATGTTTTTTGATCCTACACCTTTCTGAAAGTACATTTGATCTCTATGTAGCAGTCGATTAAGTGATCCTGTCAAGATGTTGAGTCACTTAAATACTATGTAGATCTTGTTACAAGATAGCTTTAAGTATAAGGTCTGTCTTCATCATATACTCTGAGCACAATCTACAGAAAGCTAATACTTTATATATTGCATCTGGAAACATTCTCAACACAGTGTGCTGTTATGAAGCTCTTGTTCATGAGTTCTTGTTTTGAAGAAGGAGGTGTGCTGATTTATGTCATCTTTGAAGAGCTGGGCAGAAAATTGGTGATGCAGATGTAGCATTAGTGTCTTAATTTTGTATTGAAATGACTTCAGAAAATATTACTTTAAAGTATGTATATAATAGGAGCATGAAATGGGTGTAACTTGCTAGTCCACCATAGATACAAAGCTTACAAGTAATTTAAACTTTAAATAAGTTTATACAGTACTAACCTTGGAAAATTGTTACAAGTTTTATTTTGTTAGTAAGAATGTTATAGTGTGTGTGTGCACGCCCGTGTGCATACACGCCCCTGTGCATACACACACATACTATTTGTACTGTTTTTTTTTTTTTTTTTTTTTTTGGTTTTGCAAGGTAGGGTCTCACTCTGGTCCAGGCTGACCTGGAATTAACTATGTAGTCTCAGGGTAGCCTTGAACTGTCGGTGATCCTCCTACCTCTGCCTCCCGAGTGCTGGGATTAAAGGCGTGCGCCACCACGCCCGGCTTTATTTGTACTGTTTTTATCCAAGTTAAACCATATTCCCTAACAGTTCTTAAACCAGAACTGTGATCAGAACTGTGCTTTCTGCTAAGCTTTAATTAATTACTAATTAGTTAAATTTATTTATTTTTATTTATGAGAGAAAAACAGAGAAAGAGGCAGTGAGAGAGAGAATGGGCTCGCCAGGGCCTCTAGCCACTGCAAACAAACTCAAGACACATGTGCTACAATGTGCATCTGGCTTACGGGGGTTCTGGGGAATTGAACCTGGGTCCTTAGATTTTGCCGATTATCGCCTTCAACTGCTGAGCCATCTCACCAGCCCCTGGCTTTCTTTAATAATTGGTTTTTTCCATGTCTTTTTAAAAACTCCTATGGTTTTTATGCATTTAGGAATATTATTCAGTGGAGGCTTTATTAGAACCTCCAAAAATGTCCATGAGAAGTCAGAAAATTGCTTCCTGTGTTCATAATTATAATCTGGAAAATTAAGTTCTATATCACATGAATCTTTGCCATATTACCTGCCACATATCTGTCTTCCTGTATATCAGTTATCTATCTATAGGTACTAGGAATTGAACCCAGGGCGTTGGTCATACTAGGCAAGTAGTTTAGCCCCAGCCCTATCTTAGCTCTTTTTTTTTTTTTAATTATTTTTTTAAGCCGGGCATGGTGGCACACGCTTTTAATTCCAGCACTTGGGAGGCAGAGGTAGGAGGATCACCGTGAGTTCAAGGCCACCCTGAGCCTACATAGTGAATTCCAGGTCAGCCTGGGCCAGAGACCCTACCTCGAAAAATCAAAAAAAATTTTTTTTTTTTATTGACAACTTCTTTAATTGTAGACAATATCCCATGTTATTTCCCTCCCTCCCCCCACTTTCCCCTTTGAAACTTCACTCTCCATCATATCCCCTCCCCCTCTCAATCAGTCTCTTCAGTTTGATGTTATCATCTTTTCCTCCTATTATGATGGTCTTGTGTAGGTAGTATCAGGCACTGTGAGGTCATGAATATCCAGGCCATTTCATGTCTAGAGGAGCACGTTGTAAGGAGTCCTACCCTTCCTTTGGCTCTTACATTCTTTCTGCCCCCTTTTCCTCAATGGACCCTGAGCCTTGGTAAGTAGGTTTGAGATGTTTCAGTGCTGAGCACTCCTCTGTCACTTCTTCTCAGCACCATGGTGCCTTCTGAATCTTAGCTCTTTTAACAAATGAAGTCACTTATCTGGAGATACCATGGTATCTTTTAAATCATAGGAACATTTATCATATTGGCTAAAAAAAAAAGGAGTTTTATAAAATACTATAGTTAGCTACTGTTACGTTTTTTGGGGATTAGCAAATTTATTTAGTAAACATTTATGACATACTAGACACTAGAGATTTAAAAAATTATAAAAATGATAAGTAGTCTTAAAGAATTTTTCCTTTTTCAATATTTTTATTTATTTATTTTTAAAATTTTTATTTTTTATTTACAACTTCTATTCTTACAGACAATAAACCATGATATTTCCCTCCTGTCCCCCCTTTCCCCTTCAGAACTCCACTCTCATCATATACCCTCCCTCTCTCCATTAGTCTCTCTTTTAAATTGATGTCATTATCTTTTCCTCCTGTTATGAAGGTCTTGTGAAGGTATTGCTAGGCACTGCGAGGTCATGGATATCACTGCCAATATCTGTCTGGACAGTTGCATTGTAAGGAGTCCTATCTTTCCTTTGGCTCTTACATTCTTTCCGCCCCCTCTTCCACAATGGACCCTGTGCCTTGGAGGGTGTGATAGAGATGTTTCAGTGCTGGACACTCCTCTGTCCCTTCTTCTCAGCACTATGTTGCCTTTTGGGTCATCCCAGTGGTTATTGCCATCTGAAAAGAGAAGCTTCTCTAACCAGAAGTGAGAGTAGCATTAATATATGAATATGAAGTATAGTGCTTTCAGGGCAGTTTGGTGGGAATAATACATACATTTAGTGAGACAGGAGCAGGCTTTATACCCCTAAGGCTCATGACTTCCCCTGCCATAAGCTTTTGATTAGGTTTTTCAGTACCAGGCATGTATTCCCTCCCATAGAGCGGGTCTTCAGTATTTATTTATTTTTAGAGAGAGAAAGAGAACTGGTGTGCCAAGACCTCCGCCACTGAAATTGAATTCCAGACACTTGCACCACCAAGTGGGCATGTGAGATCTTGTGCTTGCCTCACCTTTGTGTGTCTGGCTTACGTGGGATCTGGAGCGTTGAACATGGGTCCTTAGGCTTTACAGGCAAGTGCCTTAACTGCTAAGCCATCTCTCCAACCCTTTTTTTTTTTAAATTTATTTTTGGAGAGAGACACAGAGAGAGACAGAGAGAGGGAGAGGAAGACAGATAGAGATGGGCGCGCCAGCAGTCTCTCAGCTGCTGTGAACGAAATCCAGATGCGTTTGCCCCCTTGTGGTCAAGTGCGGCATTGCGCCCTTGCGTCACTTTGCGTCTGGCTAAACGTGGTACCTGGAGATTGAAACCGGGTTCTTAGGCTTAGCAGGCAGGCACCTTAACCGCTAAGCCATCTCTCCAGCCCCCTTTTTGGTTTTTTGAGACAGGATCTTGATGTGTGTATATAGCTCAGTCTGTCCTGAAATACACTGTGAAGCTTGGACTGGCCTCAAACTCAGGATCCTCATTGATTGTAGTTACCTTCTCTTTGCTGGGAAAAAACACCTGATCAAAAGTAGCTGATGGGGAGCCGGGCATGGTGGCGCACGCCTTTAATCCCAGCACTCGGGAGGCAGAGGTAGGAGGATTGCCATGAGTTCAAGGCCACCCTGAGACTACATAGTTAATTCCAGGTCAGCCTGGGCCTGAGTGAGACCCTACCTCGAAAAACCAAAAAAAAAAAAAAAAAAAAAAAAAAAAAGTAGCTGATGGGAAGAGAGGATTTGTTTTGGCTTACAGACTAAAGGAGATTTCATGATGACAGGAGACAAGCATGGCACAAGCAGAGGCTGGACATCACCTCCTTGCCACAGCAGGTGGAAAACAACAGCAAGAAAGTGAGCTGAGCTCTAGCAAGGGGAAGCTGGCTATAACAGCCCAAAGTTTATACCTAGAAGCATACCTCCTTCAGCAAGGCTCTATCTCCCAACTTGCCAAAGGCTGGTGTTGCAGTCAGGTTCGCACTGCTGACAGAAAACATCTGACCAAAAGTGGCTTGTGTGTGGTGGGGGGAAGGGTTTATTTTGGCTTATAGACTTGAGGGGAAACTCCATGATGGCAGAGGGAAACAATAGCATGAGCAGAGGGTGGAAATCACCTCCTGGCCAACATAGATGGACAATAGTAATAGAGTGTTCCAAACACTGGCAAGGAGAAGCTGGCTATAACACCCATAAATCCATTCCCAGCAATCCACTGCCTCCAGTAGGCTTAAATTCCCAAATTGCCATCATCTGGGGAACCTAGCACTTAAGTTTATGGGGGACACCTGAATCAAACCACCACAGCTGGGGACCAAGCATTCAGAACACTTACATTCTTGGAAGACATGTGATTGAAACCACCACACTGTGTCAGCCTCTGAGTGCTGTAATGACATGCATGCACCACCAACCTGAAAGCAGTGATTACAGACATGCACCACCACATCATCTCAGCCTGAGAGTTGTGGTTACAGGCATGCACCACCACACCATCTCAGCCTGAGAGTTGTGGTTACAGGCATGCACCACCACACCATCTCAGCCTGAGAGTTGTGGTTACAGGCATGCACCACCACACCATCTCAGCCTGAGGGTTGTGGTTACAGGCATGCACCACCACACCATCTCAGCCTGAGGGTTGTGATTACAGACATGCACCACCACACCGTCTCAGCCTGAGAGTTGTGATTACAGACATGCACCACCACACCGTCTCAGCCTGAGAGCTGTGATTACAGACATGCACCACCACACCGTCTCAGCCTGAGAGTTGTGGTTACAGACATGCACCACCACACCATCTCAGCATCTGAGAGTTGTGGTTACAGACATGCACCACCACACCGTCTCAGCGTGAGAGCTGTGATTACAGACATGCACCACCACACCATCTCAGCATCTGAGAGTTGTGGTTACAGACATGCACCACCACACCGTCTCCGCATCTGAGAGTTGTGGTTACAGACATGCACCACCACACCGTCTCAGCCTGAGAGCTGTGATTACAGACATGCACCACCACACCGTCTCAGCATCTGAGAGCTGTGATTACAGACATGCACCACCACACTGTCTCAGCATCTGAGAGCTATGATGACAGACATGCACCACCATACTGTCTTAGCCTCTTAGTGCTGTGATTACAGACATGCACCACAACACCCAGCTATGAATTCTTTCTCCTTTTCTCTCATTCTGACCACCCCCACTACATTGTGCTTTCAAAGCTATAGTTTTTTTCTTACACTCTTACCTTTGCAAGAGTCTTTTCTTTCCATTCTCCTTTCAACTTCCCAGTCCCTCCTAGCAAAGTGTGAATGTTTTGATATAGGAATTACACTGTGTTGCTAAGAATGCAGACAGAATTAGTTTTAAGAAAATTTGAAGATAATGATATAAGAATCATCTTATGAAGTGTAAGAAGAATGCAAGGCAGACATGGGATGCTAATCTAAAGCAAGAATGGGGAGCATTCTTAGGGAACAGAGACATTAGCAGTACCAACATGGTTTGGGGAGTTTCTCGTTATTTTTGAAAGCTCAAATTCAAGTTGTCATTAGGAAAGTCTGTAGTTTTTCTGAAAAGTTGTACCTTGCTTGAATTTTTCTAAATCTTAGGTTATTTATATTGTTATTTAATGTTGGTTTATCTTGTAGATATACAGCCTTTTAAAAACTTTTTATTGAGGATTTTAATACATGAGAATACTGTAATTTAATAGCATTCCCCTCCTATTACTATCTATTGCCCTTCCTCTACCCCTATTCCACTGATCCCACTTCTCTTTCCAAGTAGTTCTACTTCTGTTTTGATGTCTCATTCTTTTATGCTCTCTTGCCCAGTATGAGCCCAGTGTGAAGGGCTCAATATTGTGCAAGACTTGTACGGGTGATATCATCCACTAAGATTGTGAATGCAGTGCTCCGTTCACGTGTTGAGAACCCTGTGAATCTTACATTCATTCTTTCTACCTTCTCTTCTGTATGGTTTGCTAAGCCTTGCAGGGTGTGATAGAGATGTCTCATGTACCATGTGAGTGTTCAACAGCCTCTTATTTCCAGCAGTTGGTTGATTTTTGAGATTCCACAGTATCTACATTTCCATTAGAGAAACTTCTCTAGCTAGCAGGGAGAGTGGCACTAATATTTCTGCTTCCTTCTCTGCAATGTTCCCTGAACTCTTTTGGGTGTGATAGGGTTGTTTTTTCTGGTGCTGGGAACTGGACTGGCTCTTCTTCTCATCTCCTTCACGAGATTTGGGTATCCCCAAAATTCACCATCATCTAATCTCTGAGTATAAAATAACCATTTATAAGATAATTTGATAGGCACACTGTTTCCATTTAGGCAAAGAACAGTGGTAGCTTCTCCCTCATGGCCTGTGACCGTAAGTCATAGACTTTTGACTTGGTTATCAGTACCAAGCATGGATTGATTTCCCCCTCTGTGGAGTGGGCTTCAAATCCAATTGGGAATCATTGGTTACCCCTATAACTGACTTGCCACTGTTGTACCAGTCGGTACATTTTACCTGGATGACTCATTGTGTAGGTTATAGGATCTACTGCTGGTTAAGACTGTTGATAACTTTGCTTCTCCAGCAGCTTGCATAGCACTTTCCAGCACAGTTTCAGCAAGCAGGGAGGAGGCTTTTAGCTCCTTTCCATTTTGATTTCCCATTGTCCCATGACTGACACATGTGATGACTTCAGCAAAAGGTCTTACAATCTAGTTCTTATGGACAACCAAGAGCTTTGACAATAGCCTCTATTTTTTAGGGGGTGCTTATGGGCATCCCTGACCAACAACTCCCTGAGGGGTGACTCACTCCTGGCACTGAGATTTACTTTAAACAACCTATGGCTTCTGGGTACACATTATACCTCATCAGGGTACTTCTGCCTAAACTGTAGCTTTTCTTATTTAAAAAAAGTATGTATTAGTTAAGAAGTAGGGTTCTATATGACTTTTTCATAACATTTTTAGTTTGGTATATCCCTTCTCCAACCCCCTCCACTCGTTCCTCCTTTTCCCCAGACCCAAGTTGGACCTTTTCACACCTTGTATTCTTTTCCTATCTACTATCTACTATCTCCTCCCCTAATTTCTCCCCACTTCTGGCCTTATTCTAGCTTCCTGGCCTCTATTATTGGCTCTTACTCCATCTTATATACAGATCTAAAAGTTGAAAGCTGGGATCCACATATAAGAGAGAACATGTGATACTTGTCTTTCAGCACTGTGTTATCTCACTTACTGTATTCTGGATCCATTTATTTTCCTTTGAATTCCATAAGCTCATTTTTCTTCAGAGCAGAATAAAATGCCATTGTGTATATGTACCACATCTTCATTATTCACTCATCAATTGATGAACAAGTAGGCTGATTCCATTTCCCAGCTACTGTTAATAGAGCAACAATAAACATGGATGAACATCTATCTGTAAAGTGTACAGTCCTTAGTGTATATGCTCAGAAATGGTATAGCTCAGTCATGGTAGATCTGTTTTTAGGTTTTTGAGAAATCTCCATGCAAATTTCCGTAGTGACTGTACCAATTTATACTCCTGCTAACAGTGAATAAGGGTTTCCTTTTAGCCATACCTTTGCCAGCATTTGTTATTTGATTGTTTGATGATAGCTATTCTGAGCAGTATGAGATGGAATCTCAAAGTGGTTTTAATTTGTATTTTCCTGATGGCTAAAGATTTTGAATATTTTAAAAAATATTTATTTATTTATTTTAGAGAGGGGGGAAAGAGAGAGAGAAGAAGAAGAAGAGGCAGAGAGAAAGAGATGGGCGCATCATGTCCTCCAGCCACTGCAAACGAACTCCAGACACATGCGCCCCCTTGTGCATCTGGCTTACGTGGGTCCTGAGGAATTGAATCAGGATCCTTAGGCTTTGCAGGCAAATGCCTTAACTGCTAAGCCATTTCCCCAACCTGATTTTGAACATTTTTGAAAAAGTATATTGGCCCTTCTTTTGAGAATACTCTCTGTTCAATTCTGTGGCCCATTTATATGTGTGTGTGTGTGTGTGTGTGTGTGTGTGTGTGTCTGTCTATCTGTCTTTCTGCATGGGTGCACCAGGGTCTGTTGCTGCTTCAAATATACACCAGATACTGCCTTCACTTCTGGTGTCTGGCTTACATGGGTGTTTTAGGAATTGAACCTGGACCAGCAGGCTTTACAAGCAAGTACCCTTCATGTCTGAGCCATCTTAATAGCCCCTGTTTGATTTTTTTTTAATCACTTAGTATATTGAGTTCTTTGTATATTCTATACATTAAGCCTTTGTCAGATATAAAGCAGGTAACGATTTGTCTCCCATTGACTTGGTTGATGCTTTCCTTTGTTGTACAGTAGTTTTTTAGTTTCATGAGGTACCATTTGTTGATTGTCTTATTTCCTGGGATTCTGAAGTCCTATTCAGGAAGTCTTTTCCTGTGTCTATATCTTGAAATGTACTTCCTACTTTTTCTTCTAGTTGTTTCACAGTTTCAGGCCTATATTGAGGTCATTGATCCATTTGAGTTGATTTTTATACAGGGTAAGAGATAAGCAATGTCTGTTTTTGATCTTTTTGTCAGAAATCATGTGGCTGTAGTTACATGAATAACTGGATCTTCTCCTCTTTTCTATTGATCTACATGCCTGGTTTTGTGCCATTATCATGCTGCTGTTATTGCTGTGGCTCTCATACAATTTTAAGTCTGGTAATATGTCCAGTGGTATCTTTTTTGAGGACATATTTGGCTACCTGAGGTCCCTTTTTTGTGACTTTTTCGTTTGCTTGTTTGGTTTTTCAAGGTAGGGTCTTACTGTAGCCCAGGCTGACCTATGTAGTCTCTTGGTGGCCTTGAACTCATGTTGATCCTCCCAAGGGCTGGGATTAAATGTGTGTGCGAGCATGCCCGGCTAACTTGAGGCCTTTTGTGCTTACATATTAATTTTCAGATTATGTCTATAAAGAATGGAGGTGGAGTTTTTGATTGGAATTGCATTGATTCTGTATATTGCTTTTTAGTGAGATGGCTATTTCTACAATATAAAGAATTCCAATCCATGAGCAGATAAGACCTTTCCACGTCCTGGAGTATTCCTCAATTCCTTCTTTAATGTTTTAAAGTGTCACTGTAGAGGCCTTTGAGTTCCTTGGTTGGGGGTATTACAAGATTATTATTATTATTTTTTTTTGGTGTGTATACATGTGGCTGTTGTGAATGGGACCATTTCCAATTTCTTTTGCAGAATGTTTGTCATTGGTGTATAAGAAGGCTATTTATTTTTGTGCATTAGTTTTGTATCCTACCATGTTATTAAAAGTGTTTATCAGCTTTAGGAGTTTTCTCGTTAAGTTGTTAGGGTCTCTTAAATACAGAATCATCTGCAAATAAGGCTATTATGACCTTAGTATTTCCAATTTTGTACCTTCTGTTTCTTTCTTTTGTCTTATTGGTACAGTGATAAGACTTCAAGTACTATGTTAAATACCGTGGACACCCTTGTCTTGTTTCTGGAAGTACTTAATAGGTTTTTCTCCATTTAGTATGATATTGGCTTTAGGCTTGTCATATGTAGCTGTTATTATTTTGAGACATGATCCCTCCATCTCTAGTCTCTAAAAAACTTTGTCATGAAGGGATATTGTATTTTGCCAAAGGCCTTTTCTGTAAATGATCATATCATTTCTACCTTTAAGTCTATTTATATGATATATTCTGTTTATTGATTTCCATATGTTGAACTTCCCCTGCTTCCCTGAAATAAAATGTGATGGGTGATATTTTTAAGATATTTTTGAACTCAATTTGTAAAAATTTTATTGAGGATTTTTTTTCAGTTATGTTCATTGAAAGTTCCAATCACTCCTCCTTTTTCAAGTCTATGAAATAACCTGGCTAAAAGCTGCTTATAGAATGAAAGGGTTTATTTTAGTCTTACAGTTTCCAGGAGGAGTTTCATCATGGTAAAGAAAGCATGGTAACCAGCTCACAGCTTCACGTCGGAGAGAGAGGTGGGGGAAGAAGGGAGAGACAATAGGCAAGCAAGCTAGCTTTGAACTCTTAGTAGGCTGGACTAATCAACCCCAAGGTCCACCCTAACAACATACCTTCCCTAACAGGGCATGAACACTTGAGGCTATAGGGGACATTTTACATTCAAACCCCACATTCTGATGTGGGCCTTCATAGATTCATGACTATCTCACAATGGAAAAATGTACTTAGTCCAACTTTGATAGTTTTCATCAGTCTTAACCCTGCTCAAAAGTGTTATCTGAAACTCAAGGCAGTCTCTTAACTGTGAGCTCTGTAAAATCAAAACACAAGTTACATACTTCCAATACATACTGACATAGAGTAAACATTTCCCTTGCAAAAAGAAAGCATAGCAAGGGAAGACTGGATCAATGCAAGATAAAGTCAGCAGTGCAACTACCTAGTCCCACTCCTTGTCTGGCATTTGAGACCCGAGGTGAAGTCCTTTGGGCTCCAAAAGACTCAATTCCAACCTTCCACTGGGATGCTTGCTTTCTAGTCAGTTCCACCGAGACCAGAACAAGCAGCTTTCCTTGGCAGCCATCCTACAGCCCTGGCATTTCTAAAATCCTGATGTCTCCACTACAACCATGGTTCATCTGGTTCATTTTCAAAGCTCCATGCTGTGCGCAGCCTCACAGGGCCTCTGTGTAGGTATTTTAGCCCTGCCGCACATTGCACATATTAGCAGCTTGCGGAACTGTGGCTGCACTTCATAACTATTTCTCATGCTTCTAAAACTAGGACCAGGTAGGCAGCATTGGCAAGTTTGTTAATCTGAGGTTGTGAGAATCATTTTACATTCAAACTGCTACAAATACTTTTAAATTTTAATTGATAAATTTGTGTTCATTAAGATTTAAAGCTTCCAGGCTTGAAGAAGTAGCTCAGCAGTTAAAGGTGCTTGCTTGGAAAGCTTGATGGCCTGGGTTCAATTCCCCATACAATGTAAGGCAAGATACACAAAGTTGTGCATGCATGTGGCATTTGTTTGCAGTGGCAGGAGACCCTGGTATGCCCATAACTCACTCTCTCTTTCTGTCTGCCTCTTTCTCTCTACCTCTCTTAAAAAAATAAAAACACAATAAAAAAGGCTGTGGTGCCTCCCCTCTCTCTCTCTCTAAAAGAAAAAAGAAAAAACTTAAAGCTTCAAAATTAATGAATTCTTAAAAGTTCATAAGATGTACAATCAATGAGATAACACGTAGAAGATTTGAACATTTAATTTTCTCCAAGATAAATGACTGACATGTAAACATGTAAAAACCTGCTCAACATCTTTCGTCTCTTTAGAAATGTTCATTCCAACCAACCATGATATGCTATGGCTACAAATGCACTAGAACTAATTGAATTAGAAAGATTGATGATAAACTATGCATGGTGGTACAGTTCTGTAATCTCAGCACTCAGGAAGTGGAGGCAGGAGGATTAGAAGCTCAGAGTCATCCTCTACTATATAGTATGTTCAAGGCTAGACTGAGAAGTGTGGGATCTTCTTTAAACAAGAAAAGATTAACACTAAGGTTTGGGGCAACTGTCACTCTCTAATGAAGGGGTAGAAGTAAAAAAGTGTATAGTTCGAACACTTGGAAAGAACTTTGACGTTTTATTATAAAGTTAAACATAAAGTTAAGCAAATAACCCAGAGTCTCACTCTTAATTACCCAAGGTAAATGAAAAAAATCATCCATAGAAAGACTTATTTGTTCATTCTTACTTTATAATAACCTCCAAATGGAAATAACCCTGTGTCTTTCCCTTGATAAGCAGATTTTGGTGCATTCATAATAATATCACTTAGTCATAAAAATGAATGAACAGCTGCTGTTTTATGTAGTAAATTGATAAAACCCAAACATAAAATATAAACATAAAACATTGTATGAACACTTAGAAAACTTAAAACTGTAGGGTCAAAATGTAAATCTGTTTGCTTGGAATTGAATATATTAGTTTTCTGTTATTGTGCAACAAATTATCACAAGTAATGCCCATTTATTATTTTATAGTTTTAGTGGGACAGAAGTTGAGATGGGCTCAACTGGCCTTGGAAAACCTGAGATCAGACTGTTAAGCAGGTGGGTGTCTGATCTAGATGGAGGCTGCAGGGAAGCATGTGCTGCTAGCAAGCTCTTTGCCGTTGATGGCAGATTCCCTTTCTTGTATGAATGTGATCCCTGTTTGTTTGCTAACTGTCCACCAGGATCTGTTCTTCGCTCCTAAAGGATACTCACATTCCTTCTCTCCCTTAAAAAGTGAAGTCTCTCATTTGTCACTAGTCACAGAAAGGGCTTGTAGACAGCGCCAAAAGGCTGGAATGAGCATCCAGCCAAATACTGTTTTATGGGAGGAAGGGGTTTCAAGTTTCTGTAAGATCCAGGGAAGTTCCATCAATGGTGGAAGAAGCTGACTCCCATTCATAAACCCAAGCAGAGAGAAAAACCATCCCCATCTAACAAATACCAAAAGCAGCAAGTACTGGACCTTCCACCCCACCTCTCATCTTAAACCTCTCTGTGTAACTTTGGGGTAGAATTCAGCCCCCTGTAGCAGTAGTGTTCCTGCTAGTGGGTGAAGCTGCAAACTCAATTTTAATAAAACACTTCATTCTATGCAGCCATAAATTCAAAGTATCATAAGGCTCATGTGATTAGATCAGGCCCAACCAAAAAACTGAATGTCAATTGTGCCATTTAACATTCGCTGTTCATACTGCTACTGCTTGCACACATTCCTGTACCAGCCTCCTCAGTTACTGCCACCTTATATCTACCACAAAATATCCACTGACTGTGAATAGCCATTTACTTCAAATAGCACCTGAATGGTGTAAGTTTTGCCAGTTTGATGGGAATAAAGTAATCCTCTTTTAACTTGCAACTTCTTGAGATCGAAATATATATTTACTAACCATTTAGTTTTCTCTACTTATTGATTTATAGTCAGTCTTTGTTTGCTATTTTTTCTTCTACAATTTGTATTTTGTTCTTAATCTCCCAAAGTGCCTTGTGTATTCTAGATGTTAGTCATTCTTTGTTGGTACAGTTATCATTTAACAGTCTCATCACATTTCTTTTTTTGGAAGGAAAGTTTCCTTGTTTATTTTTGAGTTGCAATGATCTGTACTTAGTCTATTGTTTCCTGTTATAACCAGAACTTTACATTCTCCTTTCAGTGTAGTTTAGCATCTACCTTTAAGTTGTTAAATTTTATTTGAGAGCGAGAAAGAGGCCGAGAGAATAGGCATACCAGGGTCTCTAGCTACTGCAGACGAACTCCAGACGCATGCACTACCTTGTGCATCTGGCTTACATGTGTACTGGGGAATCAAAATTGGGTCTTTAGGCTTTACAGACAAGTACCTTAACCACCAAACCATCTCTCCAGCTCCTACCTTTAAGTTTTGATATGTATTGCTTTATCATTTAGGTCTGTATATTGAATAACTTTTTACATTTTTCTACTTAAAGCAGTAGGTTTTTATTTCTGATTCAACACAGCCTGCATGGTGCTTGATATAGAATTTATGGAGGTTTCCTTTGCACCCTAGTATCCAGTCAGTTTTTGCATTTGTTCTGAGCAGATTCTGAAGTCATACATATTCTTTGGAATACTATTCATTTATTATACTTTCCCATAAACTTATATTTTATAGCTTAATACACCTTTAAGCAATTTTACATAATCCTAACATTGTTGCATTAAATTTCTTGAGGTTTATACTTTCCTGGTATATCTTTGTATATTCACTTTTGTGTGTATACATGCATACATCAAAATATACACTACATACATAAAATTTATATGCTACATAAATGTCATTAGTATGTATTGTAGGGATTTTTGCAAGTTTTTCCTTTTATTTTCCAGCTTGGCTAACCAGTCCTATTTCTTATACAAATATAATTGTTCAGGTGGTTATATAAAGCGTATATGATCCTACACATACTGTTTTTACCAATAGAATCACATTAAATTTCCACATTCTCCCCTGGTTACATGAAATCACTGTTGTGTTGACTGTAATTGGGTCCTGCGGTCTCTGGAAGGTGTCTGTAAACTCTAGCCCTGCCCTGATGGGCCTTCAGGCGATCTTGGTCACGGGTGTTTATGTCTTTCACCAGATAAACATCCAAGTGTCCATGACCTGTGACCAGGCGTTCCTCTCACTAGAAATTTATTTGTGCTGGCAGGCACCCTTGTAGCTTCTTGTCTGATCTGTGTCCAAGATAGCCATTCTTCTTGAGGGAACAAGCCCTGGAAGGGTAGGAAGGTAGAGTTGAGTGTTTGATGGAGAAAACATGGAATAACAGAAACAGAGAAAGAGGGCAGGGCCAGTAGAAGGAGGGTGCTGCAGTACAAGCTCATGCCACCAGTAAGGGCAGGGAATCGGGGAGAGGATGAAGGACCTGCAGATCAAACCTGCACTAGGCCCAGGGCATGTATCCCACCGAGCCCGGCTTGATGAGTTTAGAGCAACCTGGCACAAGTCCCATAGAGTCACACCACGATTGTGAGGTGGTCGCTGTAGCTTAGCTGCACAGACCATTTTGGGAGTAGAGGGGCCAAGAGGACAAGTGAGCTTGATTGCATCTCGCTGCCCTCATAGGGAAGTGGTCACCAGAAAGCTAGTGCATAAGACAGACACTTGGAAGCGCTAATGAACCAGACGCTTAGACACTGTCAGCATAGCTAAGACCAACTTCCCACTTAACATTTGCCTTATGTTGCAGATAGATGCAGAGGCTTTGTGACCGCCCAGGACCTCACTGCAAAGGCTTATCAAGCAAGCATTTCCAACTGTGTGCTGGATCTCCCTCGTGATTTACTGCTTTATCTGATAGAGCCCTATACAGTAGTTCTTTAATTTGGAACCAAAGACTGTCAATATTGGGGTTGGGGGGGGGTTGAAGTGTGATATAAATTGTTAACTTTTAATACTTGCTGCCAGGTAGATATATTGCCAAAGGATGTAATAGTATGAGCATGTATCTTAATTTAATCAACAATCAAAGAAAGTACCACTTCCATTTTATCCCACCAAATGCTACTTTTTTTTTTTTTTTTTTTTTTTTTTTTTTTTTTTTTTTTTTGCCAGATGAATAGACTCAAAGTTAGATGGCTCCCACCTTCCAGGCTAGCTGACTCTTGGAGGATCAGGACTCAGCACATAGTTGCACTCATTGTTAGGATTTAGTACAGTGAAAGGATCCAGCAGTCCTCTACCTATGGAGTCATGGGACACACTTACTTATTCCTCCAGCAATGAATTGTGATGACATGCAAAACATCTACCAGGAAGCTCATTAGAAACTGAGTGTTCGTCCCTTCTGTTCCAGTCATTGTCTCTGCAGATGTTCCAGAACTCTACTTCCAGAAGGAAAATAGGTCTTTAGGATAAATCACACTGTCATTTAATACAGCCTGCTCTTAAAAGTTAGGGTGTGAAAAGCTCTTCAGAAGCTTAAGTTCTCAAAGGCCAGTCTCAAGCCAATCTAACATCAGGTTTCTGCTGTTTGATGTTTTCTTGTATTTTTTAAAATAGCTTTTTTGAAATATAATTCACATACAATACTCACTTGAAGTATATCCCAGTAGCTTTTAGTCTATTCACAGAAATGTGCATTCATCACATCAATTTTAGAAACATTTCGTCACCTCAAAGAAAATAATTGAAAAATCTTGGACCTTCAGGTATCCCTCCCAGCCCAACACTACAGCCCCACTTATTATTGACCAGTCCTAAGCTCCCATGACTGTACCATTGGTGTCTGTTGATTTCTTGGTTCCAGACATCTCATGTGCAATGGAGTCACTCAATATGTGGTCTTTTGTGACTGGCTTCTTTTACTCAATGTGTTTTCAATGTTCATCCATGTAACATTCATTTTTATGGCTGAATAATATTCTGTTGTGTGAACATACACACCACATTTTGTGTGTCCGTTTATCCATCAGTTGATGGAATTTGGGTTATTTTCACTTTTTGACTACTATGAAAAATGATGTTTCAGCTCTTTTCTCTATAGCTTCCCAAATATTTATTACATGCATAAATATAGAATCATACTTGCACTTTTGGAGTAAACTACTTGCCATTAGTCTCTTCAATACTACCTTATTCTCTTGACGTATTGATTGAATCTATTTCTTTGTGTTTTGTTCATATTTTTTTGTATCCATATTCATGTCACATTGATCTTTGGCTATCTTTTGATGAGAAGGTTGTGTTAGTGTTATGAAAATGTACATAACATTTGTCTTTGGTTCTGATTCATAATGCCATGGTCAGTGGGAGAACTATCTCATTTCCATTTTTTTTCTTTTTTAAGTTTAACACTTTTTCTTGGAATAATGTTGATGCTTTGTGTTTTCCTGTAAAGTTATCTGATTTTGTAGATTTTTAGTTATTTCCATAAAATATAAGTGGTAATTCTTTTATAGCTGTTTTCATTATTATATATTTGTAATCATTTCTCCTGTATCAGTTTCATTGATGTTTATATTTCTCTCTTTTGTAAAACTAGGCTTGTAAAGATTTTGTCTATTAGTTTTTTGCCAAAACTTAATTTTAGTCTCCTTTTCTTTCCCCACCCCTTAACAATTTTCATCCTACTTATCACTTGATCTTAGCTACAATGCTAAGAAATGATTCATCCTACTTTATCTTTCCTCACCTTATATTTGTATTTATTTTTTGCTTTTGTGTGTGCCTGTGTCTGTATAACATGGTGTGTGTAATATGTGGTGTGGTGTGGCACTCCAAACACTCCCCTGCCTTGGGGGATGAGAAGGGGGCACTTACCTACAGTGGCTGGAATAGAATGTCTGGTGTCCCACTCTTGTGAGGCTCCAACAATTCTTAGGCCAAGGCTCTGCTCCCCTGTAGGACTGGGATTAAGGCATGTGGGTGCATGTTATGCCCACCAGTTTACATAAACTCTGAAGATTGAAACTCTGGTGGTCTCAGGCAACCTCAGGCCCTCATGCTTAGGCAGTGCACTTAACCCCCAAGCCATTTTTCTAGCATTTGGACTTTTTTTTAAGTGTGCATGTTTGTCTGTGGGGGATGCATGAGAAGGTCAGAGGACAACTTCAAGTGTTGGTCCTTGCCTTCCACCATGTTCGTTTATTTATTTATTTATTTGTTTATTTTTATTTTAATAGGTAAAGGCTCTCCCATTGTTCACTAGTGCATGCATCAAGATAACTGGCCCATGATATTCTCTTTGTCTCCCTCCCATCTCACTGTAGGTACTTAGGGATTAAAGATGTCCCTGCTACTGTGTCTGGCTTTACATGAGTTCTGAGGATTTAAACTCAGGTACTCAGATTTGCATGAGAAGTCCCTTAGTCACTCAGCCATCTCCCTAACCCTGTATTTGGATTTTAAAGTTAATTATTTTTGTTCTCACTTCTTCACTCTTAATTCTGAAATTCTTACTGCTTTCTAGAAGTACTTATTCAATTTAATTTTTTTCTTATCTTTCTAGGAATATTATTAGGTAGAATTTTAGGCTTGATTCATGCCTCTTAGCTCTTAAAACATGTATTTTGGGGCTAGAGAGATGGCTTAGTGGTTAAGGCACTTGCCTATGAAGCCTCAGGACCCAGGTTTGATTCCCTAGTACCCACTTAAGTCAGATGAACCTGGTGGCACATGCATCTGGAGTTTGTTTGCAGTGGCTAGAAGTCTGGCATGCCCATTCTCTCTCTTTCTCTCTCTCTCTTAAAAATTTGGGTGTGGTAGTGCATGAGTTTAATCCTACACTTGGGAGGCAGAGGTAGGAGCATCTCCATGAGTTCGAGGCCACCCTGAGACTACATCGTGAATTTCAAGTCAGCCTGAGCTAGAGTGAAACCCTACCTCCAAAAACACAAAAAATAAATAAATAAAATTAAAATATTTACAAAAAACCATGTATTTTGTGTCTTCACTTCTTTTTCAGTGCTTTGTAGAAGAGTTTCTTGACTCGAACTTACTGTTCACAAATATTTTATATTTTTGCTTATTTTTCAAGGTAAGGTCTCACTCTAGCCCAGGCTGACCTGGAATTTACTATGTTATCTCAGGGTGGCATCGAACTCATGGTGATCCTCCTTCCTCTGCCTCCCAAGTGCTAGGATTAAAGACATGCACCACCACTCCTGGCCATCTCTTCACAAATATTTTCTTCCCTTTTACTCAGTTTGGTAGTTAGCCCAGCCCAGCCTCTAGATTTGTTAAATTAGTAGGTTTTAAAGATGCCTATATATCTGCAAGCAACAGGTATTTATCAGACTATCTTTGCTTCCATCTGTCCTGCTCCATGGACTGTTTGGTTCACCCCTTCTTCTGTATATGCATATATATCTCAAATGTATGCTTCTGTTTACCTCAGGAGTACCAACACATAAGCTAGTCCTTTTACTCCCAGGATGAGGCAAGGTACAGACCAGGCTGTGGGTGTGCGTGTGCATGTGTGTGCATGTGTGTGTGCTGATTTAGGGGAGTAGAGGTGAGGTCTGTGTATTTTAGTGATGAAGTTTGAGAACCAGTTCTAGAAAGGAACTTCTTAAGGCACAGTCCTATAGGCTAATTATCCTGTGTAGTGAGGACAAGCACAAAAGGAGCTTTGTAGGTCACCTATATTTGCCACATCGAAGACACATGGTGCTGTAGTGTGTATGTGAAGTTTGCCTCCCTTACCTGCCACATGTCCTGGGTGGTAGCATTGCCTTTCTCTGTTAGGTTGTGTGGTGTGGATTCTCTGGAATGGAAAAGGTGTGCTTCCTGGTGTGTAGCATTAGGCACTCTCCATCTCTAAGCTGCTGTTTTCTCCCACTATAGAAACCAGTCACTTCTCTTTTGCATTACACTCATTTGCTTTTGCTTAATCCTTAGGATTGAGTTAGAGGGAAGGAATCTAGAGCACATTACCAGTTTGACATACTGTGCAGGACATACAGTATTTGTAAAGTATCTATGTATGCCCCTCACAAAACTTAAGTTCCTAAAAAGTAGTAATTGTTTCATATATCTTAGCATACTTCGTAGAACAGACTTGATGCCAAATAAGTATTTGGTGAAAACAATATCATATTAAAAGAACTCTTCCTTTCAAAATATGAATTTACAACCAATGAAGAGCCCCCTTAGGTTGGAAAACATGACTCTATTAAAAAATTATGAATCACTTAGGTCACTTGAAGAGGTTGCAAACTGTAACACTAAACTAGAAAGAAGAAAACAGCTTGCTATGTTTTATAATTCTCATACTATTTAACAGCTATGTTTTATAATTTTCACACTATTTAACCTTCACTAAAGCAGGGCTGCTACTGTTACCCCATTGTTGAGTGAAGAAGCCTGGTCTCTGGGATGATAGAGTAGATCTAAGACAGGTAGCTGATAGGTGAGCCTATCAGGAAAGCCTCCTGCCTGCGATTCTTCAGAGACTGCTGCTTTTCTTTAGTCTCTCCTGCTATTATCAGTGAGCTCTTGATCCCTGATACTAAGCTAACTGGTCCTTCATCCCTTTGTACTGTGAAGATGGAATTCAGTGGCTTTTCATAGATGCTATAAAGCCTAAGTTCTTAAAAAGGCTTGCAAGGTCCCCTGAGACTTCTTTGCTATCATCCCTTTCATCTGCTTACCCTGTTGTTGGCATTTCCCTGCAACAATGGCCTTGTTACTGTTCTTCCGTCACACCAAATACGGCTCAGCCTCCTTGCTGTCCACCTGACGTGGAATTCTTCTCCTAGGTGGCTTCTTTGGCTCAGTTAAGTATTTGATGAAAGAATGCTAGAAGAGAGCTCAATTGATTAAACCAAACTTTGATAGGAAATACTTGGTTTTATTTAAAAACTTAAAAGTCCATTAAAACAGGATTACACATTTGTGAAAACATGGAAGTTTATTTTAATTCACTAAGACATTTTACCTATGCAATATCTCAGTTATTACATCTATATATAGTCAATTTACACAAAATACTACTCTTGAAAAATGCTTCTGTTTATGGCCTGAATTAACAGAGATTGTATGCCTATTTAACAAAGCTGTTTAATGTTTACATATATAGAAAGCCACCTGAAATTTAATTTTAGTATTTTCATTGACTATTTTTCATATGAAACCATCCTTTGAATATTGCAGTCTTGAGTAGATAATGATTAATGTCAAAGTGACATTTTAAAAAAATTCAGTGATAAAGTATATAAGTATTTTTATTTTCATGTTCATATTTTAGAGTGTATTACTTCTAATCCTTTTTACTGTGAACTTGATATTTAATAATTATTTTAATAAGCTTGGGATTTTCATGATCAGCTTATATTTAATTTTTTTTCTTTTTTGTAGATTGCCTTGAGGTCACATTGGTATGAAATATGGATATGTCATCTTTGATGATAAGTTCACCTGGGAAAGAAAATAACTTGTTTCTTATTAGAAAAATGTAAGGAAAACAAGTGATCAGAGAAATTGTGCCAAAAGCCAACTCTTCATCTTTTTGTATCATCTTTGTGTAGCTTTTAATGCATCAAGACAAAGGAATCATACATTAAAGAAAATGAGTTATTCATCGATATTTTTTGTAGCAGTTTAAAGTCTTTTTCATGAATATATACAACTCTCCTATAAAATTCAACACATACAAAAATCTGTAAGACTGTGATTAAATACGTATCTTTTTTAGCTCTCAGAACTTCAATACTTACTTGATTTTTACTTGTCAAAGTCCTCAAAAATTTCTAACATTGGGATAGAGATGGACTTGGAAACATACACTCTTATAACAGACTGTAGTGCATTTAAGACAAGTCAAGTCCTCAGCCATTGTGCCATCCTGAACATCACATAAGGACATAGCTCTGAGCTTCATTGCAAACATTGCTTGAAAATGGCATGGGTAAGATTCTTACGGAAACCTGGCAGTAATCTTGGAAAAGCTTATCAAGCTGGAAGCATGCTGTCGCTGGCCCCCACTGTAGGCTTACTGAATGAACCTGGACAAAACAACTGCTTTCTCAATAGTGCCGTGCAGGTGAGACCATAGTTAACTTGTTACAGTTTCTAAAATGCTTTAAAGGAAACCTGTTTTCTAAAGGCTTTTTGCCTTCTAAATTATGAACAAAGTTATTGACTGGAATGATATCTTTTTGATTTAGACAAAAGTATTTTGGCTGGACATTTTGGTTTTGGTAATGAATGGAAATGAGCCAGGCGTGGTGGTGCACACCTTTAATCCCATTACTTGGAGGCAGAGGTAGGAAGATCACTGTGAGTTCAAGGCCAGTCTGGCTGAGTTCCAGGTCAGCCTGGGCTAGCATGAGACCCTACCTCAAACAAAAATAAATAGGGCTGGAGAGATGGCTTAGCAGTTAAGGCATTTGCCTGCAAAACCAAAGGATCCAGGTTCAATTCCCCAGGACCCAGGTAAGCCAGTTGTACAAAGTGGCACATGGGTCTGGAGTTTCTTTACAGTGGCTGAAGGCCCTGGTACACCCATTCTCTCTGTCTCCCTCTTTCTCGCTCTCAAATAAATAAAAATTTAAATAAATAAATGGAAATCATTTTTCTTCAGTAGAATGATTAATTACTATAATGAACCTTTTTTGTTAAAATACTTAATACATAAAAACTTTTGACTGAGGAGATGACTCAGAGACAACTTGAGTTTGAATCCCCAGCACCTATCCGAATCCCAGCACACACAGGTGTAGATGGGATCCCTAGGACAAGCTAGCTAACTAGATTAGCTAAGATCAGTGAGCTCTTGGTTCACATGAAAGACTTTGCCTTAGTGAATACAGAGATCAAGAAATTGACCCAGTGTCAATTCTGGCCTCCACATGTATACACATGTTTGCACTCCTTCACATACACATGTACCCACATACTTGAAAACACTCATACACCATCACACATATACATTAAAAAACATAAAAGTTTTGTGTTAATTAACTAACATTTCCATAATCTTCATTTTCATTTTTAAAAATATTTATTTATTTATAAGAGAGGAGTGAGGGATGGAGAATGGGTCACCAGGGCCTCTAGTCACTGCAAACGAACTGCAGATGCATGCACCATCTTGTGCATCTGGCTTACATGGGTGCTGGGGAATTTAACCTGGGTCCTTAGGCTTCATAGGCAAGCACCTATAGCAGACAGCTTCAGGTTCACTGCGATGAACATCTAGACCAGCCAGAGTTATGGAGAAAGGGATATTTATTGAAGCTTATAGAGCCAGGGGAAGTTCCATAATGGTAGAAGAAACTGGCCTGCTCTTACAGGACCAAACACAGAGAAAGCCAAAAGCCACACACCACAGCACACTTCAGAAACTCCAGCTAAGCACACTTTGCATATCTTTGGATTGAAATCTCAAACCCATCACCACACCTTAAAATCCGCCCAGTGGCACTGCCTCTAGCCAGGTGGCTGCAGATCCAAACTACAGTCTAATAAAACACTGAATATATTGGGGGGTCATCTATCCAAACTACCACATTCTGCTCCTGGCCCCCAATATATTTATAACCATCATACATTATAAATTGTATTCAGTACAATTTCAAAGGTTCCCATGGTCCTGACAAACTTAAGATAGTGAATCCTATAAAATCAAACAAGTTAAATACTTTCAACATCTAAAGGCACAAAGTAAACATTTTCAACTGGTATAAGGCATAGCAAGGAGAGACTAGAACAATGCAGACTCAACCACCATCAAGCAATCATCAAATTTCTCCAGTTCAAGTTCAGTACAACCAGAGACTGACAGTCTCCAGGTTTTCCAATTTCTCCCCTCCAGCTTGGCAGAGTAGCCAGGGAAAACTTCCATCCCAGACCAACACTGCACAGTCCTTATATATATCCAAAACGTCTTTAGGTCCCCATGCAAACCATGGTCCATCTTCCAAAGTCTCTCAGCCTACCAGGGCATCATGCCCTGCCTCATCTCAGCAGTGGCTCCCAGAACTGTGTGCAATTCATGACCACTCCATGCATTTTTCATGCTTCCAAAATTAATACCAGGTGTGCAAGACACAGCCATATCCTTAATTCAGGGACAAAATAAATCATAACCTTGAAAAGCAGATTCCTTCTCCAGTCAACTCTTTCCAAAAGAGTTTGCATTTCTAACAGTCTATTCTCTGGCATCTTCTCCATTGTTTTAATGTAAAGCAGTTGGGCCATCTTCCTTAATGTGTTTCACAATAGCAGTTTCAGCAACCTAAAACCAGTCTCAGTACCTATAATTTTAACTTGCTTGAGGTTTTCCAACTTAAAATCTTAAATCTCTCAATCCAATACCTTTAGCCAAGCACATCAGTCCATTACAAATTTAACTCTTTGGGCCTAGGCAGCAGAACACAGCCATCCCTTATGCCAGTAGTCCAGTTCCAACAAAGTCCTTTTCAGTCTTTCCTTCTCCTTAGAAAGCTCATAAGCCAAGCCTCAAAGTTCAATACTGTCTGCACTTAGCATTCTCAAACTCTCATCAGAATAGTCCATAAAACTTGGCTTACCACTCCAGAAGGCATCTTCAGTTGCAAGCACTAAGTCCATGACTGTTCCTCCAAAGCAAAGGTTCCAAAAGACCAAAATCCACGTGGTCAGGTTTATCTCACCCCACTCCTGGTACCAACTTCTGTAGCAGACAGCTTCAGGTTCACTGATATGAATTTCTAGACCAGGCAAAGTTATGGAGGAAGGGATATTTATTGAAGCTTATAGAGCCAGGGGAAATTCCATAATGGCAGAAGAAACTAGCCTGCTCTTACAGGACCAAACACAGAGCCAAAAGCCATACAGCACAGCACACTTCCATATCTTTGAATTGAAATCTCAAACCCACCACCTCACCGTAAGATCTGTCCAGTAACACTGCCTCTAGCCAGGTGGCTGCAGATCCAAACTACAGACTAATAAAACATTGAATATATTGGGGGCCATCTATTCAAACTACCACAGCACCTTAATCCCTAAGGCATGCCTCCAACCCCCATACACCCTCTTTTAAAAAGTAAATCCAGTATAGGATAGATGGGATAAAAGAAACAAGCTAGTTGGATTGAAATGAGAATACAGAACTTTTTTTTTAACCTTTGCACTCAAAACTCCCTTTACCATAAGTCATTTCTGGAATTATATTTTGAGCATCACTATTATGATTAAATTAAAGGTTAGTCCATTCAGTCCTTTTAATAAATATGTCTTAACCTACTTTTCTAACTTAAGTATTATGCGAGTACTAGGTATCAACCTACTTTTCTATTTTAAGTATTATGTAAGAATTATGTATTATGTAAGCATTGTGTATTATATAAGCATTATGAATTATGTAAGCATTATGTATTAACCTACTTTTCTGCCTTAAGTATTATGTATCATATAAGCATCATGCATCGACGTACTTTTCCACCTCAAGTATTATTTATTATGTGAGTATTGTGTATTATGTAAACATTGTGTATTGTATACATATTATGTATTATATAAGCATTATGTAGAAACCTACTTTTCTACCTCAAGCATTATGTAAGTATTACCCACCAACCTTCTTTTCTACCAAAGTATTGTGTACTTAAGGTACTCTTGTACCGTAAGTGGCATGTATTATGTATCATGTGAGTATTGTGTGTTTTATAAGTATTGTGTAAGTATTATGTATTAACCTACTTTTCTACCTTAAGTAGCTTTTCTTGTATACAGTATGGTTTCTATGTAGCAGATTTAGAGTTCTTCTGAAAACTGACAATAGAGGTATATTTAGTTTATTTAATAAATAAGGGCTAGAGAGAAGATTTGGTGGTTAAGGCACTTGCCTGTGAATCCTAAGGACCCAGGTTTGATTCCCCAAGATGCACAAGGTGGTGCACGTCTGGAGTTTGTTTGCAGTGCTTAGAGGACCTGATCCACTCATTATCTCCCTCTCTCTCTATCTTCCTCTTTCTCAAATAAATAAAATATTAAGATAAATAAATAAATATGTCTGTGATGTGCCAAGTGTTTAGACAGCTCACTCAGACCTTGGTTTGTGTCAACTTGAAAGTTCTTTAGTGAACTCTGAGGAAGAGAAGCAGTTGGTATTAGCCAACCATTGACTCTAGATTACTATAGGACTCTTAAATGGCAGGCAGTGTTCTGCCCTGGATCAGAGATTTTATTCACGTTATTAGAAGAAAATATTATTGAATGGATCTGAAATACCTGGCACCAAAACACTTGGAATTAAATGCTGTGCTTGAATCAGCCTGTTAGAAAGGGCTTTTCTCATAGCATATCTTTTCCTGTTCTTTTCCAATTTTATATTTTCCCTCTCTCTCTCTTTTCTTTTTGGTTGTTGTTAGCTCCCACAAATAGATAGGCAGATAGACAGATGATGGATGGATGGATAGAAGTATGTGTGGTGGGGAGGGGTTTAGGGAGACAAAAGTATATTGTAACAAAAAGTTGTGAGTATGGAAACTTTCATAGTAAAGACTATTGAAGCTGGATGTTGTGGCGCACACCTTTAATCCCAGCACTCAGGAGGCAGAGGTAGGGTAGAGTTTGAGGCCAGCTTGAAACTTTGTTATGAATTCCAGGTCAGCCTGGGGTAGAGTGAGACCCAACCTTGAAAAAACAGAAAACAAAGAAACAAAAAAATTTGGAACTATTCTCATGGTTTAGTGTATTTAGTTTTTAATGAAAATTCCATGGGGCTATACCATGAAGACTATATTTTTCTACACAGTGGTTGTTTCTGTTTGTTGCAGTCATATTCACATTGCTGGCAGAAAACACAGACCAAGAGCAGCTTGTGGGGGGAAAAAAGGTTTATTTTGGCTTAGTCAAGGGGAAGCTGCATGATGGCAGAGGAAAAAGACAGCATGAGTAGAGGGTAGACATCTTGCCAATATCAGGTGGACAAAGTCAAAGTGGGCCAAACACTGGCAACACCCCCAACAATACACTGCCTCCAGGAGTGTATCTCTATTGGCTGGGAACCTAGCATTCAGAAGACCTAAGTTTATGGGAGACACCTGAATCAAACCACCACCTTGTGCTTACCACTGATTTAAATATATCACCTTTTAATCTAACACCATTTTCTGTAACATTCTTGTAATACTGACCTTTTGGTGATGCATTCTTTCAGCTTTTGTATGTGTGAAAACACCAGACTGTTACGCATTGTTTTAAAAAAATATTTCATGCAGTAAAACTGCCTCCTGAGACGCTCAATATGTGGTGCGTACCTGTAATCCCAGCACTTGGGAGGTGTAAGTAGAAGCATTAGGAGTTCAAGGCCAGCCTCTGCTACATAGAAAGCCAGCTTTGGTCACATAAGTCTCTGTCTTGAAAAAAAGAAAAGAACATGGGTCTCCTGACATCTCTTAATATTTTTATTTTCGCACTTTAAAAGTTTTGCTGTTTTGTGTTTTAGCTTGCCCCCCCCCCCCAATCATCTGCTCTTTATTTGTTTGGTGTATTACATCTCCTTTTTCTCTGGCTGCTTTATCACTGGTTTTAAAGCAATTTAATGATGATGTGTCTTGACATAGTTTTCTTCAAGTCACTTATGTGTTAGTTTCTTAAATCTCTTAAGTCTGTTGCTTTATAATTTTAGTGGTTTGGACACTTGACCATTACTCAAGTAATTTTCCCTCTTCTTTAGAGGATTCTGATTACACACATAGTTGGTTGTTTGAAGTTGTCCCCCAGAGCCATGGATCCTCTCTTCATTTGTCTTAAGTCTTTTGTTCCTCTTTCATTTTGTGTGGTTTGTATTCCTCTATCTTTAATTTCTTTTCTTTATGATATCTAATCTGTTATTCATCTGATTCATTATATTTTTATCTTAGACATTGTAGTTTTTAGCATCACAAATTTGATATGTCATAACATCTTTCATGGCTCTATATCAGGTGTTCAGTCTTTAGCCTCAAGCATATGAAATTATTGCAGTTATCATAATTATTTTTCATGTATTTATGTAGTAACTTTTTTGTATAAAGTTTGGGGTTTTCATTTTGGGGATTTCCCTTTTGCATTCTGAGTTGTATTTCCTTTTTCCTTTAAGGCTTGGTATATTTTTATTGGATGTCATGCGAATTTTACCTAGTTGGGTTATAGATAATTTTTGGATTCCTAAAAATAATCTTGAACCTTATTCTGAGTCAAGATTAATTTACTTGGAAACAGGTTAGTCATTTTACTGTTAAGCTTTCTTAGGCAGCGCAGAATTGTATTTATTCTAAAGTTACTTGCTGTTTTTTTTCAGACTCTTCTTTCTTCAAGCCAGTGCTTTCAGTTTTTCTCTTTGGCTATTGGCAGTAGTATCCTAGGTGTGGAGAACTGGGGGCATGATTTCCTCTTATCCTTTGGGATTGTTCCACAGCCCTTTGGTTTTCTCACAGTACTTCCTGTGCAGGCCCATAGTGGCACCTCTGCAAAGTGCTGCCCTACGGACTCCCAGCTCTAGCTGCACCTGCTGGCCTCCAGTGCTCAGATGCCTGAATAGGCTAGTTTGCAAGCCCGTCTTCATTGTTGAAACAGCTATTCAAATAGACTCTATGTTAAAATGTCTTAACTTCACTTTTTAAAAATTCAAATACAGAGGTGGGGAGATGGCTCAGTATTTAGGAATGCTTGCTGCTTAAGCATGAAAACTTCTAAGGCTGGAGACCACCAAGTTTGACTCCCCAAAGCCCAAAGAAAAGGCTCAGTGGGGCCAGGTATACCATAGCCCCAGTCCTTGTGGCTGGCGGCCTGAGACAGGAAGAGACTGGAGAATCACTGGAGCTTGCTGATTTACAGCAGCTCAGGATTGAGGGTCTCAAGGAAAAAGGCAGATGACAATAAGAGGACACCCAATGTTTTCCTCTAGCCTTGGTCTGCACTCACATGGAGTGTGTGCATATGTCCACACACATGCATATGACACCACACACACATTCAACATACACAAAAAATTCAAAATTTGAATTTTTTTTTTGGGGGGAGGTTCTTTCAGGGTAAGGTTTCACTCTAGCCCAGGCTGATGTGAAATTCCCTATGCAGTCTCAGGGTAGCCTTGAACTCATAGCACTCCTCCTTCCTCTGCCTCACAAGTGGTGGGATTAAAGGTTTGCACCACAACATCTGGCTAAAATAAGAATTTTAATAAACAATTTCGTAAATATTTTTAAAGAAATGAATTGTGGAATACATCTTTTAAGAAATTACCAATTTTAAATACAGACATTATTAAGTATGGATCTGACATGTCAGAAAAATAAATTTAGTATACCATTTCTCATTACTTAATTTTCATTTTTTGATTGTTTGTTTTTGGTTTGCTGTACTGGGGATTGAACCCAGGGCCTCACCTGGCAAAGCAAGTGTTCTACCACTTAGTATAGCTCCAGCTGATCATTACTTTTTTTTAAAAGGTAGGGTTTCATTCTAGCCCAGGCTGATCAAGAACTCATTCTGTAGTGCCAGGCTGGCCTTGAACTCAGTAATCCTCCTACTTCTGCTTCCTGAATGGTGGGACTAAAAGCATGTGCCAACATGCCTGGTTTAATTTTTTATGTGGTTTAATAGTGTTTTCAACTTAAGAATATGATCAGAAATTTATATTTCTTTGTGTATAATTATATATATGTAATTATTTGGATATAAAAGATCTATATAAATGTTAAAGAAATAACTGCATAGATTTTATTAGGATTCATGAAAAAAATTACTCTGTACTAGTAATGAAAAAGTATTTAATACTAAAAGCTAGCCATGGCATCCCTCCAGCCCTAGACTTTAATTTTTAACAAGTGATCGAATATAATTATTTTTAAATGGGTTAGGGGGAAGATAATTAGAATAATTGCTTTGTGGGCTGGAGAGATGGCTTAGCAGTTAAGGCATTTGCCTGTGAAGCCTAAGGATCCAGGTTCAATTCCCCAGTACCCATGTAAGCCAGATGCACAAGGTGGTGCATGTGTCTGGAGGTCCTTTGCTGTGGTTGGTGGCCCTGGTGTGCCCATACTCTTTCTTTCTCTCTCTCTCTCTTTCAAATAAGTTAAATAAAAATAGAATAATTACTTTGTGATAGGCTTTATACTATTGTGTGGATAATGTACAGAGGAGTTTAAATTTATTTCAACACTTTTTATGTATTTGGATGTAGTATAGTTTGTATAGTTTAGAATTTTCAGTAGTTCCAGAAGACATTACAATTAAATTTGAATGACTTTGCCCACTAAATGTTCAGTAACACCCTCCAGAATGTGAATTAATCTTATGATATGAGAAAGCCTACATTAAGTTTGGCAAATAGTGAGGGGTGAAATTGTTAGTTAGAAGCAAAGTTGTTTGTGTTTTTGTTTGTTTGTTTGTGACAGAATCTCACTCTGTAGTCCAGGCTGTCCTGAACTCGCTATGTAGACAGGTTGACCTTAACCTCATGGTGATCTGCCTGCCTCAGTCTCGTGAGTGCTGGAATTATGGGCATGAGCCAACATGATCAGCTTGCAAAGTCATATTTAATAGCTATATTTGTTGTATTCTAACTATGTACATGACATTTATCTAAATATTCATGTCATTTTGTACAACAACCTGAAGAGATGAAAAACATGTGCCCTAGCCCGTTCAAGAGCTGCGAGCAGTAAGGCCAGAGTTAGCAGCCAGGCAGTCTGCTTTCAGAACTTGTTTCATTAGAAGCTCTGCTGTTCTTCCTCCTACTCTTTGTGGAGTCCTTTGAAAAAGGATTTCATTCCAGTGTTTTATGGTGTACTAAGAGATGACATGCAAGAAAGCTATTAGACATTAAAGCAAACATTAAACAAACAAAAACTACTTTGCAAAACATGATCAGTTTTTATTAGTCTTTTACTAAAATCTTGCTTTTAGTTGAGAGAAATGAGAAGTTGTAGATAGATTTTTCTAAGTTATTTGAAGGAATTTCTAAAAACTCTTTTGTTGAACTGCTTATATGCCAATTCTGTTCCATGCCCTGATCTAAATCCTATATGTTTTGCATGTTTGTTAATCCTCACAGGAACTATGTGTGGGGCAAGTACTATTATTATCTCATTATGGAGAATGTAGTTACTATTATTATTTATGTATGTATGTGAGAGAGAAAGAGAGGCAGATAGAGAATGGGCACATCAGAGTCTTCAGCTGCTGCAAATAAACTCCAGATGCATGTGCCATCTTGTGCATCTAGCTTACGTGGGCCCTGGGGAATCAAATCTGGGTCCTTTGGCTTTGCAAGCAAGTGCCTTCATTGCTGAGTAGCCCTGAGAATGCAGTTTTGACAGAATGACCAGGTCATTTCAGTGGGTTTTGTTTCTTAGTAGCAGATGATTAAAAGATAATTGCAAAGCCAGGTGTGGTGGTGCAAACCTTTAATCCCAGCACTCAGGAGGCAGAGGTAGGAGGATCGCCATGAGTTCAAGGCCACCTGAGAATACATAGTGAATTCCAGATCAGCCTGAGCTAGAATGAGACCCTGCCTTGGGGGTGGGTGGGGGGAGATAATTGAAGCAGATATATTCAGGTTCTTTTTTTTCTTTCATAATTTTTATTTTTTTATTGACAACTTCCATCTATAATTGTAGAAATATCCCATGGCAATTCCCTTCCACCCCCCATTTCCTCTTTGAATCTCCACTCTCCATCATATCCCCCCGTCAGTCTCTCTTTTATTTTGATGTCATCATCTTTTCCGCTTATTATGATGGTCTTGTGTAGGTAGTGTCAGGCACTGTTAGGTCATGGATATCCAGGCTATTTTGTGTCTGGAGGAGCATGTTATAAGAAATCTTACCCTTCATTTGACTCTTACATTCTTCTTCTTCTTCTTCTTTTTTTTTTTTTGGTTTTTTCATTTTTCAGCTTTTCAAGGTAGTGTCTCACTCTAGCCCAGGCTGACCTGGAATTCTCTATGTAATCTCAGGGTGGCCTCAAACTCACAAACTCACGGCAATCCTCCTACCTTTGCCTCCCGAATGCTGGGATTAAAGGCGTGCGCTACCATGCCCGGCTGGCTCTTACATTCTTTCCGCCATCCCTTCCACAATGGACCCTGAGCCTTGGAAGGTGTGTTAGGATATTTCAGTGCTGAGAACTCTTCTGTCACTTCTTCTCAGCACTATGGTACCTTCTGAGTCATCACAAGGTCACCGCCATCTGACTAGAGAAGCTTCTGTAACCAAAAGTGAGAGTAGCAGTAATATAAGGGTATGAACATTAAGTGCTTCCTGGGCAGTTTGGTGAGCATAGTATATTCATTTAGCCAGACACCAGCAGGTGTTACACTCCTAGGGCTCATGACTACCCCTGTTGTAGATTTTCAGTATCAGGGATATATTCCTTCCCATGGAGCGGGCCTACAGTCCAATTAGAGAGTGGTTGGTTTCCCCAATAACAGACATGCCACTATTGCCCCCATTGGCTCATCTGGCCTGGCTGGCCAAATTTGAGGCTTGCAGTGTCCACTGTTGAGTATCTTCACTGGTGATTTCTCTCTCCCATTGAACTGCATACAGTGTAGCTTTTCCTAGCTTTTTGTCAGGTGGTCTACACTGAGGAGGCTTTCAGCTCAGCTCCAGCAGGATTTCCCAGTGACGTTGCAACCCAAGTAAGTGGAGTCTTCAGCAATAGGGTCTTACCATCTATTCCTGGTGGGAAACCAAGGGCCCCAGCAATGGCCTGGAATGTTTTGGGGGTATCTGTGACTTCCCTGGCCAACAACTCACTGGAAGGTATCCCATGCCTGGCACTGAAAAGTTCATAATAACTGTCTATGGCTTCTGAGTGTTCCGTTGTCTAGACAGGTTGTTTTGTAACTTCTACTTCCCACCATGCTGGGTCCCATTACTGTATAGCTAGCTTCCTGTTCAGTATGTAGTGACCACACTTACCTGGCCACCCTTTCTTCTTGCCAAAACATGCTGGCCACTATTTAGTACACCCTAGCTTTAAAGTCTAATTATATTTCCTTCCTAGACTTTAGTTGTTCCAAGGAGCATAATAACTTCCTCTTTCATGTCTCTGCCAAGATCTCCATTTACTGTGCCATGTTTCCTGTCATAGCAGATCCTTCACTGAGGACTTCATTTTTTTTTGCTCTGTGTTTTTCATGTGAATAAGTAAGAATGTTTTCTGAAGCAATTCTTTGTATTTGTATAACATGTAATTGTTTCATACTTCCTATTTTAAGTGTTTACCTGGTTGTGTGCAGATTAAAAGAAATTGCTTATTAATGTTTTGCAACTATTAAAGTTTCAAAATATACTTTATCTCACAGTGAGAAAAATCTGATTATATTTCTTTTGCCTTCACATCTTTTGTAGGTTTTATGGCAATTGGATATATTTCGACGAAGTTTGCGGGTTCTAACTGGACATGTCTGTCAGGGAGATGCCTGCATATTTTGTGCATTGAAGGTATTTTTTAACAGTTGTAAAAAATTTTATCAGTTGTTTCCCCCAAAATATAATTTTTATAAGTAGGCATAGTTAATTAACTTTGTTTGGGACAAATTTATGTCAAGTGATTGATAGTTTTGAAGATGAATTCTTAAAAAGTACAACTTATTCATGTTTATGTTTTCTATTTTTATTTTAGAAAAAATTATATCTATTAATATAAAGCATAAAATCATCTTTGTTACACTGAAATAATTGTTTATTTGTGCTGAGTTCTGGGTGCTGTTTTTGTCATTACTGGGGACTGTAGCAAGGTAGGTGGATTGTGAGTTCCAGGTCAGCCTCAGCTACCCTGACTCCACAAACAACAAAGACTCTTTTCTCATGAATCTTACATTCTTTTTGTAGAGAAGATGACATTAATTATGTGAAACACAGTGTATATTAGATGGCAGTAGGTGTAATGGCTCTGGAGGAAATAATGATCAAGGAAAGAGAATAGTACGGAGTCATCAGGGAAACCTCACTGAGAAATTCACATGTGACCCAAGACCTGGAGAAGATGATGGAGTTCACCGAAAGGCCTTGTGGAAGAAGAACCTACAAAGAATCTACAAAGGCTTGAGGAAGGGTTATGCCTGGTGTGCCCAGGACCACGGAAGCCTGGATGGCAGAAGCATTGTGAGCAAGGCAAAGTGGTGGAGATGAGCTCGAGCAAGAGACACTCTGGTGGCTTTAAAATATACCTGCAGATTGTTTTGTAGTCTTGTCCAGAATTGTTCCTGTGGTCTAGACTCAGTGATCTCTGTCAAGTAGAATGGCAGAACTGATTCGTATGATATCTGAGATTAGGTTAGATTAAAAAGGTGGTGCCGCCCTCATCCTGCTTTGTCTCTTGGGGTACTTGTTCTTGGAAGGGAGCCACCATGTAAAAAGGCCAGAGGTTTCAGAGGTCCCAACAACAGCCACGTCAGACATGAGTGTGACCTTGAGGTGATTCTAGGTTCCACCCTTAAACTGGACAGATACCCACATGGAGCAGAGATGAGTCTTTCTGCCCAAATTGCAGATTCATGATGGAAATGAGCATGTTTTAATAAGGAAGTTTTGGAGTGGCTTGCTCAGGGTAAAGTCACCAGGACAGCCCTTCGGATTATGCAGGAACTCAGAGGCTTTGTGAGAATCTCGGGGTTTTGTCTGAGTGATTTAGGAAGTCTGGGAATTGTTCAGAGTGAAGGAGTGATATGATCTGTTTGAACAAGATCCTCCAGGCTGCTGAACTGAGCATAACAAAGAGGGAAACAGGCAGAAACAGGGAACCTGCTGCTAGTTTTGTCATTGAAAATCTTTTGTTCTGGAATTTAAATTTTTTAAACACATTTTATAGATAAATGTTTTTATCATCTTGCATTCCTCATTTTTTCTTTGTTTGTTTGAGGTAGGGTCTTACTCGAGCTGGGGCTGACCTGGAACTCACTATTTAGTCTCAGGTTAACTTCAGACTCCTAGCATTCCTCCTACCTCTGCCTACTGAGTACTGGGATTAAAGGTTTATACCACCAAGCCTGGCCAATAGGCCAATATTATTTTGTTTGTTTGTTTGTTTTTGGTTTTTATAATCTCTTTTTCAAACATGGGATAATAATGTAATTATTAGAGAAGGAATGTACCTAGATAAAATTACAGTATCACATTTTTCTTTTATTCCAGAGTAAAATTTGTGTGCTTTGTCTAAATGTAAAAACTAGTATAGTTCAGTTTCTAGGCTCAAGTCTTTCATGGCCCTAGGCACCTTTTCCCATCTGTTTGCACTAAACCCCCACACCTGACACACGCCCACATTATACTTTAGCCAAACTGACATCTGTCTGAGAGCAGGCTCCCATGTTCACCTCTTCACATTGGTTTGCTCTTTCTGTTTTGTTTTTGGTCTGGAATACTTTTCTTCTTGATATCCTTATGGCTAACACGTATTCCCATCATGCCTTGTTGTTGGTGAGACCTCTTACTACCCTAGGTCAAAGGTGAATGACTTTACCCTTCCTTGGCATCCCTTATCCTCCTTTCACACTGCTTTGTTTTTCTCTGCATTGTCCTTTTTGGCAAGCACCTTAATTGTTGAGCTATCTCTCCAGCCCCCCCCCATTGTTTTTTGCCTATTTTATCACACTCTAATATACTGTATTTCCCTTCTTGTCATTACAACTAGAATGTAAGACCTATGAACAAAGTCATCTGTTTTCTAGTGTAGATAATTGTCTGATATAGAGTAGGCAAGCAAAAAAATATGTCAGTGGATGATGGAACAGGGCTAAAAATACAAAAAGGCATCAAAATCGAAGAGGAACTAATCAGAAAGAAAGGATTCAAGGAAAGGGGACAGTGGTCAGCAGATAACAGAAGGTAATAGGAGGGGACTGTGAATCAAAAAATATATATATACATACACACACATACACACACACACAGATACATATATGTTGAATGAGTAACAATTTTGTATAGGATCAGTGTTTTAAACATTACCTAGAGAAGTTAGTTACCTAAATAAGAGATGAAAATCTGAAAATTACTATTTATTATTTTAGTCTTTTATTTTTTGATTTCTTGTTTAATTTATAATTTTTAAAATAACAGGTACATTAGCATTAAAAATAAATTTAGCATAATAGTGGAGAATTGTCATTATATTAAAGTTACTTTAATTTTTGCTGTGTTTTGATCCATTTGTCCTCTTATGATTATGACCTTAGGAGAAGAAGAAAAAATCTTAAAAGTTCTTTTGGTTAATTTGAACTTTTGACAAGTAAATCCCTACAATTTAGAAATAGGCATCCATTAAAGACTGATCAGAGTCTTTAGGTGAATATGAGGACACTGTATGTTTAATTCCTCAGTCCTTAGAATTTGGCCCAGCCATTTCTGCACTTCACTGATGATAATTTTGCATGGAATTTTAGAGCAAAGGGCTGTTGTGTATTAATTTATTGGTAGTGCTTGAGTTTATTTTGCAAGGAAATTGAATGTTTTTGGTCTTGCTGCATTAAAGTTACTGTTGTGCTTTTGATTTCCAGACAATATTTGCACAATTCCAGCATAGTCGAGAAAAGGCCCTTCCTTCAGATAATATAAGACACGCTCTTGCTGAGAGCTTCAAAGATGAGCAGCGCTTTCAAGTTGGCCTCATGGATGATGCTGCGGAGTGCTTTGTAAGTATGCCTGACAGTTCCTGAGAGGTCAGAATAATGTTCTTACCCCATACATCATGCAGATTTGGAGACAGCTGAAATAAAAATGGATAAAGCTGGAAAAGTGACAGAACTAGTCAATAGATCCATGTATTTCTTACCCATTGTTCAAGACTGAATTTAAATCCATTGTGTGTCCTGTTGTATTTTCAATTTTAATTATTTGTACTCTAATTTTTTATGTTAGACTACAAAAATATACAATTACTGAAGCAAAATAAACAAGTTATGTTATTGAAGTCAGTGCTCTGCTTACACATGAACTCGTCCCAAGCAGTCATAGTTTTCATTACATACAATGCAATGATTGTCATGGGGAAGAAGAAACTTAGTGAGCATCTCTCAGGGACAGCAGTTCTGATACCCCCACTTCAGGCTGAAAATCTCTGGGGTTAGGTTTTGAGGCTATATGTTACTATGATATTTGTGTGTGTTAGTGTGTGTGTAAGTAATATAAGTTCCTTTAGGTTAATGCTTGATTTTCAAATATTTGGATGATTCAAATGTAGACATTTTTCTTCTGACATTTAAAGTCCTTTTTCAATTAAATTCTGACTAGTCTCACTGTGCCCTGACTGTATTTTCCTTCTGATTGAGAGTAATTCCATTCTGTTTCTCACGTGTCTTTATTTCTGTATAACAGCTTTTGCTCAAGTTTCAGGAATACTCAATTTTTTAGATCTATCATTTTGTCAAGGATCAAATTAGATCATGCCTATCAGATAATATATTACCAAATGTATCTAATCATTTCCCTGAATTTTGGCAGGAATTACTATGTAATTTGCTTGGTATTTTAAATTTTATTTTGGTAATGGGTCTTCATGGCTTCCTTAGGCAGGTACAAGTGCCCTTGTGTTCAGGGGGAATAATGTATGCACATGTGTATGTGTAAGGAGCCCAGAGGGGAACATGCTGTTCTTCTCTATTGCTCTTCTGTGTTGTTTAAGATTTTATTTTTTAATTAATTAATTAATTTGAGACAGAGAGAGGGAGACAGAGTGAGAATGGGCATGCCAGGGCCTCTAGCCACTGGAAATGAACTCCAGGTGCATATGCTACCATGTGCATCTGGCTTACATGGGACCTGGAGAATCGAACCTGAGTCCTTAGACTTTGCAGGCATGTGCCTTAACCACTAGCCATCTCCCAGCCCTGTTTGTTTTTTAATTTCTGTCAGACTGGCTGACCAGCAACTGCCAGCAATTCTCCTATCTCCTTCTTATAGAACTGGAGTTACAGGTGTGCATGGCATACCCATCTTCTTACATGGATACTAGTCATCAAACTCAGCTGGTCTTGGACTTGGACCCTCATTCTTGTGTGGAAAGCATACTTAACACACTAAACCATTTTCACAGCCCAGTAACTGTTTTCTTAAATTGAATATTTACTAATTTATAATTAGTGACTTCTTCATCATTTTTAATAAAGATTTTTGTTAAATAGAAAATAACGCTCAGGTTTGAGATACTCATATGTAATCCTTAGAGAATAGAACATGTTGGTATAATTCATTGAAAGTTTAGTTTAAAACATTCATACAAGATTCTTTTTTTAATAAGAGATTGCTATTAGGAAGTCTGATTTAAGATCTTTGAAGAGTGGAATCTTCTCAGAGACCAGAGTTTTCAGTGACTGCTCAGGTTTATGTCTTCCTGAGAGTCATACTTCAGTGCTTTCTTCCCTAAACTGAATTTCATTTTAAGCCAATGTTTAGGCTGTTAGAGGAATATTGTAAGAAGTTTCACAGTAGTTTTTAGACATTATCTAACTGAAAGTCAACTCAATAGCATGTTTTATTCTAAATGTCTTTAAGAGTGATATATTTTTTTAACCAGATTATAGCATCCCATCTACCATTCTCTGTTTAGTTTTGGTCACTTTCATTTATTTCTACTTTGTTCAAATTTTCTATAGTACATGTACCTCAGTGCTTCCCTGACTGTATAAATATCCCTGACATGTCAACATAAAAGTAATTAAAATAGAAAGAATATCCAAGATATTTTACTTTTATGCTTCCTTTAAGCCTTGGTTACATGCTACACTCAATGGTTGTATCAATGTTTTTTCCTTCGCTTTTGTTCAGAGATAGGGTTTCATTATATGGCACCTTAACTGCTAAGCCATCTCTCCAGGCCTAAAATAGATTTTTTAAGCTATAATACATATTTCAAAAGATAAAAAAAGACAAGGTATTTCTGTCACTAAATTTTTAAAGTAGCCAGGTATGGTGGTCACATCTTTAATCGCAGCACTTGGAAGGCAGAGGTAGGAGGATCGCTGTGAGTTTGAGGTTACTCTGTGACTATGTAGTGAATTCCAGGGCATCCTGGACTGGAGTTAGACCTTACTGCAAAAAAACTAGAAAAAAAAGAAGAAGAAATTAAATAGCAGTATAAGAAGTAAGTAATTGAAAATTTGATGGGTTGATTACAGAAGAAGGCTGAAAAGCTAACATATATGTCACTCTTAAATTTAAACTGTGGGGTTGGAGAAATGGCTTAGCGGTTAAGGAGCTTGTCTGAAAAGTCTAAGGACCCATGTTGTACTTTCCAGGACCCACATAAGCCAGATACATCAGGTGATGCAAGTGTGCAAGGTCACACATGCACACAAGATGGTGCATACGTCTGGAGTTCAGTTGCAGTGGCTAGAGACCCTAGCACACCAATTCTCTCCCCCCACCCCTTGTAAAAAGATACAGTAAACAAACAAACTGTGGAAAATATTAAACGGAGTGCCCTTGCAAGATCAGCAACTCATTTCTTTTGTGTTTTTTTGTTTGTTAATTAGGAAAATATACTGGAGAGGATTCATTTTCACCTGGTGCCAAGCAGAGATGCAGACATGTGTACCTCGAAATCTTGTATCACTCATCAGAAGTTTGCCATGACTCTTTATGAACAGGTGACATGGCTTAATGATCTTGTTCTCTCATACTTGTGCTTGGTGACTGGTAGATTAAACATCTGTTTCTACCTGTAGTGTGTGTGTCGTAGCTGTGGAGCTTCCTCAGACCCTCTGCCTTTTACAGAGTTTGTGCGGTACATTTCTACAACAGCCCTATGGTAAGACCTGTTCATGCATATATATGCATATATATGCATATATATACATATATACATATACATGTATACATATATATGTATTTATTTATTTATTTATTTATTTATTTATTTATTTATTTATTTATTTTTTTGAGGTAAGTTCTCTCTCTAGCTCAGGCTGATCTGGAATTCCCTATGTAGTCTCATGGTGGCCTTGAACTCATGGTGATCCTCCTACTTCTGCCTCCTGAGTGCTGGAATTAAAGGCGTGTGCCACCACACCCGGCTTGTTCATGCATATTTAACAAAGATGTTAATTGTACATTTAAGCCTAGTGAGCATTTATTCTGTAAAACCATAACATAATGACACCTCCAAGGCTAAGAGATGTTGCCATGAGAGGGAACTCTCTCAAGTGGATGTTTCTTATGTGGCTAAATATGGGTTATGTAAAGTGCTTCAGACTAAACTAAAAGTTTCAAATTTCAGATTTTAAAATATTTTTGTATATATAATGCAGTATCTTGGGAATGAGGTATAAGCCTAAAGATGAAATTAATTTTTTGTATACACTTTATACACAGAATCTAAAGGTAATTTTATACAATATTTTAAAAATATATTTATTTATTTGCTAGCAGAGAGAGATTGAGAGAAAGAGAAAAGAGAGCTACAGAGAGAATGGATTCTCCAGGGCCTCTAGCCACTGCAGACAAATTCCCAATGCATGCATCTCTTCATGCATCTGGTTGTATGTGGGCACTGGGGAATAGAACTGGGGTTGTTAAGCTTTGCAGGCAAGCACCTTGACTGCAAAGCCATCTGTCCAATACAATTGTATACAATATTTTTAGAGCATTTGTGTTATTTTAACTGTGACCTATCATATGAAGTTAGGGTCAACATTTGTAACATTATTTTAGTACTATAAAAATTTCAGCTTTTGGAGGACTTTGGATTTTCAGATTAGAAATACCTGACCTGTATATGTATCACCTAATATAATGAATGAAATCCAAAATTTATATCTTTAGCAAGGTTTTGGATCTCTGAAAGGGACAATGAAATGAAATACTCATTGGTAAAAGAACTATAGATTTTTTTTCACTTTTTAAAAGATGTTCCCTTTGCTTTGGCTGTTTCCCACCAACTCCACTCTGTCCTCCCATGGCAATAAAAGCAAAAAAGAAAGAGAAACATGAACATAAATTCTTACTTAGTTAATGCATTTGAGGTGACATTCACCTTAAAAGTTGGCCATGCTTGCCTGCTGCCAGCCCCAGCCTTTGCCCTCTCTGTGAAATAGCTAGTTCAGGATGCAAAACTGATCCATAGACCTTACTTGATAAGTACTGATGCTTGTCAATATTTTTCAGGTTTTTGAGAGCATAAATATACATGATAAATATTGAAAAACATCATAGATGTTTGCAGAAATTTTCCTGTGAAAAATAAAATTCAAATGTAGATTGGTAATGATGCATGTGAATACATCAGGGTACTAGTTAGGTGACAAAGGCTACCAGAGTTTTTGTCCATTTTAAAAGTGAATATTATGTGTTCATACATTTCCTGTTGTTTAATTTGCTGACTCTCATGTGCAGAGCACTGTATTTCTTAATGATTGTTAAATAACCACATGATTGAGCGTATTTAGTATAATACTGTATAACTAGACTAAATTGGGATGCTTTGGTTCATAGAAACATTCTGCAAACATTATTCAGTCAGTTAATGTCAGACCTGATTTTTGTCATTCTGTATGAAGTTGTGTGGTATTTCAAGAAAGTTAAAAACTCTAGTTTTAAGTCTACTTTGAAGCCCTGTATAAAATCCCAGTGCTCTGAGGTATTATCTCAGATAAGAAGACTCCCATCAAGCTCTTTTATTTTAGGATTGCAGAGTTCTAACTCTCTTTTATATGCTCTTTTTATGTATAATAATTAATTGGTAGTAATATTTAGTATCAGTTCTTGAATGCTTACTGTGTTCCAGGCTATATATAAGTTGTTATCTTCAGTGTTAACAAAAATACTATTTTGTAGATGAATAAATAGGCTTAATGAACTTAATATGGTAATTGCCTGGGTTGGGATTGAAACTTAGTCTATCTGATTGCAGAATTTATAAAGGTAGCCATTACTTTGATATTGTCCCATCTATAAAGCCATTAGGTGCAATTTGAATAAGCTTATCAGATTAGGTGCTTTCAAGTATACTTGTGAAATATATTACAAGAATACTTTTTAGTTGTTGAATACTTGTAGATTATTTAAACCATAAAACTACAAAGTTTATTTTGGATGATTATATTACTATTAAGTAGAACTAGCACTTCTAGAATGAGAACTAGTAATGGTGTTTGAGCTTTTATATTTTCTTTTCAGAACATTTAAATAATTGTATAAAGTTATCTCATGCCTTTATGTTTTAAAATGTGAAGGAAGTAGATTGAGCTGACATAGCTATCAATTTATGAAAAGTTTGTCTCAGATTTAATACAATGATTAACATTCACAATAGAAACAAAAGACGTAAGTGTAGGGCTGGAGAGATGGTTTAGCAGTTAAGCACTTGCCTGTAAAGCCTAAGGACCCCAGTTCAAGGCTCGATTTCCCCAGAATCCACATAAGCCAGATGCACTAGGTAGCACATGCATTGGAGTTTGGCAGTGACTGGAGGCCCTGGCATGCCCATTCTGTCTCTATCTATCTGCCTCTTGGTCTGTCACTCCCAAATAAATAAATAAATAAACAACAACAAAAAATTAAAATTAAAAAAGATATGTAAGTGTAGCCTACATAACTTTGGCTTTCAATTCTGCATTTAATTAACTGTCTTCTAACTAAATGGCCAATGTTGCCTCTGGTAACTTTGAATCAGAGAGAGAGAAAATATGGGCATGCCAGATCCTCTAGCCACTGCAAGCAAACCCCAGAAGCACGCACCATCTTATGCATTTGGGTTTTTGTGGGTATTGGGGAATCAAACCTGGGTCCTTAGACTTTGCAGGCAAGTGCCTTAACCGCTAAGCCATCTCTCCAGCCCGCCCCCCTTTTACAATATTTATTTAGGGCTGGAGGGATGGCTTAGCAGTTAAGACATTTGCTTGCAAAGCCAAAGGACCCGGGTTCGATTCCCCAGGACCCATGTTGGCCAGATGCACAAGGGGGCGCATGAATCTGGAGTTGGTTTGCACTGGCTGGGGGCCCTGGTGTGCCCATTCTCTCTCTGTGTCTCACTCTGCTTGCAATTAAATAAATATTTTATTTTTATTATTTATTTGATAAAGAAGGGGGGAAGAGAGAGAGAATAGGCACACCAGGGCCTCCAGCCACTACAAAGGAACTCAGATGCATGTACTACTTTGTGCATCTGGCTTTATGTGGGTACTGAGGAATAAAACCTGGGTTGTTAGACTTTGTAGTCAAGTGCCTCAACTGCTGAGCCATCTCTCCAGGCCCCAAAAGAACCTTTCTTATAATTGTGTTCTTGTTAGGGTGGCATTTAAACTCAAGTCTCTACTTAATAAGTATTAGAAAAAGTGAAAGAAACATTTGCTTTAGAACTACCTCCATACACAGCATCTTACCTTTATTCATGAAGCCCTAAACAAAAGTATACCTAGCTGTGGTGGTACATACCTGTAATTCTAGCACTTGGGAGGCTGAGGCAGTAGAATTGCATTGAGTTTGAAGCCATTCTGGGCTCCAAAGCAAGATGCTATCTCTTTAAAAGTGTAACTTTATATTATTTTTCTGTTCTTTGTCTTAACTTTTCATTGTATATACTCAAATTTTAATATTTCTTCTCTTTATGGTTAAGTTTTTGGGTGTAGTCATATTTTACACAGAAAAAGTGTGTACCTATCAAGATACATATGTAGACGTATCGATAAATATAATATGCTTCATGTATAATTTGTTAGATCTTTTGGAAGTTCTTGAACTAGAGTGGGACTGCTCGCTCTTTCTCTCTTTCTTTCTTTCTTTCTTTCTTTCTTTCTTTCTTTCTTTCTTTCTTTTTTTTTTTTTTTGTAGCAATGAAGTTGAAAGAATGATGGAAAGGCATGAACGCTTTAAACCTGAGATGTTTGCAGAATTGCTACAAGCAGCAAATACAACAGATGACTACCGGAAATGTCCTGTAAGTATCCTTGGGTACATGCATGCTTCTGTGCTAGTAAACTGAAAATTGGTATTCACAAATTACTGTGTAAGCCAGGCGTGGTGGCACATGTCTTTAATCCCAGCACTCGGGAGGCAGAGGTAGGAGTTCAAGGCCACCCTGAGACTACATAGTGAATTCCAGGTCAACCTAGGCTAGGAAACCCTACCTTGAAAAACCAAAAAGAAAAAGAAAAAAAAATTACTGAGTAAATATTGTGTGTGTGTGTATGGGATTAGCTCTAAGAAATTATTTTTTTAAACTATTTATTGACAATTTCCAAGAATGTATCCTTATTTAATGTTATATGAGGCAATTTTTTACCATATGAGCCACTTACAGTTGCACTTGTTTCTTTAAAAACATCTTAGCCAAATTCTATGATACATCCTGTAATCCCCGCTTCTTAAAAGACTGAGGCAAATAGATACTTGAGCCCACAAGTCTGAGACCAGCCTTGGCAACATAGTTAGATCCCATCTCAGAGATAAAAAAATTCTTAACTATGGGAAAGATTTTTAAGGTAGCATGTTTTGCTTGAATTATTTTAAAGTTCTGAAATTGTTATTTGATTAGAGGGGATTTGGTTATTGTTTTGAATAAATGTAACAAATTTTTGTATGATATTGTAAATAACTTTGGTACTTTAGATTTTGGTATTTGAGGTTCTAGTTACACCGCTGCCCAGGCTAGCTTGAACTGATTGATGGCAATCCTCCTAACCTCAGATTCTCAAATGCTGGGATTATAGGTGTTGAGACATCAGAGTGAGTTTTAATGACCCTTAAGGGTTTTCTTTTTGCCTTTTTTTTTTTTTAAAGGATGAATTTATGTTTAACAGATCTAAACAACACTAAACAATACTTTGAGTTAGAGGTGAAATAAAGTTATTAATCAGCAGTTAGAAGTCATTTCTAATAAATGTAATGAACCAATGTCAGATATCTGTTAATACTATCATTATATGATACAAACTCGTTTAACAAGTTTTGCCTATGTTGTATGTCTGTTGGTAATTTGAGATTTGCCTTTTGTGTTTTTCTTTAGAGTAACTGTGGCCAAAAAATAAAAATTCGCCGTGTTTTAATGAATTGCCCAGAGATTGTCACAATTGGGCTAGTCTGGGACTCAGAACATTCTGACTTGACTGAAGATGTTGTCCGGAATATAGCAACACATCTTTATCTTCCTGGGGTATAGTAACTTTCCATTCTTTACCATTTTATTTTTAAATTCCTCTGAGACATCTTCATATATTATGATATTCTTAGTTTTTCATTTTTAGAACTTATAGTTTTAAAGGAAATATTAACACCCAGGTGGCACTGTAAAAATAAAATAAATTTAATTAAATCAGGCTAAGCAGAATGCCTTTCCCACATACACTGAGAATGGCTTTCAGTTACAATCTGAGCTGTCTCATACTCTGCACTCTGGAATAATGATATGGTGATTTGTATAGATGTAATAAATGTTAATCCAAAAAGGGGAGTAAGATTTAAAATCAGTCTATACCTTGATCTGTTCTTGATACTCTTGGCTGTTACTTTCCTACTATAGTTTGAGTTGGTTTATGTTAACAATTTTTAGATAATTATACTTTAGATAATGTTTTGTTCCCATATTCAGTCAAGAACTGTCATAATTAATCAATGTATCATGTTCATTTTTGGAGAACTGAAGTTTCTGTGGACTAATTAAAAGTAGTAATTACATTAACAGTTCATTGCCAGTGCTGCCTTCAGTAATAATATAACATTGGATTGTGGCCAGTATGCATGTGAAGTCTTTTACGTAGTGAGTCAGATACATGATAGGCCAAATTATAGGCTGTCAATTTTTAAGATATAATAGTTAAATATACATTAATTATTTTCAAACAGCTTTTTTATAGGGTTACTGATGAAAATGCCAAAGACAGTGAACTTCACCTTGTGGCTATGATCTGTTACACCAGCCGACACTATTGTGCCTTTGCTTTTCATACCAAGAGTTCCAAGTGGGTGTTTTTTGATGATGCACATGTGAAAGAGGTGAGACTTTATTAACTGGAATGATTGTGATTTTTTTTTTTTTCACTTTTAAAGGGTTAGTGGCTTGGAAATCCTGCTCCTAGTCAGTAAATATATTTAACAAAAAAAGTTCTTTTGTTGTTAAAAACAAGTGATGTATAATTCCATTTACTTTCATCTTACCAGATAGCAAAAGACCATTTATCATCTCTATTTTTATAGAGATATTTTAGCATTCAGTATACATAAGTCATGAAAATCACTAACCATCTTGGGCAAGCACTTTTACTTGCTGAGCCATCTCTTCAGCCTAGAGTTCATATACATATATTTGAGAGAAAGAATATACAGAGAGAGGTAGAGAGAGAATGGGTGTGCCAGGGCCTCTAGCCATTGCAAACGCACTCCAGATACATGCACCACCTTGTGCATCGGACTCTGTGTGGGTACTAGGGAATCAAACTTGGTTCCTTTGGTTTTGTAGGCAAGTGCCTTACCCACCAAGCCATCTCTCCAGCCCACCCACCCACCAAGTTATTTATTCCATGAATAATGCTTATTTTCAATTTCTTAATGATGCATTTTTCTAAGAGTAGGCATATTGATGAATTTGATGATGTCCATTTTACTTCTTTTTTTTTTTTTGATGATTTGTTTGATATTCTAAGAAATCTTTGCCTTCTCCCAGGTTGTAAAATTTTTTTCTCTGGTTTTCTTCTGTAAACTTCATAGTTTATAATGAGAGAGTTAATTTGAGTTAATTTTTGTGTAATAGATAATGGACTGAAAGTTCTTTGCTCTTGGCTATCCAGCTTTGCCAGTTTAAGCAGGCTCTTCTTTTTAATATTTCCCCATTCAGTTGCTTTGGGAGTGTCTTGTGAAACTTCTTCCCTGGGGATATGCAGACACAGATAGGCACAGATGATAGAACAAAGTACAGTTACACCAAACTAGTTTTGGTGTAATAATGAATTTATCAGTATTACGTGTAGAGCAGAATGAGGGGTTGCTTACAGGAGCCTGGGTGACTCAAAGGCAGCTGCATCACCAGAGAACCCACCCCAACCTAGGTGACAACTCACAGAAGCTGCACCTGTCAAGCACACTGCATGACTTGAGGCAGCTTGGCCTACCCCTGGAGGGTCTACCCCTGGAGCAGTTGTTTCCTCTTCCTACTCATTAGGGAGGGTCTTGCATCCTTTTAATTTAGAAAAGTGCTATGCTACACTGGTCAGAGTCTGCCACTCAACAATTGTTTGTCACTTGGAGACTGATCCTGTGACCTTTGATGTTTCAGCTCTCCCTGACTGGATCTTCTGAGCCTGCCTCCTCCCTTCAGGCGGGAATATTTCAATTCTGAGGAATTTGCTATACAATAGGAATCTGTCAAAAGTCTGACTGACCATGTATGTGGAAGGTTTATGGAAATTTGATTATTAGGCCAGATATCATGTGGCTCATACTTGTAATTCCAGTACTCAGAGGCTTAGGCAGTCACATTTTCATGAGTTTGAGCTTGGGCAACAGTGATGTGGATATCTAGATGGATGGATGGACAGATGGGCAGAAAGATAAAATTTGATAATTAAATCTTTATATATAGTCTGTCATTTTTTACCTATTAGTTTCCAAAATGAGGATGTGTAAAGTATTGTTATTTAGAGTAGATATTATTAAATAAAAATAATCATGATGGTTGAACTACTAGCATCGGGATGTCTTTAATATACTTAGTGCCTTTACAAGGTGTTAGTTCATTTCTATTTATTGTGATTTTAAAGGTTGGAGCGAGATGGAAAGATGTCATGTCCAAGTGTATCCGATGCCACTTTCAGCCACTGCTTCTGTTCTATGCAAATCCAGACGGCACAGCAGTCTCCACTGAGGATGCACTCAGGCAGGTTGTCAGCTGCTCACATTACAAATCTGTTGCAGAAAATATGGGTAAATTCTTTTTAAAAAATATTTTTGGTGTTTTTCAATTAGCAGAATGAGCTAGCAATACTTAATAGCGGATGTGAAGTGGCTATTGAGAATAATATGAGTTTCAGTAGAGTTCAGGAGAATTCTGGTAGTTTGCTCTTCTTTAGAAAAGAGCCTTTGCCTTCAGGGATTCTGCAGCACTTTCAGGAAATGCCACCCTGGCCCTGTGAGCACAGAATAGGCCACTTGGGACTCTTGAGCAGGGAACTTTGAAATGGGAAATGGGAGTGTTGGAAGCAGCAGTCATTTTCAGGGTGGATTACACAGCATGTGGGGATCATTAAGCCCCTTCATCTTTAGTAATTATATCTTGAATATTAAAAGTACCTGAAATAATGATTCAAACATCTCTTCTCCCAAAAGGAAGGGAAAGAATGATGCAATTTTATTAATCTTTTTAAGGTTGTGAAAAGCCTGCAGTCCACAAGCCAGATAATCCAAAAGAAAATGGATTTAGTGGTCAAGCAAAACAGAGAGAAACTCAGAAGCTTCAGACCAATAATGTTTCATCATTCAATCGAAGCCAAATTCAGCCAAATGGAGGGAGAGGTATGTGTCTATATTGTTATTGTACTTAAGCATTTGAATATTTTCTTTTAAAAAAAGCCGGGCGTGGTGGCACACACCTTTAATCTCATCACTTGGGAGGCAGAGGTAGGAGGATTGCTGTGAGTTCGAGGCCACCCTGAGACTACATAGTTAATTCCAGTTCAACCTGGACCAAAGTGAAACCCTACCTCGAAAAACCAAAAAAAAAAAAAATAAATAAAATAAAAGCCAATGTTTTTATAAAAAATTATTTATTTGAGAAGACAGACGGTATAGACATGCCAGGGCCTCTTGCTGCTGACTTTATGTAGGTACCAAGGACTCAAACCCAGGCATGCATTGCAAGCAAGCACCTTTAACTGCAGAACAATCTCCCCAGTCCCATTTAAGCATTTTCTTTTCCTCAGTTTCTTGTATAATTCTTGGTGAGTGCCATACAGAATGTAGATGCTCATCTGGCCTTCCTTACCCATGAAGAAGGAAATATTGATAGATTTGTGTCACTTGGTGTATGTATTTCTCTAAGAGCCATTGTTGTGCTGGCTAATTTCATTGGATGAGTCAAGTTTCTCCATGCCCTCAGAGCTGTAGTAGACCTGAGGCATCTATATAAGTTGCCAAAAGAAACTATACTATAGCTTTTCCTTTGGAGCATAAATCAAGATGAAGAATAAAAGCATAAGTTAATAATTTGGCTTATATATCAAAATTAAATTTATCTTTAGTTAATGTAGCCATAGTTTAGAGTTACTCTAGCTGTAGCTTGTTCCTAGTTTTAATCAACTCTCTTGTTATTACCATCCAGTGAATTTACATTTTACAGGTCAAGCTCTGTGATTTGGGTCTAAAATGAGATATATAGTACTGTATGTGGCTGGTTTTATAAGCAGCTTTTAAATATGTTAATAATGTATGCTCACAAAAATAACTCATTCAAATTATTGAGTCAGAATTAATCATTACTGTTGGCCAGGAACTACAATAGAGAGTTAACAATTTTTAAAAATGTTTTACTTGCTTATTATTTGGCGGGGGAAGTGCAGATAGAATGGGCACGCCAGGTCTCCAGCCAGTACAAACAAACTCCAGACACATGTGTCTCCTTGTGCATCTGGCTTATGTGGGTACTAGGGAAGCGAACCTTGTTCCTTAAGCTTGGCAGGCAAGTACCTTAACTGCTAAGCTATCTCTCCAGACCTGATTTAGTAGTTTTTAATGAAGGTAAGGTCCTGAATTTAATTCCAACTAAGGCTCATATCCATAAAAACAAAGAAAAAGAAGAAACTTAATAGAACTGTTTTTTTTTTTTTTTTTTTTTTTTTTGGTTTTTCGAGATAGAGTCTTAATGTGGCCCAGGCTGACCTGGAATTCACTATGAAGTCTCAGGGTGGCCTTGAACTTACAGCGATCCTCCTACCTCTGCCTCCCAAGTGCTGGGATTAAAGGCGTGCTCCACCATGTCCCGCTTAATAGAACTTTTGTCTTTCTCAGCCTCATAAATTGTTCATACTGTATTAGAGACATTCTGTGTTTGCAGAAGACTTCTGCTTTTAAGACCAGCATGATTATATGCAATAGAGCAAGATGACTTAAGTCATAGTCCCAGTTTCTGATTTCAAAAGGCCTTCATTTCCTTACCTTAAATGGAGATGGTAATAGTACTTACCTCTCATGATTTTAATAGCAGCTTTCTTTATTCATTATACATGCTTGAGGGACTATACAAGAAGTTTCAAAAGAAAATATGGATGTTCAATATCAAGAAAAATAATTTGAGTTTTTAGTCATAAAAATGACATTATTGGGCTGGAGAGATGGCTTAGTCATTAAGGCACTTGCCTGCAAAGCCTATGGACCCATGCTTGACTCTTCAGATCTATGTAAGCCAGATGCACAAAAGTGAGGCAAACACAAGTTCTCACACGCCCACTAGGTGGCGCAAATGTCAGGAGTTTGATTGTAGTGGTTAAGGCCCTGGTGTGCCAACCCTCCCTCTCTCTCTCTCTTGCTCGCTTCTTCAAAAAAAAAAGACATTGTTACGTTCTTTACTTTTTTAATATTAAATTTTAACATGTTAATTCAGTTTTTATTTTGGTTGGACAATTTGAAAATTTTTTTGTCATTGTAAGAGTAAATTCTTTTACAGTCAAGTTCAACTACAATGATCAAAGAGAAAAGATCAAAGATATCTCCAGAGAATGTGCTTTGAAAGCTATTGAACAGAAAAACTTACTTTCTTCACAAAAGAAAGATTTAGAAAAGGGACAAAGAAAAGATGTAGGCCAACATAGAGGTAAGTTATGAGTGTATAGCATTCTGTTACCAAGGGACTGCTAAAACTCTTACTTAAAAATGGAGTTTGGGGGCTGGAGAGATGGCTTAGCAGTTAAGGCATTTGCCTGCAAAGCCAAAGGACCCAGGTTCAATTTCCCAGGACCCACATAAGCCAGATGCACAAGGGGCACATGCATCTGGAGTTTGTTTGCAATGGCTAGAGGCCCTGGTGTGCCCATTCTTTATCTGTCTGTTTTCTCTCTATCTCTCTGGTTGCAAATAAATTAATTTTTTAAAAAGATATTAGAATCCTTTTTATAAAAAATGGAATTTTTTTTTTTTCGAGGTAGGGTTTCACGCTAGTCCAGGCTGACCTGGAATTCACTACGTAGTCTCAGGGTGGCCTTGAACTCTCAGCAATACTCCTATCTCCACCTTCCAAGTGCTGGGATTAAAGGTGTGCACCACCACGCCCGGCTAAAAATGGAGATTTTATAGGCCATGCTGCAAAATATTCCTTGTCCTTATTTAAGTATAATCTGAGATTCTAGTGTTTGTGGGGGTTTTCTTGTTTGTTTTTTGGTGTGTGTGCACATCCTGGTGTAATATGTGTGGCATGTGCAAGCAGATGTGTGCCCCCTGTCCACATACATGTGGAGACCAGAGGATATTGTTTAGGTGCCCTCCTCTATTGCTTTTCCTTAAGATGGACTGTCACTCAATATAGGGCTCATATTTTTTGGTTAGGCTTTCCCAGCAAGCCCCAGCAATTCTCTTGTGTCCTTCCTGCCCACCTCCCAAACACAGAACTATGGTTATATAATATATGTGCATGCCCAGCTTTCTACATGGGTGCTGTGGCTTGAGCTCAGGCCCTCTCAAGTCCTTATGCTTATGTGACAAGCACTTATATCTGCTGAGCTATCTCCCTAGACCTGGGTTTGTGTCTCGATATTTTAACTTTTATTTATAATGCAATTCATTCATATGGTACGACATTACTTCAGATGAATACTGGGTGAGAATATTTCTAGTTTTGACAAATATACTTCTATTGACCTTGTAGAAGACTGAACCACTCTGCCCTACAGAAGTAGTAATGGTATATCCCATTCTTTACAATACAGCAATTGATTTTACAGACTTTGAAAATCTCTACCAACAGAAAAGGGGGAAATGTGTTTAATGATTTTTGTTGTAGATAAGATAAAAAGCTTAATTTAAAAATCTTTTATGGTTTACCTTAGATTTTTTTTTTCATTAAGCATCTTCCCCCCCCCCCATTTGAGCCAGGGTCTCACTGTGTAGACAGGCTAAACTCAGATTCAATTCTTCTCCCTCAGCCTCTAGAGGATGGAATTATAGGTGTGCACTTTCATGCCTGGCCTTCTGATAAAGCAGAAGATGTATTTTAATTTTTATAATTTACCTGGGATTGCTTTAACATTGACAAGTTGTCTAGCCTGTGACTATGAAGTTGCTCTGAGGGTCTTTCATTTGTGTGGCACACTTTTATTTATTCATTTATTTATTTATTAAAAGATTTGGCTGATGAAGAGCTCACTCATTTCAAGTCTGGATCACCTCCCACCCCAAATGGCTTTAGACAACACGTGAACCCACATCTTTATCATAGCCAAGGCAAAGGACCCTGTAAACATGACCGAGCTGCACACGAGAGCCAAACATCCGGACAAATGACAAGTTCAGGAAGGTCTCTGATTCTTGTTCCAGGAGAGAAAACAGCAAGCAAAGTTAGGAGTGACAGTGGCACTGGATATGACACAGACAGCAGCCAAGATTCTAGGGACAAAGGAAGCAGCTGCAATAGCAGGAGTAAAAGCCGGAACCGTGGTTGGAAACCTATGAGAGAAACGTTAAATGTGGATAGTGTTTTTAGTGAGAGTGAAAAAAGGCAGCATAGTCCAAGACATAAGTCACATGTCAGCAGCAAACCTAAAGGTAGCAAAGATCAGAGTTTTAATAATTGGCCAAAAGAAAATGCAAAGCAAAGAGGGTTAATGACTATATATGAAGATGAAATGAAGCAGGAAGTAGGAAGCAGAAGTTCCCTTGAGTCTAATGGAAAAGGAACAGAGAAAAGTTCAGGCTTCACAGACAGTAAAGATCATGGTAACAACTGGCAGATGCAAAGGACAGAGTCTGGCTATGAAAGCAGCGATCATATCAGTAATGAGTCTACTAATTTGGACTCTCCTGTTACTGATGGAAACAGCACAGGAGTGGATACCAATGGTGTTAAAGAAGTGGCATCCTTCAGGTAATACACACATTGATTGAATAATTTTCCCTTAACTATTTATTTTTTTTTTTTTTTGGTTTAAGATGTTTTCCTGCTTTGAAAGTTATCATATAAATTTCTGATTGATTATAGGCAAATGTGATTTATGCTTTTATTTATTTTGCAGGGCCTGTCATATTGGAGGCAAGTACTCTACCACTGAACTATATCCCCAGCACCCATTATCCCTTCTTGTTAATAATTTGAAGTAGTTTTCAAAGATTGGGGTCAGTTAAATGTAATGATAACATAGTAAGTTAGAGTAAAGAAACATGGGTTATTATAGCTTATTTGATATTTCAGATATTTAAAAATATCTTTATTTATTTATTTGCAAGGTGTGTGTGTGTGTGTGAGAGAGAGAGAGAGAGAGAGAGAGAGAGAGAGAGAATGGGAGTGCCGTGGCCTCTTGCTGCTGCAAATTCTAGACCTATGTGCCATTTTGTACATCTGGCTTTACATAAATACTGGAGAATCAAAACTGGGCAGCAGGCTTTTTAAGTAAGCACCTTACCCCAGCCCATATTTTTATTTTTAATAGTTATTTCTTGATCCATAAAAAAGAACTCTTAATTTTTAGGAGATTTGAAAAATATGGAAATACTACCATTGGATTTATCATTATCAACTATTGATTTGTACTACAGGCTTTAAACTGTTGACCCAAGTTAGCAACATCTTGGATACGCTTCCACCTATGTAGTTAAAACTCATTATCTCATCTCTAACATGTCTATCCCTGGCAGTGGATATTTTCTATGGTCATGTCCTAGTTCATTGACACAAATATAAAAGAATTGAGCCAGATAAATTGTGATCTGTTAATTGTGAATATGTATATCAACTGTACTGTTGATAGTGCATTTGGACTTCTGTTTATAATCTCTAAAATGTGCAGACAGCCTCATAGTTGGCTTTTTAGATCAAGCTTAACTACTTTTTTCCTAGTTTTAATCTTTCTGAAATGTCTCAATATTAGTTGGTGCTTGACCACTTCATTTATGTAAAAAACTAGGTTTACAAGAATTAGCTACTCATGATTTAGTTAAATGATTGTTTCCATAAAGAATTAAGGAAACGTTTTAGGTACAGACAGGGAACAGACTGGCCAGAATGAAGTGCCCTGCCATGGCCGAGACCTGCACTGAGCCTAGGCATACCTGGGAATCCCTTCTGGGGCCTAGTCCTACAAACAATCTCTTCCTTGACCAACACAGGGAACTACAGACTCGGGGTTCCAAAAGTTCCTTATTCCCAAACCAAACCAATCATGGATCTCCCCTTGAGGGATGGAATCACCTTTAGAGGTACAAAGGTCCCCATACAATCAACCTTCCCCTTCCTTTTCTTCTGGGGCAATGGGAAAGGCCTCACAGTCTCCTTATCCTTCCCCTGGTTGCCTGGGTGAGAGTATGTCTGGCTGTTCTCAGAGTGAAGGACTACTTAGTGGCTGCAGGGTTTCATAGAGAGTGACAAGGACTGGAGGAGATTTGGGGTACCTTTCCTCCATGAGCTTTGATATGGTCCAAAAAGAGCCTTAAACCAAGAAATATTTGTAGTAGAGGTGGATGTGGGAAAGGATGGAGTTTTGATTTGTGCTTTGAATTTTGGCGTCCATGGCTTGTGCTTGCCCTCTCTCATAGGGAAAGGCCATGTTTGGCTCTGCTGAAAGTTATAAACTAGGGACAGGGCTGATCGTGTTATGGAGGTAGAGTGAGGTCAGGGGACGCCTCAGTTCCAGGCTGGCCTGTGCCCTCTCCTTTTTCCCCTTTGGAAGCTGTTCCCTGGTCAAGGTGGCTTTCATGTGTGCCTGAGTGTGGGTGCACTAGGTCCAGAAGTCTTCTGTGGCATTGTCAGCTGAGGCAAATCCCAGAGCATCTCACTCCTGCCACAGCAGATGACTCAGAGTCCAGGTTTAATGAAACAGGGTGTGATTCACCTCCACACTCGCTGTGGTCTGGTGGTGCAGGTAGGGAGAAGTTGGTGTAATTGAAGATTGTCATTTTCTAATGACAGGTGCCAAGAGGTTATGATACAGGTTTCTTGGGTTGGTTCTACAGTATGAATAAATGCCTGCAACTCTTAGCCCTTTTTGATCAGTGAAGCACTTTTTAGTGTTGTCTTTGTATGTAAAGGAGGAAGTGTAACTCTCCGTAGCTGTACATACAACCCTGTTCTCCTCAAGAGGAGTCGGTCAGGGCTCCTAGATTTTTTTTTTTTTTTTGTCAAAGCAAGAAGTAAATACTTCAGAATCTTAAATATATAAAAAAAGTGAATAAAGTTGAAAAAAAGAATTAAGGAAACTTTTTTCTCAGCAGTATAATTTCATAACACTCTTTGAAAGAAGTAGCCAGCATAATACAATGGAGTGGATTTTGTAAATAAATGGACTTGCATTTTAATTATTGGGTAAATTAATTTGACTTCCACAACTTTACTTTCCTATTTTAAGATGAGGATCACAACTATGTTTCAGTGTTGTGGGATACAGATTAAACAATACACACTTAGCTAGCCATAGTGATATATGCATGTAATTCTAGGAGGCAGAGGCAGGATCATTGTGAGTTCCAGACTAAAACACTGTACATTAAGTTCATAGAGCAGGACATAGCTTATAATAATGTTTAATGAATGTTATTTCCTCTCTTAAAGTTAGATAAGTAAGAGAATTCATGATAATGTGGTTGGTGTATGTTTTGTTGTGTTTTCTAGTGAGCAGATTAAGATGAGTAACCCAAGCCTAGACTGTACAGACTATAGGTCTCATCAGAGCAAAAAGCACTTAGAAGGTAAACATTTACTTAAATACACTTTAATGATCACCATAAAGAATGAGTTAAAGTAATTTATTGTTTCCTTTTATAATGTACCTAAAAGAAAATCCTTTATGATTATAAAAATTTCTGTGGCTTTGGTGGTTCATGCCCATAATCCAGGAGGTAAGTCCAGGAGGATTGCAAGTTTTAGGCCATCCTGAACTTTATAGTGAAACTCTATGTCAAAAAATCAAAACAAACAAATACAAATAACATGTTAAATAACTTTATCATGTCAGTAAGTGATTTCTTTTTTGTTCATCTATCAAAGTATAGGAAATCAAAAGCAAACTATGTATTATATGTTTATGCTGTATTTTACATTTATTTCACAAATGCTTTTGAAAATTGTAGCCTTTTAATGTAATTTATATATATATATTTAATGTTATCATATTGATAACACTAGAATGCTTATTTTTTGAAATTTAAGTGTTAATGTCTTGGAATCGTCACTCCACCCTAATAATAGCTAGCATATTAAGATTTGACACAAGAAATTTATTAATGCATTGCTCTTTTATTATTTATTTTAGAGAATGAGAAAGAGGCAGAGAGAGAGAGGGAGTATGTGCGCCCAGGCCTTCAGACACTGCAAATGAGGTCCAGACATGTGTGCCCTACTGTGCATACGTGCAACATTGCATGCTTGTGTCACTTTGTATCTGGCTACATGGGACCTGGAGATTTGAACATGACTTTTTAGGCTTTGCAGGCAAACACCTTAACCACTCAGCCATCTCTCCAGCCCGAATGCATTGCTTTTGATACTAGTCCTGACTATGATCTGGAACTCAACTAGGCTGGAGTATGTATCTATGATAGTTTGCTAACACTTTACTTTTACTTAAGTTGTGACACATTTCTATATTTGCAAAGAAAAGGGCCATGTTTTATAATTTAGAAACATAATTGTAGATGTTAAAAATGGTTCTAATACAGTTTTTGAGGAAAAAAGGGACTTGGTGTTCAAAGGCGTTTTTAAATGATAGGGATGGCTACTTCAGGAAGAGACACAGACTGCATCAGTCAGAGTAGACAGATTCTAGCTACGCAGTGCTATTGTCTTCAAGCTCAGAGCCTTGTCATAAGTTTGTATCTTGCTCAACAGGTAGTACAACAGTTAGCATGGAGTGTTTTCCTAGGTATCAGTCAAGGACCCATATTAGTGAATAGTGGTAGTAAGGGGTGAAGGAGCCTGAAGCATGGAGAATTGCCTATAAGCTCTTAAAATGTCACAGAAGTGACACATGCACTTCCACTCACATCTCAATGTCCAAGGCAAGTCTCAATTTCAAGGAGGGTGCAAAAGTGTAGTTTTACAGGTACCTGAACTGAATTAAAGTGCACATGAAGGGCTCTAGTGATTAAAAACACAGTTAAGATTGATAAACAGGGCTGGAGAGATGGCTTAGTGGTTAAGGCACTTCTCTGTGAAACCTAAGGACCCCCACATAAGCCAGATGCACAAAGTGACACATGCACAAGGTCACACATGCGCACAAGGCGGTGCACGTGTCTGGAGTTCGATTGCAGTGGCTGGAGGCCCTGGCACACCAACTCTCTCTCTCTCTTGCTCGCTTTCTCTTTCTCTCATAAAAAAAGATTGATAAGCAAACTTCTGAAAATAAAAGTTCATTTTGGAAATAAGGAAAACATAATAGTATGGAATTATGATAGATGATTTGCTAATAACACATAGCAGTCTATATGCAAACATACATACACCACCACAACAACAAAAGATAATCTGAATGTATACGGGATTTCCATTGGGAGGATGTGTCTGATGGTTTGGGATGAGAGAAAATGGATGATGTTGAAATATAAGGAACGTGTTTTCAAGTTTTATAATGCAGAGAAAAAGATATGATTTCTTACAATTAAAAAAAACAGCCATGAACTACACTTTCTTTAATCTTTGTCATCTGTAATGTTTTTGTAGAGTTTTCAGGTCACACACATTGAATATGATTAATGGTTAATTTATTTTGTTTTCATCAAATATGTAATATCAGAAGGAAACACTTATAGTAAGGAAATAACTTTCCCATATTAAAATGTCTGGCTTGTTTTAAAAGCCTGATAAAAGTCTAAGTAACCAAGTACTACAGGAAACAGTAAAGGGTTGGCCAGAAATCACAGCAGAAGTCAGTGGGACTGAACAATAACTTCAAGTTCAATAAATGATGCTTACTTCCTGAGCTGTATAAAAACACAGGTCATAGAGATTCTGATGGTCAAGAGTTCATTGTTGGGAGTGTTTCCCCATTTAATACAAAAGAATATGTATATAATATACCTAGTTTTTTATTGTGAAAAATACATGTAACAAAATTTACCACGCTTTTTTTTTTTTGGCTTTTTCAAGGTAGGGTCTCACTGTAACCCCAGACTGACCAAGAATTCACTCTATAGTCTCAGGCTCTCCTTGAACTCACACTCATCCTCATACCTCAGCTTCCCGAGTGCTAGCATTAAAGGTGCGTGCCACCACTCTTGTTAAGTGTATGGTTCAGTGTCATTAAATCACCACCCTCCTCCCAAAACTTTTTTTTTTTTTTTTTCTAGTTGGGGTCTCACTCTAGCTCAGGCTGACCTGGAACTCAGTCTGTAGTATCAGACTGGCATAGAACTCACAACGATCCTCCTACCTCTGCTGCCGGAGTGCTGGGCCCAAACTACTTTTTAAACAAACTGTGTACTCATATAAACAAGTCTTCATTCATTGCTCCTCTCCCCAAGCCCTGGCAACCACCATTCTTTTGTCTGTCTCTGAATTTGAGCATCTCGTGTAGGTAGACTATACTTGTCCTTTTGTATCTGGCTTACTTCTGAATTTCAGCATAATGACCTGAAGGGCCAACCTTGTTACAGCACTTCATAGCTTCATCTTCGAAAGGCTAAAGTCAGTGTGCTATAGCTGCTTTATCCCTTTATCTGTCCATGGACCTTGAAGCTGCTGGTACCATTTGGCTGTTTGAGAATAATGTTTCTGTAAACATTGGTCTGCAAGAATCTATTCATATCCCTGCTTTCCTTTTTAGGGTTTTGTTTTGTTTGCTTGTTTGTCTAGTATATACCCAGTAGCACACTTGCTGAATCCTGTGGTAGTTCTAGCAATTGCACCATTTCACATTCCCACCAGCAACACACAAGAGTTACTATTTTTCCATATGTTTGCCAACACTTAGTTTCTGCTTTGTTTTCTTTTTATTTATTTGATTTATTTATTCACATTTTATTTATATACCTTACAGTGGTTTGTGTGGCCTACTCTTAACTGCACAGATTACACTATATTAAAGTTGTTTTTTATTTAGTGTGCCTCATTGGATACTGTAGTTTGTGGGTTTCCTTCTGCTATGTGTAAAAAGTCTTACAGGATTTCCCACCCCTCAAACTAAAAACTGCTTAAACATTATTTAATTCATGGTGACTGTCTATGACTTTTTTGGTTCTTGTCTATTCTCACTAACAAACTGAGGTACTCTAACACTCACCTACAGAGCTGTTTTCTGTCAGCAGCTGAAAGACCTGAAAAGTTCAAAAGTCTTTAGCAATTTACTGTTAGTGGATATAGTTATATTTGATCGTTGATAGCCATTATTTTGTTTTTTTTAAATAGAATATTATATAGATGTGTCTGCCTGTGGCATTATGAGTTCTGCTGCAAATCTGGGGATATTATTGAAGTTGTCATAGTGCCACTTGAAATGCCTTTGCTCATTTTAAAAATTAATTTCTTTTTAAATTTTTTAAAATTTATTTATTTGCAAGTAAAGAGAATGGGGGGGGGAGGATGAGTGGGTGTGCCAGGGCCTCTTGCCACTGCAAATGAACTCTAGACACATGCACCACTTTGTGCATCTGGCTTTATGTAGGTTCTGAGGAATAAAACCCAGGCCATCAGGCTTGGCAGGCCTTTAACCATTCAGACATCTCTCCAGCCCTAAAATGAAATTTTAATAGAATTTCAAATTCCCTAACTTATAAGAAAATAGAATAAATTATACAATTGAAGAAATTATATATTCAGAGAACACACTGTCAGAAAGTCTCATGATTAAAGAATTAAATTTTAGCCATGCAAGGCTGGCATATAGATGTGGAAATCATGATGATGGCAGGAGTGATATGAAGAAGTAAGTTATGATGAAATTGTGCCACTTTCTGAAGTGCCACTGCTTGAAGTGCAACAGCACCAAAGCACACAGAGAATGGCCTGCTGTAATCTGCATTTTAGAAAACTATTTGGTGGCAGTATAGAGAGGGTGTTTGAGCAGAGCACTGAGAGTAGTTAGATGACTATTGTTTGAGCCCAGAAGGAAAAGTATCAGGACATGAACTAAGGCAGTACCAGTGTCCAGAAAGATGACTTGAGTGATGTGGGCAGGAAAATCATTTGGTTTTTTGTGACAGATGTTCAGAATGAAGAAAAGGAAAAAAGCAGGGACAGCCATAATTGGGCCTTTGGTAACTAGATCCACCATTTCCAAAATGAGCAATATAGAAGAAGGGAGAGGAAGGAAGTACTGTGTTTACTTTTGGAGTGGTTGAGCTGATCACATAGGTAAGTAAATTTTATTAGGAATTAAGGAATCAAGACTACAAGTCAGGAAAGTTGTATATTTGGTAGCCATTGTCTTATGGCTTACACATGGGCAAGATTATTCAAGGAGGTTATAAACTCTCAGACAAAAAAATAGACAAAGCAGAGAAGCTGAGTGAAGGGAGGAGAGAAGGTCAAAACAAGAGGGAAGGAGCAGCTCCAGGAAGGGATGGGTGGCTGGCAAGGTGTAAAGAATACAGAAGAAAAGTTACACAGGCAAACCAGAGGGGCAGCATTAAGGAGAAGAAAAGCTATTTAAAAGTGCACTTGATTTAGCAGGTCCTTAGGGGTTCAGTAACTGAAGAGTTATGATATTGGAAACAGGTGCAAGGTGGAGGCAGAACTCTAGTGTTTAGAAGCAAAGGACTTCTGCCACATGGCTTAGGAACAGGGAAAAGGGATAAAATGATGATTGGGTTATTTTAGCCAAAGGATTTACAGGAAGAATTCTTTGTACTATTTTTAACCTTTAAACTTACAGGACCAAGTAAAATGAAATCTATGTATTTTTAAATTTTTTATTTTTTAAAATTATTTTATTTATTTTTGGAGAGAGACACAGCAAGAGACAGACAGAAAGGGAGAAGGAGACAGAGAAATGGGTGTGCCAGCAGTCTCAGCTGTTGAGAACGAAATCCAGATGTGTGTGCCCCCTTGTGGGCAAGTGCGGCATTGTGCCCTTGCGTCACTTTGCATCTGGCTAAAAGTGGGACCTGGAGATTGGAACCGGGTTCTTAGGTTTAGCAGGCCAGTGCCTTAACCACTAAGCCATCTCTCCAGCCCAAAATCTATGTATATTTAAAACCTAAATTTGAGCTGGAGAAATGGCTCAGCAGTTAAGGTGCTTGCCTGCAAAGCCTAATGACCTGGTTTCAATTCCCCAGTACCCATGTAAAGCCAGATGCACAAAGTGGTGCATACATCTGGAGTTCCTTTGCAGCAGTTAGAGGTCCTGGAGTGCCATGTCCTCTGTCTCTCCTATCTCTCTCTGCTTGCAAATTAATAAATAAAAAAGCACCTTTCAGTATTGAAATGTAACTTACAGCAATATAGCAGTATTTTCCTTTCCTTTAATTATAATCCTAGTGAAAAAAAGCTGTCAACTCCAGCCATTTTATTGTGTAACATCTCAAAATTGAAGCATCCTATAGTAAAGATGATGATATATATTATTTCTGTATTTTTAGTATATAGTAGATATTTTTAGACAGATAAGTTTCATGATCTTTCTGAAGTATTTGGGTTTTTGTTTTCTTTTTTAAGATTTTTTATTTTTATTTTTTTATTTATTAGAGAGAGAGAGAGAGAGAGAGAGTGAGAATGGGCATGCCAGGGCCTCTAGCCACTGCAAACGAACTCCATAAGTGTGTGTCCCTTTGTGCATCTGGCTTACATGGGACCTGGAGAATTGAACCGGGATCCTTAGGCTTTGCAGGCAACTGCCTTAACTGCTAAGCCATCTCTCCAGCCCTATTTGTATGTATTTTATTTGTATTTTTGAATGCTTAGAACTTATATCTGAAAACTATAGTAAGAGTGAAGATTATATCGTCTAGACTAACATTTTGAGTTTTATTTCTTTGAGTCTTTTAGACTCCAGATAGTTCAGTTTCTTTGATACTGAGTGATCAATATTGAATATCAGTATCACAGTTAGCATTAGCGAAAGCTATATTCAATGGCATTGAGGTTTCTTCTGTGCCTAATGATCTTAGAGTTGCAAAGAACTTAGAGCCAAAATTCCCTGTAAAGACACATGGATGTCTCTGTCAGCAGCAGAAGAAAATAACACATCTATTTTTAAGTTAGTTGGCTTCTGAAGTCAAACCACTTGGTTGAATACCTGCCAAAGTGACATGAAAATTTCAAGCATGTTTATTAGGCCTCTGCTGCCTCCTGCTGCCCAGTGTGTGTACACTCTATAACTAATGAAGAAATGTATTGTTTTTGGTAATTAAATTTTTTTCACTTCATTTATTATATATTGAAAATTATAATTGTGTAATTTATTGGGTACAAAGTGATGTGAAGATTTTTTTAAAACTCTTTATTGACAACTTCCATAAATGTAGACAATATACCATGAACGTAATCCCTTCTCACCATTTCCCTTTACCCCCTTCCCAGATCTCACTCCACTAAATCCCTTCTTCTTTCTAGTTAGTATCTTTTCTATCTTGATGTCATCATGTTTTTCCTCCTATTGTGCAGATCGTGTGTAGGTAGAATCAGCCACTGTGAGGCCATGAATCTCAAGGCCACTTTGTATCTGGAAGACAGTAATGTCAGCACTTCTCTCCTTCCTTTGGTTCTTACATTCTTTCCACCACCTTTTTGCAATGGTCCATGAGTCTTGGAGGGTATGACAGAGCTGTTTCACTTAGTGCTGACTTTTTTGTTTTTCTCGGTTTTTTAATGTTGAGTCTTGCTCTAGCCCAGACTGACCTGGAATTCAGTATGTAGTCTCAACGTGGTCTCAAACTCAATGGCAGTTCTCCTACCTCTACCTCCCAAGTGCTGAGGTTAAAGGTATGCGCCACCATGCCCAGCTCAGGTTCACTCTTCTTAGCACTTTGGCCAGTTTTGAGTCACCCTAGTGGTCACAGCTGCCTGAAGAGAGAAGCTTCTGTGATAGAAGTGAGGGTAGCATTCGTATGTGGGTATAAAGATAAGTGTTTAGATGACAATTTGGTGGATATAAAATATGCACTTAGCCAGACTACAGAAGAAGTTCCCCACCCCCAGGACTTACGATCTCCTCAGCCATAGGATTTTGACTAGTTTGTCAGGTCTAGGCATGAATTTCCTTGCATGGAGCGGGCCTCCAGTCCACTGGACATAGAGGTACACACCTTTAATCCCAGCTCTCGAGAGGCAGAGTCTAACAGCGAGCTTAACAGAAGGTGGCTGCATTCTTTCACCTGTTTTTCCAATGCATTGTTGTGATAATGGTCTCTGCATAGATGAAGAAAATCCAGACTCATAAATACCCAGTTGGAAGAAAGCAGGGAAATTTTTTATTCTTTATTAGAAAATGCTGATACTCTTTAACACTACATTAACAAGTGGTAGTTCCTTCAAGGTTAATTACAATGTGAAATATTAAGCTAGAGTAGGTAACATTTTACACTCCATTGCACTAAGCTACATTAATATATCTTATGCTTTGAATGGATATTTTATCCATGTAACTTAAAAAAAATTTTATTGACAAGTTCTATATTTACATACAAAAATGCATGATATTTCCCTCCCCTGCCCCCATACCCCTTTAGAACTCCAATCTCCATCATATCCCCTCCCTCTCCCCATTAGTTTCTCTTTTAATTTGGTGTCATCATCTTTTTCTTCTATTATGAGGGTCTTGCGAAGGTATTGCTAGGCACTGCAAGGTCAAGGATATCAAGGCCAATTTCTGTCTGGACAGTTGCATTGTAAGGGGTCATACTCTTCCTTTGGCTCTTCCATCCTATCCACCACCTCTTCCGCAATGGTCCCTGAGCCTTGGAGGGTGTAGCAGAGATGTTTCAGTGCTGGGCACTCCTCCATCCCTTCTTCTCAGCAATATGTTGCCTTTTGGGTCATCCCAGTGGTCATCGCCATCTGAAAAGAGAAGCTTCTCTAACCAGAAGTGAAAGTAGCATTAATATGTGAATATGAACATTAAGTGTAGTGCTTTTAGTCAGGGCAGCTTGGTGGGAATAATATATACATTTAGCCAGACAAGAGTAGGCTTTATACCCCTAAGGCTCATGACCTCCCCTGCCATAGACTTTTGCTTAGGTTTTTCAGTACCAGGTATGTATTCCCTCCCGTAGAGAGGGCCTTCAGTCCAATTATGGAGCAGTTGGTTTCCCAAAGAGCAGACATGCCACTATTGCACCCGTTCAGTCATTGGGCCTGTGTGGCCAAACTTGAATATTCAGTGTCCACTGTTTTCACTGCTGATGACTTCTGTGTCCCATATGGCTGCATGTAGTGCAGCTTTTTCCAGCTTTCTGTTGGCTGGTCTACAGGGAGAAGGTTTTCTGCTCAACCAGCTTGCTTTCTCAGGGACCTTGCCTCTCAGGCAAGAGATGTCTTCAGCAATAGGGTCTTATTATCTGTTTCTCAAGGGAAACCAAGGGCTTTGGCAAAAGCCTTTAATGTTTTGGAGGCTTCCAGGACAAGGAAGGTATCCCATCCCAGGTACTGAAAATTTTCTAGTAACAGTCTGCAGCTTCTAGATGTGCCATTATTCAAAAAAGTAGGTTTACATAAGTCTTATTCACAATATCTTGAATTTTGATTGACCCTCCCCTGCCCCTTTTATGCATTCTCTTCCTATGGCCTCACTTTGAAAATACTACTTTACATAAATTACTTTCTGCTGATATTGAAATTTTGATTAGCTGCTATCATAATAAACATAAAAGATTTGGGGGGCATTACTTTATGGCATAAGAGTTTTTCACATTCTTCACTTGGAAAATAAATGTGCAGAGACTATTTTAGGTAAATTTCTCCTTTATAATAAAGCAGCATAAACTGGAACAAATCAGGTCTTCCATTTTTTTTTTTTAACATCCCTTTGAAAGGGAAATTAAGAGCTGGGCAAATTCTAGCACTCAGGAGGCAGAGGTAGGAGGATCACTATAAGTTGGAGGCCAGCCTGAGCCTACATAGTGAATTCCAGGTCAGCCTGGGCTAGAGAGAGAACCTGAACCTGGTAAAATTTATCCAGCTCCTAACTCTTACCAGGAGCACAGTAAGTGCCATGTGTACCATGTCACTTAATTCTCATAACTTTACAGAGTACATTATTCTTACTGCTCTGGAGCCCAACTGAGGAAGCAGACTCAGAGAGCTTCAGGCTGGGCCACGGTCTCCTAGCATATAAGAAAAGAAAGTATGAACCAGAACTGCAGATAAGCCCATAACCTTCACACTACTCCTGGAAAACAGACACAGAGCCAACAGTCCTATTACAGGCTTTGACAGTTACTGTCCACAGCTAGTTTCCTAGGGATCTGGTGCCTGTTGTTAACATATTTGCTCACAGAGACAACAGTTATAAATGGCCTATGTGAAGGCCTTAACATCCATGTAGCCATGCGAAAAATAATGGTTTGCAAAGTTATATAAGCATTTTAGATATTAATATATTGAATACAATATATTATGCTGTTGCAGACAGCTTCAGGTTCGCTGAGATGAACTTCCAGACCAGGCACAGTTATGGAGGAAGGGATATTATTTATTGAAACTTACAGATCCAGGGGAAGTTCCATAAAGGCAGGAGAAACAGCCTGCTTTCACAGGGCCAAGCAGAGAGAGAAAAATGCCAACCAGCCACCACAGCACACAGAGCAAAACTACAGCCAAAAGGTCACACAGCACACTTCAGGAACTCCTGCTAGGCACATTTGCATATCTTTACAATGGAATCTCAAACCAACACCATTAACACCTTAAGATCGGCCCCCAGTGACATTGCCTCTAGCAAGGTGATTGCAGATGCAAACTATAACTAATAAAACACTGAATATATTGTGGGACACATATTCAAACTACCACATATGCTATCTCTTTTAAAACCACATTTGTTAATATCTGCTGATAAGTATTGGGAAGTTGCAAATCTAATCACAGTGTATACAAGTTTTCCAAACTTTGCAAAATTTTAAAAATATTACCTCAAAGCTTGAGATTTCATTATTGGCAATAAATATTGTCAGTTATTTTTCTTAAAACATGTTCATTTTTACTTTTAAGAAAATTTCTGCCAACGTTAAGGTTTGAATCCCATAGTTTACCTGTAATTCCATCAGGTACCAATGGTATTCCATCATAAAACTAGACAAGCTCAGTTCACAACTCGGTCCTGATACATGTGTCTTCTTAAAACAACCGTTTGTACTTGAAAATGCAATAAGAGGGATTTATGCATTCTTCATATTTTCTCACATCATATAATAGAAAAAATGTAAATTAAATCAGTAAACTAAATCATACTTCTTCATCAAACATCCTTAAATTGAGATTTCTGTCTTTAAACCACAAGTGTATGGCAATGAAGAATGCAGATACTAGTTGCTGCTTTGATTTATGTTATAATTTTATTTTTTTGTTTTTACATGTACATGGTGTACATGTCCTCATTGAAGAAGATTAATTACATGTTTGTATTATACTGTAAAAAGTTTGACTTCATAGATTTCCCTCAAATGGTCTTGAGGACCTATAGGAGATTCTGAGAACCAATAAACTAGAATAAACTTAGTATATAATATATTGGGCATTTCATAAATTAGAGCCGTTATTGTTGTGGGGACATGACTGAACTCTGTGACATTTTCTAGTTTTCATTTCTAAGATCAGTTCCCACTAATGGAGTTGTGGTGTTCAAAAATCATTCTGTGTTAATAACTTTGTGCTTGTGATTTTTTTTTTTTTTTTTATTTTTTATAGTTATCTATAGAATGTGCATAAAGCCATGATGGTACCATCATTAGCCTTCTCCCTGTCCTTCCTGCTCAGGGATTGTGGGTCTTGCATTGTGGGGATAGCTATCAGTTATGGGGGTGAGGTAATGTCTCTGTGCACAATGACCCAACTTACGACTCTAACAATCTTCCCGCCCCTCTTCCATGAATTTTCTTAAGCCATGCTGGGTTCATTTTAGATCTATTTCAGTGACAAGGTCATGGGAGTCTCTGGATCTCTGGTTTGGTAGGGGTTGAGTGTTCTCTGTGTCTTATCTCCTTCACCCCTGTACTGATACCAGGTTCCCTGAGCAAGCAACATTCTTGTTCATTTCCCCAGTTATTCTATGGGTTCAGCTGGTGCCCTGGTGAGGTGTGATGGGCTGATTCTCTCCTCAGGTTCTACGTCCATCTGAAAAAGAGAGTGCTTGTGATTGTTATCAGTATTTTTCTCTCCGTGTCATGGTTGTAGGTAAATGCCTGTACAAATGCAAATGTCAGCTCCCTTATCTTCATCTCTACCCCATAAAATAGTTTTAGCCTTCATAGTTTTATTTGTTAGGCTTGTCCTACTTATTATCAGAAATTAATTAACTTTACATATATTGAAATTAGAGGATGATAGTCATTTTTACCAGAAATATTTTAAAGCAATATTGAATAGAGAGAAACAAAAGCTCATGTTTTATTCTGAACATTAGTATTACCATAGACGTTTCAGTAAACGCTCCTTCCCAAATCATTATTCAGACAGAATAGAAACAGGCCTGCTGTCACTCACATGTTACTATATTGGCCTTTAGATCCTAACCTTAGCTAGCTATAGTTTTTAAAAGGGTAAAGAAAAATGATGAATTTGGAATTTGAAATTTTACAATGTTACTTGGAAGTAAGGAGTAATTGTAAATTTTTATTTTTTTAGTAAGTATTAAGATTAAATTCAAAAGTTGGTGATCTTGGTAGAACTGAGGATAAGGGCATGGCATCATGGATAAGAGTACAAAGTTGAGCTGAAGGTGTAGTTCAATGATAGAGTGTTTGCCTAGCGTGTACAAGGCCTTGAGTTACGTTCCCAGCACTGAGAGGACAAAAACAGCACTGGCTTCAATCACACACAGTGGTTTGGCACTGGCTGTATATATTATCTTCAAAAAGTTATTTAGCCTTTCTGTCTGTTTCTTTATCTATTACATGGAGATGATAATATCTTCATAAGGTTGATATAATTATTAAATGAAATACTATAAACTTCACAACTCTAGTACACAATAAGAGCTAATTAAAAGGACTTTATCTTCTGTGCTATCATGGCACACCCCCACCCATTTTAACTCAGTTAACATTCCCAATATCCCTATGGATTATTATCATTACATGAATGAAGAACCGGATTGTGAATGGTCAAGAGCCTTACTTAAAGTTACCAGCTCAAACTATTTATCTTCAAATGGCAGGATTTTTCCATGCTAGCAATTTCCCAGTAAAAGAAATAAGCAGTAGCACATGATCCAGCAGGAGTATTGCTTTCCTGGCATTGTTGACACCCTTAAGTGATAAGAAACTGAATAAAAAGTAATCTTGCGAGAAGTTTTTGTTCTTTAAAAAGAGGTTTCTTTTTTTTAATTTGTCTTAAAGTATTCACATTTTTTTTAATTGGAAGAGATAATTAAGTTTGAAGATAACTTTATATAGATTTAAACACAAACGAAATAAATTCTACAAGATAATTTAAATAATTTTGATTTCTTCCTTCTCCCTGCCTCATCCCAGACTCCAGAAAAGAACTTAAAGACTTGGAAGCAGGCTATAAATCTCATGGTCTCCACCCAGAATCACATCTACAAATAAAAAGTCATTTGATAAAAAGGTAATCATATATATTTAGAAGTAGGAAAACCTTAGTTCCTAAATATGTGTATTTTAGGAGCTTTTTATCAGAAAGATATAAATATTGTTACTAAAAGAAGATTATGATGCTTATATTGTTGGGAATCTTTAACAAGACGTGGACCTAAGGGTAAAAAGCCCACAAAGTGTCAGAACCAGATTATTTTACTTCACTGTTCTTATGGGGTAGGTGGTGCAGTAGTACCAGGTCATATACATACTTGTGTTCTTCTCATACTTACCTACACATGCTTAATGTCTTTTCCATCTTAATTAAGCAGTCATGCTTTGTGATACTGCATTGTGCATTTTGAAGTGTGACAACAAAACTAGCTTGAATTTTTTTTCCTTTGTGATTTGACAAATGAAAGACTCTTACTGTAAACATCAGCAACAGCAGCCTACTTTTTATTCTCCCAGTTTGCTTAAGTTGAGAACTTTCCCCTTTTCCATTAAAGGAAGGACTTCATTATTTCCCATGACATATCTAAGTTGCCAGCATCACCATGTTTGTACTTGGAGGCATTTAACGGAATAAAGATTAGGTGAGCACAAGCACTACAGGGCAGATACAACAACTGCCAAATAAGCTGGGTGTGGTGGCACACGCCTTTAATCCCAGCACTTGGGAAGCAGAGGTAGGAGGATTGCTGTGAGTTTGAGGCCACCCTGAGACTACATAGTGAATTCCAGGTCAGCCTGGGCTAAAGTGAGACCCTACCATAAAAAAAAAAAAAAAAAAAAAAAAAAAAAAACTGCCAAATAATATAGAGGTGGTAAGTGGGGTCAACAGGTGGATAGACTGTACAAATAATGAAGAGGTGGTAAGAGAAAGAGGCAGAGAGAGAGAGATAATGGGTGCACCAGGGCCTCCAGCCACTGAAAACAAACTCCAGATGCATGCGCCCCCTTGTGCATCTGGCTTATGTGGGTCCTGGGGAATCGAGCCTCAAACAGGTGTCCTTAGGCTTCACAAGCAAGCGGTTAACTGCTAAGCCATCTCTCCAGCCCTAAAATAATGAATTTCAATGATAATGCTTCTGGCATGTATTTATGAATTTTTTAATATTTTTATTTATGGAGAGAGAGAGACAGAGGAAGAGGGAGACAGATGGAGATGGGCGCGCCAGCAGTCTCTCAGCTGCTGTGAACAAAATCCAGATGTGTGCGCCCCCCCCCCTTGTGGACAAGTGCGGCATTGCGCCCTTGCATCACTTTGCATCTGGCTAAACATGGGACCTGGAGATTGGAACCGGGTTCTTAGGCTTAGCAGGCAGGCGCCTTAACTGCTAAGCCATCTCTCCAGCCCTATTTATGAGTTTTTTGACATACAGACTTGGGATCAAGAATTGAAAATGTTAGCCAGGCGTGGTGGTGCACGCCTTTAATCCCAGCACTCAGGAGGCAGGGGTAGGAGGATCGCCGAGAGTTTGAGGCCACCCTGAGACTACATAGTTAATTCCAGGTCAGCCTGGACCAGAGTGAGACCCTACCTTGCAAAACCAAAAAAAAAAAAAAAAAAAAAATTGAAAATGTTAATGGTTACAAAATATTTCCCTTTTTTTTTTTTGCTATATTGTAAAAATGATATAAACTATATATTAGGAAAGTCAAATTGCAGGGCAAATGTTCATTTTTTCTCAGTTTCATCTATCTCATGTGGTAATTTACTTTATTCTTGAGTTTTAGGCCACATATCCGTGAAACCAATGACAAGTTATTTCCTTCAGCCAGTGCACAAATTTCCCAGGAACATACTGCACGAGGGCATACCTGCCATTCAGATGAACAGAAACTTAAAAAAACAGACGAGTGCCAGTTTTCTGAACGGCTAAATCCAGAAACTTGTAAAGGAACAGGTTTGCCCCTTCACATTGGTGACAGGTCTGTGCCTGGGAAGAGAGCCAACAGTAATGAAGCTGCCTTGCCTTCTTCAGTGTGTTCTTCACAAGGGACAACTATTGGAATAAAGTCAGAAATTGTACCATTTATCCCCCAAAGTATAATAGAACAGTGCTATTCTCAGAACTCTCCATCTGGAGAAAGTAGAATTCAGTCAACCTGCCTATCTGACAGTTGTCAGATGCCCAAACCAATTTGCCACAATTCACCACCTCCTTTGCCACCAAAGAAATATGCTATGACCAGTGTGCCACAGTCACATAAAAATGGATTTATATCTGATGTCAGACCCACAGAGGTGTTTAGTGCTAATTCCTGCAGTCTTCCAAAGTCCAGCTTAAGTCCAGCTTCAGAACCAAGTTTGAAAGTGAGCACGTGCATGAGATGTGAAGAAATGGTTCAAGTGAAACAGGGTGCTGGCAACGTACACAACGACCCATGCAACTCTTCAACACAGGATTTTCAGGCAAACTCAGGTGCAGTGGTTGCTGCATGTTGCCAGCCAGATGTAGACTATCCTTCAGCGTGCTCACATGACACAATTTCATTAACCACCTATTTTTCAGTTGATAGTTGTATGACTGATACATACAGACTGAAATACCACCAAAGACCCAAGCTGTGTTTTCCAGAGAGCAGTGGCCATTGTAATAATCCACTGCCTCAAACTGAAAGGGTGGGGGAATCCACGTTACATAATAACCTTAGTTCAAGCTGCGCTGCTGAACAAAGATATAAGAGTAGCATAGATTATAATAGATAAATGATAAAATTGCAAGCTTAACGTTTCCAGAGACAGTTTAAAATGTACCCGCTAATAAAACCTGGTGACATGTAAAAATCATGAATCACTGTATATCTATGTCATTCTGTTTTATGATGATCAGCTGATAGGTATTTGAATAGTCTTGGCATGCCATGAAAAGTGGGACATTGGGAAGATATATCATTATTATGTAACAGTTGAGTAAAAATGAAATTTGTCTCCTATTATATGGCTCGTAGACCCATAAGTATTCAACTGACCAGTACTTACTTGTAGGTTGGTAAACTGCTGATTGAAAAATGCACATTGTGTAGTGAAAGCAGTATTTGCTTTTTGCAGAGCACTTTCTAATGGGAAAACCACAGGATGGCTGTACCCATTTGTTTTTGACTTCCATGATAGTCTAATGTGTATGAACCCTTCAAGTGTCTTAAAAATATTGACCCATGAATTTGATGCCATTTTGGGTAGCATTTGCCTTAATGATTAACAATTTTAAGTTAAAATCTCAAGGCCACATAGAACTTATTTACTCCTAGAACTTTTCAGAATATCTACTCGGCATAAATTGGGCCTTTGACTATTATTTGTATTCATAATTAGTGTTTAAGCCATATAAGCTAAAAGTCAAAATATGTAAACTTTAGTATTTATTTATTTTGCTACATTTTTTTCTAATTTTATATGAAATGTGAAGGGTCTTTATTTTGGTTTAGTTTTACTTCGGGCTGCTAATAACCAGTCCAGTGCTAGGAATTAACATTGGGCCCTGATATTGAGACTGTCGTTGTAATTGCCTAAGTTTTCTCTGCTCTAACCTTATCTGCATAAAGGTTGTCAATTCATTTTATTAACTGAGGCTTCCAAGTTAAGTTTCTGCCTTTCATATATTAGTTTATTTTTAATGAAATGTTGGGCATACTTCTTGGATTTTGCCCCATCTTCTCTTTATCCCAACTACCTTCATGGAGTGGGCTTTGTAATTGAATTCTCATTATGTTGAACTTACCACTGAAAATAAATTATTTGAATTGCCTTATTTCATTAGTTATGATTTTATTTTGTAATGAGCTGATTAATTGGGTTTTAGAATGGTTTTGTTTATTCCAGAGAATTGAAAATTATATATTGATTTTATGTTCCTAAATGGATAAGCTTTATAATCATGACTTTAAATTCTGTAAATTAGTAAACAGAATCTTAACCAGTTTTACAAATTGTTAAAAACATTCCAAAATATAAGTAGTTCAAAATGAGTACTTTTAGATAAATAACAAGTTGCCTTATAAATAAATGTCTAAACTCGGGCTGGGGAGATGGCTCATTGGATAAAGCATTTACCACTAATGCCCGAGTACCCAATATTGGTCCCATAAGACACCAGAAGCTGTGGTGGGCTTCTGTAACCCCAGCACACTGACTAGAAGATTAGACAGTAGAGACGGGAGAATTTCCTAGAAGCTCAGGGTGAGCACAGCAAAAAACTGTAGCAGCAGAGCAAGACCAAGAGAGAGAAAATTCTGCCTCACTTGAGGTAGAAGGGGAGCACCAACTCCAAGTTGTCCTCTGACCTCACTCAACCTCACACATGTTCCAGGAAAGAGGCGAGCCGCACGCGCGCACACACACACACACACACACACACACACACACACACACACACACGGCCTAAATCACCCAGATCCTGGTCAGATTTCATCTACCTGCAGAACTTTCCCTAGCCTTTTCTAACTCTAATGGTTGTTGATTACTACTTTATGTTCTTTTAACTAATAAATACTTGAATAAAAATTAAAATTTATGTTTTAAAAAAGCTTATTTTTCAAATGTTTTTAGATGGGGGTTTGTAAATAATGTAAAGTTTGTAAAAATGTATTTGAAATGGCATTTTAATAACTGCTTTTATAACATTGTAAAATACTAGAAAAATGGTTTTCACTTATTTTTAGTAATTTGATGTATAGTATTTTGTTCTTCAGTTCTACTTGGTCCATAGTCCCTGTTGGAAGTGTATTATTTGAAACATTAAAGTAACTTCTGTATTGTACAACAGTTTCATAGATGTGTCTTTTCCATTCGTTTGAGTTTGCTAACATGGAATCAAAATGTTTCTCCTTTAATGTTCTGTTGGGTTAAAACATCCCATATCATGTCATTTAATACGAAGCAAGATGGAAACTAACCGTTTGTTTTTGTGTTGATTCAACACTTAAGATAATTTCAGTCCATGTTGGTTAATTCGTCATACGCAGATAAAATAATTACTGCTCCTGCACCTATTTATTTTTATTGATGCTTTATAAGGTTATAACTTCTTAATGCAACTAGTAATTGTTGTAATGTTTCAAATCCTTATCTTTAGATTATATTTTCATGAAGTCAGTTTCTTCTGATTTAAAAAATGTAAGATACACTGAATTTTAATATATCTGGATTTTTTATTTTGTACTTTATGGAAAATGTAAGACAATTTAAAGGTTAAGAGTACTTGGGCTAGGCATGATGGTGCATGCCTTTAATCCCAAGTACTCGGGAGGCAGAGGTAGGAGGATTGCCAAGAGTTCGAGGCCAGCCTGGGACTACATGGTGAATTCCAGGTCAGCCTGAGCTACAGTGAGACCCTACCTTGAAAAAACAAACAAACAAACAAAAAACAAAAAAATGAGTACTTGGAATTTCACAAAGCATAAAATGTTATCATTAAACCACAGCTTGTAGAGAAATTGGCAAACTTTGTGTTATGAAGAACAAGATAGTAGATTCTACAACTACTCTGCCTTGTTGATATGGAAACAGCCATAAACAGTGTGTAATGACTGTTTCCCACTAAAACTTTTTCATCATTGAAATCTGTATTGCTTCTAATTTTCATGTATCTTGAAAGCCTCCTGATGCTTTCCAACCATTTTAAAATGTAAAATCCATTCTTAGCTCAAAGGTCTTGTAGAAAACAAATATTGAAGCAGATTTAGCCTGGTGGCCTAGGATTGACTTAGTCCTAGACATGGTTTACCATCACCAACATAAATCTCCAAATATGTTCCTGTGTTTAGGGCCTAGGTATCTGGAGCTCTTTATTTACATCCTATAACTTTATATTAATATACCTCTAAAAACTGGTCTTGCAACTACTAAGCTGATTCATTTCAGGTGGAAATTATTCACTTATATGAAATCAAGTATGTGTAAGTTATGAATGAATTTAACAAATTAAAATCAATTTGGTTACTGTTTTGCTGTCTTTTTTTTGTAAAAGTTTGTAGCTTTGGGGCTGGAGAGATGGCTCAACAGTTAAAGATGCTTGCTTACAAACTGACAGCCTGGATTTGATTCCCCAGTACTCACATAAAGCCAGATGCACAAAGTGGCACATGTGTCTGGAGTTTGTTTGCAGAGGCAGGTGGCTCTGTAGTACTCATTCTCATTCACTCTCTCTCTCTCAAATAGTTCATAAAAAATTTTTTTTAGGTTTACAGTTCTTTTTGGTGCTCCACTTAGACATTTCCGGTAGCTTTAAAAACGTGGGTATTATTTAAAAATCAGTTCAGTGGTAGGTACAATTCCTTAATCATTTATGGGAGATTCAGCCCTCATTCAGCTATAAACACACTGTGTACCAGTTACATTCACATATTGCTGTCATCAATACAGGTTGTGCTGGTTTGAATGCTTGGTTCCTAGCTGATTGCAATTCAGGAGATGTTTTTTATTTGGGGGCAGCTAGAGCTTGGCTCACTCTGCTGCTGCTGTTTTACACCTATGTTGGCAAGGGGGTGATGTCCATCATGTGCCCATACCATTTTCCCCCTTCTATCATGGAGCTTACCCTTGAGACTGTAAGCCAAATAAGACATTACTCCCGCTGGGTGTGGTGGTGCACGCCTTTAATCCTAACCTGTGAGGCAGAGGTAGGAGGTTCACCAGTGAGTCCAAGGCCAGCCTGAGACTACATAGTGAATTCCAGGTCAGGCTGGACTACAGTGAGACCCTACTTGAAAAACCAAAAAAAAAAAAAAAAAAAAATTTATACCAGCTGCTTTGGGTCAGTTGCTTTATCCCAGCAACAAGAAGGTACCTACAACACAGGTTCTATAAAGAAATAACACTACATACTTTAGCATTAGGGATTGGCTGACATCAAAGACTCAGAAGTCCCATGACCTGCCCACTGTAAGCTCACAATTCAGAAAAGCTGGGCGATCTGCAATCACCTTTGCTAGAGGCAAGGTCACTGGGGCCTGGTCTTAAGGTGTGGTGATGGGTTTGAGATTCCATTGTAAAGATATGCAAATGTGTCTAGCAGGAGTTCCTGAAGTGTGCTGTGTGACCTTTTGGCTGTAGTTTTTTTGCTCTGTGTGCTGTGGTGGCTGGTTGGTTTTTTGCTCTCTCTGCCTGGCCTTGTGAGAGCAGGCTGCTTCTTCTGCCTTTATGGAACTTCCCTGATCTAAGCTTAAGCTCCTCCATAACTGTGTCTGGTCTAATATCCCTTCCTCCATAACTGTGCCTGGTCTGAAGTTCATAGAAAGTCCTGGAACAATTGCAGCTGGAACAGACCGGTTATGGTTAATTCTGAGAGAACAGTCCTCCAACAGCTGATTTACTGAACCCAGCCTCCCTTGGGGGTACTCAGAACACAGATGGATGTCCCAACATAATTTGCCTTTCCTCTGCCTTTTTATTCCACCCAAACCCTAGGATTAGATGATTCTCATATGAGGAATGGGTCATGGACATCCCCAGGAATGTTTTACCAGTTATGATAGATACCCTAACCTAGTCAAACTGAAAAAAAAAAAAAAAAAAAAAAAAAAACTCTAGCAATAGCTCACAGTTGTGATAAGCTGATTTTTTTTAAGATTCAGATTAGAAGTGCATGTGTGACCTAAGGGTAAGCTGTGTCAGAACTATTAAAGTCTGCACTGTGAAAACTAGTGAAAGCTGGGCACAGGGGTGCAGGCTTTAAGCACTCTTGAAGCAAGAGTTTAAAAGACTGCTATGAGATGTTCTAGGTCAACCTGGGTAAGAGAGATACCTTCCTCAAAAACAAGAAGTTAATTTGATACAATCAAACCAAAGTCAGTGACATAAGTAAACATTTATTCAAGAAAATTAGTAAGGAGCATAAAAACAGGCCATATAATTTTGACAATTCAGTGTTAATCCAGTTGTTTTTCTAGATGCTTCAATCACATCTTCCCTAAAATCTCTTTAGACAAATGTAACAATACATTGAAGGCATAACTAACTTTATGGCTTAATTAAAAGGGAGAATATCCCCCAATATTTTAGACAGTTCATATATATTGAATATCACTAATATCAGCAAGAGCAAATTTCCAATTTTTTTTTTTTTTTTTTTTTTTGGTTTTTCAAGGTAGGATCTCACTCTGGCTCAGGCTGACCTGGAATTCACTATGTAGTCTCAGGGTGGCCTTGAACTCTTGGCGATCCTCCTACCTCTGCCTCCCGAGTGCTGGGATTAAAGGCATGCAACACCATGCCTGGCCCAATTCTTTATTATATAAAACTTTCAGGATTAATGGGAATAACTTCCAGAGTCCTTAAGAGCTGCTGCTCTGGAAGTGTAGCCTTTCTGATGAAATGTTAGCTGGCCAACCCTACAATATAGATTAAGTAACATTTGTTGAAAAAAGAATAGCAATTGAGAAAGTAAGCTTCATCCAGGTAAGAATGATTGCTGTGTTCACTGCTGTCCAAAATGCCTGGCTGGCAGTGAATGGTCCAGTATCTATTGAGTACATTTCATACTATTTTTGCTGAAGTATTTAAGTTACAGGCATTATCAAGAAAGTACAGCTTGACTACAAACATAGTCAATGGTGATTTTTAAAACATCAGATTTGAAATATACCAGACTTTTAGGAAGCTCGAGTTTAAAAGAAAATAAGGGGTAGCAGCCACTACAAGGACATGTGTGCTAGCTATCCAATATTGATATTATATACTTTCTCTATGACTATACCAACCTACCAATCACAGTGTTTCTGTAGAGTTTTTGTGTTACAGTTACTATTTAACCCAAGAACAGTTTCTTAAAACCCCTCACTTTTGCGTAATTTAAAATTTAAATTTATGAATACCTTACTTTATTATGCAGTTTATGATATGCACATTAAACCCTTGGTGACTTTTAAAGGCTTAAAAGTCATTACTGTATTTCTTAATGAATATGTTAAGCCTTTAAGTACAAATGCTTTTATTTGAAACTCCTGTAAATTAAAGCCACCAAATGGCAAAAAGCTTTTAAACAGGAACCAGTTGGTCTAGTTTTAAGAACTTAGCTATGAATGTGATTGCTATTTATTGAATAGTTCTCTGAATGAGTTAACAGAACTTGTGAAGAAGTGAAAGGAAGCTCCATTAGAGGTATGAAGTTCTGCTGCTGGACAATTCTCTTTTTTATTCAAGAATTTTGTAGTAGTTTTCAGCATTCACACCAGTAGACAAATTCTTGACCTCATGGCAAACCAATCTGTAAAAAAAAAAAAAAAAAAAAATCAAGTATTCATTACCATTTCCTTTATCTGCTCATTTTAACACCTTATGTCAAACTCCTTTAAGTCACTTCTCTATCCCTAATTTACCAAGGATAAACAAGAGATCATTCAAGTGTTGCATCTTCTAACAAGAATTGAAATCAAGTCATAAATAAACCAAACACTGTATTTGAATTATCTACCTTTACCAACATGGGGAAAGGAAGTGGAGGAAACTAAAAATGGCTTGGCAGAAGTTTTTAGAGAAATCCCTATCTTTGGGCTAGAGAGAGGGCTCACCAGTTAAACTCACTTGCTGGCAAAACTTGACAGCCCAGGTTCATTCCCAGTGCCCACATAAAGCCAAATACACAAAATGGTGCATCTATCTAGAGTTCATTCTGGTGCACCAGTATTTTCTCTCTTTGCAAATAATTTAAAAAAAAAAGAAATACCTAATCTTTTCACCATCCTATCCAGTCAACTCCAAGAAATGACAAAGAGGCCTATGACACTCAGGTCTTTGTCAAGATGTAGGCATCAGGAAGTGCAATTAATTCTCCAGCTCAAGAAGCAGGATGGGGAAAGAGTTTGAAGTTCAAGACTGTCTCAAAAACAAAAACCGCCGGGCATGGTGGCGCGTGCCTTTAATCCCAGCACTCGGGAGGCAGAGGTAGGAGGATCGCCGTGAGTTCGAGGCCAGCCTGAGACTACATAGTGAATTCCAGGTCAGCCTGAGCTACAGTGAGACCCTACAAAAAAAAAAAAAAAAAAAAAGCCACAAACTCGGCAATTTCAGATGAATGAAACCTCAAACATGAGGACTGAGAAGAATTAACAACAGTGACCAAACTCTTCAAAATCTCAATGGGCTGCATAAGTATCCATTTCATTATTTCCAGTCTCTCCCCAACTTGGTCCTCACTACAGTCTCAGTCCTGTGTCCCTATTCTGGTGTTGCTTCCTTTGTCAGGTTAGGGGTTCTCAAAAGAGGGCTTGGACAGTTTCTTGGACCCAAGGTTTTATTTCATGCCAAGTGAGAACGGCGGGTTTGGAACCAGAGGGAAGAGGACTCCAAACCAGGAGCAGGAAGGAAAAGAACAGAGCCAAGTGGAAGAGGACTCTGAACCACCCAACAGGAAAGAGAGAATTTTAAGCCCTTTGAGGGAAAGGCAGGGAAGATCCAATATTGGGCTGCGTGGGGTGTGGGAAAGGAGGATTGAAGCTTGCAGGAATCAGCTTGGCTGGACTCCATGTGGATACCTTGGGACGTGAGACTGAGTCAATTGGCAATGGCTGGAAATTATTTTTCCTCATCACACAGGGTTGGGAAAAAGACAACTCTTAAATCTTAATTACCATAACAAAAGGTAGCTTCTGAATCCCAGGCCAGTTTGCAATATAGTCAGGTGGGAGGGGGGAGAGAGTAAAACAGGTAGAGAGGGCTGAGACTCTTACACCACCTATGCCCCTGACTTAATTATCTTTGAGAGTTAAGCTGCAACGAAATCTTAAGGGCATGGATTTTGAAAGTGGGCTCTATAGAATTTTGGGACTCATCAGGTGATTTTCAGGGACATGTGGGTCTACATAAGAGGAGGAAATCGAAGACTCCCAGGTTTCTGGGAGAAGTAACTGGATCTGGATAAACCTGAAGGTTACTGAAAAAGAAATGTAAGATACACATAATTATGTAAGTTTTAAGGTAAGGTTTGAGCCTGTTTGAGCAAGTTTGAGGTTAAGTTTTGGCCTGCTTTTGGTTAAACTAACCCTAAACCATGTTTAAAAGCATGTTACAGGACTGGAGCTCAGCGCTTAAGCCTTTCAGCGAGTTTTTAACGCCAGCACTAGGGAGGTTTGAAGTAGGCGAAGCCTCCTTGAAGCCAGCCTGGGGCTACAAAGTGAGTTCCAGGTCAGTGTGGATTACACCCAGCCTGGAAAACCAACCAACCAACCACCCACCACCCACCGCCACCACAACAACAAAGGTTATAAAATGCCTAAACGCCTGGGAATGAGAAGCTCAGCCCCCACCCAGGAAATTCCTATAAACGCCCTCATTCAGAGTCCCTGGGCGTGCTTTCCCGTGTCTGGGGACCCCTCCCTGCGGCTCCTTTCCTTTTCTTGAAGTCCAGAACACCGTCTTTCTCAACGTCACCCTCCATGGTCAGTGGGTTTCGTTCCAGGAAGCCCAGACAAGCACCGAGTCTTCGGTGAAAGCTCAAGCCGGAGAAAGGCTCCGCCGCAGGGGTTCCGATGCAAAACCCGAGCCCGAAAGCCAGCGCACCGCAGACCTGACGCTGGAGAGCCCGCCCGCCACCGAGGCCCCGGGCGCGCATGCTCACCAGGGCAGCAGGTACACGAACACGAACAGCGCCAGGTCGAACAGCACGAAGAGCCACAGGTCCAGCCAGTACGAGGGTTTCGGGAGCCCGTTGGTGCCGCCGCTCTGCGGTCGCTCATCTCCGGTCGGCTCCGGCTGCCCGGCCGCGCCCATGCCTCTCCTCCGCTCCCGGGCACCGTCCTCACGGGTCTCCGCCGCGCTCCCCTCCATGCCGCCCTGCGAACCCGAGCACCTGCGGAAGCCGAGCGCCCGCCTCACCGGAAGGAAGCTGGCCGACTGGATCGGCCCGCGCAGCGCGCCACAGCCCCGGGCGCCGGACGCCTAGCGGCCCGCCCAGTGCGCAGGCGCCGCGGCCCCGCCCCTCCGGGCCCTGGCGCGGGCCACTGGGGCCCTGCCCGTCCAGCGAGGGGGCGCACGCCTACCTTTTCCTGCAGCGGCCAAACTGGTTCTGGCAATCTCAAGGGAGAAGTTGTCCCAGCGTGGCTCCAGCTTCGGCATCCGCCCAGGATTTCTGCCTTTCCCCGTGGACGCCTACATTCTTCTCCCACGCAGTGAGCAGGCCGACGTGCAGTCTTGCCCGGTACTGTGCTATTGTGAGACTGTTCCCGGAAAAATGCACACCTGAGTTGTTAATGAGAATTGAGTACATACCTCAGCGAAGTGCATTTAAGAACAGTCCAAAGGTGGGGTGCATTTCTCCTGAGCCCAGGCGACATTAGAAGACTAGCAGAGACACAGTAATTGACCCATGCCGCCAGGCTTTGACCTGGTGGCTCTCAGTTCAGGATCCCTTCGGTTGCCATGTTACAGAAATCACCAGCCTCTACACATACAAGTGGTTTTGTTACTGTGACGGGACTCTTGGGGTTCCTTTCCAATACACCAACATATGCTAACGCACAGATAAATTTGTGGGATCCCTAGATTCTTAAGAGTTTAAACAATTAAAATCCATAGACCAGAGGGTAAGGTTTAGGAAGACTTTATTAGATTAACAGAAGGAAGTACAGAGAGCTCCTACCATGTTGAAGGCTGGAACCAGGTAGAGAGCCAGCACTGTGACCCAAATTTGGGATAATTTATAGATTCTAAATGGATACTGGCCTAACCAAGCCATCGCACCAACTTTTAGAACAGAGCTTAACCAGCCACAATGCCAGAATCAGATTTAAGATTTAATTTTAGGAAAGGGAACTCCTTCCCAGGGAGGTGCTCAGAATGCTTATGGGGAAAGACAGATCTATAAACTTCTTCAGCAAGGAATTTGGAGAGGCCTGATCCTTCCCCAATCTCTAGCAAAGTGCACACTCAAGGACACTCCTGCTTTTTATTTTGGGGGCTCAGTCACCCTAAACTGCTTCACTAGTAAAGAGTAAATGCAAATATTACTGTGTCATTTTCGCATGAACTACCACTAAATCTTTATCAAACCTCTTTGAAGCTGGGTTCATGTTACAGATTTAGAAAATGAGACCTGTGGGGCTGGAAAGATAGTTCAGTGGTTATATAGTAGGGTGCAGTGTAGAACAAGTAAGACCACTGGCTCACAAAGTGCTGGGTGTGAACCTACTCAGGAGCAGGGACTGCACATCAGAGGGGGAGATCTCTGAGGGCAGCCTGGAAGGAGTGTCAGCTTTTATGGGGGCGGGAAGACTACAAAATGTTTATTGCAAAAACAGGATGGGAGTTAAACCATAAATCACAACTCACAGGTTGCAGTTACAGCCATAAAAGTAATCCTTAATCATAAAGGAGAATTTGGTGCATTACAGCAGGGGCATTCCATTCTAGATTAAACAAATTTGAGAATAGGTCTGTTTGTCAGTTACAGGAAGCACCTGAGGGTGTTAGGTAGGCCTAACACCAAGAGTCTTTAAATGTCTCCTGATCTGCCCTTAAGGAGTTTGCTTAACACTTCAGGCCCAAGGTAATGCTATCCAGACCAGCAGACCATCCTCTTTATCTACCATGCCCACATGCTCAAGCAAGTGTTTCATCCCATTCTTTTATGGGCTCCTACAAGGAAGTGACTTCTATTTTTCTCTAAGCTTGATGTAAAGAAATAATATTTTGCTCTCTTTACAGTTAAAGGCATTTGCTCAGTACCCATATAAAGGCAGTTACACAATGGGACATGCATCTGCAGTTCATTTGCAGTGCTAACGCTCTCTGCCTCTATGTTTGCAAATAAAATAATTTTAAAACAAATTAATTATCCAAGGATACTAAAACAAAATCATTAAAATGGACTTTGAATCCAACATTCATAAATGTGATTATTGTGGTTACCTAGTTGTACTTAATTTATCTCAACTACAGACTATAACCCATAAAGAATCACACTTTGACCTTGTAGATTCTAGAAATAAAGTGCACAACCTGAAAATTAATTAGAGTATGTGTTGTAGACCAGAGTATCTATGTTAGTAGATTAAGAATGCCCTGGGTTTAAGTTATATTGACTGGCAATGAGTGAGCCACATGCAGAAGGACATGTGGTAGTTTGAATGGATGTCCCCCAGTAGATTCAGTAATTTATTAAAGCTTGTAATTTATATCTCTAGCGACCTGGCTGGAGGAGGTATCACTGTAGATGGATCCTGGGGTTCAGTGCTAAGTGGGGGTGGATAAGAATTCCAGTCTAAGGAATGTCTGAATTCTGCCTGGTTCCCTGCTGTTTGGCTGCCTGTTTTTTTTTTTTTTTTTTTTTTTTTTTTTTTTTGCTCTGGTGATGGGTTTTCTATTTTTTATCATTATGGAACATCCCTTGTTTCTGTATGCCTGAAATAACTTCCTATAAACTGTGTCTAATTTTAAGTTTCATCCCAGCAGTGTGGAGCTGACAACAGCAGACATATAGATCCTCTTTATTGATCCTTCAGGAAGGGCTGTCAGACTTGGGAGAGTGAGTAGCACAAATAGAGAGGCTATTTAGATTAAATTCCACTGAATGATCCTTCACTTCTTCAAACGTTGCCTTGTAAATCCCTTTGATTCTTAGTTACTCCACGTGATAGAAATTAATGTAGAAAACATTGAATAATGCACCCTGTCTCTCAAAAGCAGTGTAACTTTTTAAAAAACAAACATATTGTATTGAAATCAATACTGTCTTCCTTTTCTCAGCCCCTCTGAACCTTATACTTTACATACTCAAGTACCAGGACACCTTTTTATTGTGAAATATAATCTCTTGTAGAACCCAAAAATATAACTAAAACTGAGTTCTTGTGGCTGAAGTCTGGTATATGTGTAAGCATGTGAGGGGAGAGAGTAAGCAGCTTGTTCACAGCTCATTCTTCTCAGCATTCCAAATGCACAATCCATTACACAGCATTTCAAGGCATCGTGGCCAGAAAACTTCACTGCTGTTTTATTTATTTATTTTTATTGACAATTTCCTTAATTGCAGACAATATCCCATGGTACTTCCCTCCACCCCCCCCTTTCCCCTTTGAAACTCCACTCTCCATCATATCCCCTCCCCCTTCAATCAGTCTCTCTTTTCAGTTTGATGTCATGATCTTTTCCTCCTCTGACGATGGTCTTGTGTAGGTAGGGTCAGGTACTGTGAGGTCATGGATATCCAGGTCATTTTGTGTCTGGAGGAGCTCGTTGTAAGGAGTCCTACCCTTCCTTTGGCTCTTACATTCTTTCTGCCACCTCTTCCTCAATGGACCCTGAGCCTTGGAAGGTGTGTTAGATATGTTTCAGTGCTGAGCACTCCTCTGCCCCTTCTTCTCAGCATCATGGTGCCTTCTGAGTCATCCCAAGGTCACTGCCATCTGAAAAGAGAGGCTTTTCTAACCAAAAGTGAGAGTATCATTAATATATGGGTGTGGACATTAAGAGAAGTGCTTGGTGAGCACAGTATCTACACTTAGCCCAACAGACATTACATGCTTAGGGCTCATGACTACCCCTGTCATAGGTTTTCAGTATCAGGGATGTATTCCCTCCCATGGAGTGGGCCTCCAGTCCAATTAGAGAGTGGTTGTTTTCCCCCATAACAGACATACCACTATTGCACCTGTTGGCTCATTTGGCCTGGCTGGCCAAAGTTAAAGCTTTCAGTGTCCACTGTTGAATATCTTCACTGGTATTTTCTCTCTTTCCCATTGAACTGCATGCAGTGTAGCTTTTTCCAGCTTTCTGTCAACTGGTCCACATGGAGGAGGCTTTCAGCTCAGCTCCAGCAGGTTTTCTTAGTGAACTTGCCACCCAAGTATGTGGAGTCTTCAGCAATAGGGTCTTACCATCTATTCCTGGTGGGAAACCAAGGGCCTCAGCAATAGCCTATAATGTTTTGGGGGTATCTGTGACCTCCCTGGCCAACAATTCACTGGAAGGTATCCCATCCCTGGCACTGAACATTTTCTAGTAACAATCTATTCCTTCTGAGTGTTCCATTGTCCTGAAAAGTAGGTTTCCATATGACTTATTTATATCCTCTTAGATTTTGACTAGCCCTCCCTCCACCTTTCCTTTACTCATCTCTTTTCCTGACCTCACTTAGGCCTTTTCACCCCCATTAATCTGTTCTTCTACTTACATATATACAATACCATCCTATTAAGTACCACATCCCTCCCTTTCTGTTCCCTTTATATCCCCTTTCTAGCTTATTGGCTTCTGCTGCTGACCTTTATTCCTACTCACATAGAAGTCCAATCAGTTGTAGCTAGGAGCCACATATGAGAGAGAACATGTAATGTTTGGCTTTTGGCGCCTGGGTTACCTCACTAAGTATAATCCTTTCCAGATCCATCCATTTTCCATCAAATTTAATAACTTCATTTTTTTTTTTTTTTTTTTTTTTACTGCTGAGGAGAACTCCATTGTGTAAATGTGCAACATCTTCATTTTCCACTTATCAGTTGAGGGATATCTAGGCTGGTTGCATTTCCTAGCTATCATGAGTACAGCGGCAATAAACATGGTCAAGCAAGTATCTCTAAGGTAGAGATGAGTCCTTAGGATATATGCTTAGGACTGTTATAGCTGGGTTATATGGTAGATCTATTTTTAGCTGTCTCAGGAACCTCCACACTGATTTCCACAATGGCTAGACCAGATTGCATTCCCACCAATGGTGTAGAAGGGTTCCTCTTTTTCTGCATCCTTGCCAGCATTTATGGTCATTTGTTTTCAGGATGGTAGCCATTCTGACAGGAGTGAGATGGAATCTCAACATAGTTTTAATCTGCATTTTCCTGATTACTAGGGATGTAGAACACATTTTTTGATGTTTATATGCCATCTGTAGTTCTTCTTCTAGAACTTTCTATTTAGTTTCATAGCCCATTTTTTAAATGGATTGTTTGATTTCTTATTATTTAATTTTTTGAGTTCTTTGTATAGCCTAGATATTAATCCTCTGTTAGATGTATAGCTGGAAAAGATTTTATCTCATACTGTACGTTGCCTTTTTTGCTCTATTCACAGTGTCTTTTATTGTACAAAAGCTTTGTAATTTCATGAGGTCCCAGCAGTTGATCTGTTTTTTTTTTTTTTTTTTTTTTTGAGGTAGGGTCTCACTCTGGCTCAGGCTGACCTGGAATTCACTCTGTAGTCTCAGGGTGGCCTCAAACTCTTGGTGATCCTCCTACCTCTGCCTCCGAGTGCTGGGATTAAAGGTGTGCGCCACCACGCCCGGCTTGATCTGAGCAATTGGGGTTATATTCAGAAAGTCTTTGCCAAGATCAATATGTTGAAGGGTTTCCCCTACATTTTCCTCTAGCAGTTTCAGAGTTTCAGGTGTGATGTTAAGGTCTTTGATCCATTTGGAATTAATTCTTGTGCATGGAGAGAGAGAAGGATCTATTTTAATCCTTCTACAGATACACATCCAGTTTTCCCAGCACCATTTGCTGAAGAGGCTGTCTTTTCTCCAATGAGTATTTTTGGCACTTTTTTTTTTCAAAGATCAGGTGGCTATAGCTACCCAGACTTAGATCAGGGTCCTCTATTCTGTTCCATTGATCTACATGTCTGTTTTTGTGCCAGTACCGTGCTGTTTTTGTTACCATGGGTCTGTAATATAGGTGAAAATCAGGTATGGTGATACCACCAGCCTGATTTTTGTTGCTCAGAATTGTTTTAGGTATTCAAGTTTTTTGTGACTCCAAATGAATTTTTGGACTGCTTTTTCTATTTCTGTGAAGAATGCCATTAGAATTTTTATGGGGATTGCATTAAATGTGTAGATTGCTTTTGGTGAGATTGCCATTTTCACAATATTGATTCTTCCAATCCAAGAACAAGGGATGTCTTTCCATTTCCTAGTGTCTTCTGCAATGTCTCACTTGAGTGTTTTAAAGTTTTCATTGTAGAGAGCCTTCACTCTTTGGTTAGGTTTATACCAAGGTACTTTATTTATTTATTTATTTTGTTTGATGCAATTGTGAATGGGAGTGCTTCTCTGATCTCATCCTCTGTGTGTTTGTTGTTAGCATATAGGAAGGCTACTGATTTCTGTGTGTTTATTTTGTATCCTGCTACATGGCTATAGGTGTTTATCAGCTCTAATAGTTTGCTGTTAAAGTCTTTAGTATCCTTTATGTATAGAATCATATCATCTGCAAATAATGATAACTTGATCTCTTCCTTTCCAATTTTTATCCCTTTTATATGTGTCTTTTGCCTTATTGCTATGGCTAAGACTTCCAGTACTATATTAGATAAAAGTTGGGACAGTAGACTCCTTTGACTTGTTCCTGATTTTAGTGGAAAAGCTTCAAGTTTTTCTCCATTAAGTATTATGTTGGCTATGGGTTTGTCATAGTAGCCTTTATTATGAGATGTGTTCCTTCTATTCCCAGTCTCTGTAGGACTTTTATTATGAAGGGATGTTGGATTTTTGTCAAATGCTTTTTCTGCATCTGAGATGATTATATGCTTTTTGTTCTTCAGTCCATTTATATAATGCATTACATTTATCAATTTGCGTATGTTGAATCATCCCTGCATCTCTGGGATAAAGCCCGTTTGGTTGGGGTGAATAATCTTTCTCATATATTCTTGTATTCTGTTTGCCAGTATTTTGTTGAGAATTTTTGCATCTATGTTCATGAGGGAGCTTGGTCTGTAATTTTCTGTCTTTGCTTTATCTTTGTCTGGTTTTGTATCAGAGTGATGCTGGCTTCATAAAAGGAGTTTGGTAGGATTCCTTCCCCTTCTATTTTATGGAAAAGTTTAAGAAGCACTGGTGTTAGTTCTCCCATGAAGGTCTGGTAAAACTCACCACTGAATCCATCTGGGCCTGGACATTTTTTAGTTGGGAGATTTTTTTTATAATTGCTTGGTTCTCCATACTTGTTATAGGTCTATTTAAGTGGTTAATCTCATCTTGATTTAATTTAGGCAGGTCATATATATCAAGGAAGTCATCCATTTCTTTTAGGTTTTCAAACTTAGTGGAGTATATGTTCTTATAGTATGTCCTTATTATTTTTAAAATTTCTCTGGTATCTGATGTGATGGTGCCTTTTTTATCTCTAATTTTATTAATTTGTGTCTCTTCTCTTTTTCTTTTGCTCACATTTGCTAAGGGTTTATCCATCTTGTTTATCTTTTCAAAGAACCAACTCTTTGTTTTATTGATTCTTTGGATTGTTTTTGTGGTTTCTCTTTCATTAATTTCTGCCCTAATCTTTATTATTTCTTCCTCTCTACTGATATTCAGTTTGCATTGTTCTTCTTTTTCCAAGGCCTTAAGGTGAAGTGTTAAATTGTTTTCTTGTGACCTTTCTAATTTATTAATATAGGCACTTAAAGCTATAAATTTCCCTCTTAGGACTGCTGTCACTGTGTCCTAAAAGTTTTAATATGTTGTGTCCTCATTATCATTTGACTCCATGAATTTTTTGATTTCCTTCTTGATTTCTTCATTGACCCATTCATCATTTAGTAGTGTATTGTTTAGTTTCCATGATTTTTTTTTTTTTTTTTTTTTTTTTGGTTTTGCAAGGTAGGGTCTCACTCTGGTCCAGGCTGACCTGGAATTAACTATGTAGTCTCAGGGTGGCCTCGAACTCTCGGCGATCTTCCTACCTCTGCCTCCCGAGTGCTGGGATTAAAGGCGTGCACCACCATGCCCGGCTTAGTTTCCATGATTTTGTATATGCTCTATAGCTTTTCTTGCTATTGATTTGTAGTTTGATCCCACTGTGATCAGATATAGTTCAAGGAGTTATTTCAATTTTTCCTATATTTGTTAAGATTTGCTTTGTGTCCTAATATATGGTCTATTTTAGAGAATGTCCCATTTGCTTCTGAAAACAGTGTGCATTATACAGCATTTGGATGAATTATCCTGTATATATCTGTTAGGTCCATTTGTTCTATGACCTCATTTAATCCAGAAGCATCTCTGTTTATTTTTTGCTGGGATGATCTGTCAATTGGTGAGAGTGGGGTGTTGAAGTCACCCACTACAACTGTGTTTCCTGTTGTCTGTGACCTTAGTTCTAATAGTGTTGTTTGATGAAATTGGGAGCCCCCCATGTTAGGTGCATATTATATGTTTAGGATTGTGATGTCCTCCTGTTGGAGTGTTCCTTTAATCAACATAAAGTGACCTTCCTTATTTTTCTAACTAATGTTGGTCTGAAGTCTACCCTGTCAGGTATTAGGATAGTGACCCCTGCTTGTTTTCTAGGCCCATTGGCTTGAAACATCATTTTCCAAAATTTCACCCCAAGATATTGTCCATCCTTTTTAGAAAGGTGAGTTTCTTGGAGGCAACAAATTGAAGAATCCTGCTTTTCAACCCAGTCTGCAAACCTATGTCTTTGGGCTGGGGCATTCAGGCCATTAATATTAAGAGTTATTATTGAAAGGTGTGAATTTATTTTTGCCATTTTTCTTGTTTTGTAGTTCTTCCGGTTTTACCTTTGCTCTCTTGTATTAACTAGTATTGGAGGGGGTTTGTTTGTTCCAGGTTCCTTATATGTGTGCTTTTCTTTCTCTTCAGCATAGAGGATCCTTTCAAGTATTTTCTGTAGAGCTGGTTTTGTCTTCAAATATTCCTTTATCCTGCTTTTGTTGTGTAATGTCCTTATCTCTCAATATATTTTAATGGATAGCTTTGCAGGATAATGTAACCTTCATTGACAGTTGTTACCTTTCAGAACTTGGAATACATCATTCCAAGCTCTTCTGGCTTTTAAAGTCTGAGGCCCATGTGGTAGGCCTGTAAAAAACCATCAAGAAGAGAATTAGGAAAGAAAAGAAAGTACAAAGAGATGCTGCCATGTGGAGGGAAGGAGAGAGTAGAGAGCCCATGTGGGAGTAGGGGTGCGGGGATTCTGACCTCCCCCTTCCTCCTCCCTCCACCTCCTGAAGTCTCATCTTTCGCTGCCAGCCATTGACTCCATTGGGAGCACAGTTGTCCACCTTGCCCACTAACAGGCTAAAACAGCTGACAGTTGTGACCTGTATGGCCTTGGCCCACGTAGGAGGTATAGGCCCTGTGCATCCTAACAGGCCAGGGGGTCATATTGGTGTTCTGTGTAATCGCAGCTTAAGCCCTGGTTCCTTTCTCTCACCTCATTTGCTCTTTTTCTGTCTCCTCTCACTAGCCCTTTTACTATACTCTCACACTTCCATTGGCTAAACCAATTTCTATTATGATTCTTGGATGACATCAAATGTCATCATCTGATCTTTCTCTGAAACACTGCCTGGCCACAATATAAGCTGGACAATTGGTCCAAATGGCCTGAAAGTGATACCTTTGATTTCTAAAATCTCACTGATTTAAAAAAAATTCTGCCAACCTACAGACAGATGGTCCGAAATACCCTGTATTCAGGCACTTTTCACTCTGCATGCGCAGCTCTCTTTCTCTCTGTCTGCTCTACCTGCTCTTCTCACCAGTTCATTCTAGCCAAGATCTCAGAAATGTGCTCTAATTCAACCCCTCCCCCATACTCATCCTCACCCTCTGCTTTTAGCCCAGATGCCATAGATGACCTGGCCCCAACAGCTTCATCTGTTCTGCTTCCATGCCTCCTGCTACCACCATCTCCCATCTCATCTCCTCTTCTTTCCCCTCCTGCCCAATGTACCCTTTACGTGAGGTTGCAGGCACTGAAGAAACCATTTGTGTTCAACTTCCTTTTTCCATGTCTGATTTATCCCAGATTGAAAAATATCTAGGGTCTTTCTCCACTGATCCAACATGCTATACCAAAGAATTGTACTACCTCACCCAGGCCTATGACCTAACCTGACAAGATCTCTTTGTAGTTCTTTGCTCCTGATGAACGAGAATGCATCTGGGTGGCCACTCAGGCCCATGCTGATGAGGCTCACTTAACTGATAACACTTTCCCAGTGAGGATGCTTGCTGTCCCCAGGGAGGACCCTGACTGAAAATGCCATGCTCCCATTAACTCCCCTGGACAGTTGGCCTGTGATAGGATGGTTCTTTGCCTCCTGGCTGGCTTCCAAGAGACATTCCATAAGTTTGTCAATTTTGGCAAACTCTGGATGCTTACCCAGAGGCCTAATAAAAATCCAGCTGAGTTTATTGGACACCTAACTGAGACACTAACCCAATACACTCTCCTAGACCCTGCTTCCCAGAGAGATCTGCTTGACCTGGCATTTAAAGTTTTTAGTAATAGAGAAGACCAAGAATGGACTGAGAGGGTGGCCAGACAGAGAGCAGTTCCAGCTCCTGGCTGCGGCTCTGAGGCCTCCTCCAAAGAAGATGATGGGGTTGCAACACTCTCCACCAGGACCCTGCTTCCCCACTACCTTTGGTAATCCTATCCGTGGGAACCCAGCTCAAGTGCCAACTTGTTAAATTTCCCTTACTACAATTCACATTGATCTCTGTCCTTTGTATGTGTTAGCAAACCAACTGCATACTCTTTCTATCTAACTCATCTACAGGTACTTCATGTGCCATGATACTTGAGGGAATGATTAAGGCAGTTTGCTTAGATTAAGGTTTGCTTAGATTTTCCCTCCTTTTATTACCTACAACCTCCTTCTACATCAAACAGCAGCCAATACTCAGACTTTCTTTATATCCAACTCAAAAATCTTTGAAAAATTTTTTGATATATATTGTATGGCACATTGGCTAGCTTTGTGTCAATTTTATGTCTAATTTTCTTTTCCTTTTTTTTTTTGCTTTAGGGCTGGAAGATTTCTCAGTGGTTATAGACACTTGCTTGCAAAATTCTAAAGAATCTCAAGAAAGCCACAAGAGCTAATAAATAAATTCAGTAAAATTGAGGTCTAGGATCAATGCAGTAGGCCAAGTGTGGTTTATACATATAATCCCAGAATTTTGGAGGGGAAGTCAGGATAATCAAGTTTGAGGCCAATCTGAATCTATGTAGGAAGATCCAGGCAAGCCTGAAACATTTGTCTCAAAAAGAAAACACACACCAGTTATATTCTTATAACCAGCAGCACACCATCTAAAATTATTAAGGAAATGGTTCTTCTTTAATAACATCAAAAAATAAAAATAAAATAGGTCACTCAGCCAGAGCCATGGCTGTGGGGGGCACTGGCCTAGGGGAGGAGATAGTGCTGAGCAGCCCTGAGGTGAATGTATGCTTCTTCCACATCTTGCTGAACCCCAAGCATGTAGGAGTGGAGCACCACTTCAACATGATTTGTATTTGGTTTAAGTTCACCCAGAATAATGGGTGCCACATCCCCTCCCAGGTTACTTGGGACCATTGAGCACCATGTCTGACACCCAGGCACAGGTCTGCAACTCTGTTCCCTGGTCCAGAGAGGACTTCCACAAGAGATCATTTAGGCAGTGGGAGAAAGATGGCAGTAAGAGTCAGAAGCAGTCCTGGCCAAACCATCCCCTGCACTGGCCGCCACTGTGGGTTTCCAGGGAAGGTAGCTCTCTTCCACAAGAACAGTAGTCATTGAAGAGGAAATGAAGGAGGATGTGGACCCCAAAATGGGGCTGGTGACATTTTTAATCTTCAGGGAGCTTGAGAAAAACAACAACATCTAGCAAAGACAAAGAGAAGTTCTCAGACTTGGGGTGCAAAGAAGGGACAGAAAAGCAGAAGAGCGGTTGGATCAGTCACTGACAAGGTCTTGCCTGCCAACAGTGACACCTCAGTCCCACATGGCCACAGTGATATCCAGATGCAGCAAGCCTCAGTTCCTTGGGGGAATGTGGCTTCTGCCATATCGTCATACCATCAAAACCCTGAGGGGGTCTAAAAGACTTTGTTTGTCCCCACTTGGATGGTGAGGCCCCTAAACCTACCTTCTGCCTTTTCTCCTAGTTGGCTCCACCTGTGCCCACATTCTGTACAGAGAAAAGAGGGCATGGGGCAGGGGACCAAGAGTCAACCAGCACTAATATACTTCTTTTTTAAAAAAATTATATATTAGAGAGAGAGGAGAGAGAGAGAGAGAGAGAGAGAGAGAGAGAGTGTGTGTGTGTGTAAGTGGGTGCACCATGGCCTCTACACACTGCAAATGAACTCCAGACATATGTGCCACTTTGTGCATCTGGTTTATGTGAGTTTTGGGGAGTCCAACATGGGTCCTTAGGCTTCACAGGCAAGTGCCTTAACTGCTAAGCCATCTCTCCAGTTCAATATACCTTTTATAAGGGCACTAATTTAATTCCTAAGGACTTTCCTCTCCTGATCTAATGACCTCCCAGAGGCCATATTCCTTACAACTACTACATTGGTGGTCAGGTTTCTGATTGAGATATGGTGGTGTGGTCACAAAAATTAGTTATATGTATGGCTGAGGAGATGGCTTGGTGGTTAAGAGTGCTGTGCAAGCATGAAGACCTGAAAAGGACTGAGGCCATCCTAGTTTAATTCCCCAGCACCCATGCACACAGTTGGGCATGGAAACCCCCATCTGTACCCCCAGTCCTGTTGGAGTGAGGGATGATAGAGACTGGAGAAAGGCAAAAGGGCAGCGTTAAGTGAGAGACTATCTCAAGGAAATAAATGAACAACAAGAAGAGGACACCTGACATTCTCCTTTGGCCTTCATACTCATGTGCACAGGATGTGCACTTCTGCAGAGACAGCCATCACATCACATACTATACCACGCCTTTATGCCACAAAATCAGTCATGTTTGAAGAGAGCAGTGGTGAAAACACTAAGAAGAAATTAAGAAAAACAATACTACTTACAGTCATATCAAAAAGAATAAAATAGTATTTCAGTTTACCACAGGCTAGGTTGTTTATCACCACCATTAACGTGTCCATCAAAATTTATGTTCTGACCCACAGTGCCTCATTCCTCTAATCTCAACACGTTAAAAGCTGAAACTAGAGGATCATTAGATTGAGGCCAGTCTGGCCTACATTGAGTCCAAGGCCAGCCTGGGCTACTTAGCAAGATCCTCTTTCAAAAGGTCAGCACAAAAATAATTCATGTCTGACTAGTAAAAACAAAGCTATCAGCTCGTCTGCACCCTCTATCGGTACTACTGTCTCCATGTAACCCTGTGTACTCTGTGTATACAGCTGCTGTTTCCGAACAAGACACTCAAGGAAGGGCCACTTAGGAATATAGTATGTGTTGTAAATATCCTGTGATCTTTTACCCTCACCAGAATTAGGGTAACCTTGGGACCCGGTGCACCTTATTGGCTTGCCAAAGCCATCTTTGGCATCTAGCACTTACATCACTATCTATGTTATTTTACAAGCAAACAGAACAGGGGTATAGGAACTGCTGGCTTACCAGCTAAAGCATGTGCAACAACCATTGGAGGGCATAAAACTGACTGTCCCTAACAACGCAATATTCTCAACAGGGTTACTGAAAGTACATTAGTAGAGTTGGGTTCTGTTCTCCATGTGAAACTTTTAGCTAGCCCCATGGCAGGCCAGCCTGTAGATGTGTGAGTATGGTTTACAACTACAAAAGCCTTTGGTATTTATTAAAAAAATGCTCAGTTAAATGTGTTACTCCTTCAGCAAGTACTTACTAACCCAAAATTCTCTGTGGCTTTTTACAGTGCTCACAGCTCCATGCAAGTCTACACAAGTGGATCTGTACTGTGTTCAAATGAGTGCCTGCCCCTGAGATACTACCTCATTAGGTAAAAATAACATATTCTTCATGACTTCTGACAAAAGTATAAAACCACATCAGATAAAGTTCAACTTTCAGGAACCAAGGACTGCCAGAAAATATTTTCCTCTACATTAAGCATGCATCTAGATGCTTACCTCAATTCTTCCTTTTATGGGTGAATAAACAGTATGAATAAATGAAGTGTACATTTTTGAAAAAATTAGTTTCCACTAAAGCAGAAATTTTAAGGTTGCAAAAAACAATTCATGTGTTAGAAAGCTAAGCTTCAGAGTAGCAGTAGAGGGGTAAGCGGACTTTACTGGTGTAGAGAGTGTTTAAGGGTGGTTACTGTTTAGGTATGATGTGTTGTACATAGGGCTCACATGTTGAAGGTTTGGTTCCCCATACAGTCATGGCCAAAGACAAGGCTTTGGAGGAGTCAGTGGATCCACAGGACTGACTTCCTCAATGAATCAGTCTGATTCATAATTTGATGGCATTATGGAAAGGTGTGGAAATTAGAATGTGGACCTAGTTTGGAGGAAGTAGGTCACTAGGGACACACTCTTGGAGATATATCTAGCCCTTAACCGCATCCTTTCACTCTCTCCGTTCCCTAGCTGCCATGCAGTATGCTTTTCTGCCCTGCTTCTCTTCAGGCCCAAAGCAATGGCAGATAACCACAGACTAAAGCCATGATCAAAAATAAATCTTCCCTAACTTGTTTCCCTCAACTGTCTTGTCATAGGAGTGTAAAACAAATACTTCGCCTTCCTGAATAGATTAATGTTAGTAAAATGGCCGAGCAGAGAATTTGGTCTCTTTCTGATGTGTGCAGATAAGGACAAAGCATCCCTTTCCTCCAGTTCTGGAAGCAGGCAGCAGGACTTCCTGCACATCAAACCTGCTGTCACCTTCATCTTGGACTTTTCAGTCTCCAGAAAACTCACGTTACTTATGCATTATCCAGTCTCAGAAATTCAGTTAGCTGTGGCCCTCTGAAGTCAATTCCCTCTTTTGTTGGTGTCTTAGATGGGATTCCTGAAAATCTTAACAGGTGCAGTGTTCCAGTGCTGAAAAAATTAGGAAGGTGGAATAGCAGGGAGCACATGGTGTCCAGGAAGCCAAGGATACCTTCAAGCCCTTGTGCATCAGATTACAGCTCAAAAGGCAACTATACACAAGAAAACAGGAGGTTGTGTTGTTCCCAGATGCCAGGCTGCACCTGGGGAGACTATCTACTCCAACATGCTTCAACAAGCCCAGTTAATTCTTCAGGCAACTTCTGTGGCTGTTTTAGGAGACAGTTTTCTTTGCCTACCTAATAGAACTAGTGGTCTAAATAAGTTCAAATACTATTGCCTGAAAAAATGAGTGCATTAACCTTGATTTAGGTGTAGAGAGTGTAGTTAGCTGTGCACATACCATTAGTTGTCTATGAGAATGTCTTTTGAAAGGAGTCTTTTAAAAAATTTGAACATTTCCTGTGTGTCTGTGTATGTGTGCGTGTATGCACATGCATTTGCATGTGCTTGTGCATATTTGGAGGTTAGAGGACAACTTTGGGTGTTGATTCTCATTTTCCTTGCTTGAGGCAGGGTTTCTTGTCCAACACTGTGTATGCCAGGCTAGCTGTTCTAGGAGCTTCCTTGATTCTCCTATCTCCACTTCCTGTCATTCTTTATGAGGACTGGGATTACAGACATTTTTGAATAAGTTCTGGGCATTCAAACTCCTGTTGTCATGCTTGCACAGCAAACACTTTTAACTCAGTGAGCCCTCTCCCTAGCCCTGAAAACGTTGTCTTTTACATTAAAAATAAGCGCACAAGCTACTGGTGGCTCATGCTTGTAATTCCAATTCCTTGGGATCTGAACCAGGATTGCTCCAAGCTCAAGGAACGCCTGTGCTATACAGTGAATTTCAGACCAGTGTGAGCTACCGAATGAGATTCTGTCTCAACCCCCAAATCTAAGCCATAGTATTTTTGTAACTCAAGAGAAAGAAAACATTTCCTGCCATATGCTATGTGACAGACAGATGGGAACATAAAGACACAGTTTGTACACTTAAGTGGTAGGAATATAGCAATAGTGATCTTAAAGTTAGGAGATGTGTCTTGGTTTAAAAGGAAACATCAGACATAAGAGGTAGAAGATGACACCATAAGTGAACTTAGGGAAGTGGGCGCACTCGTGTTTTAATAGTGAAGAGAGTTGGAGAATACAGAAGAGTGCTTCAGCAGTCCTGAGCTTTTCTTTGCTTCCTCATCATTTCTGTTCAACTAGGCTTTGTAAACAAAGTTCTTTTCAAAAAGTTACTCTCACTTGGATATAAGTATCCTTCCTAGAAAACTGGGGTGTGGTAGTTTGAATAGATGAACCCCAATATATTCAGTGTTTTATTAGTTTGTTGTTTACATCTACATCCACGTGGCTGGAGGCAGTGTCACTGGGCAGATTTTAAGGTGTGGTGGCGGGTTTGAGATTCCATTGTAAAGATATGCACAGTGTGCTTAGTTGGAGTTCCTGAGGTGTGCTGTGAGGCTTTTGGCTGTGGCTTTTCTCTCTGTGTTTGATCCTGTGAAAGCAGGCCAACTTCTTCTGCCATTATGGAACTTACCCTGGATCTATATAAGCTTCAATAAATAATATCCCTTCCTGGTCTGGAAGTTCATCTCAGCAAAAACCTGAAGCTGTCTGCTACAAAAGTGGTACCGAGGAGGGTAGGGTGAGATGAACCTGACCATGTGCATGTTCATCTTTTGGAACCTTTGTTTTGGAGGGACAGGCACGGACTTGGTGCTTGCAACTGAAGATGCCTTCTGGAGTGGTAAGCCAAGTTTTATGGACTATTCTGATGAGAGTTTGAGAATGCTAAGTGCAGACAGTATTGAACTTCGAGGCTTGGCTTAAGAGCTTTCTAAGGGGAAGGAAAGACTACAAAGGACTTTGTTGGAACTGGGCTACTGGCATAAGGGATGGCTACGTTCTGCTGCCCAGGCCCAGAGAGTTTGATCAAGCTTAAATTTGTAATGGACTGATGTGCTTGGCGAAAGATATCGGACTGAGAGACTTGAGTTGGAAAACCTCAAGCAAGTTAAAATTAGAGGCACTGAGACTGGTTTTAGGTTACTGGAGCTGCTATTGTCAACACATTAGCAATCTTAAGGAAGGTGGCCCAACTGCTTAACATTAAAACAATGGAGAGGATGCCTGAGGAAAGACTGTTAGAAATGCAAACTCTTTTGGAAAGAGTGTTGACTGGAGAAGGAACCTGCTTTTCAAGGCTATTATTTATTTCCACCCTGGATTAAGAATATGGCTTTGTCCTGCACACCTGGCTTTAGTTTTGGAAGCATGAAAAATGCATGGAGTTGCTGGGCATGTTGGCGCACGCCTTTAATCCCAGCATTTGGGAGGCAAAGGTAGGATCGCCGAGAGTTTGAGGCCACCCTGAGATTACATAGTGAATTCCAGGTTAGCCTGGGCTAGAGTGAGACCTTATCTTGAAAAACCAAAAAATGAAAACAAAAACAAAACAAAACAAAACAAAATGCATGGAATGGTCATGAATTGCACATGGTTCCAGGAGCCACTGCTGAGATGTGGCATGAGGCAGGGCATGAAGACCCTCAGGAATAGGCTAGAAGAGCCTTTGGAAGATGGACCCTGGTTTGCATGGAGACCTTAAGATGTTTTGGATATACCAGGATTGTGCAAGGGCTACCATGGAGTGCAGTGTTGGCCTGGGATGGAAGTTTTCCCTGGCTACTCTGCCCAGCTAGAGGGGCAGAATTGGAAAACCTGGAGACTGTCAGTCTTCGGTTATATTGAACTGGAACTGCAGAAGTTTGATGACTGCTGATGGTGGTTAAGTTTGCATTGTTCTAGTCTTTCCTTCCTATGCCTTACACCAGTTAAAAACATTTACTCTGTGCCTTTATATGTTGAAAGTATTTAACTTGTTTGATTTTACAGGACTCACTATCTTAAGTTGGTCAAGACCATGGGGACCTTTGAAACTGGACTGAGTACAATTTACAATATGTGATGGTTTAAAATCTATTGGGGGCCAGGGGCAGAATGTGGTAGTTTGAATAGATGGCCCCCAATATATTCAGTGTTTTATTAGTTTGTTGTTTACATCTACATCCACCTGGCTGGAGGCAGTGTCACTTGGCAGATTTTAAGGTGTGGTGGCGGGTTTGAGATTCCTTGTAAAGATATGCAAAGTGTGCCTAGTTGGAATTCCTGAGGTGTGCTATGAGGCTTTTGGCTGTGGCTTTTCTCTCTGTGTTTGGTCCTGTGAAACCAGGCCAACTTCTTCTGCCATTATGGAACTTCCCCTGGATCTGTAAGCTTCAATAAATAATATCCCTTCCTCCATAACTGTGCCTGGTCTGGAAGTTCATCTCAGCGAAAACCTGAAGCTGTCTGCTACATGGGGTAACTGGTGATGCAGTTACTGTCCCTAGTTTGGGAAATTCTTAACTGTTAGTCCAGGCTGATTAAAGAGTACTTTGTGGGCTGGAGAGATGGCTTTGCGGTTAAGGTGCCTGCCTACCAAGCCTAAGAACACCAGTTCCAATCTCCATGTCCCACATTTAGCCAGACACAAAAAATGACACAAGGGCGCAGTGCCATACTTGGCCACAAGAGGAGCACACACATCTGGAATTCCTTCACCGCAGCTGAGAGGCCGTGGGGTGCCCATTCTCTCTTTCTCTTTCTGTCTATCTCTCTAGTTCTCTCTCTCTAGCTCTCTCAAATAATAATAATAAAAAAAGAGTAGCTTGCCTTTCAGAAAAAAAAAAAAAAACCTAGAAACTGGAAGAGTTCATGAAGTTTTCAAGAATTGTTTTGCTTCACAAAATAATCCTTCACAAATTTCAGATCTAAACAAAGAGGCTACTTCTTATTTCATAAAACTTGTTCAATTACATTCCTTGGTGAGTTTGATCCTTTATAGACAGTGTTAGCTAGGATCTTATATTGGAGAGCCCAGAAAATCACTCAGTGTAACTTCAGGACTGTTTCAAGATTTCCATGAGCCTATGACTCCAAACCCTGGACTTATTTGTACTGTCATAAGCCCCTGCCTAATGTCATACAGAACAGACATAGAAGAACACTCTCATGCTCTTTCCAGGTGTGGTTCAGATGTTACTTACTGGGCGCACACAGGGCAAACTATCTGGACTGGAGAGTGACACTATGCTGACTCAGTTTCCTGTTCTAAAGATGTGTTTGGCAAAGAGGGAAAGTTTTGCATTGAATTTATGCCCTTCAATATCCTTTTTCAAAATTATCTTGTTAAAATATCATCTAAAAGTAAAACCAAGAAATGGCATCAAGAACATATTCCTTTGCCTAAAGAACTATTTTGTCAAGTTTGGGAAGAACATGGTTCTTTGACATCTAGACACTCTCTAAGTGAATACAGTTGTGTGCTAGAATTTTTGAAAATAACTCCTATAATTTGAGGGCTATGACCTTAAAACTGGGCTGAGACTAAGAATTTGCACATTTTCCTTCAGATTTTTACATCCTCCCATCTTCTCAGTCCTCACCAACAGACAAGTGCTTCAATGCCTTCTTTAATTCTTGGTCATCCAAGTTCATGTGAGAGGGACTCTGGTAACCTTCCGTTCTAATGGAATCTTTACTGGGGATAGTCATGGAGGAGAAGCCCTTGGAATGGTTCTTTATCCATGACTATTCATTTGCTCTGTGCCTCTGATGTTTCTCATCTTCTGCCATTACCTTGATCACTCATCTTTTGCCTCAGTTGCATGAATGTTGGTCACTGGGTTTGAAGGACATGGATGTTCACCACCACGTATATTGGCACACATGGAATCACCATCCAGTTTTGAAGATGATGATGTTATGTTAGGAATTATGATTCAGAATCAAGATGTGGACCACTGAACACTTGATGGCTGGTATATGGATTATGCATGTATATGTGCATATTCATATGTGTGAGCAGTTTCATGTTCATATGTGTGTGTGCATGTGGAGGATAGGCATCAACGTTGAGTGTCTCCATCTATGGTTCTCCACTTTATTCACTGAGGCAGGGTCTTTCATTGATCCACAACTCAGCAAGTAGCTCACCTAGCTGGCAGGTTGCCCCAGGGATCTGTCTGCCTCCACCCCTCAAATGTTAAGATTATAAGCATGCACCACCATTTCTGGCATTTATGTGGCTTTTGGGGATCAGAACTTAGGTCCTCATGCTGTGAGGTAAGCACTTTACAAACTGAGCTATCTCCCCAGCTTTCTTTAAACTTAGAGGATTGGTTCATGAGGAAGAAAAAGGAATCCATATTAGTTTGAAATGTAATTTAGAATGACAAACATTTAAAATCATTTCAAACTCTTGAACATGGAGTGTAAAACCTATTTGTAACACTGTACTCCGAAATGCAGATTATATTGGTAACCTCTGAAAGAGTGCATGTCCTTGCCCAGTAGATGGCACTCCCTGCTATAGAGAAAGTGACAGCACAGGGTAGGGAACCATTTCATAACTGAAGTGTCCATCTCACCTCCCATCCCACAAAACCTCCTCTTGCTTCCCTATGACCCAAGGCAAATATCATCTCTACCTATTTACTTGTCTTCAGGTGTCCAGTGTTTTGTTGACAGTCTCTTGTTCTTTCAAAAATAGCTTTTATACTTATTAATCATCAGCTCATAGGACTAGGACTGGTTTCATAATTTGTAGGGCCAGTATAAAATAAAAATACAAGGTCTCCTTATTGAAAGTTTTTGAGAATTTAAAGACAACAATAGCATAGCATTTCTGAGCATGCACAAGCCATACACTCATAAAGTTATTTAATAACAATGATATTTCCTCTCAACATCTCACCCTCTCGGTCATTCCAAAACTATCTCCTTTGACTGTACCCCAAAAGGACTGCCACAGAAAAGGGATCGCCCAAGAAAGGAAGAGCCAATGGCTGTTACTTAGACATCATAGAATGTTTACATTAGAAAGGCGTTTAGAACTCCAGTCTAAATCACCTCATTTTAATGATGGTTGCTCTACCTCCTAAAGACAGGAAGTGGCATTCCTGAAGTCATGGTTAGTTATGCCACAGACTAGCCAAGAACTAAAGAGTTCTCACGTACCGGAGCAAGAGTCCCTCTATCACACAGGCTCAGCAAGATAGAATTTAAGAAAAGTTTTCCTCTCTACTCAAAGCGTATTTTGATCTTTTTTTTTCTACAAGAAATGGATGCATGATTCTATCATGTATTTACTGACTACTACTTGTATACTAGGGACCATGCAAGAAGTTTTCTGCTTTTTAAAAATATATATTTTATTTATTTGAGAGAAAGAGGCAGAGAGATAAAGAGATAGAGAGAGAGGGAGAGAGAGAGGGAGGGAGGGAGGGAAAGAATGGGTGCTCCAGGGCTTCCAGCTGCCGCAAACGAACTCCAGATGCACGCACCCTCTTGTACATCTGGTTTACATGGGTCCTGAAGAGTCAAACCAGGATCCTTTGGCTTTGCAGGCAAATACCTTAACTGCTAAGCTATCTCTCCAGCCCCCATGCAAGAAGTTTTCTATATGTCAATTAACAAAAGGTTCAGAAAAAGCATAACCATTTTCTCCGTTTTTCAAGGAAAGAAAAAGACTATAAAGAACTTGAATTTTGATCACTAACTGGAAAGCTAAGCATTTAGGCAAGTCTATGATGCTTAAACTCCTCTGTTCATATCATTTCTGGATTTTCAACGTCTGAGTCAACCTGTCTTTCCTAAACATTAGTCTTGCTTTTGGTCAGCTCTGATGCTCTCGGGACCCCTTCCAGGCTACCCACATCCTTCAGCTTCAGCAGGCTTGCTGCTTTGCTCGTGGGTTTTTCTTCTGTTTGCAGTATTGTTCCTCTGGATCATCCATTCAAAAGGGGATCGATGTCAGATCCGTAATGGGGTGGCAGGCCTCTGGCTGTTGTCTGAATGTAAAAAGAGATACTGCAGTTTCTTTTCTTTTTTTCTTTTTAAGTGAAGAGACATGATTTGATTTAGACTTTTTTTTTTTTTTTTCTTTTTGAGGTGGAGTCTCATTCTAGCCAGCACTGGCCTGGAATTCACTCTGTAGCCCCAGGCTGGCCTTAAACTCATAGTGATCCTCCTTCCTCTGCCTGGAATTACAGGCATGTGCCACCATGCCCAAAAGGATCCTAATGGCTTTTATGCTGAAAGAGAGTCCTAGAGGGTGGTGGTAGGAGAGAAAGGTTAATAAGCTTTGGGGAGTTGATTGAATTAATCCAGGGGAAAGATAATATTGGCATAGACTGGGGAGATAGCAGAAATGATTGGAAGTGATTGGATTACTGAGTTATATGTGTCTGCAAATATTACAATTTTAATTCTTTGTTATGGAAAATTTTAAATACAGATAAACATGGGGGGAAGAGTGTGTATTGCATTCCCATGTCCTTAGTATGCATTGAATGTGCCAGGCACTTTTCAACCACTGCAGTCTTTGTCAGCTTGCAACCGATTGTCTTTCATCTATGTCCCTTCCCATTTTTCAACACCAAGTTGGGAAAAACTGCAACTGAAAGCAAATCCCAGATCCACATTTCATGTGTAAATATTTCAACTTCCACTCCTGCAGCTGCTTCTATTTGTCCTTACCCTGTGGCTTCTGTGTGCTTAGTTTCACATAGTCCTGCTCTACTCATTGCCTACCCTTTGTTTTTGTTAAACCTTTATCTTTCCTACCAATTTCTGTGACTTTCTCAGGTTCAGCCTTCCAGAACAGCACGATCAGTCCATAACTGCTCCTTTGATCGAGCTCATAAACTGGCCAATCCAAGCAGGGTAACATAATGACAGTCACTTAGCAAATAACGTTTCTCTTCAGCAATACTAAAAAATCATGGAAATTCGATACTAGAAAGGATACAAACTGTAAACAGAAAAAAAAAAAGCCTATAGGGAGGCTAGAAATCGAGAAGTGTCCAATCCTTGAATTGCCATTATTTGATTTGACCAAATTCATAATTATCCCTAAGGAATTAGGGGAATTTTTAAAGGTTTTTTTTTTTTTTGTTTGGTTTTTCGAGGTAGAGTCTCACTTTTTTTTTGTTTATAACAAGATGATAATAACATGTACCATAATGTACTAGATTGAAAGTCAAAGTCTACATTTAATTACTATGTATATATGTCATGGACTTTGTATGACATCAGGTGAGATAATAAACTATCTTGTGCTTTACTCTCTTTACTTTCAACTACTTTCAAATAAGATTAAACCTGCATTTTCCCTAATATATATATATATAGATGAAGCCAGGCATGGTGGCACACACCTTTAATCTCAGCACTTGGGAAGCAGAGGAAGGATCACTGTGAGTTCAAGGCCACCCTGAGACTACATAGTGAACTCCAGGTCAGTTTGGGCTACAGTGAAACCCTACCTCCAAACGCCAAGAAAAAAAAAGACTAAATTTCTGGGTATGGTGGAAAGCTTTAAAGGCCAGTACTTGGGAGGCAGATGTAGGAGGATCACCATGAGTTTGGGGACACCCTGAGAATACATAGTGAATTCCAGGTCAGCCTGAGCTAGAGTGAGACCCTACCTCAAAAAACCAAAACAAAGATGAAATTATAGAAGTAAAAATATATTTAACCGTTAAGAAAAAAGCATATATGAAAATCTAAGTAATTAATACTTGATATACAAAGATTTTTATGGCATGCTGTGTTAGTACACTACTTTAATCCCAGCATTCAGGAGGCAGAGGCAGGAAGATTGGTGTGAGTTCAAAGACAGCCTAGGCTACAGAGTGAATTCCAGGTCAGCCTGGGAAAGAATGAGACTCTGACTAAAACAAAAAGATTTTTATGAAGTTATAAAATGAACAGTGGACTTAAGATTTTTGTTTGAGAAAGATTACGTATTCTCTAGTTTAGCTGTCTTATACTCAAACATTTTTCCCACAATGAAGTATCTGTCATAGGGAAATACTACTTAGAATCATATTTGGCACATACTAAGAATTATGTAAATGGTGACTATTATCTACATAAGTATAAGAAAGAATTAGTGAACATGAAAGTCCATAGATTTTGTAAATGCTTTAAAAATTGACCTTCCTTTACCCTAGTAAGCACCTGCTAAAATACAATCACTTGTAGTACATGAAGTGATATAGAAAAGTATAAAAGTTATACTAAACCCCCTATAAAATTATATGGGAATAGGCTGTGGCAAATTGGTCATGCAAAAGGAGGAGGAGCAGCAGTTCCCAAAGCCTTGCTGTCTGAGAGCCTTGTGCTTCCCAAAGACTAGTTAGTGGGAAACTTTCATTAGAATTACCAGAAGCTTTCTAAAATTCCTGGTTCCATCTGCAGAGATGTTGACATAGAACACTGACAGAGAGGTGTAAGAATGCATTTTATTTTATTTTGTTTTCTTTTCTTTCTTAGTTTATCCTCATTTTCAACCATGTCTCAGAATTGGTGATGGTATAAACAACAATAAAAACAAATGTAATATAACTTTTCAAATCTGTCATTTGGCTCCTATCATATTATTCAAAATACTATGCACTGGGAAATAACCACACCCTGTACAAGAGCATCAAGACGATATTCATCAAAGTTTGTGTCCATCTATCAGAATTGTGATTATCTTTGGATTGTGAATTTATGCAAATATTTCTTTTATATTTGCTTTTCTCATTTCCAAGTTTTCCAGTTGAGTATATATTGTATATCTTGTATATATTAACTTTATATTACTAGATGTTACTACAGAAGTTATGTATAACCATTGAACGATTTTAAGTCTTCCCCACCACCCACAACTGCTGTTTTTACTTTACCAAATGTGAAAACAAAAGACAAACAAAAACAGACTCAGTCTGTCAATGTTACAGAGGTATTTTCTTAAAGTGAGAACATAATTTTTGTTTTCAAAATGTTACAAATTTTTTAAAATACCAACAAATGTATATTTTATGGAACACAACACAAATGAAATCCTGATTAGCTTTTACTTCTTGTGCTCTGATGAGAATCAAATGTTTACAGAAGTCTAATCAGTCAGTAACATTATGCATGATGGAAAGAAAAAAGCAGTTTGGGGATCATCTAGATCTTCCATCCAGCATTATTCTGTGCTTCAAGAGCCATGCCTATTCTTTTTTAAAGATCCTCTTGGCTTCTACTCCTTCATAAACGTAAGTCTGAAAGGTGTTAAGAAACATAAAAGAATATGTTATGGTTTTGAATGAGCCCATACTAATTTCTCTTGCACTTGATAGCAACATTTTGTAATGATATATGTTAAACTCATTAAAAATACATTTTGGCTTATAGTCATTTACATTTTCAGTTAAAATTGGCATTTATGTATGTGACACATATATGTAAATTCTTTTTTATAAATTTTTTTATTATTTTATTTATTTTTGGAGAGAGATACAGAAAGAGACAGACAGAGAGGGAGAGGGAGACAGATAGAGATGGGTGCGCCAGCAGTCTCTCAGCTGCTGTGAACGAAATCCAGATATGTGCGTCCCCTTGTGGTCAAGTGTGGCATTGCACCCTTGCGTCACTTTGCATCTGGCTAAATGTGGGACCTGGAGATTGGAACCAGGTCCTTAGGCTTAGCAGGCAGGCGCCTTAACTGCTAAGCCATTTCTCCAGCCCTGTAAATTATCTTTTTAAATCAGTAATTTTTACACGAAAGAAATAGAGGTTTATTTATAAAAGCTATAACATCAATAACAAAAATTGTGTGATCTCTTTTGCCTTTGGAAAATAGTCATACATCTTTTTTACAACTTACCTGGACAAGTTCACTGCCTGAAATTTCTCTGGTTGTATTGAGCTCATTTCCATTGTCTATGCGTTTGAATCTTCCAATAAGTTTATTTCCCTCAAGGTTCCATGTACCCTACACAATAATAATAAGGCAGCATTTACTTATGACCTTACACATGAAAAGGTACATTCTCAAGCTGCTTATGGTAGCACATATCTATAATCCCAGCATTACAGAGGCCAATGTAGGAGGATCATTGTGAGATTGACAACAGCCTGAGCTGTAGAGTTCCAGGTCAGAGTGGTGTAGAGTAAAACTCTGCCACAGTAAAGTGAAAACAAAACAAATTTACATTCCCAATGACCTACAATGCATTCAAATTTTTCATTTCGTTACTAACTACTTACATTTATTGTTTTGTAAGCAGTGTCATATGTATCCCAGGCTTACTTCAACTGACAATGTAGCTGAGGATGACCTTGAATTTCAGATTCTCCTGCCTCTTCCTCTCTAGCACTGGGATTACATGTATGCACTACCACACCTGGCTTATGTGGTGCTAGGGAATGAAACCAGAGTTTTGTATATTCTAGACAAGCACTCTACCAACTGAGTTATGTTCCTAGCCCCTCAATTTATTGTTTGGAAGCATTTGTTTAAAAACCATTATGCTTGAGTTACACAACACTGGAAGCCTTTCTTACTTCAAAATATATAGTGTTGAAAACACTGGATTTAAAATTTCTTTGTGCATATGTCTATACTTGGTCATTTTAAGGATATTTATGTAATGCTTATTGTTCAATCCACATTCTTCACAAATATACATGGCAATAAAAAGATATAGTTAAATATCTTGTCAATATGTGCAAATACAAAATATAAACAAATGTCATTAGCTTCTTCAGTAAATGAAGGCCCTTTGCATTAATGAAGCTATTCAATATCTTAAGCACTTTGTTTTAGTATTGGTTAAAAATTCAAGAATACATTGCGTATACAAAAATTACTTGGGGTAGGGATCTAGCTCAGTTGGTAAGGTGCTTGTCATGAAAGCATGAAGACCTGAGTTCAGATCCCTAGCACCCAAGTAATAAGCTGGCTGTGGTAGATGGCACCTGTAGTCCCAGCGCTGAGAGGCAGTGATGAGAGACTCCTAGGGCTCACTGGCTTGTTAGTCTTGTGAAAACAGTGAGCTCCAGGTGCAGGGAGAGCTTCTGTCTCAAAAAATAAGATGGGGAACAATTGGGGAAGACACATGACATTACCTCTGGCTTTCGTATGTGTGTGTATGCACACACACATGTGCATGCACACCTTTGTACAGAGCACCCACACACAAACATATACACATATCTACACACACACACACACACACACACACACACACACACACACATCTTACATTGAGTTCAGTTCCATCTGCTAAGCTGTATGTGAAGGCAACACCAAGTTCAAAAACAATTTCAATGCTTCGAAAAGTGCTTGATTCTTTGACTGTGAATTTATTTCCTTCCTGTGTGATTACCAGTTTCAAATTATCATGGGCTGCAAGCTTCCTTTTCACCATATTGACACCTGCAAAAAGAAACAGATTGAAGAAAATAAAATCTAAATGCCATACAAACTGTTTATTTTTCAAGCTCTGTTTGTTCATTCTTATTTTGAGAGTAGAAAAAGAAAACTAATATATTGCTTTGGCGCAACAACATTCAGATTACTTCTGGAAAAGAAGTTTAAGTTCACTCAGATCACTGACTCAAGCTTTTTTTTCTAGTTAGAAAAGTAAAACCAAGCACAGAACTGTGGCATCTCAGCCCTGCCTCATTTTATCAAGAGTAACCAACTTATTGTTTCAATGTTCAGTCAAATTTCAGAAATATCAAATGAAGTTTTAAAAGGTATAGTCATATATTTGTCAAGAAACACAAGTTAAATTCTTCATATTCACTATTTTTTAAAAAATATTTTTACCTATTTGAGAAGGGGGGGTGGAGAAGGAGAGAGAGAATGGGCACGCCAGGCCCTTCTGCTGCTGCAAATGAACTCCAGATGCATGTGCCACTTTGTGCATCTAACTTTATATGGGTATTGGGGAATTGAACTCAGTCCATCAGGCTTTGCATGTAAGTGTTTTTTAACTACAGAGCCATTGCCCAGACCCATATTTGTTATTTAAGACTATTTTGCTTTACATAACTGCATTTAATTTAATTGTTTGAGACTTGCTCTTAATATATAACTCAGGCTGGTTGTGTCCTTGCTATGTAACCAAGGCTAGTCCTAAACTCACAATCTTCCCGTTTTATTCCCCCATGTGGTAAGATTATGAGCATTTACCACCATTCCTGTGGCAAAGAGGAAAGGAAATACTTCTGGATCTTTTGTGTCTTTCAGAGGACAAAACTTAGAGAATCTTTCCTTCTAGAAAGTGACACATTTTTCCATATGCACAAAGTGGGAATATGGTGTTCCTCGCTCTGGACCACCACGTGGATCCTCACCACATCAGGAGCCTTTCCAAAGTTACAAAGATCTAAAACGCAAAGAAAGAGCCTCAGAGGTTGATGTTCTTACCCATTTTTTCCATGAACTTGTCATAGTTGTCATTGCGGTCTACTTTCCAGCTACCATCAAATGCCATGATCTCAGGCGAGTTGACCTCAGGAAGCAGAGATTCAGTCCTCTCCTTAGGAGAGAATTTATTCTGTTTCTTATCTTGGAACCAACTTCATACCATGATGTGGAAGTTTAAAGTTCAAGAGATCATCTAATTGCTTCAAATGCCAAGCCCTTTCCACACTTACCTGATACCTGCTGAGATTCAACTGAATTAAAACTTGATAAGCACAAGGGCTTAAAACTACAACTTGGGGAAATTTTTATCTCAAGTATTAGAAATACTCTCTGAAGATAGTTTTCTACTTATAGTTCAAAGTCATATTATATAAGAGTGGACATAATTTATAAGATGTATCAAACAACGCCTAGGCAGCGAGGCTGTTAGTGACCTATCTCTTTTTCATAGTAGCAATTGCCTTATAAAGTAAGACTTTCATGCCAAATACAATTAAGAGTTAAAGTTAAAATGATGATCAAAACTGAAATTTTATTTTCATAAAGTATTTTATTTATTTATCTCCAAGCAGAGAGATATAGAAGACAGAAAGAGAGAGAATGGTCATCTCAGGGCCTCCAGTCACTGAAATAGACTCCAGATGCACACACCATTTTGTGCATCCCACTTTACATGGGCACTGGGGAATTGAACTTGGGTCCTTAGACTCTATAGAAAAGCCCCTTAACTGCTAAGCCATCTCTTCACCCCTTTAAAATTCTTTTTATTGACTTAAAACTAAGATAACATAAAATTGAACATGTTAATTATTTTAAAGTATAAAATCCATCATTTTGTTATAGTCACAATATTGTATAATCATCATTATCATATTTCAGAATAGTTTCATCCAAAAGAAACATCATGAATGTCAAGCAGGGACTTCTTCTACCCACTTTTAGTCTGCTAACCTGTAATCTACTTTCTGTCTTACAGATTTGTCTTAAGATTTTATAGAAATAGAATTATTCAGTAGGTAATCTTTTATGTTTGATTTTTTTCATTGAATATAATGTTGCCAATGTTTGCATAACAGTGCTTCATTATTTTGTTAGCATTTTTATGATTGGCATACATAAATTTTAAATGTTAATAGAATTTAGCATAGTATTTTGACACACACTTATATAATCAAATACAGATTCTTCATCTACTCCACCCCACTCCTCCACCTCTAGTAAATGACTACTCTACATTCAGGTCAATGTTTTCTAGCTTCCTTGTGTGAGAGAGAATATGTGGTACTTGTCTAAAAAGCACTTTGCCAAAAAAAAAAAAAAAGCCGGGCGTGGTGGCACACGCCTTTAATCCCAGCACTTGGGAGGCAGAGGTAGGAGGATCACCGTGAGTTTGAGGCTACCCTGAGGATACATGGTTAATTCCAGGTCAGCCTGGACCAGAGTGAGACCCTACCTCGAAAAACAAAAACAAACAAACAAACAAACAAAAAAGCACTTTGCATATTCTAATATGTCATTGTTTTATTGTATTTTGGGTGGATAGAAGCTTATGTAAATATTCTAACTTGGCACACTGCATGACATCCTAGGAATGTATTGGGATTTCATTTTGTCTGGAAGGGTGCTTAACCTTTAAACAAAATTTAAGAGATACAAAGGTGGCTGGTTAGCAAAACTCCTATTCCACGTTGAATATCTGCCACGTGCAGAGAGAAAGCAAGCTAGATGTTACCTGTGCATTAACTTAAATAAAGTCATGAATCGTTGTAAAAGGGGATTGCCTGAGAGACTAATTCTTTGTAAGCTTTAGAGCAGCCATAAGCATTATACTTGCTTCCAAATTAAAAGTATACTAGGTTTATGATTCACAAATGATAAAATTTGTGATGTTAGTAGAATTCAGAAAACAAATTAAATGTATTTGTTTTCTTCTCACTCTGTTTCCAAACCTGGTAGAGTCCGAAGCCACAGCTCAGTATGTGTGTGTGTGGTGGAAATATGAAGGGTGACTAGAGAGGTCAAAAGAGGTCTCCTCTTTCCCTTTTGCTGTTGTCTTCCCGCACACAGGAGGCCTGTGCTGGGAGAGGAAAAAACTCTAACAGCATGAATCACAGAGGCTTGATTATTATTCTTAAGATGCTAATTACTAAAAAGAGACAATTACTGTGAATGTGTCCATAGAATGCTTCATTAACTATTACTCAGCAGAGAAGTATAAGCCCTGCCCGAGATTTCATTCAAGGTCAGGGAAAAATGCATCTAGCAAACGGCAACAGGCCACTGGGGACCAGAATCACACTTCATAATTTTGACTATGTCCATTTGGGTACCACTTTTTTGAAGAAGATGCATTCTTTTTGTTTGTATTAAGTAAACACATTAAAAAAGAAGCTACCTTCTACTTGCAAGTGGAGGGGAAGGGTGGAGAAAGGTTGTATTAATAAAAAGATCTTTACACCCATAACTTTGTCTTTAACAAAATGGGCTTCATTATCTTTGTATTTCTCTTTTCCCAAATATAATGAAATTTTATCATTTGTGAATCATAACCCTACTATACTTTTAATTTAGAGGGAAGTTTAAATATTTGTGGCTGCTCTAAAGCTTACAAAGAATTAGTCTCTCAGGTAATCCTCTACTTACAATGATTCATAAATTTAGAAGCCCATAAGGGATAGATCGTCTTTCTCTGTTACAGAAGTAGAGGTACCTCATCACTGAATAGAAATGTGGTATAGTAAAAAAAAAAGCATGGTTTTTATAAACAAACCAACTGTAGTTTCAATATTTTAATAGTAATACCCATTACTATGAACTTGGTGAGGTCATTTGGCCTCTCTGAAATTAAATTTCTTCAACTATTAAAGAAAGATAATATTTGATATAGAGGGGTTTTAGAAATCCAGTTATGTAATGCACTAGCATCAGGTACTTACTAAACATTGGTTTTCGTTGAGAAAGGAAATTCAACAACAATAACAATGTTTTAGAAGCATTCCAGGGCTCAAGTCACTTTGGTATTTTTTTGAAGAAAAGTCATATATTTTTGGTGTTTACTAGAAAGTCACTTGGTATTTTGTGGTGTACTAGTGGGCCTGAGTGTACCTGGATCTGCCAGTGGAGGACAACCTGGTACTCTGACACTTTCTGAACACCATGCTTCCATTCTGGCCTCATGTACATTTAAATACAAATTTAATAAGTTGTTTTGGGGAGATGGCTCAGCAGCTAAAGGTGTTTGCTTGCAAAGCTTGCTGGCCTACGTTTGATTCCCTAGTACCCATGTAAAGCCAGATACATTAAGTGGCACATGTGTCTGGGTTTATTTGCAGTGGAAAACAGCCCTGGTGTGCCCAAACTTTCCCTCTCTTTCTCTTTCTTTCTCTTTACCTCCCACCCCCGACTCTCCAGGCAAATAAATAAAATAAATAAATACTAAAAAATAAATTTAAACTTAATAACTTAAATTGACCTTTCACTATCTATATGCTTATTCATCTATCCTGTTTACAATAAAGTTAAGCAAAATTTATGGCGTTTAATAGTAACACAAAATAATTTCTTTATTTACCTTTTCACATAGGGAAATATATCCATTAATTCAAAATTTTCTATTTTGATTAGGTGTCCATCCATCCATCCATCAACCCACTGGGCTTGAGTATGAAGGAGAATGAAGATAATCAGTCTTTTTTATTAAATATATTTTTTATTAGTTATGTATATAGTATATATACAGCCATGATGGTACCGTTGTTAGCCTTCTCCCTGTCCTCTCTCCATGGGTAACAGCCATGATGGTAGCCATCAGTTATGTGGGAGAGGCCTTCTGACCCAACCTGGTCTAACAGTCTTTCCTCCATGGGTAATGTTGGGTCATTTTACATCTATTTCATGAGGAGGTTTTGTGAGCCATCTGATTTTAGGTGTGGTGGGAGATGTCCCCAATATATTCAGTGTTTTATTGTTATAGTTTGCATCTGCAATGACCCAACAATGTCATGGCTCTTAAGGTGTTAAGTGGGTTTGAGATTCCATTGTAAAGATATCTGGGAATTTGACCCAGAGTTTTGCCATGTTGGCTTTTTGCTCTCTGCTTGGTTCAGTTTTCTCCTGCCATTATGGAATTTCACTGGATCTGGAGGTTTTAAATAATATCCCTTCCTCCATAACTGTGTGGAAGTTCATCTGCATATCTGATTTGGTATGGGTTGAGAGTTCTTTGTGTCTATATCCTTCACCCTTGTGCTGGTACCAGGTTCACCGATACAGCAGCACTCTTGCTCATTTCCCCTATAACTCTATGGCTTCAGCTGGTGCCCTGTTGAGGTGCGATGGGCTGATTCTCTCCTCAGGTTCTGCATCCATCTGAAAGAAAGAAACAGATTCTCCAATGGAGAGTGAGGTAAGTGCAAGATACATGGATAACCATTATTATTTTAAAGAGAATTTAATAGGTGTAGGCCCTCTTGTATCCCGCTATTGGTGGGAGCTTGGTATTGGAGAGTGGGCTCATTTTTGGATATAGTTCTGACTTGTTTCCCATTTCCAGGTATGGGTTCCATTTCATTGAGTGGATCTGTTAGCCAAATCTAGAGCAGTTGGTAACCTACCATGGCCGTGTGCCACTACTGCACTTGTGTGAGCATCATGTCAGGTTGTTTGCTGCTGGGTAACTTAGACCACGAGTTGCCTAGACAGATGTTGGTTGTTTTCCCTCAGTCACTTATGTAGAGCCTTCTGGAAGTAGACAAGCTAACTGTCTGGGGACTGACTCTCTTCCAGATTCCAGCCAGGTCTCTCCATGTTCTGTCTGAACAGCATATGGTGTCTTCAGCGGTAGGGTCTTACCAATAACCTTTGGTGGGTCATCAGGTACTCTGACAGAAATCTGTCTTCTTTTGGGAAACCTTGTAGGTCTCACTGATCAACAGCTCCTTGTGGTTGTTGGTATTGGCAGCTACAGGTCAGTGCCAAGGGAAAAGAAGGAAGAAAAAGTGTAGTTAATATGAAAGAGAAAGAGAGAAGAGGGAGAAGAGGGAGTGATAGAGAGAGAAAAAGGAGAAGATTGAAGTTAGTCTTCATCATACCCTGCCCAGGCCCCTGTGATTCAGGTGTTCTCTCCAAGCACCTGGTGCAGGTTCAATCTTTTAGTATGTCTTACAGTATATAGTATTTGATGGCACCATTTCCATCTGGGTCCAGTTTTTTTGTCCCCCCACCCTTTCTCTGCCTTCCCACCCCACCATCCCTATTGGTTCTCAAGATGTTATTTTTTATTTATTTACTTATCTGTAAGTGCCAGATAGAAAGAAAGAGGCAGATAGACTGATAGAGAGAGAGAATGGGTACACTAGGGCCTCCAGCCACTGCAAATGAACTCCAGATGCATGCGCCACCTTGTGCATCTGGCTTATGTGGGACCTCAAACCAGGGTTCTTAGACTTCACCGGCAAGTGCTTAACCACTAAACCATCTATCCAGCCCCTATGATGTTTTCTTAATTATACTGTCTTAAAGGTTTTGCAAGTTAGTTCCTGCTGTTTTGTAAAAGACCATATGGGTTCAAAATTTCTTTAAAAGGTCATCCTTTTCAAAGAATGATTTAGGGGTATCAACACCAAGGAAGCTATGGTCCTGTTTCTTTTTTCTTTTCTTTTTTAAAAAATTATTTATTTGTTTGCAAGCAGAGAGAGATAGAAGAGAGGCCGAAACAGAGAGAATGGGCACACTAGGGCCTCAAGCCCATGCAAACAAACTCCAGACGCATGTGCCCCTTGTGCATCTGGCTTATGTGGGTCCTGGAGGATCGAACTGGGATCCTTTGGCTTTGCAGGCAAATACCTTAACTGCTAAGCCATTTCTCCAGCCCCTATGGCCCCATTTCTGCAAGTGAGGACAATCAAGGAAAATAAGATATACTGGGTAAGAGAGATGGCTCAGTGGTTAAGGTACTTGCCTGCAAAGCCTAAGAACCCATGTTTGATTCCCTGGTACCCACATAAAGCCAGTTGTGCAGAGAGAGTGGTACATGCATCTGAAGTTTGTTTGCAGTGGCTCGAAGCCCTGATTCACCCATGTTCATATTTTCATATTCTCTCTCCTCACAAATAAATAAATAAGACAGAATAAATTTAAAAAATAAGTACATGTTGTGAAGTCTGTATGTCAACAAACACCTTACAAAGAAGAAACTTGGTAATTAGAGGAAAAAATACATTTGCTTCATAATTCTTAGCAGTTTTATACAAAAGCATAACTTCACTCATAGACAGTATAAAAAAGTATAGTGCTGTTAGGACATGGCTCCTTGGTGCTCATTATTTCCAAAATGTCCTAATAGCAATCTTCTCTAAGCCCAGAGCTGCTTGGCTTGTTAATACTGCTCTGGCCTTGGAACTGACAGTTGTTGAGCTTCTGCTGGCGGGGCAAGTTGGAAGTGCCAGGGAATGAACTGACCAGTAGCAGCCCTCAGCTTATAGTGGAATGAGCTGCTGGATGGATAGTCAAGTTTCCTTGCCTTCAGATAGGAATTTTTTTAGGTCAACAGTGAGTTCTTGTCCAGTTTCCCACAGTAGTAACTTGCATATTAACTCAGTCTATTTAAGTTTGCTTTTCTTCCCTTCCCATATTTTTCCCATACTTTTTTTTTTTTTTTTTTTTTGTGGATCTGTGTGAGTCAGGGTCTTAACATATCGTTTAAGCTGGCCTAGAACTCATGATTCCTGTGTCTCAGCCTCTCAAGTGTTGGGAATGCAGGTGTGTACCACCATGATTGGCTTTCTCCCACATTTTGCAAGTGTTTTCCTGAGATAACTTCTCAAATAAAGTATTTGTGCTCAGATCCTTATGTTAGGGTTTGCTTCCAGGAGAGTCCGACAGTGGCCGATGCTTCTGAAGCTCCCCATGCATGTTATGCTCTAGTCTGAGCTCTGTCTCTCCCCCACCAGAAGCTACAGTGATTTTGATTCTTTGTTTATGATTACATTCCTGTTATTATAGTCTTACTGGACATATAAAGATATTAGTAGCTGCATTGGTTTGATATAACAAGGTACCACATACTGGATGACTTAAACAATAGAAATTAATGTTCTCACAGTTCTGAAGACTAGAAGTCCCAGGTCAAGGTATAGACTTGGTTGGTTCCTTCTGAGACCCATGAGGACAGGACATGGTCCAGGTCTTTCTTGGCTTGCAAAAGGCTGCTTTATTTTTCCTGCATGTCTATATTGTCTTCCCTTGGCATTTGTCTATGTCCAGATTTACTTTTCTTATAGGAAATAGGGTCCGCATCAACAACTTACTTAAATTTGATTTTAATTATTTCAGTTGAATGTAATTATTTCTCTAAGGATCTTGTCTCTAGATATGGTCACATTCTAAGATTCTGGGAGTTACATGTCAGCATATAAATTGTGGCAGGGGGCAGTTTTTGGCTCAAAACACTAATTAAAAATTTGTTTTTAGAGATTTTAGAACAAAAATCATTTCCCATTTTTAAAAATTTAATCTGTGCCTGCAATTAGAAAACATTTATACATTCTTGACAAAACTGTATGAAGACATTCTTTGAACAAATATTTGTCCTCCCTTCTCAGCCTCCAGAGAAAGCTTTTATAAGCCCTATGTGTAGTGTATTAACAATCTATTTGATATATTTATTTCAGTATAACTATTTCTACATTGTTCAAAATGTTTACATGGTCTACAGAAATGAGTCATAACTGAATTAGTCTTATAATAGGTAGATGTTTATATTATTTGAAACTTCCATGCAGTTTTAAAAATAAACATCTTTATTTTTTATGAGAAATTCTTAAGGCACATTTGTTGGAGAAATAGCTCTAGTCAAACCAGCTCTCCCACAGATGGGTGTGAGTATTTCTGTTGCTAGGTTAGGTCAGAACACACCTGGTTACTTGTAAATACACTCCTGCCACTCCATGCCAATTGTTGGCAAGCAGTACCCTGGGTAAAAGTGCTGTCCGGGAACTTTGCCCATATAACTGATTCCATCATGGAAGTGCCCTGATAAGCAGCTTATAAAAAAAATCATTATTGTTATTGTAGATATTCTGTAATAGTTAAGTATACCACTAGTGAAGAATGATATGCATTATATATGTGTGTGTGTGCATATGTCTACTTTTAAAAAATATTTTATTTTGGGGGATTTGGAGAGATGGCTTAGTGGTTAAGGCATTTGCCTGTGAAGCCAAAGGATCCCAGTTTGATTCTCCAGGACCCACGTAAACCAGATGCACAAGGGGCATATGCATCTGGCGTTTGTTTGCAGTGGCTAGAGGCCCTGATGTGCCCATTCTCTCTCTGTCTGCCTCTCTGTCTGTCTCTCTTTCTCTCTGCTTGCAAATAAATAAATAAATAAAAATTTTAAAAATTAAAAAAATATTTTTTAAGATGCAGAGAGGTGTATATATACATTATATATATGTATATATATATATATATAGAGAGAGAGAGAGAGAGAGAGAGAGAAGGGGGGGGAAAGAGAGAGAGAGAGGAAGAAGACAGAAAATGGGCATGCTGTTGTAAATGAATTTCAGACATATATACCACTTTGTGTATCTGGCTTTATGTGGTACTGGGGAAATGAACCCAAATTGTCAGACTTTTCAAGCAAGTGCCTTTAACTACTGAGCAATCGATCCAGCCCCCATTTGTCTATTTTTTAAAGGGAGTTTGAGTATACAAGGGCTTTGTTTGGCCAGCCTGAGAATAATAAAAATAAACTTCAAAGAAGCCTTCGACTTAGGTCCTCACAAATGAATGATTAACTGGCTGACATATGCCTGATGTTGTAAGTGTGTTATATCTCAAGCTTGTTCAGGGCAAATAAAAAAATGCTTAGAGGCTTATGCTGAAATAAGCAGATTGGAATAAGTGTGTTTTGATTGCTGTAGCAATAAATTACTCACCTCAGTCCTTTTTTCCCCCTCATGTGAAAGATAACAAAAAAACTATCAATGGTGGGTTTCTGTTAGCTGGAATGTGTTGGGGAACGCTGGAGAAAAGAGATGTAGGTGGAGAAGGAGGAATATATAGAATAAGTGAGGATGAGAACCACTTCCAACTTGGATGTCTGTCACATCTCCCACCCTTTTTACTTACTGGTAGTAGGAGACATATATAATTCTCTCAGGACTCATAATCAAGGTATATGTTTGCAAGCCAAGAAAAATGGCTTGAGAGGTGTCTGCATGTATGCACTATAGTCACTATTGATCTCTAGGTGACAATTCACAGGAGAGGCCCGGAGTGGTCTTCTCTTTCCAGACCTGTGATCAGCCCATTCTCTGTGGTCGCACAAGGATGTGGAGAGCATAAACTCTGGAGTCATAGCTGAGCTGTGCCACTATCAGGCTGTGAGGTTTGGAGCAAGCTGCCTGATCCTTTCTGCATTGCTTTTTCTGAGAAGTGGGATAAAACTGCCTTCTTAGTGAGATTATTCTGAGAATAAACTAAAAGTGAATATATGACAGGCGCTGGCGTTGACACTCCCTAATGTCTCACTTCTTCCATTTGCTCTACTGGAAGGCTTTCCATGAGGCAGGGAGTTGTCTGGTAGGATCATGGAAAAACCTTGAGGCATGTAGCCTCGTGCCGGTTATGCAGAGCACATGGGCTGGGTGCTGCTTTTGCAGGCTCAGTGCAGGCTCAGGGGCAGAAAGATACTTGGCTGCACCTATGGCAGGTGGAATGCTCACCAGGGCCTCTTGCCTGCCTATGGAGCATTTTCTGCTCATGTAGTTCACAGCCTCAACTTCAACTGGATTTACCTCAGGTTTTGAAGAGGTTCCAAACGACGGCAGCACGAAAGGCCTAGGGCTGAGGAGGAACCAGTGCTGGCCTACAGTTTTGCCTCTCTAGAAGCACCACTGACCTCCTCTCTCCTAAGACTGGAAATCCTTATTCTCTGGCAGACTCGGCACAAAAGGCTTTTCCTTAGCGATTTCATATACCCCAAACTACCCTTCTCCAGGGTTCCTTCCAAGCATAATCCTGTGGTCTGGTGGTGAGTGGTGACCTTCAGATCCCCTGGGATGGTGTCAGGTAGAAACCCTCGCCCATCCAAATGTACAGAGATTGATCCGGCTAGACCTGACCACCCCTTTCATGACACCCACTGAAGAGACAAGGAATGCTGAAAAGCAGAAGGAGGAGATTGAATCAGTGCTCACTGGGAAGAGGGTCAGATAAAGGGGTTCATCTTGAAGTACTCATAAAAGCTTTGTTTAAGTAGGTGAAGAGTTGGAGCAGGGCAAGAGGAATGCAGAGTTAAGCAGTCCTAGTCAAGGTGTGGTTCTGCTGGTGGTGTCTCCCCTTTGGTTCCTGCAATCTGAGGGGACTACAGGTTTAGGATGATGACTCTGGGAGATAGGCAGGGATCACTGGGTTATTAGGCAGACACTGTGCAGAGAGTCTCAGGACTCTGCAGAAGCAAGCAGGAGTTTGACCAGAGTGAAGGAGATAGGCGCAGAGTGGGGCAGAGCCACGGGCTTTCACCGGCTCCCAATTACTGCACAGACGCAAGTGAGGAGTCAGGGCTTTTTTAACAAAAACAGCTTCTGAGTGACTGTTACATGAGGATAGATTTAGATGATAAATTAGAAAGAGTACCTTTGGCCTCTACTCCCAGATGCTAGGAACAATTTGGTGGGTCACCAATAAGCAATATCAGATTCAGATAAAATGTCATCTTCCCCTTTGCCCTTCTCAGCCCATGGCATGCCACTTCCAATTCATTTTTTTTTCCAATTGTGACAGACTTCATCTCATCATTCTGACCTTTCAGTTAAGTGTTCTCTAAGGACATAACCTATGAGGGGAAGGACTGATAGCAGAGCTAATCTCTCAAGGTCCCACTTAAGCAATTGCAGATAACATAGAAGAACCTCTGGGAGACATGAGTACCCTGCTTTTCCCCTGTCCACAGTCAGTCCAGAACCTCTTCTCTCTTTCCTACATAAATGGACTTCACAGAACTGTTGTTGAGAATAAAAATCCAAATAATTAGAGGGAAAACAGAGTTTCGATGTTTGCCATTTAAACTTCTAGGAGTATTTTTTTTTTTTTTTTCTGGTTTTGCGAGGTAGGGTCTCACTCTGGTCCAGGCTGACCTGGAATTAACTATGTAGTCTCTTAGGGTAGCCTCGAACTCTCAGCGATCCTCCTACCTGTGCCTTCCGAGTGCTGGGATTAAAGGCGTGCACCACCACGCCTGGCCTAGGAGTATCCTTAATAAGGGTATAATTTGAATTATTGAATCAACCTAACTGCTTTGTGAGCTGAAATTGTCCTGGAAGTAGGATTCTAGGGACACCTTTGCCCTTCTCTTTGGCTATCAGACTATTGAATTTCCCCAGATATCTCATGCTGAGAAAAGAAAAAGGCTGACAGCATGAGCCCAGCCAGAAGGCTGTAACACTTCAAACAGGTATTTGACTGGATTGAGTCATAGCACAGGATGAAGCAAGAGGCCAAGGGTGTCTCTTCAGGGATGAGGATAAGTGATTACACAACAGCACCAAATGGTTCTGTGTGTGAGTTAAGGACATGTCTGGTTCCATCAAATGGTTCTGTGTGTGAGTTAAGGACATCTCTGATTCTATTGTTTTGTAACTTCTGACCTCATCATGCACTATGAGTTGGTTTCCATGTTTTGCAATTATGTATAATGAGTTTTCTCTTTAATAGTGTAATTTCTGAGGTGGCTGAGGGATCTGTTGTCTGTGTGCCCTTCCAAAAACATTTTGCCTTTGCTTTTTCCAGATGCCCAGAGATATTTTTGGCCTTTCTTTTATCATATGTTTAATTGAATTCTGGTAGCCCTCATCTAGAAATCCTCATCTAGAGTAAATGAAAAGATGTAAGAATTATTCCTATGGTTTTACATATGAATATATAAAAAGATCATAACATATTAGTAAGTCATAGTATTATTGCATTTTACACCATAGATAATGCCCCATGAATGAAAAGATTTATTCACAGAAGGACATCCTTCCAAGGTATAAGAATACTTATGGATTTAAAGGGGGCAAGCCTGACTTTCTTAAGAAATAGGGAACATTCATAAAATTTAATCACAATTCAATATAAAATTCTTAATATTTAACAGTAAAAGTTCACTGATTAAGAGTACCCTCCAGGGCTGGAGAGATGGCTTAGTGGTTAAATGCTTGCCTGTGAAGCCTAAGGATCCTGGTTCGAGGATTGATTCTCCAGGACCCACGTAAGCCAGGACCTCCAGCCACTACAATCAAATTCCAGACATGTGTACCATTTTTTTTTTTTTTTTGGTTTCTCGAGGTAGGGTCTTTCTTGTTGGTCCCTCCCTTGATGAATCCAATTGTGTATTGTGTAAAAACTCAGCAGATTAGAGTAAAAGTTATAGAAAAGCTGGGATTTTTATAGAAAAGCTGGGTTTGATGTCTAAGCAATGGCACCAAGGTAGAAGTTCCATTTCTTTACACAACAAAACTATCCTTGTGGCAAAAGTGACTGTTCCATTTATGCCCTGGAGCCCTTAAATTAGCTTCAATCAATTGATCCTATTACTTTTCTGCCACTGTGGAGAAAGAGGCTTTATATTTCGCTGAGCCTGTGTGAATCCTTTGTTGTGGTTTGGATGGTTGAAGGTACTGATCCTCATGCACAAGAATGAATAGTAACAATCTCAGGACTCCAAAAGAAGTGAGAGGAAATGTCATTCTGAACTGTAGACAGGAGATGCCTGGAAGATTCTGGAACTATATAGCATCTCTGTATTTATCTCTTATTTGATTCCTCATTGTGTTTTGTATCCAAGTCTGCAATATGCCTGAATTTATCCCAGTCTTTGATCACTGCTATTTGAAAAGTGGTCCAACAGATTGGGAGTGTGCCTCAGTGGTAGAGTGCTCACGTACATGAGGCTCTAAGATCAATTCCCAGTCCTGCAAAAACAAAACAGAATTCAAAGTATGACCCACTGACCAGCAATACCTGCATCACTTAGAGACCACTGTCAGAATCAAAGAATTAATGTGTCACTTCATTTTTACCAAGATCACAGGTGGGTCTAGTTTCATTTTTCTACATATGGTTATCCAATTGGCACCTTTGTTGAAGATCAAGTAGCTGTAATTACTTGGCCTAAAGTCCAGGTCTTCAATTCTGTTCCATTGGTCTATATTCCTGTTCTTATGCCAGTACCATGCTGTTTTTGTTACTATGGCTTTGTAATATAGCTTTAGATCATGTATGATGATACCTCCAGAGGTGTTTCTTTTGCTGAACGTATGTTTGGATATCCAAGGCTTGCTGCCATTCCATATGAATTTTAAGATCAAATTTTCTATCTCTGTGAAGAATGATGCTGGAATTTTTATTGGTATTGCATTAAATCTGTATATTGCTTTTGGTAGAATTAACATTTTCACAAATGAATCTACTGATCCAGGAGCATGGGAGTTCTTTCCATATTCTTAAGTCTGCCTCAATTTCTTTCTTGAGTTTTTTAAATTTTTAATTATGTAAGTATTTACATCCTTGGTTAGCCTACTGATTTTTGTGTGTTGATTTTGTATCCTGCTGCTTTACTGAAGGAATTTATTACCTTTAGAAGTTTTGAGATGCAGACTTTCGGGTCACTTATGTATAGGAACATGTCAAATGCAAGTAGAGCTGACTTGACTTCTTCCTTTCTAATTTGTAACACTTTTCTTTTTTTATTTCTTTTTTTAAAATTTTATTTATTTTTATGTATATTATTCTAGTTTTACATTCATAGTGGTGACTCCATTGTCCTCCTTCCCTGTCCTCCCTCTTCCAAGGGACCCTCATCAATGGGGAATGTGGGTCATGCATTGTGGGGGTAGTCAAGAGCTATGGGGGATAGGCCAAATCTCTGTGCATAATGCCCCAACTTGTGGCTCTAACATTCTTTCCGCCCCCTCTTCCACAATTTCCCTGAGTCGCATTGGGGTCATTTTAGTTCTACTTCAGTGATGAGGTTTTTGGAGCCTCTGTTGTAACACTTTTCTTATTGCTTGAGTTAGGACTTCTAGTACTATGTTGAAAAGCAGTGGTGAGAGTGGGCACCCATGTCATGTTCCCAATCTTAATGAGAACACCTTGAGTCTTCCCCCATTAAGTATTATTTGGGCTTTGGGTGCTTTTGTCTTAAATATAGCCTTAATTGTGTTGAGATATAAACCCTCTATCCCTATTCTTTCCAGAATTTTGATCATGAAGTGGGGTTGTATTTTGTCAAAGGCCTTTCTTTGCATCAATTGAGATCAGGTGGTTCTTGTGATTAAGTTTATTTATGTGGTGTATTACATTGACTAATTTCCATATGTTGAAACCATACCTGCATCCCTAGGATGAAGCCTACTTGACCAAGGTGGATAATGCTTTTTAAAAATTTTATTTATTTATTTATTTGCAGAGAGAGAGAGAGAGAGAGAGAGAGAAGAGAGGCAGACACACAGAGAGAATAGGCACACCAGGACCTCTAGCCACTGCAAACAAACTCCAGATGCATGTGCCCCTTGTGCATTTGGCTCACGTGGGTCCTGAAGAATCGAACCGGGATCCTTTGGTTTTGCAGGCAAATGCCTTAACTGCTAAGCCATTTCTCCAGCCTGTGGATAATGCTTTTGATATGTGGTAGAAATTGGTTTGCAAGGATTTTGTTCAGGATCTTTGCGTTCATCAGGGATATTGGCCTATAGTTTTCTTTCCTTCTTGTATCTCTGTCTGGTGTTGGTATTAGAATGATGTTAGCTTCATGAAAGGAGTTGGGGAGGATTCTCTGGTCTTCAGTTTTTCGAAACAGCTTGAGAAAAAAATGGTTTCAGTTCTTCAATGAAGGTTTGATAGAATTTGGCTGAAAAGCCATAATCTGGTCCTGGACTTTTCTTTTTGGGGAGGATTTTGATTACCTTTCCTATCTCCATGGATGTGGTAGGTTTGTTTAGGAGATTAATCTCTGTGTTAGTTCTGGTAGGTGGTATGTGCTAAGAATGTATCCATTTCTTCCAGATTATCCAATTTTGTGGAGTAGGTTTTGGCAGTATGTCCTGATGATTTCATTGATGTCTGTTGTGACCTCTTCCTTTTCATTTCTGCTTTTGTTAATTTGAGACGTCTCCTTTTTACACTTGATCAACTTGTCCATGAGTTTATCAACCTTGTTTAATTTTTCAAAGAACCAACTCTTCATTTCATCGATTTTTTTAAAAAAATTTTGTAGTCTCCAATTTCTTAATTTCTGCTCTGATCTTGATTATTTCTATCTGGAGGTCTTAGGGGTGGAGTCTTCTTTTTTTCTCCCCTAATTCCTTTATGTGGACAGTTAGGGTATTAATTTGAGATCTCTCTGTCTTTGCTATTAAGTCATTTAGCTCTATGAATTTTCCCCTTAGGACTGCCTTTTTGTGTCCCATAAGTTTTTGGTAAGTTGTGTTTTCATTATTATTCAATTCTAGGAATTTTCCATGTTTTTTTTTTTTCTACATCCCCTTCATTGTTTAAAAGTATGTTGTTCAGACTCCAGAAGGTGGTGGAGTTCCTGATGTGGCTCTTCTTGTTAATTTCTAGCTTTAAAACATTGTGATCTGATATGATACAGGAAGTTATTTCAATTTTCCTGAATTTATGCTTTATGGCCTAATATATGGTCTATTTTGGAGAAGGTTCTGTGGGCTGCTGAGAAGAATGTGTGTTCTATAGAATTGGAGTGGAAAGTTCTTTAGATGTCTGTTAGGTCAAGTTGATCTATGTTATTTTCCTATTGATTTTCTGCTTGGATGATCTGTGTATTGATGATAGTGGAGTATTGAAGACCCTAACTATGATGGTACTGGTGTTTATTTCTGTTTTGTTGTTAAGTAGGTTTTGTTTTATAACTGTGGTGCACTGTGTTTGGCACATATAGAGGTATAGCTGGTGAAGAATCTCTCCCATTCAATAGGTTGTCTATTGACTCTCTTAATGGTTTGCTTATCTATACAATGGCGTTTTTTTTGTTTGTTTTTGTTTTTGGAAGTAGGGTCTCACTCCAGCCCAGGCTGACCTAGAGTTAACTATGTAATCTCAGAGTGGCCTCAAACTCACAGTGCTCCTCCTACCTCTGCCTCCTAAATGCTGGGATTAAAGGCCTGCACCACCATGCACAGCTCTACAATGGCTTTTTATTTTCATGAGGTCCAGTTGTTGAGTGTTTATTTCATTCCCTGGGATATTAGAGTCTTATTCAAAAAGTCTTTCCCTGTACCTATGTCTTGCAGTGTTCTCCCTACTTTCTCCTCTGATTGATTTAGAATTTTGAGTTTTGTCATCCTTGATCCATTTGGAGTTGATTTTAGTGCAACATAAGAGCACTTAATGTTTCCATTCATATATTAATATTACTCTCACTTCTGGTTAGAGATGCTTCTCTTTTCACATGGCGATGACCACTGGGATCATCCAAAAGGCAACATAGTGCTGAGAAGAAGGGACAGAGGAGTGTCCAGAAATACCTCTGTCACACCCACCAAGGCTCAGGGCCCATTGCAGATGTCATCATCTTTTTCTATTATTATGAGGGTCTTGTGAAGGTACTGCTAGGCACTGCGAGGTCTAATTTTTGATTGTTAGCTGTGTTAAGAAATGCCGAGAGAGAGAGAGAGAGAGAGAGAGAGAGAGAGTGTGTGTGTGTGTGTGTGTGATGGCATTTCCAGAGACAATTAGATTAAAAAGGCTCTGATCTCACCAATTAATTCCTTGATGGATTCATATGACATTGGAAGTGAGTGAAGGGTAGGAGGTAGGTTCTGCCTGTATCATTGAGGCTAAATCTTGCCTTTTGTGCCAGCCTTTTGTCCCTCTTTTCCTGCCTCCTGTCCACCAAGAAGTGAAGAACAGACTTCTAATATTCTGCCCAAGCTTGTGGGCCCAAGAAACAATGGACAAACTCTTGAAACTGTCCCTTAAGTTTGTCAGGGATTTTGGTCACAGTAATACAAAAGCAACAAACACAATATGAAAGCCAGAAAAATTGTGCATAGTATTTAGTCTGATTTCTTTTGGTCAAAGTAATTATTATTGTCACTCCATTCATAACTTGTGGATTTTATTTGTATAAATTATTTGTGAACCATATTTTCCTTGACATTTCACTGAATATAGCATAAAACCAGAGAATAATCTCTGAAAGTTTAAAGTGTTTGTAATAACTTAATATTATGTGCCTTTAACAAAGAAAATAACATCATTTCTGTGTCTGAAATGCTAATCATGGCTAGAATGTGAAGTTGATGAAGAGGTTATTGTTTCTTATTTCCAGAGAAAGGGCTGATGTGCCCACAAATGGAATACTGAATATAAGATACTACAGACAGCCACACTATTTGCTTAGAGAAAATCTTGATGACATGATCCCTGGACAAAGGGTAATAAAATCTTCAGAAAATTCATGAAGATATGTATTTTCCTTATTTTAATTTTATTTAAAAATCTCTTGATTTTTGTCATTTTTTTTCTTTAAGAGAAATCTTTGGAAAAAGTAGGTATTATTTGTTCCTCTTTTTAATTTAAAGCACAGTTGGGGGTTTTATTAAAGATATTTTAATATGGACCTTAAGCACAAGGGCTTGGAAGAAAACTAAGGCACACATCAGAACACGGAGTGTGGACTTGTCCAAGAAGAGTTTCAGAAAGGCACCCCCTAGTGTGTTATTAGCTTTAATTTGCCTTTTATGGCCATTATTACTTCTTTTAACACAACTGAAACTCCATCGCCCTCTAGTGGACAGGAAACTCAAATTAATTTTTTCAATGTACTTTTATTATATTTCCATTCTTTTTGTGAACTAGGCATAACCTGTGTTCTTCTGCCTACGTGAACAGTGTTTGCCTGGAAAAATCAGAAATTCGGTATCTACACTCCCTCTTTGGCTCTGTATCAGTAGCACTCATGTATGATGGTGTCAGGAATTCCATGATGGCCTTACACGAACCTTTACCAGGTGAACTAAATAAATTAAGGAATGATTACCATAAAACTCAACAAAGTCAAATCTGCTAATGAAGGCACTTTCTCTAATGTTTCTAGGCAGTCTGATTCAGTAAGAATGGATGTGGGACCTTTAAGAGAAGTTCCAAAACAGAACCGAGCGCTACAAACCTTGGCTTTCACACTAGAAGCTCTGAGCTTCAGTCCAGCTCATGCTGCTGAGCCAGAATTTAACAATGCCTATGCCTCAGCTGCACATGTGGAAGGCGGCTGGTGACAAACTAATAATCGCTCTCTCTCCATGGCCTTAGTATGGACTTGAAGCATGAAGGTGGGTAGAAAACATTGGTCTCAAATTAGTAGCAAAGGGTATACCAAATGGAAGACAATTGTTGAGAAATGTGGGCAAAAGCCAAGATTTTTCTGCAATATTCGGAGCACAGGTTATTTATTTATTTTTCCTAAAATGTAGTTTGTTTGTTTATTTGAGAGAAAGAAGTAGAGCCACTGCAAACAAACTCCAGATGCATGCACCACCTTATGCATCTGGCTTATGTGGGGCCTGGAGAGTTGAACTGGGATCCTTTGGCTTTGCAGGCAAACACCTTAACCGCTAAGCCATCTCTCCGGCCTCGGAGCATGGGTTATTTTGATTAAATTCTCAAACTGGGCCACATCTTCCAGTCTAAAATCTGAAGTCTCCTGTCCATTCCCCACCCTGAAAATTAAAAGTTGCCTAATAATCACACAGCATTCTGAACTCTTCATTCTTTTTTATTATTATTTTTACAAAGCATTGCAAAATGAGGAAACAACTGACAGGTGAGGACTTTGCACACTGGAAAGATACCCAGTCCATCTCTGACTCCACAGGGACCAGAGGTGGAGAAGTGCTCTTGCACACTGAATTTCTCACCAAAGAGTCATCTGAGATGGCTCTCAGGGTGCACAGAGAGACAAGAAACATTCAGTTACTTAAATGACTTCAAAACTAAACATAATATACATAGTAACTCTTTCATCCTAGTATAAAAATAGTGCCAGAAACTAGATATTTGTTCAAATATGTTGAAAAGGTATAAGAATACAAATAGATATTAACAGTGGCTAGTGATAATTTTAAGATTTCTTAAACTGTAATAGAAATTTATATTTTCAATTATTTACAATGCTTTCAAGACATGTTTACACAGGCATTTGGTAGGTATATGGATAGGCGAAGTGAGCATTGTTCCTTCCTTGCTCGCTGTGGCAGAGCTGAGTGTTCAAAGCTGCAGCGGGGTCCTTGGGAACTCTGATCCATCCCTCCCTTGTCAAAACATGGACCATAATCCATGTGGTGGGAAATGGGACCCCCTAAAGAGGATGCGCTTCAGGCTACCAACAGCTTAAAAGATTCATACTGACAAGAAGACAGGTTCTTCATTTCAGATACAAGTGAGTGTATGTATATTAACAAATGAAAGTGAAAGCGATGCAAGGTACCCTATATTGTCATGTTAAATTGGTGGAATCAGAATAGTTTTCTAATTCCACACCTCCTTCCTAGATGGAAAGTTTCCTGCAGTCAGTGTTCTGTCTTCATAGCTGAGCATGGGACCTGGCAGGAAATAAGGTGGGCTGCTGCACATCCGCACTGAGCAAGTACGTTCTCCCACCTTGCTTTGACAACAGTTGTTTATAGGACAGGGTGGGGATCACATTCTATCTTCTCTCATCTGAAAGCAAATCTTGTGAAAAGAAAGAACAAAAAGGACCATTATGTTTGTGATGGTCTAAGTTTTAGGAGTACAGTCTAGTGAAACATGGAAATCTGAAAATTAAATTAGAGCCAGATCTAATATTTGTGCAATATACTGAAAATCAAGGCACTTTACTACCAGGCAGTAAGTATCTTTGATCAGTTTCCTTCAGGAAGCCAACATTTCCAGTACATTTTTATATACTTTCCAACGTTTCTACTGAAGGAAACTGTTCTTCATAACTTAAGAGACCAGTGGTGACAATATCTTCCCCTTGGGTTTGTAGTTTGAAGACAGGTACTTAAAGAGGTGGAAATCTCTCATCCATCATTGTCTGAGTGAGAAGAACGACAATGGGTTGTCACCATCTTTAGTCTTTGAAGCTCAACATAAGAAATGATCCTTGGGCTGATGTCACTGCTTTCGTTCAATATCCCATCTCCAAGGCCCACTGGGGCTTATGATAGTTGCCTCTGTGACATCCCCTTGAAGACAGGCCTTGCCCAAACCTAACTACTATATTAGAAGCACAAGTTCCTCAGGTACAAGATATGACTTCCACAAATTTTACACAGGACCATAAGGCTAAATCCTCTGAAGAACACAGAAGGCTGAGTAACGTTGCAGACGTCCCTTAACAAGTTGCTAAAATAGTTGGGACTTTTCTGCCTGACAATGGAAATTGAATAGTATCATCGTTACTCCACTATAGCCAGACGACCAATTAACAAACACATAAATAATCAATGTAGAGCATAAACAACAATTTGAGAATTACAAATACAGAGTAGGATGAGGAAAGTCTAAAAATGTATTTTTCCAACTCGGGAAGATAGTGGAAAGGAAATGTTCACATAGAATAAAACTTTGATTTGTTCCCATGTACCACAGATCATCATCCAGGTATAGAATGATCCTCATACAAATTAAAAATTATTTGAATTAACAGGTCCTAAAAAGATAGTCTCTTCCTTATACACCAAAATATGCAATAATAAAATAGGCATGATACTGCCTAAGTTATTATAATGTCTAAGTTGAATGTAAAATAAACCATCATCTCAAGGCAGACCAAACAGTTTATCATTTCAATACACCTTCTTAGTTATTACTTCTCTACACACACTGGCCATATATTTAAAATCATTTTTAGTTACTTAGATCAGAGGGATAAACAAAGTACTAATGCACATGAGAGTATACTTAATGCATGTCACAAAGACTGCTATGCCTTAAACAATTTTTCTGCATTAAATAATTATGTATGCATGCACAGTGTACACTAGTATCTTAACTATTATTTTAGTGGCAGTCTGTGTAATTTACACACCAGTGCACTGAGAGGCAACCTTACAGATAATATGCAATAGGAATAAGATAATGTTCTGAACATGTAAGTATTGCAACAATAGTACAAATAGCCTTAGTTGACCACTTCTTAGATTGGCCTTTATGAAGTCACGGCAATATAGTTTTTTCTTATGTGAATGGTGAGAACAAAGTCACATTACTATAAAATGTATGTACACAGAATTTCAAGTGAACACGTGAATCTTAGGCAGAGTCATGGGAAAAGAAATCATGTTCTAGTAAAAGGCCCTTGAAAATGCTGGATTATCATATACCCAAGAGGTTAGAGAAAAAAATTCAGATCAAATACCTCACTTCCTTGGGAGGAGACAGGGAAAGGGTGAAAATTAGCACATAAAAATTTCTCCAAGTCCAAACATTTCTGTATATTTGCAACAGATATTCCTTTTCCAAACCAGCTCATTATCTTTTGCTCTAATACTGAATTAAATATGTATTCTGCAGCACACTTATATGGACTCAAATCCTAAGACAGTGCTAACTAAATAAGAGCCATGGGAAGGGAATGCCACTAAGTAGGAGGCAAGGGCCAGTGCTAAGGGTACAAAGCCCAGCTCCTGTCATTGGCTTACTTCATCCTGTAACCCAAACCATGGCGGCTTCTCAGTCACTGCACTGCTAAGCTTTAGGAAGGTGTAGCATTTCTTACCTTCCTGCCCTAGAAATGTACAACACTCTTTTTTAATTATTCTTGCACAAAAGTTATGACAACATGAACCAGTTCCATAGAAACCCTCCTTCTGGCTAGCATTCTTCAAAATATAACCACCAATAAGAGGGGAGAGGAGACAGCCTGAATAGAAGGTGTAAAAAAAAAAATTAACTTTAAAATGATGGACTCTGGTTTGTAAATCCCTGGCCCAGAATGGGTTACTCCCCCATCCCACAGTGAACTATTGGTCAGGGAGACCCATGAGGCCCCCAAAACAATGTAGGCTGGTGCCAAAACACTTAATTACCTGCCAGAGTTAAAAGGTAAGGTGCTATTGCCAAAGATACCACTGGCTGCAGTTACAGGACATCATGCTGGAACCAAAAGGGAAACTAACTCCCACCTGGCTAGCACTCATAGCTAGAGAGCCTGTGGAAGCTGCTGGAAGGCAAAGGTCAACAACAGCATGAATAAGCAGGGGACCCTGCAGACTATGAAATCAAGGAGTTGGACAAGAAGTACATACTTGTGCAATAGTTGGCACACAGCCTCTGCTGTTAGCCAACTGTACTCTGATTGGACATGAGGCCTGCTCAGTAAGGAAGAACTCGTATCTGGTACTGGAAACCAAGTCAGAATCCCATGATCAGGAAAAGCATACACTGAATTCATTTTTTACACCAGTATTGAGACAGAACTCTGTTGTTCATATAACTAAAAAAATTCTCTAATCTTGATTTAGCACAGATTAAAAAAAGGTTAACTCTACTCTTGTATTTGTAGTAATGTCTTATGTCTTAATCATGTCATTTTGCTGTTAAAACTTAAATTGTTGAGTTAATGAAAGATGAGAAAATTATTTTATAAAGTTCAGTATTCAAATCGTGGACTCTCAGAAGCATCTTCCAATGGAACACTTCTCGTGGCTGAGGGATACCCAGGGCCCTTCCACTTCTGGCTGGGTCTTCTGGTTCTGGCTCTTCCTCAGTGGAGAGACTGGAGTACTGTTGGGTTGCCACTGCTGCATAGTGGGGCTGCACAGATGACAAAGTTCTCTTCCACACGGAAACAGCAAAGCAATTAGACAGCATGTGTTCTTTACAACACAGCCCCGTTGTACTTTTCTACCTGTTTCTCAGTGCCTTAACTTTGTTAAGACATTTCTGACAAAGATATATTTGTTTCTCCCGAATAGCTTCTCAGCTAGCGTTTATCCTATGACAGCTTTAACTGTCCAAGAATGTATACAATTTACTCGGAACACACTTTCAGAAAGATTGAAAATATTCTTGAAAGATTGGTGACTCAGAAACACAAAAACCTCAGTGCAGGAATACCACTGATGCTTTTCAGCACACAAAACATCACAAACAGCACAGCACTTTTATCAGTGTGCTACAAGTGGAAATTGTTATCATTTCAATTCAGTTGCATAATGACAAAAGTACAGAAAACAGGTATTAGTCCCTTAAAACATCATGCTATGCTCTCAAAAGTTGTGCAACAATAAAATACAGCAGTGGCAAAGTACACCCCAAATCTCTACAGTGTATGACAAAACTAGGCATGCTGCGGTCGTACATCTCAACTTCTGTCAGGTCCGCTTGGCCTGGCTGCTCTCCCCATTAATAAGTGTCTTCTCCTGCTGTTCTGCAAGGGCCTGCCACTTCTGCCTGTTCTTCCTGCAGCCATCCAGCAAAGGCCAACAGTCGGCTGACACATGGGCTAGGGCCTAAAGAAGAAAGGAAACAACCAAAAGGAATCAAGAAAATGAGCCTCACTCACAGGCTTGCTGCAAAGGGCCATGTTCACACTCGTTCACTGGGGCTCTCTCACACAGATCCTTTAAGCTTTATAGATAAGAAGCACGTGTGTAGAGATAGCAAGCACAGGTACTCCAAAGTGACCAAACTGTGGAGACATATCTGTGTGCATCTGCTTTTTGGGGAAGCTGCGGCTTTTGTTTGTATCCAGGCTGGCTCTCCTTGAGGGTGGCTATGGGAAGCTGGTGTTTGTTTCTCTATAGAATGCTTTTTATACAGTGCACTTTTGAAATTCAAGAGTATAGTAAAGGTTGTTTCATAACTGCAGTGGCATGATTATTTACCAACCATAGTGCCATAAATGTTTGGCTACAATAATGTTGACTGTAGATTTATTTGTATTAGAGAGACAAATGACAAACACTCAACAAGGGCTTAATATATTTCGTAAGTATTTTATAGTCATTTAAAATGTCCCAGAGCACATTTGATGCAGACTATGTATTGCAATGTATTATAAATGACAGAAAACACTAATAGGAAAATCTCTTAATACATATATACTAGCAAGGGAAATCTCTTAAGAGGTAGCAGTGTGAGTGTATTTTATCTTCTGCTTTGCTTTCATTACCCTGTAGCTTTTATTTTTTTGCTCTGAGAACATATTATTTCTGTAATGATAAAAATGCATATCAGTACTACACAGAATTATGTGCATACTCAAGCATAATGATTCAGAAGGATAAACTCTAGAAAAGGTTATCTGATTATTATTCTGACTGTATTTACAGGCATAGGAAAAAAATCATAGATTATGGTGTTTTCAATGGAGTGTTTTCTTTTTTTAATCCAACCTATAGGGAAAGTATCTGTAATGCAAAAAGGGAGAGGTCTGAGGGCTTGAAACAAATGGTCTGATAGCATTTGAGGAAACTTGTAAGTAAAGGAGCAAACAAATCAAATAAACCCTGGAAGAAGGTGGAGACAGTGTTGTGGAGGTATCACCCTCAGTGCCCTTTCCCCTGTGTCTCCTCTGGTGCAAAACTTCTGTTTTCCTCTTCCATTTCCTATTCATAGCTGAAGATTATTTAGTACATCTTTTGATGGTTACAGGTCTTGACTAGGTCTCTGGTCTAGGACGAGAACTGGACTCTAGATGCCACTAGCTGCACATTTGGAACAAATATCCTATCTTGGAAGATACACTCTATAATCCTATCTGATTCTGCAATGTCTGGATTGGGAACCTGCTAGTTTTTTTCTGGTGTTGACATGCTCTGCTAACTCCAGGGTAAATTTTCTTTTCTTAAATCAATTAAACTTAAATTCATTTGATCTTTTAAAGACAGAGATAGCACTTACTTCCTGTATTGAGATCATAAACCTCTAACTAAGTACACTGGGTGTCTTAGGATCTTTTCATTTGAACAACAACAAACAAGCAAAAATCAAAGAAGCCAGTCTAGCAGAAACACGGAAGCAGGAGCTGCAGTGTTCTTCCAGCATCTCCTCCTACTCCTTGGGGAACCTTACCAATATTAGAGCCACAACCTGACAGTGCAAAGAGGCTGCACAGCTGTTTTCTTACCTAGGCAAAAATGTAACTTAAAATAGGCTAACAGAGAGTGTGCATAAAAATACCTTGAGGGTAAAAATTCTTCTCAGCCTCCCCGCAATTTGCTGGTACCTAGCACACCAGAAGGACCCAGTAGATGTTTACACACTGAGTGAACACTTTTGTGAAAAGTAAAATATAAAATGCATTCATTGTTGGATGCTCATCAGCAAAACAAATAATAATAATAATGAAAGTTTTGTTTCTTATTTCTTGATTTAGAAGAAAAAAGTGTGCCTAGTGTTAACCTCTTCAATTTTCTTCACGTTTTAATTCAGAATGTAGGCTAAGTTTAGCAAGTCTCGTTCTCCTATAAATACCTCATACAGCTGTAAGCAGATGGCGTCTATGAACCCAACTTGCATACTTGGGATTTTATTTTTCTTCTCCCTGTTCATTAGATCCTGAAAAGACACAGAGATCTACATTTACTTAACACAACGAAGACTGGTTGTACAAAGATGAATCAGAGGATTAGCTTAGCAAGGTAGGATAACAACTATATACATGCCCACTGTAAAAAGAAAAAAGAAGCACCTGTATTTTATTTCTAAAAGAAGAAATGTTCTGAGAAGAATCATTTTCTTGCTTTTTCAGTGTGTACAGCTTTCTAGAAAATACAGTGTGTGTCCCATGCTTTAAAATTTTGTGTTCCCTAATGGGGATTTATCCTGACAAGATAAAGAAGAAACAGCACACAGCAGCTGGAAGCGTGGGTGTTTGCAGCAGCGAGCATGTCAAGTATCATTACACCAAAGGAAGTGTACAGGTTGCGCTGCTTCTGCTTCATGTGATTATGACCAGTGACATACAAAGGAACATGTTGAAATAAAAGGTAGTTTATTTTTAAATTAAAAAAAAAAACACCAACAACACAAAGTACAAAAGAATTTGGGACAATATGGTGGTCAGCAAGGCTTTTTTGTCCTCTTGCTTCCCTCAAAGAACATGTAGCTTCTTCTGATAAGAAAAAGTGTGACAAATACACTATATAAAAAAAGTTAAAAAATGTGAAATTGCATCCCCAAAGAATGATCTCACAGAAGTATAAAAATGAAGTAGGACAGTTGTGGTGGCACATGACTTTAAACCCAGCACTCGGGAGGCAGAGGTAGGAGGATTGCTGTGAGTTCAAGGCCACCCTGAGAATACATAGTGAATTCCAGGTTAGCCTGGACCAGAGTGAGACCCTCCCTCAAAAACAAAAATAAAAACGAAAAAAAGTGAAGCATCCAAGTGCTGTCATACAAATCCATACAGCACTCAGGAGGTGGAGGCAGGAGGACTCTTAAGTTTGAGATCAGCCTTCCTTACACCTTGAGAACGTCTCTCTCAGAAAGATGTGTCATTTAAACAATGCATCTGAATAGTTCCTACCAACAAGGTCTCATACTTACAGTCGGCTCTATGTTGAGTTCCTTTCTCTCTCTGTCTCCTTGATCAAAAAATTCAGTTGCTACAAGTTCTGCTATCTGAAATAAATATCAGACTGAGTTTTGGCAAGGAAAAGAATGCCACGTTTTAAAACAAAGACTATGAATGAGGAGAATAAAATCTGTAGTTTTTGACCACATCAGTAAATTCGGATAAGGCAGCAATGAGTAATAGAAATATTTTATTTGTTTTAAACATCTAATCCCAAGACTAGACTTTATAATCTACTATGATTATGGGTGCAGGGTTGAGGGAAAAAAAAAGGGTACTGACACATGATGTATCCATATGAAATATGTTTTTAATAATAGTAATAATAAAAAAAAAAAAAAAAAGCATCATGTTAGTACAATTCCTCCAGTTAGTGGGAGAACTGTGGGCCCACCTGTAGGCATACTGGGTAAGCTATATTACAAGCACCTGTTTATAAAAGGTGCCATGAACAACATTATCAACTAGGTCCCTGGACTACAATTGGTTGATAGGCTTTTGACATTTCAATTTTTGTTATTGGTGACTAACCTGCGCAGTTCTTCTTGCAGAGTTTCCCACAGTCTGGATTCTGCAGACTGCATTCTGTGATATCACTAGCTACTTTCTTGGTACCCTGAACTTCCACACTGGAAATGAGGTCTAGAGGCTTGAATACATTGAAATAGGATTTTCTTTCCAGCCATAGCTCTGTAAGCACATGCAATTTCAGTGTCTGGGTACCTCTTTTTTGTAATATTGGCCATCATTCATGATTGCCTAGGTACATTTGGGGGTTTTCAAAGCCAACATGTCTTCTTATACTTGTTTCAATAAAATAAAGAGAAAGTTCCCAGTCAATTATTTAGTTACTTTATAGGACAACTCATATTAAAGAAAAAACAATAGGAGAAATGCTTAGTTGTTCTCACTGTTACCATTTAAAAAAAATTACTTGATTCTCAAGCCTCTGTCAAAGATAGCAATGGAAAGTTTTGTTTTTACTATTTTTTAAATTATTTTGGATTCTTGGATTTAAACATGTTTGTATATTTCAATCCTTACTGACATTTAGACCCTTCCATTTTGGCCACTGTAAGCTAATTAAGTTAGGCGCAGTTCTTTAGACATAACCCTTTTTAGTCTTTGGTAACTCTGACCAACAGCAGAAGGTCAGCAACCTTCAAAAGTGCATTAAGATTCACAATGCAATTACACAGAAACAAAACTACAGTATATATGTCAGTGTATACCCAACAATTTTTCAAGCCTTTATTACCTTTGCAAAATGTCACAGCAGTTACTTCTCATTTAGAGAGAAGGATTTGTTTCTGGTCCGCTGATCAGATCCTACCCAACATCTTCAATCAACATTTCCTGCATCTACTGATCAATGCCTCTGTAGTGTTAATGTGTAGCCAAACAGATTAATCATAATAAAATTAATTTTGCTTCTTCAAATTTTCAAGATGTGATTGAAAAAAAAAATCCCAGTGTGAACAAGAAGTAGTGTTGAATTAAAACATCAACAGGGGGCTGGAGAGATGGCTTAGCAGCTAAGGCGCTTGCCTATGAAGCCTAAGGACCCATGTTCAACTCCCCAGATCCCAATTCCACATAAACCAGATGCACATGGTGACACATGTGCAGGGTTGTGCATGCACACAAGGGGGCACATGCGTCTGGTGGTCGATTGCAGTGGCTGGAGGCCAATCTCTCATAAAAAAAGGAAAAAGGAAAAAAATCAATAGGCAGTGTTTGTATTGTCATTTTTTTCTTGTAATATAAATATCAAGTACACACAAATCTCAAAAAGGGAAGCCTTTTTCATGTCCAATTATTTGCTTTTAACACTGCTTAAAAGCTGGAAAAAGTCCCATGAGTATCTCATGAGGTGCTACCTCTCCATGCAAAGATGTCTCATTTGACTTGTTAGTTCTACTTCTATCAACACCAAACAACATACCCGCTGCTGGATGGGCCAGGGCTTTGTAATTGCAGAGAGATCACAAGCCGTCATCAGCATTGCTCTGTGAGGAAAAAGAAAGCCAAAGTCTGATTTACTTTCATGTGGATATATGCCCTCAGTAAATCGTTCTTGATGAAAAGTTACATTTTTTTAAACAATAATAGAGCAAATTATGAAGACCAAATGAACAAACAGAATTTACAAAAAAGCCGGGATAAGGCAGTGGTGTCAGAGGGCCACTGTTCTGGTTACCCTGTGAGTTAGTGAGTTGTTCCTTTGAATAAAAATTTGTCTGCTATTCTTGTTTTTTCACCTTGGTAGCCATTCTCAGTAGCAGTGAGATGGAAACATAACGGTTAATACAATTAGCCACTAAAGGGTAACATTCCATATCTTATTGATGGTCTTGTTATCAAGTGACAGTGAGCCACCCTCATTCACTCACCACCTGCAGTGCTTTCTATGTAAAATGCCTTTGGATGAGGAACGTGTCCCTTGAGAACAAAGGGAGGCATAGAGGATGCTGCTGCCAGCCCTTCTTTAGTCAGAAGTGGAAACCACACTGGTCCCCAGGTTTCCAGTGCTCTGGAACAGAATGCGCCACCTACCATAGAAAAACCTTCTGTCTTTAGCAGTGTATCAAGTCAGATCCCAATGTCTGCTAAATGATCCCTTTGTCAAAGAGCCATTCCAGTAACAAACTCTCAAGGCAAAGTATGATTCTATCCTTAATATAGCATGAGGAGCCGGGCATGGTGGCGCACACCTTTAATGCCAGCACTTGGGAGGCAGAGGTCAGAGTTAGAGGTCACCCAGAGACTACATATTGAATTCCAGGTCAGCTTGGGCTAGAGTGAGACCTTACTTTAAAAGAAACAAAGAAAGGGCCCAAGGTAGCCTTGAACTTGTGCTAATCCTCCTGTCTCAGCCTCCCAGTTGCTGTCTTTTGGGTTACTTTTTACTGATCCAGTTATTGCCACCGGAAAGGTAGGTGCAGTGAAGCAGAGATCTTATATCCACAAATAAGGGATGGACAAGTGTGCTGACAATGACGCATGAAATCGCGACGTGCCCCAGATCTGACAGCACTGCCATCCATGATGTGGGCCAAGAGAAGCAGAAACTCTACAGTCTCCATCCTGCTTCCACAATCTGTTTCAGCTTTTATGGTCCAAAGGATGAGGGAAATGAAAACAAACAAACAAACAAACAATTCACCCCACGAGCCTTATAGCTATAAATATTTTGCCTCTCTACTACATTTTAAAGGTCTGTATAGCACAAAGGAATAATTCATTCATTTGAGTTTACAAATGCATTTCTTGCAAAATGAGCATTCATATTCATTTCTTTGCACAACACTCTGCAGACGTCTGATAGCAATCACCATGTTTTAACAAATAACTGCAAACTAACAGTGAGACCACTGAGCAGCAAAACTTGTAAGGACAGTAAGCTGACTTACAAAAACAACTCCTTTTGAAGAGGATCTTCCAAATTGAATTGATTCTTTCTTATGAGTTCAAAAAATTCTCCTCGCCTCCTTGAAAATAAATAAAAATATATGGTAATTGCGGAGAGTCCTCAAGCTCAAATCTTTTGTCTACAAGACTCACAGAATAAATATTTAAAGGAGAAATAGTTTCTACCCATCTTAGAGCCCATAATAAAAATTGTTATAAGCATCAATATCTCACTTGTCACTCTTCTCATTTATTTTCACTGGAACATTAACAATCTCCTAACTTAACTACAGATCATGAATAATGGCAATTTCAATTCTTTAATACTTTTAATTAAAAAGAGCATAGTATGAATTAAAATTGTGATGGCAAACAATAATTCAAGATCTTTTACATGGATGGAGTGACAATCGAGAGACTTCTTACTCATCTACGTCATTGTGTACTACAGGAAAGAACAATGCATGCATCAGGTGCTGAGGCAAACAAAAGGAGCAAGTCTGACCATGCTTCTTGCTGTTCTGGGAATGGAGTAACAGCAGAGGTACAGTGAAGCCTCCTCTGTGCCAACATTGTTAAGCATCTTGAAAAACCACAAGGCAAGAGCATTTCTTTTCAGTGTTTAAAAGCAAGCTAGAGACACAAGACTAAAAAGAAAAAGAAAAAAACCCTAAAAATGAAAAGAATGCTTCATATGGAATTAGAGGAGATCCCCACACGGCACAAGAAGCATGGGAGGCTTTGTGCCTCCAGGTACTTTTATTTTTCAAAGTTCTTTGTAATTTGATAAGCTATATTTGAAACTATTGTGAACAAACTGGCTTACTGCATACTTATTAACCTTAATGTATTTCAAACTTGAATGAAGTAGTTACAAGCAGTTATTTCCAGATACAGAACAAAGGATATCTGGTATAGGTCATGTGCATTTGTTCTATTTGTTTTGTTTCCCTGAGAGAAGATAACGCCATGGCTGACTTGTACTTCAAGGAGGTCCTGGGAGTGATCCCGCACTCCCTGTGACGGGCATCAAAGGCCTCCATCTACAAGATGGAAACTATGACTGCTCAAATGCAGGAAGTATTTTCTAGCATTCAGAGAAGCACAGTAATCAAATAAGTGCATAATCACAATAGCATTCTATGTCAATAACATCAAAGTTCTCCATTTACACTATTCTTCTGCCAAAATTAAATAAAAAGAAAGAAAAGAACAGCGGTTATGTTTCTAGCTTCATTCCTTGCCCATCTAGGGATGGATGACGGAATAAAGTACCTGTGAGATGGACAGAAGCTAGGGAGGGAGGCAAGAACAACAGATGCCTATACAATCTTTAGACTGGACAACCTGGTTGCGAATACCCTTGAGATGTCTATTTGGTTGCATGACAGCTTCAGAGGCCCAACAGTACATGAACACACAAATGGCTGTATTCTACCATGTGTAGCAATAATTACTATGCCAAAGGAATAGTGTGCTCGTGCTACAGTCAAGAAACCACCCCACAGTTTGACCAGCTTCTCTGTCAAGACGTTTGTCCATATAAAGATTTCCCAGTGTGGATGCAAAACATTCTCAAGACTTATTTGGGGGTGGGTATTTTTCCTTAAAACTTACTTAATGTACAGTGCTAGGTCTGTAGCTAAAATAGCTTGCTTAATTATTTTCAGTGCGGTCTTATATTCTTCAATGGAGAGGCCACTGAGAATCTGGTTGCCCTTTATAAAAACAGAAAAAAATAGTTAGCACCTCCACCTGGAGAAGCTGCTATCCAGAACAAACTCTGAAGATATGGTCATCAATTTAAACACATGCCGAGTATTCCAAACCTACTTACCTAAATACCATGAAATAGTACCTAAATACCATGAAATTAAACAGCCATATAATGTCACCCTGGTATAGGTCATGCATTTGTTCTCTGAGAGAAGATAACCCCATCACCCTACTAAGGAGGTCCTGGGAGTGATCCCGCACTCCCTGTGACAGGGGCATCAAAGCCTCCATTAAACAAATGCCAGTATTTATAATGTCATAATCCAATAGCCTCCATGTATAACATCAAAGGTGTTTCCAACACCTGAGCCTGAGTCTAGAGCTCTCCTTGAGCCTAAAGTCTAATAGTGTTTTGCCCTTTCCCTTTGGCAGATCAACTGCTGGAACACAAAAGCAAGTGAAACTTTGAAAAGTTAAAACCAGATTAATGCATATAAATAATGCAGTTGTGGAATTTTAATATAATCAATTAGTATAAAGACATTTCTGTATGGCATTTTGTAACAAAACCAGGAACATTTCTGGTGCCCATCTAAGCTAATATTGAGAATAACATATGTTCCTTACAAACATGACAATATGGATGGGTAAATGCCCTGAGGGGTTTGTGTTAGATGATGGGGCTCAGAAACAGGGTAAGTGGGACTTAATCCTTCAGACAGTGGAGCTTCTATAAAGGTGGGCTCGAAAGGAGACACAAGTGCCCAGAGCCTAAAGCAGCCAAAGTTGAAGGTTCAGATGCCCACTTTTCATATTCTTAAAATGTAAAGGGCCACATGTGCAGGAGTCAAGACTTTCTTAAAGAAGGTCAGAATCCAGCACCTCCCCAAGTTCTTGCACTTCTCACCCCAGACAACATGTGTATAAAATAATATACTCTCCAAAGTGTACCAACACCATTCTTATACTTATTAACCACACACAGAATAATTCATGTTACACCATCATGCTATAGTTTATAAAATAATCGGTATTAGACTCCGTATAGCTTTGGTAAGGAGGCTACGAAAACGGTGCAGTAATGGGGGCCACCATGATCTTATACATGCAAAACATACTACCACTGAGCTGCATTCCCAACCTAGATTGCATCACATTTAACCTTTTACCTGCAGAAAGGCATTTTGGGGGAGGTGAGAGTTCTTTTCAATGAAAGTAGGAGAGGGGTCTGGACTTCTCTGGGCATGTCTTCTGTGTTTAGTGAGTAGAGGTGGGACTAGAGGGAACTTGTCTCTGGTTCCTGTCTGGGAACTAAAAGGCTGCTAGCCGTTCTATGACTCTTCTGGGATATCCTCAGTAAGGGAGCTCATCAGGGGTCATGAAATTATCCAGAAGAGAAGAACTCAGTTTCAACACTTAGTGGGGACGATGAGCAAGGCCCTAGTAACATTAGTAGTCTGTGAAGTGTGCAGGGTCCTCTGCTTGCCTATTCTGCCTTCCTATTCTCTGGCTGGATGGGTAGGAAACTCCATGGAGGTTTGGGAAAGAAGGGAATTAGAAGAAACTCAAGGTAAGGGACAAAATATTCTAACAGTGATAGTAAGGGGAGAACTGAAACATTCAGTTGGGCTCGTAACTGGACATAGTGGTTTGTGAAATGAGACCTATGTGTTGCATAGTTGGACCTACAAAAACAAAGTGACCTGAATGAAACTCCCTGAGTTTTTTTCAGGGCTTAGAGGGGAACTAGCCCAACCCTAGAAAACGTACATGAGGAAAAAACCTGCAGCAAGACTATAAACCATCCATGGTGCTTGTTCAATGACAATAGTTAAAACTCTTATTTTTCTTTCTTTTTTGGTTTTTCGAGGTAGGGTCTCACCCTAGCCCAGGCTGACCTGGAATTCACTAGGTAGTCACAGGGTGGCCTTGAACTCACAGCGATCATCCTACCTCTGCCTCCCGAGTACTGGGATTAAACAGGCCTGCACCACCATGCCCGGCTAAAACTTTTATTTTTCTATCATAAAATTAACACATGTAGTCAACAGTTACAATGAACAATGAACAAAGCAAAGGGGGAAAGGGGAAGTATTAAAAATTTCATAAGACAAACAACCATTGTCAAGGTTCTGATGTATTTTAATGTCATGTTCCTTGCATGTGCCTACTTAGCAGACTGTAGCATATCTTCTCTTACACTGACAGATATTCTTATATCCACGTTGTTGGGTAGCTTTCTTCTAAATATTGTGAACAATTAGAGGTTTCAAAAAAGAGAGGGCTGAGTGGTGTAGTTTGTGGTTAAGTACATGCTTCTGATGCACAAGACTGACTAGGTTCAATCCCAGAACAGCCAAAAAAGAAAATAAAAAGATAAAGGAAGGAAGCAAAAAAGGCATTTATTTGATTTAAAAAAAGCAATCAAAAGTCACAAAATACTACTTTAGCTTTTAGTTTGAAGAAACCAAGTAAACTTCAGCAGTCAAATTTCCCTTGTGGGGAGTCATGAGACGATTTTGCTTGTTAGAGAAGTGAGGCAGTGGAGATGTCAAATGTTTTGGTTGTTCCTTCCTTACCCAAAAAGGAAGAGAGTAAGTTCAAGAATTTATGAGGCTGGGAAAAAGTCCAAAACCTAAAAATAAATGTGAATTTATAAAGCTCTGACTTCAAATCCACAAGAGTAAATTACGTACTTACTGGACTATTAAGGATCATCAAGCACTGGTCAAAATGATGGTGCTCCATGATGGAGTGGCAGTAGAGCTGAGCAAGTGGGTGTTCGCTTCTGAGAGACAGTTTGAAGACGGAAAAGAAAATCAGTTTCCCAAAAGCATTACTTTACTAATCCATTCCTATCATTAGTTGCAATTATCTCATGAAATTAGCCCAGTTAATAATTTTCACTCCTGCTGAGGAGACTGAGGTAATATCTGTGAAATAAACAGTCGGGCTGAAGGGAAGGCTTAATGGTTAAAGCACTTGCCTGCGAAGCCTAAGGACCCAGGTTCCCTAGAACCCACGTAAGCCACAAAGATGTACATGGTGACACATGTGTCTGCAGTGGCTAGAGGTCCTGGTGTGCCCATTCTCTCTCATAAATAAATAAATAAATATTCCCCATGTTCAAAACTACAATTGGCTTAAAATCTAAAACAAATTCACATTAGCTTTTCCTGTAAAATGATGCTCAAGGTTAGCTTCTTCATGGGTGCCTACATATAAGGGAAGAAAAAACCGAGGTGGAATTAACTGGGTGTGAATGATGAACAGCACAGGCCCCTTGGGAAAGAGTGGGGAAGGAGAGAGGAAGGAGGAGGGAGAGCAGAAAGAAAGTGGGAGACATTGAGTCCGAAAGACTGTTCCAGTGTCTCCAAGTGCTCTAAGCTGAATTTGAGCTGTGATACCCTGCTGGGTAAGAGCTGTTTATTATATGCAGGGGACAGTCACAAATCATGTTCTAAGGCATGGCTAGCAAAGTCCTTCATCTTTCTCATTATCTTTCACGTGAAAATCAGTTTTCACTATTTATTCTTAAAAAGAAAAAAACAGTCCATCTTTGCCCTTAAAACTGGATAAAACAACTGGTTGGTGATTTCTCCATTATGCCTCTGATTCACTGTTTTGCTTTGCTTTTCATTTGTTGATAGAGAAGCTACCCAAGGCTAAAGAAATGTAATGTAGTGAGTGAAAACATGGCCAGAGGGAGAGGCTTGAGGGGAAGCACAAGGTGAAAGATGTCAAGTTAGGAGAAGGGGTCACCCTGGCCTATCATTTCCACTCTCACCTAGCTTGCTGCCTTTTTGCTGTTACTGGCAGAACCTTTCTGGAATCAACGGTCACATGCTTGTCTTCTTCATGCTTTCCATATTTAGTGGGTTGCGGTATGGATCAGCTATTGTGTTCAGCATTGGAAAATGAAAAGACACAGAATAGAGTAGCGTGAGCAGACTGGTGAAAAAGAAAGAACTTTCTGTGTTGTATGGACTACGAGTCACTTAGGACAGCACTGGACATGTGTGGCAGCCTAAGAGAACTGTGATTAGAGTGGTGGCAGCAGGAACAAAGAGGAGGAGACTTACGTGCGAGCTGCTCTGGATGCGGATCAGGTAAGAGATGGCAACAAACCCAAATTTCAGTGGGATGAGGAACGATGAAGGGATAAAGGATATGTCTGTAACTCTAGCACATGGGAGGCTGGGCTAAGAGGATCAGGAATTCAAAGCTAGCCTGGCCTACATAGATTTCAAGACCAGTTTGGACTACATGAGATGGGATCCTGTCTCAAAAAAGATGAATGCTATGTTAAATTTCCTTGTGCAGTTACAAAGATGATGAGTCTTATTTATTGACAGAAAATAATTGGAGGTGGGGGGACAAGGTTGACTGTTGGATGTGTTAAGAGTTTTAAGGTGCCTGAACTATGCCCCACTGGACCTAAATGCATTAACTTGGGTCTAGGTTGGAGAAATGGATTTGGGATACACTGGCATGTAGGTGGCAACCCAGCCATGGGAGGACATGATCTGAGTCACAGACACAGCCTGTAATGGAAGAGAGAACCTTGGCTGACATTCCCTATTCTCCCCTAGTCGCTATTTTGAACACTATTGTCATCCCTCAGAGTAGACATGTTAAAATCAACTTTAACAGAACAACCGTCTCCCTCCTCCCCTTTATCAAGAATAAAATGAAAAGCTTTTGGGGTTGCTATTCTCATTTATATAAGATATTAAAGAGCCTGGTAGGTGTGGTAGATCAGTAGGAAAATTGAGGCAAGTGCTTTAGTTAGATGCCAACCTAAACTACCCAGTGAGACCCTGTCCTAAACCCAGCCAATTAACCCACTTGCCCATCCACCTAGATAAACACACAACAAAACAAAAAAAGCATTATTTCAGTATCAAATTTATTCTGCCAGCTATTAGCTGCTAACACATCTATCATCCCACAAGGCTGTAAATCTCTTGTATACGGTGACACTTATTTTCTGCATCTTAACTATTTCCATGCACTGAGTCTGTCACATGTGAGGCACTGTGCTACCTGGCTTGCCATATTTCACTGTATAAGGCACTTCCACTCATTGCATCAGAATCCTCATGGCCACTTTGTACTTCAGCCATGGGCAGTGCTCAGTTTCAGGCACACATTAACAGTCTTCGTGCAGGTACCATTTAGAAAGCGCCTCATCCTGGCCCACCCTTGTATCTCTCATGTCTTCCTTGAAGCTCTCTGAACTCCCAGCTGGTGCCTATAGGAACGAACTGTATTTACACTTGTCCAGGGGTTAAGGCATTGGGAGTCACTTCTGCTTTATGCCTTATGGCTGAACAGTTTTGAATCTTCTTCCACAAGACTCCTCAAAAGCATGTGGGGCAGGACTGAGCCCCAGCTGCTCAGTGGATGGATATCTGGATAATTCACCCCTCTTTCTGTGCTTCACACCATTCCCTCCTTCCTAATCGCTGGGATCACAGTCACCAGTAAGCTCTAAGCACACCAAGTTTTGTCTTAAACTATAGCTCCAGAGGAAGGTATGCAAAATTCTTTAACGTTGTCATGTACGTATTTGCTTTTTATATGAGTTAATGTTTGGAGATTATCTCATTTGTTCAAGGCTACTATAAATGGTAGATCTGGAATTCAAGTTTATCCTCCTCAGTGCCTCACTGATCCACAGCCCCTCTGCTTTGCACACGTGTCCACTCACTGACCCAGTTAAGAGCTGGACTAGGAAATGCAATTGGGTCACTATCACACAAACCAGCTAGAACTGCAAATGCAAGCTACATCTTTATATGATGCAGAAAGGACTGCTTCCCATTAGAGGAAATTCTTGGCTTGTGAAAAAAACAAATGCCAAATTGTGTCTGTTTTTGCTTTTAAAAGTACAGCTTTATGAATCAATAAAAGGGTGACAAATGCCTCAAACTTCCTGCTTATAAAAAATCATGGAAACCATTGCATTCTACATCCTGTTGCATTTCACTCTTCAAATAAATAAGTTCAAATAAATATAAGGCTATGTTGCCTCCCTGTGAGGCTACATTAGAAGAACCCATTTCAACCACTAGTGTGGCATTTTATTCCCACGCTGACATAGTGAGTGTTAATAGATTGCTTCCCCCTGCATTTTCCTCTGTCCTCTGCTTTTGGGTCTATCTCAGAGTAGCATTAGGATGCCTGCATAGAATTCAGCCCCATATTCTAGAACTAGGAAATCTTAGCAAATCTGAAAATGAGGCATCTGTGAGAGAAAAAGTCCTGCCATCCCAGCCTTCCTCTTTGCACCAGTGCTGACGATGTCCTTGATTCGGCTTCTTATTTGCTATATTACCTGGATCGAAATCTCTAACTACTCATCTGTACTCCATGTCCCCATGTCTCTTCTACCTATGGGCTGACTTTGTCTTCCCATTCTCTGTGTGGTGATTGATATTCAAGCTGTTGACTCAGTGGACTCATTGAGCCCCTCAGCACTGACTGCTCACTCACATCAACTAGACACATGACACTTTGTTGCACGGCTATGGCGAGGTACAAATGTGCTCAGTTCCACTGCCACTCCCCTCATGGGCCATAGAATTAAGATCTTGAATGCCCCTCAGTTGTTAAGGACAAACCTCCCCCTCCCCGTGAAAATGACTAAAACATGGAGTGCATTTGCTTGTGCCAGGTTCTGTTTCAAGTATTGCAAATTTATTTACACTCCTTTAATCCTTATGAAAACCCTGTGAAATAGGTACTATCATTATTCTCTTATACAGAGGAGGAAACAGGGACAGAGAGGTTAAATGACTTACCAAAGGTCATATAATGAAGGCAATCAGAACTTGAATTTAGGCGTGTGACTCAAGTTAACCTTTAGCCATCATAACTATAATAGCTACTGCATGGTGATACAGAATGTGCATGCGTGCACACGCGTGTGTGTGTGTGTGTGTGTGTGTGGTATTAGCCTTCCAAGTACCATATTAAGGACTGTATTTAGTGTTAGCTTACTACTCTCACTAGTATTACTTGAACTTACACTTTTTTCTTATTCAGATCTCAAGTCTTTAAGGACCTCCAACTTTAGTAAAGATTACCTCATTCCTAGAAAAAAATGGATTGTGTATTGTTTGAACTTTGTACATTGTTGAGTGAGTTCTCTGTGGCATCTCTTTAAGACTCAGATCCTGCAGCTCCTTCCTGCTCTGTTCAGAGGAGAGACCACAGCATAGAGGGAGTTCTTCCCAGACAAACATACATGGCAATATTTTCCCAATTTTATTCATCTCGAATCTTGAAAAGAATTCATTTGTCACTCCACCTGCCATTCTATTTACTTTCTCCACAATGCCAAAGTTCATTTACCCCCTCCATGTTCCCTGTCTCTCCCTCCCGATATACACACGGCTTCCTAGTTCTTTCTTTGTCATTGATGGATGGCACCATCACCGTTCCGATTTCTTAGATGAGAAGTCCTGACTTTAGTCCTTCCCTCACACTGCAGTGCCATTCAATATTAAATTAGCATGCTTTTCTCCTTCACTCTATCTTTCTTCCTAAAGTAAGATTTTCAGTTTACATGTGGCTTCTTGCAACAGTTTTCTAATTGAGCCCTGTGGTTCTAATTTCTCCCCATCTATTATATAGCTTATTTCTTGACACACCCCCCAAAGTGCTTTTATTGCATAAAGCAGTAGTTCTTTATTTGGAGTATACCAAATCTAAAGCACACAGCTTTAGATCCCCTGAAAGGGTTTTGTAATCTACTTGTTCATTCTCTTGCTGGCCACCATCACTGCTCCATGAACAAATTGGCTCTCAGTGCTCCTGGGATCTATCTCTTCATCCTTTTTCCTCTCCAAAATCCTATCCACTTCTCAGGATTCCATTTAGGTTCCATTTCCTCTCTTAATAGTGGAGAGGGACTAAATCATTCTTGGATAGTGTTTTCCTCTGATGGTCACTTGCAATCCACTTTGTTAGACAACTGAAGACTCACTAGATAATTTCTTGCATTGACCTTCATTATAAATTACTATGATTTGGCAGGACCCACATTTTATGCTTTTATAGCTTCTTCCTACCTAGCAAAATGCCAAAACTCCAGTGATCGCTCATTATGCATAAGTATAGCATGGAGGTTAACTTCACTGAATTGTTTTTGAAATCATTGGACTCAAATCTAACCAAATTAATGTACCTATGAGCCTTATTATATTGGATACAGCCCTAATGTAGGAAATTTCTCTAAGTAACCCAAGCATTATAATTGTTTTCTCTAGTAGATGTTTATGCTTCAGCCAATATGTTCCTACTACTTTCAATTCACTTCACTATCATGTCATTTCAATGTTAAGCCAGGGTAGTCCAGGCTGGCCTTAAATTTACTTTGTAGAAAGGATGACCTTGAATTTAGGATAATCCTGCTGAGTGCTGGGATTGTAGGTGTGTACCATCATGCTCAGTTTATGTGGTGCTAGGGAGCAAACCCAGGGATTCATGCATGCTAGGCTTGCACTTTACCAACTAAGCTACAATCGTGGCCCATACTACTGTTTATTTGAAAAACAATTCAGTATTTATCTCAATTCACTGTCCCTACCCACATGGGAGAGACAGGCATAACCAGTGAACTGAAATACTTCACAGGCACACCTATCTGACATCTGTACAATGCTCATGTTCCAATCAAGGAATCAAGGGGTCCCACAGAGGTCAGGAGACAGCTTCCTATTCAAGGAAGGCCTTACTTCTAAATAATCTGAAAAGTCACTCATGAGTGAATAAAACTTTCAGTGTCTAGCTTCATTATCCCATTAGCACTCTTAACTTTTTTTCTTTTCTCTTTTTCTTTTTGTATTGTTCTTATTTCTGTACCTTCTTTCATTGTTTTGATTTTTTAAAGTATCAGTTTATAGATCAGGTGAGGTCTGAGCACAGTATGCCTTTGAAGAAAATAGTTCATTATATAGGGATGATTACAGTGCTTTCAGTATTACAAGTGTCCCTTTGCTAAGAAAAATCCTACATAAAGTACCAGTCATTTACCAGTAAAGAAAGAAAAAGAAATCCTTGGAAAAATCTTGTTTTCTTTTACTCAAACCACAGGGATGTAGGAAGAAATAAAAGTCTCTCAACTGTTTTAACTTTTTAAAGAGCTTTATTACGTGTTCAAGGTCTGCTTTGTGGTATGTGAAAATAAGACTCCACAATCTATGATTTTTTTCCCAGGATTTTTTTTAAGAGAAGATGACGTCTCTCCAGATGTTTTTCTGGGTAATTATTTTTAAATAAACAAAGGAAAAATAGTTTTGTTCCCCTTCACTTACACAGAGCAACACAGCATCCAACAACAGTCCGAACACTAACAGCATGACATTCAGTTTTGAGCTAGGGAGGGAGCACATGATGATTCTAGTTTTTAGGTCCTGCTGACTATGAGATGTCACACCATGTGGCTTCCCTAGTCTGCACTATTGATCTCTTCAGATTAATGATTCTTTTCATAATGATTGCATATGTGAGGCTCAGAACCTGCAGTTGATGAGAAGACACAAGGAAAAGGCCTTGCCACCCAGTTATTTCACCAAAACATTTAGGTTTTTAAGACAAAAGTCTGTGACAGGCATGAGCTTTCAATTGTTTCCCATCAAAGGCCAGTGTGAGACATGGTCATGCATCAGTACAATTCTTTTTACATGAAGTTTTTTGTTTGTTTAGATAAAGGGGCTGTGATTAGAGAGCTTCCTCAAGAATCCTTGAGATATCAGACATCTGGAATTTCCTTAAGAGAGCTATCCGCTAGTCAAATCACTTGCACACTTGGAAAAAAGCTCAGTAGTAAAAGATTTTACTGTTCAAATGTAGACTTTTCAGCCAAGTTGCTATGAGAAAACAAAACTGTGACAGTGGCTCAAGAATCTGATGAAAGAGGCATCATTTTTTATCATCTCAGCTGTCATCACATAATGCCACTTTAAATGTGGCCCTTAAAGAAATTTGAAATTCTTGTCCCCAGAGTTAGTATCATAGTCTTGAAATCACCATGCATGCTGCAACCATCCCTTATAACCGCTGCCAGAACTCAATAGGATGTAACCTGAGCCCTACTTGGTACTGACATGTGTGGTCTCTGAAAACTCACACCAGCCTTGTAGAGTGGGCATGTAACCATCTCCATTTTAACAATCAGGAAGTTAAGGTATAGAGAAAACAGCCTTGCCCAAGGCCACACAGAGAGCTTAGATGAAACTCGGATCATAATCTGTGTCTGATCACGAAGCTCGAGTTCTCTAGCACTGTAATACAGCCTCTCGGAGGACTGAAACCCAATTCTATGATCACTCACTAAGTGAGCAGGGCCAAGCTAAGCACTGTTCCAAATATTATTTTTCTAATCTAGGGTGAAATTCTACCTCTCCTGAATTAGTCTTAATAGTTTTTTAAGACGCTTTTAAGCTGGGTGCACATACCTCACAGTGATTATGTAATGAAATAAGATTCTCAACATAAACATTGTTTGAAAGTCAGGCAACTGATACTGTGACCAACCCAATATTAGAAGACTTGTATTCCAGCCCCATTTTCCTTAAATATAACCTGAGTATGTACTGGGAGCTTGACTAGTTCAAAATTTATATCATCCTTATTTGTGTGTGTGGTTCTACCTTAAGAATATATGGCCCTACAATTGAAAGGAAACATTTTCTTGTTTGCTGGAGAAATGATCTTACCTCTGTATGTATGAGTTGTTCACACCGCGATGATCCAAATCATGGCTTAGTGCTGCAATCAACAATGCAAGTACCTCCAGGTCAGTCAGCTTACTCTGCATAACCAACAGCATAGCAGTAAATAGAAAGAAAGAGACAACGTATAAAAGGTGTAGTTTTTGTTGGTCACAGCTTTACACATACACTTTTGTAGAGTCACAAAACATTCACTAGAAACCTCTGCTCTGTTGGGAATCAGTTGTATTTCCCTTCACAGTAGGGTTATTACAAATGTCACTAACCAACAGAAAAGGCTCATCCTTAAAAATCCACAACCTATTACCTACAGTAATAATTTACCTACAATAACTTTCTCAATTATCTATATGGGTGTGGAGTAATCATAGCAAGCTTTATTTTCCCCTAGTTCCCTGTAGATTCCAATGTGCTCTCCACTGCCAGCTGCTGTATCCTTAAGAAATGTAGATAATGTGAATATTAAACAAACTATTACAAAAAAGATTATCTGAAATAAAAATTTGGCTTTCTAGAGTTTGAGAATATAGTCACAATCCAAATATGTTATTTTTGACCATTTTCCATTTATAATAGTTATACTACGATTCCCCTTCACTAGTAAGAAAATGCAAGCTAAATTATGTCAGTTCCACTCTACTGGAACTTTCAGCACTGTAAATAAGTTTTAAAGTGTACACAAAAGTCATCATTTTATTACTCATCATAAACAGCCAAAGGTAGTGTTCAGTTGTGATAATCATTATGACTCACACAGCCCATTTCTTGTAAATGTTGCTAAGTAAGAAAAATACTATGTTATTTCATGTGGCTTTATTCCATTTCTTGTAAATGTTGCTAAGTAAGAAAAATACTACTATGTGATTTCAAGTGACTTTATAGGCAACGGTTGCATCCATTTATTTCTTGTTTATTTGCAGTGCAAGGGATCAAATCAGGGTCTTGCACATACTATTTAAGCGCTATCTTACTAAGACTACCCCCAAGCCCAGTCATTTCTTTTAGATCTAGCCATTTAAAATGTGTTCTCTATGAAAGTAGAGTATAGTAATACTCTACTATACTACTACTACTACTCCAGAATAGTAATTTTGGAACTCATTAAAAATGTAAGGAAGTTCTGAATGAAAAGAGTTATACAATGGATGCTTAGAATCACTTAGAATAACTACTTGATTCCTGCTCAAGTTAGTGTGTCAGGTCAGAGCAAGAGATAAATACTTGGCCTGGAAAGGAACACATTGCTTGACTGTTTTCTGTATTGGTTATCCTTTTAAGCAGACTGTGATCAGTATATGTGAAACTCAACCCTCTGACACGAAAGTGTACTAGTAACATTCACTGAGTGCTCGACAGGGGCAGTGAGTGCATCTGTGAAGCCATGCTCAGGCTGAGTGACTCCAAGAAATTCGATTATGAAGCAGCTGAATATAAATGTGAGAAATGTGATATTTCAATCTCATCATGTGAAGGAAATATTTATCTGCTCAGACAACTGAAGAAGAGCATGAATCTACATTTTAAATATGTCTCATGTATTACATATGAAAGAAAATTAGCAATTAAGTATTTTGCCTTTAACCAAACACAATTCATTGTGCAGTGGCAGTAAATTATTTTTACTCACTGTAAGTTCAAGATAAAAAAATAACTTGAAGGGATATGCTGTTAAGTTTTGCCAAGCAAAAAACACCTTAAAGATATGAATGGCTCTGAGATGTACCTGAATGTTGCCAGCTTTGAGAGCAGCAAACATGCACTGGGCAGTATTAAAGGCATGCCTCCAGTTGTGATAGGCAACGTTCTTCCGATAATTCTTCTTAACACTTAGAATCCATCTGCAGAGGACCTTTAGGAAATAAACCACACACAGAGGAATGGTCGTTACAAACACTGACCACATGTTAACTAAATTCCAGGCACTGTACAGAGTATTTGTATTCGATCCTGACAACTGGGAGGGACGTGTGACTACTGTGATCATTTTCAGATGAAGAAACCGACATTGAAGCAGGTTAATTTGCTGGGGGTGGTTGCTTGTAAGAGGCAGCAGTTCAACTCCAGAACCCACCATGGTAACCCTTATGAAGCTAAGTTAGATGCAAAGTGCATGACATCTCAAAGAAAAGTATGTCATGGGTCGGATCCTGAGTAGCTTTTTAAAAGGTATTATGTCCTCAAGTCATCTGTTAGAAGAGAGTCCACAGAGTCACACATGGGTGAGCTTTAGGAAACAGGGTCTTTCCATGTGCTCCTGCTGCACATCTGTGAAGGGAACCAGTGCAGGGCTCTGAGGTGGCCAGGAGCCAGGTACTGAGCACACAGCTCAGGACAGACTGAATCTGGAAGTCCTAGCACCAGCCATCATCGGTTCCATCTCTGTCCTTCTAGGCTTTGTCTAAGCATTAGGGAGAGTTAATGCTTGGCTACCAAGAGGTACAAATTTGAAGTCAATATATACAAAATAAAGCTTTGAGGCTCATTTGGGGAAATGTATTTTAAAAGATGGGGAAAGGCTAAACTGTTCAAACAAATCTCACAAGTTTGAGTTAATTCAGCTTCTAAGTTTTGTACTAAATAAAATCCTCAGGCATTCATGGCCCTAAGCACGGTGATTCTGTTTGTGTCACCATCAGTCTGCCTCTCTCCCAACTGGAATGATATACTATGCTTTTGCAAAACCAAATACACTTTTCCCCTGTGTGCATGTGCACGGCTAGGATATTGTGAAGAAAAGGAGCTCTGCCTCTGGGAATGGAAAAGTACAAGTGAAAGGAATGTGGCTTTGACAGTGTCCAACAGTGACTGGCTCTAGGGGGAGGGAGCAGCGCTCTTTCAATGCTTGCAGAAACCAGGCAGAGAGGACTATGCAGGAAATTGGTGCTGTCACAGCCTCTCTTTTCTTTCTAGGTCTCTGTCTTCCTGTTGTATGGTTCAGTTCTTAGGAATTCTTATAACAAAGAATTTTGTTATCTGTGAACTTTTGGTTGAGTTGCTGTGTATGTGTGTATGTTATCTGTGGTGGGGTATATACATGTGTGTGTGTCTCACTGATTCTTGAACTTGCCTTTTTTTTTTTTTTTTTTGAGCCCAAGCAATTCTGTAGTCTTTGCTTCCCACGGACTGAGCTTATATGCTGAGGAATGGCCTCAGCCAGTCTCAGGTCCCCTTAGTTCAGCTCATGCTTGCACATGAAATGCTCTCACCCAAGGAGGCGTCTCCCAGCCCTGAGTTGCCATCTTCTCAGTAGGTCTGTGTGCCTGGAACTGATGTGTCACCCCGACTACACTGAAATCTCAGTGCACACATATTTTTTCATCAAGACCAATTCTGAACATACTCTATCAGGAAGGTGATAGATTTGCTTCACTAGGAAAGTTTCAAGTAGAAGCCATAAGCTTTCTTTGGAATGTTTAGGAAGTACACATTGGCATTTGTAGAAAATTACTTGTGATTAGTTAAAGCACAAAGGATTATCTAGAAACCTGGAAATTTAATGTATGAATACATCTTTTTATGAGCTTTTCATTTATAGACATTAAATATGCACATCTACCTCATCATTGAGACAATGACCACAGGGGCTATGGTTAGGCCACTGGACAGACATTAGTAGGCTTGCAGGTCACTGAGGATGGGCCTCTCTGTCACAATGGGCTTTGGACCCCACTTCCTATATCTCTGGTAATGCACTACTCTTAAGGAAGGGGAAATATCCCTTCATAGACTCTTAAATATTGTGAAAGAAGACAGCAAGCATCATGATTTCTGTTTGTTAAGTTCTAAAAGATCATACAAAAGGGTGAGCAAGACTTGGTTGAGGCTTCTTAAGGGAAGGCAATTTCCTCTTGGAAAAGTATAGCTACTTTACAGAATATTTTAAGTTTTTCTTTCTTTAATTCTTTTTAATTTACTGTGTTAGCTAATTTTTTTGTTGAAAGAATGAAACCCAAGTTGTACCTATGGCTCTGTGTAGAGACATGACATTCTAAATTGCCCCCCAAAAGCATGATTATACCCCTCTCAGGGCACCCCAAATAGACCTGTTAATCAGCTGGGTTGGAAAATACTCCTCAAAAAGCTGCAACATCAAGACCTAACAGCATGCTACAAACATGCGAGGAATAACTGTGTCCTTAATGTGTACTGTGTACTTTGCGAATCCCAGACACCCTTCCCTCCATGCAGGTGCTTACTATCTAAGCTTGACTACTTTCTGAGACAGAAATGAGAAAGTGTAACATTTTCTCTCCTCTTTCTAGCTCTCTGTTTTGGATACCCGCAAAACCACAAGCCTGCTTGCCACCATACCCTGGGCACATCTCCCTCCGAAGCTCCCACTCCATATAACTGCTTGTAGACCTCCACTGCTGAGCCTGCCTGCCTTCTCCACTTCTAACTGGGAAAGCATGGTTTTCTGTCTTCCTTTACTGTTTTTCTCTTAAAAGACAGTACAATTCTATTTGAACTTCCTTCTGAGTCCATTTATAAATTCTTTTATCTATGACATGAACTGTCTGCTGAAGGAACGCTGTGATCCTCCATAACACTATACAACATAATTCTTGGTAGACTACTCTCCTATGCAAGGCAGGATGCCCTATCAGAATTGGAAACCCATTAGGCTATAGTAGTGAATAACTAGATTGAAGTACAGCTTGAACTCATGTTCCAAAGATTTTCTCAGTAGCATATAGGAAAATTGTGATTACACCTAACGCTTTGGGTGGTGGGTAAACTGACATCCCAATTTGTAATAGTATTTTGTGTAACAGAATTGGTGTGTAGTGATTTGCAGTTTGGATGGTCATGGAGGGCATTACAGTATACCGAGTCTCCAACAAAGGTGAGGGTTTCCTAAGGCCTAATGTCATATTCTGAATGCTACAGGGGAAAGAAGAGACAGAAAACAGCTTTCCTCCTGAATTCAAGAAAACCAGAAATGAAAATGCACATATTAATGCACAGAGTCATAAGTAAGTGAATGTAAAATAAGAGCATAACCTCAGTCCTAGATCTTTCTCTCTCAGACACAATTTTGCATCAGGCTCCTGAGAAGAGAGAAAGCACGTGCTGATACAGGTAGCTAAGAAGACAGCAGCAGTCTTGAAGGCTGTTTAGGATGGACTCCTTCCTCATTCACAGAAATCCCGTTTTCAACCTCAAGAGAATGTCCTAAAGCCAGGCAAAAAGAAGCAGGATACCACTGAAGACATGTTAAGAAGACGGGGGCTGTGCGACTTGCCACTCCTTTAAGGAGATGTGTACGCAGGTACCTCAGGCGCCTTTCTCCGTGCTGCCGCTTCTTAGAGACCCACTCTGCTACGTCTGCCTGCTTTCTGCGTTCTAATTCAGAAAATGTAGCATTTCTTTTCTTTTTTCCAGCACTGGCCAAAATCCCAAGCCTGCCTGCCCTTGCACACTCTTGGGGACTTCCCCATCCTCATGTAGCTGCCCACAGTCTTCCACTGCTGCCTTTCTTGACCCTTGCCTCAGAAAGCACAACTTTCTCTTCTTATTCTAGCAATTGCCAAGATCTCTGGCTTGCCAGTGCTGATGTTTCTCTCAAACTCTGATAAAATGGTCCTTGAGTTTTCTTCTGAATGCATCTTTATAATTATTTTGCCTATAAGACTAACAACCAGCAAAGGGACCCTGTGTTCTCAGTAAGAGTAGCATCAAATACAGCAGCACAATTCAGGGGGCAAATTTATGTAAAGGACAGAAGGTGGAAATAAGGTTTGCAGGGACAGTCAGGACGGTTCAGAGGCTGGTACGAGGCAACGGTTGCCACCAGAATAAATTAACTCAAGATTTGGAAGCCAGGTAGACACCCGAAGTTCTTCATCATGAAATGTTCTGTCAGGGCAGCATGATGCCAACATCTTCTCTAACAAGAGGTTTTAATTTTATCATCCTAAAATTATACTGACAGTAACATCTGAAATGAACAACACAAGAGACACTAAAGCAGAAAGTTGACCAGAATAAGCTCATTGGTCACAGTGATGATACCCAGGATAAGAACAGTGATTATCCAAAAAGAAAAAGACAACAGAAAATTTAGGCATTGAGAAGAAATGTTTCCTAAGGGTACAAATTCAAGGAAAGGATTGAGTCATACAATCTGAGTGACTTTCTTTATTACCCAACCCTCAAGTACTGTGGAACAGCTAAATAAGTGAAGTAAAGTAACTAGTATGTCTTTTTAGAAAGGTACACGGATCCTATTTCTATGTAGTCTCAGGGTGGCCTCGAACTCACGGTAACCCTCTTACCTCTGCCTCCCGAGTGCGGGATTAAAGGCACATACCACCACACCTGGCAAGAATCCTATTTCTATGTTCTGGTTATTACAGTTTCACATGTGGGAGCTCCAGGAACAGAGAGGATTTGAGACATTTTCTGAATTTATAAGGTCCTATAACTAGCTCTAAATGTGAACATTATCACATTAAGAAAGCTTTTTTCTTTTTGGTTTTTTGAAGTGGGGTCTCACTCTCGTCCAGGCTGACCTGAAATTCACTATGTAATCCCAGGGTGGCCTCGAACTCATGGTGATCCTCCTACCCCTGCCTCCTGAGTGCTGGGATTAAAGGTGTGTGCCACCGCGCCCAGCAAGAAAGCTTTTAAATGAGCCCTGTATCTTTCAGTGGAGACCTCTGATGATGATATCACCATGTCAAATGTGGACAACAGTGGGGTACCTGGCTTGCATTCCTTACCCATGGATTAAAATGAACAATTAGAAGTATAAATGTACAAGAATGTAAAAGTGTGTGAGTAAGCCTCACAGACTCCCATGGGGCAGTAAAGCTGTTAATTTAATACTTACAAGGTGGGGAAACTGAGAATGTGGGAGATGAAACCCCCAGGAGTCCTATGACTCAATACCCACGGTCTTCCTACTCTAGCATGCTCCTCAGTGTCATTATCCATAAAGGTGTTTAAAGTCACAACCGAAGTGTCTCTTGTGAGCTTATTAGTATAATTTCTTAACTAACACACTGTAATGAGAATGGAGCTTTATTAGTCTATAGTTCTTGGTTTTCATCCAAGAAAGAGTAATATAAATTAGTTAAAATCAAGAAAGGACTAGATGTGGACCTTCAGTAATACTATAAATAATACTCTGTTAACCTTAGCTATGCTCACCCTTAGTTTATTATTTTTTTTCCTGTGAGGCCTTTGAGAATGATGGCAACTTATGGGTATATCTATTCATCTGTGCTGAGCCGAGTGGCGGAGTTTTGAATGAGCAGAGGCTAACTGGAGCCGAGGATAAAGTTTCCATCATGTGAATGAACAAAGACTAGTGGAAGCTTTGGTGATCTTTAAATTTCTAGCTATGTGCATGGAGATGAGACATTCAACTGTTCAGGAAAAAAGAAAACACACACAAAAAAATGAAAAACAACACTACACTTTTAAAGGCAAGATTGCTGACTTCTTTTTCCTTTTGGTGGGAGTGGGAAGGGGCACAGCTGTACCTGCTCTGTGAGCCAGAGGAAGATGCCAGTGCCCTTCTCTCTTGCTGTTCTACCTAATTTCACTGACACAGAGTTCTCACTGAGCCTGGAGCTCCCTGAAATGGTCCTCCTGTGTTGGAGTTACATCATGTGTGGCTATGTGCAGCTTCTTACGTGATGCTAGGGATTGAACTCATATCCTCAGGCCTGTCCATGAAGCACTATTACTCACTGACCCATATCCCCAGACCCTAGTAATTTTGTTTGCATATAGTCCTTTCTCTTTTCCATTATTCTTTGATGCTATAAAGATAGTCATTATGAGACAGAACAGGGTAATGGATACTATCAGGAATCAATTTATATTAACCAGTAGGAAATATAACAGTTTCATTTTTGCCCCACATAGTTGACCCCATTTAACTTAAGGGTCTGGCCTCCCATCAAGCACCTGTACCCCCTCATTGCTTGCTCACTGTCTGTACATTGTTATCATATCCTGTACAACCAGTTCATGTTATGGCCCTGCTTAGAATTTCCCAGTGACGCACTATTGTTTTCAGGATGAAATTCAAATTCTTCTGAATGGCTCAACAGGATTTGCTCCTCCCCTTGCTTTGCAGTGGGTGCTCTGGCCACTCTCTCCTTTTGACCAGCAGTCTCCTATCTTGCTTGCCATCTGCTTTTATACACTCTACTCTGACTGGCAAGGAGGAGAAATTAAGTCCAGGGAGGGATTAAATTCCATAAAGATGCAGGAGATCCCAGGCTGTGGACCCCAGGTTTTAGGTCCTTATGCTAACTAGCAAAAAACTGCAAAACACTGACTGTAAGAAGGATGTTATGAAGTATGAGGTTTATTTTTGGGAGAATTAGGATCCAGTGGGAAGGCTAGCTGAAGACTCAAGCCTGAAGGGCAATTTACCCCCTGCCCAGTTGGAAAGGGGAAGGGAGAATGGAAAGAATATTCCTCATTGAGGAACCTCTGGGGAAAAGCCTCTGGAGAAGCTGTGCATGCTTCAAACATACACATAAGCCAAACATAACACCAAACCAAACAGTCCCTACATACAAGAGAGCAGACGTGTAGCAAAACAGGCAGGAAAATACACAGGCAAGTAAGAAATTATTTCCCTTTCCAGCCAGTCGGGAACAAAGAGAGCTTACCAACAGGGGCTAGGAAGCAAAAACCAGGAGAATGAAGAGAGGGCTAAGAGAGAGTTTTACATACATGGTTTGGCAAGAGAGCCCCTAGAAAGAACAAGGTACATGCAGAAAGCAAGCAGAGAAACATCCCAACAGAAAAGAAATACCCCTATTCAAACTGGTGTTTGATACAAGGTAGGAATCCACTGAATGTCTTACTTATTTATTTTATTTTGGCTTTTTGAGGGAGGGTCTCACTCTAAGCAGGCTACCTGGAATGCACTATGTAGTCTCAGGCTGACCTTGAACTCACAGCAATCCTCTTTCCTCAGCCTCCCCAATGCTGGGATTAAAGGTGTGCAACAACACCAGCTGATTGTGCTTTTAATGGATGGTATTTTTTCATTTAAAATCTCAGGCATGTGTCTGGCAACAGAGACTTAAAACTCTCAATTCCATTAATAGTATGCAGATCCAATTCTCTAACACACACACACACACACACACACACACACACACACACACACACACTTGTCCAAAGGGCATCACTACTTCCCTACCTCATGTTTCATCTGGAAATTCTGCACAAGGTTGAGGTCAGTGAACATTCGGATTGTGCACAGTGCTGTTTCCAGATCAGACAGCTCAAAGTCGCTGAAGCTGAAGTCAGTAATTTTAAGGGTCTGGGCAGATGGAACCACGGCAGCCTTAGGGATGAGAAGAAAGTTAAATAACGTTGTTAATCAAAATAGCAGTTATTCATGTTGTTTCTACGTTTTCTTTTAATATTTTATTTGGGGCTGGAGAGATGGCTTAGCAGTTAAGGCACATGCCTGCAAAGCCTAAGGACCCTGGTTCAATTCTCCAGGTCCCACTTAAGCCAGATGCACAAGGGGGCTGCATGCGTCTGGAGTTTGTTTGCAGTGGCTAGAGGCCCTGGCGTGCCCATTCCCACTTTCCCTCTCTCTCTTTCCCTCTCTCTGTCTCTAATAAATAAATAATAAAATTTTTAAATTTTTTAAAAAATTATTTATATATTTATTTGAGAGTGAGAAAGCAGAGAAAGAGCAAATGGGCAAACCATGGCCTCCAGCTGCTGCAAATGAATCCCAGATACATGTGTCACCTTCTGCATCTGGCTTATGTGGGTCCTGGAGAATTGAACCGGGGTCCTTAGGCTTTGCAGGCATGTGCCTTAACCACTAAGCCATCTCTCCAGCTTTGTTTCTCTCCATTTTCTATAAAGGGATAGCACCCTGTGTTTATTTTCTTTTTAATATTGCTACAGTTTGGACCTGGTATGTGTCCCAAAGGCCCACGTTATCCTTGTTCCTCCAGCTTGGTGTTCCTGGAAGGTGGTGGAACATGTCAGAGGTGGAGCTCCGTGGGAGGAAGTGAGGTCACTGAGGCTTGCCCTGGAACAGGATATTGGTTTGGGGTTTCGAGGTAGGGTGACCTGGAATTCACTGTGTCTCGGGATGGCCTCGGACTCAGCAATACTCCTACCTCGGCCTACCGAGTGCTGGGATTGTATTCACAGGACATTAGTGGACACTTTGGCTTCATTTTTGTAGATGAACTTACTTAAGCACAAAGAGATTATGCAGGAATGGAGCTAAGTTTCTGATGCAGCAGGCTACCCAAGGTTCAGATGTGTCCTGAGCCCTTCTGTTCTGACTAGACTCACCATGCCTGATCATGACTCAACTGGGTGCCTACTGAAAGCACTTACATGGAGATTTCAGTGCAACAGATCAGGGATATCTTTGGAAAACTAGATGTTTTGGAGGGGGAGGGATGTTTTAAAACTGAGATATTTAGGTTTGATTTTACAGCCATGTAATTACAGCAAACACCTGCAAATGTGCCTTGCTCTTTTCCATCAATGTCCCCTCTGTATATCCGGCTTCGCCTGTAAATCAGCCACTCTCTTTCATTGATGGACTCTTTTTTAAAGCACAGTTCCATGTAAGGTAGGATTAGTACCCCCTGGAGATAGCCCCACTTAGGAAAACCTGTTAAATTACATCAAGTCCCACTATAATTCTGCTTTATATTTTTGCATTTATCGGAATGAGTATATATTAGGTGAATGGGAGAGACTGGAATAAAATCTTATTCTCTTCATCTGGTCAATAATTTCATTTTTTTTTCTAGATAAGTCTGCTATGAGGCCCAAGCTGGTCTGGGACTAATCTTAGACACCTTCTCCCTTGCCCTCACTATTCTGAGGGTCCCAAAGCCTTATGGAGGACAAATTCTAACCTGTGTTGGGACAGTCCTGGAAAGCACATCACAATCTTGTTTTCAGATTTACTTAATTTGTTACATTGTTCACATACTAGGATTATTAAAACCTACAAAGCCTACATGATTTTCAGCTTTTCCTGAAATGTCAAGTCCTGCTGATCTCTGATCTCCATGAAGCAGCAGCTGATGGAGGCCAAGGGGCTCTGGCTGACTCGGTGAGCACAGTCCCTAAGCTTATCTGTATTCCTGCCACAGCCTGTGAGCATTTGAACTTGAAGGACCTCTGCTCCTGCAACTGTGAACCATTTATCCTGTCAACACCCTATTTAGTGTGTTAGCCATATATGGCTGAAATTAACCTGATGAAAAGAGGCTGTTATAGATGGAAGGGTAGAAAGAAGAAAAATGAAGAAATTAGAACCAGGTTCCTACACCCTTACCTTCATCTTCCTTGAAGAAAAAAGATGAAAATAAAATCTTCAGAGCTATGGAGAGATGTACATCTTCCTCAACTCACAGATTCTCTGGCTCACCTTGGTCTTCAGATTTCACTTACATACACTAGACTTGTTTAAACTTTCAGTACAATTCACTATTGCTCGAAGACCAAAGCTCACAAGAAAACGTGCATTCCATAAAGTCAGTTCCACAGGCTGACATGTGGGCTCAAACAGGGACGAAGGGGCTGAAAATGTTTAGAAAAGTCTGTTTACACCAGCATGAGCAATGGAGCAGGAGCTCACGTGAGGAAGTGTGGAGGCTGGACACGAGCCACCTTCTAACCCAAAGCAGACAGATGGCAGCTGCTTTTCTTAAACATGTCCACCAGCCAAGAGAACAGGTATTTCTCCCTCAGGGCATCGTTTTCCTTACAGCAGGAAGACTTTCCTTCCACATACATATTCTAGAAGCTACAGGAGAGATGACCCACACAGCCCGTGCCTTTCTCTTTCTGTACTAATTCTCCTTCTCTCAGCTGAGAGAAGCTTCCTTTGCTCCTCAGCCACACCACACCATAGCGCAAACTTCGTGAGCTGCCCCAGTGGGGACACAAACATTTTCCTTGTGGTGAGTGACACAGAGGCTCAGATCTCTGGATCAGTCACCAGCAAGGCAGGAGGAAGTCAGAAACCATTTATAGCTCTTGTAATCCATTTCTTTGACTACGGCATGAAAATCTAATTTCATATTTTCTTAGTATTTAGTAAAACAAAATATTTTACATTTTACTGACAGCAGAGAATAAAGTATGTGGTATTTCTACAATAGGATGCACACAAGTACATATTTTCACAGCTTCTTGTTTGGTCACAGTTATATTCATTTAGCATTTTCAAAGTGAGATTTATGAGTTTGGTTTTTTTTTTTAGGGAACAATACAATTTGGTGCATCGTCGTTCTGAAGATGAGCAAATATAAGACATTTTAAAGAATCTTTAAATTTTAACAATAAGATATTACACATATAAACATGTATAGGGATTTTTATGGTTGAAAAATTCAACTCAAAGCCCTAGTTACTATAATACCCTCTAGTACCATCGCAAACTACCTACTTTTCCTCATGAGAATACAGTGCCTTTGAATTCTCAGGCACAAGCACTTAGATATTTTACTGCTTAATTCAGATATGATTAAGTTCCTTTAGGGCTATGGTTTCTATGTGTAGCAAATCAACCAAATATAGAATGCAAAATATGGTCAAAGCTCATGGAGGTAGATTCAGTCACTCTGCCAAATAGCTTGGTGGTATAGCTATTATTCTGAGCTCAATTGTCTTGGTTTAAAAGAGGCAGTAGCCAGAGTTGTAAAAATGTTTTTAATTTCTCAGTGATTTTAAATCTAAACCAATTATTCTAGATACCATCTAATTAGGAGCTAAATATTAAATTGGGCACCAGTGGACAAAACCCTAGACCAGCTACTACTTTTACATTTCAGCATTCGATAATGATCCTAAAAAAATGCAACTTAAAAGCAAGGTAAACCACACAGCACAAAGGAATGTCTGTTATTGGGCCTCTGTCCTGAGGGTCCATGGATTTTCGTCACCCTGAACTATATGCTCAACCTCTCTGGTTGGTTTGTTTGTTTATTTATTTACTTACTTATTTATTTGTTTGCAAGGAGTGAGAGACAGAATGGGCATACCAGGGCCTCTAGCCACTGCAAACAAACTCCAGATGAATGTGGCACTTTGTGTATCTGGCTTTATGTGGGTACTGGGGAATTTAACTTGGGTAGTTAGGCTTTGCAGGCAAGTGTCTTAACTGCTGTGCCATTTCTCCAGTCTTCTGTCTACTTGTTTTCTTTGTTTATTTGTTTGTTTTTTTGAAGTAGGATCTCATTCTAGCCCAGGCTGACCTGTAATTCACTTATGTATTCTCAGGCTGGCCTTGAATTCACAGTGATCCTCCTACCTCTGCCTCCTGAGTGCTGGGATTAAAGGCTTGCACCACCATGCCCATCCTGTTTTCTTTTAAAAATGTGTAAAGGTGGGGCTGGAGAGATGGCTTAGAGGTTAAGGCGCCTGCCTGCTAAGCCTAAGAATGCTGGTTCCAATCTCCAGCGGTTCTAATCTCCAGGTCCCCATGTTTAGCCAGATGCAAAGTGAGGCAAGGGCACGATGCCGCACTTGACCACAAGGGGGCGCACTCATCTGGATTTCATTCACAGCAGCTGAGAGACTGCTGGCGCACCCATGTCTGTCTCCCTCTCCCTCTCTCGGTGTCTCTCTTCAAAAAATAAATAAAAAATAATAAAAAAAATTTAAAAATGTGTAAAGGTGAAAAATTGAAGCTGACTGTCTCTGTGGATTCTAATCTCTGGAGTTACAGTATGTTTGCCTCTAACCATAGAACCCAGCACTTCTTACTGCCTCTTCACTTTGGAGCCAAATGCTACTCTGTGAATGGCATCTGAATCTTACCAGTGATCTTGTGTGGGAGACAACCTCTCTTTGATGCTCTAGGCATTTAAGGAACATGGTTGGGTGCACTCTGGCATTGTGGTTTTGTTGTATTTTCCATGCTTCATATCATTCAGCTTTCTCACAGGCCACAGAGGGGCTATTCTACAACTCTGGATTAAAAACATCATCCTATCCCTGTGTTAGTATAGAGGACTAGGTTATGGTAGCCTCTTTTAATTTATTATAATAAGGTTCAAAATGAAAAAAACTGAGTATTCTGAAATTGCCATTGGTTTTGCCAGGTTTTAAGGCTTAATTATTACACCTTTTTCTACATCTCTAACTATTTTTACTCTGACTAGAATGCACACATTCAATTTTTCATGACGCTAACTCTCATTTTTTTGTCTTGGCTGTATAAGGCAAACAGTCACTGGCCCCTGTGGAAAATACCACTGCAAGACCCACTGACATCTCTCTCAACTCTTTCTAGCCTTTAGTTTCGAAAGTCTGCAGCTAAGATTATGGGTGGATGTGTTTCTCCAGTGAGGTATACTTGAGAGAGGCTTGACTTTCAAAGCAACACAATGTCAGAACTCATGTCTTTGTGGGTGGGTGGAGTGCAATTCCATAGGGCATCGTGCAGCTTTCCAACTCCCAAATTATCTCACATGATTGATTGTGGTGGTGGTCAAAGACCGATAGTTCTGATTCTGGTCTAGGTGAAGGAACTCATAGTAAACCTGACATGCATTTCTGTTCTGAAACTCATTCCTGGGGTCTACTCCCAATAATTTAAATGAATTAATTCATGTCTGTTCAAGACAGCTATGTAGTTTCTATTTTCTACAACTGCATCCCAATGATGCTGTATTTGGCAACAAATACATTTGGAGTCAAAAGACTCTCATGGCTTAGAATTTAGGGTTGGATAGTTGATACAGATAAGTGTAAGGGCAGAAGGAATCAGGATTCTATTAGAGCAGCAGTTTTCAAAATCATAGTAGTAGCATGTACAGATTGTTAAAAATGCAAATTCTTCCCTTTCACTCAAGAAGCAGAGGTAGGAGGATCACCATGAGTTGGAGGCCACCCTGAGACTACATAGTGAATTCCAGCTGAGCCTGGGCTAGGAGACCCTACCTCAGAAAACCAAACAAACAAAAACAACCCCCCCAAAACAAACAAAAACAAAACAACAACAACAAAAGCTTAGACAAGGGTGCTCAGTGGCATAGGAGTAGGGGTGGTATAGGTAAAGGGGTAATGAGAAGAGAACGTTATCCAATCACAGAATACATCCATTACACAGATTAAAATTCTGAATTAAAGAAAGAAGAAAAACACAGAAATTCTTGGACCCTAACAGAAACCTTGGGTGTGGGCTGTGGCAATCTGCATGTCATAACAATCCTTCTAGGTGACTCCGATAAGTGCTTAAATTTGAGGACTACAGTTAGGGAGAAATTATTCATAGTCAATGACACCTTGTCATTTAAATGATCACTTGTGGCTTCCTAGAATGACATGTCTTTTAATGAACTGAGCAGTATCTGCCATCTCACAGTGTGATGGGCAGAAACCACGAGGTGAGCAGCCTACTTCTTACTGCACTGGGTGGATTAAAGAAAATAAAGGGCTCTTGGCTTCTTCTTCTTCCTCCTCCTCTTCTTCTTCTTTTTACTCAAATTATGGCCAGGAAACAAAAGCACTTATAAATTTCTTAAAGCATTCTGAAAGATAGCACAGATACAACTGGAGCCAAGATGCAGTCTTTTCCGGCCTCAGCCCCTGAGAGGATGTTAAGAGCACTGATTAGGAAGGAGTGAGGTGCCGAGAGATGGACTCGAAACACTTGGGAACATAACTACAAATGTGTTGGACCATTCACTCTAGAGCATCTCTGTTATTCACAATGTCTGCTATCTCTCACAGAGTTATCTTTTTTTCCTGATAGCTATTCTATAATTGTATATAAGTATGCTGCATATATGAAATTGTTTATCTATTTTTCTATTTAGAGTACCAAATATAATGCTCACATAGAGTAGGATGTAAATACTAAATGAGTAAATTATATCAACCATGTCACCAGTTCTAGAGTATGCTGAAATGTTTCATATGAACTGAATTTAAAAACAGCTACAACACAAATATTAATATTAGTAAGTGCCATTTTGTGACAGAAACAACCAATTCATGTGGTATAGTAGGATGCATTGTTATGGTTCAATTACTCATATTACCGTAATTGTTTTTTAAATTTGAGAGAGAGAGAGAGAGAGAAAGAGAAAGACAGAGAATGGGAGTGCCAGCGGCCTCTCAGCAGCTGTGACCGAACTCGACATGTGCACCCCCTTGTGTGCATGTGTGACATTGTGTGCTTGTGTCACTTTTGCGTCTGGCTAAAAGTGGGACCTGGAGAATTGAAGGGTGTTCTTAGGCTTTGCAGGCAGGTGTCTTAACCACTAAGCCATCTCTCCAGGCCCAGACTGATATTTTTAAAAGTAATATAGTATTCATTATGCAAAAGAAAGAAAACATCAATGATAATTAAATTTTTCAAAGGGGGCTGGAGAGATGGCTTAGCGGTTAAGGCACTTAACTGCAAAGCCTAAGAACTAATGTCTACTCTCCAGATCCCACATTAGCCAGATGCACAAAGGTGAGGCAAGCACAGGTTGCACATGCCCACTAGGTGGGACAAGCATCTAGAGTTCCATTGCAGTGGCTGAGGCTCTGGCGCACCAATTCTTTCTCTCTCTCCCCCTCTGTCTCTCTCTCTCTCTCAAAATAAAAATAAAATTAAAAAAGCAACATTCTGTTTACTGCCAGTAAATTTTGATCCTTTTCCATCTCAAGAGCATCAGAAATCAAGGAAGAGAAAGCAGGGCCCCAAAAGTTTTCTGCTTGTGAGCTGCTACCGTGGGAAGTTACTTAAAATCGTCAATTCTAGTTGTGGTGGTTCAAACGTTGATGTCCCCCATAGCCTCAGGTATTTTTTTAACTTATTATTTTTTAAAATTTCTGTTTATTTATTTGACAGCAACAGAGAGAGAATAGGCTAACCAGGGCCTCTAGCCACTGCAAGCGAACTTCAGATACATGTGTCACCTTGTGCATCTGGCTTACATGTGGGTACTAGGGAATCGAACCTTGAACTGGGGTCCTTAGGCTTCACAGGCAAGCGCATAACCACTAAGCTATCTCTCCAGCCCCAGCCTCAGGTATTTTTGATCAAGCTTCCTACTTAGTCTCCAGCTGGTGAGATCTTTGGGAGGTGGAGCCTTGTAGTGGAAGGAGTTATTATTGGGGGAGGACCTTGTCTAGCCCTGTGTGTTCAGAGCCAGCTCATGCTTGCTGCAGTCTCTGCTGCAGATGTATGACATGAGATAGCTTCCCCTGACACAATGAAGATTCCCCTCGAGACTGTAAGCCTGAAATAAACTCTTTCCTACCAAAAGCTGGTTCTGGTCCCAGCGATGAGAATCTAACTGCTATAATTATGTTCAACAAGTAGAGAACTGGTTACAGTACATAAGCAGAAGGCTTACATTTGTTCTTATAACACAAGATCCTTTTCTCGCAGAAAGTTTTTCTACCTACCCATACTAATTAAATTTAAAGATGACAGTGTAATTTCTTGAGTGACTATTTATTAGAATAGTCTGTGATTAACGGTTTGTAATATGACAAAGCATAGACTTCACTGCTGTTGCTACTAGAGGACGAAAAGTGACTCCCCTGCCCACTATTACCACTACTAATACTTAAACTTCATTGAGGCATCAGGACTGTTCATTACTACAACCCTGTAAAATAAGTTCTTTTATTATCCCCCTTTCCAGTGAAGAAAGGAGGCACAGGGAAGTCACATCTTTGTCTGAGACCACACTGCCCCTTCACAAGTCTGGCTCTATCACCAACTAAAGGCTGTTTTACATTTTTAATCAACTATTAAATTAATTCTAGTTTCATAGTCACTTAAAGGAAGAAAAAGCAACATCTTATTGAATGGGATTGACATTTGATTTTGAGTTGTGTTTCTAGGGCTAGATCATAGGACTGTTAAAAATTTGAATTTTCTATAGTCTGTTGTCTTTATCCATGTGATCACTCAGCAAAACATACAAACTGGGTTCTACTAAGCAGCATGAAATTGTAGCTCTTATTATTATGACCAAAGAACTAAGAGCTTTATGGAGAAGATAGGCAGGTATATAACTGAATCATGTGGGATTTTAATTATAACAGAAGTTTGCTGTCATTTGGCACAAATGAATCCTAACAATACAGTGATGGAGAGAAAGCCCCATTTAACTACCTTTCAGTCAAGGATCATTTTTCCTGAGCTATACCAGCATCTTATTTAGGACATGTGAGAGCCCTTCTCTTGCTCAACATGTTCCTCATTATGAAGTCATTTACACAGCAGAAGGCACACAGTGTCCCCTTTATACAAGTATGAATGGTTTGCTTTTGTTTGCTCAACAGAAAAAGGAAATTTTAAAGAAAAGATGTCTTTGTTAAACATATGTTCTCCTTGAAACTCATCAAGCATGTCTGCATGAAAAATAGTACACTTCAGTAAAATAAATGCAATAATTATTTAAAAATTATTGCATTCTTATTTTTGGTAGCATCCCCATGAAAGACATTTAGCCTGTGGTAAATGTCTCCAGTAACCTCAGCAGAAAATAAAGACAAGTGGTCATATGGCTACAAAACCTGCTCAATTGTGTACTCTTTATACAAAATGAAAGAACAAAGAAGTCACATTGGTATTGGGGCATTTTTCCTGCCTTAGATGTTAGGTATCAGTTCTCAACAGCCAATGTAACAATAACAGAAGCTGGAAACAGCTCCTCACAGCCAAATGTTACAAAAAGTCTCCTCACTTGAGAATTACTTGTTAGAAAAAGTTAAAAAAGAAGGGCAGCAATTCAACCTGATCTTGCATAAAATATTAAACTTTCAATTATCTTCAGTGTTTCATAAATGCATTTTGTTTTATTCTCCTTGATATTTATCCAGTATAAATGTCAAGAGGAATTTCAATCTCAATAGTCCTTTTTAAAGGAAATTTTATTTTATTTTGGGGGATACATAAATGTATTTGGTAAGTGGTGCTGGTGGTTGCAAGGAAAGGTCTCCTGCCAGGTGTTGGAAGCTCTCCTGGTAGGCCTTGACCAACATCCCATCACCTGTATGTCCCACACACAGACAGCTGCAGAGTTTGGGTGTTTGAAGAAATCTATCACGACAGTCATTACCTCATGTTGTATGAACTGCCTCTCTTCCCAATTCTTACACGCTGAGAAAAATGCATCTTAAAAGAAGAAACTACACAACTCACTCATAAGGTTATTTGAATTTATCTTTCTTTAAGAGGAAAGTAAATTCAAATAGAGATGAGAAGAAATATACTTTTATAAAGGGACCTGAACTTGAAAGTCAGTATGTATAACTGAATTTTATAGACAAGAATGAACTGAACAAGGCACAGAAGGTCTGGATGTGTATATTCTCTTTAATAACTACAACAATGCAATTTTTTCTTTTTTCTAACATATAAATGGATCATTTACCCCTCAGTAGGGAAGATGCACCTACTATTAAAAACTTGGATAATGAGCTCACTGTTTATAAAAATCATGTAAAGAAGGCATGTACTTATGACAAGATTCTGAGAAAAATAGATGTTTATAAGTAAAAATTTTGTGAGTACAATTTAATATACACAGATGTGGTTAATGTGTTGGTTATCTCATTCACCACATAAAATATATGGAAACTAAAGTGTTTTGAACTACACATAGAAGTTGTGTATAAGAAGCTGAAGAATAGTCCCCATACTTCAGAACTAAGACTACGACTGGAAAGAGTCCACTAGTAACAGCAAATCAAGATTGCTTGTCATGTGGAAACAGGACGAATAAGCACAGTCTTGCCTGTGTGAAAAAGATGTAGCCCTGTTAATGTCATAGAGCTCTATAAAAATGGATCTATCCACTAATGGTCCAGACAGATTCCAGCTCTTTCTGGCCCTATTTGAGGAATACAGTGTTTAACTGGATGCCACAGGTTACCACCATTCAGAGACACTGGGTCCCAAGGTGACAAGGCCAACTCCTTGTTAAATCATCTGATCAAACTTTTCAGTTTACAACTTGACAATCCTTAAAGGTTTTCCAAAAACTGAGGGCATTTTACCATTACTTGACTCTGAGGAATTTGATCTGTATGCTGACTTAGGCACCAGGGATTTGGATCAGGATCTGCAGTGGTCAGCACATGCCTGGTCAAGGCCAAGACCACATGATGTGTCTGGCCCTCAGAGGGTAAGGCCAAGATGTGGTGAATCCTATCCTGGAAAAGTAGCTATCTTATCCCCTTCTTTCTCTTTTGGTCTCAAAGACCCTTTAGGCTCAAAATACATCTGTTAGCTCTAGATAATTACAGAAAAATGCAGGAAAGTGATAAGGACTAAGTGGCATAATTAGGTCAGCTTGGGATCTTTTATTGTCACATCCACAGCCTGTGACTGAGGAACAATAGAAGATATATGCCAAGTGCTCAGCTTATAGGTTGTTTCTACTCTACCCAACACTAATCCAAGAAAAGGCTGGACTAAAAATAGGATTAAAAAAAGAACTCAAGTAAAACCAGGAACAAAAAAATGAAGATTAAATATTTACTATTAATTACTTTGTTATAACTAGAGAACTTTTGGGAACATAGGCATAAATATTTAGTACATGTCATCTGTTACTTAGTTCTCGTAAGAATAAGAACTTTCAAAATTAAAAGTGAAGAGAACATTTGACAGTTTTTCTATTTTAGGGTTTAAATGGAGATAAAGCATCAGCAATTTTGGAAATTACTGGACATGCAGACACCTGTGTGGCTAAAGCTGGAAAATAATTTTTATTTTGTTGGTAGAAAACTAGAATTGAAATCAATGTTGAATTTCAACTAATTGAAATGAATTACTTGACCTACACGAGCTGTAAGCAGCTGCCAGAAATCTATTTTACACATGGAACAACAGATGGTTCTAAACAATATGCAGTGTAGCAAATTTCACTTATTCCAGAGTGTTTTTCTCTCACTAAAATTATAAAATTAAGAAAACAACTTTTAAAATTTTTATGAAAGGTCCTATTTTTAAAATTTTACTTGAGAGAGAGAGAGAGAGAGAGAGAGAGAGAGAGAGAGAGAGGGAGAGGGAGATGAGAGGATATGAATGGGTGCACCAGGGTTTTCAGCCACTGTAAATGAACTCCAGATGCATGCACCCCCTTGTGCATCTTGCTTATGTTGGTCCTGGTGAATCAAACTGAGGTCCTTTGGCTTCACAGGCAAACATCTTAACCACTAAGCCATCTCTCCAGCTCAAAGACCCTATTTTTTAAGTGAAAAAAAAACAAAACAAAACAGTTTAACATCTTAGTGATTATTTTAGCATTATCTTTAGAAATTACTGTATTTGCTAGTTTGTATTCTTCTACAATAACACGTGGCTGAGTTATTAATATTATTATTAATAACATTGCCTTCACTTTAGCACTAACTTGATAAACCTGAAAGCACCTCAGTACCATCACTTCTAACTCTCAGCACATATTTACTGATATTCTCCTTATTGGAATAGGCAAATGTGCCAGTTAAAGCCAGTAAAAGTGGCTCAACCCCACAATGCCAGCACTTAGGAGGTTAAGGCAGAAAGATTACCATGAGTTTGAGTGAGTTCTATGCCATCCTGGGCTACAGTTTGAGCTCCTGTCTCATTAAAATTCCAATGGCATTCTTCACAGAAATAGATAAAACAATCTTAAAATTCATTTGGCAGCACAAAAAACCTTGAATAGCCAAAACAATTTTGAGCAACAAAAAGAAGGCTGGTGGTGTCACCATGCAAAATTTTAAGCTATATTACAAAGCCATGGTTACAAAAACAGCATGGTACTGGCACAGAGACAGACATGTAGATCAACGGAACAGAATAGAGGCCCCAGATGTTAATGCAGGCAGCGATAGCTATCTGAGTTTTGAGAAAAGACAGCCTCTTCAACAAGAGGTGCTGGGAAAATTGGGTATCCCTATGTGGAAGGATGAAAAGAGATCCTTCTCTCTCCATGCACAAGAATCAAGTCCAAATGGATCAGGGACCTTAATAGTAGACGTGAAACTGTGAAACTGCTGGAGGAAAAGGTAGGGGAAGCCCTTCAACATATTGACATAGGTAATGACTTTCTGAATATAACCCCAATTGCTCAGGAAATAAAACCACTAATCAACCACTGGGATCTCATGAAATTACAAAGCTTTTGTATAGCAAAGGACACTGTGAATAGAGCAAAGAGACAACCTACAGAATGGGAGAAAATCTTTGCCAGCTATACATCTGACAGAGGATTAATATTCAGAATATACAAAGAACTCCAAAAGCAAAACAAGAAATCAAACAACCCAATGAAAGGAAGAAATGCAGATGGCATTAAGCATCTAAAAAAGTGTTCTACATCCTTAGCCATCAGGGAAATGCAAATTAAAACTACTTTGACATTCCATCTCACTCCTGTCAGAATGGCTACCATCAATAAAACAAATGACAATAACGGGTGGTGAGGATGTGGAAAAAGGGAAACCCCTTTACAATGTTGATGGGAATGTAATCTGGTATAGCCCATTGTAGAAATTAGTGTGGAGGTTCTTGAGACAGCTAAAAATAGATTTACCATATGATCCAGCTATAGCACTTCTAGGCATATATCCTAATGACTCTTCTCACTACCTTAGAGATACTTGCACAATCATGTTTACTGATGATCTATTCATAATAGCTAGGAAATGGAACCAGCCTAGATGCCCCTCAGTAGATGAATGGATAATAAATATGTGGTACATTTACACAATGGAGTTCTATTTAGTGGTAAATAAAAATGAAATTATGAAATTTGCAGGGAAATGGATGGATCTGGAAGGTTTATACTAAGTGAGATAAGCCAGGCCCAGAAAGCCAAGCATTGCATGTTCTCTCATATGTGGATCCTAGCTACAAATGTATAGACTTGTGTGTGAGCTGGAACCAAAAATTGGTAGCAGAGACCAGTAAGTTCGAAAAAGCCTGTAAGGGAGGGAGGAGAGGAAAGGACTTTAGGGGATTGTGTTGTATATATGAAAGTAGAAGAACAGATTACAGGCAGTGGAATGGCCTAAGTGAGGCCAGGGGAAGAGTAAGAGAAGGGTGGGGGGAGGGTCAATCAAAATTCAAGATATTCTGTATAAAACATATGAAAGCCTACTTCTGGCACATCCAGAAGCCATAGATTGCTACTAGAAAACTCTCAGTGCCAGGGATGGGATAACTTCCAGTGAGTTTTTGGCCAGGGAGGTCCCTGTTGCCTCCAAAACATTACAGGGTATTTCCAAGGCCCTTTGTTTCCCACAAGTAACAGATGGTAAGACCCTATTGCTGAAGACTTCACATGCCTGTGCAATAAGAGGTTACTGAGAAATCAAGCTAGTGCTGAGCAGAAAACCTTCTCCCTGTAGACCAGCCAACTGAAAGATGGACAAAGCTGCATTGCATACAGCCCTATGGGAGACAGATGTCATCAGCAGTGAAAACAGTGGACACTGGAAACCTAAAGTTTGAACAGACAGGCCAAATGACTGAATGGGTGCAATAGTGGCATGTCTGCTCTGGGGGAAAGCAACTGCTCTCTAATTGGACTGAAGGCCCTCTCTATAGAAGGGAATACATGAAAACCTAGTCAAAAGCCTATGGCAGGGGAGGTCATGAGCCTTAGGGGTATAAAGCCTGCTCTTGTCTGGCTAAATCCATATATTAGTCTCACAAACTTCCCTGAAACCACTACACTTAGTGTACATATTCATATATTAATGCTACTCTCACTTTTGGTTACAGAAGCTTCTTTTTTCAGATGGTGGTGACCACTGGGATGACCCAAAAGGCAACATGATGCTGAGAAAGTGATGGAGGAGTGTCCAGCACTGAAACATCTCTATCACACCCTCCAAGGCTCAGGGTCCATTGTGGAAGAGGTGGCAGAAAGAATGTAAGAGCCAAAGGAAGGGTACAACTCCTTACAATGCAACTGTCCAGACAGAAACTGGCCTCGATATCCATGACTTTGCAGTGCCTAACAATATCTTCACAAGACACTCATAATAAAAGAAAAATACGGTGACATAAAAATAAAAGACAGACTAACAGAAAGAGGGAGGGCATATGATAGAGAGCAGAGTTGTGAAGGGGAATGTGGGGGAGAGGAGGGAATTATCATGGTTTAATGTTTGTAAGTATAGAAGTTGTCAATAAAAAAATTCAAAAATTATTTGAAGGGATAAAGGAGTGGACTCTGTGCTGGACATTGAAACATGACTCCTAGCAGGTGACTGAAATGACCCATCTGAGGCATTGCTATCTATAATGTCACCGATCCAACTACCAAGTTCAATAAAATATACTATTATTACTGTGGTTCTGGATTCAGGAAGCTACCACCCCTACCACTTCCATCCTCATTACCTCTTGGCCTCCATAGAGATGTGGATTGGGAAACAAGACATGGATTGTCATCACTGTGTCTGCTACAACTGCTTATCAACACCAAAGAAGGTAGAATGGCATAGGCTACCAGTGCAGAAAGCTGCACATCTCAGAGACCTAACTTGCCATGAGGAAAGAGAACTGGATGAAACTTCATTTCAGCCTCCAGAAGTCTGATCAAGTCCATCCAATTGGAGGAATCTATTTTGCATCTTGGACTGAACTACGCAAGAAACCATTATTTCTAGCTTCTAAGTTCTGTCGTGCAGAAAGATACATACAGAGGAACGTGGACTGAGTGAGGTGTTGCGCAATATCCTCACAAGTCCATTCTTAGATCAGCGCCAGGTCTTGAAAGGCTGTGGCATGCAGGAGCTTTCTACTACATGGTCAGATAGACCTTCTGGCCTAAAAACATCATGTTGCCAATCATTGTCTGCAATACCCACAGCAAATGACTTCCAGAGATCCTGTCCCAGGGTGAATAGTCAGTGGATATATACATTATTATGTGATCAGGGTGGGCACTTGGTTCACTGGTAGCACCTCAGAAAGAGCACATTTTCAGCCTCTCTTGGGGAACCATTGTAAGTTCTTACCATGGGAAACGAGCTGGTGTTATATGCTACTCTAGTCCAAGGCAGTAAAGACGGCATCCTCTTCTTCACTAGTGTGGCTGGCGCTAAACTGTCTTGATGTAAAGGCATCACAGTATAGAAGTAGCTGGAATCTCTGAGTTATGTGGAGGAACGTTTCCAAACAGACCTACTTAATTTTTATTGCACTACAACTTGACATTTGTTGTGTTAATTATGGACTGGAGTAGTGTGTCTATGGTGGCAGTTAATTTTCATTGCCCCACTTAACATGAACTGTTTTCCTGGCTCACAGATCCATAGTTTTCCTACTCATTTTGCAGCAATATCCTGTCTGCATAGCATCAGGGATGCTGTTGATCATGTATGGATGGGACCTCAATGTTCTCTGTCAGCTCCCAGGAACATCTGGAATCTGATTTAAATGTGGCAAAATGGAAGAGGTGTGTTTTCAATGGTATAACTCCAAAAGATACTTGCTTACAATATTCTGAAAAATAGTTGTGACATAAACAATTTAAAGTCATCTGTATAAAAGATTTTTTCCTTTTAACAGAAGTTATTTCTACCTAAGGGTGTGAAAGAAGAAAATACTGACTTCTTTATTGATGTCAATTATGGGAATTCTATGTAATTCAGTGACTGAGTCATGAAAACTCCATAAGGATGGGGATGTGACTGCTGTATCCACGACTGTCTCTCTAGAGCCATCAACAGTGCTTTATTTATTGCAGGCATTCAGAAGACATATACTGAGCTGGGCATGGTAGCGTATGCCTTTAATCCCAGCACTCAGAAGGCAGAGGAAGGAGGATCGCCCTGAGTTTGCAGCCACCTGGAGACCACAGAGTGAATTCCAGGTCTGCCTGGGCTAGAATGAGACCCTACATTGAAAGACTAAACTAACTAACTAAACGAACAAACAAACAAACAAACAAAGTGGTTGGAATGAGATAAGATGAAATAAAATTTACATGAATTTAATTAGAATACTATTTGACTTTAAAGTCACTTTAGGGGATAGGTGCATAGCTCTGTAGTAGAGTACTTGCACAGTATATAAAAGTCCTCAGATCAGAGGGGATAAAACAGGACAATGTGGTAGAAATATCACCAATTTGTAGTATGTTCATATATTAAAGTCCACAATAAAAGTTATTTGAAAAAAATAAAAAAAGAGTGGGTTGGGGAGATGGCTCAATGGATAAAGTGCCTTACACACAAGAGTGAGGACTTGAGTTCAGATTCCCAGTGCTAGGAAGGCAGAGACAGGGGAATCCCTTGAACTTGCTGGTTAGCTTGTCTGCCTAAATCTGTGAGCTCTAGGGTCAGTGAGAGACCCTGTCTCAAAAAGAAAATCAAGACAGACAACTGAAAAGACATCCAATGCTGACCTCTGGTTGCACATGCATTAGTAAACATGTGCACACACACGGACAACATACACATGATGCGCACACCACACACCCATACAAGGTACCAATTAAGTCCTAAGTACATATTTTAAACCTAAACGCCTTTATATGAAGCTAGCCTGCAGAAATTCTTAATCTTTCAGATAAAATCATCTTGTACTGTTTTTGGCAAATAATTCATCTTCCTACCCACATTTAAGTAATACACCCATGTGCTCTTTATGTTTCCTGCCTTTCTCAGTGCTATGCAATGAAGCATGTGCTTCTATCCTGACCCCACGCCCCCACCCAGCCCCCACTGCATGATCATGATCTTGAACAAGTTAGTTGCTTTTCTAGGTGTCAGTGTGGCCTCCACAATACAGCTGTGCAGTACCCATGAGACAATGGATGTATGGGAGGCATCACAGTTTAATGATACAACCAGCTATCATTATACTGACAATGAAAAAGGATTTCAATGATCTTTTCAAATTTTTCATCCCTTATGCATATAATGCTGGGCTCAGGCAGACCTGATCTGTGTCATATCAATTTATGAATTTAAAAACAAAGATTTGGAAAGTTAAATTTTCATGCACCCCCAATCAAAGCCACCTAAAACAAGCCCCAGAACATGTGGTACATTTACTTTTTAGTCATGGTGCTTTTTCTTCATTGTATGCTAAGTGCCAATGTAATGCAAATTCAGTAATCAACCTTATATGAACCCAACTTCAAATAGCACATCAAATCCATCTTTCTCTCTCTGCCTCTTTCTCTCTCTCTTTTTCTAAAAATAAAAGCCATATGGTCAGAACTACAGTCACTGTCATTTCTTGACAATGAAGAAGTGGTCACTGAGCCTTGGTGACCCCAGTTGCCAACAGGTGTCTTTATGGCCCAGCTCTGCTCTACTCTTCACTTCACTACAATGTCCTTGTTGTCATTATGCTAGCCATTATGCTAACCACCTGTAGCCATCTGTCCCCATCTCTCTAGCAAATGAAAACGGAAATTTGCCCTAAAATGTACACCTTGTAATAACTGGCAAAATCTGAAGAATTACCATGAAATCAACATGTTACTGATGCTTTGCATTATACTGACTTTGGAGACTTTCAAGAAAGAACATTTGATTGGATATCAGCATAAATATGAATATTTACCACCATCTGAATATTTACCACCAGTGAAAGCAGATATTCTGAGAAAAGGACATTTATGTTAGGCAGCTGTAGTTAGTGGACGTCCAAAGGAAAGCAGAGAATTACCGCTAAGGATTGAAGCTCTCTTGTTTCTTCCTCAGCTGCAGAGGCATGATATGACAGAACCTGCAGGGCAAGACAGGAGTGTAGGTCACAGGGCAGGAGAGACAAACAAACACAGAATGCCAGCCTCGGAATTCTGTGACAACATTTGGGAGAGGTATCTGGGCTTCAGTGACCACCCAAATTTGTCTGCTGCTTTCTTTCTTCAATTCAGTGACAACCTGACACTGAGACTCCACTGCTTTCTTCTAGAGAGTGACAACCTGACACAGACTGCTTTCTTGACAGTGAGAGACCCCACTGCTTTCTTCTATACAGTGACAACCTGACACCGAGACTCCACTGCTTTCTTCTAGACAGTGACAACCTGACACTGAGACTCCACTGCTTTCTTCTATACAGTGACAACCTGACACTGAGACTCCACTGCTTTCTTCTAGACAGTGATAACCTGACACTGAGACCCCACTGCTTCCTTCTAGACAGTGACAACCTGACACTGAGACCCCACTGCTTTCTTCTATACAGTGAGACCCCACTGCTTTCTTCTATACAGTGACAACCTGACACTGAGACAGTGACAACCTGACACACTGCTTTCTTCTAGACAGTGACAACCTGACAACCTGACACTGAGACCCACTGCTTTCTTCTAGACAGTGACAACCTGACACTGAGACCCCACTGCTTTCTTCTAGACAGTGACAAGACTCCACTGACCCCACTGCTTTCTTCTTCTAGACAGTGACAACCTGACACTGAGACCCCACTGCTTTCTTCTATACAGTGACAACCTGACACTGAGACTCCACTGCTTTCTTCTATACAGTGACAACCTGACACTGAGACTCCACTGCTTTCTTCTATACAGTGACAACCTGACACTGAGACTCCACTGCTTTCTTCTATACAGTGACAACCTGACACAGACTCCACTGCTTTCTTCTATACAGTGACAACCTGACACTGAGACCCCACTGCTTTCTTCTATACAGTGACAACCTGACTGAGACCCCCTATACAGTGACAACCTGACACTGAGACCCCACTGCTTTCTTCTATACAGTGACAACCTGACACAGACTCCACTGCTTTCTTCTATACAGTGACAACCTGACACTGAGAGACAGTGACAACCTGCTTTCTTCTATACAGTGACAAACACTGACCCCACTGCTTTCTTCTATACAGTGACAACCTGACACTGAGACTCCACTGCTTTCTTCTATACAGTGACAACCTGACACTGAGACTCCACTGCTTTCTTCTAGACAGTGACAACCTGACACCGAGACTCCACTGCTTGCTTCTAGACAGTGATAACCTGACACCGAGACCCCACTGCTTTCTTCTAGACAGTGACAACCTGACACTGAGACTCCACTGCTTTCTTCTAGACAGTGACAACCTGACACTGAGACTCCACTGCTTTCTTCTAGACAGTGACAACCTGACACTGAGACCCCACTGCTTTCTTCTATACAGTGACAACCTGACACTGAGACTCCACTGCTTGCTTCTAGACAGTGACAACCAGTGATAACACTGAGACTCCACTGCTTTCTTCTAGACAGTGACAACCAGACACTGAGACCCCACTGCTTTCTTCTAGACAGTGACACTGAGACTCCACTGCTTTCTTCTAGACAATGACAACCTGACACTGAGACACTGCTTTCTTCTGACAACCTTGAGACCCCACTGCTTTCTTCTAGACAGACAAGTGACAACCAGTGACACCTGACACTGAGACCCCACTGCTTTCTTCTAGACAGTGACAACCTGACACTGAGACCCACTGCCTTCTTCTAGACAGTGAGTGACAACCTGACACTGAGACCCCACTGCTTTCTTCTAGACAGTGACAACCTGACACTGAGACTCCACTGCTTTCTTCTAGACAGTGACAATAACCTGACACTGAGACAGTGACAACCTGACACTGCTGCTTTCTTCTAGACAGTGATAACCTGACACTGAGACTCCACTGCTTTCTTCTACAGACAAGTGATAACAGTGACAACCTGACACTGAGACTCCACTGCTTTCTTCTAGACAGTGACTGACAGTGACAACTGACACTGAGACTCCACTGCTTTCTTCTGACAGTGAGACATGAGACCCACTGCTTTCTTCTAGACAGTGACAACCTGACACTGAGACCCCACTGAGACAACTCCACTGCTTTCTTCTAGACAGTGACAACCTGACACTGAGACTCCACTGCTTTCTTCTAGACAGTGACAACCTGACACCGAGACTCCACTGCTTTCTTCTAGACAGTGACAACCTGACACTGAGACAGTGATAACCTGACACTGACAGACTCCACTGCTTTCTTCTAGACAGTGACAACCTGACACTGAGACTCCACTGCTTTCTTCTAGACAGTGACAACCTTGAGACTTCTATACAGTGACAACCTGACACTGAGACTCCACTGCTTTCTTCTAGACAGTGACAACCTGACACTGAGACCCCACTGCTTTCTTCTAGACAGTGACAACCTGACACTGAGACACTAGACAGTGACAACTGACACACTGCTTTCTTCTAGACAGTGACAACCTGACACTGAGACTCCACTGCTTTCTTCTATACAGTGACAACCTGACACTGAGACTCCACTGCTTTCTTCTATACAGTGACAACCTGACACTGAGACCCCACAGTGCTGACACTTTCTTCTAGACAGTGACAACCTAACACTGAGTGACAACCTGACACTGAGACTCCACTGCTTTCTTCTATACAGTGACAACCTGACCAGACTCCACTGAGACTCCACTGCTTTCTTTCTAGACAGTGACAGTGAGACCCCACAACAGTGACAACCTGAGACTCCACTGCTTTCTTCTATACAGTGACAACCTGACACTGAGACTCCACTGCTTTCTTCTATACAGTGACAACCTGACACTGAGACCCCACTGCTTTCTTCTAGACAGTGACAACCTGACACTGAGACCCCACTGCTTTCTTCTAGACAGTGACAACCTGACACTGAGACCCCACTGCTTTCTTCTATACAGTGACAACCTGACACTGAGACTCCACTGCTTTCTTCTAGACAGTGACAACCTGACACTGAGACTCCACTGCTTTCTTCTAGACAGTGACAACCTGACACTGAGACTCCACTGCTTTCTTCTAGACAGTGACAACCTGACACTGAGACTCCACTGCTTTCTTCTAGACAGTGACAACCTGACACTGAGACCCCACTGCTTTCTTCTATACAGTGACAACCTGACACAGACTCCACTGCTTTCTTCTATACAGTGACAAGTGACAACTCCCTGACACTGAGTGACTCCACTGACCCCACTGCTTTCTTCTAGACAGTGACAACCTGACACTGAGACTGCTTTCCACAGTGACTTTCTTCTAGACAGTGATAACCTGACACTGCTTTCTTCTAGACAGTGACAACCTGACACTGAGACTCCACTGCTTTCTTCTAGACAGTGACAACCTGACACTGAGACTCCACTGCTTTCTTCTATACAGTGACAACCAACCTGACACTGCTTTCTTTCTACAGATTCCACTGCTTTCTTCTATACAGTGACAACCTGACACTGAGACTCCACTGCTTTCTTCTAGACAGTGACTTTCTTCTAGACAGTGACAACCTGACACTGAGACCCCACTGCTTTCTTCTAGACAGTGACAACCTGACACTGAGACTCCACTGCTTTCTTCTAGACAGTGACAACCTAACACTGAGACTCCACTGCTTTCTTCTAGACAGTGACAAGTGACTGAGACCCCCTGCTTTCAGTGAGTGATAACCTGACACTGAGACCCCACTGCTTTCTTCTAGACAGTGACAACCACTGAGACTCCACTAGACAGTGACAACCTGACACTGAGACTCCACTGCTTTCTTCTATACAGTGACAACCTGACACTGAGACTCCACTGCTTTCTTCTATACAGTGACAACCTGACACTGAGACTCCACTGCTTCCTTCTGAACTCTGTACTTACTTTCAGAGACAATTCTGAAACTTCTGTTTTGACATTGCTAATATAAAATAAGTTATTTATGAGTGACCACTCTAAAAATAATCATGGGCTTATACTTGGCAGAAAGTTTATTTTTGAAATTTTTAAAAGAAATGTACTTATATACAAATCAAGGAAACAAAAGTATTTGCATAAATGGACCTATTTAAGCTGTATTTAGAAAGAAAGTAATTTAGAAGTGGCTCTCACATGAGGCTTGTAACCATTATAGAATCCATTAAGAAAAAACAGCTCACTGGGATCTAATGTTATCAGATGCAGGGACGCCCTTACACTCACATGAGTCAAGGGCAGAGCAGCAAGCACTGCTGGGCTGTAAAGCTACCCACTGACTCTTAGGGTCATCAAGGCTCAGGGATTCTCTTGACTTGGTTATAAGCTCAAATTTGATTAAGTTAAGGGGGCCAGGACCCAGCCTTTAACACCTAACCTGAGGACCTTGTGCTATCTATGGGGAGTTAAAGTCAGGCTTACTTTAAATCTTCTAGTGAGGTAAGAGTCATACTTTCCATTTCCAAACACAGTCACTTTATGTAAGTAATGGGACAATATTTTAGACATTGTTTTTTAACCAAAGAAGTGATTATCTTTTAAATGTTTACAACATATTTAAAATAAAATTTTGAAGTTCTATTAACAGAGTGAGAATTTTCAGAAATTATGCTCCACAAATCTCTTATTTGAAATGAAACTATTCCTACTCTTTATTGATTTCTTTTTCTTTTTTCTCCTTACTTTTCTTAGTTTTTAGTTCTCTAAGACTGGTGAGAGCTTTTTTTTTAAATTTTAATTTTCTTTACATGTGCCCCCTTGGAGAGCTGGAAGGCTCAAAGGGAAAGCAACAAACCACAGGGCCGTCAACATCTGCCTGAACAGAGAACTGAAGTCAAAGACTGCTTTGCAGAAAAGAGGAGAGGACTTAATGGGACCAGTAACTCAAGTTTTGGTTTGGTCATATGACCCTTGATAAGACCTAAATGCTCTGTTGTCTTAATTTCTTTAGCTCATTAAATAAGTATAAGGAGCTCATTATGGAAAACTCGTGATTTTTGTGGGGTTACTATGGCTGAACAAGCTCAGACCATGTGTTGGGAGGGAGAGCAAGGGTGGAGTGTTTGGTTGACTTGACAGGGGACTCCTGTAAACTCCAGCCCACCTCTAATGTCACCATTTGCTTGGCCATGGCTCTCTCCACTGCTTCATACATCTGTGTGTTCTGGATTCCCAAGCCACAAAAGATGACAAATGCTTCCAGAAACTGTTCATCATTTCGGTTGAAAGGTTTAACCTTGCCAGTATTCTCCTCCATCTTGTTAACAAGTTGGCAAACCCCTATAATGATCCAAGAAATTAAAAGGCAAGTTACTGTTAATTATCATAGCTTTTGCTGACTTTAACACATCCAAAGATTATCTTATATTTTTTTCTCTTAGAAACGCCTTGCATCTACACAAAAGAAAATGGACCTCAATGTATGTAAGAAAAATTAACAGAATTAATTTACATGAGAGCTAGTTTCACATAGCCCTAAATGTATATTGCCTATGTTCAAAAATCCTAGAGTACTATTTTCCTCCACATGGGTCATGAATTTTAGATGAGTGAGTCCCCAAAGACAACTTGTCCTTTGGAAACTAATTGGATGTTTGTACACTTGCCAAAAGAACAATTTTGATGCAGATCAGAATTTTGGGTCACACAAACTGCCTTCCTTTACTGAGCAACCAGAAGTTAAAAAAAATACAATTCTGTATGAATTAGAATGTAGAAAACAGGCAATTCACACAGGTAGCCCCAAATTTCAAATGCACACTTCAGCAATCACATTTGCAGACAACATTTAATATAACAAGTAAATGCAAATAAAATTTAGTAGATACATTTTCTCAAAGAGTATCAGCCTCCTATGTCCTGGCCTCTCTTAGAAAGTCAAGTATGGCGTTAGAAAGAATGGAAGACTACATTGGTGTTATGATAAATCTTGCTGCAACTGGTGGTGCTATGGGATTTTTAACCTAGAAGTCTCTGCATGAGGAGTTGGGATACACAGCCTACCTTTGGGTAAAACATGTTGTTAAAGGTCTATTACCTTGTCCATAAATATAAAACTTTCTCTATATACCTGCTGTGGGATAGACTGTGTAGGTACTTTACTGGACATATGATTTAGTCCTCACAATGTATTTTGTGAGTAGACATAACATCTTTATAAATGAGGAAACTGGCTTTTAAAAATGTGTTAGTATTATTTGCTCCCAGAACCTTATCCCATGTCCATGAGCCCCTGAGCCTCCCACCTCTCACAGAGGACATGCGCTTCTCTGCTCTACCCCCGTAACACCAGCACATGATGAATCACGGTGGATTTCACTTCTGTCTCTTTCTCAGCTGCAAATATCTTGGAGTTAGAGATTTCTGTTTTCAGTTCTACTTCCTCAGCTAGCAAAATGCCTGGCAGATGGCTGGAACTCAGAAAAAATGTCGAGTTAATGAAACAATGCAGGGCTGCAATGCTGACGCAAGCAGCGTTCCCATGAAGATTACATAGACTACTAGCCCTTATTTTTCCTGGAGCACAAGAGGATTTCACAGTCTGTGAGGATACGTGATTACATATTAATTCCCTTTGTCAGCAATGGTGTGTGCTTTCTGCATTTCCACATGACAGATCTGGACTTGCCTTTTTGTTTTTTTCTGTTCATGTACTTCAGACAATGCTAACATTCTCATGCTTTTATTTCTGCTTTAGAACAGCAGGGATGATTTTTCTAACACTATTTATTCTGCTCAAGGAAAACTGCAAAATGACATAATGAATTTGGACAATGCAAGTAAAAACCATGCACTAACCATCAGTCAACATTCATTATCTTAATACATATTCCATACATGGTAAAAACATACGGGTTTTGTCCTATAACCTTTGTGGATCCTTAAATTGGGACTACTGTACTGTTTATGTAGGCTTCTGGCTATCTCCCAAGACACTTTCTTGATAGCCATGTGTTTCCTTCCCTTATCCTCATAATACAGTGAAGTTGCCTTTCAATTTTTATTCAACTTTTCTACATAATGGGCATAAATGAATTTTTAATCACATTGTAACACACTTCTTGCATGCAAAGAAAAAAAGAAGGGCAAAGATGTGGACATCAGGCAGTTTCTTAGGGTTACGGGCTAGCTAAGTAAGTTCTTGTATAGTAGTTCATATTTACCTTAGCTAATCTTTATTCAAGAGGTATTAATACTGCTGGAGATATGCTCAGTGACAAGAGTACTTGCCTAGAATATGTGAGGCTCTGAGCAAAACAAGTGGTATTATATTTTACCTCTGGAAGGGCTAAAATGGTTTAATTTAAGGATTTGTGTATGACTACCCACAGTTCAGTGCCAAACAACATGGCTCTACTGCCTATATTCCAAGCCATCATTACAGATAGAGAAATGCAGACACAGAATTAAGCTCAGGGCAAGAAAAGGGTACTGAAGACAAACAGCCATTTAAGCATATAATTAAATTCTCTCTTGAAAAGGGACCTGGAAGCCATGTATGTAGAGCATTCATGATAATCCAATTGATATCTTTACATCCTTCAGAAAATTTAATAAGATCAGGAAAAAATAAAAAATTACACAAATTAAAATAAGCCACGAAAAGGTTTAGAACAAACAGATACGGTTCCTTGTTTGAGAAAATTTACAGTTTGGGCATATTTATTAATAAAGTTTGCACAACTTTACTAATGATCAGGGAGAAGAACTAAATGGAATTAAAACAAAGTGGTTAATGTGGTTAATGCAGGACAGACCATACGAAAACCATTCTGCAAAAGCCAATTAATCAATAGTCATAAAAAATAATACTCAGAAGCATATTAGAGAAAACCAAGAAGTGTAAAATTAAATAGGAAGCATCAGCAATGTCACCTAGTACTTAGTGTGGGCTCATGAAGTTCTTGCACTGACATTATTTCGTGCCACAGCACCTCTGTGTGCTAGCCAGCACTGAAAGTACCTCTGATGTCTCTCCATTTACCTAATTCTGGGGATCACATGTCATTAGCAATGCCCCAGATTTTTGGCAAAACAGAGGTCAAGGCTTGTACTTTGCCAAGTCTGAAGTTCTGTCATAAACATGGACTATAAAATTAGCTTCTTGTCTAATAAGTCAAATTAGCTTCACTGGTCTTGAAACTTTTCATCTTGTGTCAATAATCTGAATTCACATTTTTTTTATATGTAAAAGACTAGCTGGGAAAAAGTTGGATAGTTTTAAGAAACTCTAGCCACATATAATATGGAAAACAATGCATGATTTAACTTTACTTGCACTATGAAAATTTTAGCAAATACCTAATTTTTTTATAATAAATATACTTTGTATGGACACCATGGGTGGGTACCATCATTTCCCTCTTCCCTGCTTAAAAAGTATTTTAAAAACAGAAAAAGTCATATTGCCAATAGCAAAATTTAAAATTTAACAATAGAATACTTATGTATGTATTGGAATTAGATTGCAACACATAGATGAGAAGAATATCTTTCCCAACAGTCACCTATTTAAAAGTCCACACCTGATGTCTCCTAGTGAGTTGTTGGTCATGGAGGCCTTCTGATGCCACCAAACAACACAGTCTATTGCCAAGATTCTTTGTTGCTTACCAGAATTAGACGGTAAGACACTATTTTTGAAGACACAACATGGCTGCAAGACACTGAAAAATCAAATGAGAACTATAGTGCAAGCCTCTTCCTGTTCACAAGCTGCCATAGTGCTGGAAAGTGCTATGCAGCCTTCGAGGGAAAAAGTCATCAAGGAACTTAACCTGGAGTGGACCCTGCATGTTACACAGTGAGCCAGCCAGGCAAAATGTGCCAAATAATGCAATGGTGACATGTCTGTTATGGGGGAAACCAGCTTCCTTCTTTCTTTCTTTCTTTCTTTCTTTCTTTCTTTCTTTCTTTCTTTCTTTCTTTTCTTTCTTTCTTTCTCTCTCTCTTTCTCTTTCTTTCTTTCTTTCTTTCTTTCTTTCTTTCTTTCTTTCTTTCTTTCTTTCTCTCTTTCTTCTTCCTTTCTCTTCTCTCTCTCTTTCTTTCTTCTTTCTTTCTTTCTTTCTTTCTTTCTTTCTTTCTTTCTTTCTTTCTTTCATCTTTGAAAGAGTCAGAGAGAGAGAGAGAGAGAGAGAGAGAGAATGGGCATGCCAGCAGCCTCTTAGCCGCTATGAATGAACTCCAGATGTGTTCACCCCCTTGTGTCCAAGTGTGGCATTGCATCCTTGCATCATTTTGCATCTAGCTAAGCCTGCTACCTGGAGAATCGAATGGGCGTTCTTAGGCTTAGCAGGCAGGCGCCTTAACTGCTAAGCCATCTCTCCAGCCCTCTTATTTTTTAATATTTTATTTATTTATTTATTTGAGAGAGAGAGAAAGAGGTAGAGAGTATGAGAGAGACAGAGAGAATAGGTGCTCCAGGGCCTCCAGCCACTGCAAACAAACTCCAAATGCATGTGCCTCCTTGTGCATCTGGCTTACGTGGGTCCTGGGGAATTGAACCAAGATCCTTTGGCTTTGCAAGCAAATGCCTTAACTGCTAAGCCATCTTCTCCAACCCCTAGCTTCTTTCTAATAGCATTTGAGGTGGGCTGCACTAAAGGACTCCATGCCTGGCACTAAAAATCTAGTCAAAAGCCAATTGCTGGGGAAGTCATAAGCACTGGGGGTGGGAAGGAGGTGGGAACTACTACTGTTGTTTGTCTAAGTAGATATATTCACCAAATCGCCCTCTAAGTATTTATTATCTTTATGCCTATATTGTTAATGCTACTGTAACTTGGATTTCCAGTTGGCAATGACTATGAGAAAGACTCAAAACTCATCAAAGTGCTGAGAAGTGACAGTGGAGTGTTTAGCACTAAGTGAGACATTTGTATCACACCCTCCAATGCAGAAAAGGTGGTAGAAAGAATATAAGAGCCATAGGATGGGAGGAGAGCTTTGGAATGCCATCTTCCAGACACAAAGTGGCTGTTGCCCTCATGACCTCATAGTGTCTGAGAAAGACCTGCATGATATGATAGCAAAAAAATTTTTTTTAATGACGCCATTAAAATAGAAGGACTAGTTAGAAAGAAGAAGGAGCCCAGTGGAGGTGGGACAGAGAACAAGGAGACAAAGGAAGGTGGTGGGAGGGGTTTATGGTTTGAGTACAATGTGTATATGTATGGAAGTGGTTAATAAAGCACTAAAAAAATAATGGTTCACACGTGAGTAACAAAGTAAACAAAGGCAAAATAACAACAGAGTAAATTAACCTAAGGGGGTACTTGCATGGCAGGGCACATTCTGAGATGTTCAGTGTCCAGTGTTTCTCCTGTGTGAGCATCATGGAGGGCCACATACATGATCTGTCATGGTTACAATGCCATCAAGTAATAGAATCTTATGGGATCACCATATATGGTCCAATGTTGACTGCAACATCACTATGCTATGCATGAATGTGTAAAACTTGTATAATTCTCCGTAGAAATTCATAACAGAAGCTTTGTACAGCACAGATGAGACAGAGAGTTAGGACCGTAACCAGCTTACAATAAAAACTTCAGTAACAAATAGCATATTCTTTCACATACTCATACTTCTCAAACAATGTGCTATATGATCCTGTAATTTTTCTTACACTGCTTTTACTAATAAGATGGAAGTATAAACACTTAAAGTGTTTGTGGAAATTTCATTAAAATGCATCATAAAATTGATATGGAAAATAGGCATCAACTTTTATGATAAACACAATATGGGCATATTTAGGTTTATCAGTGGGGCAAAGAACTGGCTCAAATAGATGCTAAATGAGATTGTGTTGGAAGCCAAGTGGCAAAATTCTCTGTATTAGGTAGAGCATAAGGAAACACTTGTTAACAGGAAACACTACCTCAGGGAATAAAGTTGATGATACAACAGATCTCCAACTGGCCTGTGTATAATTCCATCTACACATCAGTAATGAAAACAAATGAAGAGGAAGGAAGGAGATAACAGAAAACACATGAGCTCGGCTGTCTTTCCGCATGTAACTCTATGGGGATCCTCTATTAGAATTACATAATAGCGGAATCTGGTCTGTGACATGCAAGACAAATTACCCACAAACATGGTATTTTCCACGCTGCATCTGTGGCTATGTAAGTATAGCTCAGAATTCAAATTCCTAGCTTTGTCACACACAAGGGAGCACTGCAAAATTTCCATTTCATATTTATGATCAACCTGAGCACCTCTCCTGCCCCACAAATCTACTACAGAAATCATTTCTTTTTATTTATGAGACTTTTTTCTTTTCAAAATACATTCGATGACTTTTAGCTTTGTTACCTATTAGAATGACACAAAATGTATGCCAAGAAAAGTCAGATTGTTCCAATTATTCTATTTGTTTTTCCCTCTTTCCTGAAACAATGACAGAATCATAGAATGTTAAAATTGACAGATCTGCGAGGTTACTGAGCTACCTTTGTAGCAGTGTATAACACTGGCAGAGTTAGAAGCAAAGGGCAGCATTCTGAGAGCTCTCCTCTGAGGCCAGGGCATTTCCCCCAAGGAGCTCTCACTTATATGCGTAAAGTGAGTGAGGGAGGAGCCTGATGAATAATTTCCCCCAGCCAGTCCCCATTCCCAGCTATTATTTCCCTTCAGACATTGCTGAGAGAAGGTATAGACATGACTTTGGGCATCAAGTCCACAGTCTTTTACAGCAAATGACACATCTCTTCTGGAATTCAGTTTCACATTTTCAAAGTCAGCTTGTAGTAATCTTTATACTTATATAACAAGTATTTTTATACAGCATAATATAATGTACTTTTACCGTTGAATACCTAGAAAATTAAAATTTAAAACATAGCATTTTGTAGGGGGTATACTGAACCTCAGCTTGTGTTAGAGATCTTAGTGGTGATAAGGTGATAATCATCACAAGCAAGCTGAGCTTCTATGTTCACTAACCTCTGCTTTTTTCTCAGAGCTCTAAAGAGCAGTGCTGATGACCACACAGCACAGCTGGGAGTGGCAACAAGCTTCTCAGGGGGCTGGTACTACATTGCTCTTCCTAGAGTGGATCTACCACTGAGCCTGGAAGTGTTAGGAACTGCATCAGCATGTGGAGAACACATCTACTCTCAGGGACATGACAGTGACTAAGCCAAAATGACTGATTTGTAAAACAAGAATGTGCATGGGCAAGATCTGTCCCAAGAGCAAGAGCACGTGCATCTGCAAAGCAACAATCTGAGAGGATATGAAAGATGTGTCTCTTCCTATGAGGGATTTTGGGAAGAAGATCAGAGTAATGGAAGTCAGATTTATGGGCCTGGAATCAGAACACAGGAAGGCAGATTAATGGCAAGTTTAATGGAATTAAGTCTATGGATTCATTCATCCTTCAGCAAGAATGACTCCTAGCAAAGGGACTAGCATTGATGAGAAGTCATTGGCTCCAATCTGTTGTAGCCATCTCTACCTAAGAAACGGCTCACCATGTGGTCACAAAATGCAATTCATACTAACAGAACTTTCTGTATCCATCTTTACCGTGGTTCCCTTAGCCTTGGATAGGTATTTTCAGTATTTGTAATTCCCCCTATCATCAATGCTGCTGGCTTGATATTTTCTTTTACCTGATACTTTCCTTTAATAAAAAGTCAAATCATGCAACCTGAAAACTGCTCAGACAGTTAAAGGTAAATTTATGTATCTAAGTATTGTTCCACGAGAGTCTTAACATTAAAGTTCAATCTGTCAAAGCACTTATCTTTCCTTTATTTGCATGTTCTTGACAGCATGTTGTCAGTTCAAGCTATTTCACTATGCTAGTTATGGATGGCTAGAATATAAAATTACATATACTTTCCCAACTCTTTTAAAAAATTCTTATTTATCCTGTTTTTAAAATTTTTTGTTGCCATACAGAGATTAAGGTATCATTGTTCTGTTGCTCAACTCAATGAAGCCCATAGTACTAAGAAACAAACATGGGAAACATGATTCTCCTTTTTTGAGACTAAATCCTTGCACTAGTCTGGAAGCAGAAGTTGTTCTATAGCCTTGGCACAAGAATATAAAAGCCTGAGGACAGGGATTTCTATTTTGCTCATTGATTTTTCCCAAGTGCCTAAAACAGAGCAGTGCTCCATAAATATTTATTGAGTGAACAAGTGAATACAAGCTAAAATCTAAACTATATCTTTAAAAAGCCAAAAACCAGGAACTAAGACTCTAAGACTATATACATTATCAACTGATGTGTCTCATCCACTCTACTGACTTGTAACACATCATTCTTAAACAAAAATTGCTATGGAAATTGAATTATAATGGCTACAAATATATCTTATAGTTAATAAAATATCTGATATGTCTGTTGGGATTTACCAACATAAAATACATTTATCATTCCAATTTTTATCTTTTCTCAGACATCTTATTCCTTAAGTTTACACTTGAAAGAAGTAGCTGATAATACATTTTTAAAAGAATAAAAATAAATGCAGAGTATAAGTCCACAGAAAGTCTTTACCTATGACTTTATTCTTCTTTCCATTTTTTATAGGTGTACAAAGCAGACTTCCAATGCATTGCTGGCTTATATTTCCTGTGTTTTCATTCTAAACAAAAACAAAAACAAAAGAGCTAAAATGATCAACATAAAGCAATTAGTCTTGAAATTTTCAGATTTCCTTTATTCACTTTACATGTCCCAAAGAGTTCACTGTATATAAAGTAAAACATTTATTCCATATTTTCTATACTGGTGACATAGACGTATCAATTTAACAAAATAGCAGAATTCAAAAGCATTCATTCCACCATTCAGGAAACTACATGTTACAAACTGCCCTTCCTTTGTAATACTACTGTGCCTAAAGTCCATAATCCTAAAGTGTAAAAAAAAAGGTGTTCTAGAATCAAAGCAGATGACTCTAAAGTCAGTGCTTTTCTGAAAAAAAAAAAAAGGAAATAAAATACTATAATTTGAAGTCTGCAGTGTCTGAAGAACAGAACTTCACTGCTTTGCCGTCAAGGAAAACAGCCATCTTTCCACACAGCAACTCAATACAGTAGATTATCAATCATATGCTTTCAAATAATAGGAAGCTTAATTTCTGCAGATTAAGTCAAGAACTCCACCAATACTATCTCAGGAATGTCACTGACATTAGGTAGGTATTAGTCAAATTACTTCAAGCTCATATACAACAGTTTTGTTAGTATAAATACAAAATAAACTAAAAAAAGTACAGAGAAATAGAGCATAGCTTCCCATTGCATGTTTGGAGCTACTTTATTCCTTCATCAGATCCGAGCAAATACAGATGACCCTTAACAGCTAGTTTCCGGAATGGCTCTCAGATGAAGAGCAGCTGTGAGAACAGGTCTGCTGGGAAAACAGGCTTCTTAAGCTTCAAGTCTGAAATTGGGTTACTTACTGTCCAGGGAAATCTTCTGTCCTTAGTGACATCTGGGATATTAAGTGGCTCCATGGTGTTTCTGACATACTGAGCATACATGTAATTGATTCTGTTTGCATCTTGCTCCCTGTAGAGATAACAGGTGAGAAAACACAAGACAACAGAGTTGAATGATTAAAAGGGAAACCACAGTTTCAAACTAGAGGGAAAAATCTATATCTTAATTATAAAATGTACTCAGATTACAACTTTGGAAATTTCTGTAATTTAGGTATTTTGAAATGGTAAAATCTCACACTTTTAGCCATCCAAAATAGTTTTCAGAATGTCAGAATTCTTAATACAGATTAAGCATTAATTTTAAAATGTGTAATCCCCAAACCCGAGAAGTTACAAAATTCAAAATTTTTTCAGCACTGTCCTGAGGGCATACGTGGAGAATTCCGGAGCTGACCTCAGTGTCTAATTGCAGTTGAAATGCAGGCACACTAAAAACACTGCATGAAATAATCATTACACCATTTGTATAAGGCATATGAAACAAAGGCGTTTCGTGTTTAGACTTACTTCTCATCCCTAAGATATCTTGTCACGTTTGTGCAAGTGTTCTAGTGACCAAAAGATTCCCAAATCCCTAAAACTTCTGCCCCAAGCATTTCAGATAAGGGTTACTAAACCTGTACCATTGTAAACTGGAATGCTGAGGGGAGGAGGAAGAGATGAGAGGGGTGTACAGATGAGACAGAACCAAAGGGAGGATATTAAAGATAGGAGACAAGAAAAAGGGGGAAAGAAGGAAGACTCAAGTCGAGAGAGAGCTTTTCAAAATTGTTCTAGGCCTGCTTGGTATTTCTTTCCATCTTAGGATGTGCAAAGGATTGTTTTATTGGGATAGGTATTCAGGAAATCCATAATGAAGGAATTCAAGTGCTAGCAAGCAAAGTCTGAAATCTGATGAGAAAATTGGTTCACATTTTACTTTAAAGGACACAAAAATCAGTGTTCAAGTTTACAGTGGTGCAGGCTGAGTACCCCTTACTTGAAAAGGCCTGGGGCAACATCTTGGGACAATGGTTCCATATGGAATTCCATAGACTCAAGTATTTTATTCCTCCCTCTTTCCTAAGCATTGTAGCTTAATCATAATTTGATCAAATAGAGTATTACTCACTGATCAGTACTTTGTATAAGTGAGAAAAATGAAAATGAAACAATAGACTGGTAACAGGAATAACTGGACATTAGATAAATTTCTTAACTCTAGGCATTGAAGACATGCAAATTATGTATATAAAAAGTCTCACTGGTTTCTATTTCATCCGTGTTATTTGAATGACATTCAAGGGACGGTTATAAATGCAGGTTGTAGGCTAATAAAACAATATTTTAAAACTGTAAGTATATTATAAAAAACAGCCCGAGGAAAGGGAAATACCAAGAAAAGGAAAGACAAAAATGAAAGGGTGGCTACCAGGACAAAGAACACTGGAGAAGATACTCTCATAAATCTCTTGTAAAATGACAATAATAGTAGTATTATCTACTATTCTTATCACCACCACTATGTTATCATCAGGAACCAGAAGCAACCTAAAATGCTGAAGCAGTTTGCCAGAGATATAAATTCATACACAGGAGTGGATGTAGAGAAATTCTATACTTCTATGTAAAAATTACTTATAAATTGACTTCTTTTTTAGTTTCCTGAAAATTTTACATTTTCTTGACAGTTACTTTAGTGAAAAATAAATATGTTGAATAAAGTTACATAATATCATGGTTATCTCCTACTTATAAACATGTTGATAATTTCTTAGTTTCTGCACTCAGTACAGCTTGAACATCTGCTCCATGTAAGGCACTCAGTGGTATGTGGAACAAACACAAACTTACAGAGGTCACAACTGTCATCAGGAGTTTACAATCTAGTAGAAAGTTATGACTGAGTGAATGTTGTAGCTGCGTACACTGTCTGCGCAGAGCCTAGCTCCAGCTGATTCCTCTACTAACTCTTCTCCCTTCTCTTTGCACGAACACTGATTCACCCTGAAGTAAAGGCTGCACTTCTCTGCTACTCTAGTTCCTTAGTGGCTCCATGAGACTAAGTCCCAGTGAATAGGATGCCAATATGTGTGACGACTTCTAGAAGACTCCTGCTGCATGCTGTCCATCCGTCGTTCTCCTGTCCTGCACCCTTCTGTTTAAGACATGGATATGGTGGCTGGGGCCCATCCTTGCTCCAGAGGAAGGCCATACCTTCCAAGGTGCCAGGTACCTGAGGAGTCCTTAAGTCCTTTGGGGAACACATATGCAGCACCAGCCTTGAACTGCCAACTTCTGGGCTGCCACAGGAGGTGGTAACATTGCATTCTTGTTAAGCTATTTTTTTAAAAGATTTTATTTTTATTTATTTATTTATTTATTTATTTATTTATTTATTTATTTATTAGAGATAGGGAGAGAAAGAAAGGGAGAGTGAGAATAGACATGCCAGGGCCTCTAGCCACTGCAAACAAACTCCAGACACATGTACCACCATGTGCATCTGGCTTATGAGGGACTTGGAGATTCAAACCGGGCTTCTCAGGCTTTGCAGACATGTGCCTTAACTGCTAAGCCATCTCTCCAGCCCCTTGTTTAAGCTATTTTTATTTTAGGTTTTCATCATTTATGGTTAAAACTAACCCTAGCAATTACAACTGTCAATAATAATAATATGGAGAAAATAGTGTCCAAATGAATGGATTAGGAAAGAAATAACATTAAAGAAAGGCTGGCTGAGAAAAAGAAGGTAAAAAGAAATCTGGAATGAAACGGTGAAAAAAATCAGCCAGAAAAAAAAAATTCAACAAAACTCACACTGTTGCATAAGTTCTATGCAAATTTGAGAAACACTAAATAGTTACAGATTAACAAGAATATAGTGATAATGTCAGACTGAAAATGTTAGCTTAGAACAGTAAGGATTTTGCAAGTGTAATGCAGTGAGTATGGATTTCATCTTTTATAAAGTGGGAATATTATGATAGCCATGAGAATGTGCTTCCGAAGCCCACATGCAAAACGTGCCCTGGACAGATGTCTCCGCAGTGCTCTGGAGCCTATCACCATGCTTCTCAGCAGCTCAGACAATGACTGATCCGTTGGAGCACTGAAGTGGGACTATTCCTGGGAGACACAGGGTTCCATCGTCAAGGAACTTTGGCTAGAGGATTTCCCAACACCCTTGCCAAAATTTCCTCAAGCTTTGCAGCTGTCTAAAACACACACACCCTTTCTTCATTCATTTTCACTCTTCCTCAGTCTGGGTCAGACGTTCATGTTGGCCAGATGGCTCTCCGAGTCTCTCCTGGGTCCGTTTCCCTTTAAGTTCCCAGGACACACTCACTAATACATTTCTGCATATTTAAATAATTCTTGACCTCTGCTTCTTGGAAGAGCTTGGCTAACTCAGACATCCAGGTCTTCTGCACAGTGGGAATCAGCAGAGTTGTGTAAGACAGGGAGAGGGAGCTTGGAAAGACCAGCTTTTCTGAGTGGAAGAACGACATGGAATCATGCAGGTTAATGTAAACCAAAGACAACAGAACACACCAGAGACACAGAAGTAATGGCTGCACATACAAGTTTTAAGAAGCTCTTTAATACGCATTAGGATTATTTAAGCCTCACTATAACTCTATCTATATAGATGAAAAACTGAGTCTTCAGGAGGTTAAATAACTTACACAAAGGCCTATAGCTAGTGATGGGACTTTAATTTAAATTCAGTCTAATTTCTACATTCTTCTGCTTCATGTCCCATTATGTTCATGTTGGAGAATGGTTTTACCCTTTCAAAAGGCAAGCACATGAAGTACTTATGAATAAATACATGTGCATGCACACACAGCACACAACACATTATACACACAAAAGCGAAAACAATTAACTAGTATGGAATGAGATTCCTGAAGTCTCTATTTCTCATAATTACGTGCTCACACCATATTACTTCTTCTTTCTCATGATTGGCTCTGAGTCACAGCACAGAAATGAAACAGCTTGCCATCCGGAAACGGGCCTCCATTCTGGAATTCCGGGGCAGTGACCCCGCTTCCAGGAGCTCACAAACTTCATCCTACTAATAGAATGACTCTAACGAGGATGCACAGTGTTCACCATGAACAGGTTTTAGTTTTACACCCACATCTCAAAACTGGTTAATATATCATCTTAGCTTATAAAAGATAATTAGTGGAGAGGAGGGGGAAATCAAAAAGAGCAACCACCTAGTAATGATTTATTCATGGTTGAATGCTGGTTTGGAAAGTGTTTAGTTCTGAGAAGTAGGGAGTACTAAGCTGTGGCATTAATAATTAACTTTAGAAATAAAATTTCTGCTAGTGAATAACAAGTATCAATGTCAACTTAATTCTTTCTCAAAGTGTTGTAGTTACTAAACCTTATTTTATTTATTTATCTGTTTATTTTGAGGTAGGGTCTCGCTCTTCAGGGTGGCCTGAAACTCACAGCAATCCTCCTACCTTTGCCTCCAGAGTGCTGGGATTAAAGGCATGCACCACCATGTCCAACTACAGACAGAATGGGCTTCTGGGTGCTGCAAACGAACTCCAGAAGCATGTGCCACTTTGTCCATCTGAATTTATGTGAGTACCAGAGAATCGAACTCCAGTTGTTAGGCTTTGCAGACAAGAGTCTTCACTGCTGAGCCATTTCTCCAACCCACTAAATATTATTTTTTTGTAAAATTAGGCCAGCTATCTTTCACTAAACACTAATTTTTAATAATTTTATTACATGGTTAAAAAGTCTTTTATTGCATCATTAAGACAAAGGCAAACTTAAAATATTTAGTTGACATATGCCATTAGTGCTAAATATTTTATTATTGTAAAATCAGTTAAGTCAGACTTTGTCTCCTTTAAGGCAAACACACAAACTTATTTATCCTTTATAAAATATTTTTATACAATATTGACTTGGAATGATAAAAAATAAGTGGGGGGATATTTCCATTTGGTTTGCAAAGAGAATTTGGTATTCATCAGAGCTAAGTCAAATACATGTCTTCGCTTTTGTTGTTTCAAAAATGTATATTCACCAGTAGAGGGCGCAATTACACAGGACACTTTTTTCAACTATCATTAGAAGTTAGAAGTCTTGGCTGTAGGGACCTTGTGGCACAACAGTAGTACATCTGACTCCAGAAGTCTTGGCTGAATTTATAATAAAAATCAAAATGCCAACATGTAAAATCTAATTATACAGATACATGAAACTGCATAAGTACTAAAACGTTAGTGTAGATAATTCATTTTTTGCTATTATTCATTCATGCATGTGGTGTGTCTATATATGCGTGTAGAGGCCAGAAATTGACATCAGGTGTCTTCCCCATTTATTCTCCACCTTATTTTTTGAGACAGGGTCTTGTATTCAACCTAGAGATCATGGATTGGGAAAGACTAGCTATCCAGTAGGCCCTGTCTCTGCCTCCCCAGTATTGGGCTTACAAGTTTATGCTACCATGCAGGCTTTCTCACAGGTGCTGGGGACCTGAACTCAGGTCCTCGTGCTTGCACAGCAAGTACTTTTCCCATTGAGCCATCTACCCAAACCCCCATTTTGTACTTTGAATAAGCATTATCATACAAATTTTCATTCTGTCCTATGGAGATAAGGCTAGATAAATATAGATGGATATACACTTATTCATATAGTAACACATGCAACAAAGATGTTACATCATCATAAAATCAAAATGATATGTTATATAGAAACACAGGCACATGCACATATATACATATTCCACCTTAGGACTAAGAAGCTTTATAACTGAGCTATGCAGATGACCAAAAACTAGCACTTAAGAGGAACAGATATACACCAGAGAGCATTGACACATTATCACACATTAAAAAAGATTCAGTAATTACCAAAACAATGTCAAATATCTCAGAACACAAGTAGCACATAAGCTTACGATAGCAGAGGCATGGAGGGAGGATACTGCTTTTAGCTCACTGCTAAATGAGGGAAATAAAAGCTCTTCAGGTACAACATGCGAGCCAATAAGCCCAGGGAAGAGAGACCATGCTGTGTTGGCCTTGACTATTTTACCTAACAACAAAGTGGGCAATCAAGGCTAAGGACACTGTACCCTATGAGTCCAGAGATGTCCCTGATTCCTCAAAAGTCATATTCCTGCCCCTCTGTTTATTCCTAAACATTTGTAATAGAAGAAAGAGTCTTTTACTATGTCATTTTACTAAGACCATGGTCTAGCAATAATGAGTATGCATTTAAATAATACACATTTAAATAATAACTATAAGTCACTGAGGTTAATAGTTTCTCTTTGTAGGAAACTTGGTCAGAGCAAACAAAATGAGAAAAAAGATGAGAGGGGAAGGAGCAAGGCAAGGTGCCTGCAAAGGGCTTAAGCTTTGGCAGACCTTACAATGACCTGCAGGGCTGTTCTTGTTCAAGAGGGACAGAGCAAGCACAGACTGTGGGCTGAAGTACTGGATCTTGCATTTGCAAACTCAGGCATTCTGCTTTACGTGATCTTCAGAGATTTTATTTTGTCTCGATTTTTATTATATTTTCTTATGATGAACTTAAAAATACTGAAAATCAAAGAAACCTGAAAGGAAAATGAATATATAACTCCTAGACTCATAAATATTTAACATTTTGCCACAGTTGCCTTATCTGTTTGTGAATATATACTTAACTAGTTGAAATATATTTACTTACTGACTGAACTATTTTTAAGTGAGTTTCAGACATCATGCAACTATGTCCCTTTAGTATTTATACCTCAGGGTGAATCTTCTTGAAAATAAGAATATTCTCCATACTAATGACTCTTTTCTTAATTCTAAAGAAAATTACTGCTAATTCTCTATCATTGTCTACTATCCAGTCTGTATTAAAATATCCAATTAGCTCCCAAAATGTCTTTGATTATTGTTTTGTTTTGAGCTGGAATCTTATTGAAGTTCAAGTGTTGCATTTGATTTTTATGTGCCCAAGAACAGTACCTTCTACCCACGTCTTGAACCCAAGCCAGGCCACTTCTCTGATAAAAGGTTCTATGATCTACATGTGTACAAAACCACCAAGGAACTTAGTAACTAAGGACTCTACTAATTGCTGTATTACTCAGTACATGAAACAATTCTCTAGTAAGCCCACTGTACTTTAAAAAAAGCCCAGTGCTTTAATACCAAAAGTAAAGTTAAAATAGCATTGTATTTCTACATAATTTTAGATATAATAAAACAAAATCTACATGATTTCAGATATAGTATCAATGATGAGCGGTAAAATAGTTTTCAACAAGTGAAAAAATGTGATAAATGACCCACAATTTCTGATATCTTATCATGGCAAATGTCTACTCCTTTGAATATCCTATAACTTAAGAAAACAACTGTAGTTTTTTTGGTAAGAGTGAGAAAATAAGAGTAAGAACATTTAGCTGTGTGCCCTAAATCTACTTCAAAAATATTCAGAAAGCACTTTTAAACTTGGGACAATAACAATTGCATCCTCTATTATAGAAATTCGTATTTTTCAAAGACAGTTGTTAACAATGAAATGAACACAGTATAGAAAATATGAAAACCACATAAAAGAACTGAAAAGTGAGAGCTCTACTTTGTTCTAGCCATAGGGATGCACATGTTTACATTATTTATTTATTTATTTGCATGTGATATGTATGAGAGCGCATGCATGTGCATGCACTCCAGGACCTCTCACCACTGCAAGCATATTCCACATACATGCAAGGCTTTTGTGTTGGGTTTTGCATGGGTATTGGGGAATTGAACCCAGGATGGCAGGCTTTGTAAACAAGTGACTTTAACTGGTGAATCATCTTCCCAGCCTGAGGATACACATATTTATGACATCAGAAATATCAGTTTTTTCTTAGTTAATTTTTTATATCCTTATACCCAACTCAAATAGAAAAGCTCATAGAAAACTTTTGCTTAGAAATTTGTAATATTTTCAGTAAATATCAAATAGATACATGGAAAGCATAATTGAAGTATACTTATGAATCCTAAATGAACTAGTTCACAAAAATATAATATCTGCACTAATCCTAACACAATTTACTCTGTGAAATAGTTCTCAGCTCAACATAACAGAAAACCTGTGAGTTTAAACATATGAAAGTATTCTGACAAACTTTTTTGAGGAAAAAAATAGCTTGCTACTTAGCCAGTAATACTTATGATAGATACAGAGAAGTTATGTTTTTAGAGAGGTGATTTACCTTGTTAAAGTATCAGATGATTTTTCTAATTCCTCACACTCCATGTGAAACACACTAGAAAAAGAATCCTGAAACCAGAATGACAACACAAACTAAGAAATTTGACAAGGTCATGAAAAATTATGCACATGTCCTTATATGTTGTGAAATTGGCTACCACACCATCACTTGTCAGATGTGCTTACTTCTTCCAGGACTAGACCAACACAAGCACTCATTTCATGACATCCTCTAGCTACTTCTAACCATTGAAGGCTCATGTTATTTCTCTTTACACTTGAAGAAAAACTTCCATGAGCAATATTTGTATGTTTGCCTGATAGATGTTAATGAATATATTTAGCTTCAAAATTTCTTTATGCTTGTTCAAAAGCTTAAAGTTTGGGCTTTGAAGGCCAGCCTGTTGGCTGTTACTAAATCCCATGCAAAGTACACCTTCAAAAAGAGATGCATAGTTCTGTAATATGTATGAGGTCAGTAGAATAATTGTGAAGATTTTTGTGATGTAATTATATTACATAGCAAGTACATGTTTGCCTTCAAACTACATTTGCAAGTGAACAAATGAAAAATGGAAGGAAACGTGTAAAAAAAATTTGGGAATGGAAGAACTGAGTAAATTTGGGGAGTTTGCATTTTTATTTTTGCTCAAATTAAAATATTTTTAAAAAGTAAATGTAATGTGAGTGAATATCAAGTCACCTAATTCCTTTCCCAAGCTGAGCACCTTATGTTATGAAAAGGTGAGCAAAAATATATTTACAGGCACACAGCTGAGCTGTGGTCCAAGGCACAATGACCTAAATCTCTTGCTGACATGATAAAATGTTAACTGGTAAAAGCTTGCACTGAATGTTAATTAAAGTGATATTTAAGTTGCTTAAGAAAGGAGTGCTTCATGTGTAACTTTCAAAAATTAAAGTCTAAAGAGCGGGTCACAGGACAAAAACGAAAAATCATCATACTGCATTAATGAATTCCGACCTGAACTTTAAAAGGCTAGCACCTAGCTAGCAATCATTTCCACATTAAACATTTTCTAACTGATTGAAAATCTGAAATAGTATCTGTTAAAATACTGATTATCTTTTCAGTACAGTGAGTTTTCATTTGATTTCCTATTAATGAGAATTTTTTATTAATCAGTGTGTCCATTCCTAAACCTAAATACACAATGATTCAGAGATTATTGAATTATAGTCTCAATGACTAAGTCAATTAAAATTTTCATTTAAATTATTGGATAGCTTTTTATTCTACTTTCCCCCAAAACATCAATTCTTTTATCATATATGGATTATATCTGACCTATATAGCAGCACTCTTTTTCCTCATGACACCACAAAGAATTGCCTGGTCATAGCCTAATGGAAGAAGGGGACAGCTAAACCAATAAGAAATATTCCAGAAGTAAGAGTTCATATGTAAAGGAAGGATTGAAACTACATACAGGAAAAATGCCTCAGGCCAAGGCCTGATCTGAATAGCAAAGTCAAGGCAGATGGCACAACTTAGTGACCAGCCCCAGGAGAGTTCTCCCACACAAGGGAAGGATTCCTTACACTACTCATCAATGGACTGAATGCTATCAATTGGGATAGTTAGAGTAAAAGATGTAGGACTTATATATATATGTAACTTTAGTTACAGGTTCTATGGAGCCAGATCTTCTGGTTTCTAAACAATTTCTCATGAAAAGAAATTTTGGGAGTTGGAGAGATGGCTTAGTAGTTAATGCACTTGCCAGCAAAGCCAAAAGACCCAGGTTTGATTCCCCAGTACCCAAGTAAAGTCAGATGCATAAAGTGGCACGTGCATCTGGAGTTCATTTGCAGTGGCTAGAGGCCCTGGTGCACCTATTTTCTCTTTCTAATAAATAAACCCACCACCTTCACCTCCAACCCTCTTCAACAAGAACAGCTCACATTCTGATCAACTATACATAAACATTCAAATACAGTTGGGACTGGGGGGGCTTTGAAAGCTAAAATTAGGTTTTAAATAAGCAGTGTTTCCAGAAATGAATTTCTGACTTTCTAAAAAGAAAGACGTCATACTCTGTACTCACAGAGCAGTCTTCATCCACGATGAAAATGGTGCACTTCTGCACCTGCATGAAGGATATAATAGTGGCGGCTATTTTCTTCAGGATGACTTCTAACGATTGTTGTTCTTCAAAAATTAAGCTAGCAAGATCGAGCAGCACCTATACACAGATGGGTGACAGCTTCTAATACAGCAGTTGTTTGCAGATAATAAAGCAATACAGTGATTTGCGTGGGTTAAAACTTGTTCATGGGCTGGAGAGATGGCTTAGCAGTTGAGGCGCATGCCTGCAAAGCCAAAAGACCCAGGTTCAATTCCCCAGGACCCACATAAGCCAGATGCACAAGGTGGTACATGTATCTGGAGTCTGTTTGCAGTGGCAGGAGGCCCTGGCATTTCCAGTCTCTCTCTCTTTCTCTCTCTCTCCCACTTTCTCTCTCTAATAAATAAATAAAAATTTTAAAAGAAGTTGTTCAGAACCAAGTCCACACTCAAATGTCAAATTTACTTCTGGTTAGCTTACTAACAACATTCACATCATTTGTATGGTGGGAAGATCACAAGAGCTTAGGCTTAAAGTAATCAGTTTTTCATTCTTCCCACCAACTTGTTAACCTGGGGCAAGTTTCATCAAAATGGGGATATTAATAGTAACAAAACCATATGGCTGTGGTAAGCATTATAAAATTTAATATATAATATTTTGAACAGGATCTGACTCATGACACAGTTGTTGCTGTAAACGTATGAGAGCAACATTAACAACTTTATCTAGATTTGCCACAGTATAAGGAGAAAGAAATCAATTTTAAGAGTACCCTTCTTGTCTTTTCTAGTTACGTCTTTTTACTCTCAATGCCACAGAATTCCTTCTAACCTCAGGAAGAATGTATGTGAGGAGGGCAGAAAGGATTTACCTCCAGAAGATTTGTTGCAAAGAGATACTATTTGGAGATTAGAGAGATGAGAGGAGATGATCAGGTGAAGTGGAGGAAGAGAATATTCTGGCAAAAATAAGTAAACTGAGAGCTATGGGAATGCAGAGCATGAAAAGAACTGGGAGGTGAAAATGCACTGAGAGCAGGGGAAGAAAGAAGAACACAGCCTGACAGGCCTGTAAGCATCTTGGACTGTGACAGAGGACCGGTGAGAAGTCACATGACCAGAGTTGGGTTTGTAAAAATAAGGCTTGAAATCAAAAGTGGCAAGAATATACATCAGGTGGACCAAAAGATTCTGCAGTTCATGGCAACTCAAGGCCCACTATTTTATCAGCATCAATTGTAAAGAGAAATTAGAAGGTGGAGAAGGTGAATCACAAGGAATTAATGAAAAATGGAACATACAGAACTGTTATTTAAATTTCCCAACTCAAAGAAATTAACCTGACAAAGAGACATGATAAAAAGAGTCATTTTTTGTGAAATTAAGTTACAAAACCAATGACAAACATACTAAGTGCTTACATATACAAAATAAAATATAAAGCATAATATAAGAGCATAGTACATAAACCATGCATTATATATAATACATAAAACACATTGTAGGCCATATGCTTCCATATAATAGATATTACACATAAAATATTTATGAACAGCCAAAATCATAACATGAATGTCGGTTAGAAGACAAAGCACTATTTTTAAAATTGGAGTAATTAAAATTTCAATTTATCATTTCATACCAGGCAAAGTGGTAAGATGGTAAACATAGGTATTTTCAGATGTGCAAGGAATCAGAACATTTACCTCACCAATATTGTATCCTAAACAATTAACTGAGATTTTACTGGAACAAAACAATGGATTTAAGTGAGCAAGAAGGTCTAGGTCTGAGAAGGTAATGGAATTTTTATAAGAAAAGAACGAAGGAACATTGCATGAGGACCTATATACAGCAAACACAGGATGAGCACTTCAGTGAGGAAAAGGAATGATGAATATTCTCAATTTGGACATCTCCAAGAAAAAGAACTTAAGTCTACTATAAGGGAGAGTACGGAGGGGGCAAGAACATGCAGCTGCACGGGAGCAAATAGTTCCAAGAAACAAATCCAGAAACACTAGGAACAATGCAAAGTTTACCAATATTTACCAAGTCATAGCAGTTGTGAAGACTTTTTTAAATTTTATTTTATTTTTTAATTTCATTTAAAAAATATTTATTTACTTATTTATTTGACAGAAAGAGGGTAGGAGGGAGGGAGGGAAGGAGAGAGGAAGGGTGAGAGAAAGAAAAAGGGAGATTGAGAGAGAGAATGGGTGCGCAGGGCCTCCAGTCACTACAAATGAACTCAAGATAAACGTGCCACCTTGAGCATCTGTCTAACGTGTGTCCTGGGGAATTGAATCTGGGTCCTTTGGCTTTGTAGGCAAACACCTTAACTGCTAAGCCATCCCTCCAGCCCTTCAATTTAAATTTTAAACACAGCTTAGGAAAAGTTCCTCATGGTTACAAAACAGTATTTATATTTCCAACATAGGCAATAATTTAGAAAAAGCCCAGACGGGAAAAGCAGGGCTAAGGAGTGATAGCTGTGGAAAAGAGATGGAAGGTAGGACAAGGATTCGAAAATGCTCATCTGATAAAATGTATATTGAGTGATGTCTAGAGTGGCCAGAGAAGGCACTGACAGCTTTACCTAATGTCATAAATGCATCTTATCCAGAAACGTTCTTTCAATGAAAGCATATGGCTGAAGAATGATAAAGTAACTAAGTATGGAAAATGAGGAAAAAAGAAAGAAGTATCAGAAGAAACAGATCAAATGTTTAGAAAAGAGCCTCTGTATTATTTGAGTTTTAATCGTGTGCATGCAAGTCTTGGATAAAAACAACTTTCTAAAAAGGAGCTTCTATACTCTCTTTAGCAATCACACTTACCTGATTTCTCTTGTTCTCTAGCAGGGAAGTTTCATAGAGTTGGGCATTATGAAGAACAATACCACAAAATGCCAAATAAGCAGCAAAGTCCTAGAAGACAGGATACAATAGCCAATCAGAATCATCTATGGAAATTGTCTAGTAGCATTGCCTGACACATAAAAAGTATCTGAAAGTACCTACAGGAGAAAAAAATATTGAAAGCCAAAAGGATGGATGTGTGTTATGCATAAAATTAGCAACTGATGTAAGCCAAGTCTTGGCTAAACGACACTAGCCATGGCAAGAGTAAACACAGTCACCTTGTGTCAGATAAGAAGAAAGAGGACAGGGACTAGAAGGATGACCTTTTTATAATATGAAATTTGCTACATGCAAAATTTGATGTAGATTGAAATGACATTAAGATTCAGATCTATGAGTAGACTAAGTAAATAACTTATAAAATTACAGCAAACAAAAGCTCACATACTTGAGAATATTGGCAATAACAAAATAAAATTAAATGTCCTATAAGGTTGCAAATATTAGTTTAAATGCATGCTTTTAAATATGTGTCTATCATCCTTATTATACTATAGTAGTGATGTGCCCATTGTTATATTAATTATTGACCAAATAAATCTTCAGAGGGCATGATTTGTCTACAACGATGGATTATTTTGTCAAGATTAAGGTCTAAAAATTGCAAACTGATTCATAACAGATTTACCTTATTGGACTATAAATACAGTGATGGATGTAAAGCTGATTTAAGAATCATGTTTTCCAACCAAATATTCTCAAGTGTCATTAATAGCACAGGATGATAGACATGTACTATTCTGACACTAAATCAACTAAAACATGTATACTAACACGTAGCAATATAATTCACTGCCTTCTGTTAATGTCTTTAAAATTCAAAAAGTTCCAACTGATTTTTATAGGAACAATACCATAGTAATGGGTTTGAAATAGGAATGCAGTGAGCTATGATAAACACAGAACTGAATATTCAATAGCAGAAATAAAATCTACTGACATTATAAAGTTATAAACAGTTTTAACAGAGTGCTGAAAAGAGAAGCATGCCAATGTGGTATGCATAATAGTTTCCTTTGGAATTGGATGAGATTAATAAAATAATGCTGATCGCTGCTCTTTCTGAAGTTAAATTCGCATCACCTATCCTAAATTCACATCTTGGCGCCCCGCCGTCTGTGTGGAAACCTTATAAAACTAGAAAATTTGCTTCATCCGGAGGAAACTCCAGTTTTCAGCCAACCTACAGCACAGAACTTGGAGCCGTACTTTGGGGCTTTTACTCAAGGGTGTACCTATTTATAGCCATGATGAAAGGTAAATGAGATAGTTGAATACTATGAGGCACCCTCGTGTGGTCCTAATATGCACCTAGCCCAGCGGAGGCCTGCAGCACAGTGAGGAGGGGATATGCGGGTTTCCTCTCACCTAGTAACACGGGTCCTCCCAACTTTAATCAACATTGTAGTTAGCCAAAGAAGTACTTGTGAACATTTCAGGTTGTTTGCAACCATCACACTTCTAATGATCAGCAATTTCAGCAATAGCTAACTCTAGAAGTCTAGGTACTATACAGAGAAACCATATTTCTAAATTGGCATCCCGCTAAGATCAGGTTTTGGTACCTTTTCATCTTTTTCGGTGAATGTTCCACCATTTCCTGATTTCTTATTGATGGCCTGGGCCACACCAACGACCTGGTTTGAGAGAAAAGTGACACTATTATTGTTCATTGACTGTAATTGCTAGCATGAATTTCTCAGGGAATTGATTCAGATAGGATATTTTTGCATGTGCTATAGAATAACACAAAGCTGCAAAACTTAAATAGAGCTGTGCAGTGTCTGACTGAGTTCTGCATCACTGACTTCTGTCTTTTATACCTAATAAAAATACCAATGTCTTTCACTTTTTGGATATCAAACAGTCCTGGACTCTGAAATACTACCCTACACTCTAAATGAACTAATTGGTAATCATGTTTTAAGTGAATATTTTGAACAGTTTTTTCTTAAGAGAGAGTGAATGAAAGAGAGAGAGAGAGAGAATTGGTGCACCAAGACCTCAGCTGCTATGAATTCCAGATGCTTGTGCCACCTAGTGCATATGTGCAACCTTGTGCTTGTGTCATCTTTGTGTGTGTGACTTATGTGGGATCTGGAGAGAGATCGAACATGGGTCCTTAGGTTTCACATGTAAGCACCTTAACCACTAAGCCATCTCTCGGGCCCTAGTTTTTGAATAGAAGAAATAAAATGCCATAATTTTTATATTTTAGATAAAAATATACTAAACAGCCATTTACATTAGTTTTTCTTGGGGGGGGGGAGAGACACAGAGAGAGGGAGAGGAAGACAGATGGGCGCGCCAGCAGCCTCTCAGCTGCTGCAAACGAAATCCAGATGCCCCCTTGTGGTCAAGTGCGGCATTGCTCCCCTTTTGCATCTGGCTGAACGTGGGACCTGGAGATTGGAACCGCTGGAGATTGGAACCAGCGTTCTTAGGCTTAGAAGTCAGGCGCCTTAACCGCTAAGCCATCTCTCCAGCCCTACATTAGTTTTTTTAAAAAAATATTTTATTTATTTGAGAGAGAAAGAGAGAGGGAGAGAGAGGGAAGGAGAAAGTGAAAGAAAGAGAGAGGAAGAAGCAAATAGAGAGAATGGCCATGCCAGGGCCTCCAGCCACTGCAAACAAACTCAAAACACATGCGCCACCTTGTACATCTGGCTTTACATGGGTACTAGGGAATCAAACCTGGGTCCTTAGGCTTAACGGGCAAACACCATAACCACTAAGCCATCTCTCCAGCCCTACATTGGTTTTTAAATATTTCAAAAGGGTTAAATGATCCTTTACTAAAAATGAAATAGGATCAGTGTCTAATAACAGAGGAAATGCAGAGGAATCATTAGCACACAAAGAATTCCTAACTCAGGAATGTAATCCAACTTTGTAAATAAACTTCTATCCTTGAAAATTATTTGACCTTCTATAGACTTATTTTTAGGAAAACTAGTCATTTAAGCACCAAAGCAGGAATTAACAGGCCAAGCCTTATTTCACAAATATCAGAAGGCATTTGAAAGATAAACTGTACTTGTTGACTGAGTTGAACTTGGTCTTTATGCCCTGAGTTCCACAAAAGATTGAGCAAGAATTTAGGAATCCTCTCATCTTTCTGCTTGGAAGTGTATTTACTTGCTAATTCAGTTTAAGCTTGATTTGGGTTACTACTTTGGTCTTAGGAAAGACCTTCAGCTGACTCCAGCTTCTTTTCTTTTAAGAATTCTACCCCCGCCCCTTTTCCTTTCACAATGCAGCACCAGCTCTTAGTCCCTAAATGCTTACACTTTAAGAGGATGCAGGCCTTAATTTGGCAAGAAAGGTTCTGCTTTGTTTTCTCAGCTCACTTGAGAGTGCCCTACTTATAATACATTGATAAAAGAATTCCCCTCTAGGAGAAGCAGAAAAAAGGGGAAATAGATTCTTGTCAATGTAGTTTTCTGGTTTCCCCAACACTCCCCACTTCTTGCTTACAATAAAAGGATGGTATGTTTCTTTAAAAAGTGAATTGTTAATTTTTCTAACCCCTTATTGCCATTAGTTCATCGCCGACTTCTGCAGAGTTCTAGATGCTTCAGTCTCAATGACAAATGCCTACAAAAGTTTTGGTTTGTCAGACATTCCTGGTTTGTAGCTGGGTATGCTCACTGGAAACATAATTGAGGAGAACCACTTGAAGATCACCGAGATCTAATATGCAGTAGCATAAATCTAACTTGGTCATTATAAATATTCACTCACTCATTAATTAATTAATTAATTAATTCAGTCATTCAGACAAATGCTTCTGTGCCTACTATATATATCAATGAATGATACAATGTGAGGAAAAGGCTAGCCTGAAAGAGTTCAGAATCAAGAGTGTTTCAAGTGCAATATGAGGGGTTTGATGATAAGACTCCTGTGGATTGCTTAGGGCACTGGAGGAGCAGGCAGTAGGGGTAAAAGAGAAGGCTTCTGAGAAATGATGGCATGTTCACTCAAGAAGATACAGGGAAACCTGTGAGCTGCTTAGAAAATATCCAGTAAGCAAATTGTATTAACCTTTTGGTCCATCCCTATATTACCAAAAGTTGACAATGAGATAAGTCTACTTTGAAGTCTTCAAAGAAATCATAGATACAACATATTTTCTGAAAATAAGACTTGTAAAACCAATACTGTTATTTGATTAGGTCATTGGAAAATGGGGTCAATGTCAGGGAGGAACAGTTGGTTTTCTGGTCCATGGCTGTTGGCTCTAGGTTCCCTCAACCCAATCAGTGGACAATGACCGAGGTCATCAGGGACCTGAGAGAAGAGGATATAGATAGAATGTTTCATGGTGGGCCAGGGAGCACCAATCATTACTAAAAAAGCAGACCAACCACTGGTGGTTCCCTGGGGCTTCTAGCTGCTTCCCTTTTAGTATAAGAACACTTGAAACAGGGCTTCTTCCACAGACTTGTGATGATCCCCAGGGTGCTCCTCTATTAAATCCCGTGTCCCACTTTCTTTTTATAGAGGGTGAAGACCCTCTATACCCTAGACATAGGGTCTGTACAAGACAAAGCTGATTTTGACCTTACAGCAGTCCTCCAGCCTCGACCTCTCACATGCTGGGATTATAGGCATGCTCCACCATACTAGCTTCCATTTTAACCTATTTTACTGTGCAGGCTTTACATTCAGGGACATTTTATTAAGTAAGCATTATTTCTAACTGAAGGATGAAAATATTTCTCTCTAGTTCACATAAAAATGTCCATGAAGCCAATGTGTGTGTGTATTGCATTAGTCACAATTTTCACTCCTAGTTCATGCACTTTAGAAAATGCATTTTTTTCTGGAATTTTCTTTTTATGCTTTTGCAAATATGTCCATTCTTTCTCCTCCTTCATTACATACTAGTGGTTGTTCTTCATCTGAGTGTATTCATTTTGTCTGTAGTTTGTCTGTAGTGTCTGCCTCCATGGGCAGTTTCTCAAGGAGTCCAGCATTGCCTGAGCCATGCAGCGTTTATCCAGTGATGTGCACTGCACTGGTGGTGGTAATTCGAGCTCACTTCCTGTGTGTGGTATTAGCTCGTGTCCATGGTTCACAGGGGCTTTTTCTTACACAGCTTAGACAGAAGGCAAGCCCCACTGCTGCTGGAGTTTAGGTCAGCTCAGCTTCATAGACAGAATTTCAGATTGAGACTTTTCAGAGTTTAACTTTCAGCCACCTGCCTCCCATCTGCAGCATGTACTCATTCACTGCTCATAAACGTGACTGCAGACATGACCCTTACCACACACAGCCCATGTGACGTTCAGAAGCCCACTCTCCTCCCCTGGATTCCCATCTTGGCTTCCAGAACCTATGGCTTTCCTCTTCTTGGACTCATTTGCATATTTTAAAACTTGCTTTTGGTGACATTTTATCTTCTACTTTTCCTCCTGCATCTAAAAATATTGGCTCATGAGTTTCAAAACCTACTTTGAGCCCTCTGCACACCAGGCATTTATTATACCGTGGTATGTGACAGAGAGTCAGTTCCAGGCCCTCCACAGATGACAAAATCTGAGAGTGCTAAAATTCTTTATATATAAAGTGGTGTAGAATTTGTGTACAGCTTATATGCATTCTCCTATGCACTTGAAGTCACATCTAGATTACTTATAGTACCTGCTAATATATTGTAAATGCTGGGTTAGTAGTTACTGTACTGCATTGTTTCAGGAATAATAATGAGAAAAGGTGGCATATATTTTGCACAAACACATTTTCCCAAATATATATGTATGTATGTAATTAACAAAGATACATTTATAAAATGAGGGACTTCAACAAATTTTTCATCCTTTCTGGTAACCAATGATTTCTTCTTTATTACTTTGGTAAATTTAAATAAGTTATTATTTTTTTTTCTTGAGGTAGGATCTTGCTTTAGCCCAGGCTGACCTGGAATTCACTCTGTAGTCTCAGGGTGGCCTAGAACTCACAGCGATCCTCCTACCTCTGCCTCCCAAGTGCTGGAATTAAAGGTGTGCACCACCATGCCCAGCTGAGAATAATCTTTCTTAAAAAACATTTTATTTATTATTTATTTATTTATTTATTTACTTATTTACATTCCCAGAGAGAGAAAGATGAGAGGGCAGAGAGAGAGAATGGGCACACCAGGGCCTCCAGCTGCTGCAAACAAACTCCAGATGCATGTATCACTTCGTACATCTAGCTTTACATCGGTACTGGGAAGCTGAACCTGGTAGTTAGGCTTTGCATGCAAGTGCCTTAACTGCTAAGCCATCTCTCCAGTCCATGAGGTTAATTTTTGATTGGTGACGAACTGAGTATAATTTTTATGTTAAGAAACAACCAAGTAGCCACATGTGACAGCACATGCCTATAACCTAAACATTGGGGAGGCTGAAGCAGAATTGTTAACAGTTCAAGGCCAACTTGAGTACCAGGTCTACTAGGTTAACCCAGCAAGACTGTCTCAAAATAAATAAATAAATAAAAATGAAAACAATAAATCAATGGCTTGGCGATGGCTCTGTCTGTAAAGTATTTGCTTTGCAAGCATGAAGGCCCGAGTTCAATTCCCAGAACCCACATAGAAAAGTTGGGCATGGCGGTTTTGCTTGTAATCCCGATGCTGGGAGGTGGAGACACATGGCTCCCTGGAGCAGCTGGCCAGCTACTGTGTGACCTCCAGAACAAAGAGAGACCCTGCCTCAAAAAGATGAATAGTGTTGCTGAGGAATGCCATCTCAGGTTGCCCTCTAGTTTGCACATGTACCTACATAAATAAGCATGTGCACCCACACACATGTGTATCCACCCACACATGAACACACAGATTCTTACACACACACACACACACACACACACACACACACACACCAAACCAAATAAATAAATAAATAAATAAATAAATAAATAAATAAATAATTAAAGACACTACAGGACTTGTACAGCTCAAATAAGGCCTGGAGTCCTCAGCATTGTAAGAAAATTTTAAAAAGTAAAAGGCACAGTGTTTATGGTAACAAGGATAGTCAAAGGCAAAAAGATATTAATTCTATGAATTCCAAGTGTTCTGAGAAAAGCTGGAATCCCTGCCCTTATTACGTGAATAAAAGGGCAGAATCTAGGTTCTGTTAGACTGCCCCTCTGAATACAGATTAGTTTATTTCCTTCAAACAATTGTTAGTTATGTGCTTTTTGCTTTCTTTCTTGTTTCCTTACCCTTTCTTTTTTCTGAGATGGATCTCGCTGTGCAGCTCAGGCTGGTCTTGAACTTACTATTTACTCCAGCCAGACCCAGAACTGGCTAACCTCCAGCCTCTACCTCCTGAGTACTGGGATTACAACTACAAATTATTTCATTTTAAATATCAGTTTTGAGCGAGAACTTTTATTCCAAGTATATGTTCAGAATTTATATGTGAGGCATAAACTCACTACAAGTGTTCACGACCCCCTATCAGAAAGTCCCGTTGTTGCTTCCTGCCTGCCTGCTGCCTCTGCCCTGTTCAATTTTCTTGTTCAGTGCAAAGATGCTCTTTAATTTCTATTTTCCTGGCACTTCCCCCAGCATAAATAGATACTATGACCTTACAGAGTTGAGTACTCTTTTAGGAATGCAAGGGAAAGACTTGCCCTCTCTTGGGTGAGCAATATGGAATGTGACAGCTGGCTGTTTCAGGAAGACAGATCATACCACAGTGAGTGAGTCCTCATTCAATATGCTGCTACTGCTGACACTGACCAAGGCCACACATCCATCTCAATGCATCTCCCTGTCCACTTCTAGGGGGTGCACCACCTGGAGACTAAAAGCAAGGAAGCAAAGGAAGAGAGCCAGCCCTTCCTCGCAGCCATAGAAGACTACATTGTGATGCAGGGCTCTAGACAGTCCTACCTAAGTCTTTAAAAAAAAACACACTGCCCCAAGAAAGCTGGAAATGGTAACTGTCCCATTGGCAGCTTATGGAAATATAACAACAATAATACCCAACATTAACAATATGTGGGGAATTCTCTCCTGTGTGTTTTTTTAAATTTTCATTTACTCTGTAAAAAAATGTTATTAAACTAAAAATTATTGGGTGCGTATTATAAGCCATCCATTGATCTGGGCAATGAAAAGGCAGGAGTGAACAACACAGATTTTTTTTAAAACTATTTATTCGAGAGAGAAGGAGGGGGAGATAGATAGTAGATAGATACAGATAAAGAGAGAAAGACAGAGAGAGAGAGAGAAGATAGAAAAAATGTTTGCATGCCACAGCCTCTAGCTACTGCAAATCAACTTCAGATGCATGTGCCATTTTATGCCTCTGGCTTACCTGGGTCCTTAGGCTTTACAGGCAAACACCTTAACTGCTAATCCATCTCTCCAGCCCACAACACAGATTTTTGCAGTGCTGGGAACCCAGGTCTTGCACATGAAAGGCAAGTGCTGTACCACTGAGTTATACTCCAGCCTTAAAATGTGTAGCCCAGGCTGGCCTTAAAGTCCTGATCCTCCTGTTTCTGTCTCTTCAGCAATTTTCTACCAGTGTGTATGACAAACACACACACACACACACACACACACACACACACACACACACACATATTTAAATCTCTGTCCCATTGAACTGAATCCTAATCAGGCAGCATAAGGTTTGGAAAAGGAAATCTCAACCATTTTCCTTCCTCATCCATTTTACAGATGAGCAAACTGAAAGGAAAATGCTTGGAGATAACCAGTCCAGGTGTTTTTACTCTCTTCCAAATCCCAAGCAATCATCAAATTATGGAAATATCCCATGTGGGAGATAAATAATGGTTCCCAAAGATGTCTGTGCTCTAATCCCCAAACTTCTAAATATGTTACCTTAAATGGCAAAAAGGACTTTATAAATGTTATTAGTTAAGGATTGTAGAGATGGTAGGGAGATGATCCCAAATGATCTATATGGGCCCAAAATCTTCCCAAAGTCCTCAAGGGAAAAAGACAAGTAGAAAGTCTGAGAGATTTGAAGGTACCATGCTACAGATTTTGAAAATGGAGGGAAGGGCTGTAGGTGTCAGGGAGGCTGGAAAAGGCAAGAGATTAGATTCTTCCCGGAGACTCCACACGAGGACATGGCCTTTCCAATACCTTCATTTTAACCAGTGATAACCATTTTGGACACTGACCTCTAAAGTTATAAGACAATCCATTTAAGTTATTTTACACCATAAATTGCTCCTTTTTATAGCAGAAATAAGAAAACACATTCCGGGAAGCCATGATGCTAATGTTACCAGTTTAGAAAGTTAAGAAGCATTTCTCAGCTTGGGATAGGCTTAATTTAGGGCTTAGCATGTTGGACTCTAAAAGATCACTAAAAATTCCCAAGCCAGTGGCTCTCCAGTTCTTGTGACCTGAAAAGAATGATGATTACCGACATGGATGAAGGGTAGGTTAAACAAGGGCTTATTAAACATAAAATAGAAAGTGAAAGTAAAGCAGAGCTCTGGGAGAGACTTCGATCAGGGCTCTTTATTCCCTTGGGAACGTAAATTAAGTTTCAAGTCCAGGTGAATGGGGCTGGTCACTTGAAATGTATGTGGAGCTTCTGATTGGCTTGCGATTGCTTCCCTTGAGGATGTAAGCCAGGCATCAAGTGAAGGTACATTGGATTGGTTACTTTAAGTGTGAGGCGCTCGTGGTAGGCTGATGAGTTAGAGGACTGGTTGCTTTGAAGAGGTCAGACCACGCAAACCATGATATCTTTGTATTTTAATTCCTGGGCTTTCTTTCTGGACCTATTTCATGATCTCTGTGCTTGTTGGATTGGTCAAGCCATACAGACATCTCTTTATTCTTTTTGGACTTTGAACCCTGACTATCTGCCTATAAAATGGGTGCTACCTTCCTCTCAATCCCTATCATTAACATTCTTCCATTCTTTCTAACACTTTCCCTCAATCCATATTGTATTTTCCGTTGCACCATTTAAAGGTTCACTTTCCCTGAAGACCCTGACATCTCGTTCTTATTGTCTTCTTACTCACTTTTGGCAATTAAGCCAAAATTATCTTTTTGGGCACTGTTTTGCATACACAGGTCACTTGTTTTCAATTTTTAATGACATTACCCAGCTCTAACATAAAAATGAAAGAAAGACTTGCTGAATATTCCACACCCTGGCATGAGTTAGAGTGATACATACAATGTCTTTTGTTAATATGATTACTTAAAAATGATGTCTTCCACTTTCTCTACTACTGTTAAGTTTCCGAAAGGCATTCCTTCTAAATTTACTCCTCTGACAGTCTCTGTGGCAAATATACAGGCCACCGGCCTGACAGTGACGTATTCGTCTTATAACCTCATTTTCTCTACTACGTATGACCTGAATCTTCAGTTAGATTTCCTAAGGATGCAATTTATATCTGGTGCCTTATGGGATCAACAATAGTGTGCACTGTTCTGAATGCAGCCAATACTTGAGAGGTACCAGTTAATAATGGCAGAGCTGACAGAGATCATCCTTTTAAGGGTGGTACACTTACCAGATATCCCACATCTAAATAATAATTAATCTGTCCATTTTTGTTCTCTACCCTTTTTCAATAGCAAGAGATCTGGTCACATCTGAAAACTTTATGTTGTAGCAAGATGTTTATATTTATAATAAGCCTTTAGCTATAGAGCTGAACTTACAGCCTAGAAAGACTTGGGTAAAGTGGAAAATAAAAAGCTCTAGCATTTTCTACCATCTAAAATGTGTAGAAAAATCACTGAGTAACATAGTAAATATCTTTATCACACAGACAGGTGGGACTTGTCACAGCAGTTTCCTGGGCTCCAGCTTCCCGATTTTCAGATTCAGAAGATCTAAGTCATGCCTGGAAATTGGAATTTCTAAATGTTCTCAAGTGATACCAAATGTTACTTGTTGAGGAACAAGACCCAAAGAAGCTGTGGTCTACAATGACTCCATGTTCACATGCAGTGATCTTTCCATATTATTACTATTAAGATAAAATTAAGTTGGGCTTTCTCTTACCAGTCCACTTTTCTCTTTTGCCCCTCTCCTCTAGTCTATCTCCTTGATTAAACTCTTAGAAAAAATATAAACCTATAAACAAGACAATAGTGTTTATATCTTTTAGAAAGGGTTCTTAAGCAAAATGATATGATATGCATCTTTTTGCAACTTGTGATTGTACTGAATGCTGCTTTTTTAGATCAACAAAGAAAGATCTGGTCCACACTTACTGGTTCACATAGTATAATCATCACATCTCCTAAGGATGGCTATTTTTGCGTTGTTTGCCACTTACCATTCCAATCCAGAATAAACTTCTCTGTGTCGATTTCTTTGTGTACAGGAGCTTGAATGTCTCCAGTTTAATCTCCAAATGGATTAAATACATTTATAATTACACAGAGTTTCTGCTAATCGCATATCCTCACCAGCCCTAGCATTATCAAGCTTGCAATCTGATGAGTCTAAAACTGTATTGCATTTTTGCTTTAATTTGCATTTTCCTGATTGCTAGAGAAAATGATCATCTTTTCAACTTTTACTGGGTGTACTGGTTCCCTCTCTTTGTGCTGCCTCTGTGTGCCTGGGTCAATGTTGACCATTTCAGTTGTTTTGGGTAGTTGGGCTTTTAGTAATGGATTTTAGAATCAAGGATTCAGTATTTACTTAAATGCTCTTTTTAAAAAAAAATCTAAATAATTGTTTTATTCCTTTTATTTCCAGTGCCACTGGCTGGGACATGTGAACCTGTGGGGACTTTTCATGTTCAAACTATAACTGTGGGTTTGCCATATGCCTGGCATTTTCTGTTAACTCATGTAATCCTTACCACAACCCTTGGGTGATATTCCCATTTGAGCACAGAGTAAGCTGATATTCAGAGAAGTTAGGTACTAGTCCAAGAATGAGCCTCCTGAGATGCAAGACAGGTCGGCTCTCAAAGCCCACATTCCCTCTGCTGCTGCTTCGGGGAACAGTGGAATCCAGCACCAAGAGAAAGTACAGGTGCTTAAAGGCTGTTTTTATAATCCAAAGGAACCGCAAGGACCAAAGGCTTTCCAAGATTTAGTCTTTGGATCCAATGTTATATTTCTCTTGTTAATCCATTATTTTATAAAATGGAAAAGAACAATTTCAAAATTATAAGTTTACGAAACAACAACAACAAAAAAAATCAAAGTCGTTGCTAAAATGGATGAAACTGAGAAATATTATTCAGAGTGAGGCAGCCCAGGCCCAGAAAGACAAACATCACATGTTCTCTTCTATGAAAAGCCTAGCTTGGGATTTTTAGCTTTGTGTGTTTTAAGTTGGAGTGTCCATCTGCAGAAGACAGGAAGCTAGAAAGAGGCTGACTAGAAAAGGGAGGTTGAATACATGTGATATGAAAGTAGAGTGCAGGGATGGGGAGGCTCTTAGGCAAATTCCTCTCAGTTGAAACATTTCATGTGGAGGCAGGCTTGTCAGGAAGTCCCAAATTGAAACACATTCCTTAAGTCTCAGGAAGTTCCCAATAGATGGGAGGATCCTTAAGGTTTAGGAAATAAAGAACTCACAAGTCTCAGGAAGTTCCTGAAAGTTACATATAAGGAGTAAAGAGCACTTGAGAGTGGAGATACGATCAGACCTGCAGAGCTGCCTGCAAGTGTGCGCTTGAGCTCCAGGGACACAGCTTTGGTGAGTCATTGCCTATGTTGGGATGTGCTTTTTGGAGGTGCAACTTGCCTTTGAGTTATCCACATGCTGGAAGTAACTCCTTATTCATACATCTGTCAGTAACTCCAATACACTCAGTGGTTCACTAGACTTGTTCTGTTGCATTTTTAGTGTTTGCTCAATTCTTCCCAGGAAGAGTTAACAGAAAACAGGAGAAAAGGAAAAGGTTTAAGTAGACATGGGTGGAACCAAAATGAAGGATTTTGTAAAAATAAAAAGTGTATGTGTATATATATGGAACCCTCTACTTTGTAAGCTAACTAAAAATGTGATTATTTTTTTTCTAAAGAATGAATATGTGCTGTAGACATGGCTTAGCACTTAAGGCGCTTGCTGTGAAGACTAATAACCCAGGTTTGATCCCCCAGTACCCACACAAGTTGGCACAGTGTGCAGTGCCTAGAGGTCCTGGCATGCCCATTCAGTCTCTCTTTCTCTCTCAGAAAAATAAATAAAACTTTTTTTTTAAATGAGTGAACAAAGTTATCCTACATGAGTGGATAAAGTTATTCCCAAAAGCCAGAGGTTATTAATGAGAAACCCCAGGGTCTGGGGTGAGATATTTTCCTGTTAGTTGCTGGTCAGGGAGACCACAAAAGCCTGTAAGACAAGACAGGCTATTGCCTCTGCTCTTGGTTGCCAACCAGAAATACATTATAAATCCCTACTGCTGAAGAAACTACACACTTTGACTGTAGGACATAGAAAAATCAAACTAGACATAGAGAAATAGAATTGAAACTCAGCTAGAAGCTTCCTCTCCCGTTAGCTGGTTTTTATAGTGGCAGAAAATGCTTTGCAGGCTGCTAGGGGAAAAAAGTCATCAATCAACAGGCTTACTCAGCTGTGGACCTTGTACACTCCACAACTGACCTGCCAGGAAAGATGTGTTCTGTGGTCAAATAGTGGCATAACTTATGGGGGTAAACAACTGCTTTCTGATTGGAAAAAATGGAGCTGAAAGCTCCATTCTACAGGAGGAAATTTGTGCTTGGTAGTATAAAGCTGGCCACAAGCACTTGGGAAACTTATTGTTATGCCAAATAGGCTGTCAAACTGCCTTCTGAATGTTTATGTTTATACCCACTTTGTGCTGTTCTAAGCCTTGATCAGTGGAGTCTATTTTTGCAATGGGCAGAGAATAATGCAGAGACAATGACACAAGTGCTAAGAATAAGTGACCTGTGTGCCTTAAATGAGATACTGATGTCACCCTTCTGAGGCTCAGGAAATATGGTGGAAGAGGAAACAACAACAACAAAAAAAGTAAGAACCAGACGACGGAGAACTGTGCTCTAGAATGTTCTCTTTTGGACAAGACATGAGACATGGCTGTTATGCTCAGGAACTCACAACAGTTGTGGTTTCCTGCCCAAAACTGAGCCTATAAACATTCCACCACGGATAGGGAAGGGGCTCATAAGACCCTACTCCTCTCAAAGGAGCTACTAGTAGTTAATGCTTCCAGTAAATAATTTCCCACCCATGCTCATGCAAGCAAAGCAACCCTCAGTGGGTCACAAAAAAGTAGAAAAGTAGGAAAGAGATTAGTTGGAAAGAAGGGATTTAGTTGGGTAAGAGAGGATAATGGAGAGTGAATATGATCCGAAACATTAAGTGCATGTATGACAATGTCAAAATGAAATAAAAATAAATGTTTTCTTTTACTTGTATTACAAAATCTTGTTACAAATTTTTATAACTAAGACCCATTTATGCAACATAAGTACACCCTAAAGTTGGGGGAGAAGAATATGTTCTTTCCACATGCTTAGCATAACTCTTGATCTTGATGTTTATTCTCAGTACATAAAAGAAAATTTCCCTTCCCTGCCAAATATAAAATTCTCTACCACATTAGATTTTAAGCAAGGAGGCAAGACCTTAAGCCTATAACACAGACCCTCTGCCTTTCTGTTAGGCCTTTCTGTCCTTAGGATGGAGGTTCAAGAAGTGAGACAGAAAAGCATAGAGCCATTACGAACATCGTCTCCTTACATGCTCTTTAGAACTGCCAGAGATACAGTTGCAAAGCAGGAAAGAGCATGCCTCTTTCCAGTGACTGCTGCTGTTAGTTAATTTTCCATTCCTCCTCCTGTCGGGCCTTGCACCTTCTCCAAAAGGAGGAATGGACCTTTCTGAACCCCACTGGGTGAAGAGCTCTGTGGTGGGCACTGTCACTTTGCTAGTTTCACAAGGACTTTAAAAACATCCACGTGTCTCTACTTCATGTTATGGACTACCCAGAGTACAAAGTCACTGCTCTCAAGCCAGCACTGAAGGCCAGGCCATTTTTGCTCTGACAGAGCTCTTTCTTTCACACACTGCCACAGTGTTTAATTAGGAATAAGTCCAAAATTACAAATCAAAACTTATATGTATACCCCTACTTTGTATCAGAAAAATTACAGCACATAACATACAGACACATAACATTACAAGAAGTGACTCCAGAGTCTTGGAGCTGTTTAATAAATAAGTTTTGTTTTTAAGGAAGGCCTGCACATCATCAGGTGCTGGCCAGGAAAGCAAGCTTTCTTTGGTCGGTTTTGTTGGATTTGGACCCTGTTAAACCAAGATCTAGTTTGCACTTATAATGGGCTTACGTCTTTACAGCCTGGTAAAATGAAGCACTAATAACATGTTTGATAATTACAGAGTGTGCCCATAATGTGCACCTAACACAAACAGAAAAGAGATCACAGCAAAAGTGGCAAAGACAGTTTCATGGATCAAACCACTGAAGAGGGTAACATTATTTAAAAGTTAAAGTTGGTATCAAAGAAGCTGAGCAAATACCATATTGGAGTTAAAATGACCACAGTGATTTCCTCTCCTGGTTCAGCCAACCTCATCTATAACAATGGCAGGCAGAATACTAGATAGTCACATTGTTTGGCTTGAAGGCAAAAGGAAGGAAAAACTCTCTGTCTCTCTATCTAATGGTATATTGCTTAATATTAACAAATCCTTAACAGAAAGAACATCTCATCACATTCAATGCATAGTATTTTTCTCTCAGTAATGGGCCCACAGGCTAATCATTCATGACAAGCTCAGGGGCAGCCTCTATCACCAGCAAACTCTTAAATAGAATATACAGCTTCCTCCACATAGCTGTGCCAGGCAGTACACAGTAATGAATGACATTTAGAATTGCTATTTACTACTCTGGATTTTCTTATTATATTGATCCAGCCCATAATATGAATTCCAAAATTGAAACAGTAAAGAATAGCTAAGTGGCTTTTCAGGCATAACCAGTTAACAAAGATAAATAAAGGCATCCATGAGAGAAATTCAGCCTTCAAAGTAAGATGTGATGCATCTCAATTCATGCTCTACCACTTCATAAATGATGAATGAATGAACAAATGAATATGTATTGGGAAATTTCCTTAACTTGACCAAGCCTGTACATTCTGATCTAAAATGGGGATGATAATGTCAACAAATGAAAGTTATTGAGCTCTGGGTAGTACGCATGAAGACCTCAGCCCTATTGCTACTTGCTACTCAGTCTTGGTGAGTTTCTACTTAAAACCATTTATTTGTCAGTTTGTTTTGGTGACTATGCTTCAACATGGTAAAGAAACACCCTTGAAGAATCACAGTACAGGCCCTTAGGTAAACTACCTGAGGTTACCACATAACCTTTCTCTTTTTCTCTTCAGTCTTCTTGTTTAACTCTATTTTCTCTTTTCTCTTTGACTTAGAGAACAGCAATCAGAACATTCAGTTTATGCTGCAATGTATATTATTACTAATATATCAAAGGTGGAGAAAATGGTTGCATATTATTACTATTAATTATTATTATTATTTGGTTTTTCAAGGTAGGGACTGTACTCCATCCTGACCTGGATTCACTATGTAGTCTCAGGCTGGCCTCAAACTCAGCAATCCTCCTACCTCAGCCTCACTGCTTGCAGCCCAGATGCCCATCAACTGAAGAGTGGATAATGAAGATGGGGTACATATACACAATGGAATTCTACTCAGTGGCAAGGAAAAATGAAATAATGAAATTTGCATGAAAAACGGATGGAGTTAGAAAAAATCATTCTAAGCAAGGTCACACAGACATAGAAGGACAAAACGCCATACAGACTCTCCCATCTGTGGTTTCTAATTGGGATCAATTGGATATGAGCACAAGTGGTAGTAAGCATCAGGAATATAAGCATAAAACCAGAATGAGACCAAGAGAGGAAAGAAAGAGGGAGAGAGGAGAGGAGTTACTTGACAGGTTATGAGAGAGACAGAATGAGTCAGTTACATAGAAACCATTCTTCTGGCTAGCATTCTATAAGATATAACCACCAAAAGGGGGAGGGGGCATTCCAGACAGAAGGTGGAAAAAGCTTAACCTTAAAACCATGGACTCTGGCCAGTAAATCTCGGGCCCAGAAGTGGGTTGACCCTCACAGTGAGCTCCACTGTCAAAACACTTCATGACCTGCCAGAGCTAAAAGGTAAGACCCTATTTCTGAAAACACCACAGGCTGCAGTCACAGGACATCTGAGTACCATGCTGGAAACGGAGGGAAACTAGATCCCACCTGGCTAGTCAACATAGTGCTGGGAAGCCCTATGGGAGCTGCTCCAAGACCATGGTCACCAACAGCATGAATAAGCAAGGGACCCTGCAAACTATGAAATCAACCAGCTGAACAAGAAGTGCACACTTGTGCAAAAGTAGGACACAGCTTCTGTGGGTAACCTACTCATCTCTGATTGGTCATGGAGAGAACTCATATCTGGAACTGGAAACCAACCCAGAATTCCATGGTCAGGAAACTCATAGACTTCACAGAGAAGCCACCCATTGCTCTTTGGAGAAGAGTGGGCTTGTACACCAAAAAAATCTCTCAAGTAACTTTGCTTATCACCTTGAACCCAGGCTTCTCTCACTCCTGGCTGTTTTACAGAAGGCAGAGAAAATGGAGGAGAAACAAGATCCATCAATAAGACAAAAATATGGCTTACTGCCAACCATGAGATGTGCCACCTCTATCACATCTGCAGGGGCCCAGGAGAAATTGCAGAAGAAGCAGAGGCATCAACACAGCCCTTACTGATAGCCTGACAACCAGCCCTGGGGCAATGTGACAAAGACAGTGATCAATCAAAACCAATCAAAGCAGAAATCCAGATGCTATAGAGAACTCAACACTAATCAGACTGCCAACAGGTTTGCCATGGCTCAGGCAACATTGCAGAAGAGAGGGTGCACATATCATAAGAGCCACCGAGTGGGTAGGAAAATCCCTGAGGCACAGTCCCCCACTATCCCACAGGGACAGACTGAAGTCTTTGTGACCCCACAGTGAATACCATAACCCCACTGAAGAGGGGCCCCCAGAGTAGCAGGAGCAGGGACAAGGGGATAAGAGTATATCTGTAATATATAAAATAAAATTAAAATTAAAAAAAATGGTCACAGAACTATTCTGCTCAGGTTTGAGTTTGGGCAGGATTCAATTCTATGTGTCTAGAAACAGAATTCTATTGAGGTCATGGTGGCAGGAGCCTCTGGACCCAGGCCATAGGAGACGCTCAGATTTCTTCTTGCTCATTTATCAGACTGCTCACTCAAAAAACCTGACCTGATGAAGCCTCATTCAAAATCCCTTAGCTTGTACGAGTTGCATGGCAGGAGATCAGCAATGACAGGACTCATGACGATCGAAGAGCTTGTATAATGAGGCAGAGCTGGAATTCTAAATTCAGGCCACTCTCATTCTTATGAACTGATAAAAGAAACAAAATCCAAAAATATTGTAAGATTACCATCTCTTTCTCTTTAAATTCAGGATCTAGATGACTAATTTTCACCCTATGAAAGAGAAGCAAGTAGGGATTTTAGATGAGGTTTGAATATGATGCTATAAATACTGAAAATTAGTTGGATTAAAAAAGGAATGTGGCTGGGTGTGGTGGTGAATACCTTTAATCTCAGCACTTGGGAAGCAGAGGTAGGAGGATGGTTGTGAGTTTGAGGTCACCCTGAGACTACACAGTGAATTCCAAGTCAGCCTGGGCTAAAGCAAGATCCTACCTCGAAAAATGGAAACAAAATGAATGTGGATTATTAAAGCTTAGAAATTATGTAAACTTTAGCTCTTAGATGACTACAGATGTTACATATATCTTTTGAAAGCAGCAATTTCATTAACAACTACCTTAACTCTATGAATTAATGAAAACATGGAAATAATCTGATAGTTTAATTCTAGCCAAGGGTTTAATGACACAGTGTGGGGTCAGGCATTATAAAAAGAGACTGTTTATGCTTATCTGCATCTGGTTCCAGATCACTAATATTTATTTTTCAGGGACTATGTGAAACTGATCAAAATTAAATTTATAAATTTTATAACTTAGAGATGTGATACCCTCCAATAAACATTAAATGATTACTAGAGTATAATGATGAATATAAACCTCACATGGATTAAAACACAGCAGTCCGGGCTGGAGAGATGGCTTAGCGGTTAAGGTGCCTACCTCCTAAGCCTAAGAACGCTGGTTCCAATCTCCAAGTCCCACATTTAGCCAGATGCAGTGATGCAAGGGCGCAATGCCACACTTGACCACAAGGGGGCGCACACACCTGGATTTCGTTCACAGCAGCTGAGAGACTGCTGACGCGCCCATCTGTATCTGTCTTCCTCTCCTTCTCTCTCTATCTGTCTCTCTGTGTCTCTCTCCAAAAATTAAAATAAAACACAGTATTCCATATAAACCAAATTATCTGAGCATCCAAAAGTGAAGTATTGCTTGAGTCACAGAGCCAACAACTAATTAAGTCCTCAAGTCTGAATCTTTTATTCACCCTTTCTTATATCCTGGATCCATAGTGAAGACTCAAGGATTACAACTACTTGACTATGTTTTTCATCTCCTATTTTTAGGAAATGTGTTCCCCCTCGGGGAAAGTGATTAAGGTCTTCTTTGTAAAATACCCTTCTTTACTATTTAAAGGTAATGTGGAAAAGGAAACAGCAAGAATCATCCCCATCACAACATCCAGCCCAGAACAAACAGAAACGGTGTGGAGCACTCCTGTTTTGTTTCTAAAACAAAGCTAGGGAGGAAGAGGATTGTTGGGGACAAACACAAGGGCAGTTTAACTTTTTAAAAACTAGCCAGTTCTTTAGAACTAAAATAGATCTATCTAGATCAACTAACAGTCCACGGTTAAGCTCTGTTGACTTTTGTAGTGCTATTTTTCAGCTATTTTGACTTAGGATTGTTCATACACAGTTATTACCAGTTATTGTCACCAGCTTGTCACATCTGAGGAAGGTGGTGTTGATACTGTGGGCACAGATCCAGACCTGTGCCTTCCATGGAGAACGACAGAGACATACCCACCCAGGGAGCAAGTATGCTCCCTCCCTTCTAAGGCCGTGGCAAAGCAGGGGTAGACAGGGCACATATATGCAGCTGGCACAGCCTGTTCCCCCTTCTTAGTATTTACTTTGATTGTTAGGCTCATTTAACATTTATCCTGCATGGATCCCTTCACACAAGATCCCTCTTTCTCTCTCCAAATGTGAAAAATAAAAACAATCATTTTGCTTGCTTTTTTCCCCATTTTCAGTTTTTTTGGAAGTATTTAATTAATTTATTTATTTCAGGAAGACAGAGAGAGCATGGGCACACCAGGGCCTCTAGCCACCACAAGTGCACTCCAGATGCATGTGCCATCTTGTGCATCTGGCTTATGCGGGTACTGGGGAATCAAACCTGGGTCCTTAGGCTTTGCAGGAAAGTGCCTTAACCACTGAGCAATCCCTCCAGCCTTCATTTTACTTTTTTATTTTTGGCTTTTTGACACAGGGTCATCCTGTATAGCCTTAGCCTCTTGAATGTACTACCACACCTATCTTCTCATTTATTTTTTAAGTCTTTACTGGCTAGACAGACAAGTGCTCCACATATTTGAACAATTCAATCATTATTGTCAAAATAAGACTTGGGGGCTGGATAGATGGCTTAGCAGCTAAGGTGCTTGCCTGTTGGTTTGATTCTCCAGGTCCCACGTAAGCCAGATACACAAGGTGGCACATGCATCTGGAGTTCATTTGCAGTGGCTAGAGGCCCTTGCGTGCCCATTCTCCCTCTCTCTCTCTTTCTGTCTCAAACAAATAAATAAATATAAATATTAAAAAATTTAAAACAATAAGACTTGGTAGGGGAAATAAATGAGAATATTTCTAAAGGGAAGATATAGGTCATAAGGCATGACTTCTACAAAATATTTACTTTTGTATACTGCAGTTGGAATTACACATTTTAAAAATATTTTATTTTTATTTATTTATTTATTTTAGAGTATGAAAGAAGGAGAGAGAGAGAATGGGCACGCCAGGGCTTCCAGCCACTGCAAATGAACTCTGGATGCATGGGCCACCTTGTGCATCTGGCTTACGTGGGTTCTGGGGAATCAAACTGAGGTCCTCTGGCTTTTCAGGCAAACACCTTAACTGCTAAGCCATCGCTTCAGCCCAAATTATACATCTTTAAGTCTTTGTAATTTTTAGACATGCATTAAGTGGCTTTGATTCATCAAAATATTTATCTCATAAAAATTAGGAGTTAACTACTTTCAGAACTTGCATTACTTGACAATATCCTACCTTCTGCCCACTCCACCACTCCCCAAATGATCTACAGAGAAAACAGCAGTACGCCTTGAATAACAAATAGTCATTACTAGGGTCATCACAAATAATTAAAAAAAGAACACTCATTTCAACCATATTATAAGGAGCAATTCTTCAGGGAAGGGCAAGCTTTCAGAAATAGGTCATCGGAGCTGGAAGGAAAGAGTTGAGTTTCCCTACATTTCTTTACTAAACAAAAGAATTCAGTGCCCCACAAAAATTGCTAATGTAACCAACTAACATAAAAATGGATTCAAGTGCCTAGATCCCAAAAGCCCAGAATTCAGTCTGAAAGAAACTTAACAGCAGCCCTAGAATTCCATAAATGTGTTGCAAGCATTACTTTTCATTATACTGTTTGTGTGTGTGTGTTTGTGTGAGTGTGTGTGTACGTGGAACTTGCTGGCCCGGATTAATATAAAAAAAAGCCCCTGTAACTCTTCTGTCCTGGTACAAATTTCTTCATGGACTGCTCTTAAGGCATTAGCAAATGTGACCTCCTTTTCACCTTTTCTCCCTCCCTCCCTCCCTCCCTGTATCTCTGTTTCCCTTCTCCCTCTCTAATTCTGACAAGAATCACTGTGCCAGTCTTTGACCATTAACTGAAGAGCCATCAAAAGACAGCCATATCTTCTGGTTGTGGCCACACAAAAACAGTGCCTTCCACCCTTGTGCAACACTAATTTAAATGGGAAAGAAGTAGAGTGCAATTGTCATCCCCGGCAGAATCTTAAGCCCACTCTCCCAAATTCGTAGTCCAATTTTTTTAGTTTTGAATGCTGGCTTGTCAGTTTTTGGTTACGTGACTTTAGACAACTTCTCTAAATGTTCCATGTCTCAGCTTTCTTCATCTGTTAAGTATATACAGGCATTTTGAAAATTAAATGAGTAAGTATCTATCAGTGAAGGAGACTCAGGAGAAAGCTAGCTTCTTTTAGGTAGTTTCACTTAGGGACAGGAGCCCAAAGAGAGAACCAGAAGATGCCACCTGGCCTTGGGAGGAATGGGACCCTTCTCTGATCCATGCTCAATGGCTGCAGCGCCCCCTGCTGCCCGCAGTCTAGCACACTACTACCTAGGTAGCCTGGCCATGGGGTCTGCCCTTTGAATCCACAAACCAATCATGTCTTCCCCTCCATACCTGAATCTGATAAAATAATTCTATTTTCAATCTACTATAAAGGCTTGTCTGTGCTGTTTCCAGCTCTCTCTGCCCTGTGATCTGTGTCTGGCTTCTCCCCCGCGCCCCAGCCAAGCTGGGTGGGGGTTGAGCAGAGCGCTGTTTCTTAGCCTAGGTAATTTTCTGCTTGCCTCTGCTTTCTGCTTTGGGGTAACTTCACACTTTAATCACGTGTATGATTTTCCTCTGATCTCTGAGTTTACCACATGCGTGTTTCCTTAGCACTCTAGATCTACCACGTGGGTATCAACTACAAACTCTGGACCTGCTGTCTGTGTAATTTCTCTAAACTCAGTGTAGCCATGGGTATAACTCTTTACTACCCACTTTCCACTGCCTTGGCTCTCTCTCTTCTATTCTCAAAACCATCATCACTTACTTTTAACGTTCCTCCATGGGGAAGCTCAAGATATATATTCTGCTTTCCACATCAGTGTGTGTTTCTTCTAACTCTCCTTATACAAGCTCCAGGTTCTATCTTCCATGTTCTTGTGGCTCTGCTCCAGCCTCTCCCTAGATCTCAATTTCTCATAAATGAATCTTACAGATTATGCTATGCTTTCCACATGAGTGCAAGCATACTATCTTCCACATGCTTGTGACTCTGCTCCAGACTTTCCCTAGACCCCAATTTTTCTTAAATAAACCCCACAATTTGTGATTTTTCTCAATCTCAATAATTCATATTTATCCTTCTTGAGTCCGTTTTTATAAATTCTTTGATAAAAATATGATAAGAACTCAAATATTGGGGTTCATACGTTCAGGAAGCCCCTCCTGAACCCCCAAATCCTACAGCACCAGGTCCTTCAAAAAATTTGTGGGAAAAAAATAGTAAAGTAATTTTCTTTTGTCTGTCCAAGGCAGTACTGGTTATCAAGTGATCCCGGGTTCCTGACAGAATGTGGCTTCTGGTATTGTTATGCTACTTCCATTGCTTCTTCTGAGAAGTACTGTTATTTCTGCATGCCCTTTAAAAAAATATTAGTGGCTATTTATTAATCATTCCCAGAGTGGAAAACTATCTGAAGCCCTCTTTGCATGCACAAAATCATTCAATCTTCTTGAGGTGGGTCCTTTTATTACTCCAGTTTTGCATATGAGGAAAGTGAAGTTCAAAGGGATTAACCAGGTCCATCCTGGTTAGTCATCAAGGAAGTAATAAGATTGGATTCAAGCCCAGAGCAAATAATCTTTACAACGATTCCTGATAACCTCACTGGTCCTCTTCATTTTAATTTAAAATTTTTTAAGAGACTTCCAGATGAAAATGGGCTAGAGCCTTCCTCCATCTGATGTGGTGAAGACGAGTCAGGATAAGGATAAATAGAAGGAAAAGAGAACACCTTTGGACATTCCCAAAGAGCATGACAGAATACCAAGAAAACACAGAGAGGATGGTGTGCAGCTCATGGAGAAGAAGTACACGGAGCTGGCAGCGCTCCGCGGTGGCTCTCTGGCAGGGAAGGAGAAACAGAAACCCCATGTGAAACGTAAGGCAGACATCCTTGGTGAAGAGACTGGTAGGATTGGTGGTCTTACCCACAGAATGCGCTTATAGCCCACACAAGCCTCAAATCCAGCAGCTCAGACAGGAACCCCCAACTCCAAAGGATCAGCAGTAGAAAGGGATTTCCTGCTGTCCCCCTATATGACTTGGGAGGTCAGTGAACAGGTGCCATGCTAAGAGGGAACCTAACAGCTACCCTCAGGCTCTGAAAACAGGGAATAACCACAAGTCGAGAGTGTAGGCGACCTGATGTTGCTGCTCCAGCAGTGTTTTTCTTTTTTTTTCCCTCTGAGAGGTGCTGGGATTGAGTCCTCCACAAGATCCCCAATAAAATCAGAAGAAAAATCCAAGTGAACAGATGCACAATCACAAGAAAGACAAGAAACATGAAAAAGCTCAGCAACATGACTCCTCCACAAGATCCTTAGTCTCCAACTGCTGAATTTGAAAATACTGGAGTTGACAAAGCGCCAGATTTCAAAGCTTGCTAGGAAAAATGACCAATGACACCAAAGAAGATACAAACAAGTGAATGAATTCAATTAAGGATCTGTAGATGAAAGTGACAGAGAGGAAAAGGCAGCAGAATGGATGAGAAAATCGTAATAGGATGAAAACAGAAGAAAAATTCAGCAAAACTAAAACTAAAACCTAAAAAAAAAAGAATAAAACCCTGGAAATTCTGGAAATGAGAAACTTGACATATTAAGTGAAAACCACAATGGAAAGCACCAGCAACGGACATGCCCAGGAAAAAGAAAGAATAGCAGGGATAGAGGAGGTTAACAAATACCACATCAAAATATCAATGAAGGGGAAAAAATAAAGCATACCTCCAATGTCTAAGAACTCAGATTTAATTAAGTGACCAAGCCTAAGAATCTACCAGATAGAAGAAGGAGGGTAGATACAAACTAAAGACATAGACATTCTAGTCAATGGAATTATAGCAGAAAATTTCCCAGTTATGGAGACAGAAATGGATATCAAACATAAGAGGTTGGGCTGGAGGAATGACTTAGTGGTTAAGGCGCTTGCCTGCAAAACAAAAGGACCTGGAGGGATGGGGCTAGAGAGATGGCTTAGCAGTAAGGTGCTTGCCTACAAAGCCAAAGGACCTCGGTTCGATTCCCCAGGACCCACATAAGCCAGATGCACAAGATGGCACATTCATCTGGCGTTCTTGCAGTGGCTGGAAGCCCTGGCATGCCCATTCTCTCTCTGTCTCTTTCTGTCTCTTTCCCTCTCTCTAACAAATAAAAAAATTTAAAAAAAAAAAGACCCGGGTTCGACTCCCTAAGACCCACGTTAGCCAGATGCACAAGGTGGTGCATGCATCTGGAGTTCGTTTGCAGTGGTTAGAGGCTGTGGCATGCCCATTCACATACTCTCTCTCTCTCTCCCTCTTTCTCTCTGTCAAATAAATAAAACAAATAAATTAAAAAAACTTAAGAGGTATTTAGAATCCAAAATAGACATATAAGACATATAAGACATATAAGATCTTCCCCATGTCTTTTTATAGTAAAGATGGTAAAAATACTAGACAAAGAAACAGTATTAAAAGGAGTAAGGGAAAAGCCACCTATTAAATTACAAAAGCAAACACATGAGAAGGACATCAGACCTTTCACTGGCGATTCTAAACAGCCAGGGAAGTAAGAAATGATGTGTTTTATGAGAGTAAATAACTGCTAATCAAGATTCCTATATTCAGTAAAGCTATCTTTAAAAACTGATGAATAAATAAAAATATCTCAAGATAACACACTGAGGCAGTTCATGACCATCAAACCAACATTGTGAAAGATACTTAAAGGAATACTATACACAGAGGAGAAAGAAAGCTTCAATTACAAGAACACAGGAGAGACTGCATTTCATGAGTGATAGATGAACAGAGGAAAGTTGGAAAGAAAGTAGGGGAGAAAGAAAGAAGAAACAAAAGTCAAACCAACCAGAAAAACAACAAATAAGGTTGCATCAAAACATCTCTCGTGGAGGGAGGGTCAATCAAAATTCAAAATATTCTGAATAAGACTTATGAAAACCTACTTTTTTGAATAACAACACATTCAGAAGCAATAGATTGTTACCAGAAAATTTTCAGTGCCAGGTATTGGATACCATCCAGTGAGTTGTTGGCCAGGGAGGTCCCGATTGCCTCCAAAACATTAGACTATTGCCAAGGCCCTTGGTTCTCTTGAGAAACAGATGGTAAGACCCTACTATTGAAGACTTCACATGCCTGAGCGGCAAGGTCACTGAGAAATCAAGCTGGTGCTGAGCAGAAAACCTTCTCCCCGTAGACCAGCCAACTGAAAGGTGGAAAAAGCTGAGCTGCATGCAGCCCTATGGGAGACAGATGTCATCAGCAGTGAAAACAGTGGACACTGGAAGCCTCAAGTTTGACCAGACAGGCCAAATGACCGAACAAGTGCAAGAGTGGCATGTCAGCTCTGGGGGAAACCAATTGCTCTTTAATTGGACTGAATGCCTGCTCTATGGGAGGGAATACATACCTGTTACTGAAAAACCTAAGTAAAAGTCTATGGTAGGTGAGGTCATGAGCCTTAGGGGTATAAGCCTGCTCTTGTCTGACTAAATGTATATATTATCCCCACCAAGCTGCCCTAAAGCACTACACTTAATGTTCATATTCACATATTAATGCTACTCTCACTTCTGGTTAGAGAAGCTTCTCTTTTCAGATGGTGATGACCACTGGGATGACCCAAAAGGCAGCATAGTGCTGAGAAGAAGGGACAGAGGAGTGTCCAGCACTGAAACATCTCTATAACACCCTCCAAGGCTCAGGGTCCAATGCAGAAAAGGGGGCAGAAAGAGTGTAAGAGCCAAAGGAAGGGTTTGACTCCTTACAATGCAACTGTCCAGAAAGAAATTGGCTTTGATATCCTTGACCTTGCAGTGCCTAGCAAGACCTTCACAAGACCCTCATAATAGGAGAAAAAGATTATGACAGCAAATTAAAAGAGAATAATGGAGAGAGGGAAGGGATATGGTGGAGAGTGGAGTTGTGAAGGGGAAAGTGGGACAGGGAAGGGAAATATGGTTATTGTCTGTAGTATGGACGTTGTCAATAAATAATAAAAAATTTTAAAACCTCTCAATAACAACCTTAAATATAAATGGCCTCAACCTAAGCAATAAAGAGACCCAGACTGGCTGATTGGATTTACAAACTAGATTCAGGGACCAGGACGATGGATTCAGTGACTAAAGGCTTGCTTGCAAAGCCTGTCAACCCAAATTCAATTCCCAAGTCATGCTTGTAAATTAACCAGGGCGAAAAAGGTGCAAGTGTCTGGAATTAATCTGCAGTGGCACAGATGCCCTGGTGTGTGAGTGCATACATACATACAGTGGCAAAGACCCACAGATAGACAGTCTGAGGATGCAAGTCACTTTATCAAGTAATGGAGGCTAAAAACAAGCTGGTATAGTTATTCTGATATCTGATAAAGTGAACTTCAAATCAACATTAGAAGGACTAAAGACCACTCAAATATTAATAAAGATGCAGAAAAGGCCATTGATAACATTCCAGCTTCCTCAGCATAAATCCCCAAACTAACTAGAAACAAAAGGAACACACTTAAACACAATAAAGGTTCTATGTAACAAATCTATACCCAACACATTACTAAATGAGGGCAACCAAAAGCATTTACTGTCAAATCAGAACAAGGCAAGGGTTTCCTCTTTCTCCACTCTTATTCAAAGCTTCAGAGTGATGAGACAAGAGAAGGAAATAAAAGGGATATAAATAGGAAAGAAGGAAGTCAAATCTGTATTTTTAGATAGCATGAATATATCCTGGGGAGAACTTAAATACTCCATCAGAAAATTCTTAGATCTGCTAAATACTTTCAGAAAAGTAGCAGGCTACAAATATCAGCATATAAAACAAAAAATTCCAATAGCAAGTTTATCCAGAAAGAAGAAAAAAATCCCATTAATAATAGCATAAATACTAACCCAGGAATATAAATCACCAAGGAGGTAAAAGACCTCTACAAAGAACATTTTAGGGCATCAAAAAAAGAAATTGGGGGCTGGATAGATGGCTTAGATGTTAAGGCGTTTGCCTGCAATGGCAAAGGATACCGGGTAAGCCAGATGCACAAGAGGGCACATGCATCTGGAGTTTGTTTGAAGTGGCTGGAGGCCCTGGCACTCCTATTCTCTCTCTCTCTCAAATAAGTAAATTTTTTTAAAAGAAAGAAATTGAACAAGATATTAGAAGATAGAAATACTTTCCATGCTGAAGGACTAGAAGAATTGATATTACCAAAATGGTTACATTATTGAAAGCAATCTATATATTCAATGCAACCTCCACCCAAATTCCAATGACGACAATGAAAAGGAGAATCTTAAAATTCATATGCAACCACAAACAAACCCAGACAGCCAAAGCCATCCTAAGCAGAAAGCACACTACTGAAAGAATCACAGTATTTTATGTCATCTTATACTCCAGAGTGATAGTAATAAACACTGCACTGCACTCACTGGTACAAAAACAGGTGTGCACACCAACAGAACATAGCACCCAGGAGTAAACCCACACAGCTATACCCATCTCATTGTCAACAAAGATGTCAAAAAAACATACATTGGAAAAAGCCTCTTCAACAAATTTTGTGTGGAAAACTGGATATATACATGAAGAAGAATTAAACTAGATCTATGTCTCAACCTGCACAGCAGTCAAATGAAAATGGATCAAAGACATGCATGTAATCTTGGAAACTTTTAACTTCAAGAGGGGGGGGAACACTTCATGATATAGGCAAGGGCTTTCTGAACAAAAGCAGCACAGGAAATAATAAAGATCTGACAAACGGGAGTCCATGAAAACTAGAAAGCTTCTGCATGGCACAAGAAAAAATACCAGAGTGAAGAAATAGTCTACAGCATGGGAAAAACAACTTTGCTATTTATCAGTCAGTCAAGGGAGTAATAATATATAGATTATACAAAGAACTACAAAAATTCAACACTAAAAACAAGTCATCCGATCATGAATGGACTTATGAAAGAATAGACAGACCTCAAAGGAAGAAGTACAAATGACCTGTCAACCTTTGAAAACATGTTCCATATCCTTAGCTATCAGGGAAATGTAAATTAAAACTGCTTTGAAATTTCATTTCATGCCAGTCAGAATGTCTATCAAGAAAAAATAGACAACAAATGATGGTGAGGATGTGGGGAAAGAAGAAGCTTTATACTGCTGGTGGCAATATAAACTGGTATGGCCACAAAGGAAATCAATATAGAAGTCTTAAAAAAAAAAAACCCTAATAATAGACCTAGAATATGATTCAGTTATACCACTCCTCAGAATATACCCTTGGATGCTAAGTCAGCAAACCACAGAAACACTTGCAAATCCTTGTTTATGACTGTACTATTCACAACAGCCAGGAAATGGGAACAGCCTACATTTCTAACAACAGAGGAATGATGGAGAAAATGTGATACTTACACAAATAAGTTTTATTTAGCCATAAAGAAAAATGAAATCATAACATCTGCAGTAAACTGTGTAGAATGTGAAATCATTACGTTAAGCAAAAAATAAAAAAGCCAGATACAGAAAGAAAAGTATTTTGTTTTCTCTTATGTGCAGAATCTATATTTAAATGTATGTATGTATGTGTGTGTGTGTACGTGTGTGTCTCTGTGTGTGTTTTGAAGCTAGAAAGGGGACCATGAGAGGAGAGGAATCGTAAGTGCGGGTGGACTACATGTGACATCAAAGTAGAACTGGGGACTACTTGAGTAGAAAAGGGAACTAACAAGAAGGGGGAGGGGAACAAATTAGAACAAAGTATAATGTATGAAATAGCATAAGGAAGCCCATTATAATGCATGCTAACTCAAAAAAATTTAAAATTCACGATTAATAAGAGAGCAAGAAAAATTATATGTGTACAAGAAAGCAAACAATGCCTGAAGTTAATGCACCTATAAACTTAAAGGTGATTCTGGAAGTCATATACTGCATCTTGTCAGTGGACTTATTTCATCAGCAAAGTTACTTTTTCAAACTAAAAGTTTCTCTTCAGTTCTCTTCTCTGAAGTGTAATTCTCACAGGACATAATTTTGAACTGGGCCATGTAAATCTGAGAAAAGAAGGAGCAAGGGGCCGGGAAGAACAGAGAATGGGGAAGAACAAGGTGTTTGGAAATCTGTTTTGGAAACCCTCTAATTTTTTAAAATTTTTGTTATTTATTTATTAGAGAGAATGAGGAAGAGAATGGGTTCACAAGGGCCTTTAGCCACTGCAAATGGACTTCAGATGCATGTACCACCTTATGCATCTGGCTTACATGAGATCTGGAGAACTGAACCTGAGTCTTAAGGCTTCTACTGGCAAGCACCTTAACTGCTAAGCCATCTCTCCAGTCCTGGAAACCCTCTCTTGATTAAGCTTCTCTAGTGAAGTCAGTGAAGATCCTTTACCTCATGAGATGTTTACCACGAGTGAACTTTTCTGGAAACTGTGAAGAAAGTGCTCACACATCACATTGTGCCATCACAGGTAAAAACAATGAAGGAGGAGAGGATGTAAGATCACAGTTTATTAGGAGCTCAGCATAGCTCTATGAGGAGCTTTGACCCATCTGGAGATCATGGTTGAGCCCATTTCAGTCACCTGATCTGGAGTGAGCAGTGGGTCCTTGGCTGAGAGTCGGGTTACACGTTCATGTAATCAAATCTAAATCACCTGCTGGAGAGATGGTTTAGTGGTTAAGGCACTTGCACGTGAAGCCTGAGAACCGAAGTGTGATTTCCCAGTACCTATGTAAGCCAGCTGCACATGGTGACACAGGCGTCTGGAGTTCATTTTCAGTGGCTAGAGGCTCTGAAGTGCCCATTCTTTCTCTCTATCTGCCTCTATCTCTCTCTGAAATGAATAAATAAAAATAAGATAGTAAAAAAAATCTAAATCACCTGCCCATAGAATGGCTTAGAGCTAAAGACTGATATAACACATGTTGCCAAGGGAGTAATGTGTCTGCAGCTCCCACCTGATAAGAATGCAATAGCTACAGCTCCTTTGTGAGTTGGAAAATCTGTTATAAAACCATTTACCTCATATGACATTGCAATTTCAAGAAAAATGAAAGACAAATCCATTCAAAGCTTTATATGCAGATGTTAACTATAGCTTTTATTCCTCACACAAGAACTTGAAAATGTCTGTAACTGGTAACTAAAAAAAAAAATTGTGGTATATCGTCATACCATGGTATAAATCATTAAGCAATGAAAATCAGCAACTACTGAGTACGCCAAGCATTAACCCAAGTAAAAGAAGCTAATACAAAAATCTCCACAGTCTATCATTCCATTCATATGGAATTCAAGAAGGAATGACAGAACACAGAGACAAAGGCTGACCAGTGATTTTCAGAGGCTGGAGCAGAGAAAGAAGAGATCCGCTACAAAGGGTGCAGGGAGGATGTGAGGTGACAGCTCTTGACTGTAGACATGGCTACATGACTGTATTCACACCTATCAAAACATCATGTTGTACAATTAAAATGGGTCAATTTTATATGTAAATTATACCTTGAAACAGTTGGACTTTTTAATTTAGACCATCCTCTGGTGGGTATAAAGAGGAAGAATGTATGTCCTGTGGATATTTTCATATAGGAGGAATCCCTTCATTTGGCCTGAATGATTTTGTTACATATTATTCATGGGTTTCCAAGTTCTTTTACTTTTTATTTTATTTTTAAGTCTTTACTGAGAGAGAGAGAGAGACAGAGAGAGAGAGAGAGGGACAGAGAGGGAGAGAGAGAGAGAGAGAATGGGCATACCAGGTCTTCCAGCCACTGAAAACAAACTACAGATGCATGTGCCACCATATGCATCTGGCTTACCTGGGTTCTGGGGAGTTGAATCTGGGGACTTAGGCTTTGTAGGCAAGTGCCTTAACCACTAAGCAATCTCTCCAGCCTTCCCCAGTTCTTACTGTGGGAGACTGTTCATGCTATCAGCACATTTAGGCTAACTAAATCCCTCTCTCAAGACAAAGTTGTCTTGGGGACCAAGATTCTAAACACTGAAATCATCTTCTTAATTGTACAGAATCATAATCCCTGGTATAATATCTAGAGTTGTCAGATAAAATTTGAATAAAAGAATTTTGATAAATATCAGATAATTTTTAGTATGGTGATATCCAACATATTGCATTAGACACATTTTTAATTTGCTTTACTAGGAACCTTGTTAATTCTTCAAACAATTCACTGATACATTCATGTCACTGCTGTGGGTGTTTATAGTACCCCCCCCATAGAACTACCCTCACTTCCAAAGTCACTGTGTAGTAACACTAAGGTACTGTCTACTCCTTTTGGACTACTGAGAAGTAATTGCCTTAGTATCTGTGATCAAACTGTGATTGAAAGACTCAAGACACTGCTCGAAAAGAACCTCAGGTTCAACCTAAGCCTGCCTACTGAATTCAAAATCTGCATTTGAGCAAAATCCTCAAGGCACTATTATGTACATTGATGTTATAAATGCTAATTTAGAAATCTGTATTTTACAACTTCCAGGACAAAGACATACAAGCTGGCAGGGAGTAAGAATGAAACATTCCAATGGGGAAAGAGGGGGATCAATGGACGGTAAATAACTAGATGTCAAAAGGTGAGCATAAATCGGGTACAGGTGTTCCTAGACTGATGATGAAGTTATGTCTCAATACACTCATCATAAGTTGAAAATATCCAAAGTTGACAATGTAGATAATATATCTATTTACCAAACATTACAGTTCAGCAACACAGTAAGTATTGACTGCTAACCCTTTTGACTGGATACTACCTGGAAGCTGTAGCTCATTGCCACTGACAGGCCTCATGGAGTATCTCACTATATATCACTAGCCTAGAAAAAGATAAGAATTCAAAATTTGAAGTATAGTTCCTACTGAATGTGTATTGCTTTCATAGCGTACATAAAGTCAAGCCACAATTAAGTTGAGCCATTAAAATTTGGAGACCATCTGTATTTATAATATGATTAAAAATGATTCTCAGCTTGGGCACACATTGTTATCATTTGAGAGCCTCAAGAAATACTGATACCTGGGTTCTAATCCCAGTGATTCTGACTTTAGGAAGCCTATGCATTTGAATTTTTAAATGTTCCCCACTGATTCTGAAATGCAGTTTCAGTTAAGAAATACAAATATGGGCACTTTAAGTTGACTTGCTTTCACTGAGAGCAGTGATTCTCCACCCTGACTATCCTTAGGAGTTACCTGGGTAACGTTAAAAATCCATAAGCATCCAGAATCTCTAAGGACATTCTGGTTTAATTGGTGTTAATCATTAATTTTATGCACCAAGTAGTTTTGGGTGTGTCTGCGAGGAGTTTCAGAAAAGGGTAGCTTGAAAAGGGCAGTAAAGAAGACCCTCCTTGGCCATGGCATAGGCCCCGTCCATCCAGTTCATATAGGCCTGATTATGGGTAACAGGAAGAGGGAGAGGATGTCCTCCCTTCTTCTGGAGCTGGGACAGCCACCTCCTCCCTCCATACATCAGAACTTTAGGTCCTTTGGTCTCGGGGGCTCATGGTAGTAGCCCCGAAGTTTTCAGGCTGTAGGGTTCAGAGGTACTACCAACTTTCCTTAAAAACAGAAGATTCTGGCTTAAAAACAGAAGATTATGTTGTATCTTTGCCTGTAATACACAAGCAATTCCCATAATAAATCTCCTCTGATATATCTATAAATATCCTATTGACTCTGCTTATCTGAAAAGCCTACCAATTAAACATTCAATCTTTTAGAATTCCTAGTTGGTTGTCATGTTCATTCAGGCTGAGACTTGTATATTCTCAACATTCAGTTTAATAAGCAATTGTTAAGTTATTAACTATGTTTTTCAAGTAAGTGTAAAATGAGAAGGGAACTTGGTGCTAATGGACTCCACACCTTCTAGCAGGGTGAAATATTGACAAGCATGTTTTCCTGTACTTGTTAGAATTTCACATCAAAATGTACACAATTGGAATTAGCTGAAGTTTCTATTGTTTCAAATCATAATATAAATCCAAAGAAATTAACAAAGATTGCTACAATTGGATGATCATGTATAAAATTATTATTATTTAGACATTCAACATTTAATATGCAATAAAGTCCTTCTAATCCAAATCATTATTATATACGTAAGACAGAATAAGACACTCAGTGGAAGAGGGGAGGGAGGAAATGACGTATCTAAAATGTTTTTAAGTCAAGGTTCACAGGAAAGTCTGTGTCATGATTCAAGCAAATAATTATAGTTTAAAAATACTGAGAAGAATATTAAGGTAATTTATATGCTAATTTGTCACTACAGTATCATTTCATGTATGTATAGAATAAAAGGTATTCTTGAAAATGTATGACTTTTCAGAAATGAAAAACTGGCTTACCTCTTCCCGATGATTCTTAATTGGCATACAAAGAATACTTTGTGTCTTGTAGCCTGTAATTTGGTCAACTTCAGCATTGAACCGAGGATCCTAGTAAGAAAAGAGAAATTCAATTTAATGACTGACCTGTACAAATATTGATTTGATTTTTCTTACTTATTAGATTACAGCAATCTAACCTTTAGCTTACCTTGTTACTCTGAAAAACAATTTTATCACTGTGAAATGCATTAAATCATGTACATACATATTATTTTTGACAAAGATAAGTGCAAGAGTTTTTTTAGGAGACAGTATTTATGAAAAATAAACAACCCCCACCACAAAACAAGACTTAAACAAATGCTCAAAAATAAATATCCAAATTATTTAGATAGCATTATGATTTAAGAACATGGATTTGAACAAATGTTTGAAAATAAACATCCAAATTACTTAGCTTTATGATTCAAGAAATAATATCTTTCAGTGACAAAACTATCCTGTCCCTATGTGTTTCACGGCCTGACTTTACTATGTGGCTCATAGAAGAGTATATCTGTTCTAAACAATTTTTAAGTATATTTTTATTTATTTCCTTGACAGAGTGAGTGAGAGGGAGAGAATGGGCACACCAGGGGCTCCAGCCACTGCAAACGAACTCCAGATGTATGCATCCCCTTGTAATCTGGCTTACATGGGTCCTGGAGAATCAAAGCAGGATCCTTTGGCTTTATAGGCAAATGCCTTAATCACTTAAGCCATCTCTCCAGCCCCCCCTAAAAACTTTTTGAAAGGCCTACCACCTCCCAAATCACCTTTCCAATAAATGACTTGACTTCCTTTGTTGCTCTGTACTTTTTCAGTATTCTTGTCTTCCTACATTAGGTGTTCATACATTAGTGCACATGCGTGTTTTCACATGTGTGTATGTAAAAGATGTGTGGATTCCGGTTGTAAACAATTCCTCATTTCCTAAGTCTCTTTGCCTTTCTCTCTCTGTCTCTTTCTCTCTCTCTCTCTCTCTCTTTATTTCTTTTCAAAGAATGTTATACACATCCAAGAATTCAAAGGATGTCTGAAAGGTGTAAAAACAATGTTTTTTAGAGGAGCAAGACCCATCATTAGGTTATAAAGTCCAGGAGGGAATTTACTTTTCTGGATTCATTACTGTATTCTTGTAGTGTTTGTTAACAACTGAGGGCATTATTAACCTATGATATTATCATTATCAAACATGATGTTTAGCTTATTATAATGTGCAAAACAAATCTTGTTTAGTAGGTGTGGTAGTTTGAATATATGTCCCCCAATATATTCAGTGTTTTATTAGTTGTAGTTTGCATCTGCAATCACCTTGCTAGAGGCAATGTCACTGGGGGCCTGTTTTAAGGTGTGGTGATGGTTTGAGATTCCATTGTAAAGATATGCAAAGTGTGCCTAGCAGGAGTTCCTGAAGTGTGCTGGGCTTGGTTTTTCTCTCTCTGCTTGGCCCTGTGAAGGCAGGCCGCTTCTCCTGCCATTATGGAACTTCCCCTGGATCTGTAAGCTTCAATAAATAATATCCCTTCCTCCATAATTGTGCCTGGTCTGGAAGTTCATCTCAGCGAACCTGAAGCTGTCTGCCACAGTAGGAGTGAAAGCATAGAGCAAAAAAATCAAGTATCAATATAGAAGGTAAGGTCAGAATGAAAACTAACATTCTAGGACATAGAAATCTCTTAGTTCTGTTGTCTTCAAAGCAATGGCCTTGGGAAATTACATGCTTCACCCAATGAGCATCACTGCTCCATAAACTCTGCATTTGGAATTTCCCTCAGAGAATAACGGAATGTCCACACTAGAAAACCCAACTTTTGAAGGTCATTTCTATTTTTTCCTTAAATTAGTCTAAAGTCATGCAAAGACAAGCCGTGAATGAAGTAGATGATTACACTAGATTCTGTCAAATAGGGTCAGAAATGAGGTCAATTTTCCCAAGAGTGCTGAACTGGGATTTAAAGATAATTTCAAAAGCAGAGATGTAAAATAAGCATAAATATGTTGCATTAATTATAAGCACTACTGCATTTTTGCTTTTGCTACAAACACTGAAGGTTATATCGAGACACACAGAAGATCTTATCTCAATGTTTTTATTACATAGTTGTCATTTTATCTTGAGATATTTTTATCTTTAGCTTGCAAGGTATGTAAGGATAGTAGAAAGAACACTGATACTGATGTGTTCAAGTTAAGAATGATAAACAGTGAATGATTTTACAAACTACTAAATCAAATATGACAAAATAAAATGTTCCTTCTGCAATTATTTTGTTAACCAATGATACAATCACAAAAGCAGTTATGAAGAAGAGGCTTTAAGCACTGCCAAGCTACTGGGGGAAAGTGGCCAACAATGGTCTGAGCAACCATAGGTCTAAGCTACTCAGAAGCAAACACCCTGACAGGATGTACACGCCAGTGCAACAGTGGCACACAGCCTCAGTGGGTAACCAATAGCTTTCTGATTGGCTAAGAGATCCTCTCAGTGTAAAGGAACACTTATCTGGACTTGGGAACCAGATCAGAGTCCTATGGAGACAAGAATTACACTTTCCAATGACAAGTTCTCACTAGTCTTTGGCTAAAAGAGGGGTTACATACATCAATTTCTCCCTAAATTAATAATGCTTATCCCATTTAAACTATGCAGACTTCACTCTCCATTGGAGAATCTGCTTTTCTTTTTCAGAAGGTAGTGAGACTGGAGGAAATAAACTACCCCTCGCACTTCAGCCAAGTTAGGCTGAATCCACAGAGGAACTGGGGAGATAGGCAAGAGTACTGCTTCCATGCTGGACCTGATAATCAGCACCAGAGTGTAGGAGACAGACCCTGAGGATACTCAACACCTACCAAAGCAGAGATGCAGAGGCTCCTAAGAGCTCATTACTGAAGTAGACTTAAAACTCACCTACCACGGCTCAGGAAATTTTGTGGAAGAGGGGACGGAAAGATTGTAAGAGCCACAGGTTGAGACATCATGCCCAGAGGCATTCCCTACCCCCCCCCAAAAAAATAACTGACTGCTGCTCCCACAATGCATAACCTCACAGGGAATACCTGAAACCCCACTGAGGAGGGTCTCCAATGGAATGGGGGCAGGGATGAGGGAAAAGAGGGTACCAACACCTGATATATCCATATGAAATATGTAGTTAATAATAATAATTAAAAATAATAATACGGATTTTAAAAAGAAGAGGCTTTAACCCAAGGATTGAAACAAAGCAATAGCATTTGAGATGGAATCAGTAGGACCTTCACAGCTTTTATGGGACAATGGTTAACTAAAACCAACAGCAGTTCTGAGTTCTGAGTCTGTACTGAAATGGGTATAATGTGCCCTTCAAATCAAATACCAAATTCCTGGCATTTCAGATTTTCCTTTCACAGTGTTATCACTGAACAGTACTAAGGCCACAGGCACCTAAGACTTCTCATCTCATAGCTCCAGGAAGCAACAAAGAAAAAACCAAGACCGTATTATTACTACAGTGATTCCTTTTACTGCTTATGAGAACATGGTTCCATGGAAAAACTCAAGTATTGGATATCCACTTGCCATAACAAAGTAACTGGCATTGGACTTGCGCTCCTGCTACAGACAGCTGTAACTCCAGACAAGGCCACGGCCATGGCCAGGGCAGTCAGATGTCTGCCATGCAACACTTCTGCCTGGGGAAGGCAATGCGACCAAAGCAGAGCAGCCGTTCCAGTTCTAAAGTAAACTCCCAAGAGGCTGGAATCTGTACAGCAAAATACAGAAGTTCTGCTGGGGGTGTGGGGAGCGCAGGAGAGAGAAGATGCCAGAAGACTGAGTGGTTATTCATTTTTGGTATGGCTTAGGGAATGGCTCAGTGGATAAAGTACTTGCCACTTAACTGAGTGCCTGAGTTTGGATCCATCCCCAGACACCATATAAAAACTGGGAGCACTGAAGGGCTTCTATAATCCCAGGGCACCTATGGTCATTAGGGAGGTAGAGGCAAGAGAATTGTCCAGAAGCTCATAGACCGGCTAGCCTGGTGAAGGAGTGGTAGACAATAAGAACTAAAAATCCTGTCAGAATCAAGGTGAAAGGCAAAGACCAACGTGGAAGTTGTCCTCTGACCTCCACACAGCCACCATAGCCATTGCAGACCCACATTCATAGACACACACACACACACACACACACACACACACACAGACACACACACATTGGCTCAGTGGTTAAAGGGACTTACCTGCTGGCCCAGGTATGATTCCCCAAAACTCATGTAAATCTAGATGCACCAAAGAGTAGTACATGGTCTGGCATTCATTTGCAGCAATGAGAGACCCTCCATGATGCACATACATGTAAAAATCAATCAATAAAACTATTTTTTAAAAGATAAAATATTGTTCTTGAATAAGATGCTTCATGGATATAAATGTGCATGTTTTAAAATTAGTCAAATGTATGGTGAGTCTAACTAAAGTCTAAATATGAAAAAAAATTTAAACTGAAAAACAAATTTTAAAAAATGCATCAGGTCTTTGTTCCCTATTCTTACAAAAGACCTCCTAAAAGTGATGGAATTTTTTGGGTGATGGGGTATATGATACAGCAAGCTTCCAACCATACCTGAGTTTATACTGATGAGGGAGATTAGTAGGGGATGAAATGGTTAGATGGTCTCACAAAACTTCAGGAGGGCAGCAGGCCACCAGAAAAGTCCCATCAGGTGATTGGGGCTTAGAACTTTGAGTCCCACCCCCCAAGCTCAGGAGGGCAGAGGAGCTACAGATTGAATGCAGTTGCCAGTAGCCCAATTGCCAGTAGTCAATTGTACCTACACTGAGACCAAAAGAAAACAGCATAGCACAAAGTTAGTGGAACTTCTGAGCTGAGGAACATATCTGTGTGCTAGAGGAGGGGTCTCATGCTGCAGAAGGGCAGGGAACTCTTGCACTTCCCCCCATTCTTTGTCCTGTGCTCACTTTTATTTGACTGTTGCAGAGTTGTTACTGCAAGTGTAGCTTCATGCTGAGTACAGTGAACCATTCCCCATTCCATCAGATCAAATTACTGAACCTTAAAGGGGAGGGCACGGGAATCCCTAACATGCTAACATGTAGTCAGCATGGAGGAAGAAGGATGTGGATAGGCTGGGGATCCCATTTCAGTCTGAAGTCTGAACATTTTTGTGGAATTGAGGACTTATTTAACACACCGTTAGGGTTTGCACTTCCAGATACTTTAGTATCAGAATTGTTGGATTGTCAAACAACCAGCTCATGCAAGGTTTTTTTTTGTTGTTGTTGTCTGTTTGTTTGTTTGCTTGTTTGTTTTGGAAAACCAAGCAAGGTCACAACATTAGACAATGTGGTATTTTTGCCAAAAGGACCAAGCTATGAAAGACATTCTATAGAAAGTAATCTGTACCCTTCAAAAATATCTAAATCAAGAAAGGTAAACAAGGGCTGAGAAACGATTTCACATTGGAAGGAGACATGACAACTGTTTACAATATGTGATCCTGAATTACATCCTGATTAGAAAGATAAATAATCCTGCACAGAGTTTTAGTGGGATAGCTGAAAACATTTTTGACTATGCACTACGGAAAGTATTGTACAAATTAAATAGCATTGTATCAGTGCAGAACTTCCTGATTTTGATAATTTTATTATGGTATTTAAGAGATTGTCATTACCAGAAAATTTACAATGAGATTTCGGTAAAAATATGTCTCCAACTTTATTTATTTCATAGAAGTTTCTTATATTGATCTTGCAAGTTTCTGTAAATTTGAAATTATATCAAAATAAAAATGAGAGAAAAACAAATTTAAAAAAACAACAACGCAGAGAACTTGCCAAATAATACTCATTTTCTCCCAGAAAGGCATTTTTAAAATAAAGCCTAAAATGAGGACACCGGACAACTATAGATACAGCAGTTTCCAAATTGTGTTCCGCAGGGGCACACTTAGACTATGAAAGATTCTTGAATGTATCTAAATTAAAACTCTTCCTCTTCCCTTTTCCCAAAATTTATCTTAGAAATAATTTTATTCATCAGAAGTTCACTAGAGAGAGTTCATGATTCTTTCAGAAAAGTGTCTTGATAAATATTTGCAGTACAAACTGAGACTTGCAAGGTGAGATACGTTGAAGATTGAGCCAGCGTGGTGGCGCAAGCCTTTAATCTCAGCAGTTGAGGGACAGAGATAGGAGGATGGCCATGAGTTCAAACCACCCTGAGAATACAGAGTGAATTCCAGGTCAGCCTGGGCTAGAGTGAGACTCTACCTCGAAAAACAAAAAACAAAACAAAACAAAAAAAAAAAGTTGAAGATTGTTCTAGAGAAGGATGAAAGGGAGGGATGACTTGAAGGCAGAAGGAATAGCAGAACGTGGTGACAGCCATGTAAGTGGTGATGTGACTGTCCCTTTCCATCCTCTCTATCCTCTGGAAGTCACAGTTCACATAGGGCATTTGTCCTGTAGAAACACAAGAACCTAAGTTTGCATTCCAATTAATTTGGGGGAGAGAGAGAGAGAGTCTTTAAGAATATAAATCCTTACAACAGAAAATCCTGGGGAACATGAAACAGGCCCAGACAGTCCTATGTAAATATTGTTACTATGACAGCATGCTCTTAAGTTAATATATCATCTTATATTAATATTATATTAATATATATTAATATTTTTATATTATTAATAATTTCTATATAGTATTAACAAGTGTCCTTATTAATTAAGAAGTCACACCAATGAGTTAATTAATTGTTAATTAAGAAGTCACATCAATGAGTGGCTGATAGGTGCTGTTATGGCTGAACATCTGTCAAGGTGCATACAGCATTTGTCAGTTTGCCCTTTCAGGTATATTGTGATCTACCAAAATTGGTCTAAGCTGTGAATCTTGTCTTAGAGTTGACATTATGAATGGATTATTTTTATCAATTAAATAATCATATTTCCAATTTGTGATAATTTATATAATATTTTTTACAATTTTTTAAAGACTGAGTTCCATATTGATGATAATTTCTCACAAGTAATTTACTGTTTTTTTTTTTTTTTAATTCTCAGTTTTCAATATGAGCACTATTGTAGCTCTTGGTTTTCTACTACATTGCCACGTTTAACGTGTTCAATGGCCAAATAAGGCTAGGGGAGAATGACACTGATACTGTGCTATTTTACAGATGCATTAAAGAAGTAGGACTAAGAAACACTGGAACATTTTTTCAGACTCTCACTACTTACTTTCACAAAGGAATATGACACAGTATTGTTCAAATTATGTATGAGTCTCAGAGGTGAAGTATCCAATAGCCAACTAACTTCTAATGCCAATACCAATGTAAATCAGACTACAGGTCAACCCCACAACTCAGGATGAAATTGCAGGACATTATCACCATCTACAAGGCCACTATAGACATAAATGGTAGTGTTAATGGTGAAGTGGCAGCAGGTGGAATCCATAAGCCAGATGTTTCACCCTGGGAGCAGTAAAAGCTCAAGGCCACAGGACAAGAATCAAATGACTATTAACAGCAAAACAAAAAACACACTGTCAAAGCTTTAAAGAGGGTAAGTAGGTTAAAGGAAATGTACGAGTGAAGAACTGTCAAGACTAGAGACACGTAGGACCATGGAGAAAAATAAAGGCTTTCTCAGCAACTCTGAGGAACATTTATGGTCCTACTGTGCTTGAGACTATGGTGCCATTGAAAAGTGGAACCCAGCTGTCACCTAAGACAGGAAGGGAATTCTGCAAATCTGGCAGCAGCCCTTCAACGGTGTCCTTAATACTCCTCTTGAAGAGTCAACGATAGTGTGACATTACTACAGAGTTCAAAGAGTTCAGGAGATAACTCCATAAAAACCATTATGTTTCTCAAAAAGAATCAAAATTGAGAAATGTTTATGCAGAACAAGTTCTCAAAAAAAAAAAAAAAAAACTCTATCAAGTTAACCTACATGAGCTAGCACATGCTAAATCCTTCAGCACTCCTCAGGAGCTAACCTGTAGGCCTTCCCTCAGCAGCAGCATGTTCACTTATTTGCCATATCAGAACCTCAGTCATCTTTGTCCTTTTGTCCCCTCACTCTTGCCACCTCTTGTTTGCTGCCAGGCTCAACATATTCTCCTACTTCCTTTTGGTCTTTCAGTTCAGAGCCCAGTTCAGGTCCTCACTTCCTCATACTTACACTCCCCCAGTCATCTTCTATCCTCACAACTGTTACTATTTTCTTCTATTCCATTTTATGACTGACAAAGATGAAACTTCAATCTTCTTGAATGGTTTGAATCACACCAGTTACACATTAAAACTTCTGGAATCATCACTCCTGGTGGAACAATATTTTTATTCATTTATTTATTTACTTCTTATTTCCAAGGACTCTAAGGGCCTCCTGCTACTGCAAACTCCAGATGCCTGTGACTTTGAGCATCTGTCTTTACTTGGGTAATGAGGAAACAAACCTGGGCCAGCAGGTTTTGCAAACAAGCAACTTTAAAGGCTGAACGACCTCCCCAGCCTCAAAACTTTCCATTTCTTTTAAAAATATTTACTTATTTATTTATCTGAGAGAAAGAAAAAGGCAGAGAGAGAGAGAGAGAGAGAGAGAGAGAGAGAAAGAGGGAGAGGGAATGGGCATGCAAGGGCCTCTAGCCACAGTAAACGAACTCCAGACACATGTACCTCCTTGTGCATCTGGCTTATGTGGGTACTGGGGAATTGAACCTGGGTCCTTGGGCTTTGCGGGCAAGTACCTTAACCACTAAGCCACCTCTCCGGCACAAAACTTTCTACTTTTTAAAGGATGTTCATTAGTGTGTTGTTTGAAAAGATGCAAAAATGGATGAAAAGAAAAGCAAACTTTGGTATGAATGGGACTTTCAATGGATGAAAAATGACTAACTGAATAAGAAGAAACTATAGGTGTGATGGCTAATCAGGTGTCAACTGGACAGGATTCAAGAGGACAAACCATTGGACCTGTCTGTGAGGGATTTTCTTGATTAGGCAGCACCACTGCATGATCTGAGGTCCTGGACTCACTAAAAGGAGAGATGGAGCTGAGGCACCAGCATTCTTCACACTCTGCTTGCAGACTGTGGACTGAATGTGACAGCTGCTCCACACTCCTACTGCCATGCCTTCCCTGCCATGAACCTATTATTTTAGAATGTTGGAGAACACTGTAAGTTCATGAAGCGATCACATGCAGTACATATAGTGGTCAGATAAGGGGCTGGAAAGATGGCTCAGTGGTTAAGGCGCTTGCTGGCAAAGTCTGACGACCTGGGTTTGACTCCCCAGTACCAATGAAAAGTCAGATGCATAAAGTGGCACATACATCTTGAGTTTGTTTGCAGCATCAGTAGACCTTGCAAAATATGAGATGAGGTAACTTCCATTACAATTAACAAAAAGAGCAAGAAAAAATTTCTTTCAGGCTTATATCCATGACTGAACCATCCTGGCATTTGCAAGATGGAAAAGTTCCTACCATGCATTCAGGGTCTTTTTTGTTGTTGTTGTTGTTCAGCTTTTAAAATCTGTTCTTGTGATGTTAGGGATTGAACTCAGGACCTTGAATATGCTAGGAAAGTGCTCCACCACTGAGCTCTATCCCAGGCCCCATACATTCTAGTTTTAAATAGCTGCAAATTATTACATCTCAGTTTAAACATTCCCACCATTCGTAATCTTTGTTCAACACCTGCCCACATTTTCCTCCCCATCACCTGCCTCTCCTCATATCATCCCCTACCTACATACCTCATATGCATCTTTGATGTTCAAGGGCTCACCAAATGCTGCCACATGTCCCACAATGCCTTTGTTCCACTCTAAGCGGATACAGTTATTTGAAGCTTCCTCTAGCGTTGAACCTTCAGCAACATCAAAGAGGCGGCTGATGAGAAACTTGTCATTGGAGCTGTCCTCACAGACAAGGAACAGAGAGTAGCGATCGGCAGAGATGAGTCCATGGATATGTAAGAAAATTTTGTGACATAAGGCAGTGACATCTAAGTGGCTGGAAATATCCTTCACTAATTCCAAGAGTCTTGAGCACTGGTCCCCTTCGTTATCGAACCGTGGTGGGGTTAGTGGCATCTGTTCCTTCTTTTCCGAGTCGGAGAGGAAGCTCACCGTTCCCTCGGAATCCTTGACAACGATGGGCCTAAGTGGCCTGTCAAACTCAGAGGCTGAGATTTTCCTGGTTGGCGTCCCAGGAGTACTGCTGTCTGCACGGGGATTCGGCTGCAGAGGGCAAGAGCAAGCCTCGCCGTGGCCTCGGCTGCCTTCCTTGCACACAGGGATGGTGTGAACTCTCTCAGAAAACCATGCATTGACCATTTCTCTGCAGAACAAAGCATAAGGACACATTAGGGATTTGAGGAATGAGGGTGCCACCTTTGTGAAGTGCTGAACTCCTGTCAGCATAGGATTGTGGTCACTCTTCACTCCTTCTTGTCTACAGAAAAAAGGTGCTATTACCTCTGTGGGTGGCAATTTGTTTATCTAGGATATTTTAAAGTGTTCCAAAGAATAAAGTTCCTTTTCCATGTGGCAAAGGAAATGTGGGATATTCAACTTCAGTACTATTTGCTGTAGCAAAGACAAGCAGCAACTTAATTCTACCAGTAAAAGGCTGACTAAACACAGCCCCACACATATATTCAAGGAAACACTAAGGTGACATTAACATAAATAGTTTATGTACTAATATAAATCATCTCCACAAGGGCTGGGCTGTTGCTCATTGCTGCAGTGTGTGGTTAGCATGCACAAGGCCCTGGGTTCATGACAACATGTCCCAGGTAAGGGCAAAAACTTTCAGCCATTAGTGGGATTTTGTTCTTCTTATCCCTTCACGTGTATGAGCTACTGCAATAATAATAATGATAATAATAATAATAAATAATAATAAACCTGTCCAAAAGAAAAACAAAAGTAGCTGGGTCTTACTACAGATCCCGGGCAGACCTTGAAGTTTGTCTTTAAACTTTCAATTCTCCAGTCTCAGAATCCCAAGCACTGAGATTACAGGTATGGGTCACTTTGGCTTGGCCTGGCCTGGCCTGGATGGTAGTGTTTGGCATGGCAAATCATTTCTATGTCTTAGGATAAGATCTCTACTTTCCTTTCTCTTCCTTAATGGTAGGAAATTTTAAAAATGTTCAATAACTGATGAACATGGTATGGCAGACACCAGCAATCCTGTTTACTAAACTATGAAACTAATTTCAATTTCTGAACCAAACCCATTGAGCAATTTGTTAGCAAAACCAGGAATCAAATCCAGGTCTCTCATTTCTGATGGTATATGGTGTACAGGAATATATACTTTCACTGGGCATGGTGGCACATGTCCTTAGTCCCAGCACTTGGGAGGTAGAGGTAGGAGGATTGCTGTGAGTTTGAGGCCAACCTGAGATACATAGTAAATGCCAGGTCAGACTGGGCTAGAATGAGACCCTACCTTAAAAAGCCAAAAAACAATATATATATATAAACTTTCCCAGAGTTTGAATGCTTGCCATGAAGATGTTCAGTCAATCTAGCTACACTGAAAGTCAGAAGCAAATTTAATCAGAGAAGGCATTGAAATAACATGATCACAAATGATAATACTCTATTCATAAAGAATGACACTCTGTAAGATTGAGATTTAAAAATACTATATCAGGGGCTGGAGAGATGGCTTAGCAGTTAAGGCGCTTGCCTGCAAAGCCTAAAGATCCAGGTTAGATTCTCCAGGTTCCACATAAGCCAGATGTACATGGTGGCACATGCATCTGGAATTCGCTTGCAGTGGCTAGAGGCCCTAGTGCATCCATTCTTAGTCTCTCCTTCTTTCTGTCTCAAATAAATAAATAAATAAATAAATAAATAAATAAATAAATAAATAAATAGAACCATATCAATACATCTGGAGAACAAAGACTCCTCAAGATAATACCCCTAAAAGTCTAACTTATCCCATCAGGCCTATGTCCCTCTGGAAACAGGTCATGTTTGATAAGTCAAGTGCATTGCCCTAAAAAGCATGTGCAACAAATATGTTTGAAGGAAGAGTCATCAACAAGGTCACTAGATTTAGAAAACAGAAATACATGACACCCAGCTAAAGCTGAGTTTGGGGTAAACAATGAATATTATTTATTTGCCAGAATACAAAGGATGCCCATGTTATGATTCTATGTATGATAGCTGGACCTTTTAAAATATTTTAATTTTACTTATTTATTAGAGAGAGAAAGGCAGATAGGTACATGATAGAGAATGGGCACACCAAGGCCTCCAGCCATTGCAAACAAACTCCAGACACAAGCACCACCTTGTGCATCTGGCTTACATGGGTACTGGGGAATCGAACATTGGTCCTTAGGCTTCACAAGCAAGCACCTTAAACCTTAACCACTAAACCAGCCATTTTTTTTTTTTTGGACATCTGGACCTTTTGAAAACTTCTGGATTAATAATTTATGAATTGCATATTTTTTCCTTAAACCAAGCTCTTTCATTTTGTTCTCAAAATTGTATCTTATAGTATAATCCATTGAAGGCAAACCCCCAATTATTAGTTGCTAAAACTTCTTGAAATTACAAGGTTCTGAGAATCTATTTATAGCCCCAAGCCCCACGTTCTAATCTTAGTATTTGTTCCTAATGGGGTGTGACTATTGGGAAGTGACTTTCTTCTTTGGTGTTTACATTAGCTTCTTCATCCATAAAACGGAGAAACATCAGCAGTTCCAAGCTCCTTACAAAGTGTAAAAAGCGGACTGTCCTAAGCAGGGTAAAAAGTCCAAAGTGCTGAACGAGGAAGAAGAGGATACTTCTGCTTCCAGCCTCAGCACTACACAGATATGCTATGGAGCCATCATAACTTCTCTGGAGCTGCTTTTCTTTGAAGGTCAAGTTATTTAGTGGTCACAAGGGCTGCTGCATTACAACCCAATACCCCACAATAGCTAGTGTTTTCAACAGGCCAGGAGGTCTTTGGTTCAGACAAACCTGTTTTTGCTCTTCAATGTCTTTAAAGCAGAAGGAAAATCTCCTGAGTCCTTCATTCTTGACACAGGGTTGATGTACAGGCAAAATGACAGCCTGCATGTGCAAAAATTTCAAAACCTCTTCCCCTTAAGTTAGCATTAAACTCAAGCAGAGAAGACATTTGGAGAATAGAATTGTTATACAGAAACAAGATTGTGTTCCCTGCTTCTAGACCCTTAGTAGCTATTCTAAGGGAGGTGAAGGACTAGAGTAAGGAGCTTCATAAAGTTCAGCCAAGAAAATCAGGAGTAAAAATGAAAGCTTGTGTTCCAGGCAGTACAAGACCACAGGCAAAGGACTGACAGGGGTCGAGTATAGGCTGGTTATATGTATCATGAACACTCAATGTCTTTAGCAGAAGAAGCCAGTTCAAGTGCCAGCCTTTGCAGAATCCCTCTCATTTTTAAAAGGAGGTTTCAAATTACATCACAACCATCTGAGCAAAAACAATGAAACAGAAACAGAAACACTGACGTATTTTTACTCTCTGATTCAAGCAGTAATAATTTACTGTATACTTTTTGTATTGAAGCATGTTCTTGCTAACTGCTCTGCAAACCTGGGAGCACACAGAGCTCAAGGTCTTTTAGCTGATTTAACTTTTACAAGGCTGTTAATAAGAAACAACAGGCACTAGACACTCCAAATAAAGCCTGTCCAAGAGAAGCTCAATGAAAATCGATGCCGAAGAATTTATAATCAATGACAAGATCCTGATGTTAACATCCCATCCAAATCATTTCCCCTCCTCACTAAAATCTGTTTTATTACCCTCCAGTCACTTGCTTCCTACCTTATTACACAGAAATTTCTTACCTCATAAATGAGCTGTATTATACATCCGTTCTAAGTGGGTAAATTTAGTTCTTTTAAAATAATACTTTTATAATAGGTCTTTAACTGTAGAAAACCTGGAGGGCTTCAAAATCAACTCTGGGAATACTCTAAAGTAACTAATGGGAAAACACTGAGGTTTCAAATTTGACTCTGTTACAAAGGATACTTGTGGCTCAATAGGGAGCCTGTTCTCATACTGGGCATGGAAGTACCAGAAGACCCAAATGGATTAGATGGAAGGGAGAAAACAAATGGAAGTTTTTATAAACAAGCCATGAATTCTTTTTCTTTTTTCTTTTTTTTTTTTTTTTTGTGGTTTTTCGAGGTAGGGTCTCACTCTAGCCCAGGCTGACCTGGAATTCACTATGCAGTCTTAGATTGGCCTCAAACTCACAGGGAGCCTCCTACCTCTGCCTCCCGAGTGCTGGGATTAAAGGCGTGCGCCACCATACTTGGCAAGCCATGAATTCTTGTCTTAAAGGTGACTTACATCTCAACTCTTTTTAAATGGTAAATCCAAACAGAAACATTTTACTCTAGGGAAGGATCTTGGGAGTTCAAAGTGTTCAGGCAATAATGTTTTAAAACAAAAATCAATGAGAGTGTCATTGACAAAATTTGTATTTCATGAGGCTTCCTGCAACATATTATCATGTAGTCGCAGAGCCAGGGATCCACCAATGACTTCATAGGCTAGCCCAGCTCCAGCAGCTGCTGTGGGCTCCAGTGTCTAAGATTTGAAGTCTTTAGTTCACAAAAGGATCAGTAAATCAATTATTCACTCATGGCTGAAAAAAAAAAAAAAAGACCAAAGGAATACAAGGGGTGGGGCAGGAAGCTTGGGAGGTGAATTGTCACTAACTTTCACAATGGCTCCAATAGTTAATTTTATAAAAATTATACACATGGCAGAACTAAAATCTTATATATTTCATTCTACATATCGCATATGTTTCCATTTTAGAGAACATGACAGAGTCAAATAATGATTAAGTAAATGGTACCAAGCTAACAGCACTTTCTAAGGATATACCTCACTTGGTAGAATGCTTGCCTAGCATGAACAAAACTCTGCGTTTCGTCCACAAGCACTACATAAAACAGGGCACAGTGGCACATGTCTCTAATCCCAGGACCTTGGAGGTACAGACAGGAGAATCCGAAGTTAAAGGTCATCCTCAGCTATATGGTAAGTTCAAAGCCAGCCTGGAGATACATGAGACCTTGTCTAGTAGATAGATAAATGTGTCTAAATTTTTCATGTTGAGTGTACTCTGCCTTAGTTTCTCTGAAGACTTTACATTAGTAATGTTCTGAAAACAATGAAAAGTCACTCTATGGCAGCTGTTGGGGTAAAAATCAAAACTCTGAGCCAGGCGTGGTGGCGCATGCCTTTAATCCCAGCACTTGAGAGGAAGACAGAGGTAGGAGATTGCCATGAGTTCAAGGCCACCCTCAGACTACATAGTGAATTCCAGGTCAGCCTGAGCTGGAGTGACACCCTACTTGAAAAAAAAAATCAAAACTCTGCGGGGGAAGTTGCTCCATCAGTAGCTTGCCTTGTCAATAGGAGGACCTGAGTGGGATCCCTAGGCTGGGCATGGTGGCGTGAGTTTGTAACCCCAGCATTGAGGAGGCACAGAGGCAGATCCCTAGGACTCTGCTGGACAACCAGTGTAGCCTACCAAGATCCAGGCCAATGAGAGAACATGACTCAAAAAAAGTGGATGTAATCCTACTTCACAAAGGGCCAGAGGGGCTGAAATGGCTCAGTAGTTAAAGGTGCCTGCTTGCCAAGCCTGCTGATCTGGGTTTAATTCCCCAGTATCCACATAAAGCCAGACACATAAAGTGCTGAATGCATCTGGAGTTTATCTGCAGTGGCAAAGGCCCTGGTATGTCTATTTCCTCTCTCTCAAATAAATTAAAAAAATATTCTTAAAGAGAAGTGAGGAACAATATCCGAGGCTTTCCTTCACACATACACATAACACACATTCTCTCTCTCTCTCTCTCTCTCTACCCTGTCAACTTTTCATTTTCACTCAGGATTATTATAATCCTATCACAGGAAGAAAGTCACTTAGTTTCCACTTAACTAGACACATTACAGTGCCTTCTAATAACTTATATTCATAAGTATTAAACAGAAACATTAAATATAAAATTCATTTACAGGACACAGGGAAGCAAGATCTCGCACTTTCAAATATAATTAGTAAGCAAAAGGAGCACGCACAACCTGTGTCCATCAGGAGTTTTGTGTAGCAGTATCAAAGTCAAACTACTAATTTCTATCAAACTGCTAATTCATCTTACAAAAACGAGTTTGATTCCCCAAGATCCTTGTAAGCTAGATGCACAAGGTGGTGCATGTGTCTGAAGTTTGTTTGCAGTGGCTAGAGGCCTGAGTCCCCAGTCTCTTTCTCTCTTTCTTTCTGTCTCTCTCAAATAAATAAATAAAAATAAAATATTTCAAAAAAGATTAGGAAAAAGAAAAATTTACAAAGCATGGTAAAATTGTGATATAAACCTAATAATCCTTATGAGTGAAAAACAATAATTAGATAAACCTTCCTGTAAAACAAATAATTTAATGTATTTTGCACGTTTGCCTAAACTAATGTATGAACAGATAAAAATTCTTTGAAAATATATTGTACTTTGGGTTTTTAAAATATTTTTGTTTTTATTTATTTATTTGACAGAGAGAGAGGGAGAGAGAGAGAAAGTGAGAGAGAATCGGTGCACCAGGGCCTCCAGCCACTGCAAACAAACTCCAGATGTGTGCGCCCCTTGTGCATCTGGTTAATATGGATCCTGGGGAACTGATCCTGGGTCCTTTGGCTTTGCAGGCAAACACCTTAACTGCTAAGCCATCCCTCCAGCCCTACTTTGGGTTTTTTTGTTCTAATATAATTGCAATGGCCTAATACTTAAATTTTCAACCAGTATTTAAATAAGATTTTTCACTTTTTAATAGTTTTTTAAAATTAAATTTATTTATTTGCAAAGCACACACACACACACACACACACACACACACACACGGGGTTGGGGGGGGAGAGGAGAGAGAGAGAGAATGAGCACACCAGGGCCTCTAGACACTGCAAATGAACTCCAGATGCATGTACCCCTTGTGCATCTGGCTTACTTGGGTCCTGGGGAATCAAACCTGGGTCCTTTGGCTTCACAGGCAAATGGCTTAACTGCTAAGCCATTTCTCCAGCCTAGATTTTTCACTTTTTAAATTCTAAATTTATATATGGAAACTAACTTCACATGGGCAGTCTCCAGCACACACCACTAAGTAATGTACATGGTACACTGAGAGGCCCTAAGAGAAATGCTAACTCCTCTGTGTGTTGGATTTCAAATGACAGCAAATTGAGGAGCCTTTGTTTGGTGTGACATAATGTCCCCCAGGTGGCCTTGAGCTCCATATCCTTCTATCCCAGCCTCCTAAGAGCAAAAATTCCAGGCAATTTTTTTTTTTATACCAAAGCCCTTCATATTAAAAAAAGAGAGAGAGTGGAAAGAGAGAAGAAATTGTTCCAATGTATTTTTAAATTAAAAGAGAAGGAAACATAGACTCTCTAAACTGATAATACCTTTATATAGTTTTCCGATTTGTAGCTAAGTATTGGCTGCTGAACATTTAATTGAGGAAAACGAATGCAAAAATGAACTTGTTTTTCCATAACTATACCAAAGATAAAACTGATTGGCAATGAATGTGAGAAAATTTACAATAATGGCCTATGATGAAAACCAGAGCAATATGTCATATTAATGATAATTCTCTACATGAGCATTGTGGTAGTTTTAATGTTTGTTCTCCATTGACTCAGGTGTTAAAATTAAACTTGTAAGCCGGGCGTGGTGGCGCACGCCTTTAATCCCAGCACTCGGGAGGCAGGGGTAGGAGGATCACTGAGAGTTCGAGGCCACCCTGAGACCATATAGTTAATTCCAGGTCAGCCTGGACCAGAGTGAGACCCTACCTCGCAAAACCAAAAAAAAAAAAAAAAAAGACAGAACAAAATTAAACTTGTAACTTGGGTCTCCAGCTGCCTGACTGGAGGAGGTGTCACTGGAGTCCAGCCCTAAGGTGCGTTTGGGGGCAGATCTGATTTCCGCCCAGAAGCATGGGGAGCAAGTCTGTGCTCTGGCAGGTTTGTTGTGTGCTGGTGCTGGTGTTTGGTCTGCTGCAGGGGTTTCCCTCTGCTTGGATCTAAGGAAGTAAGCAGCTTCTTCCGCCACTGAGTTAACTTCTAGATCTGTAAGCAGAATTAAATCCCGTTCCTCCCATAAACTGTGTCTGGTTTGGATGTTCATCCCAGTAACTTGGGAGTGGTCTATAACAAGCATACTTTTCATAGTTAAAAAATATTTTTATAATACTCTGCTATAGACCCATTAAGGATGAAATTTGGCTGTTTTCATTCTTATTGGGCTTGTTTAGGAAAATACTAAAAGTAGGTGATACTACCCCTGGATCATAATTAAGGATGGTACTAGAGGAATTCCCAGAGTGCCTGAAATTCAACAGAAAAAGTTGCAGGCCTCAAGCATATTCACATTTATAAGTCTATTATTACAATGTCATTTTGTTCATTGTTTTCAATGTTTTTTTCTTAATCATCATTCCTGTCAATCATTGGTAATGGAATTAGGAAAAAAAAATGTACTAAACTTTTTGACTGGAAAGAACAGTTATATGAAAATCTGCTAAAATCATCTGTAGGAAAAACACAAAAATAGCTCATAAAAATATTGGATATTTTTCCTATTCTTAGATCCTTATTTTATACAGTTTTAGTCACACTGTTTGCATTATTTGATTCACTATTTGAATTCTGAAATTACGAAACTATTCAGTTTGAAAAGTAGATATCTCTGAGAAGCAAGCACTGTAGAGTTGAGGATTTTGAAGCTAATTTATGAATCTGCATGTCAGATTCTCAACCCTTCTCTGTCTTTTTTAAAAAAATTATTTTATTATTTATTTATTTATTTGAGAGAAAGAAAGTGAGAGATAGAGAATGGGTGTGCCAGGGCATCCAGCCACTGCAAACGAACTCCAGATACATGTGCCCCCTTGTGCATCTGGCTTATGTGAATCCTGGAGAATTGAACCAGGGTCCTTTGGCTTTCCAGATAAATGCCTTAACTGCTAAGCCATCTCTCCAGCCCCTTTTCTCTGTCTTAAAGCTTAGTAGAACTTGGGCCAATTAGAGTTCATATATAGCATAGCTGGGAACAAAACTTTAGGTTCTAATTCCCATTTAAATTCCCTTTCTAGTACTTTCTATAATCACCCACACAAGGCTCTGTTCAAACCTTTTAATAAAAACTCATCTGAAAAGAAGGAAAACACTTCAAGTCTGTAAAGTTACTATTCTGTTATTCGAATTCACTCTTACTAGAAAAAGGGAATGACTATGAACTTTAAAAAATACTTATTTGAGACACACAGAGAGAATAAATACCGGTGTGCTAGGGCCTCTGGATGTATGTGTAACTTTTTGCATCTGCCTTTAGGTGGGTACTCAGGAATTGAACACCAGCCATCAGGATTTGCAAGCAAAGGCCTTTAACCACTGAGCCATTTCTTCAGCTCCCAACTGTCAATTTTTAAATTCTAGGTGCTAATAATTCTCAATATAAAATGGCAAAGTAATGAACAAAAACAAGGAATACATTTTACTGCTTTTAAGTTTGTTAGATCCCTGAGGTAAATCCCCTCAGCCCCAATTTACAGAGTGGGTGAATAACATGCCTAAAATCATTTTCTTAGAAAGAATGGTTTTGGAGTTGAAGCCAAACTCTGTACTATCTAAGATTCCTAATCTGTACAAATAGAAGTAACATTTAAAGGCTTCAGAACAGTGGTTCTCCTCAAAGTAATGGTGCCAGCCCTTAAGGGGGTATTTAGAAGTATGTGGGATCTCCTTCTACAATCCTGGGGGTACACGTGGCATTAGGGATGCTCCTGGCATCATCTGGGGCCTGAGGATGTTAAATATCCCACAGTGCACAAAATAGCCTCTCACAGCAGAGGTGCCACTGTCAAATACCAATATCCTCTTTTGAAAAACACTGCTTAAGTAAAAAGAAGATTAGCTGGCTTTAACAGGGTATTAAACAAATAGAAGACTTTGGGTACGTCCATGACACTCTCTCATAATCTCTACTCTGATGTGAAAGTTAATAGTGTATTTGCATCAGGTATGGTAAAAAGATGTATTTTCTGCAAAGCTATTTAGTACTTCCTACTTTGCTCTAGCCGTGAAACCATGTGAAAAGATTACTGGGATTACAAATAGAATACAGAGCTGCTTCGTGTGGCTTTATGTCAATAGTTTGAGTGTTGGAAGGGGCATAATGTTTTAAATTTTCATTTTATTCACAATCATATGTTATGAAAGATGTTGCTTAAAGGGTAACTACTACATTTAAAAGAAAACACAAAAACTGGGTTGGGGAGATGGCTTAGCAGTTAAAGGAGCTTGATTATAAAGACTGCCAGCCTGGGTTAAATACCCTATTATGCACTTAAAGCCAAATACACAAAGTGGCACATGCATCTAGAGTTCATCAGCAGTAGCAAGAGGCCCTGGAGTGCCCATTCTCTCTCATGCATTCATTCTCTTTTTCGCTCTTTCCTCTTGAATAAATAAACATCTGTGAAAAAGAGAGAAATCTATGCAGTAGCAAGTAAAGTGGTTTACAGTTTAGAAAAATGGAAGAAACTGGACTGGTATTTTTCAACAGGAAGTCTCAGGAGTTCAAAACAAGTATCCTTTGAAGATCTATATTTTTTCTATAAAAATAGATCGAAATTTAAAAATAGGTGAAAGAAGTATGCCATAAATTAATGGAATAAGCATCTTGTAACCAAGTCTTGCTCCGTAATTTTAGTGTGGAGGTTGTTATTTATATTAAGAAAATAAAAGAGATAAATTTAATATGCAAATAGGCTTCCATACCATGTGAGAACCAACCGAAAAAGTGGTTTGCTGTGGTATAAGAATGAAGTTCCACACCTATTCAGCAAAGCAGCAGGAGGCAGACGGAAGTGAGTCACTATAGAGCCACAGTGCAGAGGCCACCAGCCTCGCTGGACAGCTCAGCCAGTAGGTTAGGCCTCACTGACCTAGGAATGGCCACTTAATGAACGTTGCCCATTGGCATTTGGCTATAGTTTTATCATTTTGATCATAATTAATAAAATGTATTTTGGTGTCACAGCTGCATAGGTGCTTATAAATATGACTAAATTATACATACTTTTATTTATTCTACTTTTAAGTGTCCAACATTCAAATGACATTAAAATGAAAGAAATTCAATGAGCAAGGTGGTATGCACTTCTAATCCCAGCATTCAGGACGCTGAAGGCAGGAGAACTGTCATGAGTTTGAGGCCAGTGTGGGCTACATAGTGAGCTCCAGATCAGTATGGGTTACAGTGTGATTCTGTCTCAAAAAAAAGAATGAAAAGAAAAGAAAAAGAAAAATGAAAGTCTACTTTGGGCATAGGAGACGTCTGGCACTTCTGGACAGGCTCACATTGCTTTCTTTGAGAATTCCTCACCTCCTCTTTCCGTGCCCCCACCCCCAAAGGACAGCTCTCACTGCAGGCTACTTGCCCAGTAAAGCAGTCAGACAACTGCTCTCTTAGATATAGTGATTGGTTCAAAGCAGGCAGGTAACCCCAGCTCAGAGTAATGTTGGAGGTACTGCTATGAAGAAGAGGCCTTGCTAATGCCAGAAACTTAAGACTCCATGAAGAGACTTTTCCAGCACATTTAGACAAAATGCAGAACAAAGTCAAATTTCAAGGCCAAGAGGTGGATGGGGGACAGGGGAAGGTGGACAGACAGAATGTTAACAAGATTCTCAGATCAGCTAAATTCACAGGTAAACCAACCCCCAGGCAAAATGGACATAGGTTCAAGTTGAGTTTCTGTCATTTGTGGCCAAAAGCATTCTAATTACTAAATCAGACGACATCAATAAGAATGCCTTTCTTAGCCTGGGGAGATGGCTCTTGGTATAAAATGCTTGCCATGCACTGAGTACCTGCAGTTTGGATTCCTCAAACCAGATACAGAATAGAACATCTGTCACCCTGGGGTGCCTGTGTGAGATGGGAGGCAGAGACAGGAGAATCCTCAGAAAGCTCAGAGGTCAGTTAGCGGGGGAATGCAGTGGTAACCTTGCCTCAAACAAGGTGGAAGATGACGACTGGCAACTGAGTTGTCTTTTGACCTCCACACATGGACTGTAGCACATATGTGCACACACACACACACACACACACACACACACACACACACAACCAAAAAGAATGTCTTTCTTTACCAGGAGTGGGGTTTTTTGTTTGTTTATTTTGTGCTGAGGATTGAACCCAAGCCCTCACACATGAGAGTTAATCATTTAAGTTTGAGACACTCAATTGACTGTACTACCCCTATGTCACTCTAAAGTTCATAGGGCATGTGTGTGTGTGTATAGGTTTAATTAGTTCATTAGCTCATAAGATTAGGACCTTTTCTTATATCCTTGCATAGGCATTCAATTGAGCATGAGATGGTTATTCTTTTTTAGAAACACAACTATTACTAGGGAAGTGATACCAAGTAATGAACACTTCTCTCTCAATTTAAAGCCCAATAAAGACAATTCACAGAAGTCACTTTTTATAACTGAGCATCAAGTGAAAAGCTGTCCCCTCTCAACCAAGTGACACTAAGAACTCAAACAATATGTTCACTCCAAATGAAAACTAGAGAAGAGAGATGTATTCTTTTTAACAAGGTTTAAAAACTCTTTAAGGGGGCTGGAGAGGTGGCTTAGCAGTTAAGGAACTTCCCTGCAAAGCCAAAGGACTCAGGTTCAATTTTCTAGGACCCACGTAAGCCAGATGCACAAAGTGGTGCATGTGTGTGGAGTTGGTTTGCAGCAGCTAAAAGCCCTGACGTGCCTATTCTTTCTCTCTTTCTCAAATAAATAAAAATAAATGTTTAAAAAAAACTCTTTAAGAACTCAAACAGTATGTTCATTCCAAATGAAGTGAAGTAGAGAAATGTAAACCTTAATTAAAGCTTTTTTTAAAAAGGCTCTAGAATTTTATCAACATGATTCTTATGGGCTTAACACTCAGTCTGTGACACCTGCCCTCAACAGTTGGTTGGCAGTAACTACAAATGACTACATTCAGAGAAAATGAATAAAGCACTTACATTGGAAAAATTAATAATACAATTTATAATGAGAATACCAAATAAAATAAGATCACAGAGCTAAATATCAAAGGAATGAGTTATGTAGTCCTTCTTCAATTTTTCTTCCTAGATATGCAGCTCAAAGGCGCTTCTTCCCGAGACCCTTGCATGACAGATATTTCCAAGCCACATCCACTAGCAGCAACTCCACTCAGCCTGAGTCCAAGTCTGCAGCTAAACTAATTTCACAGGAAGTCCTGAAAAGTCAGTAGTCTGCCTGCAGAAATTTATCATCCAAAGCTCTCCACTATCAATCAACTCATTGATTTAATTAATTGTCCTAGTGCTTCCTGAAAGTTTTTTTTTTTTTTTTTAATCCAAGGAGACGTTTTGATCATACAATCAGCTCTGAGAACAGAAAATAAATGTAACTGGCACATCACAATTTAAAACATAAAAAATGATGTTTGGGGTAGAAACTAATAAATACCACCCAGTTCTGTTTAGTATTTCGGATTACCAAATAACTCATTTTGGAGCATGATTAAAACACACTAGAGGCTGTTTGAACAAAGCTTTAATTTGTGTTTTCAAACCTAAAGAAAGGAGTGCACCTTCCTTAGTAAAAGACACTCTCTGAAATCAGAGAAAGGGTAAAAGTACAACCTGTGTACAAATTTTTTTTTTAATTTGAAATATTTTAAAAGAAATGATATTAGACATTCAAGTCAAATTATCTAAGTAGGTGGAATTATTTCAAAGGAAACTTGGGCTGGGACATAGATATAGCTCGGCTGTAGTGCACTTACTTGCTTAGGGTTCTAGAGACTCTGGGCTCAATCCCTGGAACTCCCCCCCACACACACACCCACACACAATTCTTGTTGCCTAGCATATCCAAAATGCTAATAAGACTCCTAAACCTGAAGTGCTATGGACATGATCTAAGAAAACACTGGCAGTTTCTTCCAATCATCCACTGACGAAGAAAAGCTATTCAAACCTATTTAAGTTGGTATTATACTAGGCCAATCAATTTATTTCAAGATAGCCATCTCTAAGTAATACCGCATTGAATCTACCAAGTTTTAATCAATCATGATCATGGAGTTCAGATGTTAAGAAGTGTCTGAATTTGAAACGGAAGACGCTAGAGATAGAAGGGCAATGAGAAATATCTATTGTTTCAAAAGTTCCCATGGAGAGAAGGCAGGAAGAAGTCAATCCATCAACAGGCTTCCAGAACAGAAACTTGGGTCTGGCTATATAGACCCTTGTTATGAACAACACACACACACACACACACGGCCATTATTGTACCAGAATTACCATTATAGAATATTATAAATAATATCAGCCAGACTGTGTTCAGAAGGTTTTATTACCTTCAATACCAACTTGTGCTAACAAAATATGCTTAACAAATCATTTGTTTGTAATTATAGAAACAGTAATTTTTAAGAATTGATAGCAATGATTATGTTACCACCTGTTCTTAATGTAGACACCTTACAAATAAAAATGCTATAGCTTTTAGAAATAAGAAAAGAGCCAGGAGTAGTAGCCCATGTCTACATGCTAGTTATTCAAGAGGCTGAGGCAGGAAAATCCCCCAGGTTCTAGGCCTGCCTGGGCGATTGTTAAGACCCTGTCTGAAATCAAAAGATTTTAAAAGAGCCAGAGCTATTATAAAGCTTGATGGTGCAACAGTAGCCTAGCATGTGTAAGACCGAAGGTCTAATGATCAAGCCTGAACCAAACAGAATAAAAGTAAAGTAAATGAGAATGACAGAATCACAAGCACAGGACCTGGAGACCTAGCTAATTTAATTCAGCACAGCTTTGCTGAGTGAAATAAAAAGTCCAGCACAGACAGCTACATGGAACTATAAAACTTCTGTTGCTGGACTTTGATCCAACTTGTCATAAAACTTGTCTCCACTTAATATATCCTATTTTCATTATATGCAAATATTCTCAGGTTTTTGCCTGGTACAAAACAAAGCAATAAAACTCAACCATTTCACCCTTTCAATATTAACTGACCTAAAAAATCACCAGTAGTCACAAAGCTGATTAGTAACTAGTGGTAACATTAATCAAATATGCTGTCAAGAATAACAACAGCTGTTAAGTGGCCTTACCACCAGGAAGGCTTCATTTGAAAATGCCTGCATATTAATGCCTCCAATTAACAGTGTTACTCAGGCCTGAAGGACTACAAGTGCTTTGAAAGAGTGAGGGTGGGAGAGTTCCAACTTGAACAACCACAATTTTCATGCCAATAGATTAGGAATCTTTAGGAATTGTTCAAGTGACATCCTCAAATTCACAAACATATAGTGAATGTCAAAAATCCTATCCTGTAAAATATAGGGTTTTTTTTTGTTTTTCTTTAATTAATTTATTTGTTTGAGAGAGAGAGAGAGAGAGAGAGAGGAGAGAATAGGCACTCCAGGGCCTCCAGCCACTACAAACAAACTCCAGATGCCTCCTCCACCTTGTGCATCTGGCTTACGTGGGTCCTGGAGAGTCAAACCCAGATCCGTTGGCTTTGTAGGCAAACGCCTTAACCACTAAGCCATCTCTCCAGCCCCTGTAAACTATAGTTTTTAATACTGCTCAGTATTTGAAGGTGCTCTTAAGAAACAATGTAATATAGTAGAATCTGGTATCAAGGTCAACCAAAATTAATAGGTATTTGAGAATATAGGAATGCCAGAACTTTCAGTATGCTCAAGAACTAGAGTAAAGATAACTGAGCCTCAGAGTAAGAGATGTGTGACCAAGGGCCAACTGACAAAAGTGAAATCATGTGCAAACAGTTCCACCAGTAAGCCCGATTGCTCATGCAGATGGGCACTCCAAATAAATTGAGTTATTTTAAACTTTTAAAACATCCCGCATGCTTTCTAAAATAGGACTAAGATTGTTTCATAGATTACATCAATCACATACGTTTTACACTTAGATGTATGTATCCTTTACCCTTATTAACATATAACAAAGTAATGTGAACTTCTCATTTAAGCTGTGCTGGACAGTTGAAATGTAGGCATTACATTTTTACAACAATGTGAAACACTAGGCTTCATAATTTGGCATTTTTATAATTAACTGATACACCATTTCTTATTCTTATTTAAAAAGCTTTTATTTCCTCAAGGCCTTCTAGGTACACACACACAAAAAACTTAAGCTTGTGTTCTGTATACTAACAACTCTCAGGACGTTATTAACCCCTAAAAATGAGGGCCTGTTCTGCTTTTTAATATTTTACACTTTCGTTTTCCAAGATGTACTCAACATAAACTCTTCTCTTAAAAACACACACACACACACACACACACACACACACACACACACACACACACGTGTTCGGTCAACTTCAAACATAGTATAGAAAATCTAACAGGAAGAAAACCCGGTTGCAATCTCAGATATTTTAAATTTGACAGTTAGCACTGTAATATAGTGAGCTGGGATTTTAATCTTACGTGATTTGGGAGGAAGAGTCATGGGGAAAAGATTGCGACAAGTCTATTTATTTTCGAATAGAACGTGGCTATACTTCAAAGTTTTGGCAGACTGTTTTTACCTAGGACTAGTCAAATGCCACCGAAACACCCTGCTTAGGCTTTTAAAGAGAGGGAAAGCACAGAAAGGGACATTAGTGCTGTAGTTTTAGAAAAGCTGACTTTATCCTTCCTACTGTTAATAATCTACCCAAAGAACACCTCCAATGGAAGCTTTAAAAAAAAAAAAAAAACTTAAAAACTCGGCCTAGTTTCTTGGCCCCTCCCCCGTTCTCTGAGCTCGATTCAGGGAGAGCTGAGGGTGCGAGTGTGGCGCACAGGCGGCCTCGGAGTAGCTGGTGACCCCTAAACCTGCTAGCTTACAGCCACATAGACCTACACGGTCTCAGTGTCTCATCCCAAACTCTCAGTAAAGTGTTACTGAAAAAAAAAAAAAGAGAATAATAATAATAAAGAACTCGCTCTCTCTTCTCCAGTTATCCTTTCATCCCTGTACTTTAGAAATTTTGGAGGAGGAAGGAGACGTCGGGAAAGAGGATTTCGAGAGGAGGACCGAGGACTTAAACGAGGGCGAGGAGGACAGTGAGCTCTGTGCGTAAACAAACGACGCCCCCCAGGTAGCACGTGTGCGGGCGAGCACAGGCGCGCAAAAGCGCAGACGGCAGCCCGCGGGAGCGCCGCATCTCACCCCGCAGGTGTGCGGGACCGCCCGGGCACGGGCCGGCAGAGGGAAGGGGGATGCTGAAGGAAGTACCTCGTCTTGTCTCCGAAGGGCAGCATAGCCCACGGGGACGTTCGTGTCCCGATTCCTCGGATCCGGCTCTCCCGAGGCTTCCGGGGCGCCGGCGCTGGGCCCGCTCCCCGGCCGCCCCCGCCTGGGTCCCCGCCGCCGCCGCCGCCGCGCCGCCAAGGGTGTCGGGCTGCGGGCCCCGTGCGGCGTCGCCCCCTGGCGGGGAGCGCCCGGCAGAGTCGCGGCCCGGCGCCGAGTCCCCGCTGGCTCCTCCACCATCACCGCCCGGCCGCGCCGGCCAGCACCAGCTGCTCGACGGCCGCTGCCCCAAGTCGCCGGCCACGGGGCTCGGGGCCCCTTCTCCAAAGAGAAGCGTGCGGCGTACGGACGGATGCACGGCCGGCGCACGAGCCTCGTCCGCGGGTAGGCTTCTCAGCGACTCATGGAGCTTCGCGAAGGGGACCCGCTGGCCGGGCACTGCGCTCCACCCCAGTCCTTCTGCGCGGGTCTCAATTCCTCCTCGCGTCCCCGGCGGGCGGGCGTTCCCCACGCGCGCCGCCACTGCCCGCCGTGCCGCCTCCTAAGGACAGGCTCCCGCCTCCCCGCCCTCCGCCGCGGCCTCCCGGCGCTTGGCTCCCGACCAGGAAGAGCCGGCCTCTGGGGTCCCCGCCGGCCACCCGGGCGCGCCAGCCCCCCAGCCGGCTCCCAGGCGCCTCCCTCGCGCCCTTTGTGCGCGCGCCGCAGACCCGGGGCGGCACAGCCTTCGCCCAGCGGACGGACAGACGGACGGACGGCTAGGGGAGCAGAGCGACGGCACTCACTCGGAGACGGCTACCGCATGGTGCCGCCCCGGGGCTTCCTCGTGGTCTGCTCCCCCAGTCCGGCTTCCCCCGCCCGCCAGGGCCTCGGCGAAGGGGCACGGGGGAGGAGCGGAGCCCCTGGGACCGCGCTGGCACCGCGCTTCCGGAGCTGTGGGGAAGGGGCTCTGGGCTGGTTTTGGTTTGGGGGAGCCGGGAGAACGGGGGGGGAGCACTGGATGAAAGCCCGTGAGCGTGGGTGTGTGCAAACAATCCCTGGGAATACCCAGGGCCGCGGGGACAAGGGGGCGCATGTACATTTTTTTTTAATCCCAACTTTGTGAGCAAGTTGGATCTAATCCGATGTCTGACTTTAAAACTGCGCTCGCTGCGAGTCGAAGACTCGTCCCCGGTTATCAGGACCCCGAATCCCCTTCAAAAGCGAGGGGCCCGGGACGGGGATGGTGGTCACGGTCGAGCGAAGGGGAGAATTCAGTAGGGGAGAGAGAACCGCCCCCAGGGCTCTCTCCGAGACTCCTCTTCTTACCTGGTGGCTTTCCTAACAAAGTAAGAGAAGGTAAAGTCCCGGTGATCATCCAGCCACGCTTCCACCGCGTCCGGGTCCCGCGGGTGCGGCGGTCGCCCCGAGCTGGAGCCCGCGCGGTCCATGTCGTGCGCCGCTCGGCTCGGCGGCGGCTGGGGCTGCTTTTCCACCCAGCCGGGGTCCCTCGCTGGGAGGAGCAGGACTGCGCCTCGAGACCCTCCCCTTCACCTCCAGCCCCAAGGGTTTTGGGAGAAGCGGCCCCGACACGGGGGGCCAGCCAACCTCCCGGGCCGCTCCGCCCCTCCAGGTTCCCGCGGCGCCCAGGGGTCCCGCGCCCTCCCTGGGGTCCGGAGGAGACGGGCTCCGCGCCGCCGCCGCCGCCGCCGTGACTGGCGAGCTCTCCGGAAACCAAGTGGCCGCGGCTAGCAGGAAGCCAGGCGGCCGCTGGGGCGCGCTGTGTGCGGAGCAGGCTTCTGGGGAGCGCGCAAAGGTGACAGTGGGTGTGTTCACAAGGTCCCACTCTAGGAAAGGGACCTATCCAACTCCAAAAGGAGAGACAGGGGAAGTTTCAGCCTGCGATGAGAGGCGATGCTAAGGAGAGCGCTTTTCTGTCCTGTTTCGCTTTTCTCCATCGCAACGCCTGGACTGGACCGGGGACGGTGTCCTCAGCTGGCGCGATGACCCAAAGGGCTCCAGCCACTCGCTGCCCCTGGTCTGGAGAATCAAGGCATATGCTACTAAGACAAACTTAGGATGTGTGATTCCAACAGAATCACGCGCGTAATTGCAAATTAAGTTCAGTGAATCATTTCATCAAATACCCTTTTTTTGAATCCTCAAGCTTTTCTGGCGAGAAAACAATAGGGCAATCACCTGTGCTTTGCGTGTGAACTTAGACAACAAGGGCACTTCTGTAAACTTAGGTTAATTTAAGAACACTAGTGTTAGCTATTGGGAAATAATTGACAACACTCAGTTAGCTAACCTATTTTAAAATTAATAATTTTTATTAGTCTGGAATCAACATCCCAAAAGTATCCATCATAAAGGGCTCTGCCCACCTGTCTTATTGTCTAGCATTATCTTCTCAAAGATATTTTCAAAAATTGGTTTCTTCCTTGGTTTTGCTGTCCTCGCAGCCTCCCCATTGGGAATTAGCAGTTTTAATATGGCATTTTGCAATGACCTAATTTTTTGGCAGAATTAAATCTGGAGTTGCATGCTGTATAACGTGTGAATGACACCATTAGCAGTGATATAGCAAAAGTGACTTAGCTGACATACTTTAACGAATTCCCTTCAAAATACATTTGGCAATAATGTAAGACATTACTCACTACATAGAAACATATAATTAAATTGATGATATGGGGACTTTTAGAAATGTTTTCCGGTCCCCCCAAAGCAGTGGTTTATTTTTCTACATTGAGTAATTGTTCTTTTGTTCCTTTAGCATCTCTGAAACTTGACTATGCATGTCACTATAATCACCATCAAGCAAGCAGAGCGGTAGTAAAGTGACACATGAGAAAATGTACAGATTTTATTTAAAATGACAGCTCCTAATGTTATTACAATGGTGACTGTAATGCCCAGGGAATATATATATTCCTTCAGAGACTTGGTTCCCATTGTTGAGTGTCCTGCCCACCCCCTCCCCCCCCATATCCATGCATTCTCCTAACAGGAAGTTAACAAATTTAAAACTGAATTCATCAGACTAAAAATAGTATGTTTGGCTTGACTATTTTGCCTTAGGTGTGATGGCTTGAATGTGTATACCACTCTAAAGTTCATGATCAAACAACTCAGTGTAATTACATTGAGGTGGGATCATTAGGAGGTGACAAGAACATGCAATTCTACCTTCATTAATGCCATGTACATGGACTTGAAGAAGCAACCTTGCCCCTTTCATACTGTGATGGTTTGAACCATAGCCTCGTATGATTTGAATACTTGGTCCCCAGCTGGTGGCAGTTCCAGAGGTGGAGCCTAGCTGAAAAAGGTGTTTCACTTAGGGCAGACCTTGAGGTGTATTGACCCAGCTTCAAGCCCAGTACTTAGACTACTTCCATCCAGAGATGTGAGGCAGCTCTCTGCTCTGGCATGCTTTCCTGTCCTATTGAAACTTCCCCTTGAGACTGTACCTGAAGTAAATCCTTTCCTCCCATCTCATTTTTGGGTGGGTGTTTTGTCTCAGCAATGAACACATCCCTTCACCATAAGAGGACACTGTGTTGGTCCCTGGGGAGGATAAAGCAATAAGGACAAAGAAGACATCAAACCTACTTTGTACTTCCCAAAAGTAAATTTCTATTGCTGATGAATGGCCTCTTTATAGCATTTTATGACAGCAGCAAAGGGTTCTAAGATAATGGTTGTATTCACATGTCCATTTTCCATTTGAACCTTTAAGGGTTAAATTATCAGAAACCAAAGTTTCTGGAAGATTGCTGTAAGAAAAACAATCCATGGCTTCTTTCATCAGTGAATCAAATTTTGACTGGGATAAATGCTGGGATAGGGTGAAAGGCCTGTTCCCCGAGAAAGGTCAGGGAATGAGAGAGAGGAGTCTCACCTGGTTCCATTCTCTAATTGAATGTGAAACAATATTTCTTCTTGTAACTTCAAAGTATATATTTAAAATTAAGCATATTTGGGTGCAGGGAAGTAGGCTTAGAAGTGAAAAGCACTTGTTTGCAACTCAGATTCAATCTGAAAGCCATGCACGTAAGCAGGGTGCAGATAAGTGGTACAAGTGTGTGGTGTTCCTTTGCAGTGGCAAGAGGTCCAGCACAATACACCCGCTTCCCCCCCCACACGCATGTAACTAAAGTAACAATTGTTAAAGTAAGCAGAGCATATATTAGCACAGCCACACCTTGGCCTCTGTTTTTCATCTCTATTATTTTTCTTAGTTTGCTTTATATTTTAACTTGTTGACATGTATTACTCGAAACATCTCAAATCTGGTGTCAGAATGATATAAAGAACAATCACTCGGGAGGCAGAGATAGGAGCATGGCCATGAGTTCGAGGGCCATCCTGAGACTAGAAAGTTAATTCCAGGTCAATCTGGGCCAGAGTGAGACCCTACCTTGAAAAAAAAAGAAAAAGAAAAAACAAACAAACAAAAACAATCAAGAATGATATGATGAACAAGCAAATAAAAAACATTACCAGGACATAACTTCTTTTCTTTCCCTGTGAGTGTGTAGTATACATGGTGTGATGTGTGTGCAGAAGTATGCACTGCACGTGTGTCCATGCAGAGGAGAGAACATCAGGGGTCCTCTTCTATCACTCTTTCTGCCTTGTTTCCTTGAGATGGAGTCTCTCAGGCTCAGTAAGAAACTGCATCTCAAGGAAACAAGGCAGAAAGAGTGAGCCCGGAGCAGCAATTTTTGGTCAGATTAGCTGACCAGTGAGCCCCAGAGGTTTTTCATTCTGCTTGCCACAGGACTGGGGTTACAGGCATGTGTGGCCACATCTAGCTGTTTACATAGGTACTGGAGCAATTGAACTCGGCAAATCAGGCCCTCTCAGAGTATCATGCATGTGAGTAAGTACTCTTAACCCTGAACCATCTCCCCAATCCAATGGCTACTTTTAAAGTGCCATTAATTTTACTTATGACAAACAAATGTGCAATGATTTAACATCAGGATCTTCATTGTATTACATTTTCATTGGCCTAGAATAAAAATCTACATCTAGCATGCTGTATTGATAACTCTCCATTATGATAAAAAATACTTAATACAATCACCTTGGGAAGAAGAAAGGCTTATACTGACTCATAGATTTGGAGATTTCAGTCCATAATCAGTTGTCTCCATTGTTTTGTGCCTGAGACAGCACAGTATAGTGTCATGGCAGAGAAAGCTCATTTTCCTCCTGACAGGTTTAAAAAAGAGGCAGATATCATCAGTCCACAATCACCTTCAAGGGCATGGCCTCAATGATCTAATAAGAGTTTCTCACCAGGCTCACCTCTTAAAGATTCCACCACATTCCAATAGTGCAAAGCTGAGGATGAAGCTTTTACCACTCGGGGAGACATTTGAGATCCAAACTATAGTTCATAGCTTATAAGGGTTTACATTATTTAGCTTATAGCTATCTCTTGTGTGGAAAGTTTTGATCATACAACTTGAAACAAACAAACAAACAAACAAACAAACAAACAAACAAACATTGAGCATAATCAAATCCTTTTCCGAAAAGAAAGAACACAAATTACAAGAGCTATGTTATCTTTTCTGTCCTGTTCTTTCAGTACTATACTCGCTTGTGTTTCTGTGCAAACCTTTTTTTAATAAGGTTTATAAGAAGAGGTAGTTTGTGCATAAATTTTTGTATCACTTAAATAAAAGCAAAGTACACTAAACATGCTTATACCAATAATTTCAATAATTTATATAAAATGAATAAATTACTTAGATGAGAGAGGAAAAGCTAATCAAAGTGAACACAAAATGAAATTAGAAATTTCAATGAGACTTCTGGTCAGGATGGCGTCTGCCTAACATCCCCTCACCTCACAGGGAAGGAAAGGCAAGACCCTTAAGGATCCTTGATCTTGGACTTCTAGTCTCCAGTGGGAGATACATTTCAAAACTTATGCTGTCCAGTCTGTGACCCAAAGAAAATAATATGATTAGTCACGAACAATGGGAAAATAGCAGTTAAGAGCTGGGCATGGTGGTACATGCCATTAATCCCAACACTTGAGAGGCAGAGGTAAGAGATTCACAGTGAGTCTGAGGCCAGCCTGAGACTACATAGTGAATTTCAGGTCAGTCTGGGGCTAGAGCAAGACCCTACCTTGAAAAACCAAAAATAAATAAATAAATAAATATCAATATCTAGGGATGAATGTAACAAAATAGATAAGAGAAGTATGCACTAAAAGTTATCAAGCATTGCTGGGAGAAATTTAGGTTAAAAAAAGACCTCAATAAATGTATAGATATGTTATGCTCATTCATTGGGGGACTTGGTATTATTGTAATGTCAGTTTATTCCAAAATTAATCAATACAATTCCACCATAATTTGGTAGGCACTTTTATGGAAATACAAATCAGATTTAAAATTTTATGTGGGAATATAGCAGACCAGAATGACAAAAGAATGTTGAAAAAAGAATAAGACTGAGGAATCTATACACCTAAACTTCAAGATTTACTACAAAACTACAATGTAGCAGACAGCTTCAGGTTCGCTGAGATGAACTTCAGACCAGGACAGTTATGGAGGAAGGGATATTATGTATTGAAGCTTACAGATCCAGGGGAAGTTCCATAATGGCAGAAGAAGCTGGCCTGCCTTCACAGGGCCAAGCAAGAGAGAGAAAAACCAACCAGCCACACAGCACACAGAGCAAAACTACAGCCAAGCCACAGCACACTTTAGGAACTCCTATTAGGCACACTTTGCATATCTTTACAATGGAATCTCAAACCGATTACCACACCTTAAGACCGCCCCCAGTGACATTGCCTCTAGAAAGGTGATTGCAGATGCAAACTATAAACTAATAAAACACTGAATATATTGGGGGACATATATTCAAACTACCACATACAACAATCAAAATACAGAGTATTTTGTATAAAGCAAGTCAAATAGACTAACAAGACAGTATAAAGAGTTTAGATAAGTAATTTTTCTTTGAGATAAGGTCTCATTTAGCTTAGACTGGCTTTGAACTTGCTATATAGCTAAGGATGACTTTGAACTCCTGATCCTCTTGTCTCTACCTCTGTGTTGATTGCAGCCATGCATGTGACATAAAGCTCGATTAAACAAAAAGTTCAGGAACAATTTTTTGGGCTAAGAATGTAGCTTAGATATAGGTCACTAGCCTAGCATTTGTTAAGCCATATATTTTATCCCAGCACAAAGAAAAGAAAGGAAGAAAAAGGAGGAAGGGAAGGGAAAAAAGAAAAAAATAGAAAGAAGTCACGACGACACTTCCAAAATATTAAAAAATGAAAGAAGAAACAAAAGAAAAGAAAAAAGTGATTTCAATGAATAGGGCTTGGACAGGTAAATTATTAGTTCACTAATTAGTACTAAAACACAGACCCTCAAAAAAGCTAAATGTAACTTTCTAAAGAAGACATGCGTAAAAGAAAATCTTCATAATTTGGAGGTAGTGATTTCTTAGGAAACATAAATCAGCAACCATACAAAAACAGTAACATCTAGATTTCATTAATATCTTTTGCATTTTGAAAGAAATCACAAGAAAATAAAAAAATCCACAGGCTAGAAGAAATTATTTGCAAAAAACATGGCAAAGATTTAATTGTAAAGTATAAAACAAACTCGCACAACTGAAAAAAATCAAAGATAATATTTCCAGAAAGGGAAAACTGGAAGAAAAAAATAAAAACAGTATGCAGCCACTTACGAAGTATGACACATGAATGACCACTAAGCACCTTAGCTTGTGCAAAGGTGCTCAGTAGCATAAGACATCATGGCGATGCAAATTAAACTAATGATGGGGAGATAATGTTACTGTAATCTAGAGTGGTCCAAACTGGAAAGACAGCAAATACCTAATGTTTTGTATTGAACTTTTAATAGCCAGAACTCAGCAAAACTGCTGGAAGGGACTTAAAATGATAACCACTTTAGAAAAAAGGTTTTATATTTTCTTATAAAATTAAGTACAGCTTTTCCTCTATCAATTTACCCTATATATTTACCCAAAACACATGAAAATTTATGTTAAAAAATTTATACAAAAATGTTCAAAGTAGCTTTAGCCCTAATAACTAATTTCTCAACCATCTGAACAGTAGGATGGAAAAACAAATTATAACATATTCATTAAATGAAACAACAAGATTCAGTATTTAAAAGGAACTACTGACATAGTCAAGGCCATGGATGGTGAGTACCATGACCATTATACTATGTATAGTGTAATGAGATCTCCTCTCAAAACATACATAATAGAGGATTACACTTACATAATGTAGTAGGGTGAGTAAAACAAATCTTCAATGAAAATAATTATAAATCTGGTTTCCTCCAACATGGTCATTTTCTGAGAATAAGCAGGATGGATTTTTTTTTTCCCTGTGGTAGGGTCTCACTCTAGCTCAGGCTGACCTGGAATTCACTATGAATTCTCAGGGTGGCCTTGACCTCACAGCGCCTCCTACCTCTGCCTCCCAAGTGCTAGGATTAAAGGAGTGCACCACCACACCTGGCAGGCTGGAATATTTTTGAGTGACAGTGTTCTGTGCCTTAAAAATAGTATTGATTATGAGCTGAGGAGATAGACAAGTATGGAAAAAGCTTGTATTGCAAGCATGATAGCTGAGTTTGATACTCAGAACCCATGTAAACAGCCAGGCTGGGCATGGTGGTGCCTTTAATCCCAGCACTGAGGAGGCAGAGGTAGGAGGATTGCTGTGAGTTTGAGGCCAGGGATTACAGATGAATTTTCAGGTCAGCCTGAGCTAGGGTGAGACTCTATTTCAAAAAAGCAAATAAAATCAAAATAACACACACACACACACACACACACACACACACAGAGCAAGGTATGGTGGTACATGACTATAATCTCAGCACTGGAGATGCAGAGATAGTGGATTATTGGAGCTCATTAGCCAGCTAATGTAGCCTCCTGTGCAGTCTCCACCCCAAGGGGCTGAAGAGATGGCTTAGTGGTTAAGGTGCTTGCCTGCAAAGCCAAAGGACCCAGGTTTGACTTGCCAGGACCCACATAAGCCACATGCACATGGAATGCATGCATCTGGATTTTGTTTGCAGTGACTAGAGGCCCTAGCACACCTGTTCTCTCTCTCTGTTTGTAAATAAATTAATTAAATTAAAAAAATTTAAATGATGAACTGAGGAATGATAACTGAGATTATCTTCTTCTTCTACATGCTGTGCACCCATGCACCGGCACACATATGTGCACATGCACGCACACACACATACACATATAATGAGCTGGGAAGATGGATCAGTGGATAAAGTGCTTGCCATGTAAGTGTGAGTACCTGAGTTTGGATTCCCATAGCCATTTAGTTAGATGCTGCAGCATGCATCTATAATCCCAGTGCATATACAGCAAGAAGATAGGAGATACTCAGGGAAGCTGGCAGGCCAGCTAGCTGGGTGAATGGAATGATGAACAATGAGTAATTCTGCATCAAACAAGGTAGAAGTTGAGGACCAACCCAAGGTTGTTGTCTGACCTCCTCACATGAGCTATGGCACATGCACACCCATACTCATACATATGAACATGAAAACACACATAATACATACCACACACCAAAAATAATAACAATTATATAAATTCAGGCATTTCACAAAACATCAAATTATATACAAATAAAATTGATAGTTAAAATTTACCACAAAATCTATTTTATTTATTATTTAAATATTTTTATTGATTTATTTGCAAGCAGAGAAAGAGGGGAGAGAGAATTGGTATGCCAGGCCTCCAGCACTGCAAACAAACTCCAGATGCATGCGCCACTGTGCATCTGGCTTTATATGTGTACTGGGAATCAAACCTGGGCTATTAAGCTTTGCAGGCAGGCACCTTAACTGCTGGACCATCTCTCCAGCCCTCAAAAATCTATTTTAAAAGATTGAAAGGTAGTTAGTAGGCTTATTTTTTGCACAATTTACAATTTCTACAACTACTTTCTGTGCATTCTAGGGTTGAGAAAAATGAATAGTATTTGCAAATATATTGAGAACCAAGGATCAAGTATTGGCAAAGGTAATAACACATAAAGTGAGGACACTAGAAGTTACACAGTAGTGTTCACATTAAGAGTAAGAGATTAATTTTTAAGTGTTAATTTAGAAGATAAGTCCTGTAAGAAAAAGCCACATACCAAGGAAATGCAGATATTGCCACAGCTGACAGCATACCATAGCTCCAACCAGCAAGAAAATAAATATGCAAGCTTTAGAACCACAAATAATGAACTCTATGAGTTTGCTACTTCAAAAGTAGCAAAGCAGTTCAGTAAGACATGCAAGTCATCTCCTATGATATAATCACATAATTATAATCACACGTACACACACACACACACACACACACCAATACCTTTGCCATAGTTTATCTTCTGGAAGGAAATTAAGGTCCTGCCTCCACAGAAGAAGTGATCATAGTAGGTAGGATTCTTAAAGCCATTTTAAGAATCGGGATCATACTCCATAAGGCATAGTGACAGGACAAAGAGTTTGTTGAGGAGATATTTGTTAGGTCAGTTTAAAAAGAAATGTGGGTTTTCTCTGAAACTATCTTGACAGTTATTCAGTGTTTTGTATATAAATATGTCAGAAATTAATTTTTGAATAAGACTTGTTTCTTTTAGTGGTCATAGTGAGTTTTTCCACACTTAATAAGGTAATCCGTGCATGAAGCGACATAATGCTTGTGTAAAAGAAACTTTGCTATGGGGAGTGCTGGAGTACACTTTCTAAGTCAGTATGCAGGAGGCCCAAGTCAGTTTGATATTTTAGGTATGTGAACTTAACTCATATTTGGATTCCCAGTTCAAAGAAAACTCCACCTTATGAACAAAAATATTGTGCTATAGTGTAGTGAGTTCAGGGAGTACACAAACTTCCTTTGCTAAATCAAACATGGGATTTTTATACCCAGGTCTCTTACAACATCCAAGGATTCATTTTGATGAACAAAGGCAGATCCATGTGAAAAGACCTGACATAGAAGGTGGAAGGCAGCTGCACTTCCTACCAACCACAGTCACATGTAGAGGCAGTAAACTTAAATTAACACAGGGGCATTTTGGACAGATGTTAGACACACTTTCCTGACAAACAGATGTAACACAGATGGACTTGTGAGGAAAAACAACTGTGCAATTTTTCCCTAAAGACTTTAACAGATTGGGGGGGGGGACAACCATATGCTGATAACATTTTGAAGTCTCCTCTAACCAGCAAGTTAACCTAAGCAACTCTGAACTGTTAGGAGTCTGGCTACCCTTTCACCTGCAAATGGAAAGTATGTTAAACATAGGAATCATGTTGTTTTTATTAATAAATAATATTAGATACTCTCAGAAACAAACTAAACTGAGGCACTCATGGCCAGAATACGTCTACTCCTCTCACCCACTTTTCTATTAAGGAGATTCTATTTTATAAAGAAAATATGCTAGTCAGAATAGCTAAACATTAAATTATTAGTTTACAAAGAAATAGCAAAGCGTGAAATTTTTCTAATCAGCTACATTTGGGTGTGACATTCTTAACTAAAAGCTAGTAAACTTGTGTAAAAGTAGTCATGTAAAATAGACTCTAATAATTGAAGATATAATGATGTGTGCCTTTTCATAGAAAATCGGCAGAAACAGAGGCATACCAATCATGAATCTGTAATCTAAAACTCACTTGGCTTTCCTTTATAAATAATATACAAAAGTTTTGAGTAGATGCATAACATCTGATTGAAATCTCAAATGGAAAAAGTCACACACTTGATTATGGAGCCTGCTCCTTCCCCAAAGGGCAAGGAAAAATCTGATTTAATATCCTACCAGAGAAAAGACCTCATGGTTATAAATCATTCTTATCTTTCAGAAGTAGTCTTTGGATAAGTTTCTATGAATCAACTCTTTTTTTTTTTACATCAACATTTGAAAATTTAATAAAATCAATGAAAAGTTAAGCAAGACATCAAAATCAAGTTTACTATAAGTTGTATTAAATTTTTCATTCAGCTTTGATAAGTGTGCTGAAAATGCATTGTTTCTAAAATAAACCAAACACTGCATGTACCTATGGACTAATCAAGAAGTCCATTCTTTACAGATATATCCACAGCAGTTAAGTTTCTTTAGCTCTTTCACTGAAAGGGAATGGCTTACAGTCACACAAGTCTGAAAGTTACAGGATAGTTGATGTTTACAGAACATGTCTTTATTTAGTGTGTGGGGAGAGAGGTATGTGTCTGTTTATATACATGTGTGTATATGGTTGTGGCAGTCAGAAGTCAATGTCAGATGTTTCCTTCAAATACTCTCCACTTAGTTTTGATACAGAGTCTTTCACTGAACTTGGAACTCAACTTACTGATTAGGCTACACTAACTGGCTACCAAGACCCAGAGATTCTCCTGTCTCTGCCTCCCACTCTTAGTATTCCAGGTGTGTGCTCCACACCCCAGCTTTTTACATGGCTGATGGAGATCCCAACTCAGGTCCTTATGCTTGAGCAGCAAGCACTTTATTGACTTACCTAGCCAGCCATGAAAATGTTTTCTGTAAATGATAGCACTTCCAAGAACAATCAATACATCAATAGAAAAAGGAAACTACATCCATGGTACAGGTTTTGAGTTTAAGTTTGTTTTCATTCTTCTAGGCTATGAAATCACTGAGCTGCATGAATTGGCTCCTCATAAAGTTCTCCCATCATGACAGTAAGATCTGCATGATCGCTGATGTTATGGCCAAAAGTTTCCTGTGAATCTGAAATAGCTACCTCATGTATGGACTGGTGGAAAATGTATATTTTTTTTTGTAGAATAAGATTTTTTTATAATTATTTATTTATGAAGAGAGGCAGACAGATAAAGAGAGAGGGGGGGGGAAGAGATAGAGAGGATGGGTGTGCCAGGGCCTCTAGCCACTGCAAACTCTAGATGCATGCATCACCATGTGCATCTGGCTTATGTGGGTCCTGGGGAATCAAACATGGGTCCTTTGGCTTTTCAGACAAGCACCTGAATCTATAAGTCATCTCTCCACCTCAAGAATTTTTTTAATAAAGTAATGGGAGTTATATTTGTTCTTTAAATTGGAAATTGTTCTCTAATTTCTTGGCTGTGTGACTATGAATAATTTACACAACCCACATTGGCTTGTCATGGCTATCAAGTGATATAATAATAAATACATAATAGAAATGTCACATGGAAATCCATTATCTTTAGAAAATAACTATCTGCATGGTTTCCTACCCCTCTCTTTCCTACCCAACTCCTTCCTACATCTACTCAAATTCAGCATATTACTCAAAAGTCACTCCAAATCCTTCCTTTGCAGTCAGTGATCCTTTTTGATATAACTAACTTCTGTGGTAATGCTTTTTTTTTTTTTCCAACCAATCATGGAGTCCTAAAGATTTATCTTTTTTCATGACTGCAAAATCCATTTCTGCTTCCCCGTTTCACTACTGTTACCTGTCTTTAGCCAAAGAACCTATATGTTCTTTATGTAGCAAGAAGCATGGTCTTCTGAATAGCAGGTGTGCTGAAGGATAGCATTCATCCCTCCCTGCTCCAACCTACGTTTTCCTGCTCCCACAAAGCTCCACACATGAACCCTGTCCCACTTGCTGCCAACACCGTGCCCCCCTACACCCCCCTCTTGCACGCCAAACCAGGCCAACAGGCTAGCATTCGCCCCATGCCACCACAGCCTAGTCTTTCCCACCCCTGTGGTGCTTCCCGCATGAAAGCCATCCCACTCTCTGCCACCCCTGTGTGTGGACCCAGGCTAACAGACTAGCATGTGCCCTGACCTAGGCTTTCCTGCCCCCATGGAGCTCCATGTGTGAAAGCCATCCCACTTGCCACCGCAGACCCAGGTCAAGAGTAAACTACAGCTTCTTCCTAAATTTAATAAGATTCCTTCACTGATATTGGCAGATCACAGCACAAAAGGAATAACATGAAAAATTAAATGCAAGTAAATCCACAAGATTGTCCAGTCCCACAATGGATGTCTCTAATCAAACCATAGAAGAGACAATAGGATCAGAACTCCAAAATGAAGACATAAGCAATGCAACTCTGGCCAAGAAATAGCAGAATTTTCAGAAAATCAACAATGGGCCAATAATTGTATGAATGCTGTTCTCATGAGATTACACCTAATAGAAAAGAACCAGGAAGGGCTCCAAAGACAGGTAAATGACCTAAAGGAGAGCAAAAAAAGAGAGGACCTCAATAACCAGCTAGCTAAACTCAATGAAGACATAAATAAATGCAAGGATGAATTCCAAGAAGCACTAAAAAAAATCAGAAAATGATGTGAAAAGGGAACTCAACAGAGAGATGGGAACTATACATAAAAAAGCAATAGAAGGAGGAGGAGAAGGAAAATGCGGGGGAAAAAAGAGATCATAGATTTTTATGTTGGCCTAGAGTGGCCCTAAAAGTGGTGGGCAGAGGAGGACAGGCAGAGAGCACCTCAGAACTGGCAATCGGAGGTATCATGACATCTCGGAACCCCCCTCCCCAAGTTTTGAAGACTATGAAAGTGATGATGAGTCTTATGAAGTGTTGGATTTAACTGACTACACAAGAAGACACCACTGATAGAATCAAGTATTTGGCTAAAGTTCAGGATCCATGGTAGAAAAATACTTGGTAGCTACCCAGATTGTAATGATTGGTGTGACTGGCTGGTGTGCAGGACTTTGATTCCAGAAGGTTGAAAAACTTGCAGCAACTGCAATTGGTGGTGGCTTTCTGCTCCTTCAGATTTCTAGTCACAGTGGCTATGTGCAGATTGATTAGAAGAGAGTTGAAAAGGATGTAAACAAAGCAAAAAGACAGATTAAGATACAAACAAACAAAGTAACACCTGAAATAAACAATGTAATTGAAGAAGCCACAGAATTTATCTAACAGGACGTTGTGATATCCAGTGGATTTGTGCGAGGCTTTTTGCTAGGCCTTGTATCTCAAGACCTTGAATGTGCCAACCATGAGAAGAGAAGTGGTGGTGACAGGGTGATATCTCAACAGCACATGCCATGAGAGTCTCCAGAGCAAGGAGAAAAACTTGCTGGACAATACCAAATGCACAGCTTAGCATTTTGCCATCTGAAGCTTGGCAATGAGTATCTGCTTTTATCAACCCATATGGTATGTGAGCAATAGTAATCTTGAGCAAATCATAGCTTGGTCATTGTTGAGATTCACATCTGTTTAGAAACTAGCTTCTAAAACTCACCATTGGATATAGACATGGACAGAGAAACAAAGCTGTTATTTGTGTTGCCTAATAAAATGTTATATTCTTTGGATTTTTTAAAAGGGATACAAATTGGCAAGGAAGAATTTAAGTTAGCCCTATTTGCAGATGACATTATTCTATACATAAGTGACACAAGAGCCTCCATCTCGAAACTCTTGAAGGTGATTAACTCCTTCAGCAAAGTATCAGGATACAAAATCAATGCACAAAAATAAATAGCCTTTCTATATGCAAAAGACAAAGATACAGAGAAAGAAATAAGCAATGTCCCATTTTCAATACCAACAAAAAAATACCTTGGAATAACATTAACCAAGGATGTGAAAGACCTTTACAATGAAAACATAAAAACACTCAAGAAAGAAATTGAGAAGACTTGAGAAAATGGAAAGGCCTCCCATGCTCCTGGTTAGGCAGAATTAACATTGTGAAAATGGCAATCTTACCAAAAGCAATATACAGATTTAATACAATACCAACAAAAATCCCAACATTTTTCATTATAGAGATGGAAAAAATGATCTCGAAATTCATATAGAGCAGCAGAAGGCCTCAGATATCCAATCATATCCTCAGCGAAATAAACACCTCCGGAGGCATCACCATACCTGATCTAAAGCTATATTACAAACTCATACTAATCAAAACAACATGGTACTGGCATAAAAACAGGATTATAGACCAATGGAACAGAATCGAGGACCTGGACTTTGGGTCTAGTAACTACAGCTACTTGATATTTGACAAAGGCCCTAAAAATGTAGACTGGAAAAAAGACAGCATCTTCAACAAATGATGCTGGACAAACTGGATAACCATGTGCAGGAAAATGATACTTGGTCCACACATTTCTCCATGCACAAAACTAAAATCCAAAGACTTCAATATAACACTGGAAACTCTGCTACTATTGGAATTAAAAATAGGAGGAACTTTCCATGATATAGGTGTGGAAAAAGACTTGCTGAACAAAAGCCCAGTAGCTCAAGAAATTAAACAGTCATTCAACCATTAGGATCTCATGAAGCTAAAAAGCTTTTTCACGCACAAACATACAATAAGCAGAGCCAACAGATTACCCACAGAATGGAAGAAAATTTTTGCTGGCTTTACAACTGACAGAAGCCTAATTTCTAGAATTTACAAAGAACTCAAATAAAAAGAAAAAATGATCCTCTCCTTCCCTGCTCTGCTTCCTGTCCACCACACCAGCACTGTGTTTACATCATGCAGGTTGAAAGACTTCACCAGAGACACAGGCCAACTTTGGACTTTCAGCCTCCAAAACTGTGAGTTAAATGAAGCTGTTCCTTTATCTGGTGTTTGCTTTAGTTTTTGTGCTATAGCAACATGAAACAGACTAGAGCAGTCTCCTGTTCGAACTTCTCTGTATTAGCCAGGTTGAGAGTGCTGTTTCCAGCAGGAATCACTGGCCAGATGAGCAGCTGTCATGTATGTCTCTTAATACATTAGGAAATGGGAAAGAAGGGCAGAGTGCATGGAAGGATGTTCAAAATCAGACTTTAGAAAGCCTCAGAAAAGTCATCCTAAACTGGTGAGGTGACTTGTGTCTTTAATCTTGGCACTTAGAGCTGAGCATGGTGGCACACACTTTTAATCCTATCACCAGAGGTAGTAGGATCACCATGAGTTTGAGGCCACCCTGCGACTACATAGAGAATTCCAGGTCAGCCTGGGCTAGAGCCCTACCTTGAAAAACCAAAAAAGAAAAAAGAAAAAAATCTTAGCACTTGGGGCCTGGAAGTAAGAAGACTTCCATGAGTTTGAGGCCAATCTGAACCAGATTGATACCCTGCTTTAAAAAAAAAAAAAAAAAAAAGTCATCTGGGCTGAAGAGATGGCTCAGCAGTTAAAAGGCACTTGCTTGCAGGGGCTGATGGCCTGGTTTCAATTCCCCAGTACCCACTTAAGGCCAGATACACATAGTGCTGCAGGTGTCCGGAGTTTGTGGTAGCAGAAGGCCCTATTGCATCCATACTTTCTCTCTCTCCCTCTTTCTTTCTGTATTTCTCTCAAATAAATAAATAAAAGGTATTTTTAAAAAGTCATCCTGAGCCAGGTGTGGTGGTACACACCTTTAATCCCAGCACTCGGGAGGCAGAGGTAGGAGGATCGCCGCGAGTTCGAGGCCACCCTGAGACTACATAGTTAATTCCAGGTCAGCCTGGACCAGAGTGAGACCTTACCTCGAAAAACCAAAAAAAAAAAAAAAAAAAAAAAAAAAAAAAAGTCATCCTGGACAAAAGTTCTTTAGCAAATACTTATAAATAGCAACTAATGTATATTTAAGTGAAATCTTAATGAAATAGTTTTAAGGCCACCCATGAAGTTTTCTAGATTCAGTGAGTCCAGCCAATAATTTTTCCTTTCCTGTGAGGATTTTTTGGGGGTTCATTTCACATATCTTACATTATTTTATTTAACAGTAACATCACATTTTCTGTATCCTAGGCACTCTTCTAAATCTTTCTAATATCCCCATTAGCCACGTGTTATTTTCCACTTTACACATAAGAACAGTGGCATATAGAAGTTGCAAAATAGCCCAAGTCTAACTGCTAATAGGTATCAGAGCTTGTATACAAAGTTCACAGTCCAGTCACAGATGGTATAGTTTTTACTGCTGTTAGACTGTTAGTCTTGCCAGAAGTGAGTTCGAACACAGAATCCAGTCACGTTGGTTTCTATGGGATTAGGGACAGTGCATGCCTCTCCTCTTAAGGCATCAGAGATGGTAGAATGAGAAAGAGTTCTGTGGATTATAGATACTAGGGAGGACAAGCGTGGTCATTTCTCTTGCTGTATAGCAAATCTTCTCTAAATTAGTGGCTTAACACAATAATCATAAGTTCTTTCACAGTTGATGCTGGTCAGAAATTCTGAGCTAGTGCAGTAGGTTCTGTAATGCACTGTATAAGGTCTCCAATCAAGGACTTGAAGTGTGGGGCAGAAGTCTTTTGTGGGCTCATTCACTTCAATGTGGGTCTTACCTAGGTCTAATAGCAGGAATACCTCTTACCAATGCTTCATCCTCAATCTGCTTCCAGGAAAAATGCTACTCACAAAATGAAATGGGGATTTATGTGTGTGAGTTATTACTTTGGGAAACCTGGCTTGGAGTGATTATTTAAATGTTTTAATCAGGATTTCTGAAGAAACTAGAGGATAAACTCAAATCCAGGAAAAGTTGTTTACTAGAGAATGCCAGGAATAGCAGCAGCAGAGTCCACCTGTCTTAGAACTGAAGAAGGGAGAGGAGAATGATGAGAACTCTGTTGTTCCTTGTAGAGGGTATCTGCCTTAAGAAGATGCAGAAAGCCAGGGATGGCCCAGTGGAATGGGATATGATGAGCAAACACTCTACCTCTTGTGCTTTATAACCCAACTAAGTGCCATATGCCAATCTATACAGGATCACCTACTGGTCAGACACTGGGTCTGAGTAGGCAAACAGATCCTATTTAACACATCAACATGTTTACTGGGGGTTTGGTGGAAAGTGAGTGATGAATGTGCCTTAAAAGTCACCAGTGTCCCTTGTAGAGATCTGAGTGAATACTGCTGGAGTTTGTAATGCCAACCTTAACATACCTCTCTCCTTCCTGCATTTCTTATACTCCACAATACCAGGTAGGGTGCCAATTTGTTATCCAGGGGTGAATAAAGCAGACTTTGAAGAACAGGACACTCTGAGCATTCAGGCCCCTTCAAAAGACTCTGCATTCTTCCTGTTGCCCCAATGCAGGTCAGCTGGCCCAGTCTCAATGGTTGCAATCCATCATATAATTGCAGCTGTACGGGCAGAAGTTTCAGCCCAAAGATTTCTTTCTGTGCCATATCCCTCTACACACACCATTCCATTTGTACGCACTGTAACCCTGGATGAATTCTCAGGATATTGGCATAACATCAAGCCTCTCTCACAAACTGCTTCTAGTTCAGTCCAGGCAAAGTTCTTTCTCACCATCCCAAGCCAAATCTCACAGTCCATAGTTCTTATTGCATTCAGTTTTTTCAACTCTGACCAGAATAGTCCATGAAGTTTTACTTACAGCACTACATGGCATCTCTTAGGCTAAGGTTTCAAATCCTTCCACATTCCTCTTGAAAATCAGCTCCAAAAGGCAAAAGCCACACAGTCAGGTGTCTAGCAGCAAAAGCCACCACTCTCAGTACCAACTTTACTGCGGCAGTCATGTTCATATTGCTGGTAGAAATCACCCAAGTAAGAGCAGCTTGTGGGGAAAAAAAATGGTTTATTTTGGCTTACAGGCTTGAGGGGAAGCTCCATGATGGCAGGGGAAAATGATGGCATGAGTAGAGGTGGACATCACCTCCTTGCCAACTTCAGGTGGACAACAGCAATAGGAGAGTGTGCCAAACACTGACATGGGGAAACTGGCTATAACACCCATAAGCCCCAACAGTACTCGGCTTCCAGGAGGCTTTAATTTCCAATTGCTATCAGCTGGAGAACCTAGGATCCAGAACACCTAAGTTTATGTGGATACATGAATCCAACCACCAAAGGGATCCAGCTCCAGGTAATACCAAGCCCACTAGGAATATTCATCTTACAATTCTGTTTCTCTAGAATCATTCCTGGTAATACAATCTATCAGTCAGGATTCTCTAGAGAACCAATAGAATGGATATGCGTTATAAAGGGGATTTATTAGACTATCTCAGAGGCTCCAAGGCTGGCAGTATGACAATATCTGTCTGTAGGCTGGGGAGTTAGAGAACCTGGTAGCTGCTCTGTCCATGAAACTGAATGCAGATCTTACTAAAGACATTAGCTTAAAAACTTGCCAATTCAAATATGCCTGTTCATATGAAACCATCTATTTTCAGTTCCTAACATACACATCATGTTCTTTGAAATTGTATTTGGCAGAAAGTCCAAATAATAATTTACCTGGCAAACAAAGTGAGATTAAAGATGGATATATAATTTGCACATGAATTCCTGCAAACCTTTGTATATTTTCACACCACACAAATTATTACAATTCAAATAATACTAAAAACAGATTTTTGAAATCCAACAAAGTAAGCCAAGACCAGGAATTACTTTTGAAGAGGATTTTCAGTGGACTGCTGGGATCAGAGCCATAAAAATTCATTTCTAGCTTTAATGGGTTTTTTAAACCTTAAAAAGAGCATTGGTCCTTGAGTACATCATGGCAATATACATAACCTTATAAAAACATTCCAAATTTCAATGAACTATCAATACAGGGTTTCAAACTATTATACAAACTGCCAATATGGGATTTTAAAGTTAGACTATTCAAAGTAATTAACACAATGTAATATGTCCATTTTGTTTAAAGACATAGCAAAATAATAATTTATGAATTGTCAGTTTACTTATATTCAAATGCAAAAACTAACTCATAATTCAAACAAATGTGCCCAAATTTACTTTAAAAATGTTTTAAAAATATGTTTTCTAAATACTTAAGGCTTATAACCAAGTTATTGTTAAAGAAGAAGCAGTTACTTTTAATTTCTGAAGTTAAAGACAGATTATTTCTTAGACTTGCTTGTTTTCCATCCCAACTAGCATTCATGGCACTTTTATTTGGAGTGAAGGCATAAAAACTGACCCAGACCCAGCTCTTATGTAAGCTAGAAGGCTAGCTTTTGGAATCCCAGAGATTTCTTCTGAATGTTTCTCCATTTACTTGGATAAGCAATAAATGTTTTCTAACAGAATAAAATACAAAATAAGTATGAGAGCTGGCCATGGTGGTGCACACCTTTAATCCCAGCACTCAGAGGTAGGAGACCACCCTGAGAATACAGAGTGAATTCCAGGTCAGCCTGGGCTAGAATGAGACCCTACCTCAAAAAAAAAAAAACAAAAACCAAAAAACAAAAAAAGTATTAGTATATTTAATCTGTTGGTTATAAATTGTTCATATATAATCACTGTATTGTTCTTAGTCAAGCTTATGTTAACTATTTTCCAACTCACTTTTAAATCGGCAGGTTTATTAAACATTTATAGTAGTAACCATAGTGGTAAGCATAGTGGTAAGAAAACTATAATATTTAAACCAAACTAATAAATAACTAATAAGTATCACCAAGTACAAAATGCTATATTTAAATATTTGTGCTTATACTTTTGGTCACAAAAAATGCAGGTTGATTAATCCATGTTATTGCCTTTCAAGGTAAAAATAGTATCTTAACATTTTTGTTTAAAGAAAACCTAATCATGAATCATAAAGGATGTCTAATTGCAAAAATAGTCAGTGAGTAACATGAATAGCCCTAGTGACAATCATAGCTGCCATTCATTCAAATCTACTAAGAACCTTTTGAAATCGCAATCAAACTTACCTATTCAATCCTCTTCCAACATTTAGCAAAAATGTGACTCTATGAATACAAATTTATCAATTGTGCTACCCTTTTCTATAAAAGCTAAAGAATATAAAATTTATTAAACTATTTTTGCTGTTTTGGGATCCAGATAGGTAAGTCGTATATGAATAATTCAACTATTAATGGGATCCTGAAAGGTCACTGACAAAGAATTTTGGAATAATGTAAAATAAATTGTAATTATTTAAAAGTGATATGTGAAAATATACTGTTACTGGAAAGACAGCTGTAAACTGTGAGAACATCTATTTTCCATTCTTTTTCTTTTTTTTTTTTTTTTTTTTTTTGCAAGAAAATGTACGCCTGTGGGCTTGTTTGATTTGGAAATGAATTCCTAAAATAAATATTGCTGTGATGGCTTCCTGTTTAATGTCAGGTTAGTCAAGTGACAGTAGAAATCCTCCAATTGTGTCTAAGAAAGTCCCTTCACATGGATTCCAATGCAAGTAGTTTCATATTATTTAACATTTAAAAACCAGCTACTTACAATGCAGCTTTTTGTTACTGCACTTTAACTTAGCTATTTTTGTTTCTTGGTTGCTGGGAAGTCATTAGTATTCTTTTTTATTTCTTATCAGCAAAGTTAACTTCCACCAAACCCATTACTCTTCCTACATCTGGACCCAGAGCTCTGCCTTTCCTGCTGTTCCAGGGGATAAGCAAGGCCATTACCCTTCTGCTGGGTACCAGGGTCTGCTCTCTGTTAAGCTGTTAGGAAAGGCACTGGCAGTCACTTCTTTCCTGATACATCACTCTATCCATGCATGAAATCTTCCCTGTAGTATAGAAACATGCTGTACCTTATTTATTACACAAAATAAAATGAACTAGAACATACCTTTGCTTATTCTACCTTTCACCCTTGCTCTGCCCCTTCTTTGCCCCCCTTACTTGCAGAACTCCACATCTGCCTTGCCTTCTTTTTCTTTCTCTGCCTGGCTCTTTTACTGGACTCTGGCTACTTTGACTTGTTTATAACAACTCTCCTTAATTCAATTGCCATTACACTTTCTGCTCTTTCCATGCCATAGAGAAGTACCTAGCATTATATCCTTAGTCCCCATGTACTTGACAGGAGTGTCCCACAGCCCACCTTCTGCTTGCATATTGCACATTTGGTTTTCATAACACTACACCGACATGCTCTTAAGGGCCTATTTCAGGGACTGCCTTGTCTCCTGTATTTTTGCCTCCTGTTCCTGACCAAAACTCTGTCCTCAACACCCTTCATCTTGACTCATCTCCTCTGCAATTTCTCCTCTGAGATGAGAACTCCTCACATTGCCCAGACTATGTTGAACAAGACTGTCTGGGGTGGTCATACCATTAGGAAAGACATTCAGAGCATCTCTGTTGATTCCACACTTACTCTTTCACCCCATATGCTCACCTTAGGACCAAATGGGGTAATATTTATTCATTAATTTAACAAATATTTAGGCAACAAGTGAAAGCAATGTGCTGTGCAGTCCATGATCCAGGCTTCTGTCAGCTCCTGATCTTTGCTCCGTTGTCTCCTATCTTTCTTTGGCAAGCTTATTCATTCCCATTACTTCTAGTATGTTCTAATGACCTCTCACATTTGTATCTTCAGTCCAAATTTTCCCATGCTGTGGAATTAAAACTCTACCTTCCAGATTTCTTTTTTCTTTTTTTTTTAATATATATATATTTTATTTATATTATTTTGATTTTACATTCATAGTAAAGGTTCCATTGTCCTCCTCCCTGTCCTCCCTCTTTCAAAGGGACCCTTGTCAATGGGGAATGTGGGTCAAGCATTGTGAGGTTAGTTAAGAGTTCTGGGGGGGTTGGCCCCAGTCTCTGTGCATAATGCCCCAACTATGACTCTAACAATCTTTCCGCCCCCTCTTCCGCAAGTTTCCCTGAGCCACATTGGGGTCATTTTAGTTCTGCTTCAGTGATGCAGTTTTGGGAGCCTCTGTGTCTCTGGATATCTGGCTTAGTTGGAGTTGGATGATCTCTGTGTTTATCTCCTTCAGCCTTTTGCTGGTGTCATGATCGCCATGAATGCTGAACTCTTGCCCTTCCCCTGCGTTGTTCTATGGTTTCAGCTGGGGCCCTGGTGAGGTGTGGTTAGCTGATCCTCCCTTCAGGTTCGATGTCCACCTGAAAAAAGATAAGCAAATTCTCCATCGGAGAGAAAAGTTAGTACTAGGTAGAAGGGATGACCATCTATGTTTTGGAGGGAAATTTATATGCGTTGGCTCTCTTCTAGCCCACATTTGGTGGTATCTTGATCTTGGAGACTGAGCTCATTTTTTTGTACCTGGTTTTGACTTATTTCCCAGTTCCAGCAATGAGTTCCATTCCACTGAGTGGATCTATTAGCCAAATCAAGAGCAGTTGGTTACCCACCATGGCTGATTGCCACTACTGCACTTGTATGAGCATTACGTCAAGTTGTTTCCTGCTGGGTATCTTAGACTGCAAGTTGTTTGGACAGATGTCGGTCATTTTCCCCCAGTTGCTTGTATAGCGCCCTCTGGTACTAGACTAGCTAACTGTCTGGGGACTGACCCTCTTCCAGATTCTGAACATATCTCTCCGTGTTTGGTCTCACACACATAAGCTGTGTTCAACAGTAGGGTCTTGCCATTTACCTTTGGTGGGTCACCAAGAACTCTGACAGAAGTCTGTCTATTTTGGGAAACCTTGTAGGTGTTTCAGATCAACAGCTCATTGTGGAAGTTCACCCCATGCTGGCACTGGGAGTTATAAGTCTGCACTTAGGAAGGTGAGGGAAGAAAAAGATAATATAGAGGAGAAAATTTTGTTGATATGAGACATATAAATATCTCATATATAGGAGATACACACACACACACACACACACACACACACATGCACATATATATATATAGAGAGAGACAGAAAGAGAAGAGAAAGGGAGAGGGCACAAGAGAGCATGGGTGGCCCAGGACATCTTGCCATTGCAAATGAACTGCAGACACATGTGCTTACCACTTTGTGCAGTTGGTTTTATGCTTTACATGTATACCTGGGAATTGAACTCAGGCCCACCCCAGGCCACCAAGCTTTGCAAGCAAGAGCCTTTAACCACAATCACTTCCTCAGCCGATACATTCTAGATTTTCATATCTGGGGCAGATTCTTCAAATACGTGACACTTGAAATACTGTTTTTGTTAAAATGCAAGTTCCAACAAATCTGATGTTCTTCTTGCCTGAGTCAGAGATGATTAATTCTTAATTTCTCTTCTTCTATCAGCTCACAATGTCTTTCTAAATATCTCTGTAGCTGGTCATTGTAGCTGTATATCATTCACATGCTTTTACCATGTATTCTCTAAGGATCTGCCTAAAGCCTCTAGGCTTAAATCTCTCTCATTTTTGCCCCACTTCACAGTGAGCACCTACGTAAATTAAGCTTGAATAATTCACCTCCACGGATATTTTTGAGGATTCCCCACCTCCATGCAATAGAGCTCATGTTTTCTCTCATTATAAGAACAAAACTTAAAATGTGTTAAGTATCTTTAGCTCTCCCAGAAAAGCTCTTACTCTTGGGCAGCAGAAAGTCTTGTCAGCCCATGAAGCTAACATGTTTTTTATTTCTCAGTCTGACATGTGTTGCCACAACTTAAAATTCTTCACTCTGTTTCACTGTTCTGACTGCAAGGCTCAGGTGAAATTATGTTCTCTTTGAAGCTCCTTAAGCCTCATTTCCACCCAGGAATAAGTCTTAACCTCTTTGTGTTATGGTACCTTGTTTGGGTCTACATGTACTGTCGTTATTTGCCTTTATGTTAATCTACTCCTCTGGACAGGGAAGTCCATGCACTATTAAGCTTATAATTCTAGTATTTTTATTTCATCTTTTCTAAGAACAGGGAACATATAATATGTACTACCCTCTTGATAAATATTTTACAAACTTCAGAAGTTTAGATATATGACATCCTTTTCTAAAACAGAACATCTATTTTCCTAATATTAGTTAGTCCTCGCTTGTCTTTTCTTTTAAACTGAAATATAATTCATAGACCATAAAATTCACCCCTTTAGTAGTTTTAGTACACTTAGTAGTTTAGTAGTCTTTAGTATATTCACAAGGTTAAGTCACCATAACCACAAATTCTAGATCATCCGTATTGCCTCCAAAGAAACTGGAGCACCATTAGCAAGGTGTGAATACTGTATATCCCCTTTATATGGTCCAGTCAGCCAGCTTTCTGTCTTTGCAGGTTTGTTTAGTATGGACTTATACAATATGTGGCCTTTTGTTTTTTCACATAACATAGTGTTTTCAAGATTCAGTTTATAGCATATGTCATTTATTTTTATAACTAAGTAATATTCCATCATAAGGACATACCATGTTTTGTTTGCTTGTTCTTCAGTTGATGGTAAGATGGATCTTTTAACATTTATGGTTATTATTAACATTGCTCCTATGAGCATTCCTGTTCTATTTTTTGTGTGCACATATGTTTCCCATATTCTTGGGCACATATTTAGAAGTAGAACTGCTACATCATATGATAACTATTTGTCTAACTTTTTGAAGAACTACCCAATTATTTTCCAAAGCAATTGCACCACTTTGCATTCCCATGAGCAATGTATAAGGGTTCCAATTTCTTGACATTTCCATTAACACTTACTGCTGTCTATCTTTATTATTGCTGTCTTAGTGGGTGTGATATGATACCATGTGCATGCTAGAGCTATGATTATCTCCCCAAAAAAGATTCCATATGAAATTTTTTATTTAATCTATAACCAGTAATCAAACTTATCTTTTTACATTGAATGAAATAAAAGGAAGTTAATCATTTCAGAAGACAAAATTATTCTTTTTCTCCCATATCTCAATGTTTTTTTTTTTTTAAATAATGTAAAGCCCCCAAATGCAAACTTGTTAGGGAAAGCTACCTCCTATCTCCCAGGTTCCTTTTTGTTTTTCTTTGTAAGAGTTATGTGGTATTGTAGTGCTAGGATAGAAAACACATACTTTGTGAGTCTGTACACCCTTTCCTTATGTTTACACTTTAGCACTCACTTTGATTTGCTGTACACATAGTCCAACTAACAGTCATATTTGAAAGCCCAATATAAATATTATAAATTCCTTTCTCTTGTCTGATGCAGTGTTCAGTATTTGCAGGGGATTTTGAAAATTGGATGAATATCTTTGAGCATCTGGAAGAATGGACCAACATTTGTTAGAGCAGTGACTTGTCACACTCCCTTGGCTGCATCTTATAAATGAGGTGACTGTGATTATGGTCAGCATACCCATCTCTAGATGAGGAGAGGGTTATTTCAGTTTATACAAAAAACGACAAGAATTATTTGCCCATGTGCATTACCCAAGCTGATAGGATACAGATACAGTTAGAGTCTACAAGACATTTTCTGCAAAGTTAGGACTTTTGAGATAATTCTATTGACATATCCACATATAGTCTGATGGAGAAGCTGCTTGCTTTTTCATAATGCTTTTGTAAATATTCATCAAAAGTCTTCTTTTGTTATTTGCTATGCATCTCTGCTTTGTTTGGAGGCTTTTAGCTTAGTTGTTGATTAAATGCTTCATTTATTCATTCATTCACTATTTAGCCTGGAACCATGGTGATGTGCCTGTGATTTTTATTATTAGTAGTACTTGGGCTGGAGAAAAGGCTTAGCAGTTAAGGCACTTGCCTGCAAAGCCAGAGGACCCAGGTTCAATTCCTCAGGACCCACATAAGCCAGATGCACAAAGTGGTGCATGCATCTGGAGTTATTTGCAGTGGCTTTTGGCTCTGGTGCACCCATTCTGTCTCTCTTTCTCTCTCTCTCCCTCTTTCTCTCTCTTTCTCAAATAAATGAATAAAAATAAAAAGTTTATCTTAAAAAATATCTCTTCAAATACCTCTTTGATCTCTTCTTCAAAGTAGCATGTGTTTATATATTTTTGTATAACCAATCCATTTGTTCTATACAACTTTACCTTAGGCTTCTTATTTTAAATATTATAACTTCAACCTTCTGAGAGTGCATGGTTAAATATTCATCTTAATTTGTGTTATATTACTTTCATACACATATACAACTGAACATCAATAGCTATATCATTATTTTTTCAATTTGTATAAATTATTTGTAGTAGAATATAAAAGTATGAAGCATTCATATTACTGTCTCTCTCGCTCTATATATATGTGTGTGTGTGTGTGTGTGTGTGTGTGTGTAATTCATAGAACATGGTAAAGATGGGGTTTAAAGCTTAAATGTATGTGGCTTATCTATTTATTATTGTTATTATTATTAACAAATTATTTCATATGGATACATCATGTGTTGGTACCATTTTCCCTTGTCTCTGCCCCGATTCTGTTGGGGATCCTCCTTAGTGGGGTTGCAGGTATTACCTATGGGGTTGTGGGTTATGCACTCTGGGAGCAGCAGTGAGTTATTTTTTGGGGGAAGGAATGCTTCTGGGCATGATGTCTCAACCTGTGGCTCTTACAATCTTTCTGACCCCTCTTCCGCACCATTCTGAGCTCTGGTGGGTGAGTTTTAAATCTATTTCAGTGATGAGCTCTTAGGAACCTCTGGATCTCTGCTTTGGTAGGTGTTGAGTATCCTTAGAGACCTGGCACTGATTATCAGGTTCAGCATGGAAGCAGCACTCTTGCTCATCTCCCCAATTCCTCTGTGGATTCAGCTGTGGCTTGGCTGAAGTGTGCAGGGTAGTTTATCTCCTCTGGTCTCACTACCTTCTTAAGAAGAAAAACGGATTCTCCAATGGAGAGTGAGGTCAGCATAGTTTAAATGGGATAAACATCATTAATTTAGGGAGAATTTGATGTGTGTAACCCTTCTTTAGGCCAAAGACTAGTGAAAGCTTGACATTGGAGAGCATAATCTTTGTCTCCATAGGATTCTGATCTAGTTCCCAATTCCAGATATGGGTTCTTTTACACTGAGCGGATCTCTTGAGTCAACCAGAAAGCTATTGGTTACCAACCAAGGCTGTGTACCACTATTGCACTGGTGTTTAAATCCTGTCCGGGTATTTGCTTCTGAATAGCTTAGACCTCTGGTTGCTCAGACCATTGTTGGCCACTTTCCCCCAGTAGCACATATAGGCTTTCTAGCACTAGACAGGCTAACTGTCTTAGGACTGGCTCTCTTCTGGATTCCAGCCAGGTTTCTCCATGCTCTGTGTCAGCAGCATATGGTGTCTACAGCAATAGGTCCTTACCTTTTGCCTCAGGAGGATAATCAAGTGTTTGACAGAAAGCTGTCTTGATTTGGAGACTTCATAAGTCTCTCTGATCAACAGCTCATTGTAGGTAGTAATCAATTTCTGGTACTGGGAGTTACAGGCCAGAGACCAAAAAAAAAAAAAAAAAAAATTTCTTTTAAGCTTAGGTTTCATCCCATCCTCTCCAGGGCCCTTCTTTTCATGTGCTTCCCCCTTACTTCTTTTCCTATTTGTTTTTTATCAACATCAAGGAATCTGCAGTTTTACTAAGTTGCATAATTGTGCTATACTCTAGGAGAATGAGGCAGGAAGATCAAGTGCTCAAGGCCAGTATGGGCTACACAGAAAGTTGCTAGTCATTCTGAACTAATAAGCAGACCTTGTTTAAAAAATAAATAAATAAATAAGCTTGACATGGTAGCACATGCCTTTAATCCCAGCACTTGAGAGGGAGAGGTAGGAAGATCTCCATGAGTTAGAGGCCACTCTGAGACTATATAGTGATTTCCAAGTTATTCTGGGCTAGAGCAAGACCCTACATCAGAAAACCAAAAATAAATAAATAAATAAAATAAATAAATTAATTAATTAAATTAAATAAACCATGACCCAGTACTTTGACTCTTTCACTGGGACACATGTCAGCATAGAGAGTGATCGTTTGAGTGGGAATCCACTTTATAAATGGTTGGTTTATTAGTAACTGTTTTATATTATAGTAATATATAATACTTCAGTTTGACCACTGTAACACAGTTGACAAGAGTGACAATTATATTATTAACCAACTAAATACAGAACTCTTTTTGAGTGAGTTACTATAGTTCCTGCCATATATTTTTCAGAGTAGAAACACTAGTGATAGTTACTATGGCCATTACTTTACAAACTTTCTCTAAAAAAGGTAGCAGTTAACCATGTCAATCTTTGGGGAACCCACTTGACAGAATGGACCTAATTGTCAAGAGATTCATAGACTTTTAGGTTCACAGTTCTCTACAATGATCTGAATCATTTATTAAATTTATCCCACTCAATGGACAAAAGCATCTTTTAGAAGCTCTATCTGCTAATGATTAATGCTGGCATATCTGTCTGAAGGGAGAGGTAGAAGGTACAGATGAAAATTTAGGATCCTAAATCACATACAGAGAAGTATGTTCCTGGCTCCCTTGGGGATTGAATGAAAAATCAAGACTGTAGGTTAGCTGTATCTCTTTTTGACAATTTCTTTCTCCTTTTACCATGATTTCTTTTTTTTTATTATTCATTAACTATCTGTACTTCTCTTTGAGTAAGAGAGAAATCAAAAATAAAAGAAAAATCTAATCATCAAAGTTTTTACTTAGAGGTGAAAAAAGTTCCCTAATTTCCCCCAAAAGAAAGGAAGACAGGCAAAATAAAATTATTGAAAAGATAAAAAACTGAAGCTGGCATGGCTAAGATCCTGGGCGTGCAATGACCTTGATAACTAACAAGCAGCAAGATGTAGGATGGTGGTCATTCCCTCGGTTTCACCACTCTTTCTTTGCTTACTCCCACTATTTAAAAAAAACATGACTGATTGAAGTAGCATATACTTTAATTGCATTACCAGGTGCTTCTCAAAGTTGACATCACATGCGGACTTCACTATGCTACAGGTTCTGATTTCTCCACTTCTGAGGAAGGGCCTGAGAGGCACTGTTTACAAGCTCATTAGTGTTATCAATGCTACTGGTTTGTGGCCAAGGTCTAATTTTGTAGAGCCTGGAAATTTAGCATTGCCAGAAGTATTTACAGAATGAAATCAAGGCCTTTTTTGATGAATAAAGAGATTGAATGAACAGTTTTCTGTTTAGGAATAATTCTTTGCTGTATATTTAGAAAAGAATTAAATTTATCTTTCTAGTACTATTTGTAAATACATGCTAAGGTTTTTCCTGACCTTTCAAGGACATTTCAAAGTGATGACACTCTACTTTCTTCATTGTTGTTAACATTAAACTAACTCATCTTGTTTTGGCAAAATAACAAAAGTAGGCAATCTTTTTTTTTTTCAAGTTACATTGTAATCTCTTGCCTTTCCCTTCACTGAAGCTATAAACTTGATCTAATCTGAGAAGCATAAGACAGAGTGTTATGCAGCAGTAAGCTCCACCTGTATAGCATGCAGTATTGTCATTTGTGGAGAGGCTCCATTGTGTGAGGTGCACTACTGTTAGTTGCGGAGAAGCTCCCACTGTGTGAGGTTCACTACTGTCAGTTGTGGAGAAGCTCCCACTGTGTGAGGTGCACTACTGTCAGTTGTGGAGAAGCACCCACTGTGTGAGGTGCACTACTGTCAGTTGTGGAGAAGCTCCCACTGTGTGAGGTGCACTACTGTCAGTTGTGGAGAAGCTCCCACTGTGTGAGGTGCACTACTGTCAGTTGTGGAGAAGCTCCCACTGTGTGAGGTGCACTACTGTCAGTTGCAGAGAAGCTCCCACTGTGTGAGGTTCACTACTGTCAGTTGCGGAGAAGCACCCACTGTGTGAGGTGCACTACTGTCAGTTGTGGAGAAGCTCCCACTGTGTGAGGTGCATTACTGTCAGTTGTGGAGAAGCTCCCACTGTGTGAGGTGCACTACTGTCAGTTGTGGAGAAGCTCCCACTGTGTGAGGTGCACTACTGTCAGTTGTGGAGAAGCACCCACTGTGTGAGGTGCACTACTGTCAGTTGTGGAGAAGCACCCACTGTGTGAGGTGCACTACTGTCAGTTGTGGAGAAGCTCCCACTGTGTGAGGTGCACTACTGTCAGTTGTGGAGAAGCTCCCACTGTGTGAGGTGCACTACTGTCAGTTGTGGAGAAGCACCCACTGTGTGAGGTTCACTACTGTCAGTTGTGGAGAAGCACCCACTGTGTGAGGTGCTCTATTGTCAGTTGTGGAGAAACTCCTACTGTGTGAGGTGCACTATTGTCAGGTCTGGAGATACAGTGCTATGCAGAACACGGGGTGATGAATGTTCTCCTCATCAATTCAGAGAGACTGTTACTTTCCTTTGCAAATGAGAATACACGTAACATAAATAACCACAACAGTAACGTTTGGCTAATGACAGAGGTGAGATATGAACCAGTTCTTTTGACTCTGAAATCCTTGTTGATGATTTTATCTCATTCTGAACAGGAAGTCATCTTACATCTTGCCACCATAAGTACAATGAGATTTTGTAGTCCCTGTTGTCCAAAATGATCACTATCTGTCTTTCTTAGCTTCTCAGAATAATACTTCTGACATGTGGGGACAGCTCCCAATATATTTTATGAAGAACAGCATCTTCAAGCCCAAGCCCAAACATAATTAATATTTTCAGACTGCCTTTCAGTAAATTATTGCTTTTTTTTTTCATTTTAGTGTAATTTCCAACCTCTAGCTTTTGTTCTGGATATTGGCTAGCATTGAAAGTTATCAAAAGGATAAAGAGAAATGCTAATATACACAAAAATCAATATGAAGTGGTGTTGAGATATAATTATGAGAGGCCACCTATAAAGTTTAGAGAAGTAACCTGGGAGACCATTTTTATGAACATGAAGACTGGACAGTCTTTTTCAACAGAATAGAGGAGATAGTCATGAAGAAGAAAAATATTAAAATATTGTTCTATATTAAAACTTCTGGTGATAAAAATAGAATATTAAGAATGTAAAAAGAAAGTCCACAGTAGAGACAGAAATATTTGCAGCATATGTACAAAGGACTCATGGCATGCCAGAAAAAGGAAAATATTCCAAGTATTTATAAAAAAGATAGAAAACATAATAGAAAAATGTTGAAGATCCGAATGGTTAGTTTATATAAAAGCATGTCCAGGATGACAAAAGCCAATAAGCATATGAAATATTTTCTCTACCTCCCTCCATTTTTTGAGACAGGGTCTCATGTAGTTCAGGCTGGCCTTGAACTCCTCATCCTTTGCCTTCACCTTCCATTGCTGGGATTATAGGTGTGTGCTACCAGAACCAGAACTGTAGTTTTCACTCTAGAAATCTAAATTGAAACCACAATAAAATTTCACTGCACACTCTCTAGAATGCTTAACATTAAGCACATTGACAAAATCCCCAAGCCAGCCAATAGTATGAGCACCTGGAACTCTCATATGGTGCTAAGGGGCATGTAGATGGTTACAGCACCTTTAGAAAATCTTGCCATAATACATATTAAATATGTACAACTCTGTAGCCAGACAGTGATTCCATTCCCAGGTGTACAGGTAACAGATATGATAACAACAGAAAGTCATGCACATAAATATGCATACTCAGACCTTCACAAAAGTTGAAAATGACAATAATCCAAGTATTCACACAAACTGGGGGAATAACTCATGTGTGCTTCATTCAATGGAAGAATTTCAGCAGTGATTATGGACAACTGCTAATATGAACAACTGCTAATGTAACAACATGTGTGAATCTCACAAACCTGATGCTCGGCAGAAGTCATACACAAATATGCACCACCACAAGATTTGATTTTGTGTGAAGTTGTCAAAGCTAGCAAAGCTGATCTAAGTGCAGAAAGTTGAAAGAGTTACATGCAAGGAGGAGAGGATAAGGACTGATTGCCCAGGAAGACTACAGGGCTAATAGAAATGTGTCTTTTTCCTTTCCTTTCCTTTCCTTTCCTTTCCTTTCCTTTCCTTTCCTTTCCTTTCCTTTCCTTTCCTTTCCTTTCCTTTCCTTTCCTTTCCTTTCCTTCCCTTTCCTTTCCTTCCCTTCCCTTCCCTTCCCTTCCCTTCCCTTCCTTTCCCTTCCTTTTCTTCTCCTCTCCTCTCCTTTCCTGTCCTTTCCTTCCATCTTTTTCTTTTCTTTTCTCTTCTTTTAGAGGTAGAGTTTCCCTCTATCCCAGGCTGACCTGGAACCCACTCTGTAACCTCAGACTGATCCAAACTCATGGTTTGCCAAGTACTGGGATTATAAGTGTGAGCCACCATGCTGGCTTAAAAAATTTATTTATGTGCATGTGTGTGTATGTGTGTGTGTGCACATACATGTGCCAGGGATTCTTGCCACTGCAAACGTACTTGCACTCCAGACACATGTACCATTTGGTATCTGACTTTTTGTGTGTCCTGGGGAATCAAACCTGGGCCTAAAAGCTTTGTAATCAAGGGCCTTTAACCAATCAGCAATCTCCCTAGCCAGGAAATGGGCTTTCTTGATCTGAAAGGTGGGTACCTAGGTGTTCTCACTTTAAGGTCATTGAATTGTTTACTTATATATTAGTGGGCATAATACATATGCGTTTCTATATGTAGAGTAGTTTTTCAAGAAAAAGTAAAATATATTAAGGGACCAAATTATATAAAGTCTCTGTTTTCAATGTCATGTTAATAGGGTTTCCTCCTTTTATAGCAAAGAAGGAAGAATTTTATGGATCTCATTCTTTTTACCTTGCATAACTGAAGTTTTAAAACACATTTTTATGGCATCTGTAAAATACATTTCTATTGCTTTTTTTTTTTTTACTGTCCCTTCTGTCTTCTTTGTAGAGCTCCCTGCTCTTTGTCACATTTCCCTTTGTCTTTTTTGTTTGTTTGTTTGTTTCAGTGGAGTTCTGGTGACAATCACATGTGACCTAAGGACAAATACATTATCAAACGTTAAACAAAGACCATTCACCCTGGGCCTGAAGGGAGACCTTATTCCAGCTAACACTCAAGTAACAGAGGTTCCCTATGAATGACGGGACATTCATTTATTGAGTTGTGATGCTTAGATCTGAAAAGATACTCTTAGGAAAAGAACCCAGATGATGGAGGCATATAAGAAACATACCTTTCTGGGTCAAAGCATCCTGTTATCCTGTGTGCTGTGGATGGCTTCCCTCTGGGCAGTCCATGGCAGCTCAATGGGAATAATCCCAGGAAGATTTGGCTGCATTCTGGAGTCTGAGTAGGTTCTTGACAAGGGTTCAGTCTCTTTGAACTTCAATTGACTCTCCTACAAAAAATTGGAATAAAAATAACTATGCTGCAAAACCCTTGCCAGGATTTCAGCTGAATAGATATATAAACATCTCTAACATAATATATACCACACCTAAATAATCAAAAGGTGTAGTCTCTTTTTTAATCCCTCCTTTTCCTTTTTAGGCAAAAGTATGCCATTACTGTAGTTTGCCATACTGACATGTGGCTCAGCACCTTGGCTTTGGAGCTACAGGCCTTGGGAGGTTGATTTTGTAGATATGTCAGAGACATGTTTTGTTCATAACATTTTTTTCTCCTCTTTCTTTCTTTCTTTCTTTCTTTCTTTCTTTCTTTCTTTCTTTCTTCTTTCTTTCTTTTTTTTTTGGAGAGAGACACACAGAGAGAGGGAGAGACAGAGAGACAGAGAGAGAGAATGGACACACCAGCAGCCTCTCAGCCACTGTGAACGAACTCCAGATGGATCCGCCCCCTTGTGGGCAAGTACGGCATTGAGCCCTTGCATCACTTTACATCTGGCTAAACGTGGGACCTGGAGATTGGAACCCGTTCTGAGGCTTAGCCGGCAGGCACTTTAACCACTAAGCCATTTCTCCAGCCCACATTTTTTTTTCTTTTTGAAAACTTATTTTCTATTTTTATTTATTAGAGAGAGAAACAGAGAGAGGCAGAGAAAGAGAGAGAGAACGGGCATGCCAGGGTCTCAAGCCACTGCAAATGAACTACATACGCATGTACCACCTTGTGCATCTGGCATATGCAAGCACTGGGGAATCAAACCTGGGTCCTTAGGCTTTGCAGGCAAGTGCCTTAACTGCTAAGTCATCTCTTCAGCCCTTCTTTTTCTTTTTAAACTTTCTACCATGTAACTTGTATTCTAGATGTGATAAGCACATAAAAAGGCATTTATAAGATTCCTTTGGTAGGAATGACAAGACGAAATTTGTCATTTCAAAGGAATACACAGAATTAGTAGAGAATTCACTTTGTGTCTATTCGATTGGAAAGTGTCACTTCTTTGGACAAACTCCTGTTGAAGATCTGGACATAATGATCATGTTTGTAAAGAAATGCACAACTGGCTGCTTTTAATTGTACCAGATGAAGCTGCCTTTAAAAAAATGTAAATGCAACAAAAGAGGGGTTTTCACTAATGAGCAGTCTCTTTATATCTGAAAAAGGTGAAGGAGTGAAACATTGCAGCAGACACTGAAGGTGTGGAGCCAGTGAGTTTTTTCTTCTTTCTCCAAGTTGTAGGTGGTAAAAAGTAGACAACACACGCACGCATGCATGCACGCTCACACACGCACATACACCAGTTGGGATATCTGGTGAACAAAGCTCGAATAGAAAATGCACCTGGGGCACACAGCTAAGCTGTGTTCAGTAACTGAGCCTCCAAAGCTAGGTCCTGGAAGAGCTCTGCAAGCTGCCTCCATGTTCACTTGCCCTGCCAGCTCTATGTAGCAGACAAGGCATGGCTGACAAGCTAAGACTGGCAGAACACAGTTAGTGAAGATGTGCTCTCATACTTCTGCACAATGGCCCTCCCAAGTCATGACCAAAAGCAGGCTCTGTAGACTAGCGGGTGATTTTAAATGCCAGGAAACAGTCAGTTTAAATAGCATCTGCTCTGTCATCTTACTAGAGTATTTGTTTAGTGCATACATATTAACTATCTCTGTCCTATCAGGGAAAACAAGAACTTAGATCCATACTAAATTTCCACTGTTCAAAAATTTTTGGTTACCATTTTTTTTTTATTGTTTGGTAGATTTTTCCTTAGCTTCAAGCAACTTAGTATGACACCTTACAAATAAAAGTTCTTAGAGAATTCCTTAGAATATTATGACTCTTGTTCATTGAAATTTAGGTTCCCCTGAATGTAGTTAACTCCAAATGGCTACAATCCTTGTATCATTTATTATCAGGGAGTGGCCACTCAGGGCCTATAACTGGTTTGATTTCTTTGGGTCATGATTTATGATTGTCATAACCACTTTATCATCATGACATGGACCTCATTCAGTTTTATATTCCAATGGTTTTAAAGAGACTGCATAGAACATACATGATTCCTTCAAAGTCCTTGCTACTCTAGCTTATGAATGGAAATCAAAGATTCATCCATGCTTGGAATTCTTATCCAGGGTGCAGGAAAATTATGCATGGACCTTTTAGAAAAGCTAGTTGATGCTATCTGAATGGGATCCCAAATCAGAATGCGTTTTTTGATACCCTTTCTTCCCCCTTGGAGACAATACTACTGAGCCTGTGGGGTTGAGAATCAGGGAACTATATGTACAACTGTCTTCTGATTGATGTGCAATGATGTAAGATACCTGGCATGAGCTTGGGCTCCCTGGCTTCAAATCCTGCTTCCCACTCTATTTACCAGTGTGATTTTAGGCAAACTACTTAAGCCCTTTGTCCTCAGGTTTCTCATTTATTAAATGAGAATGATAGTGATAACAAATCATAGAGAATTAGTGAAAGGATTACTTAAATTGATGTAGATAGAACACTGTCTAGCACATAGTATGCTATATTACAAAATATTAATAATGCTTAATTCTCACTTCTAGTTTCTAAAAGTTTAAACTTTCTCCTAGAAATGAAGAGCCTTATTATTTGTGACATATGCATTTAAATTGGTCAACAAATTAGTGTTGCCAAATAATGCACAAAGATTTTCTACAACATGTTCCCTTGTCCATCATTCCATCATCACCCACCTGACAACCGATTCTGCTCCTTCATTAAAACCTAATTTGTTAGAGTCTCATTCCATGCCAAAGAATTTGGAGCAGGTATGGAATAAAAATATATATTACATAATATGTTGAAAGCTAATCAAACCAGAGCAAGGAAGAAACAAGATTGGGAAGACACATTAACTTTTTAAGTTTGGGCCTCCAAGTACCTGAAAGACACTGGGCTCTTATAGCTTGGACTCATACCACCCAGGCCTAAATTCACATAAAAGTGATAGCTTATATTATCTGGGTGATATTATTGTTAGCACAAGAAATAAAAAGGTGACATTTATTAGTGATGTTTTATAAGCAGGAACATTTAGGTTTTAGAAAATGAAACACTTTTTATTTATTTATTATTATTTTTTGGTTTCTCGAGGTAGGGTCTCACTCTAGTCCAGGCTGACCTGGAATTCACTATGTAGTCTCAGGGTGGCTTCGAACTCATGGCGATCCTCCTACCTCTGCCTCCCGAGTGCTAGGATTAAAGGCATGTGCCACCATGCCCAGCCAATGAAGCACATTTTTGCAGCTTATTTCACAGGTTATGACCTATGAAATACCAACTTGCAGATACTAATTGCTTATATAAAATGATATAATGTATATCATATTATTAGATAACATAAATTCTTTAAAAATATCTGCTAGTCATGACTACATCACAAAGGATAGATAGCTTTTTACATGCAATGTCCAAGGAGATGAACCTAAAATATGTGCCATTTATTGCAGTTATTTCTACTCTATGATTCACTTTTATCAACACATGCAACCATATGTGGTTTGCTCTGGAGGCTATAAAAGGAGACTGATTAAAAATGGAGAATCTTGGCCTAGCATACCCCCACAATCTTCTGTGGACACCCTTCCCCTGTCTTGTCAAACAACTGCCATGAGTGTAACCCTACAGCTGGATATGCAAAGCTCCCACCCTGGACAGCCGCCTGGCAAGCAGATAGCTTGGCCTGTGTTCCCTGAGCAGCCAGGGAGAATATGCACTGTTATTGTGGGCTAATCTACTAAGACAAGAGAAAGACAGAATAACTGTCAAGACTAAGTGAGTTAGAAAGCTCTTTTGTGCTCCAACACTGCTACCCTCAGGCTTAATTGTGGAAAGATTCCATCCTCTGCGTCAGATGAGGCAGGTTTATAATACTGCACGTAAATTACCAACAGAACCAAATTCTCTTGGAATGTCTTGCTTGCTGAATCTATTCCAAGACTGAAAATTTCCAGTGACCTTCAAAATTATGATGTCTTTCAAAGCTTTCTGGGGAAATTCTTATATATATATATATATATATATATATATATATATATATATATATATATATGTATAAAATTCTCTTTCCCATATAGCTAACATTTGTCTGAATCTCATTGAAAAGTGATATGTTACAAAGAAAAATGAGAATGTAAAGTATCTGAACCCATTTTCTTCTGTTTTTGCAGAACACCACAGCCTGGATAATTTATAAAGGATAGGAGTCTGCTGGCCTCACAGCTCTGGAAACTGGGAAGTCTGACAGGATGGCTCTGTCCTCTGTGCACTGTTATTAAATGTAATTATGTTACATGTTCTTGACTTTCTTATTAGAATATTCATAATGTCTGATATGAATAATTGTTTATATTTCATCATGTCTGCTCATCCAGCTGTTATTTTATGATTTGATATTTTCATTTCGCAGGCCACTACCACTATATATGTTATATGTTTACATGATAAAATCTTCTCCCAAAAGGGTTTGATTCAAAATGGTTTATAAGAAAATGCACTTGTGAACTTAGTCTAAGTACTTTTAAATCATACAACTTAAAAGAAGCCTAGGGCTGGAAAGATTGCTTAGTGGTTAAGGTGCTTGCCTGCGAAGCCAAAGGACCCAGGTTCGATTCCCCAGGACCCACTTAAGCCAGATACACAAGATGGTACATGCGTCTGGAGTTCGTTTGCAGTAGTTGAAGACCTTGGCACGCCCATTCTCTCTCTCTCTATTTGTCTCTCTCTCTCTCACTCAAACAAATAAAATAAAATAAAATAAAATAAAATAATTTAAAAAGAAATTTAACAAGTTAGTTACTTTAAACTTGCTGGTAAAATAATAATAAATAAAAATGTATTCATGGAATTTAGCAGATTTTGCCTATGGTACTATTACTAGATACTTAAGATAATGCACATGTTTTCTGCTTTCAAATACACCTTCTTAGGATGTCATTTAAACATTAACTTATTGGTCTGTTTTTGGTAATATTTATAAGGACTGTCTTAAAAAACAAAGATTTTTATGGTGCAACAAGATATTAAACAAGAAGCTATTAAAGAAGAGACATCCAGCCAACTTCACAAGATTGGATTTGTTGCTCTGTCAGAGTGGAATGTTCAAGGAGGGCCATGACTGAGAGATTAGGAAGGGAAACAGTGCCCAGTGCAAGCCTGGTCCAGAGAGCATCCCTAAACCAAAAAAACTGTGGTCCATTTCTACCCAAACCGGGAAACCGGAGCACAGTGGATCTATGCGAATGTATAAACAACCCCATACCAAAGCCTTCCCTCATTTGCATGGCCAGAATTACATACTGGGAAATTGCACACGAAGGGACTGACCTTCACCAAACGAGTATTCCTCCAAGATGGAGTCCTCTGTAGCCCATTGCCATGCCCATGCTGTTGTCTTGCTACTGCCCAGACCACTGCTTTGCAGAGTACTAAATAAAATTGTTTTCTTCCTACTCTGGCCTAAAGGGTGAATTCTTTCACCAACCTACCCAAAATCATGCCCCTCCCAAATAAGTATTGTGAACCAAAGTTTCTGAAGAAAACAAAACAAAACAACAACAACAAAAACAGCTGCATTTATCTTGCAAGGTTACACAACTAATTTTTTCAATGTGGAGAGATTGAAATATTTTATGTCCATAGCCAAATTATCTCGGGCTATCTTTAGCCCCCTTAAGGGACATTTGTTGCCCACCTCCATGTCTGTGCTAACATCTTTGAGGCTATCAAGTTATCAGGTGAAAACTTTGTTTGGAATGTACTAACAAAGCACCAGATTACACCAACCCAAAGAATGTTCGTCAGGTAACATCTGAAGCCTAAGCAGAGATACTCCCCCAACCCCCACCATCCCCTGCTTATCTGGTATTTCCACCAATGTATTTGAAATGTGCCTGGGTTTATGCTTTTTTGTTGTTGTTGTTTTGTATTCTGTAGTTATAAAACCTTCAGGGAATTGTTAATATGTTGGAACATGGAATTTTGAGTAACTTGAATCTGTGTTCTTGGACCATGATCACTTATATTTGGCTCCAGAATAAGCTATCGCTTATCCCCTTTGAGGTGAGAACTGTGTGTTTTATATTGACAGTATGAATTATCCATCTTAATTCTTTTAAAAATTGTTTTAAATATTTATAAGTCTACAATCCCCATACAACTTCTAGGACAAGTTTGTCAATTTCTATTAAAATAAATGTCAGGATAGGTTTTGATAGTCATTGCATTGAATCTGTAGAACTATTTGGGGAGACCTGCCATCTTGGTAACATTAAATCATTCAGGCCATGAACACAGTGTCTCTTTGTTAATTGACTTACATTTTCATTGCCTTAAAGATGTTATATTACTTTCAATGTCCTCTCTCCCCTCCTTTTAAAAAATATTTACAATATTGAACACTTTTTTATTATTATCATTTGTCTTGTTTTCTAAAGTTCATTTTTGCTTTGGTCACCGTTAGTGGGTAGTTATACAACTGATTTTTATGTATTGGTCTTGAACTCTTGCTGTGGCTTAGCTATTTGCTCTAGGTATGACATGACTGTGGTCATCATGAAGCACAGCTGCTGTGGTGACATACAGAACAGCTAGGCTCTATGGTCATGACAAAATAAGCAAAATGAGGCAGTATTAGCTGGATCTATGATAATGATTATAGTACAGAGACATTCCAGTGCAAGAGAAAGAGCTTCACCAAAGAATCCACTCTCTTACTTCTCAGTTGTATGTGGTGTTGGAAGGTGGTAGTGTGTACAGGAAGCAAAAGATGGGTTGAGGGTGAGGCTCCAGGAATGCAGCTTTTGGCTACTCATGCTATGGGGAGACTTCAGTGATGCACTGCTGGGAGTCACTCATGCTCTTAGAAGTACCCCTAATATTTTCATTGGTCCACAAAGCTTGACTTGGATGGAATAACTCATTTGGTCTATAAAATATCCTATCTGAGGCAAAGACCTGTTTGTTCCCTTTTCCTCAGAGAACACATGCAGAACTCATATATTAGCTGTAATGGGCAAGGATATGTATGCACATGCGCTCATGCATATGTATCTGAATTTCATAGTGTTTTCTAAGTTTTTCCTTAGTGTGGCACAAAAAATAATGAACACTACCATAGAAATTGTTTTACTTTTTCCTTTTCCTGTTTAACCATCTGGCTCCTACCTCCTTCAACTTACTGTTGTATTGAAAAGACTAAACATTCCTTTTCATTACTGATTTCAGAAGGAAATCATCTAATATTTCACCAATGAGCCTGATATAATCCATGGCTTTTTGTAGATATATTTTAATTATTTGTTTGGTGTTTTAATCATATAAGGATCTTGAATTTGGTGAACTACTTTGTCAGCATTTACTAATGTGACCATGTAGTTTTCAGCCTTTATTTAATAACATAGTTATTACACTTACTACTTTTAACATGTTGAATCAACTATGCATTATTCAGTTAAATACAATTTGGACTGTAATTATTGTTCAGCCACTGGCTTAGGGCAGAGATTCCCAAGGGTAAGCTTCAGAGCAATGTTTCCATAAGTTGTTAGTATTTGCTTTATGAAAAATAAAGGATATTAAAGAATGCTAGGGAAGTGCTAGCTTATAGTTAAGCAAGTTTCTTGATAGCATCATACCTCAGAAACATAGTATACTAATATGTTTTTGAATCTTTAAGGGTGAGGTATGGCATGTTTTGAGTATACAGCCTATCTGGCAACAGTATCTTTTGCTATTAATAATCTATCACACCTTAAGATATTTTATTCCATAGGATTTTGGTTGAATTTATTCAGCAAGTAATTGTGACTTAGAAATGCTTAAAACTGATGAGCTCACCAGTGTTTAAGCTGCATATTGTTGTCTAGAAAAATTCACTTACTATTCAATAGACGTTTGGAGAGTGTCTATTACGCACCAGATACTCTTCTGGGCACTGGAAAAACAGCAGTGGAAAGAAAACAGTGCAAGAAATCTGCTCTCATTGAGCTCATATTGTGGAACAGAACACATAATAAACATAAAAAGTATGCAAATTGCAAAGTGTATTTGAAGGCATTATAAATTACATAAAATGGGAAAATAAATTTAAGAGGTTTTAGATGTTATGGTGGAAGGAAGAGGAGCACAATGGACTATTTGATTAGTCACAGCATAAATGTTGTTGAGAGATGTCCCTAAGAGAGAAACATTAGACTATTTAGTCCAAAACCAGCAAGGAGGTCAGCATGATGGAAGTGGATGGTGGCAGGGGGAGCAGGTTGGTGGTGCTCATTATGTCTTATATCTGGGTTAGTGCAAAACTTCCCTAACTAATTTCATTCCTATTTTTGCCCCTGTACTAAAAGTAAATGTGTGTGTGTGTGTGTGTGTGTGTGTGTGTGTGTGTGTGTGTAAAGGAGAATGGGGTTACTTAAAAGTAGTTAGGAGGCTCTTTCAGTATCATAGTTAAGAGAGGGTAAAATTTGTAGCAGCAGTGAAGGAGGAGAGAAATGTTAATATTCTGTCTTAAAAAGTGAGACACTGGGCTGGAGAGATGGCTTAGTAGTTAAGGCACTTGCCTACAAAGCCAAAGGACCTCGTTTAATTCCCCAGGACCTACATAAGCCAGATGCATGAGGTGGCAAGGTGGGGCATGCATCTGGAGTTTGTTTGCAGTGGCTAGAAGCCCTGGCATGCCCTTTCTCTCTCTGTCCCTCTGCCTCTTTCCCTCTCTCAAATAAATAAATAAAAATAAATTTTTAAAAAGTGAGACACTGTCTCAAAACATAAGTTGGACAATGATTGATAAAGACATCCAGTGTCAACCTCTGGCTTCTACATTCAGGCATGCACATATGCATACATGCTTGCATACAACATGTGCCTACACACATGAACATACATATACTTACATATGCATTATACATGCAAAAACAATGAAAATGGGTTCATTGTGAACAAGATTTTTACAAGTCTCTAGGTCCCAGCCAGTGTCTGGCACAAACTGAATAAATCTATAAGGATTGCTTCTGAATGTAAGAGCCAGAGCATGGAGAGGCGTGCTTTGCAACACTGGATTCAGGACATAAAGCGACTATTGTATTCACGACCTCACAGTGGCTGCGGTTGCCAGCACTGCCCTGCAATATGGACCCATCAACATGTGGTGGAGGAGAGCAAAGGAAAGCAGACATCAAAGTAAAAGAGAGACTAGTTGGAAAAAAAGAAGAGGTTCAGTGGAAAGGGACTGAAGGGAGAGGACAAAAGAAGGTGATGGGAGAGTATTATGATCAAAATGCATTATATACATGTATGAAATTTATCATTAGAAAGTTAAGAGAAAGCATATGAACTTCCATGTTTCTTCCTTCTTGATATGTTTTGACCTCTGTACCCATGTCTGCATACTCATGAAGCTGACTTGTGCATCTCATAAATTATGTGTCAAGAACAAAACAAAACAGAATGTTTCTGAGCAAATTTTCTTTTAGGTCTATTAATTCAGATGAATTCACAATACAAATTGTTTCATCACATAACAAACTTATCATTATCTTTATAATTTTATAAATGATTCTAACCCAGTTCTTGTGTTTGGCTTATGCCTTTATGAAAGCTAATTTGTTGATTTATAAAAATTTTATCTAGCCGGGCGTGGTGGCGCACGCCTTTCATCCCAGCACTCGGGAGGCAGAGGTAGGAGGATCACTGAGAGTTCAAGGCCACCCTGAGACTACATAGTTAATTCCAGGTCAGCCTGAATCAGTGTGAGACCCTACCTGCAAAAAAACAAACAAACAAACAAGAAATTTAAAAATTATCTAGAATACAAGGATTGATAGCTGAGTTAGTTCAATTATCTCAGATGATCATATTTTTTAAATAGTTAGTTATTTATGAGAGATATTGGTAGAAATAGGATGAGAATGGCTGCTCTGGGACTTCTTGCCTCTGCAAACAAACTCCAGGTGCATGCACTACTTTGTGCTTCTGGCTTTATGTGATTATTGTGGAATCGAACCAGGCCTATCAGGCCTCACAAGAAGGCCCCTTTAACCCTTGAGCAATCTCCCAAATGACATTATATTGCACAGTTAAATTTGATATTGAATATATATATATATATATATATATATATATATATATATATATATATATATATATCTTCTTCAGAGAGAGAAAGAAAGAGGGAGAAGAGAGAGTGAGAAAGAGAGAGAAGAGTCTATGTTCTTATATAGCCCAGTCAGGCCTCAAGCCTGCTAGGTAGCTGACCTTTAACTTCTAATTCTCCTGTGTCCAACCCCCAAGTTGTGAGATTTCAGAAATGTGCCACCATGCTTGGTGTGTGAGAGGCATATTCTAATGCTATATTGTCTAACACCATTGCTGCTACATGTGATCATTGGAATGTAAATTTAAATTGATTAAAATGAAATAGAAGAGAAAGTTCAGTCAGCTGCATCAGTGGCTTCCACACTGAACAGCCCACATGCACAATGATGCCCCACCAGACATGCTGTTCTAACAAAAGGAGTCCTGATGATACACAGGGTCATGTGCATAGATAATTCACAATCTTCACTTTTGCTGGTGACTTTTTGTTTTCTGGATTATTCTCAGTGGGTTCTACTAATAAAAACCTAACTGAGCTAAGCAGTAAGGCTCGTCCCACCTCTGAAGAAGGCACTTACTCTAGGAAGACAAGTCCATAACCTGAAGCAGCAGGAAGGACAAGGATGCAGAAGTACCAGGCAGGGCGATGCTCAGATGATACCACCAGCTTTTATGGTTCACTGAGCAGACTGGGATTCATCACATGGGAGAAACTTGGAGCAAAACTTCTTGAATGGGGAGTGGGTAATAAGATATAGTGCTATGGGAGTTGGGCCATTAACCTAAAATCAAAACCCACAGAACACAAAAACCAAATAGTGACATCAAATATACATGGACAAGGGAAATTCAAAACCATGAAGTAATGATGTCATTTGATCGTTCTAAACTACCAGTGCTTTTCTTGCTGCTCCTATGTACAGACTGGGATTTTCAGCCTTTCTGTGTTCAACCTTTTCACTGGTCTCTGGACTTGCAGGTTCCCAAATATCACTACCAGAACTTCCCTAGATGCTGATTATACTCTAGAACTTTCCCCCCTCAAATTTAATCTAAAAATGACTGATTACATCGGAATGGGTTTCCAAGGTAGTGGCACAGTGTCAGCTATGTTCCTCCGAACTTCCCATTCTACCCTTTCACTGACCCAGTTGTGGTAAATCACTGTATTAGATATTAACTCCTTCTTTACAAGCTCATTCTAACATCCCTCTCACAAACACAATGTAGTATTAGACTGAAAAACCGACAAGAAGTTAAAAGAAAAAGACATTTGCATGCTAGTGCAGAAATAATTTCCTGCAGTGTTTAACCTCTATGGTTTTAAAACAAACTCTAGTTTTGGGAGAAACACTGTAGGGAAATATTGTCTCAAATATGCTTCTAAATGTAATCAAAATATTCAAGATCAAATAGCCATTTAACCAGAACTTCAAACTTATAGCACCAATAAACCTTTGAGTTTAATAACTACTATGATTTACCTATGTACTACCATAAGATATGACAATTTCATATAAAGTAGATTTAATGAATAACAGTTATATTTGGGAAATTTTAAATTACTAGGGTGTCTTTGAACTCAGAAAAAAATATTGAAAACTATGACTTCTGATGATATTTTCTTAGATTACCTGTCCAGTAACCTATTGTCATTGCCTAGCATAAGACTCAAGCCAGCAATCATGGATACAACCTAAAGAACTTTGAGCTTTCCTGAAATTACTTAATTTTATGGCACAGAAATAAGGAGGCACAAATAGTTTCTAGAAATGAAAGACTTATTGTAATATAAGCTTGATAGCATGATAACTTTTTCTAGAAAGTCAAGAAGTTATAGAGTTGACTCAGACCTATTAAAATATTTCAATGTTTTCTACTGTAATAGAGGGATAATGAAATGTATAAAGTATAATAAATGTCTATTCATGGGGCTTACCTAAGCTTATTGCTAGAGTTTCGTTATGTGCTATAAGTGTTTATAGATTTTATGAAGTTTATTTGAATAAAGAATTTAGAGCTACCCTTGTAGAAATCAGTATCTTAAAGGAAAATTTTATTTAGCTACAGAAAATTAATCCCTGTAACAAAACCTTCATTATTGGGATTGACATAATTAGGGTTGACCAAATATTTTCTGTTCCCTCAATTGTGGTCACAGAGTCTATGCTGTTTAATGGAGAAGATAGGCTGATACCTAAGAGTAGGCAATCTTCCCATTCCTTTTTTTAAATTTATTTTACAAGGCATCTTTCAACACACTTAGAAAATAATAGATGCCTCAATCTGTGCAAAGCATTAGGGGATACAGTGAAGAGCAAGAGAGTATTTTTTTGAAACCAGTTATAATTTCATTGGAAAAATAGACTTCAAGTAACAAGTGTTTGTTAGAGGTGGGGAGAGATCCATCTAATGGTAACTAATTCATCTTCAAGTGGGATTTAAATTGTGAGGTGAGGAATGTATCAGGTGAATCAGGTAAATGGCACAAGGAGAAAAATGTGCTCTGGGGACAGGAATGAATGCACTATGTCTGAAGAGCAGAAAGGAGCTGGTGCAGTTGTTGCAAATGAACATGGGAGGAGAAGCAGGGTAGGTGAATCTGTGGTGGCTGGCAAAGCAGAGCAGAGCGAGGCTGGATCCCAGTCTGCTCAGGCAGCCCTGCCAGGAGCTTTCATTTTGTCCTAAGAGAAGTGGGAAGTCATAAATCAGTTCTGAATAAGAGGGGTAGGATTAGAATTGCCTGGTTAACATTCACTTTGGCAGTTCCTCGACTTATGGACCACAAGGCCTAAAGTGGGGTGGGGACCAGACCAAGTGACATTTGTGACTTTAGACCAAGATTAGTGATCCTCAAAGTATTGTCTGTGGGCTTGTATGGATCCTGAAAACCTTATTATGGAGTCTGCAGAATTATTTTCATAATAACACTAAGACATAGTTTACATTTTAAATTATTAGTTATTCATATGGACAATACAAAAGGCCACAGTTCTGGGGATCAGCTGTAATCAAGACTGATTAATAATCTGTGCAAGTCGTCATCACACTCATCACCTTAACATTTATACTCAGTGAAAAGCTACAAGCTATCACTAATGATAGTCTTGATAAACCAGCAGCAGTTATTAATTTTATTCCATCTCATCTCTGAAGACATATCTTTTAATATTGTGTGTGATAAAATGCTGAAGCATATTGTTAAAGTAGCCTGAAGTTATTGCCAGCCTCCTGAAGCAAAAACAATCTTTCTTTTGGTGATGGCAAAGGTCAGGTGCTTGATGCAGCATAGGGGTAAAGAGAGACAGTATGAGAGTGAATGCTTTAACATCCCAAGAACGAAGGAGACAAAAGTAATGAGGGCATATATCAATGTATCTATGGGAACTTATGAGTCACTCTCAGAAGCTATTTAGGCTCCCCATCCTGGCTTGTTATATGGTAATAAACTGGTTCCTGGAGTGGCCCTGGGAAGCTGTTTTCTGGTGGTACCAAGAGTGATGTACTGGAGTGGGTTCATGCAGGATCAAGAGAATGGCTATGTGTCTCTCTTTCCACCCCTGCAGACAGTAATATCACATTGGTAGCTTAAAATTGCATATGGTGTGATTATAGAGCTGCCAAGTACTAGGAATAGAGCCTTCAAAAAATTTAATTCTAATACCAGAAGGCTAGGGAGATGTCTCAGAGGTTATGAGTGCTTGCTGCACAAGCATGAGAGCAAGGAATTGATATTGCCTTAGTTTTATTTCCCAGCACCCACTTACAAAACTGGGTGTGTAACTCCAGTCTGTGTGTGTTGGGGGTGGTGGTGGAGAGCTAAGAATAGTTTGGTCATGCTACTGGGGTGAGGAGAGCCAGCAATTGTGAAAAGTGGCAGTTCTGGGTTGAATAAGAGGCTCCATCTCAAGGAAATAGGTAGGTGAGCAAAATTAGGACAACTTACAGTCTCTTTTGGCCTCCACACAGGGCTCACTACACACACATCAAATCACACACTACCCCATACATACACTACATGAACACACATACAAAAAAAATTAATCTTGAAAAACCAGTTGTCAAAATTTTACCAACATAGAATAACTCTGATCTTTGATTTTTTTCTTCCTCTCATTCCCCAAGGCACATTATTGGCTTTCTCCAATAATCCTCATTTACTTAAAAATATTTGTTTCAAAAGAGAACTTAAGATAATAGCTGCCAGCCTTAATACATAACTTCTGTCATATATTATGTTCTTAATATATATTTGTTGAATATTGAATAAGATAAATATCTAATATTGAACATAATGTAAGCCAAAATAAGTTTAAGAGTGCATATTTTAATCACTAGTAATATAATTTACTACATCTCCTCATAAACTAGAATTTGAATTATAGCACTTACATCATACTGAAGTTATTTATGTTTAAATGCAAAATCCAACCATTAAAATAACCAATAAAAAAGGCTGGAGAGATGGCTTAGCAGTTAAGGCACTTGCCTGTGAAGCCTAAGGACCCAGTTTCGATTCTCTAGGTCCCACTTAAGCCAGATGCACAAGGTGGCACATGCGTCTGGAGTTCATTTGCAACAGCTAGAGTCCCTGGAGTGCCCCTTCTATCTCTTTTTCTCTTTCTCTCCCTCTCTTAGTAAATAAATTTTAAAAAAATAAACCAATAAAAATTAATGAGTTCTCCTACATAATTATTATTCTAAAGATAATATATTTAGAAAAAAACCCAAATCTTACTATATATTCTTCCATAATTTATTATTTTAAATAGTGCTAGTTTTGATATCCACTCAGCACAAAAGCAAAAGACAAAGAATTAGGGGCTGAGAATTTAAAAAATCTTCATTTAGTCACATCTTACAGTGCTTTGTAGTTTGTCTTAGCCAAGAACTGGAACAGAAATACACTCACTGAAAGGCAATTTACAGCATTTAGGGGTTAAGGAGAGTTTGTGGAGTTGTCATCTCATCTTTGCTTTTCTTTATTCTCATTTTGGCTTCCTGCCATGGAATCTTTGAATCATTCATTAGAACCCCACTGCAGCATGACCTGGGGAAAAATAAGGAGTTCTTAAACCCCAAGCTTTTGTTTGTCTATATTTTTAGCAGTTCTGCAAAATGTGATACTGTAGCAGGAGGTCAAAACAATTAAACAAAATATGTTAATATTTATAGGTTTCAATTATCCATTTACCATAAGGATGGATCCGTTTAACTTTATAGTGATTAGAACACTAATTCAACAAAGATAAGTTTGTTTAAAATCTCCAAGACTTATATTTGGTCCTTCTTCATGAAGTAACAAAACATTTTGAAAATTAGATATAATCACTCTTCTATCAAAAAGCCTTCAGCTCTCACAATGTTAAACATATTTCCATAGCAGGTACTTAGTCATGATGAGTGAATTTGAGCGTGTTTCTTGGAAGATAAACAGTGGAAGATAAACAAAATGTTGGGCTTTGGTTGTAGCCAAGCTTTCCAAAAGAAATAAAGTGAATAGTTAATCCTTACAGCACTGGAATTTGCTGACTGTTCGCCAAAAGAACATTAGGAGATTGCCTATGTGTCTCTGTGTACATGAACTTAAAATCTCGACTCTGCTGAATCAAGAGCAGAAGAAAAAAAAGACAAAGGCAGGATGACCAACACCCAACCTACGATGTATTAAGAACTGCAAAGACAGTTCCTACCCACAAGTGTGTGTGTGCGTGTGTGTGCGTGTGTGCGTGCGTGCGTGCGTGCGTGCGTGCGTGTGTGTGTGTGTGTGTGTGTGTTAGGAGGCAGGCTTAGGGCAAAGAGATGGACATCTAACTGTTCGTATCCCTTTCCCTTTTGGCAATCAACTAAGCTGTCACATCCACCTAGACTGCTCCTGATGGTCTCCAAGGCTGCCAGAGTGAAAACAAATCGGGTACCCCTGTCCTAAGTCAGTCTTAGGCAGTTTGATTTTGAAGATGTTTATTATGGTGATGGAAACTTTCTATTTTGAAGATTCAACTAAGCGTCATTCCAAGTCAGGTTTTGCCTTTTCACTGTGAGCAAGTACATGCATGTGTGGTTTTTAGCAGTCTCTCAGGATGTTGGAACACACCTAGCCATACACACAAAACCACACAACTAAAATCATCGTTTCACTAAATTTACAATGCAGCACTCGAGATAGTACAGAAAGCATTGCTTTGGGCACAGAAGAAAAACAGCTCCTCAGACCCATTCTTGATGATCAGGCTGTACGTGAGAAAACATCTCCATGTCTCTCAACCTCTCCTGACCATACCAGTCTCATTGCTGGCTTTATTGTAATGAGGGGAAACTAGTTTGCAGTGCATAAAAAATGAAAAAGAAAAGGAAAATCAAGAGCTGAAAGAAGGAAACCAAGATTCCAGATCCAATTATCAAGGGATCCATCAATGCTCTTTGGTCCTCGAGAAACTATTTCCTGCTCTGGCAAAGTCAACTTTTGGGCAGTTTTACTCCCCATATTCCCAGGACTTTCAGTGTGTCCCCAGTCTGTCCACATTACCGTTTACACTTTGGATTAACCCCTCACTGTTGTCAGCCTTGCTCTCAGTTATGGTTTTTCAACTTGTCACGTTTCCAACTATGATTCAGTGCTTTTTTAAAAATTATTTTTATTTATTTATAAACAGAGAGATAGAGAAAAGAGAAACAGAGAGAATGGACATGCCAGGACCTCTAGCTGCTGCAAACAAATTCCAGATCCATGTATCACTTTGTGCATCTGCCTTTACATGAGTACTAGGAAACTGAACATGGCTCATTAGGCTTAGGCAGGCAAGTGCCTAAACCACTGAGCAATCAATGCTTTTTTTCTTTTTTCTTTTATTTTTTTTGGAGCGAGACAGAGAGAGACAGAGAGAGAGGGAGAGGAAGACAGAGAATGAGCCCGCCAGCAGCCTCTCAGCTGCTGCGACCGAAATCCAGATGCGTGCGACCCCTTGTGGTCAAGTGTGGCATTGCGCCCTTTGCATCTGGCTAAATGTGGGACCTGGAGATTGGAACTGCTGGAGATTGGAACCAGCGTTCTTAGGCTTAGGAGGCAGGTGCCTTAACCGCTAAGCCATCTCTCCAGCCCCTCAGTGCTTTTTAAGATCAATAATTTGGAACTTCCATTTTCTTTCTGAGTTTGTGCTCCTTCTTGTCGAATTTCTAACTGGACATTAAGCATCTAGTCCCCAAGTTTACTAGACTCTGGCCAGGTTCCCTCAGCCCCATTCAGGATATAATGCAGTTGTATATTTAAAAGGGTGAAATTGAATAAAATTAATAGTAACCATGATATGTGTATCTTATCCTCAAACGAAAACCACTTTTCTGGTGTATATTTTTCAAAATTTACATGTATTGCTTCTCATAAAATGCTCTATTTCCTTATCAGCAAGATGCTAACAAAAAGAGAAATGAATATGATTTTTCCCTTGCCTTTTGAGCATCTGAAAGAATTTATGGAATTTTGTAACTGTGATTAAGATAATGTACATAAAAGCATTTCAAATAGTACAAGTATTCTACATGTGTTTATGGGTATTTTATGTGAACACTGACCCTCCAAAGATAAACCAGTGTCTTAGCTTTATCACTAAGCCTACACTTGAGTAAGACTTTTGAAGGACGTTACTTTTTCACTTCATGAAATTTTACATACCAGTGTCTCAAATAGGAAATAGTTTTATGAATTCTTTACAAAAATACTATCAAGATGAATCATATGAATGAATGTTACCTTCAAAGATGCCTACCTTGTTTTTCAGTTTTTCCAACATACTGAAAACAGCTGACAAAATACTGAAGATTTGAAGAGGGAATTTTAATTAAACTTTCTAGGATCCCCTTCCTTACATTTCATTAAAGCCAGTTTTCTTTCAACTAATACTGTCTCTTGGTGAGAATACAAGGCTAGATAGCCACATAGTGACAGGACAGTTATCTTGGAGGTAATGTCATTTACTTAGCAAAAATAATTTGATTCTGTCTGTATTTTAAAAGGTAGGACAGTTGGATAAATGTGGGTTTGTGTGTGATTCATGTTATCCCATGGGACAAGTTTGAATATTCTTCAAAACGTAGGTCAGTTGAACTCACTAAACATCTTGGAATTTTTTTTTCATAATTTTCTTAATTGCTTAGGATTTTGTCTACAGAATTTAATGTACAATCCATGTGGGAATATAGTCAATACATTTAGTTTTAGTTCTGAATAGGATATTCTTAAAAGAAAATAGTTGTCACTGGAAAAAAATGATTCACAACTATGTATTTTTCTAAACATAAGTGGACAAACATACTGAAATCAAAGTCACATCAGAAAAATTGACCCAAAGCAATTTTCTAGAGAGAAGTTCATGTATACTCAGGACTCAAAGACTTCTAGCTCTGGCTGAAGGCTTTGTAAATAAATTTTGTGCAGCCTAGTGTACTGGAGGTTAGAGGCTATTTAGTATAAATAAGCAAAAACAGAGCTTGTGTTTGACATAGTAGGTTATAGAAGACTTTACTGTAAAGTTTTCAAAAATTGGAATTCATAATAAAGCCAAATATATCCTTGGGAATCTATCTAGTGGGGAGATAAAAGATAATCAATTCTATCACATTTAAAAATAAGCATATGGAGACCTGCAGTTATGATTTGAAACATCTTCATGATGCTAATTGAGGGAAGTGCTTTAAGTTATAATATTCGAATTTGTGATATCATTGAAGTTTATTAAGGAAAAGAGATAACAGACAACTATGTGTCAAGCACTAAATAGGGTTTTTATTAATATTTCTCAGTTTCTCCTAACAATTGACAGAGTGGGCATGTATCTTCAATGTCCAGTGAAATCTCTGCAATGCGAGCTGCAGGAGCTAATGTTATGGGGAGTTTTCAGACATCATTCATTCCTTCACTTGCTTGTTTTTAATCTTAAAAGTCAAGTAAATTTATGCTTCATTTATTGAGGAAGGCATATTTATCTACTACAGATCAAAGAGGAAATGGTGCTATTACCACATCTGTGGAACTCCAGGGATAATTAAATACATGATGGGTAATTTAACCCAAGGACACCCTTTCAATAGAGTTTGAGAATGTGCAGTTTGGAGGAAAGGAGCAAGGATAGAGTAGAGCAAAAACATTCATGCTTGGAAGAAGATGTGGTATATATACATATATACATAATTTAAATCTCAAGATACCTAGGGACATCATTTTCCTTCTGTAGTCTAGTCTTTATTCTCCATCCATTTTTTCTTGTTAGTAAATAATTCACACTAATGAACCAGACCATTCATTGCTCACCCCCCCACGCATACACCCCCCCACACAGTGTGTGTATGTGCATAAAACTTAACATAATCCAAGGAACCAGAGGCAATACTATGTAATCTTTTCACTCCCTAGTGTTTTGACTATCAGATTTCTGTAGAGGAGAACCCTGGAGAATGCTTAAAATCAATACAGTTCAATTCATTTATCAAGTATTATCTTTCACTGGAGACCATCTGCTTTGCTTCTCTCTACTTGTTCTCTTCTTTCTTCTGAGTCAACTTGAAAGATGTGATCCATTACTTCCACTTTTAGAACCCTTCTATCCCATTAAAGCAATTTATATAAGGAGCAGATAGATGAGTAGTGCTTGTATGAAATTTCTTATTTCAGTTAGAGATACCTGACTTGAAGCTTGAGAGAGACAGACAGAGAGAGAGAGAGAGAAAGACCATTCAGGATATAATGCAGTTGTATATTTAAAAGGGTGAAATTGAATAAAATTAATAGTAACCATGATATGTGTATCTTATCCTCAAACGAAAACCACTTTTCTGGTGTATATTTTTCAAAATTTACATGTATTGCTTCTCATAAAATGCTCTATTTCCTTATCAGCAAGATGCTAACAAAAAGAGAAATGAATATGATTTTTCCCTTGCCTTTTGAGCATCTGAAAGAATTTATGGAATTTTGTAACTGTGATTAAGATAATGTACATAAAAGCATTTCAAATAGTACAAGTATTCTACATGTGTTTATGGGTATTTTATGTGAACACTGACCCTCCAAAGATAAACCAGTGTCTTAGCTTTATCACTAAGCCTACACTTGAGTAAGACTTTTGAAGGACGTTACTTTTTCACTTCATGAAATTTTACATACCAGTGTCTCAAATAGGAAATAGTTTTATGAATTCTTTACAAAAATACTATCAAGATGAATCATATGAATGAATGTTACCTTCAAAGATGCCTACCTTGTTTTTCAGTTTTTCCAACATACTGAAAACAGCTGACAAAATACTGAAGATTTGAAAGGGAATTTTAATTAAACTTTCTAGGATCCCCTTCCTTACATTTCATTAAAGCCAGTTTTCTTTCAACTAATACTGTCTCTTGGTGAGAATACAAGGCTAGATAGCCACATAGTGACAGGACAGTTATCTTGGAGGTAATGTCATTTACTTAGCAAAAATAATTTGATTCTGTCTGTATTTTAAAAGGTAGGACAGTTGGATAAATGTGGGTTTGTGTGTGATTCATGTTATCCCATGGGACAAGTTTGAATATTCTTCAAAACGTAGGTCAGTTGAACTCACTAAACATCTTGGATTTTTTTTTTCATAACTTTCTTAATTGCTTAGGATTTTGTCTACAGAATTTAATATACAATCCATGTGGGAATATAGTCAATACATTTAGTTTTAGTTCTGAATAGGATATTCTTAAAAGAAAATAGTTGTCACTGGAAAAAAATGATTCACAACTATGTATTTTTCTAAACATAAGTGGACAAACATACTGAAATCAAAGTCACATCAGAAAAATTGACCCAAAGCAATTTTCTAGAGAGAAGTTCATGTATACTCAGGACTCAAAGACTTCTAGCTCTGGCTGAAGGCTTTGTAAATAAATTTTGTGCAGCCTAGTGTACTGGAGGTTAGAGGCTATTTAGTATAAATAAGCAAAAACAGAGCTTGTGTTTGACATAGTAGGTTATAGAAGACTTTACGGTAAAGTTTTCAAAAATTGGAATTCATAATAAAGCCAAATATATCCTTGGGAATCTATCTAGTGGGGAGATAAAAAGATAATCAATTCTATCACATTTAAAAATAAGCATATGGAGACCTGCAGTTATGATTTGAAACATCTTCATGATGCTAATTGAGGGAAGTGCTTTAAGTTATAATATTCGAATTTGTGATATCATTGAAGTTTATTAAGGAAAAGAGATAACAGACAACTATGTGTCAAGCACTAAATAGGGTTTTTATTAATATTTCTCAGTTTCTCCTAACAATTGACAGAGTGGGCATGTATCTTCAATGTCCAGTGAAATCTCTGCAATGCGAGCTGCAGGAGCTAATGTTATGGGGAGTTTTCAGACATCATTCATTCCTTCACTTGCTTGTTTTTAATCTTAAAAGTCAAGTAAATTTATGCTTCATTTATTGAGGAAGGCATATTTATCTACTACAGATCAAAGAGGAAATGGTGCTATTACCACATCTGTGGAACTCCAGGGATAATTAAATACATGATGGGTAATTTAACCCAAGGACACCCTTTCAATAGAGTTTGAGAATGTGCAGTTTGGAGGAAAGGAGCAAGGATAGAGTAGAGCAAAAACATTCATGCTTGAAGAAGATGTGGTATATATACATATATACATAATTTAAATCTCAAGATACCTAGGGACATCATTTTCCTTCTGTAGTCTAGTCTTTATTCTCCATCCATTTTTTCTTTTTAGTAAATAATTCACACTAATGAACCAGACCATTCATTGCTCACCCCCCCACGCATACACCCCCACACACAGTGTGTGTATGTGCATAAAACTTAACATAATCCAAGGAACCAGAGGCAATACTATGTAATCTTTTCACTCCCTAGTGTTTTGACTATCAGATTTCTGTAGAGGAGAACCCTGGAGAATGCTTAAAATCAATACAGTTCAATTCATTTATCAAGTATTATCTTTCACTGGAGACCATCTGCTTTGCTTCTCTCTACTTGTTCTCTTCTTTCTTCTGAGTCAACTTGAAAGATGTGATCCATTACTTCCACTTTTAGAACCCTTCTATCCCATTAAAGCAATTTATATAAGGAGCAGATAGATGAGTAGTGCTTGTATGAAATTTCTTATTTCAGTTAGAGATACCTGACTTGAAGCTTGAGAGAGACAGACAGAGAGAGAGAGAGAGAAAGAGAAAGAGGCAGAGAGAAAGAGAATGGGCATGCCTCAGCAGCTGTGAACAAATTCCAGATGCCTTCACTCCCTTGTGGGCAAGACCCGTATTGAGTGATTGCATCACTTTCTATGTCTGGCTAAACATGGGACTTGGAGATCAAACAGGCATTCTTAAGCTTGGCAGGCAGGAGCCTTAACTGCTAAGCCATCTCTCCAGCCCATTATTCTTTTATTTATTTATTTTTATTTATTTATTTATTTATTTATTTATTTATTTATGAGAAAGACAGAAAGAGAGGGAGAGGAAGACAGATAGTGATGGGCACGCCAGCACCCTCTCAGCTGCTGTGAATGGAATCCAGATGCATGCACTTCCTTGTGGTCAAGTGCGGCATTGTGCCCTAGTGTCACTTTGCATCTGGCTAAACGTGGGACCTGGAGATTGGAACCTCTGGAGATTGGAACTAGCGTTCTTAGGCTTAGGAGGCAGGCACTTTAACCGCTAAGCCATCTCTCCAGCCCTACTTATTTATTTTTGACTCCCTGACCTGAACAATCTATCATCAACCCATGATCCAGCAAGAAAAAAGGATAACCAAGCTGGCCTAGCAAAATGCAACATGAAGATAAGGTATTTTATATGACATAGCCTCATATGAAGCATACTAGAGTTAATTTGATTTAGTATTTTATTACCAATGAAAAAAAAAAAGATGTGGCTAGATTGGAGAGGTGGCTGAGAAGTTAAATGTGTTTCTATGCAAAGCATGACAGCCTAGGTTTGATTCCCCAGTACCCACATAAAGCCAGATGCACAAAGTGGGATATGCATGCAGAGTTCTTCACAGTGACAAGAGGTTGTGGTGTGCCCATTCTCTCAATGTCTCTCTCTTTTTACCAATGAATAAAAAAAAATTAAAAAAGAATTTCACATCAAATTTAAACTTTAGGGTCTCCACAGCCTCATAATAACATGCAGTCTTCGTTTCAGAGTTTACAGCTAGAATGGACTCCTGTCTCTCCATTAGGGCCAAGGCCCTCTAACATCTTAGGAAAAAAAAATACGAATAGTAACTTCTGACCCATATCATGATAACCATAGAACTTTTTACTTCAAGTATTATCTATCTATATATTTCACATGATCTCAAATTCTTATAAGAACAATGAAGGCTAGACTTATTATCCTTAATGTATATTTGAGAACAATTACTTTAAGATTTTCTGGGAAGGTTGAACTTTTTTAAAGGGTGAAGCAAGTAGACACTTAAAAATTACTCTGTACCATAGAGAAAGATTTCAGGTACAAAAGTAGGTGTGAGGAAGTGAATTGTTCCTTACTATGGTAGTCTCAGGAAATTCTGATGTCATCCTGGATTGCTGTCAGGGAATGAGGAGGAGGTGCTAAAATCAGTAGCGATTTAGAGCATAGAACCAAACGAGGGACTTGCTAAGGCATTTGTTGTAGGAAGTGAGGAAATGGGAAGGAGGAGCCAAATTTGGCATTCAGTTTTTGGCTAGAAGAACTGGACAGACATGGAGCCACTTGTGAAGATGGAAAATCCTGGCAAGAGGAACTGCAGTGGTGGGATGAGGAAGGGAGCCCAAGAGGGGCCAGGAGCAAGCTGGTCATAGCCTGCTGTTCAGACAGTGGAAGTTCTTCAAATACGCTTGTGATTGGAGGTCTGGGAATATGTGCATATCCTTCCAAATGCTCTTTCAACGCTTCCCCTTTATCCACATAGACAATCCAAATGTAACTTAGACTTTTGGGTTGAAAATGCAAACATCACATTTTCTCAGGGATGACATTTACCAGCTTCTAAAGCTATGCTCGTACAAACTCCTTGCACTGGCAAGATTTTAGGTAGCTTGAGAAAAAGGGTATTGCCTTAGAAGAATCAGCAGTGTTTCGGGATGTCATCTCAGCCTAAACTCAGAACCTGAAATTTTGGTGTGCGTTGTATGACCAGGTGCAGCTCAAAGTTCCAACAAGCTAAGTGGGTGAAGCAATTGCTTACTATGAAAGTGTCTAAGGTCAAAGATGGAAAAAGATGGATTTCATGGCTTTAGTCTGGGCCTGACAGAGATAGGGGCTGTAAGAAGAATCTGACTTAAGACCCAAGGTGATGAAGCAGGATACAGGTTGGGGAGGAGCATTTTTTAAATATCATATTTAGGTATGACAGGCTGGTCCAGACATCACACAGGTTGTTTGAGCCTGAAGTTTACACTTTTGGAGCGCCAATATAGGGTTCGTTGCTCTCAACCAGAAGCCAGGGTCAAGTGCTTCTCTCCAAAGTCTTTGCTATCCAGAGCCTCAAGAAGGTATGCAAGACAGAGTGATGAGGGAAGAGAGCCTGTGAGTTTTTCTATGCATCTGGCACTACAGAAGCAAGTTGATAAGACTGAAATGACAAAATGACACCTGGAGGGCAGTGAGATTGGAGCTTTTGCACTTGGGATGGCTGAGTGGGTGGTGAGGCTTGGAGGATGCGGGGATTTTGATAGAAAGTCATTTTTTATGCTAAAATGTGCTTTGAAATAACTGATGAGAATTTTTTTTTTAGGCAAGCCCAACTGACTGGTCTTATTTTTTTTAAAGTACTTTATTTATTTATTTATTTATTTATTTATTTATTTATTTATTTAAGAGAGAGAGAGAGAGAGAAAGAGACAGATAGAGAGAAAGAGAGAATGGGCATGGCAGGGCCTCTAGCCACTGCAAACGAACTCCAGATGCATGTGCCCCCTTGTGCATATGGCTTACATGGGTCCTGGGGAATTGAACCATTGTCCTTAGGCTTTGTAGGCAAACACCTTTACCACTAAGCCATTTCCTCAGCCCCTTATTATTTTTTTTTAATTCAAGAGCGAGCGAGAGAGAATTGACATGCCAGGGCCTTGAACTTCTGCAATCAAACTCCAGATGCATGTGCCATCTTGTGTGCATGTGTGACCTTGCTCAGTTGTGTCACTTTGTGTGTCTGTCTGTCTTACGTGGGACCTGGAGTGTTGAACCTGGGTCCTTAGGCTTTACAGACAAGTGCCCTAACTGCTTAGCCATCTCTAGCCCTGGTGAGAATTTCTTAAGCACCATACCCAGAAATTCTTACTTAGGAAGCTTAGGGTGTTGTCTTGACAGGGAGTGGTGCACAAGCTTCGTGGGTGACTCTGATGAGTATGCCTGGGTTAGAAACATTGCCTTCGTTAGTGATGTTAGAAGTGGCAAGAGCCATGTGAAGCTGAGGTATTTTCCTTTACGACAGTACCTTTTTCTTTTTCTTCAGCTTCCTGAATTTTCATTAAGACAACTTTCTTTCCTTCATGTTGCTTTTTCATAATTCCTCACTGAAGGCTTCTCTGAAGGAGAATTTCTGGGAGCCACAGTCAGCCTTAAGCTTGCAGATTCTTCAGGCTTGGACTCAGATGAAAAGAAAAACTAGGAATGTAAACATCCTTTTTCTTCCTTAGAAGAAAATGGTTCACAATCTTATTTTGTTTGATCATATCAATGTTAAATAATTCTGTGAATATTTTTTGAAACATCCTCTCTCTTCCGTTACTATTTCTACAGCTTGCTTTACTGTTATTATTATTTTTTTGCTTTAAACTTATCAATGGAATTTAGATATCAAAGAACCTTTAGTTCCATTTCTCTAGACCTGCTCCAAATTCTATAAAAATAACCTTGTGGAATTGTAAGCCACACAAATGATCCTTCAGCACATCTACCTTCCTCCACTTCATTTATAGTATTAAAAATACTGGGTTAGTGATCTAATTCTGGTTCAATAATGTTTGTATTCCTCAACATTATTTGTGATTTTCAATGCTAGGGAATTCTTGTCTTCTGGAAATAGATCTAAAATGTAAAAATGTAGCAATTTTTTTTTTTTTTTAGTGTAAGAATTCCAGATGTTAGATCCATTGATTGAGGAAGTAGAGGTCAAAATTACATTAGGACTTAAACATATCAAAGAATAGATCCGGCTCTAGCCTGAACATAGCCATGTTTAGCAGTCTTTGTATGTCATCTCAGGGGAAGAGTTGTGACTTTCTAAAGAGGGAAGTGGAGCTTTTAGTGCTGAGCGAAAAGAAGTTTGGTTTTGAGAATGCACTAACCCAGTGGTCCCATGTGTGGCCCTGGGAGGACTGGCACAATCAGCTGCTGGGAAGGTCAGCCTAAGCTCTCTGCTGGAGAGATGCACATTCTCATCAGAGGAGTCTAAACATCAGGAAGCTTTTGATACCATGAGAAAAGGAAGTGCTGTTCCTTTCAACCGAGAGCTGTAGAATGTCTCACCTCCTTTTTATTTTTTTGAGACTGGGTCTCATGTACCCCAGGCTTGCCTTGATCTTCCTATGTAATCTAGGATTCCCTAGAATTTCTAATCTTCTTGCCTCTACCTTCCAAGTGCTTGGGAATACAGGCCTGAGCTAACGTACCCAGTTTACACAATTCTAAGGCTTGAACTCAGGGCTTGGTGCATGCTAGGCAAGCACTCTACCATCTGAGCTACATCACTGGTTTCCACCTCCTTTTTTAATGCTCCACAGCCTCTTTTTGATTAGCTTTGTGAGAAAATTTTAATGTAAAAGTTGATTATGTGAACTAGAGATACATAATAATCATGTGACAATTGAACATTCATAGATGTCATTTATCTCTTAACTATTTACAGAATGTATTTAAATTTTAATGTTTATTACAAAATATATGAAAAAGAATTTAAACTCCCTTTTTTCTTCATCTCCCTGCTCTTCCTCTTCTTCCTCCCCTTCCCCCTTCTCTTCCTCCTTTTATGAGACAGGGTCTTGCTATTGCTATGTTGCACAGGCTGGTCTGAAACTTATGATCCTCCTGCCTCAGCATCTCATGTTGCAATTACAGAGATGGGTCCCCATGAATGACTTTTAAACTCTTATTATTCTTTAACTTATCCAGTTAGTTTGGGTTTATGATTCACAAGGCAAAAAGAAACTATTTCTTCAAAATTTAGGTTTTTTATTAAGTGACCTTAGATTATCCCTTATAAAATTTTAGTTTTATAAATTCAGAATTTGGGGCTGGAGAGATGGCTTAGCAATTAAGGTGCCAGCCTCCTAAGCCTAAGAACACTGGTTCCAATCTCCAGCGGCTCCAATCTCCAGGTCCCACATTTAGCCCTATGCAAAGTGATGTAAGGGCGCAATGCCGCACTTGACCACAAGGGGGCACACACATCTGGATTTCGTTTGCAGCAGCTGAGAGGGTGCTGGCGTGCCCATCTCTATCTGTCTTCCTCTCCCTCTCTCTCTGTCTCTCTCCAAAAACAAATAAATAAATAAATTCAGAATTTGAAACAAACTATATAATTGATTTTGAAATTTAAGAAAAATCTAAGAATGTTCTCAAATATTTTCCTTGTAACACTTTAATTATAAAAAGCTAAAGTCATATATGATTAAATTGATATTCCCATTTCAATGGATTCATTTGATGAGAGTTACAAGGCATAACTTGAAGAGTTTTATGGGACCGTGTTAGAGCTACACATACATTTTCAATCCTGAAATCTTTGCCATTTTTCATATATAGTGGAGTAATATCATATTCTCTTTAATAAAAGTTAGAAAAAAGAAAGAATGAAAGGAAGAACTGCTACTGTTTCAGGCTTATTGACTAAAAATTCAAACTTGGCTCATGTTTTTCAATGGAGAGATCATGTGGTTTGCCTGTAAGACAGCATGTGGTCAGTGGTAACACTGCAGAGAGCTCCAGGACCATTTGCAATGTCCTGCTTCTTCCTCCAGCTGCCTCCACAAGATGCAATAATAATTTTCCTTGTAGGTATTTACCATGTTCTCAACTGTATGAAAATTATCTTTGTAAATGCTCCTATTTTTATTGACCTATATTTGGAATCTAAGTAAAAGAAATCCTTGGATGCTCCCACCATCTTTTTTCTGCTGCCCTTATGTCCCTCCATGTGGACATGCTAAACCCAGTAGCTATCCGTGTGAGTACAGAAATATACATTTATTGGAATGTTCATTTTCCTAGAAGGAAATGAAAAAGAATAGTGCCAGTATTCCATAATGATTCAACTTGTATGCAAACAAATGCTTCACTAAAAGAAAGGGACAAAGGTTGTTTCCTTGAGAATCTAAAGACTCAAGTTATATGGCTGTATAATACATGATCCATAGATGATGGGGGTGAAGTCATTTCATTAAAAAGTAAGCTTTTTTTCCACCAGCATTCCTACATGTGTGTCTTATAGGAAATTATTGTAGATAAACAAAGAAATTATGGGTATTGTCTATGGATATTAAATATTATTCTTGAGCTGGTATAGGTTTAAATTTTTAAACTTTCTAACTATCTCTTACTTCTACATGTGTAAACATCAACATTTATAGGGCCTGGAGAAAAGCAAAGCACACTACAGACATTTATTATAAAGTTTAAAATAGAACATGTAGATGGCAAAAAAAAAAAAAAAAAAAAAAAAAAAAAAAAAAAAACAGAAAGGAACACATGTAAGAGGGGATAAAAGGATTCAAGGAACAAGGTAGGGAAGGTAGCACATCTTAAGTGATACAAAAGCCAAAAGGGGAATACTGGAGGGCTGGAGAGATGGTTCAGAGTTTAAGAGCACACAGCTGGGCATGGCCATACATGCCTGGAGCCCCAGTCCTGTGGTGAGCAGAAATGATGAAAGTCAATTCTCATGTAAACATTTACTATAGAGGAAAAAAATATTTTTCTAGAAATAATTAGTGATTTCTGTATTTTTTTTTTTGTTATGTAATCTCTAGGTATCTTGTGGCTGATTTATTTGTTAATCATGTGTCACTAATTGCTTTAAGGTGAGGTAGGTGCAGAACCAACAGGACTTTTATTCTTCGTTGAGTGTTCATGCTGACATTGTTAAATTATGTAAGACTTTAGACATAAAGCTACATTCTGTTTAAACAAAAAATATTTTATAAATTCCAAAATCTTCCATTCACATCAGAAGTCCAGGCTTGGTTTACAGCATTGTATTTACAGGAATCCATAGCAAAAAGGAAACAGAGACTATGTAGCAGAGGGAGTCTCCCCATAGTATTTAGAAGAGACCCAAGTGGAGCCTCCATTATGATGGGGCTGAATGAGCACTAGAATAGAAGTGATCTGGATCCACCCTGAAAGCCATGACCAAATACAACACCAAAATGAAAAACCATGCCATGAAATTACTAAAATTGTAGTAGATATTATGGCAGGAAATGAAGAAGCAGAAAATTGTGGGCCATAACTCGTAGAAAAGTCAGTCAGTAGAGCAGACTGAAGTAGAAAAGATGGTAAGGTTCACATATGAACTTTCAGACAGCAAAAGTGAAATATATATATATATATGATATTTATCTATCTAGCATCTCTGTATGTGTTAAAATAAATAAGGAAAGAAATGGAAAATATAAAATAGGCTTACATGGAATTCAAAGAAAAAATATCTGAAATAAGTTTTCTGGATGAGACAAAGAGTAGATTTTTAGTGTCATGTGAAGATAAGTTAGAAAGGTCACTGTGAAGATAGGAATAAAAACACTGACAAAAAAAAAAAAAAAAAAAAAAGATCTTCAGTGACCTGAGAGGTAGTTTCATACCTGCAACTGAAATTTCAGAGAACATGGAGGAGTAATAAATAAATAAATAAATATTTAGAGAAATAATGGCCAAAAGTAAAAGAAAAATCAAAGTCACAAACATAAAAGGAAAAAAAAAATAAGTTCAAGTAAAATAAAAATAAGTAAAACCTTGGTAAGTTTCATTAGAATCAATTAGTTTTAAAAAGCATTAAAAGAATCAGAAAATAGGAGATAACAAAAATGTATCATGGTCAAAGGAATACAGATCAGATCAGTAGAACCCATAATCATGAAAATCCAGTAAAAATATATTTCCATGGAAGACGGTATGTCCACCATGCACAAGACCTTGGGTTCATGCCTAGCACCTCAAAGGAAGGAAGGAAAGAAGAGAGGGAGGGAAGGGAGAGGGAAGAAAAGAGGGAGGGAAGGAGGGAGAAAGGAAGACAAGAAATCCAATATCAATGGATAAAACACTCTAAGATGTTGGTAGAAAAATTAAAGATGTCAACTTAAAGTTCCATATACAATGGAATATTCTTAAAAGTGAAATTATGTAAAAATTGAGAAGCTTATTATATAGTTTATTTGAAAAGTCAAATGATCTCAGATCTACAGTTTGACCAATAAAATACAGGAGGATTTATACTATCAGATTTCCAAGTTTATAACATAGCAACAAGACAGTGTTGTATCAACAAAGGATATATACACAAACTAATGGAACCAAAATAACATTCCAGAAGTAGTCTAACGGTAGCAGTTAACTTTTCATTGCTGGGATAAAATTCCCAACCAGAAGCACCTTATGGAAGGTAAGGATTTATTTCAGGGGACAATCTTGAGAGGAAGCTTCATCATGACAGAGAAGCCATGGACAGGCCAGAAGGTGCTACCTACCTGGGCAGAAGTAGTCTAAACACTGGACCTGTTGCTGAGCTAATAAGCCTCAAAGTGACATGCAGAAACACTAATTCTTATCTTTTCTACTTAAAAAAAAGTGTCCAATATTATCATTGTAATATGTTTGCATTAATTAAGATCATTTGTGTTTCTGTTTGGTTATATTACATGGATGAGCTGTTTAGTTGCACAAAAATCTATGTTGTAACTTTTCAGTTACAATAAATAAAAAACTTTACAGTTTTATTAACAGTCAGACAAATTTCAATGCCTTATTCTTTCTTGTTCAAGTAATAACTTTTGTCCTTTCTTTCTTTCTTTCTTTCTTTCTTTCTTTCTTTCTTTCTTTCTTTCTTTCTTTCTTTCTTTCTTTTTTTTCCAGTTAGGGTCTCACTCTAGCTCAGGCTGACCTGGAATTCACTATGTAGTCTCAGGGTAGCCTTGAACTCATGGTGATCCTCCTACCTCTGCTTCCTGGGTGCTGGGATTAAAGACATGTGCCACCATGCCAGGCCCCAAATAATAACTTTTAAAAAACATTCTTCAAACAAAATAAGCAGATTTTCATGGATTGAAATCTTTAAAACTTTCCTTAAAACCATAATGAGGAAAAATAGCTCTGTCACTATTCTAGCAACAAAAGTACTGAAATGAAATAGGCCTTTAATAAGAACAATTTGTTGTGAAGTCCACTAAGAAGCAGTCATGTCCTAAATTATTCACTTTAGAAAAAACAAATTTTAACAGAAAGGCAAGATAAATGACTGCCTTTGAAACACATCAAGTTCTGTAGGTATTAACAAATAGTTTCTTTTTTAAAACTTTTAAAAATTGATTTATTTGACTGAGAGGGAGACAGAAACAAAGAGAAGGACAGAGAGAGAGAGAGAGAGAGAGAGAGAGTATGGGTAAGCCAGGGAATCTTGCCACTGCAAAGAAAAAAAAAAAAAACAAACTCCAGATACATGTGCCACTTTGTGCATCTGACTTTATGTGGGTAATGGGGAATTGAACCAAGACCATGAGGCTTTGTAAGCAATCACTTTCAACTGCTGTACCATCTTTCTAGCCCCAAATTTATAACCTGGAATCTTAATCTACACAAAGGAAATGTGCTTGAGATGCTTTCTGATGCATTTAGAAAATTTAGAATAGCTTTTCAAGGTTATACTCGGAATAATAGGTTTAGATTCCTAGCTTGAGGGAATAGTTGGAAAAAAAGATAAAATTGTCTGCCATTCCCCACCGCCAGGTTCCAGAAAGAGCATGCTTCTCTTGTCAAGGTTTCTATCCTTTCTGCTGTTTGTGATAGAACCTGAAGACAGTCAGTATTAATGGGAAGGACAGAACAGAACAAACTTTTCTTGTTACTTTTGATATCTGTCACCCATAATCTCTCATCCCCAAGACCTGTCTCTTCCATGTTTCTGCATGTTGAAATCATTTCTAAGACATAGCTACAGAGTCATAACTCTGTGACTATTCTCTAGGTCACATCTGAGCAGACTTTGTAAAACTTACTTTATTCTATTTTAGATTTTTTCCTTAAGGTAAACTTTACATTGCAACATGTACTGTGCTTTAATACAGAATAGTGATAAAATCAAAGTGTAAAGCTCAAAGGATTTTCACAAAATGACACATTTGTCTAATACCCAGTAGTTGCATACACTGGCAAGTTGGGAGTTTACTCCAAAAACCTCCAGATTTATCATGAAAATCTGATAAATCTCACTTCATGGAGCTCACATTACCGCTAGCCTTAGTCAGCCTCAAGGAGAAGCAGCTGGTCCCATAGGTAGAGCACATGCTGTCAATTTTCTATAGTCGCTTCCAGTCCTTAATAACCTCAGTTGTGAGAGCAAGTGCTGGAGGCCAGTGATAAGTACAAAAAGTAAAAATTAGAGATCATAGACATGAACAAAGAGAGCCAATAATACAACAAAAATTTGAGTAGAGTGGTATTTTGACTCAGCTAGAGGAAAGGACCAAGAGGAATGCAGATTCTATTTGGCTATGGATTGCATTACTTGGAACTGATTTTGTTCAGGAGAAAGTTGGCTTGGTCCTGGATGGGGGTTGCACATTCCATTAGCCTAAGTCACGTGATGGACACTGCTCCCCTGAAAGGTGTTAAGATTAAGCTTTCCCAGCTTCTATAAATTCTTCTTGGGTTGTGTCATGTGCCTTGCACTGGTTTCTACTGCTTTGTATCTACATCCCGCCAATATATAGGTTACATGGTCACATTTAGATTCTCCCAATGGGCTTTACTCCCTAAAAGTTAATTATGTACTTTCAAGCCAATTCTGGCAGATGACTGGCCACTTTTTGTTTGTGGCCCTTTGCTAAATACTAACCAGGGTTGCAGTGGTGAGTGTGTATTACTGTCCAGTGCTAGCTGCCACATTCCCCAGATTCTCCCAGCATTCTAACGAGCACTGGTTTTGATTTGGATGGTTGAACTTTCTTTTCCAGAGGGCCATGTGTTTTCCTAATCTAATCACTGCAATCCCCTTCTTCCTGTCAGTGGTGCATGTAACGTATTTGTGATGAAGGAGCCATGGAGAGAGTCTTCTGGGAAACCTAAGAAAAGTTTTGTCATACTTAGAAAGAGACACAGGAAAAAGAGAGTGTTTTTCTTGAAACACTGTATAGTACTTTGTCTGATTATGGTGCAAGATAGTCTGAGGATAAGCCTTCACCCTGAAGAACGCCTTTTGAAAACCAGGAAGATCTTGATGGCGTTGTTAAAGAGCTGAATTAAACAACCCTGGCACCATCTAGCCTCAGAACATGTAAAAACTTACTTTGTATTGGCACGTATTCATTGTACATAGTGCTAGGTTTCATAAAGACTATTTCTTTCAAGTCTATCATGTATTTTGACTGTACTCGCCTTCTCATACTCTGTTTTCTCCACCTTCCTCCTCCCCTTTTCCACTGGCCTCCTTCCTTCCAGTAGACTGTCTTTTGCTTTCATCTCCTATGTGTGTGTGTGTTTGTGTGCATGTGTGTAAATCTAAGATCCCCAAGTGAGACAAAACATGCAATATTTATCTTTCTGAGTTTGGCTTATTTCACTGAATATGATGATCTCAAGTTGCACTCATTTTCCAGCAAATAATATAATTATATTTCTCTTTATGTTTCCATTGTGTATGTGCACCACATTCATTTCATCCACAATTTCACTATTGTGAAGAGTGCTGCAGTAAACAGAGATGTATAGGTAGGTATTGCTGTTGGATATTGACTTAAGACTTTTGGGTATATAGGTGGTATAGCTGGGTCATATGGTAATTCTATTTTTAGTTTTTTGAGGAACGTGCTCATTGATTTTCATAGTGGCTAGATTAATTTACAATACTACCAGTGGTGTACAAGTTTTCCCTTACTGCTATATCATTACCAGCATTTGGTGGTATTTCCTTTCTGATAGCCATTCTATTTCAGTGAGATGGATTTCTGAATGCAGTTTTAATTTGCATTTATCTGATGGCTAAGAATAGTGAACATTTTTTTCATATGCTTTTTGGGCCATTGAACTTCATATTTTGGGAATGATCTGATTGTTCATTTCATTAACCCATTATTAATTACATTGTTGAATTTTTTAGAGTTTAGTTTTTGAATTTTTTATGTATTTTAGATAGTAATCAAATATCTGGTATGTTGCCAGCAAAGGTTTGCTCTCATTCTGAAGACTGTCTCTTCACTCAACTTTGCTTTCACTCAACTTATTCTTCCAACAGCCAAAGAATCCATGCGCTATATAACAATTGTTCAAGGGAAGAGAGATACAAACAGCATGGAAAAGAACAGCAATGTTGTTCTAGTAAAACTATTAGTAGAAGCAAATGTTGGGCTGAACTTGTTCCCTGAGCTTCAATTCACCAAGCCAAACAAGAGTTTTAGTATTGGAACAGGCATTTTTCTGTCTTCAGCTTGTTTGCTAATTCTAGTACTATATCAATGAATTATTACTTGATGATTATTATATGCCAGACACATCATATTTTCTCTTATCTAATGGCCAGAATACTATGAAGTAGATAATATCAACATCTTCATGGAGGGATACAAGGAACTGAATTTCAGAGAAAAATAACTTAATCCCAAGCTGCCAAAGGAAATCAGTCATGGCTCTAGAATAGTGCCATTCAAATTTGTGATGACTTGTAGGACTTTTGTATGGCTGGAAAAAAATACTTGTTAGAACCAACTCATGAGAGGGAGAATTTATTTTGGGTCATGGCTTCAGAGATTTTCAGTCCATAATAGGGGGGAAGGTGTGGCAGAGTAGCTCAGTCCCTGGCAGTGGGAGAATGTGGTGGTGGTTATTCACATTATGGTAGACCAAGAAGCTGAGAGCGGCCAGAACTAGGGGCTGGGATAATGACCTTCAAAGGTTAAAGGCCTATTCTTAGTGAACTAGTTTTACTTGTAGGCAATAAAATCTAAAGATTTCACAGCTAACAGCTTCCTAGTAGCACCCCCACACCCCTGACCCTGGCTAACAATACCACCAGCCAGGGAAAGGGCCTTCAAAACGTGAGCTTGTGAGGTACAGTTCACTTTCAAACCCTAACAGTGACTGTCTGTAGAACATGTACACCCAGGACAGGTCGACAAACTGGGAAACCGGACCAGGACGATGCCAAGAACCTTCAGTGGGAACCTGGTGTTCACAGAACTAAAGAATACAAAATAAGCTGTTTATTTAGGACCTATGTTAAATGAGGCATCAGAAAACTGGCTGTTTGGTTCAGAGAGAGCAGTGTTTGCTGTATAACAAATTTCATACATACCTTCACTGCACATTCTGAAAGTTAAGCCTCAGATTTTAGAAGGTACATGTCTCACTTCCCACTGTTGCAAAATGAAATTGTTTTACTTTATAATGATGTGATTTAGGCACTCAGTGGTAAGACATTCTGTTACCCCTGTATACACTTTGGAATTTCAGAATTCTCAGTTATACAGTAAATGTCCCATCTAACCATAATAAATGAATTTACATTTCCCTTCCCAAATTCTAGAAACTTTTCACTCTTTAATAGTGATAATTATTGAAGTAGAGACTAGAGCTCACTTATGTCCAAAATAAAAGATAATTTTGTCCTTTTATGCTGTCATTTTGGTTTAAATTAATGTCTGTGGATAAGAAAAGTGTCAACAAAACTAAAGCATAATAAACTAGTAGAATACGAAGAATAAATGTGTATATGAGTTCAAGGCCAGCCAGGGGTTACAAAACAAGATCCTGTCATGAAAATAAAAAGAAAAATAATAACAAAAAATATCTTGAAAATTTTTTCTTATACATAATTTCATTAGAGGTAACATACAGAGATGTTAGTCTTATGACTGTAATTAGACTGGTAGTCTTATGAGTTATCTGTTGAAAACCCTCACGTCAATACCCTGATGATTAAAACAGGGCAAAGAAGCATATAATGTTTCCTATGTTCTACAAATCTATCATCTCAACTTCTTAGATGGAGTAAAAATAAAACCTGACATTAAATAAAAACTCAAACAGAATCATAAAAGCCTGGGCTTAGAGCTTTTATGATCTAATTTAGCCATTTGATGTTATACCTTCATGTTTCAAGTCTATGTTCATTAAGTACCTGTCCCCTTTCAGGATTGAACCAAGGGCCTTGTGCAAACCCTGTTCCAGCTATGATATAGTCTTAGTTCCTATTTAAGTAAAATTCTTAAAGCAACACAAATGTGTTAGAACCTCCCCCCCCTTCCCAAATCTGGACTATGTATTTTTTTCCTAGGGCTGTTTGTAAGAAAGACCCACAACTGTGTGACTTGAAACAACAAACAGAGGGTATATCACAGGTTTTGGAGGCTGGAAATTCAAAATTAGGCAGGCAACAGGGCCACATTCTCTATCTGAAAGATCCTGTGAAGCAACCTTCCTCGCCTTTCCTCACTGCTAGAGACTCTGGAAAAACTTGGTGCCTCTCGGTTTCTAGTTGCATCCACATACAGTTGGCATGCTTTCTGGGTGTCTGAGTCTTCACATGGTTGTCTTCCTAAAATAGCAGTCCTACTGAATTAGGTACCCACCCTTATTCAATGTAAACTTGTCTTAATTGATAATGATGCTATTTAAAAATGCAGTCACATTCTGAGTTATTATATGTTAGGACTTTTGGGGGGTCACAATTCTACTATTAATACCATATAAGATACAAAGATATTACTACTTCCCATACACAAGCATAAAGGAGTATAAAGCTGAAAGTAATATGGAGATTTAGGAGGGTACAGTTTATAATGGTTTAAGATGCACAAAATGCCATTAGAACAAGTAAATGAAATAGTGAAGGGTAGTTTTCAAAGAGAGTTTCTACTTGAGCCACGCTTTCAGGGACAAACAGGAATTCATCACAGGAGAAGGGATGCCAGATGGGAGCACACACTAGGCAAACAGCTTGTGGTAAAGCCCCAGAAACATGAATGAATATTTATTTGCTATGATTAACACTCGCTATTCTGTGTTGGTATTAGAATCTGTCATTTAACTTTCACAGTAATCCTTTTGGTCACCATTTTGCAGATGGGACACTGTAATTTAGAGACCTTAAGTATTTTGTTTCTAACTCATGATTCCAGAGCTTGATACTGCTGAAACCAGAAGCCAGGTGGTCTGATGGCACAGTCAGTGTTTATGAGCCATTGTGATGAAAATGACAGTATTTGGAAGAGCATATGGGATGGTGAGAGACAGGTCTGGAGAGATGGATGGGAGATGCATTGTGAACAAATTGACTTCCCTTAACAGAGTTAGGATTTTGAGGATTATATGTGGGTGAACAATGGCAAGAGCTTTAAGGAAAGGTATCAAATGGCCACACTCCTGCCAAGCATAGGGTCAACTGGGACAATAACAGACTGGAGGCCTCAGGGCTGGAGAGGAGGCATGGTCACAGACCATGTTAGAAAGCATGAGCTGGGAGCTGAGAAGATGCTCAGTTGATGAAGTGCTGGCCCTGGCTGAGAAAGTGTGAGATCTGAGTTCTTATCTCTACTCTCACATAGATGCTGGTTGTAGCAGCATGTGACTGCATTTCTAGGAGGCTGAGACAAAGGGGTCCCTGGGTCAAGCTGGCTAGCTAGACTAGCCAAATCAGTGAGCTCTGGGTTCAGTGTATGATCCTAACTGAGTAAATAAGGAGGAGAGTGACAGAGGAATTTACCCAGTGTTGACCTCTGGCCTCCATATGTTTGCACATGCACATATACATACATTTACCCATGCACATATATTCACCCATATGCGTATAACACACATACACATATATTCACCGACACCAAACAACATACATATTCATGTATGCACCCATACCATGTAATACAAATATGCATATATTCACCCCCACACATACAACACCATATACACATATATTTCCCCAAACACATACAGCACTACATATGCATATATTCACACACAGGCATACAACACCACATACGCATATACTCACCCAAATGCATACAACACAATATGCAATATTCACCTCCACACATACAACATAACATAGACATATATTCCCCCAAATGCATACAGCACTACATATACATATATTCACCCACAGGCATACAGCACCACATATGCATATATTCACTCCCACACATAAAATACTACATATGCATATATTCCCCCAAATGAATGCAGCACTACATATGCATATATTCACCCACATGCACACAACACCACATATGCATGTATTCATCCCCACACATACAACAGCACATATACATATATTCACCCAAATACATACAACACCACATATGCATATATTCATCCCCACATGTACAACACCACGTATTCATATATTCATCCCCACACATACAATACCACATATGCATATATTCATCCCCACACATACAACACCACAAATGCATATATTCACCCAAACACATACAACACCACGTATTCATATATTCACCCAAACACACACAACTCCACACGTGCATATGTTCACCTCCATGCATACAACACAAGTACACACACACACACACACACCCACCCACCTCATAAGCTGAGTGACACAGGGTGAGAATGGTGACTGAGTCAAGAGAGTCTCTTCAGGAGGAATCAATCAGATGTGTTAGTGTCCAAGTCAGTGCAGGGTTCCACGGCCACTACTCAAGTGATTAAAACAATTCAATCCTCAACCTTAGCCTTAGGAAGAGTCTGGTAATTCCACTCTAACTCTACTTAAACAAGTGTATGAAGAAGGCATTACAATGCTACACATCTACAAAGATTGAGCATGTTTTGAAGCAAACTCAAAACTTAAAAATAGAAGAGGATATTTGTTGATGTGTTTTGATAAAGTTTCATGTATTTTTCAGTTGTCAACTCTGTTGAATTAAATTCACCAACATGTCACTGGAATGGTAGCTATAGTTCTATTGCCTGGCTTCTTCAACCAAAACCTGGCCGTTCAAATTAAAAACTTATAAGAACAGTTCTTAATTTAGTCCTATTAGTGTTATAATATTGAATGTGAATTTGTAAAACTTTATGTATGGGCATTGTGTATGCTTGTGTGTATGCATGTTCTCATGAGGGTGAGTACATATGTGTGTGAGTTGTGTGCATGTGGAGGCCAGAGATTGATGTGATTGTCTTTCTTGATTGCTTTCTGCTTTATTTGCTGAGGCAGGGTCTTTCACTTGAACCCAAAGCTCATCAATTTGGTTAATATACCTAGCCACCTAGCTCCACTCCCCTAGTGCTGGCATTACAGTCTCACTTCCATAGTCACCCGCCCACACTTATGTGGGTGCTGGGGTTATGAACTCAGGTATCCATGCTTGTGTGACCAGAACTTTATCCACTGAGCCAACACTTCATCCTGGAGTGTTAATTTGGTTTCTGTCACTAGTTAAGGCTTCTCTATTGTCTCTGTGACATTCAGGGCTCCTTGTGACATTGGCCTCATAAAAATCAACTGGTTTTCCTGAGAGGCTGTCCAAACCATCATGGATCTCTAGTAAAAATACTTTTGGAATCTTATGACAAAATATCAATTATCAGAAAAATTTTCTTATTATGAGCTATGCTTCTCTTAAGTGAACTTGTTTTTGAGAAATTGCTTTGCACAGGAATTTGGGGCCACCACAGAATGTGCATGATACCTTGCTTATCTTAGTGACATTTGGCCATTTGTATGAACTTGGTGGTTTTCTCCACATTCTAGCCAGGGCCATATTTTGTAACTGTTGTAGGTCAGTCAAAAGCAAATACAAACAATGGGATTTTCCCCACTTTTAATCTGTAAACTAAAAGCACAGCATTATAAACTTGGGGCAAATGAGACAAAGCTGGCATACTCCTCTGCATTCTATAGTTCATTAAATGAGCAATCAGTAGTTAATAAAACCAATGATAAAATTTCTGATTAATTGGTTCTGTATTATGTAACTGACATTACCTGAAAATTGCCATTCTTCCCCTAGTACTCTTCTAGGCCTCGAACACAAAATAGAACAAACTGTAAATTGTGTGGAATAATAGTATGTCTCCTTGTGATTGCCTTTCAATTTGATATTTTGCTTTGAAGGTGCCATGTTCTCCCCTCTGAAGGCCAAACCCCTATTCCTGTGGATAGCTCTGTATGAAATTCAGACATTTTGCCCCTCTAGAATCTAATCCTGAACATGTATGGCATCTCTGCTTAGCACAGAATAAAGTTATTAGTTTCTTGTCACTTTATTTCACATACCAAAAACTTATCAAAACTTAAGAGGGAAGAGAATAAATTTTTCCACCACCATAATTATTTAATAAAAGAATGTTTGAAATATAAATTTAAAATGGTGAGATTCAGTATTATAAGGTTTGAATCAAATGACACCTAAGTTTTTTTTTAATGTTTGTATTCCATCACTTCTGAGAGATTAGTCCTTTATAAATTGGATTGGTCTGCAAAATAACAGCCTAAAGGACAAGAATATGAAGAAGGAAAATGGAAAACAGAATTTTCATTTTGTTTTAAGATCTATTCATAGGTGAAGGGTAAATAGTGATACAATCGCGGACAAAGCACATGGACTGGCATTGAAGCAATAGAGACTAATACTTGGTGTTTACCACCAAAACATGATATGCAAGAGGAGAAAACCCATCCCCCCAAGTCTTGTTCTCCATATTTAAACTATCACCAACTGTACCACATGTCTCAGTAGACTTAGCTATAGATTACGAGTTAGGGAGTAATAGAATTATCACATAAGATGGACTGAGGACCCTCTATATCTGATTACATAAGAATTTCTGGAACCTAACAGTAGCCAATCTAGATCAGTGAGTGAGTGGAGTCTGAGGTGGCTTCTGCACAGCTAAGAAACTAAACTCCTAGGGAATTATCATATCAATGTACAAGTTCATATAGATGTGTTGCTTGCTCAAAATTTCTGAGCAGTTAAAAATGTGTCTAGCCTGGAAAAGAAATTTGGGAAAACGGGGGAGGGGCAGAGGGAATTAGAGAGAGAAAAGAGGGAAAGAGAAGGGAAAGGAAGGGGAAGAAGAAGGAAGGGGAGGGGAGAGAAGAAAAGGGGAGAGGAGGGAATAAAAAAAAGAGAAGAGCTCTAAATTCTCAGCCTTTGGGAAAGGAAAGAAAAAGAAAAGGAAAGGAACGGATAAGGGAAGGGAAGGGAAGGGAAGGGAAGGGAAGGGAAGGAAAGGAAAGGAAAGGAAAGGAAAGGAAAGGAAAGGAAAGGAAAGGAAAGGAAAGGAAAGGAAAGGAAAGGAAAGGATGAGTCCTGCTTGGTCCACTTAGAGAGCACTTGTGTAGGATTCAGTCTGGATTAGACTAAGTCATTTGTATACACTCTGAGACCTTCTATCATAAGTCATGGTCTCAAAGTATTCAGAATCAATGTCATGTGGATGGGGACTCTTCATCTTAGCTTGCTTTTAAGCAACTTCCATTTGCTATAGAGAGAACTTAGCCACATCCCTCACAGAGAAAATCCAGGAGAAAATCAGAGGGATTATTCATTGATTATTCTCAACAATGTCATTAATATTACTGGTTCAAAGAAAGCAGCAATGGTTCTACAATCTTTTCTGCTCTATGAAAAAGCCACTTGCCACCTAGAACATTTCATAGGTAAAGTTTGCAATTAAGTATTTTAACAAATTAAATTAGTGTCATAATGTTTAGAATTTTATAATACAGAGATTTGATATATTGTTGAAAATGAACCCACATCAAGAGAAATTGCAATAATGGCATCAGAGATCTACCCATTTGGAAGCCTGGTTCCCATGAGTGGGACAATAACTGGACACTTCTGTGGAATATTGCATGGCAGCATGCAGGGTACTTGAGTTTGAATCTGGCACTACACATTTGGTTCTGAGCGTAGATTGTCAGAACATCTATTGAAAGTGAGACACTTACAAAGTGATGCCAGGGCTGTTTTCAGTGTCAGAAAACCCACATAGCAGTACAGTTTTAGGATAAGATTAAATAGTGTAGATTTAGAGAGGGTCTTTTTGAATTTATAACAAGTAGCAGGGGAAAAAAAAAAGAATTAGTGATTTTCCAGCTGTTTGGGATGAAGCAATATTTTCTGGGGCTCACATTTCACACTGGAATTCTTTAACCAGCAAAATGCTGAAGTGATTAAATATGAAACCACCAAGCCGAATCCCGAGAAAACCTTTTGGTCAGAAATGATTCAGTAATGAGCCTTCAGCTTCAGTTATTTCTGTTCCATTGGTCAGTGATGAAATGTGCTCTTCTCTGCCTGCTAAATTACCCACGGAGGAAGGTTTCTTTTGGCGGTTTTAAGGTATCTTCTTGCAGAATTTTGATGTGGCTGCTCATCCATTCACAGCTCATTTCCTGAGGCGCACTAAACAAGAGCCAAACTGGAAAAAGAAGAAAAGTGTAAGATCTCACCTCGCTGTGAACCCTTCCATGTTTAAACATAGAAGACATTCTCATAATGTGGCTTAAAGCGAGCCCAGCCACAATGGCCCTAAGTATTTATTATGCAAGGACTTAGGGCTTACTTTTCATAAGAAAAATAAGAGATGTGTTTAGTAACCTTGTGCTTTGCCCAAACATGAAGCCAAAATGAATGAAGCAAATGTGTTTTTCCTGTAACAATTTAGTTGGAAAAAAACTTTAGGAGGTTCATTTACAAATAGTATTAACTTTTGACGAGCCACTGGTAATTTCTATCAGCTTGTTAAATGTCCACAAAGAAGCAGACTTCCAGCCACTGGGAAATAAAAGTGAGACACCTTGTAGTCACTGTCCTTGCAGAAGGTCAGTCTCAAAGATGCAGTATTTTTAGTTTAATATATAAACTCAGAGTAGTAGTAGGACGTGAGAAATACAGTTTTAAAGTAAAGCTCAGGTTGAAATTGGAGACAGAGCATGATTGGTCAACAAAGTAATTAACATTTTGTGGAACCTGTTGGGCTCTGTATACTGGAGATGCTGGATTTGTATTAGGAAGACTGGCATTACCATATGCTTACAGGGTAGTGCTTAATGACATGTGCTGTTGCCATCTGGTGCGTTTCATCTTAATTTAATGGCATATTTCACATATAGTTACTTGTAAAATATATATATCTTCAGGATATCAGATTCTGAATCAAACAGACTTAAATCCTTACAACAGAGGGGAATACAGGAGATAAGAGCTACATGGAGAGACTCAGTAAATGTTTTTAAATTAATGAACATGTTCTTTAAAGGTTATCATGCCAACTTCATATGACAAATTATATCACTTTCAGGTAAATCTAATTCTTGAAATCTTTAAATTATTGATTTAAAAATAAACATAGCCTAAGGGGGTTTTTTTTTTTTTTTTTTGTCAAAACAATTACATAATAGATTTTACTTCCCTTGGCATTTTATGACAAAAACAGAGGAGATCTGGGACCAGTGGTGCTAGAAAATCTTGATTGACCAGCTTTTAGGATGGGGGGTAGGGAATCCTGATTCTTAACATTACACATTTAACATGATATAAATACTGTCATGATGGCCAATTTCAAATTAGCAGTGGGATATCACCTGGCTGTAACCCTCCTAAACATTTATTTACTTGTGGATCTCATAAGGCAGGGCAGCCAGCCCCAGAATACTGGCTGTGACTATTTGGTACAGCTGAGAAGACCAATCCTGAAAACTTAGAAAGCCTTCACTTGCTTACCAGAGGTGGACTAGGAACTCACGCACTGTCATGTGTCCTCCCATGAAAGGAAGGGCGAGCAGGGCAGAAATCCCAGTGTCAAATTTTGGCTCTATTTGTTGAATCCAGAATCAGGCACAAATATGCTTAAAAAATATTAAATTCAGTGAACAGTTCCTTAAGACTTTGAGATAAATATTAAATATGTCTCTAAAGTACAGACATCTCACTATCACTTACAACACTTGTTCTTGGAAGTACATGGTGATAAATGACCAGGAATGAAATATTTGCTGTCAGTTGCAAAACCTCTTCCTCATATTACTTTTAAATTTATAATCCTCCTTTGTTTCCTCTTTGGCATGCTCTTCTCTCAAATCAGTTTCTCTACATGGCTGCCAATTTGCTTCACCAAAACAAATATCTTTATGAAAGCTTTTTGTCAGCTAGATGGTTTATAATGTATAACTAAAACAATTTTGTTTCCTTCCTCCAACACCGCTCTCTCAAGGAAAAGAGCAGTAGAGCAATGCTGTCAGCCACATGCCAGGGCTTGGGGAAAGGTTTCAGAAATGACCTCTGAATAATCCCAACCCACCTGAAGCCTTGCTATTTCAGGGCAAAGAGCCTTGTCTGTTGAATATGCCAGAATAGAAATCATACAAGTAATAACTTCCTTCTTTTAGTCTTCCTTTCACTACCTCAAATTTTGAATTCAGAAGTTTTACAGTGATTAAATTCTTCATCTCTTGTATTTTCTTCCTGATTGGTAAGTGATAAGTAGTGATTTCACAATAAATGTACACTAATGTAGTTGCTGATTGTGATTTTCACAAACTTAGATACAGCCAGTAGGTAGGTTTAGCAAAGAACACATACTTGTGGATCTATCTTGAATTTCTGTTTTGTTTGCTGTGATGAAGTACAGCAGTGATGGCCAGGCTTGAGTATTAACAAAGAAAAGAGGCAGTTCTGAAACAACTTATTAGATCAGAGAAACTTAGAAAAGCACCAATTCCTTTCTTGGGCTTCAAAAGGTCAGATAGGTGAAGAAATTGAGTTCACTGTTTTTCCTTTCTTTCTTTCTTTCTTTCTTTCTTTCTTTCTTTCTTTCTTTCTTTCTTTTTTCCTTCCTTCCTTCCTTCCTTCCTTCCTTCCTTCCTTCCTTCCTTCCTTCCTTCCTTCCTTCTCTCTCTCTCTCTCTCTCTCTCTCTTTCTTTCTTTCCTTTCTTTCTTTCTTTCATTTTGTAAAATACTGGGAACTTCCTCTTCCCCAAGGATTCCAGGCTACTTGCTTTTGGAAAGGCTGCCTCTGAACAAAGCTTGTGTGACCACTTTTCTGCCTAGCGACAGGAAACTCATTCCATCCTCAGTGGCTGCTTGTCAATTAGAAACACTGGCAGCTCTCATTTGTGAGTGGGTGTTAAAATAGCACATTTGTGAAAAATGAAAATAAATACACATGTTACAGAGGTCAGCCAGAGTCACCCACTGTACTGTTGGGGAATTTCCATTGATTTTTGTTTTAAAGCCTATGCACATTGATAATAGATTTTGATCCTTTTGAGAACTGCTTTCCAAGTTACCCTATTAAATAAAATAAATTACTGTGCTATCTGTGCTTACCCAGGTATACCTGAATATAAACACAACTTACATTTCTTGGTGGATACTGGAGGGAAACCAAACAGGAAGAGGTGGGATGAGCTTGGACTCAGCTAGTGCATAGCACTCTGACCTCTGACCTGTGTCTTCTACTGGCACAAACTTCCTCAGGACTTTCTTGTCCTTGAAGACCTGTGTTTTGTAAAGCATGAGGCTTTGGGATGTATGTGTTCAATGAGCTTTTTCTTGGGTTGAGCATCTTGGATCCTTATAGCTATACTTGTCACCAAAACAAATCAGGAATAAGCAAAGGAAAGCCTAGCGACAGAGAGTATTGATCTGGTGGTTGGCAGATGGTGCTGTGCATGTGTTCCCTGTAATTTTCCTACTTGATTTTTTCTGATAGTTTCTCATCTTTCTATAAAGTCATCTGAGTTTCCTCTGTGGCATGCCATCAATTAGTGTAAGATATTGTGCCACGTGGCAACTATGTGGTTCTTTCTGCCTGTAACTGCATTGTGCATCAGGACTCCTAAAGGCAGGGGGGCTTCCTTCTTCCCAGGAAGTGTAAGGAGACTCAGCTGGCTTGTGTCTTCCACTGCCCACCCCTTCACTGTGAGCAGAGGAGTGAACCCCCAGTTCTAAGGCAATTACTGGTTCCTAACACTTTGCAGACAAGTACAACAGCACCAAAATTTTACAGTTTAGATTTTGAAAATAATCTGTTAGAAGAGAAGAGTCTCCTCTAGGCAGAATTATTTTCCAGGTGTATTTATAATGGAGATTACATAATACAAAGATAGTTCTAAGAAAAATGGTAGAATTTTATAAAATGTGATGAGGTGGGGAGAAGGCAGGTACACAATCTCCATGATCCCCACTGCTTTTGCTAGATTTATCTTTGGTCTTATCAGGGATCCACAATTACTTCAGATTCTCCTGAAGCCAAACTTCTTAACAGATCAACAGATAAAATGTATTGAAAACTACAGGCATTAATAGATAAAAGGAAAGAAAGCTACTCAAGCAATATAATAAAGTGAAATTTTCTTGATTTCTGCATCTCTGAGTAACTATGCCATTGCTTAAACAGCATATTCTTTTATGTCGTTAGTATGTGTTCCACTGCATCAACCTTAATCTTCAAATATGGTGTTTCTTTTAATTTAAAAGCATTTTAATGTTCCTATCCCTTAATTTTCTAACAGAGTTGCTGCTGGGAGAGATTAACTGTTGCCCTGGAAACACTCAAAACATCAATTTTCCTGCAGCAGTAGCTCACTAATCTCAGCACTTAAATCACAATGTTTAGTTAGAGCTTGTTCTGTGAGTACTTTAAGGTTGATTAAATGGCCATTAAATGTCCCAGAGAGATTGAAGAAGTACATCAGACATGCTGGACTGCAGTTCCTTTACTTTAAAGACAAATTTTGTCAAGACCACTTCAAAGAGACCCAGGAACCATCTGCTAAAGGGAACTGCAGACTTTTAATTATTTGTACTAAATCCATACTTAAGAGCTACATAGCACATGAAAACTTTTCCATAATTTCCTGAAAGTGGTATTCGATCACACATAAGGGCGTGTGTCCACACGAGTGTGTGTCCTCAGGATGCAGTGCACTCATTTGTTCACTTCTCACTCTGAGACACCTTCTTCCTGTTCATTATTTATAAATGTTCAAGGATGCTGGATATATTAATTTATGTCCTTTAGATGAAAGCAGGTAGAACAGAGAAGGAATTAAGAGATACTTCCAGGCTGAATTCACTGGGATAGGAATAGGATATTTTAAGTTATTACAATTTGGACAGGGCTTAGATAACCTTCTTTAACATCTCACAGAAAAGTGAGTGCAATGGTGTGGTTTCAAAACATGTTTAGAAACTAATGTACCTGCTCATTAGGGTTCCTGAGAGATGGAAAACAAACATAAAAATCAAGCAAGTTGGATAACAATACCAATACTACAAGCAGCCAGATAACTTGGAGGATGCCAGTAAATTTCTAGGAAAATGAAAGTCCATCAATTTTAATAGCCACTAGCTGTTAGACAAGCACCACCAGTTCCCACTTCCACTTACCCTGGTGGGACACACTACTCTTATATGAAGGCTTAGGACCCTGGTGTTTCTGCATTGCCTTATTGTATATGGTAAAACTGAGGGAAAAAGGTAAAAGTCCTCTGCCCATGACTTCACACTCTATGAAACAAGGGTGTCTACTTAGACAATGGCTTTTCTAGCAGCTGGTTTAGAAAAGTGTAATGCTGTGAAGTTCACTTAGCCTATTTGCAGTGACTCATGTATATTTGTAATTATACAAATATATACAAGCTCATTGGAAAATGTTGGCTATAATGAATTAAAACCTAATTGGAATATTTAAAAATGATTCACAACAAGAATTTGTTTTTAGGGCTGGAGAGATGGCTCAGTGGTTAAATCACTTGCCTGCAAAGCCTTTGGACCCAGGTTCGACTCCCCAGTACCCACATAAAGCCAGATACAAAAGGTGACACATGCATCTGGAATTGGTTTGAAGTTGCTACAGACCCTGATGTGCCAATTCTCTCTTTCTGTCTGCCTCTCTCTGTCTCTCTCTCTCAAATAAATAAATTAATAAAATATTAAAAACAAGAATGTGTTTCTATAGTTGAGATTTACATGTAAAACATTTTATTTACAACATGCTATGCTTCATTGTTCTCACAGTCATCAAATGTTTTGAAATAGTTTTTACTTTGAAAATAATAATACTGAGTATTCCAGAACATCTTTTAGTGGTCTTGCCATGTAGTTGTATTTTCCTTCAGTCAGTGGATACCATAAAGCCTTCCCAAGATGCTATAAATCCAGGTGGTAATTTTTGTGTGAACATGTGTGTGCAGTTGTGTGTGCTCCATGCATATACATGCAGAGGCCAGAGAAGAACATCAGGTGTCCTCTGATTGCTCATCTGTGTATTTCCTTGACACAGGGTCTGTTCCTCAACCTGGAGCTGGCTTGTTACAGTGAGCCCCAGCAATTCTTTAGTACCCCACCCCCACTACCAACTGTTGGTTACAGAGTGTGTGATCACGTGGATGCTGAGGAATCAAACTTGGCAGTCTCTGCCTGTGAAGCCTTCATGTTTAAGTGGCAAACAGTCTTAACTGCCTGGCCATATCCCAGGCCCAAACTCATGCTTATAAAGGGTGAAACTTCATGTGATACAGCTGTATATTTAGTGATGATTGTCCACATTAAAAATAAAAGATATTGGGCCTGGAGAGATGGCTTAGCTATTAAGCACTTGCCTGTGAAGCCTAACGACCCTGGTTCGAGGCTCGATTCCCCAGGACCCACGTAAGCCAGATGCACAAAAGGGACGCATGCATCTGGAGTTCGTTTGCAGTGGCTGGAGGCCCTGGTGTGCCCATTTTCTCTATCTGCCTCTTTTTCTCTCTGTCTGTTACTCTCAAATAAATAAATAAAAAATAAAAACAAAACAAAAAAGATATCAAATGTAAACTAGTAGAAGATATAATGCTGTTTATTTCACTGGACAGTAAACCTGGGCAGAACTTGTGGGCTCGGTCTTCTGTGAAGACAAGGCTGCTAAATCCCAAGGTAATAACCCACACAGTTTGTGAAGCCTGAGTCAGCACTGGAGCTCCCATCTTTTGGCTCTCAGACGTTCCTACTATCTTAGAAGGAGATAATATTGAGAAAAGATAGAAATGCTGACATTTTCTCTCCACATCTGTATTTTAAAGGAATCAGCCTGTAACATTAATTATGCTCACCATTCCCATGTTTGTCAGAAAAGACTAGGAGGTCTGGAAGTGTTGAGGTTTGCCCTTTGCAGTTGGAAAGAAGGAAGCAAGAGTAAGAGCAGGTGAATGTGCACCCTGACCTCTAGTTGTGGGCATACTACTCTGTGTCATGAGCTGACTTCCGGTGGAGGAATTCTGTTCTGTATCGTGCACTGTCCTGCGGCTGTGGACTTGCTGCTCTGTCTCCTGCACTGGACTTCCATTGTGGACATTCTGTTCTGTCTCCTACACTGGCTCTCCAGTTGAGAATATTCTGTTTTAATCTTGTGAACTAGACCTCCAGTTGTGGACATTCTGTCCTCTCTCATGCACTGGACCTCCAGTTGTGGAAATTCAGCCCTGTCTTGTGCATTGGACCTTCAGTTGTGGACATTCTTTTCTGTCTCATGCACTGGAGCTCTGGCTGTGGACATTCTGGTCCGTCTCATGAACTGGACCCCTGGCTGCAGATATTCCACTTCATCTCAGAGCACAGGTGTTCTGAGGATCCCTCCTAAAAGCTATTCTATTTACCTTCCTGAAAAGTCTCTTTGGGTTTTGGAAGCAGCTCACATATATCTTAGTTTACAATACCTCAGTCTACAACAATTCTATTTAAACTTAGATAAAAATAGGGCTGGGAATATAGCTCAGCAGTTAAAAGTGCTGGCTTGCAAAGCCTGATAACCTGCATTCAATTCCCCAGTACCCACATAGTACCCACAAAGTGCATGCTTCTGGTATTTGTTAGCACTGGCAAGAGGCCCTGACATATCCATGCTGTTCTCTGTTTCTCTTCCTCTCTCCCTGTCTCTTGCACTCTCTCACACATCCATATACACAAATAAATAGATAATTTTAAAAAAATATTAAACTATTAAAAATTGTGAAGGTTAATAGTTCCTTCTGTCTTAGTTACTACAAGCTCTTTTAAAATTACCTTTTACATCATATTTCAAAACAACATCCACTTTCACCACATCAGATATCTAACATCATAATGCCTGGAAAGGAGTGTGCTTGACTTGAGAATAATTTTCTTCTGTTATGAGTCAGCAGTGCATTGTTCTAAGTATGTGTACCTGTGTCTGCTCCTTTGAGGGTCCAAACCATAATAGTAATGTATTTCTTAAATGTATGCTATCCCCTAGTCCATGGAGTAAAGACTTTTCATATACTATCTTATTTAATTGCACAGCAAACCATGAGATAGCTATTATTCATTCCTGCTTCACAAGTGAAATGATTGCACTTTCAGAGTTAAAGTCATTAAGGTGATAAATGACAGAATCATGGTGAAACCTAGGCAGTCCTAACTTAGGTCCTCCTTCTCCTTCATTGCGAGGTGAAGTCTCCTGAAGAGGAGTCTAAGTTGCAGTCTAGGTCCAGGGAGTTTTCAGGATGGAGATACCATCAGCCTGAGACCTGCAGAGCCTAAAGTGATTGAAAACAGTGGCTCGAGGTACAGATGGCTAGGGTTAAAATCCCTGTTGCTACCTGTACAGTCTTTCTCTGCTTCATCTTCCTTTCCTGAAAAAGAGGAAATATATTTCCACAGTTGTCTGTAGTTTTACAGAAGAGAGGTAAGAATCTCCTTATAAATTGCTCTACAAAACATTGGGCACATAACATGTACTCGAAGCTCTCTCTCTCTCTCTCTCTCACACACACACACACACAGATGCACAGTATATATTCTTGATTATTCATAAAATATTAGAGAAATTCATAGCCTATTTCTATGTCAATTGCCTACTTCCTTAATTCTCATAGTCTTCAAGAAGAGAAAGATCTCAATATGATCTAGATAGGCTAGAGATGAGAGAGGTTTGCTTTTTGTTTTGAGAAGTATTCTCTGTCCTTGAACCTTTTAATCAAGCACCATTCAGCGTGTGTGGATGTATGAGATGAGAATAGAAACTAAAATAAGACAGAATTTAAACTGAATATGGTTTGGGCTCTCAAGAAGCTGACGAAGGGACAAGCTGTGACTTCCATGAGGAGAGATGTGCATGGTCATTTACAGATACTATTAAGGATGACACGGGGTCCTCGGTAGTGTGCTGTGACTAAGAGCAAGTACGTCAGGAAGGCACTCAGGGCTGAGCAGAAGGCCATGGTAGGAAACATATGGGGAAGAGCTATTGAGAGTCAGAGAAGCAATACTTTACATGTAGAGAGCTTCTGGCAAATTTTCTAGAATAGGAGTTGTAATAAAAAAGATTTTTCTTAAAAAAATGAAGGCTGCTGGCTAGGGTGTAGAGTGAAAGGAGAGAATGAGATGAGAGTGGATTGATAGAGGAGAAAAGTACTAAAGAGTAGGCTTAATCATGGCTCAGTGTCAGACTTAAGCAAACAAGCAAAATGTATAGGTTTAAAGAGAAGTTAAGATTCTCTCTGTCTATAGTTCTCTTTGTCTCTCCCGTACACACACACACACACACACACACACACACACACACACACACTCCTCTAACTGAAATACCTCTCTCTACTAGTCCCGGAAGTCAATAGGTTTTGATCTCAGGCCTTTATGTCTTTTCTTGAGGAAGTCATCTCTGACCATCAAGGCTAGGTTAGGTCTCTTCCTGTAGGTCCTAATAATACCTTCTGCTTACTTTTATCAAATCTATCCCCCCCCACTGCTTTCCTGGCTTCCCTTTATTTTCCCCAGTGCTGAGGATGGAGTCTGGGCCTTGTACATGCGGGACAAGCCCTCTGCCGTTGAGCTATGTACCCAATCTTTTTTTTTCTCAGAGTATCACCATGTATGCTAGACTGGTCTTACAACTTGTATCTTCCTGCTTCTGCCTTCTGAGTACAGAGATTTTCAGTGTATGCCACTATATCTGGCTCTGTTTTTATTTTCTAGTCTTGTGTTACAAATTTCCAAAGAAGTAGCAGTTTGAAACAATACTCTTTCTTTCAGTTTCTATGGGTCAGGAGTCCAGAAGGCTTTAACTATGTCCTCTGCTCAGGGTCTTTCAAAACCAAAATAAAGATGATAGCCAGCTGTGTTCTCATGCGGCAGCAAAAACAGGAAAATCTGACCTCCAAACTTTTCCAGGTTGTGAGCAGAATCGACTTTCTTGTGGTTGTAGGACCAGGATCCTATTTGCTAACTGTTCACAGTGGCACAATGTCAGCTTAGGTCACGGCCATGTGACTCTATGAGAGGACAACAGGGAACTATCTCTGTTCAGTCTTGTGGGTAACTACATAATTACCATCCACATTCTAATTCCACCCTCACTTAAAGGAAGAGGAGTCTACTTAGGTAGGGAATCTTGAGAACCATCTGGGAATTCGGTCCCCACCCCACTATATCCTTTTCCACACTGCACTGTAATTGCTAGTTGAATGAGCTCTCCTCCATCGTGGTGGTCCTTGTAGCTTCTGCTTTGTACAGTGTTTGGCAGATGTTGGTCTTAAAATAATTTTTTTTTTGAGTTAAAAAGCATTGACAGATGAATTTAGATACTAGACAACATAGAGGTCCAAAGAGGAAAAATTTCAATAATCTATACATGTAGTGGAAACTTAGGTGAAAATGCCACAGGATATCAGAGAAGAACAGATAAAGTAAACTGAATGTAGCCTACAGAATCCATTAACAAGGACGGTGTACTAGTTCTGGTGATGGTCCCAACTTTACTGTAACCTTAGAGATGGTGGTTATGTGACACTCAGTGAAGAATTATGGTAATGACATTATGTATAGCTAAGAGTGAGTAGAGTCTCATAATTCTGCTGAAGTTTGAGAAGCCATGACATTTAGTGCACATACACACCACACACACCAAAAACAAAAACAAAAACAAAAAACATTAAAGCTATTCCTCTGATCAAGTACAGGGTTAAATGATATTGGAGAATGTGTCAGGGCCCAGACAAGAAGCATAGGAAATTTTAAGGGAAGAATTGGGTTTTCTGCATGCAAGAGAACCAGGAAAACAAAAGGGGGGGCAGTGAGACCACAGAGAGGTTAGCAACTTCAGAAGCCACAACGATTGTATAGTGGGGAAGAAGGGCAGGGAGCTATCACACAGGAGCTTGCATGGCAGCGTTATGGAGGTTCTGGAATCAGAGTGAGCTGTGGAGACGTTGGTGTCACGGAGGTCAGTCAGTCAACTCAGAGATGCTGACTATGTGGCAGAAAGAAAGGAGGAAAGGCTGGGCTTCTCCTTTCCTTCCATTCTTCAACCTCCTGTTATTGACCCCAGCTGGAAGCAGTGGGTAAGACACAGAGCAGCGGCAATGCAGACAGCTGCAACCGCTATCTCAGTGTGGTGGTTTGATGTGATAAATGAATGGCTCCATAGACCTAGTCATTTTATTATTATTATTTTTTTTGGAGGTAGTGTCTCACTCTAGTGTAGGCTGACCTGGAATTTGCTATGTAGTCTCAGGGTGGCCTTGAACTCACAGCAATCCTCCTACCTCTGCTTCCTTAGTGCTGGGATTAATGGAGTGCGCCACAATACCCGGCTGACCCAGTCATTTTAATTAAACTCCTATTGATCCCTTAGTAAACAGATTCCTGCTAGAGGGAATGTGTCACTGAGAGCAGATCTGAATTCCAACCTGAATTCGTGGAGGACATTTTGAGTTTTGATGGTTGCGGCATGCTTATTATGCTGGCTGTTCGGTGGTTTCTCTCTGCTTGGATCTATGAAAGGGAGCCTGCTTCTTCTGCCATTGATGGAACATCTCCTGGATCTGTGAGCCTGAAACAAACCCAGTCCTCCCATAAATTGTGTTGGTTAGATGTTCATCCCAGTAACGTGGAGCTGACTATAATACTCAGCATTTCCTAGACTCAGAGTAGAATGTGAGAAATTCCCAAGAAAGCTCAAAGACAGCACAGACCTAAAAACAAGGGCCAGCATTTGTCCTCAAGGGGCTGACATTCTTAAGGAGGGTTCAAGGCATGCCCACTGATGTACATGCTACAAGAGAAGTCAATTTCTAGAACAGTGATTGCCAACTTGGCCTAGCTCTAGCAGTTTGCATGGCATGATAATTTTTTAATAAAGCAAAGTTTTAGATATGTAAAATTAAATTTCTATAAATTATTAATTCAAATATTGATTGGATTTGTATCTCACACTGTAACTAGCCAAAATTAATACTCAATTTTAGAAGAAATTGGTTATATATGGGTGTCTCAGTGAAAATGATCTAAAGAAAGACATTAAGCCCAGAAGCTATGATATAAATAGATACCATTGATTACGAAAATATTTTAAGTCTGGCAAAATAACACAAGGCTGAAAGTAAGACTGAAAGATACATAATATGTTGGGAAAGAATTTTGTAACACATGACACAAAAAATTCAATGCTTATAATATGCCCATAAAATAAAATAAAAAAAAGACAACCAAACAGAAAAAAGCTATTAAAGACACTGGCAATTTACATGACAGAATAAGAGAATAAGGCTCAGTTTTTGTTGAGATAAATATGGAAAAAATTGCCATCTGTGTGTAGCTTATGTCAATGAAGAGAAACATGACTGTTGGCACACATGGCTGGCTTTTTATATTAGTTACTAGAAGGAGGAAGTTCAGAAGTAAGAAATGGAGGACTTGGTGATGGGAATGGTATGCGTGTATGAGTGTGCATGTGTGCAGGAAACACATGAGGAAAGTTTGGCTAACACATATAGTAAATGTGACTATGCATGCATACATTACTTTTGCATCTCCACATTAGTCTGAGCCCCACAGCTATTCTATGCACTCCTGCAATGCAAGCATCTTCTTTCTGGTTTCCCTTTTCCAGCCTTGACCTATTGCTCTCCATGCTCCATGTAGCAGATAAAATGGTCCTTTGAACAGTCAATCAACTCATGATCTGCATTCTCCCACTGCTTTCTGAAGTCTCATGCAGAGTAAGATCTGGAATCTGTAACCTCTCCGCCCTCACTTCATAATCCCCTCCCTCACGCACTGAACCCAGCCATGCTAACATTCTGAACAGGATCATGTGTCTTAGCTTTAGCCGGTGCTTGTCTTGACATTGTTTTCTCCCAAACACCCTTTTTTCCCACCCTATATTCCCGCCTCCATTCAAGTGTCACCTCATCTGAGAGATTTTCCAAATTAACTCATTTAAAACATCTTCTCTCCACTTTCTAGCACCTAGATATTTCTGTGTTTTTCCTCAGAATGATTATTAACACCTGACATATGACTAAACTTGAGAATTAACATCTTGAGAATGTAGACTGTGTTTCATTCAAACATTATTGACTTGAAAATTATTTACTGAGGGCTAGAAAGGCAACTTGGTAAAATGCTTTCCTAGAATGCACAAAGCCCCAAGTTTGATTCCAGCACTGCATAGATTGGGCATGGTATTGCAAGCCAAAAATCCAGTACTCAGAAATGAAGACAGAATGATCATAAACTCAAGGCCATCTTAATCTATATACTGAGTGTGAGTTCTAGACTAGGCTGGCATACATGAGGTCTCTCTCAAACAAAAATGATTTGTTGGGCTGGAGAGATGGCTTAGGGGTTAAGGTGTTTGCCTGCAAAGCCAAAGGACCCAGGTTTGTTTCCGCAGGAACCACATAAGCCAGATGCATGGTGGTGCATGTGTCTGTCTGTTTTTTTTTTTTTTTTTTTTTTTTTTACAACAGTTGAAAGCCCTGGCCTACCCATCCCTCTCTCTCTCTCTCTCTCTCAAATAAATAAAATCAGTTATTTGTTGAGTGAATGAATGTATGCATGAATGAGAATAATCACTGAGCTATTAACAGTGATGGGTTCCAAGTGAGTTTCCTTTCTTCCTTATACTTTTTTCTATTGCATGAAAAATGAAGAACATTTTAAAACATTCTTTTCTTCACTGAGAAATCAGAATATTTGGCTGGAGTTTTTATGTGTCTGTGCTGTTTATACAAGAAGGAATTTAAGAAAAAAAATTCACTTACTGTCCTTCCTGTATCTCAGACATGCAAGATTATTTACACTCTGTAGCTTTCATCTGGAAAAGAACTTCAAAATGTTATTAAGTTATTTCTCAGAGTACTTTCTAGACATGGGAAGAAAGATGAATGTCCAAGCGCCTGATTCCTCAATCAGATTATCAAATGCTTATGTCTCGCCTCTTACCATTTCTCTCAATGGAGGTAAATGTCTATTGTCCATGTAAAAAAAATAGCTAATGCTGCTGAAGTACTTTTGGAAACAGGGACTGGTATGTCAATTTCCTTGGAGTATATAAGAAAACAAGGTGGATTAATGGTGGGACAGAAGTATCAATAGGTTAATATATGTGGAATAAAACAAGATAGTAAAATGTCGAATCTAAGTGCCCAGGATATAAAACCTTCACTGTAAAATTCTTTCACTTTGTAAATATATGAAAATTTTCAAAATAAAAGTTTGAACAAACAAGTAAACATAATACAGTGTAAAAAGTATAGTTTCATAAACAGTTCTTTCTCTGATTATTAGTGTATATTACTTATACAAGATAATGGATTTCATTATGCCATTTTCATACATGTATACCATGCACTTTAATCATAATCACCTCTTCTTTACTCTCTCCTCTTCAGTCCTGCCATTGGCTTCCACCTAAATAATGCCACCCCCCCTTCTCTTAAGTATTTATTTCTCTTTGGGGGAGGGATGAAAGAAGGAATTTAGATATTCTGATGACGGTTGGGGCTGTGGTTAAGTGGTATCCCTCCTGCTTAGCTTGCATAAGGTTCAATTCCCCAGCACCAGAAAGAACGTTTTTAGGCATTCTGACTAAAGCATTAATAGTGTTCTTAGATATAGTAAATATTTTAGGTTTTTTGGCTGAGAAATTTACTTGCATATACCATATTTATTTTATTGGAAAAAATAGTTTTGATAATTTGGTAGTATGGGCTCATCTTTTGTACTTTAAGCATTTATGTAAGAAGCAATAAGCAATGAGTCTGGTTGTTTTTGTTAATTAGAGCTTTCATACTCTTCCTAAAAAGAACCCTTGCATACACGACAGGCAGCTGAAAGCTGTTGTGCTGAACTACAATTAGCACTGTTAATAATAGCTTTTCCAGGAAAAGAATTTAATGACTGTGCAGAATCAAAAAATCTAAATAAAGTACCATTGTATATATCCCTCTTTTGTTTTTCTGGTTTCCCATGTAACAAACAAGCACAAAAATTGTTCTCAATGCTAAATACTATTACCTTTGAAAACACAACTCTAAAAATATATTCATTCATTCTAAGTATCACACTGCTCATTAAACAGAGCTCATAGGGAGGCAAGGGCAGAATTTCAGTTCATAGTTTTTCTCTTTCTTTCTCCATCTCCTTCTTGTTCATTCACCTATTCTCTCTCTGACTTTCTTGTCCTTGTTTTTACCCTTAATTCTCTTTTCCTTACTCTCTCTTCCCTTCGGGCCATTCCTCCTTAGCAGATTCTGCCACTGATGAGACTGCCCAGAGAAATCAGAGAGATCAGCATGGTTTGGGAGGAGCAGTGGTCAAGAACTTATTATGCTGTAGGCACAGAGATATAAGTGCCTTATAATTTGAAGTTCATTGACAGTGTATAACAATGCAGAGAAAGAGGGGCATTTTACAGAAAAGGAGGCAAAGATCTCCAGTGGCTGCTCAGGTTTACTTGCATAGTAAGGGAAGAGCCAGAGCCAGAGCCAGACCCTACACGAGGGACTAGGGTACTGAAGAAAATTCCCCATGTCCAACAATACCTGGCTTGAATTTTCACTCTACTAGAGATCAGCTGTGTGGCTCTGAGCAGTCACCCCCAACTCTTTTTACTTCACTGTCCCCTTGTTAAATTAGAGGTCCACACTAGTAACCTTTGAGACTTTTTTCTAGTTGTGGTATCATGTCATTGTATCACCCTGTCAAGTTCTTTTATCCACAAGTCTTCATAATGTTACTATTAATATTAATTAATTAGTATTAATTAATATACTATTAATGCAGTCTCTTTAGATTTATATATTTTTATAGAGTAAATTTTGAGTAATACCACATATATCTTGAAATTTGGCAGTAGGTAGTGATGCAGTCATAAATAAATGACCTAATTTATTACCAAGTGCTGCCACAGTTGCAGAGAGAGGAAGGAGCCATTGTGTTTGAGGATCAGGTGGTCTCTCCTAGGACTTCCTGAGTTTCTAATGTGGCAGGCTATTGATTAGAATAGATAAGACTGTCACTTGGAATATAAATATTCCTTAAGTATAGTTTGGGAAACTCAGTCCCAATATCTGAAGTTTTCTTTTAAGTTATTTTGGGGCATCTATATAAATACCTATACAGAGTTCACATACATTCATAAGTTCATTTGAAATGTGTCTTTCTTTATAGTCGAGTTTTAAATTTTGTTTTCCATATATTCCCCCTTTTCCATTAATTGTTCATGTCTTATACCTTCCTGTATGTCTAGACAAGGAAATCCATCCTAATAAGTTATGATCTGCCAATTACCTATACTCACTTAAGCATGTATTTACAAAAATGTAATCATAGTATATGCATTCTATATTAGCTTGCTGTTCTTAGTTGATAATATCTTACATAAATATCTCCAAGGGCCAACCAAAAATGTTATATCCAGTTATCCCATCCTTCAGAAATGGAAGAGAAATAAAAATAAACAAAAGCAGATAATGTATCACCAAGAGACAAACCTCATAAAAGTGTAAAATGTGCTAGAAGATCTGATATTCAAGAAAGAGAAAATAATCATACCTTGTCAATATATAACCTTCTAAACTATGAAAATGAACAAGAGAAGAAGAAAAGAATAGGTCATATACTAGAAAACTATCAAAAGTTAAAATGAGGCTTGGAGAGATAGCTTAGCAGTTAAGGAGCTTGCCTGCAAAGCCAAAGGAACCAGGTTTGATTCCCCAGGGCTCATGTAAGCCAGATGTATGGGATAGTGGATGCATCTGGAGTTTGTTTGCAGTGGCTGGAGGCCCTGAAAGACACATTCTCATTCTCTCTTCCCCCACTCTCTCTGTGCCTCTTTTTCGCTCTCTCAAATAAATAATTAAATATTTGAAAAAACTACAGCAGTATGTCTGTACTGATGCATAATAATTTAAATTTAGGTGATAGCATGGTTGACCAAGTGCTTTTCTTGAGAGCATGAGAACCTGAGTTTGCTTGAACACAAATTAAAAATCCAGGCATGGTGGAATGTGCTTATAATATCAGTGCTGGGGAGGCAAGAAGGCAAATTCTTGGGATTTACTGGTCAGCCAATCTAACCTAATTGGCAATTGTAGTCAATGAGAGACTGGTTCAAAAATAAAGATGTGTGATGTCTAAAGAATGGCACCTCATCTTGACCTCTACATGCATGTGCAGGCATGTGTACCTTCACACAATAATAAACAGCAACATGCACACACACATAGAAACACATAACATGGGCTGGAGCGATTGCTTAGTGGTTAAGGCATTTGCCTGCAAAACCAAAAGACCCAGGTTCGATTCCCCAGGACCCATATTAGCCAGATGCACAAGGTAGCACATGTGTCTGGAGTTTGTTTGAAGTGGGTGGAGGCCCTGGTGTGCACATTCTCTCTCTCTGTCTCTCTCTCCCTCTTTATCTCTGTCAAATAAATAAATAACACATAACAACTATGAAAATAAGTAGTTTAAATTATCTAACTAAAATGTACAGATCGAGTAGATTTTTAAAATAACATACCCAGTAATGAATTTTCTACAAGAATTCACTTCACTGGCAAAGACATAGATTGAAAGGGTAGGAATGGAAAAAGATATTCCACACAACTGGAAGCCAAGACATGAACAGGAACTATCATACATATACGAGATAGAATGACTTTAAATAAAATAATTATAAGAAAAGGTAGAGAACATAACTGTATAATTATGAAAGGATCAATGCAAGAGGAAAGAATTATAAACATATATACAGACAGTACTAGCGTGCCCAAGTACGTAAACCTTCTTAGATCTGAAAACAGAGATAGTCTAGTACAATATTAGGTGAGGCTTCAACATTCTGCTTTCAATAATGGATGGATCACCAAGACAAAGCTGGCAAAGAAACGTGAGAGTGAAACTATGCTATAGCCCCATGAGATCTTAGAGACCTTCTCATCAACACAGTATAATTACAGAATATCAACAAATCACATGTTGTAATCATATCATGTGTCCTCTCTGACCAAAATTGAACAAAATTAGAAACCAATAACAAAGGACATACCTCAAGCCAACAGGAGTTGTGTATTATAACCCCAAAGCCAACATCCCACCAAGTAATAAGAAATCAAACTATTCAATGAAAAAATGGGCTACAGAATTGAGATTTTCAAAGAATAAATACAAATAGACAATAAATATTTAAAAAATTTAAACATCCTTAACCATCAGAGAAATGCAAATATTTTAATACTGAATGTTTATTTCAGTATTGGTTCATTTTTTACCATGCAATTATAACATGTTGTCTTCTTGTAATATAATTTGTAACTTCTTTTGCTCTCTATAAATGCCTGTTTTTTTAAAAGACTTTGGTAATTTTTATTGTCAATGTGTAAAAAAGAAGTCCATTCAGAGTTTGTTTTTAAATTTAGTTTAAAATATAGGTTCAACTTTTCTTCTCAATTACATGTTGAATGATCATATTTTATGATATGACTTTTTAGATATCCCAGTTTTTTTAAACCACTGAATGAATCTACCAGCTTTGAAAGAAAATGCAATTAATTACTTTGTGTGTGTGTTTGTGGTATGTATATACATATGCATTTATGTGCAAATATGTACGCACACGAGTGTGGTGGCCAGAGATTGGCATTAAGTATCTTTTTCTATCACTGTCCAGTCTATATACGGAGAAAAGGTCTCTCAGACAAAGCAATCTGGCTCATCAAGCTAGCTAGCTTGCACAAGGGTTCCCTATCTCTGCCTCCTAAGCACACAGAACAAGCTAGCTGCCACATGGCCTAGCATTTGCACAAGTGCTGGAGCACCAAACTCTAGTCCTCACACTTGCATGACAAGTGCTTTAGTCACCATGCCACCTCCTCAGCTCCACATTTAACTTTAAAAGAAAAATTAAATTTTTAAAAAATTTTAAAAAGATTTTATTTATTTATTTATTTATTTATTTATTTATATGAAAGAGAGAGACAGAGAGAGAGAGAGACAGAGAGAGAGAGTGGTCTCACCGGGGCCTCCAGCCACTGCAAAGGAACTCCAGATGCATCCACCACCTTGTACATCTGGCTTACGTGTGTCCTGGGTAACTGAGCCTCAAACCTGGGTCCTTAGGCTTCATAGGCAAGCTCTTAACTGTTAAGCCATCTTTCCAGCCCCACATTTAACTTTTTTTTTTTTTTTTGGTTTTGTGAGGTAGGGTCTCCCTCTGGTCCAGGCTGACCTGGAATTAACTGTGTAGTCTCAGGGTGGCCTCGAACTCTCGGCGATCCTTCTACCTCTGCCTCCCAAGTGCTGGGATTAAAGGCGTGCGCCACCACGCCCGGCATACATTTGACTTTTGAATGCACAGAATATACTTATCAGTCGACTATTTTGCACATTTATCCACTTATCTGCTAGTGGATCAACATTATATTAATTTGACATTTGTTTGAATATTCTGATTATTGATCATGACATTTCCAGGCCATGCCTCTCTGCCCCTTCCTCTCTCTGTCTAGGGTCTCTCTGTATAGCATAGAATAGCTTCAAACACAATCTTCCTCCTGCTTGTGCCTCTCAAGTTGCTAGCATTATAACATTATAGGTGTGTACCACCAAGACTGTTTTCTTTTAGATATATTTCCTGGTGTATTCTGAGACATCTAGTTTTCCTTCCAAGAAAACATTATGACTTTCATCCAATTAAAATAATTTGAGATTCTATTTGAAGTTACAATAAAATACCAACACATTGAGGACAATGATGTTTTAAGCCAAATCTTTTCCTTCAAGAACACAATATATCTTTGTATTAGCCTAGATCTTATCTACTTTTCTATCATCTATATATCTACCTGTCTATTGTTTATCATTTATTTATCATCTGTCTATCTGTGAGTATATATGTGTGTGCTTGGGTATGCACATTTCACATGCCATGATGCTTAATGTTGTGTGGAGGTCAGAGGATGAACCTGAGGTGTCCAAGCTTTTCTTCCATCTTCTTTGAGACAGGGTGACCTGCCTGAACACATAAATGATTCTTCTAGCTCTACCTCCCATTGTTGTAGGCACAGTGGCATCACAGACACACGTGTCATTCTGTGTCAGGCTTGGTTGTTGTGGAGGATCATAGGTTTTGTAAGCAAGAACCTTTAACTACTGAGCCAATTCCCCAACACTTTTTATGTTTTGTGTATGTATGTATGTATGTATGTATGTATGTATGTATGTATGTATGTATGTATGTATGTGTGGTAGTATTAATGGATTCAGGAGTTTATTAAAGCTTGTGACTTAGATCTCCAGGCACCTTGCTGAAGGAGGTGTCACTGTGGGTGGATCCTAGGGTTCTGCCCTAAGGAGTGTTTGGGGAATTCCAGTCTAAAGGTATGCAAAGGGCCAGAGCTCTGCCTGGAATTCATGAAGTATGCTTGCTTTGGGTGTGGCTGTCTTACCTCTGTCTGCATGGACCTATAAAATGAGTATCAGCTCCTTCTGCCATTATGGAATTTCCCCTGCATCTGTAAGCTTCAATAAATCCCTTCCTCCCATAAACTTTGTCTGTTCTGGAAGTTGATCCCAGCAACCTGAGGCTGTCTACTACAGAATATATGTATGTATGTATGTATGTATGTATGTATGCATGTATTCTGCATGTGTGTGGGATGCATATGGCATTGGGAAAGTACAGGCATGTGAGTGCCAGGGCACATATGTGGAGGTCAGTGAAAAATTTCTAGATCAGTCTTCACCTTTGTACTTGAGGCAAGGTCCTCTCTCTGGATCTTGCTCTGCAATTTTCTTTGCTGTGCTTGCTATGAGCTTCCATGAAATTGTCCTGTCTCCTCCCATCTAGCTGTTAATATTCTGGGATTGTAGAAGCCCACCATAGCTTCTGTTCTTTTGATGGAACTCAGGTCCTCAAACTTGACTGACAGACATGTATCCACTGAGCCATTTTTCATCCCCAAATCTGGTTTTATATCTTAACACTTCTTGACATTTAAAAAATTTATTGATATGACAATAATATTACATCTCCATTATGGTTTGAATTTGAAATGTCTCCCAAAGGCTCATGTGTTTGAACATTTGCTCCTCAGCTTATGGTGTTGTTTGGAGGTTTGTGGAACCTTTAGATGGTGGGCTCTAGCTGAGGGAAGTAAGTTCCTGGGGGAGGGAGCAGGTGAAGTTACATGCTTTGCCCTGCTTCCTGTCTTCTCTTTGCTTCCTTCCTGGTTTATAATGATGTGGGAGTGTTAGCAATATACCCTACCACTATGAACTCCACCATGTCTTCCCTGTAACAAAAGACTATACTCTCAAATCATGAGTGAAAATTTTGTTTCTTCTCGTCAGATTTTTGGTCATAGCAATGAGAACAGTAACTAATACAAAAACAAATAAGGCATTCACTATGTTCACATTTGTATGTTTACATCTTGCATACTACCTATAAAATGAAAAAGTACAATCGATTGCTTTATATTTAGTAGCTAACAAGTCACCTTTTAAAAGTGGCCCAACTGTTCCAGTACTATTTAATTTGCTTTTTTTTTTTTTTTTTTTTTGGTTCTCAGAGGTAGAGTTTCACTCTAGCTCAGGCCGACCTGAATTCACTATGTAGTCAATCCTCCTACTTCTACCTCCCAAGTGCTGGGATTAAAGGCAAGCACCACCAGGCCCCTTAATTTTATTCTCTATTTTTAGATATATAATTTCTTAGATAAAGTATAATTTTAAAAGAAATGGTTTTGTTGGCATTAATTTTATTATTACTTTCATAATATTAAATACTCCTTATTAATATTGTATTGCAGTATGATAATATCTTATTTACTTTCTGATTTTAGTTGAATGTATAATGTTGAAAATGTAGAATATTTGATTGTAGGACTTTAGGTAACTTATTTTTTATGTAATAATTGTTTATTCCTATTTTTATGAGTACCTTCTTAAAAATGGCTGCTAAATTTTAGATTTTTTTAATATCTGTTGGCATAATTAATATTTTTTCCTCCAATTTTCTGTTATTCCACTTTCTTTTCTGGAATAGGATTACATGTAGTTATAGAATATAGTCTGAATTTGTTAGCATTGTTAAAGTTAGGTGAATTTAGGGTTTGGTAATATCTTCATCATGTTTTTATTCTAAAAACAATGTATATTTCATAAGATTAATTGAGAAATGTTTATATTACATTAGAATTATTTGTTTTTAAGATAGATGAAACTCAGCTGCTAATGCAAGTTACTGGTGATTGATCAATAATTAAACTGATTTACTATAGACTTTTAAATTTACTACAAAATTCATCCTATTTTCTTAAAATTCTATTATAGCCATATAATCATTATTGCTTCCTTTTTCATTACTTTTCCCCAATTTGGGCATATTTTGCCTGTTTTTTCTTTTTATTTAGTCTATTGATTTTTCAAATAACTAGACTTTAAATATTTATCCTCGATACATATTTTTATTTTATCACATCCAGTTTTTATTTCCACAAATTGTGTCTTCATTTTTCAGTTTATTTTATTTTGAAGATGACTAAAAGTTTATTTAATGATTATTTTTCATTTCAATAATTTAAAGCTACAAAGTTTTCTTTGAATACAGCTTTCATTGCATCTTCTAGTCTTTACTATGATTGTAATTGTAATGTGTTACTTACATTGACGTAAATTAGGTTTTGATTTAATTTTGATGTACACATTATTTCCATAGTTAACAAAAAGACTAAAAACTTAACAAGTATATAGCTATTGTCATTGCTTTTGGTTGTTCACTAAAACTACAGGGAGGTTCCTATTGCTGAAGACATCACATCTTCTATTTCAAAACATACAGAAACTAATCTTTAATTGAGCTGGAAGCTTCCTTCCTACTGACCAGATCCCTTCCCTTCCCTTCCCTTCCCTTCCCTTCCCTTCCCTTCCCTTCCCTTCCCTTCCCTTCCCTTTTCTTCCCTTCCCTTTCCTCCCCTCCCCTCCCCTCCCTTCTCCTTCTCTTCCTTCCTTCCTTCCTCCCTCCCTCCCTCCCTCCCTCCCTCCCTCCCTCCCTCCCTCCCTTCCTTCCTTCCTTCCTTCCTTCCTTCCTTCCTTCCTTCCTTCTTTCTTTCCTTTTTTCATGATAGGGTCTTGCTCTAGCTCAGGCTGACCTGTAATTCACTATGTAGTCTCAGGGTGTCCTTGAACTCATTGTAATCCTCCTACCTCTGTCTCTTGAGTGCTGGGATTAAAGGTGTACACCACCACAGCCCAGCCTTGCTAGCATTCTTTGTATCAGAGGGTGCTATGCTGGCAGAGAAGAGCCATCAACCGTCCTGTCCAGATGTTGCAGTCAGCTCTGCGTTGCTGGACAAATATCCAACCAAAAGAAACTTATTTCAGCCTTATAGATTCCAGGACATCTAAACTCTCCCCTGCAAGGTGCAGGGGACCTTGTGAAAGGGAAGGGTGAGAGAATTAAGGGGCAGGAGGATGAGTAGAAAAGCTGCAAAACAAAGTCTTGTGGATTCAACATGGCCATTGTATTCAAGAACTCATAGCACCTGTGATTCCCAGGACAAAATTAAGTCGTCCAATACTTCATAATCAATGGGGGAAGGATCCACGAGACCCAGCCTTTTCAGAGTAGCTAACGGTTGCTGGGAGAAGGGGAGTCAGGCTCATCAGTTGTGTGGCCACTGCTCTTGGAAGCCTGCTTCTCTGCTGCTAAGGATTACCTGAAATGTCAAAACTTGTACTGTCCCAAATATTAAACTACTGGTGACTCTATTGGTTTTACAAGACTTTAAAAACACTAATTAAAATCAAAAGCCTAAACACTTGGAGAAATTTGACTTTCCATGACTAATGTCTAATTTCTTTCCTTCTTTATCATCTTAGAATACTGTGGAAAATAAAGCATAAACATTTAATAAAATGAATATGATATCATATAAAATAATAATTGTTACATACTTTTATATCTTTCCCTTCAAATCCATTTTAAATTCCAACTTCTCCATTTTACTGTTATTGTCATTATGCCACAACATTTTCCCTCTCAATTACGGTGGAGGTTTGAATTAGGTGTCCCCCATAAACCCATGTGTTCTGAATGCTTGATCCCCACCTGGTGGAAATCTGGTAAGTGGAGCCTTGCTGGTTATGTGTGTTTGTGGGGGTTGGTGTAGGGGTGTTATGGCCAGCTCCCCCTTGCTAGAACTTGGCTCACTCTCCTACTCATGTTTTCCACCTGCTGTGGCAGAGGTGATGTCCAGCTCTGCTCATGACATGTTTTCCCCTGCCATCATGAAGCTTCCCACTGAGACTTTAAGCCAAAATAAAAATTAAAAAATAAAAAAACCATTTTTTCCTCATCGCCTACTTTTGGTTGGGTTCTTTATCCCAGTAACAAGAACGTAACTACAATTGTCAAGAAATGTAGACATATTGTCAGTGTTTTTATTTCTTTTTTGTGTGTATGTATGGCTAGGCCAGGGTCTCTTGTCACTGCAAACAAATGACTCTCTGACTTGAGGTGGGTGGCTAAGGTATCGAACCAGGCTGTCAGGCTTTGCAAGCAAGCACCATTAACTTTTCAGGCTGTGTTCCATTCAGTTTTTCCCTGGCATCTAGTGATGTTGAGTCATTCTCTCTTTGAAACTATCCTGCAATTTCATTCCATGACATCACACTCTCTTGGATTTCCTCCTCCTCTGTGACAAATCCTCTAGAGCGCCTCTTACTGTAAGTGTGCTGTGTGGGTACCATGGTGTAATGGTTAACACTCTGGACTCTGAAAGTATGCTCTAAGTTTGGCTTTCTCCAGAGATTTTAGTCTACATTTTATTCTCTGTAGTGAAAATTCTATGATTTTCTGAATCCTAAATTATCCTTCAAGAAGAAGCAACCCTAAATATACATCTTCAGGCCTTCAGCTAGATGTCTTCTATGTCCCACACTCAATTACAACACTCACAGAACTGAGCAGTCTGACTCTCTTATCACCATATTATAGTTATTCTACTTGTCCTTTTCCCTGTTTTCTCCAAGTCCAGAAAACTCTAAATTGTCTCCTACTACTTCTTCTATTCTCCCCACTTTAATTCCTAGTTGGTCACAAGGCTTTTTTTGTTTCAGCATCACCAGTGTTACTGTCATCAAGTATTGTGCATTCCTTGTCTGAATTTGTTTTTAAGACAGAGTCTCATGTGTCCCAGGATGGTCTCAAACTTGCTGTGTGATTGAGGATGACCTTTAATGCCAGATCCCCTTTTGGCTACCTCCCAAAGGATTACAGGTGGGTGCTACCATGCCTGCCTCCCTAGCCTGAATTATTGCAATAGATTTCTATTTGGACTTCCAGATTCAGACTTGCTCCTTTAATCTTTTGTCCAAAGTATTATGGCAGTGAACTTTCCATATTGCAGATTTGATCATGCCCCTCCCCACAAGAGTTTCCTTGATACTCCTTGGTGCTTAGAGGGTGTGATACAAACTCATCAAAGTACTTTATAATCTTGTTCTAGCCCAGTTCTCCACCATCTTTCCCCATGACCTCACAGATTATTCTTCTTTTTCTTCTCCCTTTCTCTATATTGTCCTCTTCTTTCTTATTTTTTTTACAGCTTTCTTCTGTGGTCTTCTTTCTTTCCACTTTACAAATTCTTTTAATTGTATTTCCCTCTCTTATTTTTCTTCTTTGTAAATTATTTTTTGCTTACATTTCTCTTAAATTTCTTATAGTTCTCTGAAGATCACAGGGCCATGTATAGACACAGTTATTTGATACATCTTTCCTGCCATGTCTATCAATTGAAATCCTATCCAGGCCCATTTATATACTTCTAGTTTTCCAAACTGACTCATTCATATCCTTTTCCATACTTTTAAAGCTATCTACTTACAAATCTACTTATAAGTTGTTTGGATTTTGTCTGCAGCTTTAAGTTCATTGAGGGTAATAATTCTGCTTTTATTATTATTTTATTTCTTATAAAAACATTAGGCACATAATAAAGAGTTGGTATTTGCTGAGCTAGTCTTACCTGAAGGCATATTTTAGACAATTGTCCTTGAAAAGTCAATATTGCTTTTAGAGATGATATTGTAATTTTATTATCACCTTATTGCACTATACACTATGTTCACCTATTTTTGTGCATCCACCTAAGTCATTTTACTATGAGTATATAAGGAGTCATATTTATTATCACATGACATTAATATAGCGTTTAATATTAGCATCATTAACAAAGTATATATATAGTATTGTGATAAAATTCTTAGATTTTCTGTATGGAAAAGACACTTCCACTTTCTTACAGCCATGACAGAAAAAGCAATGACATCTGGGATACCATTACTAGCTAAATCCACATAAGTTTGATTACATCATCTTCAAGGCATCTGCATTACATTCTTGAGTCATCTGTTTTTATAGTTTTAAATTTATAGTGCATATAAAGATTTAACAGTGTCATTTTACAGTGACAAAATCATTATTTCTGATTATTATCAGAAAAAAACACAGCTAAGTTTAGCTTCAAACTGTATTTAAGAGATACAGAAATGTGAGGCTTGCAATTCTTCTGATCTGTTTTTATAGTTAGGGCATACAAAAAAAGTAATTACTGTAGACCCTATCTCCTGATAGTTCTGGTTTTTGTTTCTGTCAAAGCTTTAAAATTTGAGAGTAATAGAATATGGTCATGGAAATTTAGCTTTCCACAATGAATAAGATTTTTATCATGTGTTAATGTTTATTCCTTTATAGCTTAGTTTATGGTGGGAAAGGCTTAGAATATTAACCCTTGTATAACTACTGCATTTCTTCTAAGTCATTGACTGTTGGTATATTTTGTTAAGTTGAAATGAAATTTACAGAACATAAAATAAACCTTTTAAAAGTGAATAGTCTAGCGGTAGCTAATACACTCAAAGTGTTGTGTGACCATCGACTCTATCCAGTTTAAAAATGTTTCCATTTTGCAAAATGAAACCCCTGTACCAATTAGGTAGTTACTCTCCTTCCCCTTCTGCCCCATGTTGTGACGATTTCTATTTCTATGCATTTTTATATTTTGAATATTTTTATATTAATAGGCTCATGCAATATTTGGTCTTTCATGGCTGGCTTTTTTCACTTAGAACAATGTTTGCAAGGTCTGTCCACCTTGTAGCATATAAAGTATAAAGTAATACTTTATTCCTTCTTGTGGCTAGGAGTGATTCAGGTCACAAGGGGGATTTGATTTGTTGAACTGACCCCTATGAAAATCATCCTATTATATGTCAGGCATATATGTAGTTTGGAATATAGAAATAAATTTCATTTATAAGATACAAATAGTGATAGACATATTCAAGGAACATGTTACAAAACTCACTGGGGTGCTGCCAAGCCTGCAAGGATGCTATGTAGCAGAGGAGAGATGCACCTCATTTAGTATGTACAGACCCAGGAGATTTCCCAGAAGTGAATCAAAACTCTTCAAATATTATGAGGGCAAAAATTCACCTCTTCTCAACCAGTTCTTCCACGTCACCCACCTTGAGATGACAGACCTTTCTTGATTTTTTGTTATTCTTTTATTTATTCAGTTAATTTAATATACATGTATAATATATTTTAATCATACTCAACTTCCATTACTCTATCTTTCCATGATTATTCTTTTTAAAATGTATTACTTTCTCTTGACCTTCCCCTCCCACTGAACCCCTTCTTCCCTACTAGTGTCCCACAGAGTTTTAATTAGGGTTGCCTGCATTAACACGTGGGGGTCTGTGTGTGTGTTTACCAAAGCATGGGTAGCTTATCCATAATTACATCACTGAAGAAAATGCCCTCCTTCCCCAGCAACCATCAACTGTCAATGACTTCTCAAGGATGAGTGAGGCTTCATGAGTCACTCCACCATCCATGATGGAATTTTTATCGGCCCAATATTGTTTGGGTATTGAGTACGTAATTACAGCCACTGTAAGCTGACTTATGAGGATAACCAACTGCTTTCTGATTGGGTTTGAGGCCACTATATGGGGAGGAATTAATGGCTGGAAAGGTAAACCCAGTCAAAAGCCCAAGGCTAGAGAAGTCATAGGCCGTGGAGTCAGGTAATCTACTACTGCTCTTCAGTAAAATAGACACGTTGTGCTCATCATATTACCTTCTACATATTTATGCATCTACTCATAGAATAGTGCTGCTCTTAGTTTTGGTCAGAGGAACTTCTTTTGGCAGTAGACATGATTATTGAGAGAACTCAAAACTCATCAAAGTGACCCCACAGCCCTATGTGAGACATCTCTGTCATTCCCTTCAAGGCTCAGGGAACAGGGAGGAATAGAGGGCAGAAAAAATGTAACAGCCCAAGGATGAGGAGGAGTGCTATGAAACACTGTCATCCGGACACAATATAGCTGTAACACTGTTTTTATTTTATTTTTTGTTTTTTCGAGGTAGGGTCTCACTCTAGCCCAAGCTGACATGGAATTCACTGTGTAGTCTCAGGGTGGCCTCTAACTAATGGCAATCTGCCTACCTCTGTCTCCTGAGTGCTGGGATTAAAGGCATGAGCCACCACATTTTATTTTTAAAACAGTATTCACTGGAGTTGATTATGCATACAAATATACCTGTAGGTATTTAAACATCCAGATAAACTCAAACTATGCATACTGTTTTGTGAAAAGCCTTTGGTATTTATTGTTATGTCTTTCCTGGGATGTATACATTTGTTGGTGAAAAGTGTGAAGGTGATCTTATGCAAGGTACAGCAAATTGGGCAGGATCCAGAGATGGGAAGAATGTACACACCCCAGATCATAGACAATTCAGTCTTTGTTAAGGCAGCTAAAAACTACTATCCAGGGGATAGAGAAATGGATCAGCAGTTAAAAGATGTTTGCTTGCAAATCTTGCCAGCCTGGGTTCAATTCACCAGTACCCACATAAAGTCAGATACTTAAAGTGGTATAGGTTTCTGAAGTTCCTTTGCAGTAACAAGAGGCCTGGCGTGACTATCCTGTGTGTCTAAAGTCTCTCTCTCTCTCTTTTTTCCTCCCTTCCTCTCTCTCTCTCTGTCTTGTAAATAAACAAAGTAATTTTTTTTTTTCTGAGGCAAGCTAAAAAGTAAAAGAGTGCATGTAGGTTAGAAGATTAAAGCAAAATGGAGTGAGAAAACAGTGTTAAGGATTTGTCTAAATTCCTTTGCTGCCTTATATCAATTGTAGCTCAAACTAAAATCTAGAGGCAGGAGTTATGTACCTATCTCAGATATGAAATGTGGTTTAGTGAAATGGAGGAATTTGCTCACAATCACGCAGCAGCTGTGGGAGCTGAAAGCAACACAATAGGCATCAGAGGTCCAGCTATTTCCACCCTGCACTGCCATTTAAATTCCACTGTGGAAAAACATTTTAGGACAAAAACACAGGTCTTATTTGGCGAGACAATCATATGTGCCTGGCACATGTGTGTACTGCAGAGAAGGAGTGGGAATGTGGGCTGATCTGTCTTCTCTAAAGGACAGGTCACAGGAATGAAAACACTTGCTTGTGGGAAATGAGGTGCTTCTGCTTGGTGGCTTTAGAGCCACTGTGAGCTGAAAGCTGGGAGTAAGGAAGACTCATCTAGTAGCAGTGCTTGGAGGAAAGGAAAAGAGATCTGTCTGTCTCTGTCTCTCTTTTTGCTTTGAAATTCCAGTAAAGTACTTAACAATATTATTATTTTTAAAAATGCTTAAACAAAGTGATGGTAGTGAGGGTTAATGAAGATAGAGAATTCCAGAAATTATTGGGAGATAGAGTTTACATAACTATAAGATTTTCAGAATGGAAGAAGTGACAAGGAAAGGAAAGTTGAAAATGACATCTGTTACAAATAAGGTCTGCAAAAAAAACCCACAAACAAACAAATAAACAACAACAACTACAAAAAAAGCCAACCAACCGACCAAACAAACCAAAACCATTTCTATGCCCTATAAACCAGAGAAGGATCTTCTTTGGGACAGAAAGTTACTAAGTTGATTTAGGATGGGCTGAATATGCTGCATTCCTGATCCAGAAAGACCATCTAGGGAAAAAAAGCTGGTAAAAATTTTTTTAAAAAATATTTACCTTTTACTTATCTGAAAGCACGGAGAGATGGAGGACAGACAGGCAGATAGATTAGGCTTGCCAGGGCCTCCAGCCACTGCAAATGAACTCTAGATGCATGCACCTCTTTGTGCATCTGCCTTTCCATGAGTGCAGGGGAATCAAGCCAGGTTGTAAGGCTTTGCAGGCAAGCACCTTAACCACTGAGCCATTTCTCCAGCCCCCAGTAAACATTTGAGCATGTGAGTCTGAATCTCTGGAGAGAACCCTGGGAAGGTGATGGGGACTTAAGTATCCATGCAAATGATACTGAGGCTGGGCAGTGAATGAAACCCTTGTGGGAAGACTCATGGAAGGAAGACATGAGCCAGGGAATTGACCACCACCAGGAGCCAATTGATTATTAAAATCTCTGAAACACAATATACCTTATTCATTTTCATTTAAATACTGGACAGGCAAAAATTTCTTTCTGTGCCTGTGAATGCCAGCCATTTACTAAAATTACAGAATCCAAATTATTCATGTTCCAATTAAAACACTGCCTTATTATTTAATCATCTTCTGAGCCTTGCCTTTTGCTGCTGCTTTAATGATAATTTGTAGTGTCAAGCATGAAAATGAATCCCTTAGAGAGTATTGCATGTTTAATATATATTTGATAGTGAGATTCATCAGAGGTAATTGGGCACATGCTTTAGTTTTTATCTGACTTCAAAGTATCTTGCACTTATTTCAGCTTCTTGTTAGATTAAAAGCTTACATATTTAAAAAAAACTAACAGTGATGAACAAAGAATGAAGTAAAAATTATAAAAAAAGAACATTAAGGAAAATAAAAGGATAATGAAAATTTAGATTTACAACATATTTTCTCTACTGTTTTCTTTTTTTAATTAGTTAATTAATTTATTTATTTGAGAGAGAGAGAGAGAGAGAGAGAGAGAGAGAGAATGAGCGTGCCAGGTCCTCTAGCCACTGCAAAGGAACTCCAGATGCATGCACCCCCTTTTGCATCTGGCTTACGTGGGTCCTAGAGAATCAAACCAGGATCCTTTGGCTTTGCAGGCAAACACCTTAACTGCTAAGCCAGCTCTCCAGCCCTCTACTGTTTTCTTTTATACATGCTACTCTTTTTTTTGAGAGAGTCAGAGAGAGAATCAGAGAGAGAGAGAGAGGTCTCTCAGCCGCTGTGAATGAACTCCAGATACATGCATCCCCTTGTGGGCAAGTGCAGCATTGCCCCTTAAACATGGGACCTGGAGAATCGAACAGGCATTCTTAGGCTTAGCAGACATGCGCCTTACCTGCAAAGCGGCATCTCTCTAGCCCTGTTTTTGTTTTTGTTTTTTTGAGGTAGGGTTTTGCTGTAGCCCAGGCTGACCTGGAATTTACTATGTAGTCTCAGAGTGATCTCCAACTCACAGCGATCCTCCTACCTCTGCCTCCCAAGTGCTGGGTTAAACATGCTACTCTTTTAAATATTAGGACTCAGTGATATGTTTTGAGAAACCCAATTTTGTACAAATCTATTAAATAATTTAGAAAGCTATTTGTAATTTTTTAAAATTATTTACTTCACAAAATTATCTGACATAACTTTCATCATGCACTTGAGCATTTAATTATTTTCCAGGGAGAGGTAGGTGGGGTATTCAGGTTCATCAAAGGATAAACTAAGAATAACTTAGTTTACATATTTTGGTAGGCATTTAATCATTGCACATAGTGATGGGTTCATAAAAATATTTTCATACAAGTATATTGTATACTTTCATCATACTCACTGCCCTCTGCCTCCCTCTTCCTTCTCTTTTCTTCCACGTCTCCCACTCTGCTGGTCTCCCTGTTCTGCCAGAATGTTTCCCTTCTACTTTCAAGACACATGCACACAAATGATTCTAGTATTTAGGGCTGGAGAGATGGCTTAGGAGTTAAGGCACATGCCTGCAAAGCCTAATGACCCAGATTTAATTCCCCAGCACCTATGTAAAGCCAGATGCACAAAGTGATGCATGTGTCTGGAGTTTGTTTGCAACAGCTAGAGGCCCTGGCATACCTATTCCCTGTCTCTCAATCTCTCTCCCTCCCCCCTTCTCTGTCTTGCTCTGCACGCAAATAAATAAATAATCCTATTTTAGAAGATCTATTATCCACAAATGAGAGAAAGCATAAGGTATTGTACGAGTTTGCCTTAGTTTATGTAATATGATGATCTCCAATTGCACACTGTTCCTGAAAAGAACATAATTGCATTCTTCTTTATGGATGAATAAAACTCCATTGTGGATAGGTGCCGGATTTTCCTCATCTCTTCATCTGTTGAAAAACATGTCAGCTGATTTCATAGCTTGGACATTGGGAATTGTGCTACAGTAAATACAGATATGCAGGTAACTCTGTGGTATGTTGACTTAGACTTCTGGCATGTGCCCAGGAATGGTATAAGCTGAGTCATATGATAGTTCTATTTTTAGTTTCTTGAGGACTTGCACACCTCATAATGATTTCCATACATGCCCACCACTAAGGCACCAGAGTTGCCTTTCCCCATCCCCTTACCAGCATTCATTGTTACTTGCTTCCTTAACAATCCAGGGATTAAAAGCATGTGCCACCATGTCTGGTATTGATTTTGTGTAATCTTTTAATTAGTTTCATTGTGCCATTTTTGTTTACATACATATTTCACTATACGCTACTCTCATTTGCTTGCCCACTGCCCTTCACACTCCACATCTTCTTCCTTCCAAATAGTCTCTCCAACTCCAATGTCATATACATTTTATTATGCTTGCTCACCACCCTCCATTTTATATCTCTTTTTCCTCTCTCACAATTCCCTTTCTAATTTCATGTCCCATACAAATACATACATTCACATACATAAATTTAAATCTAGATTCAGTATATGGGAAAAAACATGTGATATTTGACTCTGGCTAACATGATGATCTCCAGCTTCATCTGCTTTCCTGCAAATGTCTTACTGTTATTGTGCTTCACATAAACTTCCATTATTTATAGTACCACATTGTTTTCATCCATTCATCTCTTAATGAGCATATGAACGTATTCCATCTTAGCTATTGTGAATAAAGATGGATGTGCAAGTGTCTTTGTGGTATTCTGGCTTATAATCCTTTGGATATATACTCTGGGGTGTCATAGCTGGTTCATATGGTAATTCAATTTTATTTTTATGAGAAATCTCCATAAGTATTAGCATGAAGATTGTGGCAGCATATATTCCCATCAACAATGTCTAAGGGTTCCTCTTTCTTCAGCTGCTATTGTACTTTGTCTTCTTGGTGACAGCCATTTAGACTGAAGTGTGGTGGAATCTCAAAGCAGTCTTAATTTGTATTTCCCTAATGGCTAAATTGTTGAACACTTTTTCAAGTAATTTTTGGACATTTTTATTTCCTCATTGGAGAATCATCCTAGTCATTAGCCCATTTATTGACTGAATGATGTATTCTTTTGTATCTAATATTTGGATTTTGTTACAGATTCTAGATATCAGTCCCTTGTAAGATAAATAGTTGTCAGAGCTTTGCTTCCATTCTGTAGGGTGCCACTTCTCTCTGATCATTGCTTCCTGTGCTGTGCACAAGCATATTTCAATTCCATGTAATCCCATTTGTCATCTCTTTGGGGATATTTCCTGTTTTGCAGCGGTCTTTTTCAGAAAGCCTTGCCTGTGTTTATACCTTGAAGAGTTTTGCATATGTTTCCCTCTAGCAGCTTAATAGTTGCAGGCCTCACATTAAGGTCTTTGATCTATTTTGAATCAATTTCTGTATAGGGTGAAAAATATAGCTCTAATTGGATTACTCTACATGTATATATTCAGGTTTTTGTTTATTATTATTATTATTTTTATTGACAACTTCTATACTTACATACAAAAAACACATGATATTTCCTCCCCTCCCCCATTCCACTTTAGAACTCCAATATCCATCATATCCCCTCCCTCTTTCCATTAGTCTCTCTTTTAATTTGATGTCATCATCTTTTTCTTCTATTTTTAAGGTCTTGCGAAGGTATTGCTAGGCACTGCAAGGTCATGGATATCAAGGCCAATTTCTGTCTGGGCAGTTGCATTGTAAGGAGTCATACCCTTCCTTTGGCTCTTCCATTCTATCTGCCCCCTCTTCCGCAATGGTCCCTGAGCCTTGGAAGGTGTGACAGAGGTGTTTCAATTCTGGGCACTCCTCCATCCCTTCTTCTCAGCACTATGTTGCCTTTTGGGTCATCCCACTGGTCATCTCCATCTGAAAAGAGAAGCAGAATTTTGTCACACTTCTTGAAAATAAGGTAGATGTAGCTGTGTGAGTTGATTTCTGGGATCTCTGCAAATACCATGATGTTTTGGTAACTATGGCTCTGTAGTATAATTTGAGATCAGGTACTGTGATACCTCCAGCCTTGCTTTTTTACCTAGGATTGTTTTGGGTGTCTGTTGACTTTTGTACTTCCTTATGAATTTTTGGATTTTTTTTCTATTTCTGTAACAATGTAATTGTGCTTTTGATGGGGATTCCATTGACTATGTAGATAGCCTACAACAATTAGTCATTTTTATAACACCAATTCTGCTGTTCTATGAGCATGGAAGACTTTTCCATTTTCTAGGGTCATATTTAATCTCTATTGTCAGTGTTTTAGTTTTCCTTGTAGAGGTGAAACCTTGTTGGTTAGGTACTTTATTTTTTTAAAAGCTATTATAGATGTTTGTTTAATTGTATTTTGGTAAGTTCATTCATACATGGAAAAGCTGTGACCTTTTACATCTTGATATTGTATTTTGCTAGTGTGCTAAAAAAGCTTATCAGATTTAAAAATTTTCTGGTAGAATCTTCACGGCCTTGTAAATGTCAGAGCATATCATATTTGCAAACGTGGATAATTAAACTGTTTTCCTCTTGTATCTATCTTAATGTTTTCTGTGATAGTAAAGAAAAGTTACCTTTTCTAATTTGAAATGGCTCAGTAGATAAAGTGCTCACCACTTCAGTCCCTAGACCACAAGTGAAAATCAGGATGCCATGGTGGGCTGCTGTAACCTAGTACACTGACATTGACACTGTCAATGAGATGTGAATGGAGATGAGAGATTTCCCAGATGTTAACGGTGAGTAGAACAACAGCAAAGCAAGAATGCAGAGAGAAGCCCTCCTTAAATGAGGTGGAAAGGCAGAGGATTAGCCCTAACTTTCACCTTCACACATAGGCCATGACATGTGTGCATTTGCACTCTCACACACATGAATATGCATACACACACACACACACACACACACATAATAATGGTTAAGGCACTTGCCTGCAAAGCCAAAAGACCCAGGTTCAATTCATCAGGATGCACCAAGACAGATGCACAAGGTGGGCACATGTGTCTGGAACTCATTTGCAGAGGCAATAGGCCCTGGTGCATCCTTTCTCTCTCTCTCTCACCCTCTTTCTCTCTAAAATAAATAAATAAAAAGCAAACATTTTTTTAGAAGTCAAACTCCACCAGAAAACTTTTAGATCAGATAGACTTTCAGCAAATAGCAGGGCACAAAATTATTATTAAAAAAATCAGTAGCTTTTCTTTCATATGTATGTAAAAGGTGTGTGTATTACCTTGAACAAGGCAGGGTTTCTCATTATTCATACTCCATTTGCCAGGCTACCTGTCTCTGTTCCCCTTCTCACAATGGCTTCCATCCCAGTAGCTTCTCAGGAATACAAGCCTCTTCATACTAACTTCAAAATATAAATAAATAAAATACCTCAGAGTGTACTTAACCAAGGAAATTAAAGACCTCTACAATGAACATTTTGAAATATTAGAGAAAAATATTGAAGAAGACACTAGAAAATGGAAAAGATCCCTGCTTACATGTTGACAGAATTAATATAGTAAGAATGGCAATAATGCCAAAAGGTATCTACAAGGTTCAATACAGTCTTCACCAAAATTAAAACAAAAGATCTACTATTTGATCAAGGTATAGCATTCCTATTTATATCTCCTAAGTATATACTGTAAATCAATATACCACAAAGGTACTTGTACATCCGTGTTTACTGCAGCACAATAATCAATTTATCAATTTATAGACCACATCTAGATGTGCATCAACATGAGAGAATGAAGAACATGTGTACAGTACGCATGCACAGTGGAGTTTTAATCATAAAGAAGAGTGAAAGGATGTTGTATGCTGGAGATAGATGTAACTTCAGCTCATGTTAGTAAGTGAAACAAGTCAGATTTAGAGGGATAAATATTGCACTTTTTAAATCATTTGTGGTTCCTAACTTTTAATAGAGATGCATAAAGTCACGTGTGTATATATATGGCACACACACACACACACACACACACACACACACACACACATATATATGAATGACATGAAAGTATTAGGGACACTGAGGAAGAAAAGGGACTAGTGATGATGAAAAGGGAAGAATAGAATATAGAGGGTGAATATGGTCAAGTATATGTTCTACTTAGATGAAATTATCTTTATGGAACCAGTATTATATACAATGAATATAAGCTAATGAAAAGAAATCAAAATGTAGGGCTGGAGAGATGGCTTGGCAGTTAAGGCACTTGCCTGTGAAACCTAAGGATGTAGGTTCAATTTCCCAGTACCCTCAAAAGCCAAATGCATGAGGTGGCACATGCTTCTGGAGTTTGTTTGCAGTGGCTGGAAACCTTTTCACACCCACTCATTCTCTCTGACTCTTCTTCCCCCTCTCAAATAAATAACTAAATAAAAAATATTTTTAAAAAAGAAATAAAAATGTAAACAGAGGGTTGGAGATATGGTTCAGCCATTAAAGGTGCTTACTTGCAAAGCCTGACAGCCTGGGTTCAATTCCCCAGTACCCACATAAAGCCAGATGCACAAAGTGCATGCATCTGGAATTCGTTTGCATGGCACGAGGCCCTCGTGTGCCCATACTCACTCTCTTTCTGTCTACTTCATTCTCGTTGTCTCCCTCTCAAATAAAAATAAAAGTACTTTTTAAAATGTAAAAATAGGACTTGAGAGATGGCTAAGCAGTTAAGGCACTTACCTGCAAAATCTGATGAATATGGATCATTTCTTCAGTGCCCATGTAAATCCAGATGCCCAAAGTGGCACATGCATCTTTTAAGTGTTTTCTTAATTTTAGTTTGGAAATTTTTTCTGAGAATTTTTGTGTTTATGTTAATCAGGGATGTTGGTCATGTTCCTTTGTGTGTAGGTCTTTATAAGATTATAGTATCTAGGTAATAATTGCTTAATAAAACGAGTTTGGTGCTGCCTGTTACTGTTTTGCACTTTGTGAAACAATTTGGGAAATTTTGTGCTACAGCTTCTTTAAAGGTCTAATAGAATTCAGTAGTGAAACCATCCAGTTCTAGGCTTTTCTTTGTTGGGAGATTCATTACTTATTCAATTTCATCACTTGTTATGAATCTGTTTAAATTGTTTATAGCCTCTTGATTAAACTTTAGTAGGTCACATGTGTTTCGGAATTTATCAATTTCTTCTAACCTTTTTAGTGTTTTAATGCAAGTTTTGAAAGTATTCCCTTGTGATTTTTAGGATTTCATTGGAATCTCTTGCAATATCCTCTTTTTATGTTTAATTTCATTAATTTGAATCTCCTCTTTCTTTGATGAGTTTGGTTAGTTTGACTGTAAAGTATGTCATTCTTGATTATGTTTTGAAAGAACCAACTCCTTGTTTGATTAATTATGTCTTGTTCTTTTAAAAAACATTTTATTTTTTTGACAATTTCATACATGTTTATAATGTCTTTTGATCATATTTTCCCCCTCCCCCATTATACTTTCTTACCCCCTTGTCACTCCTATTGAATCCCTTCTCTTTCTACACTAGTTTCTCTCCTATTTTTATGTCTTTGTTATTTTGTGGCCCACTGAGTTTAATTAGAGTTTCCTGCATAAGCATGGGTAGGATTTATTTACCAGAGAATAGGCAATTTACCAATGACTATAGCACTAAGAAAATGACTCCCTATTCACCAGCAATCACTAACTGCCAATAGCTCCTCAGAGAAAGGGGGTGGGGGGGGGCTCATGATCCCCTCCCCTCATCCTTGATGGACTGTTGAGCCAGATTTTACAAAGGTCTTGCCTAAGTAACCACAGCTGCCCTTCCGGGAATTCATGAGTGCAGTAGCTACATCATGTCCAGAAGACTGCATTTCACAGCACTCCTCCTCTGCTTCCAGCTTGTACATTCTTTCTGTCCTTTCTGCTGAGATACTCCCTAAGCCTTGGAGAGGGTAATGGTCTCCATCTTGTTAATTTATGTCCTTATCCTAAATTTTTCTTTGGCGACTGGATTATCCTTGTTTTTCTAAGACTTTTAGGTATACTGTTAGGTTATTTATTTAAGATTTATGATGTTTTTCATATAAGCATTCACATAAATTTTCATGTTAGAATTCCCTTAGTTTCCTCCCAAGTTTTCGTCACCCTTCTGGAGAGATGCAGCTGTGGGTCAAGCAGTCTACTGACACTTCAGCATGCTCAGATTCTAGTACCGTCAAGGACAGATAAGTGGCTCCAGAGCTGGGTCCACCCACTGACCTCAAGCTCAGCGCTGGCTGGCAAAGTCCAGGGTTGATGAGGTGTGCTTCCAACCACACAGGGCAAGCTGTGACTCTCTAGGCCCTTCACAGTCTGGGAAGCTGCTGGCTGCCTGTTTCCTGCACCTTTTGCCTTGTCAGTAGCCAACCCTCCCTCCACAATCATTTCCCAGGAATATTTCTCACCCTGTGGGTGTGGCAGGCTAAATTCAAGCTCCATGACATTGAGTAGCTCAGTTTTAAACAATGGGTTCCCTGTTAACATTTCAACCAGCCACTGCTCTCCAAGTCACGCTGTGACAAAATGGGATTCCATTCCCCAACCCCCCCCCCACCCCCAACACATAAACACTGAGCAATCTCACGCTCATCAAAACTGCAATTGGACTCTGGGCTTTAACCCTCTAAGATGGTTTCGCCTCAGGAGGGTCATCTAGTTTGCTTTTGGGATGAGACTTCTGTCTCCTCCTTCCCTGAATGGGAGGTATACAGCTGGGGCTGGGTTTTCGTGGTATATTGTCAATCTTTTCCTTCAGTGTCTAGGTATGTTATCACCACTTTGTGAATTTTTGAAGTGCTTCTCTTTCTCTCTGGAATAGAATCTATTTCTGGTCCTGAAACTTCTTCACCACGTCACACACAGGCAGTTCCTTTTATCTGTGAATTTTTAATTCGCAGCCTCTGGAACTGGGCTTTGGATTTCTCTCTGTCTCTCTGTCTCTCTCTGTCTCTCTCTCTCTCTCTCTCTTTTTTTTTTTTTTTTTTTTTTGGTTTTTCGAGGCAGGGTCTCACTCTGGTCCAGGCTGACCTGGAATTAACTATGTAGTCTCAGGGTGGCCTTGAACTCTCAGTGATCCTCCTACCTCTGCCTCCCGGGTGCTGGGATTAAAGGCGTGCGCCACCACGCCCGGCTTCCTCTCTCTCTTTTTTTAACCCTACGTTTTTGCTCTCAAATTGTAAGCTATGAATTGACAACATTGAATCACAGGTAATGCAGACTTGGTACACAAAGACTGCCAGGCATTTACCATTCTACTTGAGCCATTTCTTAGGATGGTTTCTAGGAACAACATTGAAAAATGAAGTAAGTACATTCCTCTCTGGGACAAACAGTGGTTTTCTAACTTGCTAAAGAATGGTTATTTCTCAAAGATCAGTGCTTTTCCCCCATACAATACCCTACTGCATTTCTTCCACATCAGGGCCTGTATAAAGGAACTATATGCTGGTTACCTGCTATCTCATGAGTAATAAAGTACTTTAACCCTGACCAGAAGTACCACTTATGGGAAAAAATGATGTTTTGTAAATACAGTTAAATAAAATCCAGTTTTTTCATATTCCATACCAACTTATTCCCAGTACGGAGACCTCTTTTCTGCTAGACACCACTCTTCAGACTATCGTTAGCACAGACTTCTGGCCTGCCTTTCCCTAACTCTCACTTTTCTCCCTATCTGGGTTTCTGCCTTGTGCTACTATTCCAATGCTTTAGTCCATTCAGAGTACAGCCCAGAGACTCCGTGTCAATATTTACCTTGGGCTACAAATTAACTAGGAAGGTCTAGTCTCCAGAAAAGAAACAAAATACATTGTATTGACACACATGAATATTTATAGGAATATAATAATAGTAACATCATTTTGCAATGAAGCACATACGGGAATATATGTGTTCCATCCTATGACAGGGTATGAAAAAGATGGTAAGTATTGTTTATACTCAATATGTATTCAATAGTTTCAATAGATGATTTTTTTATTAACTAAAAGGATGCTATGGGATCATAGTTCATATCTCAAAGGACTATGTTAAACAATTTGAAAGATAATCGCAATAAAAATGTAAGGATTTATTTATCTAATCCTTCCCAGTTTATAGGTAAATAAAAAGCTCCACAGAGCAAACAAAAGAGGGCAGTAGTCTTTGTAGAGGAACCCGCAAGGAATTCAGGCAGAACAGAGAGAAAATGCAAACTGTGCTCCATGCTAAGGCCACATATCTCCCACAAAGAGCAGCTTTCCAAGCAGTCTGCAGCTCACATTGGGTGGGAGGGGCTCATTGAACTCTTCACAATTAGAACACATTATAGAAGATACAGAAACTGTTGACTGACAAACACAAAGCATACATTGAGAAAAACTGGAGTGGGAGAACCCAGAATGCTTGGTGTTTATTTCAGTTCCTGAAAAAAGAAAGTAAAAATTCTAGCAAGTCTCCTATGAGATATAACCGATGGGGAATATAGAAGATATCAGCTCAGAGTAAAGCCCCTTAGTGATTAAGGAAAAAGAAAAAAAAATGTACTTGACAAAAATTTTTTTGTGTTCAGCTGAGTTTAAGGGCCTTTGGGGCATATTCTGTGTGGATTTGCTACTTCTTGGCCTTGCTTTTCTCAAACTTAGTAGAAGTTGCCAGTGTTTGAAAGGTTGCTCTCAGTATCCTGAGTCTAATTATTTCATAGACTTACAGTGCTAATCCATAAGTTTTCAACTTCATGTCATGCCATGTTACATCTTTGTGGTATAGATAATAAGTACTTTCCATGCCCTCAATCCATAATTAGACATGATTTCCTTTTGTATTCTCATGATTTCTGATACATTTTCATTAGATTCATTAGAACTGAGTCATTGCAATAAGCCTAATTAACTTTTTTGTATAAAAACATTTATGATTTTGATAGAAATAAAAGGTATTCAGAATATGCTTCCTATAAAAAATATGCTAACATAAGAAGAAAAAATTTATATAAGTTAAAAATTTGTAGGACATCAAGGACATAGTCAGTACAGTGCTTTTTTTTTTTTTTTATTTTAAAGATGTGGCAACAAAGATTTATAAGATAAGACCTGATAAATTAATGACAGGGGAGAAGACACATTGCTTGTGTGGGTCCATCATGATGACAAGGTGGCAAGAGTAAGAGGTAGCTTGTAACATTGCATCTTAACTCAGGAAGCAGAGAGAGAGCTTTCTCCTTTTGTGCAGTGCAGGGCATCAGCCCATAGGGTGGTACTAGCCAGTGTAATAGTGGGTATTCTTATCTCAATGAACCCAGTCTAGGAAATCCTCCCAAGACCTGCCCACAGATTTGTTTACATGGTGATTTTAAATCCTGTCATGCTGACAACTGAAATTAATCATTAGACACTGAAACATCACTTTTAAAATAAATATTTTATTTATTCTTTTGAGAGAGAGGGAAAGAGGCAGAAAAAGAAAGAGAGAGACATATTGGGCACACTGAAAACAAACTCCAGACACATGCACCACCTTGTACATCTGGCTTTCTGTGGGTCCTGGGGAATCCAAACAAGGTCCTTAGGCTTTGCAGGCAAGCGTCTTAACCACTGATCCATCTCTCCAGCCTCAAACATATCACTTTAAAAAAATTATTTATTTATTTATTAGAGAGAGAGAGAATGGGCACACCAGGGCCCATAGCCACTGCAAATAAACTATAGATACATGAGCCACCATGTACATCTGGCTTACATGGATTGTGGGGAATTGAACCCTGGTCCTTAGGCTTCACAGGCCAGTGCCTAAACCACTAAGCCATCTCTCCAGTTCCATATCACTTTTAAGTCATACCTTTCCACCCTTCCCCCCACAGTCTCAAGGCCATCAAATACATTCTGTCCAACATCAAAAGCTCCTATAATCATTAACTATTTCAATTCTGTTAAAAAATGGAGAGTCTTTTCTGAGACATGGATAAACTTTTATATATATATATTTTATTTGCAAGCAGAGAGAGACACAAAGAGAAACAGACAGAGAGAATGGGCATGCCAGAGCCCCCAGCCTCTTCAAATGAACTCCAGATGCATGTGCCAGTTTGTGCATCTGGTTTTATGTGGGGTACTGGGGAGTCCAACATGAGGTGTCAGACTTTGAATGCAAGTGCTTTAACTGCTGAGTCATCTCTTCAGTCTGTCAAGGGCAAACTTTTAACTTAACATATGAAAAAAAAAGTTACATATTTCCAACATACAGTGACATAGAGAAAAATTTCTAGTCCATAAGTGAGGGAAGAAGCCATAGCAAAGGCAGACTGGACCAGAGCAAAACCGAAAGCTAACAGGGCAATCATCACATCATGCAGCTCCATGTCTAGCATCTGGGACGCATAATAGAATCATCCAGTTTCCAAGGGGCTCTGGCACCTGCAGCACATATAACCTCTTCTGGGACGGCTCCACTCTGTGTCAGCAACTTTATTCAGCAGACATCCCATGGTCCTGGCATCTCTAATATCCTGAGTTCTCTATTGCAGTTTAGGCTTCATCTTCACAACTTCATAGTACAGCCTGGTAGGATCTTCTTGCAGGGAATCTGACCCTGCCTCACACTGTCTATACTCAGTGGCTGTTTAAAACTGTGGAGTAATACACTTGCATCTTTCCTGTCTATAAAACAATACCATGTGCATGCTGTGGCCAGTTTCTGCTACCAGCTCAGGATGGAGCCTGGGCCCTTTGGACGTAAGTTACAGTGATATATGTATACCTTAGCTTCTGAATCTATGGCAACCTTTTTCTAGGCAGTGATTTTATTTTATTTTATTTGGAGAGAGACAGACAGAGAGAAAGAGAGAGAGGGAGAGGAAGATAGAAGAATGGGCAGGCCAGCAGCCTCTCAACCACTGTGAATGAAATCCAAATGCATGCGCCCCCTTGTGGGCAAGTGTGGCATTGCTCCCTTGCATCACTTTGCATCTGGCTAAACATGGGACCTGGAGATTGGAACCAGCGTTCTTAGGCTTAGCAGGCAGGCGCCTTAACTGCTAAGCCATCTCTCCAGCCCCTAGGCAGTTGTTTTTTAGAACAGAGAACCCCTTCTGTTCCAAGCAACATTGCTCAGGTTCTATCTTTTCAAAACAATTTGCATTCTCACAAGGTAGAGCCTTAAATGGGTGGGGTCTTGCCCTTCGGGGTACTTTTTCTATTGTCTCAGTACAGAGCACAAAATTTTTCTTTAACAATTACAGCTGCTCTTTCATCATGCTTCATGTGGGAAAATATAAATTTGCTCACATTCCTTTCCTCACAAGCTTCACATTTTTCATATCTTTTTTCCCATTTGTTGCTCTCTTTCTCTCTCTCACTGTAGATACAAATAATAGCAGACAATAATAGCCATGCTACCGCCTGAATGCTATTCAGTCTTAAAAGTTCCTCCACCAAATAAATAAGTTACGTTAATTTTGAGTTTACTCTCAGGACACATGCAGAATGCAAACATATTCTTTGCCAGAGTATAACAAAAACTCCCTGTAGCCCAGTTCACAATAGAGTCTTTGCTCCTGTCTGAAACCTCAGGCTCTACATTTCCCTTGTCCTTTTGGTCTTCCAGACTCCAAGCAGAATGGCCCAGAAAACTCCTTACAGTATATTGTTTTCTAGCCCAAAGTTCTATTCTTCCACATTCCTCCCACAAACCAACTACAAAGGCTTGTGAACCATGCGGGCAGGTTTATTATAACAAAAGTCACATTTCTCAGTGCCAGCTTTCTGTATTGATTGCTTTTATAGTTGCTATAACAAATACCTGGCAGAAGTAACCTAAGGAAGGGTTTATTTGAATTACAGTTTAATGTTACAGTCCCTCCTGCAGGAAAGTCAGGAGTGTGAAGTGGCTTGTCACATGGTGTCATGTCAGGAAATACAGAGTGATGGATGCTGGTGCTCAGTGGGCTTGCTCCTTTGTGTGAAGTTAAGGATCCACACTAAGGAGTATCTTTCCACCTCATCAGAAAGGCCCACTCAGACATGCCCATTTTTCATCATGAGTCTAAATCAAGTTGACAACCAAAATTAATCATCACAGCTGGATACAAGGAGAAAAGTTAGAATTATCTCAAGACCAACACTTGGTGTTTTAAAAGGAGTAGTGAGGAAAAATAAAAATCTAATGGATATTAAAAGCATTGTTTTATATTCACCAAATAAATATATTCATTAATCCAATGAAAGGTATTAAAAAAGGAACCAAATCACAATTGGATTAACTTATACCTTGATTAAATACTTTATTATTTAACTTTAATAAGTAAACTTAAAAATAATTTAGATCTCCAATAATACCTGTTTCATTATATCTCAGCATTATTATTTCTCGGCTTTATTGTTTTTTTTTTTTTTTTTTTTTTTGGCTTGTGTGTATATATGTGTATGTAATGTAGGGTGTGTGTATTCAATGTGATGTGTGTAGTATGTGCATGCATATGTGCCTTTGTGGTGCTCCATGGGCATTCCTGCACCTGGCAGAGAGTGGGTGGGGTACTCACCTGTGGAAGGCTAACAGAATGCCTGTGTCCCACTGCTCAGCACTCTTCTTTCTGTTCTTATTTGAGCCAAAGTCGCTTGTTGGTACAAGAGCATGTTCTTTTTCACCCTTCCAGTTCTCTGCTCCCCTTTGTGGGACCGGGGTTACAGGCATGCGTAGCCATGTCATTTACATGGGGTCTAGAAATTTCATCTGGATTGTTTCAGGCCCCCTCAAGCCTTCATGCCTGTGTAGAAGAAGCACACCTAACTGTGGAGCCATCTCTTCAGCCCCCAGCAGTACTATTTTTCAATAAACCTTTTTTGTGAGTCTATTATGTTAGTGATTCTATTTGTGTTACGATTCTGATGAGATGAGATTCACAGATAATGATATGAACATTGTCCTCAGGAGAGACAGACAAAAAAATCAAGCACATTTAATTAGAGTTAATTTACATTTTGAACTACACTTCAAAAATTATTTTGGTTGTATGATCCACTTAGACTTAAAAGTAATTGAGGATCCCCCCAAAATATCTGTTAATACTTTTTCTATCTTTCAATATAGATTGCATTAGAATTTAGAATTAAGCAGAAAATTTAAACACAGACATACCATCCTAGCACACTCTTTAAGTAGATGAAAATCTTATTCCAATTTATGTAACCTCTAGACAACTCTACTGAATGCCCATTTTTGAAAAACAATGATAGAAGAAAGGGAAAATTATGTCTTTGAATTGTGAAGAAAATATTCTTGATCTTGCAAAATCTTTGAAACATTCCTGAAGATTCTCATACTTTGGCAATCAAAGAGAACATGAGTTTTGAAGTGATAGTAGATGAAAATTCAAAATCCCACAAGGCTATAGATAATGGAGGTGACTTATAGTAATTAGTTCTAAAACTATTAATTGTACATGTTGCTAATATGGATCTCCAGCTGAGCCTAAATTGTAAAATAAGCTAATAATGTAATGATATAATTTTTTTCAAGTAGCGCATTTCCTGAAATGAAGGCCTTTCCCTGCCACCTGGTGGCAATGGATACTAATTAGGGACAGATCATTTTTGGAGAGATGTACAAATACACTACGTCTTAATTGCAGATTTAGTCTTTGAATGCTGAATCTACCACCTAGCACAACAAAATCATCATTGGAATCCCTAAAACATGCCACTTAATGTTAAATAATTCCAAACTACAATGAAAAAAAAAGATGGAAGCACGATTATATTTTAAAGAGCCAATAATTATGCAGGTTTTCAAATGCATCCAAAGCTTAGTGTTTCTGGTTGGTGAAAGAGGAGTTTTGTCTTTCTCTAAAGCATTTTGTCATTGCATTGCAAAAATGATATCAAGGGACTCCACCTGCTACTGCTTTTGGGTTTAGTGGTGCCATCTAAATGGGCTGAGAATGTTCTCCAAGAGGCATCAGCAAGACAGACTCTGAGTCACTTTCCATGCAAACTGGTCTTCCAGAAAGCAAAAGTTCAAGTGCTACTTTATAAAAGATATGCAGATTGTTCTTCTTAATCTCACCAAGATCCATATCCCACAGGGTAAATCAGCTGTATGACCAATAGGGTGGAGTGACTAAGGGCACCACAGAACTGGCAGACATCTTTACCTTTAGTCTTTCTCATTTTTGCACACGTTTTGTTAGAATGTGGTGCATCCGCATATTGATGCTAAGAGATATGGACATTTGACAAATCAACTGCAACTTTTTTATTTTCTGATTAATTATTAGAAACCTCATGAAAACCAGGCGTGTTGGCACATGCTTTTAATCCCAGCACTCAGGAGGTAGGAGGATCGTCATGAGTTCAAGGCCACCCTGAGACTACATAGTTAATTCCAGATCAGCCTGGGCCAGAGTGAGACCCTACCTCAAAAAAAAAAAAAAAATCATGAATTCAGAGGGGGATATAAGATCAGTAACAAATATTAAATGCCTAAAATATTTTCAAAACAAGGGTAGAAATCGTCATTACTTTTCTCAATATTATTCTCTAGTCAGATAATACAGGAGGGTAAATTTGCTTTAAATGTAATTCAGTTTTTTTGAAGAAGTAAATATTTTTAAATATCTTTCAAAAAAACTTGAAAAAATTTTTTGGTGAACGTATGTGTGTTCTCATGTTTGTATAATAATATACTTGGTAAAATAGCAATTTCAGGTCAAGTTCACACGCCTGCATGTGTGCATGCATGCATGTGGAAACTAAAGGTTTATTAAGGCAAGAGCTCTTACTTGAACCCAGAGCTTACCAGTTTGTCTAACGTAGCTAGCCAGTTTGCCCCAGGGATCTCTTGTGGCCACCTCTCAAGCACTGGGCTTACAGGTGGGCTACTATGCCCTTTCAGCGTTTGTGTTGGTACTGGGGGCTGTATTCTGGCCTTCATACTTGGATGGCATGCATTTGACCAACTAAACCATTGCTCCCCCCCCCTTGGATAAATTTTTAATTTAAAATTTGCAGTTTAAGGTAAATTATTAAATAAAGCAATTAAAACCTACTTTTAAAAGCTAAGACCTACTAAGACTTATTCTAATTATCATTAATTCTTATTTTTAAGTAGTTTATATATTTGCAAGCAGAGAGGACAGCAAGAGAATGGGCACACCAGGGCTTCCATACACTGCAAATGGAACTCCAGAGGCATTCGCCACTTGGTGCAACTATCTGGCTTTATGGGGGTACTGGGGAATCAAACCTAGTTAGTTAGGCTTTCTCTCCAGTTCCCATTAATTCTTATTTTAGTATTTTAACATAAAAGTTGAAAATTTTAAAAATTTATTTTTATTTGAGACAGAGAAAGAGGGAGGGATAAAAAGAGAGACAAAAAGGGCATCTCAGGGCCTCTAGCAACTGCAAACGAACTCCAGATGCATGTGTCATCTTGTGCATCTGGCCTATGTGGGATCTGGAGAATCAAACCTGGGTCCTTATGCTTCACAGGCAAGCACCTTAGCTGCTAAATTATCTCTCCAGCCCTTAAAAATTTTTTTAAATTTATTTTTACTTGAGACAGGTAGAGAGAGAAATATTTTGATGGCTTATTAAAATCCACTATAGATATGTTATATTTATATACATACTATACAATACTGTAAATATGTTATATAAAAAGAGTAAATGTTTTATTTATGGCAGCTTCTGTTGTAGATTATCATATATATATATATATTTGAGATGAGGTCTTACTGCACTCTTAGGCTGGTATTTTTAAAAAGTTATGCAACTGCAGATGTATTTAGGGATAGAGTGCTTAGCCTGGGCTCAATCCCAAGCTTGACCTGCATTATTCATGGTATTTTGTCTGTAATCCCAGCACTCAGGAAGTTCAGGAAGAAGGATGAAGGTTAATACTGTTATATAGCAACTTCCACAAACT